>OY776297.1:11060080-13460080 GCA_963675345.1 Trididemnum clinides | reverse complement strand
CTCTACTGAAGGCAACAGAAGCATAAGTTGGGAAAAACATGACAAAACCTTTGTTAAAATACTTGGCATCCCTCACTCTCTGCCCACATACCAAAGTTGCGCGCTCTTCAACACAACCTCTTCCTTTCTTTTTCCTTTGTCCTTCAGAAGGCAAGCCGATGTTAGGAATTCGGTTTGGCAGCACTGTTCCAAAAGATTGTATTCCAACATTTTGCAAGTCACACACTAGACCAACACTGGTAAACTAGTTATCAAAATAAAGTCTGTAGTTTTTCATTGGAGGCACAATGCTGGCCAATTTCAAAACAATGTCGCCCCTTGCACCAATATCTGGAAATCCTTCAACAGTTTGGATTTTGCCACAATATATGTCAAAGTTGTAAACAATTTCTTTGTCGTCAGTAAGAACAAAGATTTTGTAGGCCTATTTTATGGGCTTTTTTGGAATATATTGCTTGTAGTGGTGGTTGCCTTTGTGTGAAATAATCTGTTCTTCTACACAAAGGTATTCACTTTTGGTGTTACGCTGCACCTTCTTCTGCAAATGCCCAACAAAGGGTCTGATTTTGAAAATTCTGTCAAAATTTTAATCATCTTTATTAGGCTGGAGTAAATTGTCATTGAAGTGAATGTTTCTTTTGATTTCCCCTCATTTATCACGCAGCTACGTTGGCATTGTGGTAAATTTTCCTCCAGTGAAGTCCGCTGTTTGGCAAAGAAGCGCATGCCATGTATAACACTGCTCCGAAAAACTGTTCTAGTTCCATGACGGCAAGCAGCAGCGGCTTATTAGGATTGTTTTGTACTACATAAAGATTTTATTGCCGTACAATTTCTTCCAAAATTTGTTGATCAAAAAAATATATTAAGTAATCCACTGGAGATCCTAATGTTTCCTTAGATGTAAGAGAGGTGCCTTCCCATTCAAACAGAAATGTTGACAAAGAAGTTTTCTTTCATTGATACTTTTTTGTCTTTATAAAATATACTGATCTTGTAGGTGATGTACCTGAGACAGAACACTGCTTTATTTACTGTTCAGTTGGTGTTTAGCAAAAAAAGGTCATAGTTTCTTATTAGCAACATTGTTGGGACCTACATCAGATGATGAGGGTTGGTGAAAGTCAGATGATATACCTGAAACAGAACACTGCATTATCAATTGCTCACTTGATGTTTAGCAAAAAAAAGTCATAGTTTCTTACTGGTGTGGTGGTGTACGCGTCACCAAAATTGTGGAGTAATAAATCGTCGAGTCGCCGAATTGTGGGAATCGAGTTTCTTGTATTGATGTTGCTGAGTTCCCACAGCATGTCTGACTCCAAGAACGAATGTATTTTCAATAACAAATACAACGATGAATATACGAATGTTGACTTGCGATGGATCTTTGATTTGAATTAAATTAAATTGAATTGAATGAATCGAATGAATTGATATAATTGAATGAATGCTTTTTAACCTTTTGAGCGATAATGTAACACATATGTTACATCATTGTTAATTGTTATATCATTATAACGTAACAACCATTTTTCTGAAATTCATTGTAATTCTGTTGTTTCCAAACAATAAAGGAATTGTCTCAAATTTTATGAATTTGAATCTTATAATCTTCAAAGGGTTGACGTTAATGCCTCTTTTTATATGCTTGTTTACTAGGCCACTCTACCGTACGTCCGAGGGAACTACGCCTCGCCATACGGCTTAGTCACCCAGTATTAATGCATAATAACAAGAGAGCGGGGGTTATTCATGATATGTAGCTATGCATATTCCTATATGACCAGTTACTAGGCCAACGAATGATTTTGCTATTGAAGTCAACGAATGATTTACAATAACCAGCGCGCGAACAGAGCGAGAATGTTTATGAGTCACCCACAACGTTTGATTTCACCAAAACATCGATGATCCAAAGTTTGCATCTCGTACGGTCGCCTTACTAGCAACATTGTTGGATTATACATCAGATGGTGAAACTTGGTAAAAATCTTCCTCATCACTTGCGCTTACGCCCGATTTTTCATCATCTATAAGAGTAAAAACAGCACTATAGGCGGCCTACAATAGCCACACAATTATTTCGGAGATTTTAAGATAATTTAATGCTTATACAGAATAATTGCCAGGCATAAACATCAAACTGAAATAATTACCTGAAGGAGAAGGTCTATACACTTCACTGATTTCAGATACAGATGAAACATCATTGACAGCTGGTAAGGGTGCTTGAAAAATTATTTAATTGAAATTTATTTAGTGTCTGTGATACCTTTTCTTTCCAGGACCTAAACACCTTTGTTTTAGAGAGAACCAGGGGTGAAAGTAATGCGATACGCTACGGTTTGGTACTTTAAATACTTTTATGTTACCTTTTAAAAATCATATCAAAATGACTGGATTAGAATCTTTATTTCATTTCGTTGTGAAATCATATACTTTTCTGTATGCAAAAGCATAGAAAAAGTAAAAGTTGTAGCCTTTTTTTTAGTTTTTCAAGAATCCCGTGATATGTTATTTCATCTAATGAGATATCGTTTTCAATGGTGCTTCGCAGCTGCAACTAACGCAGCAGTTAACACGTTGCACGAGCTTCCTAGTTGTGATTGAAACATATAATAGCTTTTTAGCCATAAAAATAGAAAGCACAATTAAAAGTGCTAGAAATATTCGCATGATGTGGCAACTAAGGGAGATTTCGTGTATTTCAACACACAGTTTTACCAATAGTTTTGAAAGATCGTGCTTCTTTCACTTTTTCGTTTCGTTTATAATGACAATAAATTTTATTGCTTTTATTTTTTAACATTTTTTCCACATGTCCCGAGGACATTTTTGAAGTCATGCAATAACATCAAGTGTTAAAAAATTCGTTTTCTAATGTAACCATTGACAGCACACTGTATTTCATTTACAAGATTTCAACCAAGCTGGAGAAATTGCCCTAAAGCGCTATTTTCAAGAGCACAATAACGTAGAGCTCATTTTTGATGTTGAACTCGCAATCTCAGGATAACAATTCAGAGTTTTGTGGCACTGAACTTGAAGCCGACTAATATTTTTCGGAAATTTGAAACCCATAATGGTTATTTTGACTTTATAACTTTATTGAAGAAAGGGGCGAAATCTATTTTCAGAGATGTTTATCGCCTATTCAAAACCAATTTTTTAACTAGCCGTGGTTGAGCTTCAGAGGATTCGCAAAGATTGGTAGCCAAACGGCGAAAAAGCAATAGTAAATTTAAATATTAGTCTGGGTGTGTAAGTTATGGAGAAAAAGAATCTTTAGGCACATCGTTTGGCTACTCTATTTTGCTAATTACCAAATGAAAAGCATCTGAAAATCAAGAGTTTTATGATTTGGTCTAAGCAGTCTCTAACTATCATGCATATCAATGATTTGAAATAAAATGTCTCAAACTATAGGCTGGTTTCCGTTAAGCGTAAATTGCAGGGATAGCGTGAAAAATTTTTTATTTCTTTATTTAGTTTTATGCGCGCACGCCCGAGCTTTTTTCGATGAGCTAATTTCTTCCCCACCAAAAAAACATTTTTTTGACAACGGCAATGCTGCAATGCTAAAATAGTCTTGTGACAATTTGTCACACTGACGGAACATCAAAAGCAGAAGAAAAAACACTGGCAAGTTTCCACATTTAGTTTGTTATAAAATGCCACCATGTGTATTTAAACGGGAGTAATCTTTAGCAATCGTGTGACGAATAAGGATGTAGATATGCAATATTATATTTAAATCAGAAAAATTTGAGTTAGTTTCCATGATTAACAGCAAAAAATTTCATGAGTCAAACAATGAGAACGTCTTAAAATCTCTTAAAGTTTCAAAAGGTCACTCTAATTCTTAAGGAAGTAACATTAAGATTTTGCTATTAATGGTAACGCAAACGCACTGTTTCGACCGCATGAAAGTACAGTAAACGGCTTAATTGTAATTAGCTTTAGATTTTAATAATTCGTTAGATATTTTACTTTACTAATTGCTAGATATTCATTTGTTGATAAATGTAAATTCAGTATTTTCGCTCTAAACTAATGTCAAATTTCTGGAAAAATAAAGCGAATTGATTTGAACTGATTTCAGTTGTTTTTTATCGTCCACTCCCGAAAAATTCTTTACGGTTATAAACTAGCTTTCAAAAAAAAAGTGTGTTTTATGCAAACTTGTTTTTGGGTTGCTTGTATTGCGGGCGTAGTTCATTGCTATTATAAGTTTTACAATTACTTGAATCCGGTGGACACTGATCTTACAACTGCAGTGATCTTTCGAAACAGGAAGGGTCTGAAGAAAAACAACAAAGCTATAGCCACTTTTTGAGCTGCGTCTAAAATATCTGTTCAATTTATGGACTCCTCGTGCATTATCTTAAAGCGAAACATCATTTACAGCTCAGGAAGCGAAATCTCAAAAAATACGTAGGTCAATTAGTTGTTTTTTTTCTGTTGTCAGTTATCTCAAAACAAGATCTATCTGGACTGAACTGTTCAAAAGGAAAAAATTTTACAGCACCCCTGGATAGAAGACAAAGCTTCATGTCACACACCAATGTAATAAATACCAAACTGAAATTAGATTAATTAAATTTGACACCCAAAAGCACCTGACAAAAATAAGAGTTTATAGCTATCCAGGAGTCCGTTATTCCTATGCAAGACTTTGCACTATTTTGTAGCGCTTGATTAAAATGCGTCACAACATCTGGAAAACTGCCTAGTCAACCACCCGTTTTTCATGTAAAGATGGAGCAATTTTGTTAGATGCTTTATCCAAGGGCCCAACCAGTAAAGTTGCAGTCTTATTCTTCACACTATATTCATTTAGTGACGAGTGCCAAGCATCGAAGTTGTAAGTAATACTATTTTTTAAGTCCTTTAGTATGGCCAGGTGAAAGATGGAACCAGCAACATGCTGCAATTTAGGATGACGCTTAGACAATTACGCAGTCGATGCTGATGTGAGGTTGTTAAAACACTGCAACGATACAGGTATGTGGAAGCGGTTATTTTTCAAACGCTTCCGCTTCCACACCTATCGCTTCCGCTTCCGCTTCCACCGCTTCCGCTTCCACCAACAAAAAACGAAAAAACGACCGCTGACAATTTTTTTAAACTTTTATGGGTCTGTAGCTTGCCTTCTCCTACACTTTATCATTTTGAGAAGACAAAAACCTTCATTTATTGCCATTACTTTACCTACTTCGCTTGAGCTTATTGCTCCGAACTACTCTGTGTTTGTTTTTCTTAGATATCAGAACTCGCGTTGAATGTAGAACAGTGCTTTTCAATCTTTTTGTCATCGCGGAGCCCCTAATGTACTTTCGCGTTTGTCACTAAACTCCCACTAACAAAAATTTGGAAATCACGAATTGCTTGCAAGAAAATCAAATATTTCGTTACTATAATTCAAAAAATAATTAAACACTTCAACAAATAGACAGTTATTACAAGTTCGTTCACTACTTACAACTACTTTTACAACAGTTAACCTAATGCTTCTCAGATCTAAATCGTATGACCACATATCACAGTTCTCGAAAATAACCTGCCGTCACAACAACAAATTACACCGTATAGCGTTAATTTTCCCTCTCTATCCTCAACTAACTCTGACTTTGAGTCAACTTTAACTATAATCATCATTACCTTCTGTCCGTCCTCAAAACACGTATTGACTCCGATCTTTTTGGATAGAGAAGTGCAAAATTTCTGTCGTATATATAGTATGTACATGTAAAGCGAGCAAAATTGAACTGTACAATCAACAGCCGCCTCAACGTGGTGGTGCGGTCCCCAACCCGTTTGGGTTGGGTCAAAACCGTTGTTGACCTTCCCGAGGGATCCAGTTACCCCGGGCACTCCCCTCACACAAAGCATTTTTTCGCCGTGCAGCCCCCTGAACGACCGCAGAAGGGTAGCACGCAGCCTCTTTAAAATTGGCCTGTCTTCTCTTGCCTTTCTCTTGAATGTCTTCTCATTCTTCTTCTTCTCCTGATGAGTGGCAACGTTCATCCAAACCCTTGTCCTGTCTTTCCCTGTTCAGTGTTCGCTGGAAATGTGACCTGGCGGGGTAGGTCAGCGCAATGCTGCACATGCTCTAATTGGGTTCATTTAAAGGGCTCACTACTCTTCTCTTCTAGATTCAGAACTCTTGGCAGCTCTAATTTTTGGAGTTGCCTTCCCTGCTTTTTTTGGAGATTCCACACCTACCAGCACTGTGACTTCCTCGTCGGACTCCTCCAGCTGATATACCTTCACTGCTCAATCTGGCCCCCATCTGCTAATGCAGCACTCACACCCCACCCTCACTTTCAGACTTCTTATCCTTTTTCTGCCCACTTTGTATCTTCTGCCTCTGCACCCTCACCACCGCCTCATGCTCTTGGCTATTTCTCTTTATCTCCTGCTTTCTCTTCCCCTCCCTAACTCTCTTAGGGTTCTTCAATGGAATGCTGGGGTCTCCGAGCCAGGAGCACTAAACTAATACACTTTATTTCGTCTCATCCCGTTGACCTTATTTATATCCAGGAATCTAACCTCAATTTATCTTCTTCTTTCTGGATCCCTGGATTCTCTGCTCTGCAATTCCATGGCACCCAATCCCGATCTGGTATTTTTTCTACTGATGTCGCAGACGCTAGTGGCGGCGTCATCATTTTTGTCAAGCAGGGCTTATTCTTCTCTGAGCTTTCTACCTCCTGTCTTTCTTCGCTTGGCCCCTACTCTGATTATGTAGAGGTCAACATCTCTCTAAACGCCTCCTCCTCCTCACTCTCATTTCTTAATGTTTATGCTCCCCCCATTTGTTATCCTACGAAGGATAGCAGAACCAATTTCTTTTCTCTCTCCATTCTTCCCTCCTATGTGGAAGCGGAAGCGGTGGATTTTTCGCGCTTCCGCTTCCGCTTCCACATCCCTGGCTGGCACAGCCTTGTACTACACAGCTGCAATGGTCTGATTGAGGTTTTGGACAGCTCATTTTTATCTATTGCCACATCAAAACTGCAGATTGTGTAATTGTTACGAGACAGATTGTGAGAAAGACATTTTGAGACATTTGGAGTAGGCCTTCATGTACTTTCAAATTATCGATTGATGAGTAGCTGACTTTTGTGTAGTTGAATCATCTTACAATAACAGTGTGTCCTTAGGCATTTAGGCATAAAGCCCAACGTAAGGTAGTCAGAAAAAAAGATGTAGTTTAAATAACTACGCATTTATATCAGTGGAAAGCCTGTATAACCATTCCAGAAGTTGACTTTTATCATGAGTTACATGATAGAACAAAATCAGTTTAAAATTGGTCTTTCTTTTACAATATACCACGTGGTATTTTTGCAGCAAAGTCGAGGAGGGTTTCAAAGGGCGCATCCACGTAAACCACATCGAGTCCTCCGCAGCTGACGGTCTCCGAATAACATAACAGCGTCATAGAATGCTGACCTCTTTCTTTGAACATTAAAAACCAAGAAACTGTTTTTCACATACTTTTATTCCTGTATCAGTATCATTTGTATCATTTGAAAAATTAATATGAACGAAACCAGACCATACGCTGCAAAACCAAAAACACACATGGACTCATAATGAACAATTAATTCTTGAAAACTAAAATGTTAATTTTATTGCTTGGAATATGATATGTCAGCTACTATACAGAGCGTAACATTGGATGTTTAGGTTTCTGAATTGTTGTGAAAACAAGTAACTGATGTTTCAAATTTACTACACCAATTGTGTTATCATACAAAACTAATTTAATGTTTCGCTCTCGCGATCATCATATGATGATTTTTGCCCCTACACACTTTCGCTAGGGCGAGATTATTATGTGATGATATTTCAGAAGTTGAAAAAATCAGTTTTATTTAAAATTTATTTGTGAATTTATTTCTTAACGGATGTGAACAATTTTTTTTATACTAAAGTATATTTTAAGGCAATTCCGTTGATGTTTTACTTATGTCTTAACTATCACATTCGCTGCCAAGCCACGTAAATCTACGTTTTAACGTTACAACGGCTGAGTGCCAAGTCACGTAGATCTACGGTTTTTGGGTTGATCACATCGGTTGAGTGCCAAGCTCCTATCTTTGCTATTGCAAAACCGTAGATCTACGTTGTGAGCTAAAAGTAAATTGCACATGGTCTTCGCGTGTTCAGTTTGTGGTGGTCACGCGTGATTCATTACTAAATAGAGCATTTATTTTCAAGAAGAGAACATGGTTGATGCAATTTTATTTTACGGTTGTAGTGGTAACTACGTTAGAAGAAAAACAGGACTTGAAATAGAATTTGGTGCTTGATGTTACTATAAATTACTTTTATTTTTATTTTAGTTTACTTTTATTTAGAAAAGCTTAAATTTACTTATTAGTTTATAACCGCATGGATGCGTTCACAACTAGTGATATTATGAATTGTGATTCGGACGACAGTGATCTTGATTTCAGTGGTGACGACTTTGATATTCAGACAAGCGATTCAGAGAGTGATGATGATGCTGTTCAAGCTGCATCATCTGCACAACTCCTTACATCTCAGACCAGGACATAAATTGAACAAATTTGCTTTTATGTACTAGGTTTCAATGTGATCAGTGTGTCTTAAATCCAATGATTATTACGAGACAAGCATATAATGGCGAAAACCGCAATTCGCAGTAAAAACGTCTGGCAAGCAACGTTAATGCGGGCAATGAAGCGCCGGCAGCGAATGAGCTATTTGTGCTCATACTGGAAAAATTAACGTATATTGCCTGTATCCGAATTTTTTACCTCCTCCCAAAATTTGAAGACCTATTATAAACAGGTAATTTCAATACATAAACAATGTGATAACCTGCCAACTGTTAACATATTTAGAAAGCTTAGAAAATTATCTTTCCAGCAATATACAATTCTAATTAGCTGAGGCTTAGGATTACTTTGTAACGGCTTATAAAGAATTGGTAGGCATACACAATTTTTCATTTTTTGTAGATAGATTTTTCACGTTATTTAGAAAATGGTAATTTGTAGCTAAACTAAGTTCTTTGGTGCATTTTGGCTATTTTTCATAAAAAGCATGGTTATTTTTTTAGCTGTCTTTATTTACGTTTTCAAAAAGATTGATCAAAAAATGAATCTCTGGAATTTTCGATAGATAGACAACACCAAGCAAAAAATTAATAATATCCTACAAAAAAAGTTCAACATGGTCCGGTATTATCTGTAGTAACAAAATTTTTCTCTCAAACTACATATCATGTAAAAGTTTTGGAAATTTTTTCTCCAAAAATATGTATTGTTGCATGGTTTTGGATGAGAGTCATCTCATAATGACTGATAAAATTGGTAAATTTCATAGACTTAACTTGTTTTAATACCGGTGAAAAACCCTCAAAATTTGGGTTTTTAGACTTCACAAAATTGCAATTTCTAAAAAAACTAAGCTCTTTGGGGAATTTTGGCTATTTTTCCTGAAAAGCATGGTGATTTAACTGTATGTATTTAAGTTTTTAAAAAGATTGATCAAAAAATGAAGTCTTTGAAATTTTTGATAGATACCAAGCAAAAAGTTGATAATATCTTACAAAGGAGGGGCTCAACATGGTCCTGCATCATCTTTAGCAAAAAAATTTTTCTCTTAAAATACATATCATGTAAAAGTTTAGAAAATTTTCTTTCCAAAAATATATGTTGTTGCATGGTTTAGGCTAAGATTTATTTTGTAATGGTTGATGAAGCATGATATCTCTAGTTGTTTTTAGTACCTGCCCAATGCACTCAATACTTGAGAGCTTATCTCAGAAAATGCAAATTACAAAGAAAAGTACTTTCTTTTCAAATTTGAAATCATGTTTTAGCGTTTGCACAACTGTTTTTTCCGCACTGCATCTGGTTTCCACGGAGCTGGTGTCTATCAAACACTTTTTATAGATTTTGTGAAATAGGGTACTCTGAGTGAGAATCTGATACCCGAACAAAAAAAGGAAGGATGTAAAATGGTCCTGTTTCACCTTTAGCAAGAAAATATTAGCTTTAAACTTTACATCATCTGAAAGTTAAACAAATTTCTTTTTAAAATATATCATAATACATATTTTAGTCTAGGCTTTGATTGATAAAAAGGTTAGCCTTTTTGATAAACCCTAAATTATATGCGATACCGGCAAAAAATCTCCCAAAATTTGATGCTAGACCTCATAAAATTCCAAATTGTAAAAAAGGTACAGTACACCCATTAAAAATCTTAAAACCCTTTAATAAAATTGCACCACTCTCTTACCACTTTGTGTCAAGTTATCAAGGAGAAAATGCAAACAAAGCACTTCCTATGAACTTTGAGAGGCGGGCTTATAATCAATCAAAATTAGCTCTCACCAACAAAAAGGGGGTAGGAAAGAGTAGTTTATGTTTCACCTTAAGCAATAAAATAATCTATTTAAACTGCATATCATTTGAATCAGAAAGAACCTTCTTTTTCAAAGATTAGGTGGTATAGGCAAAAATAAATATTAGGTGGTATAAGCAAAAAGTTATTTTATAACGATTGACGAAAAGGGTAGTTGCAGTAGCTTCCAGGACCCCCAAAAAGGCCAAAAATGTAATTTTTGGGCTTCAAAAACGTAAAAATTGTATAAAAAGTTTGTTTTTTTGTGATTTTTAACTGTTTTTGCTTTATAGCGTGATCCTTTTACATCATTTAGCGGCCATTTTCAAAAAAAATTATCTACACGCAAGGCCTGTAATACCTTTTAAACAGTATGTGTTAACATTGTTTTCCCCAAACAAAAAAAAGAGGGTAAAGATATTTTTGTCTTATTTTGAGTTACAAAACATTGTTTTTAGAATACACATCACGCAAATTGAAATGAAATTTCCTTTTCAAAAATATATTTTACTACGTAGTTTAATTTAATCTTCATTTTATTTTGATCGATCAAAAACGCAATTTCAATAAACATCTGGCCCAAAAAAATCTTGAAATAGCTGTGGCTCGTGGTCTTAGAAAAGTAACAATTGTAAAAAAGCTAAGTAATGCGGTACATTTTGACAATTTTTCTCGAAAGCATGTTCTTTAGAATGATATGTTTAAATTTTGGAAACGATTTACCAAAAACTGAAGTTTCTAGAATTTTAAAAGCTACGGTACCTTATTTTGAAAGCAATTCACTCCCCTAAAGAGAAGGGGTTAATTTGCTTAAATCGTATTATTGGATAAAAAATTTTTTTGGAAGTCAGCATATTATAAACCATTATGAAATTTTCCTTTCAGCAATATTACATGATTAATATCACAGTCAATGGCCTAAAACCAGTGAATGATAAAAATAAAAATAACACTGGTCAACAAAAAAAATTTTTTTTCGATTGCCAAAAATATTTTAACGGTTTTAGGGTATTTTGATGTCACTGAATGCGAAAATGACATTGATTTTTCCCAAGTGGCTCTAGTTTTTGATATATTGGTTATTTTCATTTTTGGCAAGAGAAAAATTGTTGATTTTTGTATCTGCCAAATGTGAACACAAGTATCATAGACATGCGTAATGCAAATATTTTTTAGGCATTCACTATTCTTTACCAGGTACTCCAAAATGTCTAATTTTTAATGTAACATCCAATTTCTTCAGTAGTAAGATATTGAAAACACTCTTTGAGATTTAATAATTCAGACTCCATTTGCCACAAATCAGGTTATTTAGCTGCATTTATGCATACTCAATTAATTAGCTGTATCTTGTCTTGACCTTACGAATGGTTTTCTCAGCTTTGGGCAAACTGTGCACCATCAAGCATTAAACCAGGTGATGGGGGTGCTACAGTAGGCTTAATATTCTATTAAGCTGCAGTTTCTTTGTGATGTTCACAGCATGTACTATACTTCTGGTAAGAATTCACCTCTCGACGGAGATGAATATTCTGACGTATTTGTCACAGGCGGACGGCCAGCACCTTCCCCGCATTGTTGTCTATCCAACGAATAAAATCAAAAACAAAGTAAAATCCAAATAATTGTATTGAAACATAATGATAAAAACTTTGAACAGACCAGCACGGAAAAATTGACTGAACTTTATTCCTCCGAACCACAGCAGCAAATTCATATTCAAAATAATCATCCTAATGTCACTTCTTTTTCTAATATAGATAATTACTAAAACCTTAAGTCACGTGTTTTTGTGTTAATGTCAGACAGTAAAAAAATTCGATAACGTGGTGAAGTGCGATAAACAAAACGTGCAAAATAACTGTTGTTCCCCGGGCGGGAGTTCGACTCTCGGCGAACCCAATTGAAGAACACTTGCTTAACACTAGAAGCCCGGACCGGTCATTTTTGACCGGTTTTAAATTTTGACGCTTCGTATTTCTGGCATTTTTGCTATTTGATTTTTCATACTCCTTGACTTTTCCTAACTTTAGATGATGTTTTGGTAGGTCAAACAATTTTTTATTTATAGCTTTTGTAAATGGAGCATTTTTCACATCTACCTATAAGCCCGAACCGGTCAAAAATGACCGGATCTTAAAACGGTTATAATTTGTCTTTGAGCTGATGAATTAAAGGATAATAGAAGGGTGAGAAAAGTTTGTTTTTCTACAAGCAATGCCTCACCTGACAATAAGATTACAATTGACCACTGCTGCAATGGATAACTAATAAGCAGTAACTAAAATAATTACTATTCCTGCTGGCTGGCTTCATCGAAGTAAAGTTGAATTTTATTCTGTCTCGAACAATTGCTGGTCATTGAAAGTTCTGATGTCTTTCTTAGTAGCGTAGAGTTCATCAGTGGTGTGTGCAGATAAAATAAATAGTTTATTACAGCGTATTGACAACCTCGTAAAATCTCTCAAGTTTGTCTTACAGATTTGAAGAAATGCATATTGCATAAATAATGTCTTAGGTATAGGAATTTTGTTACGAGTTTTTTCATCGTTTTTGACAAACTGGTTTTTCTAATCATGAATCGTGGCAACAATTATGCTGTCCAGCAAGTACTTCAGCGGTTACAAACTGATCAGCTTGATGACTCCTGTGATGAGAATGAATAAACTGAATTGCAAGATAAAGAATTTGTTCCTAATTGTTGTTCTGGTGTCGAAAGTTGTGACAGTGATACCGACAGCGGTAAAGATGAACAAAGCTCTGCTGCTGTTTCTATAGATTTTCTCTCTAAAAGTGATCAATCAGTATCTCAAAATACTGCCGGACAGGTGAACGCACGAAACGGAATTGTGTGGAAAAACATAACAGGTGCTCCAGGCCTGGGAAGAACATCTTCGTCCAATGTGTTTTCGGAACGTCCTGGCCCAACGTCTTATAGTCACAGATCTCTTGTAAACGGTAGCCCTTACAATGCTTTTCATTTATTTATAGATGAACATATGCTCAGGTGTATTCAGAAACACACTATCAACCACGGAAAGAAAGATAATGACGATTTTGATTTACATGTTGATGAGCTGGAAAGTTTTATAGGTCTTCAAATCGCTCGATGAGTGTTGGTCGGGAAGAATACGCCAGTAAAGCAACTTTGGAGCAAGAAATGGGGACAACTAATCTTTTGAAATACAATGAGCCGTGATAGGTACCAGGAAATCATGAAACATTTGAGGTTCGATGACTTTTTTAGTTGGAGGCAAAGGGAGAAAGTGACAAATTTTGCTTGATTTCCGAGATGTGGAATTGCTTCATAGGAAATTGTAAGAAATGCTATGTACCAAACTTCGATTTGACTATTGATGAACAACTTTTCCCATGCAAAACCGGGTGTCCTTTTATAAAATATATGGCGAACAAACCAGACAAATTTGGAATTAAGTTCTGGCTTTTGGCTGATGCTCAATCAAAATACTTGTGCAATGGCAAACCATATTTAGGAAGAGATTCTAGCCGAAGCAGATGTAGCAAACTTCCAGCTCTTGCAAGCCAATCAGAAGCTTTAAAGTTGAACTTCCTTTTCTGCTATTGGACAACATCTTTTACAAAATTCTACGTGCGCACGTAAATGTAATGATAACGAATTTTCTATTCTTGCCCGTGGCCGTACTTTTTTTCATCTTTCCACTCTTGAAGCCACGTACATCAAAACATCCAAACCAAATTTATGCAAACAAAAAGAATTCGTTTATGGTCTAAAAATTACACATTAGCTTCCGCTCCTTCCATTGGTCGCTTTTTTGACCAATCACGATGTAGCTTTTCTCTTTTTTTCTTTTTCGTCAATTGTGTCTCTATATAAGTGACTCACTTCACCTTTTCACTCTATTTCTGACGGATTTTCTTAAAAAGTATCCGACGAAAAGCTTTGAGAATGAATACTCTACTTTCTGCAATTTTCATATTTTGTACCACAAATCAACTCTTACCAAATTGTCGTCACTGTAGGCGAATTAGTATGACTCAACGCCTCTGACCGCGTGCATGTTCCTTCGCCCTGGCATAAACACAGCCATGCAAAGAGAAATTTAACTCGAAATCAAGCAATCACAGTTCAGTTGTAGCTAGGGCCATTATTTTATTGACCAAAAAAATACATTTTTGACTTTATTTTAGCAAAATTTTGACTTTATTTTGACCTAACCGCTTTTGTCTATTATTTATGTCTTGTTGCACTTTTTGATTAAAAATGTTTTATAATCCGCAATTTACATAATTTTTTAAAGAAGAAGGTAGCCTACTTTAAACATTTTCTCAATCACTCAGTCTTGAAGCTAATGCAACAAAGCGACGCATGACGTCAAAACCTAGGATAACGAGCCATTGTGTGTACCGGTATCACTTAGTGTGTAATAAAAAAAATGCGTTGTTATCGCAACTGTACTGTACATTAACAGTCTGTCTATGATGTTTTTAACGAAAGCCACACAGTATAATTACCAGGACCTTTTTTTGTAATACAGTATTATATATTTTTTTACGTTCTTAACATCAAAATTTCTGTCTCTTATCAGTAATTGACTGAGCATAGAAAACGACCTTTTAACAGCAGCAGAGGTTGGCTGGGCTTTTTGCAATAGTGCGTAGCTTGTTGGGTCAATTGTCGAGTTGGTACAGTTTATTATTGTTTCTAAATCAGAGTTGGATAGTCGTTTTTCAATGTAGTTTTTAATTGCGCACGGATCATTATCGAATTGCATATTCTTCAGTAGTCCGTATGCTTCGGTTATCGTGCAGGCTTCGGTTTGGACTACTGAAGAATATGCAATTCGATAATGATCCGTGCGCAATTAAAAACTACATTGAAAAACGACTTCCTTCTAAGAACTTTACTTTGGATGCTAGAGTCCGGTATTGATTTATTTTAACCAAGTCCGGCACCAAATCTTCCACATTGATAGTGTCTTTTGCTCTGCTGACTAAGAGGCCTGCACTTGTCCAATTGTTGGCAATGGTACGAAAAGCTGGAAGGTTCTCACTGTAATATAAGGCAGCTCTAAGCCAAGTTGCCCATCTTGTAATTAGAGGGATCAGAAGGAAATGGCAGACCAGCATCATGAAAATCTTTCTTGCGATCTTTGTTTTTCATTGTTGCTGCCTTGATCGTTGCTATTATTTCATCAATATTTTTAAAATGAGCACACACACGCATAGCGCAGTTATGTAGTAAGTGCGCAACACAGGTGACATGTATCAAAGAAGGGTATAATTCCTTTAATGTCTTTCCAGCCAAAGACATGTACCGAGCAGCATCAGTCAAGAACAATGAAAAATTCTCGCATTTTATTTCAAGTTGTCGCAATATGTCATCCACAGTGTGCAGAATAATATTGCTATTAACTTTGCTACCGCTGTCAAGTGGATGGCAATCAACGAGGAATATCTGATTTGGGACATCTAAGCTGCCCACAAGCACACTAATATACTTTTGTTTAGCAATCTCTGCTTCATCCACAATTAAACATATTTTTTTGTCAAGAAGTAATTCTTGAATTTGTTCTTCTTTTTGGGATGCTAATTTAGCAACACATGCCCGGGCTGCAGTCTCCGAAGGCAATACATTTCCCATTGTAGCAAACAGAGACTTTAAAGAAGGAGGGTTCAGTTTGTGAAGTGGGATATCTGCAGCTAAGAATAAAGAGACAACCTGTTTCTTGAAGTTTACTTGATCGAGTTATAAAAATGTTTGCTTACTTTGGGATTTGCTCTTCGTCTCCAATTTTCTTTGGTGTTGCTTACCTTTTCGGTGGCTTTCCACAAAAACTTTTTGTCGCATTTGATTAACACGTCGCAAAGGTTGTTGCATCGCAAGTCGCGGGCAGGAGTTGCCGAAAACTCATCCGGATATTCCTGGCAAACTTGCCTAACTTTCGCTGTAGAAGATTTGGCTTGGTTAGGCATTCTTTGCTTTGCAAGCTACGACTTAAAAAGACCACGTGTAAAGAGCGCAAAGGTTTTATAGGAATAGATTGATTGTCTAACAATTATGTGTTTATGCATCAACAATGACGATTTCATGCATAATAAGTGCTATTTCCTTCTCAATTACCCCACGCATTTTTACCATTGCAACTATTTGAGAAGTTTAAATCAAATAAAACTGGGCATAAAATTTTAATAGCAGCTCAAAAATTCAAAAACATCTAAATTTGTTCGTTTTTGTAAGGAAATTTTTGATGAAGACAATTTTGAGAAGTTTTGACTTTATGCAAAATTTTGACTTTATTTTGACTTATAAAATCTATCAAAACAGACTCCTGAAGACCTGAAACGAACGTTAGTACACGTTTGATCATGTAATAAGGTCCTGAAAAATTTTGACTTTATTGACTTTAGTGGGCCCTAGTTATAGCAGTAACGGCAGCCCCCATCAATAATGTTGAGGTTAAGCACATCAAATCAGGTGGCTGCTGCGACAGCTTTGCCCAATTGCAAAGGAAATTGCTTCAACATTTAGATCATGTGTAACTCGACACCTACATTTTGTTGGAAACAATAATGTCACATTTCAGTAGAGTTTTGAATCTATCTCAATCTTAATTTACTTCTTAAAATTGACGCGACTTGCAGTATCGATCGAATAATTACGTTTGGTTGTAACTTAATAGCGAGGAAAAGATTAGCTTCCACTAAGATACTTTAACCCAGGCACTTTTCGATCATGAACAGAACAATATATTTACAAATCACTTTACAACTTCGAATTCCTTCGCTTGCCAAAACACAGAACTAAAGCTCTTCAATAAATAAATCAGTTTTTTAACAAACTAATTTTGCAAAAATGTTACAATTTTTGAAAACATCTTGGTGTTATGATCTGCGGTAGCAAACATTTGTGTTAATCGTAAGAGACATATTATGACGTCATAGAGCCAGTTTAAGCGTGCAAGCAAAATATAAAAAATGCTAAGATGGCTTGAAGTGTTTAAAGAAATAATTGCTCGTAGCATAATCAAATGAACTTTAATTGTTGTAAAGTTGTTTTTATCAAGAACAGCTTCCTAATATCTCCAAAAAGAACGTTAAATCGCGTTTTTGCGAAGAGTACTTTTTGAGATAGAACAAAAAAAATGTTCAATGAATTGTTGATTGTGACGTCATTTTAGACACCAAACAAATGTAAGTTTTTGAAATGTATTAAGTCGTAAACTGGTTTTTGTTTGAGCAAAAAGCGGTTGTCCTCTGTCAAGTAATGCAAATTCTAAAAAAAAATTTTGGTTATGACGTCATGATGACGTCACAAATACCATTATGACACTCACCACGGGCTGATAATCAATGGTGCCAAGTTTGATGCTTGTACCTCTAGCAGTTTCAGAGGAGTTAAAACAGACACACACACTGACACAAAGACAGACAGAATTACGCTTTATTTTAGAATATTTCAACACAATTATTTTTTATAGAATTCTCTATGAAATCTTTCACCAATGAAGCCAACTTAGGATTCAAACTCACAATCATTTAATTTTGAGTGTCATGCAAAATGCACCCCTGTCTATTTTGAATGTGCTGACCTTTTGATGGCATCGACATTTTGAAATAAAAGAAGGATGGAGGAGAGTAATATGGTACATGGGCTAGTGAATAATTAGGTGTCCTTGGCATCAGAGTAAAGACCGTTTATTGAAAGTCACGTCACCATTACAAAAAAATCAGAAAAATTTCGGAAACTGGTCATCAATGATGCTCTTATTAATGAAAGTGTAATTGTTCGGGCTCGACTGGGCGTTATCTAGCTTGAGTACTGACAATGATAAAGCCTTTTTTGAGAGCAAAGAATATTTCAGGTAAAGACGTAGTTACAGAATATCATCTGTTCAGATATCATCAAAAATGTGCCATTTAGTCTTAAACAACACCGTAAACCGTTTTAGACAAAAGTTATTTGTTTTTTAAACCATCTATCTTTATAGAATTGCAATTGGTTTCGCACAAAGCCGGAAAGTCAAGTTGGCTGCTTTAAAATGCTACGAATTTTATTTGAAGCTAAAAGTAAGTGGTTGGCTGTTAGAAAGAAGTTAATAAGTTGTCTGCCTGGAGGGAACGGGAGCAAATTAATAAACGCTCGTTGGCACTAAAAAAGATGCAGTTGTTTCAAAGAGACAATAAATCAAAGTAAATTTCACGAAATTTAATTTCTAAAAGTCAATTTATTTTTGCCAATTTCGAAAGAAATACCTTGTATTGCTTTTTATCAGTGCTGCACCGAGAAGTTGGATGTGGGGTTTTTGAAGATGATAAACACAGGGATTAAAAGTCCTAATAAACAAGTTTTTCAAGTTTTGGAATGACAAAGGTGGGAAAACACGAAAAACGTTAAACTACTTCCGGAAATGAGCATTAAAATGTTGAACTTTCTTACGAAGTACTGTTTCTAAGACAGCTTACTTTAAGTAGGCTATCAACAGCCTAAAATCTTAGTTTACGAATCAACAGCAAAAAAAAAACAGTGGCGGCTCGTGGATGAAAACACAGAAAAGCTGTAGCATGGGGTGGGCAAATCAATTTTTAAGACTTACTTTATTACAGTATTTGGAAAGTACACCACACTGTAGCATGAATAACAAGATCACACTCATAAGTAATTAAACGAAGAAGTGTAC
Organism: Trididemnum clinides; assembly: GCA_963675345.1. Lineage (NCBI taxonomy): Eukaryota > Metazoa > Chordata > Ascidiacea > Aplousobranchia > Didemnidae > Trididemnum > Trididemnum clinides. The sequence goes on along the minus strand of OY776297.1, from coordinate 13,441,028 downwards.
GGCAATATCAAGTCGAAAATCACAAAAGAATTTTAAAGCTTTCTATTTAAACAACAATGATTTAATATTACCTGAAATCTGTGAGCAAAAGCAAATACATGGTTGTGGTTCTAGTAGGTGATTAAAATCTTGCCCCAATTTCTCTCTCACAGGGACAATTGTTCTGACGGACGTCAACAAAATAGCATGTGATGGCTGCCTAATGTGTCTTCGGGCATCTGAATCCTTTATCCAACTTAATGGAAGTATGAACCAAAACAAAAAAGGTCTATGGCATTTGCAAAAAAAGCAGTTTATTAACTTACTTTTTTGGACTTACCCAACGACCATAGAACTTTGAAAAATACAGTTTTTCTGATATTCTGGTTTGTTAAAGTAATAGTGGTATAAGTGCAGTGAAACTCTAAAGCCAGTCGAAACACGATTGATTCTCTGTACATTTGCAAAGCCTTAACAGTGACCAAATGATAAAAATATTATAACAGCTATTTGTCAATCATCAACTGCATGAAGAAACCTGATACGTAGAAACAGCCTCAACATTGTTTTATAAAAACAAACCAAAAACGTCAACTGACATTTCTGTTACTAAAATGTGACCATTTCTACTGTATTTATGTTACAAAAATTTAATGACTTACAAACTCAAATATAATTGTCTTAAAGTAACAATTTACAAAAAACTGCTTGTTTACTAGTGTTACTGAATGGACAAATTCTTTGTAACAAAAATGTATAGAAGGGCTTAATGCAAAACTGAGGTTTGTCGATTTTTGGCAAAGTTCAGTTTTGCGCCTCAAAAATTTCTTGAATCTGCCATGCGTCTTGTGCAAAAAAGCCGCACGTTTATGAGAGGAAATAAAGGAGATGAAAGAAGGAAAAAGGGAATATGCCACGAATTTTTTAACATTTTAAGGCAAAAAAAAGATAGATGTCAGACATATATTTTTTTGCATCCAACTAATTGCAACAATGCAACATAGTACCTGCAAACCTTAAATTATTCAAGCGGAGCTCACATGAAATAATTTGCTTTTCATCAGAAACAATGTGTCTTATTCACTGAAGTGAGTAAATAGCTCGGTTTTTAGCACATGAGGTTCTATGCTGTTGATAGAAGTAATTTTTGAAAGCAAGGCAAGTTATTTTACAGAGTGAATAAGGCGTTTGTCTACTTAGCTGAGGTAGAGCACTAAAGATACTTCATCCAATAGTTTTGGCTGTTTAGGTATAATTGTTTTATGTATGATGCCCGCAGATCAGTTTTGTATGCTGTTATTTTTGCTAAGCTACAGAACTAGTAGGTAATCTGAGTGAGATATTGTAAGTCGAAGAAAAGTACGACTTTGAGACTTCTCGATTCCCAAAAGATAGTATATTTTGAGCTTAAATGAATTTGTTATGCTCTAAAAGTAGACAAATTCTGGCCTTGGTTGCCGCCCCTACCATACCGCTCTCATAAGGTGTAGGTTAAGGTTTAGATAAGTAGTAGGCTAATGCTAAAGAATGAATTCACAAAAATGCAAAAGGATCAAGTCAATAATGCTTAAGACCGCAACCCTATTACTGCTAATGATGCTTTGCTGAAAAAGACTTTGAAAAGCTTAACTTTTGATAAAATATAGGGTTAGCTTACCGGTTACTTCAGTATGTTTCACTCACGCGGCAAAACAGCTGTAGAAATTAAAATTGAGCAAATAGCCGCTAATCTTGAGCGCTATAATGGCATTGTGTATGGTGACAAAGGCATTGACCCAACCTATGAAGAACAGATTGAATTCAGCAGCGATAGCTCTGACAAGAGATTTGAAATTGATCGAACGTCACACACAGCAATACAACGTGATAGTAAGCATCGGATCTAATCCGTTTTTCTAATACAAGGTGACTGGAAAGTAACGCCCGATTTTGATTTCAAAAGTTTGGAGGTTTTAGCACGCAAAATTTACAGTAACTTTGCAATCTTACCTGGAGATGCTGAAAGGAAAGTATTGGCCTCGTATACAAGACCAAGAAATAATATTTCTGCAAGATGGTGCCCCTGCCTACTATGGTAGAGTGAAGTGAGAGTGGTTAAATGAGAAGTTTGACGAAAGATGGATTGGCCGTCGCGGCTTCATCGAATGGCCACCTAGATAACCAGATCTTAGTTTATGCGACTTCTTCTTACGGAGTGTTTTGAAAGATCATGTCTACAGGAGGAAGCCGAGAAGCATCGAAGAATTGAAAAATGTAATTACAACGGAGATTTCGATAATGAACTCCAATCTTTGTCAAACGGTGTGCTGCTCGGTGACTGATCGTTTGCGACGATGCCTAGCGGTTGAAGGTCGGCAGTTTGAGCATTTTAGTTGAACAAACTGAGGTTCGCCTTTCAACTTTTCATGTATTCTTCGTTATTATTAAATACATTCTTAATAATTATACATCTGTGTTCGTCCTTGCATAGCTTTCTTAGAATCTGTAATCTGACATTTGATTGCATTACGTAGAATTCAAAATCGGGCGTTGCTTTCCAATCATCCTGCATTTTCACTATTAACTAACACGTCATTTTGTACAGGTGCTCCTCCAGAAAATGCAAAAGCAAAGAAAGAAACAAGAAAACGAAAAAGGAAACCCATAGTCATGAATTAGAAACATCTAAAACAGGGGGTCGTAATGCTGGAGAGGAGAAGCAAGTACGTGAAGGCCAGTTTTGACCTGAAAAATGTAGGTTAAAGTGTCCATCAAAAATTGAATCTCATACAAAACCTCAACTTTTCACCAACTTTTATTCAAAAAATTATGATGCTCAGCCGCACATTCTATTTGGATACATCGAAACCTTTTTTCCTCGACCCAAGAAAAAATGGAGCAGTAAAGCATGCAATTTTGTTCCGATAGAAGATAAAAGTATACCTACCTAAGAATGAAAATGTTCATAAAGTATATCGATGCACTAGAGTTTTGATTTAAATTGTTGTGCTTAGCGATAAGAGAATCAGATTTATTTCATGTCCTACTTTATAAGGAAAAAGTCAGTTTGAAACCTGGTGGAAGAGGCAAACATGCACACAAATCAAACAGGATCTCAGAAGCTGTACTGGATAATGTTAAAAATCACATAGCATGATTTTCAACGAACGAATTACTTTAAAGTCGAATGCAATACCTATTGCGAAACTATTTACTGCCTCATGTGAGCATAACCGGAATGCACTCGGAATATCTTGATAAGTTATCAGAGGAAGAAAACGATAAATTGTTGAAGAAAGATTTTGCAGGCATGTCTTCAATACAGAATTCAATGTGGGCTTCGCATTTCCAAAATCAGATATCTCCTTGATCAAGACACAGCGCAAGTAGAAAATCCAAGAGAAGAAATAAAATAGGACTGAGAGCATGCAAGAACAAATCTCAAAATTGTTTTTATTAGTTTTGACCTACCACAAGCAGTGCGTTTCTCGAAAATTTTTATATCTGTAGCATTTTGTCTGAGACTACTTTAAATTTATGACTTTGGAGTTCATTTGATCTGAACTAAGAAGGATTCGAACAATGTGAAAAAAATGAATTCATGCACTCGGGCAGAGAATAAAAGAGGCCGAGGGCCTAATGAGATTACCTCATACCTTTATGCTTTAATGATAGAACCTAGCATATGCAGAGATACTCTAATAGCTTGGTACGATTACTGGAGAGATCAAAACATAAACTTCTATATGATGACTTTCTGGCACTTTCTTGTTCAAACGCAAAACTACAAGAAAGATTTTTATTTTCCGGTTGTTGGGCACAACTACATGGATTGCGACCAACACTTTGATCTCATTGAGAAACGACTAAGATAACATCAACACATGTGCTTACCAAAGCATTATAGAACTGCCATACTGGATGCGAAGCATCAAAATTAGTTCCATGTCTATGGCATAGCAAACAATTTTTATGATTATAAAATGTCGCGTGAACAGCTTGGACCGGCTAAAAGAACTAGGCATCTGTGAGGAAGACTTCTCCATGCAGAAAATTAGTGTGATGTTTATCAAGGGTTCGGTACAACTTGCAATAAAAACGATTTTCAGGATGAAGAATAGAAATCTATGGATCTTAAACACAAAAGAAAAATTGGTAATTTCAACATTGATATCCGTAGTTTGCACCAAAGCTACTTGCGTGAATTTTCCTGTAAAAAGTTTGCAGTCATCCAGAAGCAAATTCCTGTTTTCCTCCCCAGCATCACTGGTTTCCAGTGTCTAGTACAAAGCAATGAAGAAGAACTTGATGATTAGTATGGCTGTGAAAGATCTAAAAATCTAAAACAAAATTACGGTCGAAGCACGAAAAAGATTGTCTCTTGCGGTGTTTTTGAAATCGTGCTATTGAGTGTGATATATTTCCTATTCTTTTAGTAAAATATGGAGCAAAAAAGCAATATGTCATTTTTTACGCAAAATACAATAAAGACACTCGTCATGCTTTTGAACAACAGAAAGCTATCCCGTCACACTTCATTGACCAATAAGAACCAAAAATCACCATGTTATTTGATATAATGTCAAGGAAAAAGAGGGGTACAGCGAATACTTCAACCTATATTTTGTCAAAAGTGCGATTTTTCACATAACTCCTATTTGCACTAGGCCATTCAATTGACAGCATTGATATCGTTTGTGTAACTTCACTCGCTAGGATTTCTTAAGCAAGGTAATCTTTTAAATTAAGTCTGTAGGTATTTCGCATAGATCTCGGAAATAAACAGCAAAATCATTCTATAAAAGATAAGAGAACTGTTGAACAATTTCTTATGTTAATAGATCACCGTCTGTAATCAAAAAATACCTTTATACGGCCGCAAAATAAACTAAAAGTAAGAACACATAAAATTTGTCAGAACTGTATCTTTTTTGAATAATTGAATGAAGGCAAATAATCATGAAACTGCTGAACATCTAGCATCTTGCTTTCTAGTAGCTCTACCTATATTTTGTGCAACGTCACAATAGCAGGCAAAGAATTAAGCTAAAAAAATTGAAGCTCATTTATAACCAATACAATGACACGAAGATTTTTTAAATTGGGAAAATTCTTTAAACTAAACTGGCACTAAAGATAATCTGTTTTTAACTGCTGCCAACCAACTTTTTGAAACATACAACAATATGTATTCTGTTCACAACAATGTAATCTATTTTTGGCTGATGCCAATCAAAATTACAAATGAAATTAATAATTTGTCTGTTAGTTTGAAAGGTGTAGCCCAGGATGTAGGTTTACCTTCTTTCCAAACACAACTTTAGAAACAATAGCTCTTTACACAATTCGAAAACGGTATCATCGATCACTGGAAGGCTCTAAACTTTAATTTATATATGCCAAAAATGTGTTTCGCAAGTATAAAAGTTAAGATATGGTGAATGATCAAATAAGAAAACAAAAAATTTTTCTTCTGAATTAAAATTTTGAATATTTTAAATCTTCTGTAGGGGAGGGGCTGCAGTTCCCCAGTTCCTACGTACAGGCCGCCGCTGAAAAAAAATGTTAAAAAATTACTTCATAAGCTTTTTCACCTTACAATTGTCGTTTCCAAATGTGGTAATTAAACAAAACCTATTTCTTTTGAATGATTTTTAAAAACTGAACAGTTTTCTGCGGTCAGACCTGTACTTGCTAAATTTTTCATTTACTTATTTTTCTAGAGAGGATTGAGTGGCGGATAGGCGAATGATTTGTAGATATTAAAACGTAATTACAGAATATAACTATGCCATTTAGTTAAACAGCTTTGAACACCGACAGCAATTATAACTTGATAAAATTTGTTACCAAAATTTTGTTCACAGATGGTTGAGTGTTTTGTAGTGATTGTGAATTTGTTATTGTTGAAGGTATACTACTGTTACTCTAGTGCGGATTTTTGCAATAACTTTTGTGTTTTACAATTCCGTTAATTTCAAGCAGGTTTTTTCGTTGTTAAATACACAAACCTTTGAAAACATTTGTTTTTTGTTTCTGAGGTAAAAGCATGATCGATAGAGATGTTTTTTGAAGTCCTGTGCTCATTGGTTTGCTTCTTACTCATCCCATTTACCAGTGGAATTATTAGAGCTCATAACTCTCGTGGCGGCTTTGAAAAAGGTCTACTCAAATCAAAAAATGCCGCGACTTTCAGGAACTTCTGGAAGCACATTAATTTTGGCGAAAACCTAAATTCAAAATCATTTTTGTCTAATCTAGTTTCAAGTGTTTATATGATATTGCCCTCATCAATGACCAATTGAAATAATGTTGCTATGAATCTGAAAAACATGAAAAGTTATGGCCAACCACTATAAATCCTAAACGACAATTGACAAAGGTAAACAAGTTTATTTAATCATTTAGAGTACATGCAGAGACTGCTGGCATTTTTTAAGTTAAAAAGTTTTTGCAATGCCTAAGGTTAAATTTGCGTTATGTTTTGTCATAATTGCAATTTTTGCATTACAAGCAGAAAGCAGCACAGAAACAGTGGCAAATACTTCTGTCGAAACTGTTACTGCAGCAACAACAAGTAAGTCTAAATATAATGATTTTTCGGTGTTTTTTACTGTTCTGCAAAGGCAAGAGATTGCCACACTTTTGACTCTTTTACAACGGATTTATTCATTTAGTTACTACATTAATTACTGATGTGTTAAGTGTCATGAAAATGAAACTAAAACTTGAAGTAATTTTTCACTTCATCAGGGGATGTTGGCAATCACTATTTTTTTAACTGTTTATTATAGCAAAGATGAAATCCTTATTTGGCTGACCCTTATTGCTCTCCCGAAACTAACAAGTTGTTATTTTAGAATTTCCTCAGAATTTTCGTTACAACGGAATAGACAATCAGATATGTCGTAACGGTTTCAAAAATGGAAAGGTGGGCAATGGACTGTATTTTACCCAACTTGATTTGATAAGTTAAGTACATCACAAGAAAGGTGTTAATTGAGTTGTATAGAGCTTTTTTTATTTAATACACTGACACATAGGACGTGGACAGTAGGTTTGAGAAAAACCTAAATGAATTAAATTGACCCACTTCATAGTTTTACATGTCCCACTTAATTGCTGATTATTAGTTTAATCTTTGTTACAATTCAGTAAGAAAAATAAACTTTTTTATTTATTATACGCTATGATTTTTTATAGGCTTTACAATGACATCATTTTGGGATTTTAATTTTTTTGCCATTCGTTTAATTTTGGAAGTGTAAATTATATCTAGGCAAGAAAGTGGGACAAAATGTGGGCAAGGTGCATTGAATTGAATGTTTTTTTTAAAACACACTGTAGTTCAATAATTGGAAAAAATGTCAGAACCCACTAACAAATTATGCTCTTTTCAATAAAGGTAGACCTAGGCTTCCATTAAACATAACCTGATTTTGAGCAACAACCCCAATAAAGTATTTTTGATAGAAGAAGAGGGTCTATGTAGGTGGAGCTGTAACTAATAATTATGATCTATTTTAAAATCCATTTGAACCGATTGGTATTTAACTTCCAGCAGCACCAGAAAGTGTTGTAAGCTAAGGCATTACAAGAGAAAAGGATGAGGAAGGGCGGAAAGATCAGGAGCAAAATTTAGCCATAATACCACAGCCAGGAATTGTGTAAAGGAGAACTGGGAAAATATGTTACAATATTCACAAACTCTACTGTAGCTTCTATTTGACTAGATGGGAATCTGAAATCAAAAAGTGTGAGATCACCAGTTAACTGACGGATGAATTCATATCTGCAACAAAATAATAGTTTTATATTATTTGAGGTATCAAATAATCATGTAAGTCAATGTCAACTGTAAGAATCCGTTCTTCTAGAGGGATAAGCTATTGTAACACATTGAGTAATATTTTATCGTAACAATTGACTAAAACCTTAGTACAAAGTTTAACCGATACTTTCATATTTAGATTTAACCTCCTGCACTTGATTGATAGATTAAAAAAATGTTTTTACAAAGACATATGTTAATGCTGAGAGAAGTTTAAAATAGCATCTTACATTTAAAAAAAATAACAAACCACGTTTGTTGTGTTTGCAGTTGTCACAAGTACAAAACTCATGTGATTCACTACACTCGCAATGGAGCCAATCATTATATTTGTGTTTTGAGTTAGAGATTCACTTTGAACAAAATTTAAACATCTGCAACCACACATTGTGCAGTACTATGTTTTATTCAAAGAATTCAACATCTTTTTCCCTAAGTTGAAAATATTTGCTGAACTATATTGATATAAACACGTTTTTGATTTTCTTGGACTCTTAGTTTCAAATAATGGTCTATAAAATGTCGTGGTTTGTTTATGGCAGTGGCCAAAATTTCTCTTCTACCTATCAAACTGCTCCCCAAGTATGCAAGTTATTTTGATGAGCAAAGCATGGAATGGAATAGAATAGTATAACATGGAAGGTACATTTTGGTATAAAAGATACCAAGATTGCGAAGAAATAGAAGATTTGGTTAATAAAAGACAGTCTTCCATCATTCCATCTCAATTCTATCATACAACTCTTTACTAATGTATACAAACCAACTGAAACAAAACTGTATAAAGTTTCAATATAATTTCGTTGCTAAAATTTAAATAATTAGTTTTGTTTTGAATCAAAGCAATTGCTGACTGTTGTCCGTTGTTAACAATAGCTTGTATTTTTTTCAAACATATGTAGTTTCAATGCAGTTCTGTTATTTAACTAGCAATGCATCGCTACACATGCTTTGGCCAGTGTAAAGACACTAAAGAAGCTATGCAACAACACAGTTGCCACTTCGATAAAAAGACAGAAAGTTTTTTGGGCTTTGTGCATTTTCTTTGGTAGACAAAGCAGTAAAAAATGTTTCGGGTACACGATGGGAAGCAGCCTTACATTCATTCCATTCTATGACTTGAGGACAAGGATCCATATGCAGCTTTAATGCAACTCCAACATTTTGCCTGAATTTGAGTTTTTCCACTTTGTAAACTTATGTATCTTCACAATAAAACAATGGTTCAGAAATGCGTGAGCAGGGCTATTGCTAATCATGCGGTCAATATCCTGAACAACTCATGAAGAACTTGATGGCAAAATAAACTCTAAAAGCGCCATCACATATCTATTGGTACAGTCAACTTCGGATATAAGAGATCCGCCGGGACCAGCTTAATCAGTCTCTTATAACCGACTTATTAGTTTATATTGAAAATCATTTGGGACCTTTTGCGTAGTCCCTTATAAGCGAAAATCCCTTATATCTGAATCTCTTATTTCCGAAGTTGACTGTACCATATTACATAATATATAGCCAAGCCTACGAACCCATAAGCCTATACTGAATCAATAGCTTCATTTGAAGAATTCAACCAAGTTTATAAGTGACTTAAAGTTATTTGCCTTAAAATCTAAAGCAGCTTTTTCATAGGTCTCTATGTTCCATGATCAGCAGCAGCTTGCTACATTTCTTTTTCCAGGAGGTCATTATTTGTTCCTTTATGTGTTCTTGACATTATATTTGACATATCATTAAAAATTACTACAAGATATTGGTTAATAAAGATATTGAAGTTAATCTAAATTATTTCGAAAAAATTAAAACAGGAATTAGAATTTATCCGAAAACCAATAGCTTTGATCATAGAACACATGGCACAGCAAAAACTGGCTAAATAGTTACATAGAGTAATGCATGTACTTTACGGCATATGAGGTACCTTAGTATTTTATGACATTATGAAACATTTTACTCCTAATGGCTTCTAACATTAAATTCAGTATAAAGTAAAATAAATGTTTAACCTAATATTGCAATAACTCTATAATAACACAATTCTGCTTGTTTGTAGCCAATTTTTAAGTTCACTGAAAAATTTACTGACAACTTTTTAAAATAAGTTTTTAACAATTTTCGACCAAACTCCAAATGTTGAAAAAAAATTTGCTACAAACAAAAATCATATGCATAAAACATTTGCTAATAAATGTAGCTGCTAATTTTACTTTGTAAGATTAAGAAAGTATAAGCTCTGTAACAACTTACCATTGTAGCATTTACTCCCTGTCTCCCCCGAAGATCTTTTTTCTTTAAAAACACTCGTAAAATGCTTCTTCATTTTTTAAGGTTTTTTTTTTTACAGGCAATTGTTTAAAATAAGCCTCTTAGTTGTTGAAAAAGACATTTTTACCTTGTTGTTTCTTGGCTAGGATGTTTCTTGGCTATACCTTCCATCTTACAAAAATCCTAGTTGTGCAGGTGCTTACAAAGTGTAAGGAAATGATATTTATTGAGTGATTATTTTTTTTAAAGCGATTCAAAGTTTTTACCTGCAAGTGCTATTGCAAAAAGTTGAAAGGTCACTACGGCTACCCAAAAAAATGCATCGAATTCTACAAGGAAAAACTGAAAGGTAAATGGTTTGCTATATAATTGGCATTAAAAAGTTGTTTTCCTGCTTCAGGGGGGGGGGAGGCTGTGCCCTGGAAAAGGAGTTTTTGAAAAATTTCTAAGTTTTAAAAAGAATATCAAGTAAAAGATTTGTTGTTTCGTAGAGTTTAATTTCCAGCTTATGACATTTGAGAAATCTTGAATTGATGTTTGTCAAAGGTCTACTAAGAGTTGAATAATTTACCAAGTAAAAGAATACTCACAAAAAAATTATCAGCGATTAGAATAAAATTGTTTAAAGGTACCAAAAGTTATCTGAGTAGGTGAATTGAACTTCTTGTCTTCCAAATATGGGCTTTCTTTTGACACGTGTAGTCTACTTACCAATACAGTTATAAAATAGAAGAAATATCGAAAGGTTCTTCATCAACTTTTTTTTCTTTAGATACTTGTTATAGATGTCGTTCCAATATATGCATTTTGTGGTCGAATATTGTGGGTTGATTTTCGGTAGATTCAAATCTTTGTGTTTTGCATTCTCTTTAATCATTTTTTCAAGGAAAGTTTGGCAGACCAATTTATTGGCATTTAATGTTTGTTTCAAACATTAAAAACTCCTAATAAGTTTTTGCCAAGCAATGAAGTTTAATGTAAATTTTTGAACAACATCACGTATTTTCAATTGGATTATGACGTAAGAGAAACTATTATTGTATAATTAGTTAAGCAGATATTGATACACCGACCGCAAACACAACTTGTAAATAACCACCAAAAATTTATTGAAAACTGTTTTAGTATGTTTTTGTTGTATGATTTATTGCTGAATGTTTTTTTGCGTAATTTTGCAATAATCTTTGTGTTTTGTGATTCCGATTGCAGAACTTCAAGAATATTTTTTCGGTTTAAAATAAACTAAGAAAGCAAAATTTGTGTTTAGACTGGCTCAGGTAAAAGTAGTCACATAAAATGAAGTCATTTTTGATCCGAAAAATCTTCATTTTTCATTTGCCTTTCCCTTGTCAACTGCAATACTAGCCTAGAGTGCAGTTCAATTTATCCTTTTTCGAGATAGCCATTTCAGTTTATTTTTAACCCTTTCCGGTCCTATTTTTGGGAGCCTTAGGTTTTAGCCAGGTCCAACTTTTTTTATCAAGAGATTCCGGGAAATCATGTAACCCATAACCACGGTATTATAATTACTAATACAGAGGTCTCTATGGTGTCGAACACCTTCTTTTTGGCGGATTAGTAAAGCTCATAACGCTTGAAAAGCAAACAGATGTCAGGAGTAGCTAAGAAGTTCAGAGACTTTTAAAATAAACCTTGTCGCCTGAGAGGCGACATAGGACCTATAGGGGAAAAAACCAATGTCGCCTCAGAGGCGACATAGGACCGGAAAGGGTTAAAGCACATTAATATTGGTAAAATTTTTTTCCAATGCCACTACACAATAGGGAAGCTAGAAAAGCTGTTATTTATTTCTATACCTCCAAAATCTGCTATTTGTTGTATTGAGGTTGAATTAGACAAAAGATTTTCAAAGCTTTTAAGGAAATTAAAAACCTATTATGCTTTCATTTTCATTAGCATTTACGATATCATGATGAAAGACGCTGCCAACAAAATGAAACTTATAATTTAATTTAATACGCTAATCCAATAAGGGCACAACTCACATTTTGCCAATTTTCACTTTTCGCACTTTTCTTGTCTTTTTTTATGTCGGCAACAAGATACCAGCAAAAAGAACTCAATTGCAATGGTCAATAAGCAAAAATTCAGCTGGCAAAAGATTATTGATGTTAACAAGGGCCCAACTCTAGTTGTTGGACCCTTGTTGCATTCAATTAAGTTGGTTAGCATATTAGTAAGTTCAATTTAAGCCTTAATCAAATTTACATTAAAGTTAAGTAATTTTGGTTATAAGACATGGCACGATTGATTGCGATTCAACAATTTCTTTATTTTATCTAGATCCGAAGTACTGCAAACTTATTGGATAAAACTTAATAACGAAAATTTTTTCAAGCTAATCAATTAACAAAAGCAGGAGTATAGCTGAGGATTCAGTAAAACTCAGTGAATGATATGTAAAACCATGAATAGGGGATTGATTTTTAAAGCATGTGCGGAATGGAGTCAAGATTCTTGAACTCCACAAAACTAGTTTCAACTCAACCTTTCGGTTCATTACACGTGTATCAGTAAACAATTAGGTCTATCTAAATCACAATCAAAGATATCTGATCAAACAGCTAATGCTGATTGTGAAAAAGTTGGTGATGTAAAAGGAAGAAAAAATAGAAATGAATAAGAATGAGCTAAAAATGTTGCTAAAAGAAGAGCTAAAGGCAAAAGCTACACTAGTACCAATGGGAAGAAGATCTGGCAATACCAATACCAAGTAACAATGGCAAGGAAAGCTGGCAATAACTGCAGGTATTACTATACAGTATTACTACTTCTGAATATAACATCTTTTTGGCAGCAAAACTTTGATTGCCAATGAACTTCATCATTTCAGCTTAAGCTTTTTTCTGTTTGTTTTGTTTTTACTAGTTTATTTGAACTGCGTGAATATGCTCAAAATTGATGCTCATATCACCAGTTTCCATATCAGATATCTCATTATGTGGTCAAGGAAACAAAAGACACTATGTTTCTGCTGATCTTAATGTTCCTCGAATAGGTACTATGCTTCTCAACACGACTGTGAAGTCAAATATTCATGCTACTGTAACTACTTCAAAAAAAATTTTAACTATGGTTTTGGTAGACCTAGAACAGACATATGCACAGTAGAAATGTGCAGAGCTTGACTCAAGCATAAAGCTTTCAACAAATCCTGATGTAAAGGGAACATTAACAACCAAACTTGACCTTCGCAAACGAAAAGAAAAAACATTTTACAAACAACTAGAGCAGAAAACTGCATTGGCAAAAAAGGAGGTAGACAATGAATGTTTATGCTTTGAATTTAAACAGAACATTCCCTACCCATACCTCACGACAGGTGATGTTTTTTACAGCAGGCAACTTTGGTTGTTTGTTTTTGAAGTTTACTCTGCAAGAGCCGGATCTACACCTGGCCCGAGACAGAAGCCAGAGGAGAGGTAAATGAGGTTGTGAGCTAAATTATCTCAATGCTGCTGTGCGCAATTTACATGTGTTTACTGATGGGTGTTGTGGCCAAAACCACAGTAACACATTGGTACAATATCTGCATTTTTATGCTTTTGAATCGTAGGTTGGATTCAGTAACTCATCGCCTGCCCATGCATGGTCACAGTTACTTGCCATGTGACAGAGAGTTTGGTGAAATTGAGCGGATGCAGAAAATACAATATCAAATAAAGTTATACACTAAATGGAATATGGTAGGTGAACAATTTGAGGTAACCACTATGGAAGGACGGCAGAGGAGAGACTTCAAAAGAACGCTTGCTAAATATCACAAACGCAATACCAAAGACTGGAAAGTAACACAGTAGGCAACAAAGTCTTCAACTATAATGTTAAAAACAAACTTAATGTTGTAACCTATGAAGATATGAATGCAATGCTGGAACAAAAGTTCCATCTTTTAAAGCGGCCATATGCTAAGGTTGTTTATCCCACGGCTTCTTTTTACATTGATCCCAAGAAGGTAAAAGATGTCTAATCACTACCAAGATATCTTCTTAAGAGAAGAGTCAAAAAATTACTTAAAGACCTTGATTAGAAAAGACTCCTTGTTGTAAAGCTGACGAAGACTCAGATTATGACGAGTGATTTTGACCTTCAAGCAAACTATATTGCCACATTTCCATGGCTTGGGAAACAGTTTTGTATTGCACTGTGTATGTGACGGCGTATCTTGTATTCTGTGTCATTTCTTTATGAACAACGTATACGCATTGTTAAACCATAAGTGTGATCTTGTTGATTTGTAAAAGGGCCCGATTTCTGGGGGTAAAACTTGGTACAGTTTTTTTTGCATGATCTTCTCCAGCAAAAACTTACCGCATTTTAATTTCTTATCACTATATCTAAATGTGTAATCAATATTGAAGCTGCAGAACTAAGGCAAGTAACTTAAAAAAATAAACGCGTTTATCTCAAAACCACTCTTTCGCAAATTGGGCCCTTTTTGAATTCACGTATTCAATTGTTTGCTGAAAGTGATATGTGATCTTGAGATTTTGTCGTTTAATCAAGCAGTACAGCTTCCAGTACACTAAAACTTTTGAAGAACACGAAAAAATAATTAATCACAAATCTGCTGGTAGTTAAATTTCAACTGTTGCACAGGTAATTAGCAATATCTCAAAAAATTTTTGTAATTTTGACCAAAAAGTTATGATGAATAAAGGAAAAGCAACTTTAAAAATAAAATTTTACTTTGATTAAAATTCAACAGTTTGGGGGCCTGGTTATTTTCTTTAAAAGCACTTTCTTTTTCATTGGGGTTAACAACCCGTGCAATCAACATGGCTACGATGGGCCAACTTCGAACAAAGGTAGGATGGCTTGGCCTGATTACGCTTTACTGATGATGTGCCAACGCAATTTTGTTTATGCATCGACTGATAACGCTTTCATCTATCATTTTATAAAAACTGATGTTCCAAAAACATCCAAAAGTGTTGATGGATTGATTAATTTTTCTCTATGATATTAAACTTTTACTAATATTAAGTCTTGCGCAAGTAAGTAAAAACTATTAATGTTTGGTTCGTGAGCAGAACCACGTAGGGACCAACAAAAAATGTCATTTCAGACAAAAGTGAGCTCAACGTGAGCACGTTGTCTGGGCCTCTACATCCAGTCGCTAAATAAGGCTGATTCGGAGAGAAGTTTCAAAAGGCAAAAGTTGAGTTTGTTGGGTGTATGATAGCAAATTATTTAATTATGCCTGACACATCAAGATTGTTTAGGATTAGACTTTCATATCACCAAGAAGACAAACGATAAAAACCTATTTAGCGTATCGATCACAAGATGATAGAATAATTTGGAAAACTGCGAAATGACCTGACTTGGTTCACGGTCTACGAATCAATAAACCTTCTGTCTATCAACAAGTATAGAATTGTTGATAAGCTACAGATAGACATATCAAACGGTCAACTGCCTACATTTGATCGTCTTGCTAATGTTTCTTAGTAACTTTGTGTGCGCCTCAACATGGCTTATTAACAGTTTAACCCTGGCCTAAAAAAAGAGTTTTACTCAAACCAAAAATCTCTACTCTGATGTTAAAGTTACCTGGTATGGGCAAATCGATAACTATTTTTGGAAAGCATATCGAAATTTGGCAATTTCAGCGAAAAACATAATTACGATAGGTACAATATTGGGTTATAATATATTTGGGAGGGTGTTTCTCGGCTATTTTCCTTGTTTAGTTGTGCTGCTTGTGAAAATATACTTTGAATACAGTACTTGCTACTTTAAGCGAGTCTGAACGGAAAGATGTCTCAGCAAAGCATTTCTTAACCTGGAAAATATTTTCTTTATGATTGGGAGTAAACCACTTTCTTGTATTCTCTTCGATGAAATGCTAAAACAATAAGCGAACAGTTATGAAGAAATTCGCTGCCAATAACCAATGACAAAGAAGTTAATCAAGTAAAATTATCGACAAAGAAATAATAAGTAGAAAAAGTGTAAGTTTTAGCGTAGGAAACAAAAAAGTTTTGTAATGATTGAAATAATAACTTAAACCAGCTATATTCGTTTAATCTTAGTTAAAGTCACTGTATAAAATTAATCTCTTAATCTACTAGAGAAAGTAACTGTATGTTTATATCAGAAATAGTGCGGAAATAAGAGAATCATGCCTTTGTCATCTGTTTTGTACTCAAGGCCAAAAGGCTGACGGCTTAAACGTGACCAGCATTCAAGAAATTTACCTACTTTTAGATTTGGCTAGGAATTTTCTTCAAAATGACCGCATTGCACAAATAGCTCTTTCTTGCTCGAGTAAAAGACGTTGCAGTGCACTTGGGTAGGCATTAAAATGTTTTATACTTTCAACCTTTTTATACTAAACTTGTTTTCGGTTTTACCAGGTCGGATTTTGGCCAAAATAGAAACATATTTTTTTCCAATCGGGCGTTGTTGAAAGAACGCCACCACCCTTCAAAAGTTTGAAACCTTATTTTGGAGAAGATTTTTGTTGTTAAAATGGCATATCTGTGTAATGAATAGCAATAGTGCGTTGATCTTGGAGTCAAATTGTTCAGTATGAGCAGAAATTATAAGGTTCTATCTGCAATACAAATTGAGTGATTTGAAAAAAATCATTGAGAAGCATATGTTTTGGTGTAGCACGCGTAAAGCGCGTTTTATCAGCAAACGATTTTTTATTCATTATGATGTCATATCCCTTGCGTTGCTTCAATGCTTCAAAATTCTGACACGTGCTGTAGTTTTCGTTCACCATTTTGGCAAGCAAGTCCTGTTTTTAACCCGATAGAAGCAAAAAATCAGCCGCACTAAACGCATTTTTTGGAAACAGGCCGAAATTTCTTTTTTTGTCTTGCTGTTTTTCAAATTTACTAAATGATTTTTTTTTCAGACAAGATTTTGCAAGCCGTTACATCTAAAAACACCGTCATTACTTGATCGGGCTCAAAACATTTGGTCGAGACGTGGTACCTGTGGCCCTTTTAGTTGATACCTGCGGCCTGTGATGAGCAGATGGTATATGCTGAATATTTTATATCAAATCGAATTGTTTTCTACTCTTAAACATGGCTCTCATCAAAGAATTTAAATAGCATTTGTAACTTTTGAGTTGAAGTGTTGGAATGTTATTTCAATTCTCCTGTAAGGGCTTTTTGATAAGCAACAAAAGTTCAGGTAAAATGTTCATCATATATCCTCAGCACCGTTTTGCTACTTTTTTGGTGTGTAATTTAAAATTTCAAAATCGCAATAGTTATTTTGCATTAACCATGCTAGCTTCCAAATAGTAAATATTTTGCTTCTTTGTTTTCCATTTCGCATTTTTCCAAGAGTGATAATCTAATGTTTCTCTGCATCTGTGCTTTGTGCTAGAAAAGGCCATTCGGCGACCAAACTATGCAAATACCTAACGCAATTGCTGCCATATAGTCGTATGCCTTTTATCACCCAATGAGCAACCGAGCAAGCTGATAGATACCTTTCTATTGTTAGTATACAGCTTTTCTCTACTGATTACTCAAGAAACAAAGCTTAAATCTTTTCTGTTATTTGCATTTGTTACATCATGCAATTTCGTTTTTTGGTTTTGTTTGCAATATGTGAAATTACTAATGAAATCAGATTGAAGGATGTAGGAAAAGCATGTTAGTATGTTTGGTAACACTACACCGACGGATGTTTCAATTTACTTTTGATCTTGGCAGCAAAGATTTTATCACAAAAAGGAGATAGGCATACATACATCTGTCATTCACATTTTCAATCTTGCACAAAATCTATCTTTTCTTGGGAATTTGGTCTTCCTAGTTCCTTGGACATGACAATTTTCCAATTTAAACTCTGAATTAGTAGGAATCGGAAACTAGCACCCCAAAACATCTAACAACTCATTTAACTAAATCTATTCTGCTTCAAGTTTATTTAGTTTTTAGTTTTTTTGGCTACTTCAAATTAGTTTATAAATTGCATAACTGTGATTAGAACTCGAAATTCGCTTACCGCTGCTCTTCTATTAACTATTACGTCACGAAAGAACTGCTATTGCACATGCACGAAATCTGGGCTGTTCTTCAAAACTAAGTTTTCATTTGTTTTGCTTTGTTGTTTTTGAAGTTGCAGTGATGGGCAACATTTCTTAGAAGGAAATGTTTTATTTGAAAGACTTTCGTATCTTATCAGGGGCTTTATTCACATCTACTCTGGCAGGTAGCATAGTTAATGCAAGACAATTATATTGCTTTAACACCTCCGCTCACCAATAAGCAGCAAAAATCAGCAGAAAATATATGTCGAATGTTATGTGTTAATCCTAACCACCATTTTCTGCTCATCAACATTGCTCACATCGGAAAATCAAAAGAGCATGCCAACGCTTCAGTTTGAATTTTATAAATGATTGTGTATGCAAATGTTATTTTGATGTTTCAATAAGAGCCATGTTGAAAAACTAAAAATATTAAAATGATGGAAAAATATAAAGCGCTATTTTATCAATCCGTGTGCCTGCGTGTGTGTGTGTGTGTGTGTGTGTGTGTGTGTGTGTGTGTGTGTGTGTGTGTGTGTGTGTGTGTGTGTGTGTAGGCGGGTATGTGGGTGTGTATGCATGTGGGTGGGTGTGTGTTTTAACCTTTCCAAAATTACTAAGCGTACAAACATGAAACTTGGCACAATTTCCAAAATTACTAAGCATGCAAATATAAAAGTTAGCACGATGGATTACCACTCTGGGATGACTGTCATTAGAAGTGAGTTTGCTACGTCATAATAACATCACGATTCAACACAACGTTTTCTAATTTGTATTATTTAACAAAAAAGCCGTGTTTTGTTTATACGAAAGCCAGCTTGTAACTAACCAACTTCAAGAAATCTTTATTGGGAAATAAGATGACATAAAAATTATCAACTAATTTAATTTTTTTATTCCCAAAAGTTATGGTCCTTAGAAAAGCCCTTGAAAGCTTCTTCGGGTGGTATCAACAAACTGCTTTCGATAAAAATAAGTTTTTGACAAATTTAGCTTTGCTGACAATGCAACAAGCGATCAAGCATTTTAACCGATTTTTTAGCATAATTATTAATTTTTTTCTTTAACGCTTCAAAACAGCTGTTTCTCGTCATAATGTTAAGTGACGCGCACCACAGATTCCAATTCAATGAAAACGCAGCAAGCAGTAGCTATACGTGTTCTCTTATATCATTTTGTAAGCTAAAATATAGTAAAGCCTGTTGGATATTACTGATACACTTCCTGTTGCAGTACAATGAAATATTACACTATTATCATACGGGTTTAAATGTGTTTTTTCAATATTAAAATGGCAATTACGAAAATTGCAATAAATGAACTGTAAGTAGACTTTATGTTGGAATACGCTTGGTGTTCAGTGATGTCACGCCCATGATTACTCTCAACCTCTAAAAGATGACGGTCTTCGAATTGAAATCTTGCGGTATTTTGAAAAACCATTCTCTTTTTAGCAATAAAACCCTGGGGCTTGGTTAACCACTCAAACAATGATCAAACTTAGTGTGATTACTCAACTGAAGGTGCTGGGCCCTGAGCTCAGGGCCACTTTGCTTTTTCCTGGCTGCGTTTATGCAGGAAGCATGGAACTCGGGGGCAGCCGCTGGCTTTGAGTTTGATAATTAGGCTTACCATTGCAAAAAAGTTGTAGGCCTAAGGAAGTAGACTTTTTACTTCACAGCTTGATTTGTGTAAATGCATCAATCATCTAAGAGGCTTTCCACAACTTTGAAATTATGACCCAAGGCACTTTATCCAATAACCAAAAAAAACGGTCTTATCACTAGAACGACCAAGAGCGTCAAATGACACATTTGGACTATTTAATTTCTAGTATCTACACCAAATATTAATTTTTTCTGCTGAAACTTCGGGAGATTTCTTATATTATTGCAACCTTAAGTTTGTGTGTTTTTTGAGGGTTTTACGATTAAAACAACAAATTTAGTCATATATCTACCTATAACGACCAAGCACATCAATTGACGCACATAGCGGAAAATTTCACTAAGAGTTTACAAAAGGTTAAAAATCTACAGAACTACAACTGAGAGCATTACTGAGAAAGCGGATAACGTGACAATCGGTTTTGTCTGAGAAATAATTGAATATTGAGAGGGCACAGCAGGCGTTCTACTTCGCTGTAGAAATTCTGGCTTTTTTAGTGATTTTATTTGAGACTAGCTAATGATTGCAAACAGTAGGCATTTAGGAGAAAAGCAGGCACTACTTTTGAACAGTGACTGCTGTTGTCATCAGTAATAGCATTATATACCATGATTTATGAAGGTATTATGATATACAGGGTGTCCCAAAAGTCTCGGGCACATTTTGACGTTGAATAAGTCAAAAATTATTAAGGAAATAACAATGCATCTGATATATTCTGAAAGCTTGCAGTCTCAAGTTTTTCATAGAATGTTCAAAGATGTTCAATGTGAACACCGTTAGTCATACGCCACGCATCAAGCCGATAGTCAAATTCCTGCTAAAATGCGTTCCAGCATTGTGTTGTCTATGGTTGCAAGTTGCAACAACTTCCGTTATTCGGCCTTGAGATCAGCTACATCTTTTGGAAGGGGGAGGCGCATAGACTAGTGCTTTCACGAAACCCTCAAAAAGAAGTCGCAGGGTGTGACATCTGGAGACCTAGAACATCAGGGCAAGAGAACGCAATCATCAAGTGTCACTGAATCAGTTTTTGAAAGTTCAAAGACACAAAACGCTTTTTCTGGTTGAGTAAAAGCCATTGGTGGATCTAGGTTATTTTCGTTATTCAAGCTACATGAAAATGCATGAAAAAATTATCAGCATGACAAAAAACTCAATGAATTTAGCATTAAAATGACAACAGTTTCATTCAACAACATTCCTAGATCAGCAGAAATGAGGACTTGAAATGTCCCCATTTTGGGACACCCTGTATTGCAGGTGTTGACTTGCCTTTTTCTTTTCAGTTTGCTTTTGAAACGTGTTTTGCTAGTAATAGTGTATCCATTACGTCAAGAAGTTTGACTGCTCCGCAGGCTCTGTTGCAGTTACAAGATATTTCAGAAGACTGTTCGGATGGCAAAGATTTCAACATCGAGGTTGATAATGCATTAGATAACAATTTAGAAGAAAAGGAGCTTGTTTCAAGTGGGGAAGAATCAGACGTCAATAGTGCTAGCAACGACAATGACAACGATTTACAGAATCAATTGCAGGTGCTGGACTTGATTATAAAAAACGAAATTGTTTGGCTAGTTTTGGCTACTCTCCCCATGTGCAATATGGACGGTTGCAATAGCAAAACAAACTAAGCTTTAAGCCTGGCCCAACTGTATTTGCCACAGGCAAAATTATGGAAAGCAGCTCACTAGCATTCTTTCGCATTTCATTTGATGAGGCAAGGCTCAGAAATATAAGAAAATGCACTGTAGTTTAAGCCCGTTGCATTTCTGACGAAATAAACTGGGATGTGACGCTTGATAAGCTGGACAAGTTTAATGGAATGTTTATTGCGAGAGGGATTTTAGGACAGAGAGATTTGCCCTTGGATAGTTTATGGGAATCAACCTGGGCATTTCCGATGCTCAGCAACACTCTATCTAGACACAGATTCAAGAAAATAATGCGATTTTTACGTTTCGACGTGAAGAGTGACAAGCGTTGAAGGGTGATACATAACAAGTTTTGCTTGGCTTCTTCGTTATGGAACCTTTTTATTGAGAACAGGTAGATGGTGTATGTACCTGGCGCTTACATTACTATTGACGAGCAATTACTTCCCTTTAAAGCTAGGTGCAGGCTTATTCGATAGATTCCGAATAAACGGGATAAGTTTGGAATCAAGTTCTGGTTGGCGGTTGACGCGGAGACAAAATACCTGATCAATACCTTTCCGTATCTTTGGGAAGATGAAAGCAGGAATACTTCTGTAAGTCTGCCGAAATATGTCGTCACATTGCTGATGCGACCGATTTTCAAACGTGGCTATAATGTAACTTTTGACTACTTTTTCACAAGTCTTGATGTTGCCTTGCATCTAGCTGATTAAAAATGTTGTTATGTAGGCGCAGTTCGGCAGAATCGAAGAGAACTTCCAGAAGCAGCCAAAAAAAAGCAGTAGCAGCACGAAACTTCCCTGTATGCATCTATTCAAATAGCTACTGTTTTTTTGACTTCATATCAGTGTAAAAAACAAAAGTTGGTGGTGATAATGAGCACATTACATCCTGATGTAGAGATTCCTTCCGACAACAACCCTAAGAAAAACCAGAGACTGTTTTTTTCTATAATAAAACAAAGGCAGGCGTTCACGTCATTGATCAAATGGCTAGGAAATACTCTGTAAAAGCTTCCAGCAGAAGGTGGCCCAATGACGTGTTTTACAATTATTGATCTGGCCCTGATCAATAGCTGGATTTTCTTCCGAAATTTTTGCAAGTCGGGCGTCAGTCGTCAAAAGATCGCACAAGATAAGGTTGAAGAACTTACAGGGGCAACTCCAAAAGACGTTGCTAGAAAAAATGCAGTTACACAAAGAAATCCTTTAGAAACTAACAAACCTCCAGAAAAATAGCAAAAAACATGTGCAACCTCAGAAAATGGATTGCAACCTCGAAAAACATGTGCAACCTCGAAAAACAGAACAATGGATTCGTGCAGTACTTGCCCGAGTACAATATGTGGTAAATGCCCTACAAAAATTTGCCCAAACTGTGTTGACTGAATGCAACCGACAAGTTCCTTATTTTTGAGAAATATTACGGTTATGGTTTTGTAAACGACAGCTTGATTATCAATTTTTTTTAAACGCTGCAAGTATCCAAAATCTGTGGTTTATGTTTGGCAAATTGCGTTTTTAACTTGATCTTTTTCTTGTTAATTTCAGTATGTATTACATGATGTTTGATTATTTTTAAGGTGCAGCAACTGACATCTTGACTTCAAAAACGTTTACTTGACCAAATAAACGAACGAATTAAAGTTTATCTACATTATGCATCAAGTGACGCACTTGGTCGTTCTAGGTAATTTGAAAGCGCAGTCGTTCTAATGTAAATTATATGCTATTTGTACTGTGAGTAGCAACAGTTTTGATTTATCAGGAGAACGGTGAATATTATGGGCATGGTTTTTAAAATGCCAAATTTGAAGAAAAATCAATGGAAAAAATAGGTCAGTAAGTTATCACCATTACATCCGAGTACCTTGTTGTCACAAACATCATTTCGATAGGGTTGCGGCAAGTCGTGCAATAGCCTAAGACCACAACCAAATAACGTATTTTTGCAATTGTAAAGAAAAACCACTATGGCGCTCACTGCCAACTTTGATTTTGTGCCCCAATGCTTATTGGAAGCAATGGATAGAGTTCGTAAAATGATAGAGAGTTTGTGAAAAATCAGTCTTAATCCAAAGTAGGGTGATCGGGATTTGGGGCATATGGGTAATGGCCCCGTTTATACCAACTTACCGTTACTGCTCTCTGTAAGTGTTATGTGGATGAAACCGGCGCAAACGTCTGAACCTATCGGACATAATTGACTGGTAGCAATGCCAGGAAACACTGGCAGAGACGGCTAATCTCACAATATCCATGTTTAACTGCCTTTGCCAAGTTGGACTTGATTTGTTGACGACGACCTAGGCTTAGGTGCTGTTCAAAAATTATACCAAGCATTTCATCCCTCCTTTGCCTTGTGTTGCATTATGAAGTTTTTGTAAATTCCCTCTTCGTCATGTAACGCGTGATTTAAAAAAATACTTGAGCAAACTTTAATTATTTTGACTTGCCACAAACACTTGTTCAATCAAACAATTGAAGACTTAAATTTTTTTTAATATAATAACAAATTGGTCATGTGACCATGGGTTTAGTGATGTAGGAAAGCGTGGGAACGGCGTTTCTTGACTGCTTTACATTACCTGACTGTAAGATATATATTTCTACTCTGTGCGTTCCCGCACTTCCGCTTCTAGCGCCACATTTCTGCTTATGACGATATCTCTTATCCACCTATCCCCCCTTCCATTGTATAACACCAATATGAGAGTTGTGCTTTCCTTCTCTCCTATACCGGTGTGATATGATATTTGAACTGCTCCTTATCATAATCTATGATAAAACTATTTCATTACTTACAATTGTTTATCAAAGCGAGATCATAAGCCTAATAAATCAATTTAATCTGGTCAAGGATGTACTTATGTATAGGATACTTTTAGTAAAAAAGTTATAAGCTACTTAAAAATGGCTAAAAAAACATTTGTAATTGCGCTAGGTTATACAATGACAGACTACCGTAACCTGTGTGTCGCGTTTTAATATAATAATATTGACAATAGAACTTTCGGTTCTATCTCGATTTCAAACTTTAAAATTGAGGCGACGTATGATGATCGCTCGGATAATTAGGTCTGACTGCAACTTAATAAAACTTGGAAAAGATTGTCTTCCACTAAATACACCTTAAACCACGTTCAGAACAGAATAATGTATTCGCAGAAATACTACTTCACGACTTCCAGCTTCTTCGCTCAACGATCTCAGATTTAATCACTTTACTACACAATCAGAAAAACGCCAAAACTAATTCCACCAATAACTGTTCAATATTCGTCACGTCAACAGAATCCACAATAAATTATCACAAAGCACAATATCCCTTCTTTAATCCGTCAATCAATCTTTCTCTCTCCCAACTACAATGTTTTCTACACTCTCTCTACTCTAACCAAAAAAAAAATCCCGTCGCCTTATATATAAATCCAAAAAACAATTCAGAAAACGCTAGAACGAAATCATGTGAAAAAAGAAAAAAGCATTTCAAGTTATGTAATCGGTTATTGAAACTCTTCGAAGAAGCTAAAATCACTAGATCAATCTGGAATTTTATTATGCCATAAATGATTGTGACGTAATAAAGGCGTACTTAAAGCAAATCCAATTGCGAGGAAAAAAAGTCTTTTTTTTCTCAATCAGTAGCCGAGCAAACGAATAATGCTCTGTGCTCCGCTGATGACGCCACAAAGGCAGAAACGGCAGCCGTTCGGAGATTGAATATTACGCTCTCTGTATTGGACCTATGTGCAGTGCAGATTGAGCACTCTACCTGGCAGCATCGTATCGCGCTGCAAATGTGCGCAGCTCACTGCTTGTGCAGTTTGAGCACTCTGCGATGCGGTGTGGAGAAATCGTTACGTACCACAAACGAAACGGTTTTGCCAGCACATATTAACCTCTCGGTTGGTAGTGCATGCCAGAACGCTCTGTGCTCCGCTGATGACGCCACAAAGGCAGAAACGGCAGCCGTTCGGAGATTGAATATTACGCTCTCTGTATTGGACCTATGTGCAGTGCAGATTGAGCACTCTACCTGGCAGCATCGTATCGCGCTGCAAATGTGCGCAGCTCACTGCTTGTGCAGTTTGAGCACTCTGCGATGCGGTGTGGAGAAATCGTTACGTACCACAAACGAAACGGTTTTGCCAGCACATATTAACCTCTCGGTTGGTAGTGCATGCCAGAACGCTCTGTGCTCCGCTGATGACGCCACAAAGGCAGAAACGGCAGCCGTTCGGAGATTGAGCACTTTACACATATATGAAAACCACGCTTATAAGGTAAATTTCCTTATTCGTGACACTGTGCATTCCAAGAATTTGGCCTTATTTGTTAAAAATAAAAAATTGCTTCCATCAATTTCTCAAGAAAAAACTGCGTTTAAAGCTAACTACATATTGAAGATATGTAGAAAGCAAACTTATACCCTAGTGGTGACTAGACCTCTTTGTGTTTTTAACACCATAAATGCACTTTCATTGGAAGTCAATCATTTGAAACCAACTTTTTCGCTTGTCAAATTCAACAATCTCAATTTTTCAATCGTCTTGTGAGCTTATTTAAAACTTGCGATTAATTGCAAAATAGAGGGAATTAGAACATCTTTTGGTGTCTCAAAAAGACAACTTTTTTTTCTTTCAAACGGAAGACATATCTTAATAAAGGCCTTGCATTAGTAAAAGTTGTTTTTTAATTCAATCATGAGCAAGGTTGATCGATTTTGGTTCTGCCAGTTCTTTATATCTCCACCAAAACCTTAACACTAGAACGATCAAGCGGGTCAATTGACGCATTTGAAGTATTTAATTTCCTGTATCTCCACCGAATTTTAATTTTTTTCCTAAAACTTTTGGACATTTTTTGTATTATTGCAACGTTGAGTTTGTGTGTTTTTTGAGGGTTTTACGATTGAAACAACAAATTTAGTCATATATTTACCTAAAACGACCAAGCGCGTCAATTGACGCACACAGCTAAAAATTTCACCTAGAGCTTATAAAAGGTTTAAATCGGCAGAATTACTACAACATGAGAAACCAGACAACGTGACAATTAGTTTTGTCTGAGAAATAATTGAATATTGAGAGGGCACAGCAGGCGTTTTCCTTCGCTGTAGACTACTCCGATGGTAAAAATTCCAACAGCGAGATTGATGAGGCAGTAGATAACGATTTAGA
Organism: Trididemnum clinides; assembly: GCA_963675345.1. Taxonomy (NCBI): domain Eukaryota; kingdom Metazoa; phylum Chordata; class Ascidiacea; order Aplousobranchia; family Didemnidae; genus Trididemnum; species Trididemnum clinides. Next base: position 13,414,434 of record OY776297.1, on the reverse strand, counting down.
AGAAGTGTAGCTTGATTCAAGTGGGGAAGAGTCAGACGTCAATAGTGCTAGCGAACACAATAAACACGATCCACAGAATCAATTGAAGGTGAATCAGGATTTGATTGTAAAAGACAAAAAAGTTTGGCTAGTTTTGGCTACTCTCCCCATGCACAACTAGGGCGCTTGCAATAGCAAAACATACTGAGCTTCAAGCCTGGCCCATCTGCATTTGCGACAGGCAAAATTATGGAAAGCTGTCCACTGTCATCTTTCGCATTTCATTTGATGAGGCAATGCTCAGAAATATAAGAAAATGCATTGTAGTTGAAACCCTTTGCATTTCTGACAAAATAAACTGGGATGTGACGCTTGATGAGTTGGACAAGTTTATTGGATTGATTATTGCGAGAGATATTTTAGGACAGAGAGATTTGCCTGTGGAAGGTTTATGGCAATCAACCTGGGCATTTCCGATGTTCAAAAACACTTTATCTAGACACAGATTCAAGGAAATAATGCGATTTTTACATTTCGACGTAAGGAGTAACAAGCGTCAAAGGGTGTTACATGACAAGTTTTGCCTGGTTTCTTCGTTATGGAACCTTTTTATTGAAAACAGTTAGGTTGGGTATGTACCTGGCGCTTACATTACTATTGACGAGCAATCACTTCCATGTAAGACTAGATGCAGGTTAATTCAATAATGCCGAATAAACGGGATAAGTTTGGAATCAAGTTCTGGTTGGCGGTTGACGCGAAGGCAAAATACCATGTTCAATAGCTTTCTGTATCTTTGGAAAGATGAGAGCAGGGACACTTCTGTAAGTGTACCGAAATATGTCGTGACAAAGTTGATGCAACTGATTTTCAAACGTGGCTATAATGTAACTTGTGACAACTTTTTCACAACACTGGATGTTGCCCTGCATCTAGCTTATCAAAAATGTTGTAATATGGCCACGGTCAAACAGAATCGAAGAGAATTTCCAAAAGCATCCAAAGAAAGCAACAGCAGCACGGAACTTCCCTGTTTGCATCTACTCAAACGGCTACTGTTACTTTGACTTCATATTGGTGTGAAAAACAAAATTCGGTAGTAATAACAAAATTCGGTAGTAATGAGCACATTACATCCTGATGTAGAGATTACTTCTGACAACAACCTTAAGAAAAACCAGAGACTGCTTTATTCAATTATAAAACAAAGACTGCTGTTGACGTCACTGATTAGATAGATGGCTAGGAAATACTCTGTAAAAGCTGCCAGCTGAAAGTGGCCCATTCACTTGTTTTACAATTATTGATCTGGCACTGATCAATAGCTGGATTTTCTTCCGAGATATCTGCAAGTCGGGCGTCAGTCGCCGAAAGTTTCCACAAGTTGTGGTAGAAGAAGGGGCTACTTCAGAAAACGATAATGAAAAAAATGCTGTACCCCAAAGAAATCCTTTAAAAACTAACGAACCTTCAGAAAAAAAGCGAAAAACAAGTGCTACCTCAGAGGGCTGTAACAGAACAATGCATTCGCGCAACATTTGCCGTAGCACAGTATGTGGTGAATGCTCCACAAAAGTTTGCCCAAATTGTGTTGACTGAACGCAACAGACAAGTTCCTTGTTTTTGTGAAATATTACGGTTTTGTAAACAACAGCTTGATTATTAATTATTTTCTTTTAAACGCTGCTGCTTTCCGAAATCATTGGTTTATGTTTGGAAAATTAGCTCTTTTAACTTTACTTTGTTCTTGCTAATTATGTATTACATGATGTTTGATTATTTTTAAGTTGCATCAAATAACATCTCACTTCAAGAATGTTTACTTTACTAAATAAAAGAACGAATTAAAGTTTATCTACATTATGCGTCAATTGACGCACTTGTTCGTTCTAGGTAGTTTGAAAACGCGGTCCTTCTAGTGTTAAAGAAGCCACTATATCCCGTTCTTGATTAATAAGGCATACTGTATATGCCACTTTTCGTTTTATACACACATTCAAGTGTTTAAATTTATTTTGTTGATTGACTTTTAGGATGTTAGAGAACACTTTGATACTTCTTTTAAAAATCAATTCTTATTGTCAACACCCCCGCAAAAGTTTTGTTATAGGCGTTTGAAATTGTGATTTTGCTAATGGTGGTCAAGCAAATTTTTTCGACCAAAAAAGTGTCAGTTAACAAAGAGATATCACCTTGTCCCTTAATCAATATTAAAAATTTCCAATGTCCGGAAATTAATTATGCAACTCCAAGGGTACGAAATTAACTTCTTATTTTTAAAGGTTGTTTGTTGTCTAACTTTCCGTGCCATTCAGAACCAAAAAATAAAAAACTTTTAAACGTTATTTGAAAAATCTTATTTATTTTCGCTTCAACATCAGAATGTAAGGTAAAGTGTTGCATCGGCCGAGACTGAGTCAAAAATATAGTTTGCAGTCCCCGACCGATCATTTATTTGAACGGCCAGGTTGAGTTTAGACCAATCGTTAAGAGCTTTGCTTCTCTATCTAATTGCGAGAGCAGTTAAACTTTTACCAATTAATCTGGTCTTACCATTTCCAATAAATTCATAAAATATCTTTTTAATCGCAAAGCTTTAGATGCAGATCTTCGGCACGCTTGCACTTACAGCAAAAAATAAGAGCTTTTAATAAAATTTGATGGCGGTAAACGTAATTGGTGTTGTGCTGCATTTCGAGGCATTGCTCTAGCACAGAAAACAAAATGAACAATTACGAGCTCGTCCCTTGCAACGGTGATTTAGTAAACAACTTTTTTCGATGGTCCGCCCAATTTAAGATTTCCTCTACGCCTATTATGGTGGTTCTTTTAGTCATTAGGGACTGCGTTCATAGCAATCAGGATAATGAAGCTTGAGATATATAATGATCTAAACCGAAATACTTTCACGAGCTGTAAATTCTCACGAAACAATGCTAAAATATCTAGTTGATCAAATAGAGACAAGATCCAAAATACTTCGAGGAAAGCTCGAAGTTCGAAGTATTTTGGATCTTGTCTCTAGCTTTCCATGAGGAAAACTGCTATGGTTCCGTGAGCACCCGCTTGGTCTTTACGTCTAAGCGCATGCTGCCTGTGGCCCGCAAGGATGTTGTACCTGCCATTCAGAAAAGTTTTGTCATATATGAAAACAAGTCCCACTGTGATAGTCGGTACGTAGGGCGAACATCTCAACGACTACAGGATCGCATCAAGCAACATGTTCCGCAATGGTTAAGACAGAAGTTGACTCATCCACGCCGATCTCAACCACACAGATCGTGCAAACGAACCGAAACCAAACCAGATTGTGATCTCGCCATTGGTCAGCATCTTTTAGATAATGATCGATGCGCATTAAATTATGATGATAAGCGATTTTCAATCCTCGCCGCAGCGCGCAGCTCTTTTCATCTTAATATTTTAGAGGCTACTTATATCAAGACCTGACGCCCGGTATTATGCACACAGAAAGAGTTTGTTTACACTCTCAAACTCTTTCGATAATCGTGGCATTTGGCCTCCTGCTGCGCTTTCTCTAACTTTCGCAATTGCGAAATCTTTCTTTGGCGTGCTTTGCAATGTTATTCTGACTATTCTGATTGGGATTGATCGAAAAGTTTTACTTTTGGTTCAGACCGAATCACAGCAAGAAAGTTGACTTTGGGGCAAGCCCAGACTGTAAAAATCAATTTTGAGCCGGAATTGAGCCAATTTTTTCAACCTGTTCAAACTCCATATCTTAAACATGGACAAAAAAGTTACAAATTATCAAACAATTTTGGTCAAAGTATTTGCACGTAGCTTAAGTTAGGTTCGCAAGATCATACAGCGAGAAGTTTTTTGGCACTTTCCAAAATTTCATTTTTGAGGTTGTTATGTTTTTTATTTACAGGGCAGAGTAGATATGTGACCCGCTGTTGAACATTAACATATAGTTTCGTCTTATTTATGTCTTTTTTTAAATCCTAACACATATGAATCACGTGTGGCAAATTAAAACAAAGTGTGAAGTTTTGACGGGGATTCCTTTAGAGAGGTGCATAGACCGAGAAACCAACTGCGGCTCATACAACACACAAAATCCGAATGGCATTGACGCACGCGTTTCATAACGAATGTTTTCAAAATTCTGATATTTCCCATTTGCAAGTCGAAAACTGTACGCTCTACATTTAAAGATTCCCTTTAGCCACTCGAAGATTACGCTTATTCTAGTCAAAGATTGCCTACTGTGCACTTAACATTGGTAGTTGCTAAAATACTTGAGAGTAAGGGCTTGTGTGTGGTAATGCAGGTTAAAACGATCTGAAATCTTAGCAAGCCTGAGATGTAGGAGTTGAGCATGTCTGAGACAAACAAGCCGCCCATATCTGAGGTAAATAAGCTTTGCAAGACGAAGATTAAAAAACAAGCTGTGAAAGTACGTCATGAATGACTTACCAGTTTTAACATGCGTTTTCACTTTTTTGCGGATTGGTCATCATTTCATTGATTTTTGTTTTGATGCAATAGGTGATGTCGTAAGAGGCAACTCTTGGGTGCTCACCAATGGCAGTCCGTCTTGTTGGTGGTGGGGCTATTAGTTAGAAATTTGCATTCATGACTGATTGAAAATAGGCTATTGCATTTCCCCTAGCCTAATTCCATTAGGTTGACGGCGTGAACCTGGGTTGGCCTTCGTGTCGTGCCTTCATCCCAAAGAAGAGGAGAGGTGCATCAACCAACCAACGCAACAGGTGAGTTTGCATGAACAGTGTACACTTTTAAATTAATTGCAGTCACGCATCTGGTTATGAGTGACATATACCAAATAATTAGGCCAAATGGCGTTGACGCGCAAGCTCCAACATGATCATGCTTGACAATCTTCACATTTCACGCTTGCAAGTGGAAGAATATGCTTTGTGCACTTCTTGTTTATAGATTAGGCGCTAGCTGGTCAAAGATTACTTGTATGCAAGTCGAAGATCACTTGCTCTGCATTAGAACAACGCAATTTGCCAAACTAGTTGGGATAAATTTCGACAGTTTGGCAATGTAAGCTTTCATTGTCTTAAATCTATCACATGTGAGAGGAACGACTTACGCGTGTCTGAGATGTACAAATTGAGCATGTCTGCCAATGCTAGCTGCGAAAGTCGATGAAAACAAACTGTGAAAGCATGAGATTAATAAGCTGCCCATTGTACAACCATGCGTATTCGCGCTGGGTGATTTGTTCGCGCACTTCACCAATTTTTGCTTCGACATGACAGCAGAGGGTGTACAAACACATTTTTACTTGCCCTCATGCCAGTCTAGATGTTGGAGAAGGACTCTGTCCTGTTTGAACAAATTAAGCTCCGATCGGTTACGAACTTAATTAGAGTAGCAGGATAGGTCGAACAAATGTTTAAGTTAAAAAACCACAAAGACTTCATTCTTGAACTACAGACTTGTCAGATGTACTTCCAATTGCATAATTTATTTTATTGCTTGCAAGCATAATGCCACACATGCAGACAATTGACACGATCATTGCCAAAAATACAAAGTGCACTTACCTGAAATAAACAATCTGTTACAGCGTGAGATGCAGGGGTGCAACGGTGTGAAAAACGTGGGGACGGATTTCTAACACTGCTTCACACTAATCTGACTGAAAGATGTATATTTCTACTTTGTGCATTTCCACACTCTTTTTATAACACTACATCCCTGGTGAAATGTATGAGCATGTGTATGTATACTTCCCAATTTTGTGCTTCATTTAATCGAATTTTGCTTGGACTTTACTGATGTGTTTGTAAATCAAACTTGGATATGCTTCAACAAGAACACGACATTAGAAAGGCCTGCACGACAGATCAGACAAATTTTAGAAAAAGAAAATTTAGTCGAATGTCCTCTGTGCCAATAAATCTATTGGCAATTGCACAAAATATGTGGTGGCTATCATTGTTTAATCCTTAAATGCATGAATTTAATATAATAATAAAAAAAAATTGTTTATTAAAAAGATTTCAATACAGTCAAAATGCATTGATAAAACAACTTTCAAAAAAATTGTTTTAATTTTTCATTAAAATATGAGTATGTGCCCACTAAAAAACAAACAGAACATAAGCGCCACTTCGGTATTGTGGCGATTGCTCCACTTTTCCCGAAGCAATTACCATAGCAGTAAAATGGCGTGAGGTGCAAGTATAAACAAGCCAGTGTCTGGTACGTGTTTAGAACATGTATGGTGCGTGCCAGAAAAGGCGCAACCCGTGGAAAAGTCTGTAATTGCGTTTTTTAACAAATTAACTCGTTTTTTTCAGTATGTGCCTTATATGGCACACCATGCATTAAAGGGTTTAATTATTGTAAAAAAGACCGCCGCTTCTAGACGTAAAGTGGTAGTACGCAGTACAACTTCTTTACAGTTTTTACTCTCACGTTTTTTGCCAAAACTTTTTATTCGGTTGGATATTTGAAATAATGCTTTACCGCGTATGCATAAACCCAAACTTCCAATTGGGTTTGCATAGTGCGTATTGAATAGCTATACTTGAAGAGTTGATTTGTGGTACAGAATTTCGAATAGCTATACGTACTATGCGAATGAAAAGATCCAAAATTGCTTGGTATGTACTTTGCGGACAAAATTGGGTATCTTCACAACCCGTTATACTGTATAACACAATGCAAGTTAACAAGCGGTTAAAAATTTTCGTACAAAAATACTTGACAACAAAAAACGTACAAAACCGGAAAAATGTATAAAAACGTATATTTTGTACATGTACAGCCATTTAGTCAGGAAACTTCTTTTCGTTACTGTTCTTACAAATGTTTTTTAAGAGGAACTGGCTTAGCCTGGTTAACTTATTTTCCTTAGCCAACATACAATAAATGATTAATAGGCCTGACGAGCGATGCTGGCAGAGCCAGCTAGTTAAATATAAATTGTTCAGCATATATCATCTGCTCGTTGTCATCGGTTAAGCTATCGTGCTGAGCAATATGCAGCGAGGTATACATACACTGCATAAGAACTCATGCTCTGTTTGCGAGTCTTCAGTTAAACTGGGCCACCACGACGGATAGACTGCTTGGCCCCACCATCTGTTTGCCACATGAAGATGGAGGCATACCGTTTAGTGCCTTGCCCAAGGACACAGCAAGCAAGCTTGCCGGCTTGTTCTCCACACTAACCCTTTTTGTGCTGAGCGCCGAGCAGGGAAGCTGTGCATAACATTTTTCTGGTCTTTTGGTATGACCTGACTCGGGAAAATGAATCCCAGATCTACCGACTGCAAATGAACGCTCTAACCACTACACCATCGGGCTGGTCATCATCTGTAAATCACAAGCCACAAGTACCTCGTTTTCACCAATATTTTTTAGCTCGATCAAGAAATGATGGTGTTTTCAGATACAGACTGAAACTTTATAGAGTAAAGTTGTGACTGGAATCAGTCAATAGTAGAACTCACACTTTATCAACAAATCGATTTCGCTAAAATAGCATCATCAGTGTTCTGTAAAACAACCGCAATTGAACGGACAGGCTTACAAAACTAACCCTATAATTAACCGAATCAACTGTAATAGGAAAACACTGCACTCTTTAAGCTGATGCAACGATATGAAGTTTTCCTAACTGGAGCTGCTAAGTAACTGGAAAATTTAACCGGCTGTCAGAGTGATACATATGATAACGATTATGACAAAGCACTGCTAATAGTCAGTAATAATGAAATACTGCAGGCGCAACAAACTCTTTATATAGATGAAAAATCATTACAATAAAATTATAATGCAAAATGAAAAAGGAATAGCTAAACAGTGGCATTAAAAAAGGCGTCAAAAAATGTTGGTAATAAAGCTCTATTTATATTTATTGTGGCTTTTAATTTTTTGATATATTTGCTTTCGCTAATATTTAAGTTATGGTAATATCTAGGTTCCTGTAAAAATATGGCGTGATAGCATTCAGAAATGTCTGGGTGAGAACGAATGAAGTTTTTGTGGTAATTATGGAAATGAAGTAGAAGAGCAGCTTTATCAGTATGGTTTTGTGTGTTATTATTTTTCCAAAACGTATGGTGATTAGACCATCTAATTGAAAATTTGTATTTAGTTTGTCCAACGTAAATTTGATGACATAATTTGCATTACGCTGCGTATATACTGGAGTTATCACAAGTAAGGCGTTGTGTGAGAAATAGTTTTTTGTTGTTTTCAGTAGTAAGAAACTAATAGATATTACCATATCAGGGTTGTTACCGTGTTTGCCACATAGGAAGCATTTGTTGTATGGTTGGGAAATGCCATTATGATCATCGTCTTTGAGGTGTTGTGTGCAATATTTTGATAATTAGTTAGTATTTCGCGGAACGTGGGAGGGTTTTTATAAATAACCAAAGCAGAGGGAATGAGTTTTTTTTCCGTTTGGTCAAAAGAAATGAATTTTGTGAAAGAGGTAGCGAAAACAAGTTTTTTAGATTTAACTTGTTGACTACTAATAGTACTGTCAGGACAAAAACAATTTTGCCAAGTTGTAGCTATTTTTAAGATCTTATTAACCAATGCCAAGTTAAAATTTGTCTTAAGGCATTTGGTTTTGAGTTGTTGTAAACTCCAAAGGTATTCGTCGGTAGATTCATTTAATTGTCTCATTCTAATCGCTTTCGAATAAACAATTGATTTAAACACATGAGGAGGATGGTATGATTGACCATTTAAAAATAGACGATTATTTGCCCTGGGTTTTATGAAATATTTTGTAAAAAAGTCACAACTATAAGAGCTGTCAATTTTATGTTTTACCGTACGTCGAGAAATTTTGAAGTGGAACCAGAATCCGTGGTGTTGATCATACGGAAAGTCAGATCCAACTTGTTGTCCTGAAAGGTTTTAAGGAGACAGTTCTTGATTTCATGGGTAGTTTCCACACCGTACGACAACAATGTTATATCGTCAATAAAACCTTTACATAGAATAGATTTGTTAAGGATGTCAGAAATGGGTAGAATGACATAGTGCAAGGTAATATTGGCAAATGATACTGAATGATTTTCTCCCGTAATTATACAAGTATTTTGAGTGTAAAAGTTTTGTTTATGTTGTATAATGACATCGTGGAGGCAAAACATAGCTACATGTAGATTAACCAAAGCATCGATAACAGCCTGAGTAAAAAGCGAATGATAAGAGCAAACGTTAAGTTTTTTCTACCAAGGACCAAGGAATGATAGGGTAAAGAGGTTTAACATCTCCTGATACTATGTACAAGTTGTTTTCATTAAGATCTAATTCCGCATTATTTTTCCAATTAACTAAGTTTAGGAGGTAATGCTTGCTGTCTCTGCAGTATTCATTGAGTTCAACTTGACGTAAGTAAATATTATTTATCATTGCGGTTGCTTTACAGAACACTGATGACGCTATTTTAGTGAAATCGATTTGTTAATAAAGTGTGAGTTCTACTATTGACTGATTTCAGTCACAACTTTACTCTATAAAGTTTCAGTCTATTGATATTTTTAATGGAATCGTCATTTATCAATTTTACTTGTGTGGAGATTCTCCTAAAATCATTACAATTTATTTAGTGTTTTCAGATACCTATAACGGCTTGCAAAACCTCGTTTCAAAAATAACGGTCATCCGGTGAATTTGAAAAACAACAAGACAATAAACGTAATTTTGGCCTGTTTCCAAAACTTGAGTCTGGATACGCTAATGCTTCCGATTTTTTGCTGCTTTCCTGTAAAAAGAATAGCCCTTGTTTGCCGAATTGTAAACAAAAACTAATGAATATAACAAGGTGTGTCGGAATTATAAAGTCACGCAAGCCTTATGATATTATGACATCATAATCAATTAAAAATCCATTTGCTGATAAAAGGCGTTTCTTCACGAGCTATTCCAAAAAATATGTTTATAAAAAATTTTTCCAAATGATTTGATTTTTATTGCAGTTGGAACTTGATAATCCCTGTAAAGCAAGTAAAGCGTCATTCACAAGAATTACTAACATCAAAATTCGTGCATTTATAAGGCTAACGTACATACGTGGTTTTGTTGGCGTGAACAATCATAACGTTGCTCTTCATATGATCCGATGATTGGACCTACACCTTTTGGATCTACAGTGAGTAAAAAATAGGTTGCAGTTTATTTACACCTGCATATCATTTGATGGTTATGATACGAGGAAACAGCGGTAGAAACATGATTGTTTCGCAGCTATTCGAAAAATTTTCAAATGCTTCAATAAAAATTGCTCAACTTAAGTTGTTCCTGAAAAGTACATGTACATTGATGAAATCTTGTATCTCACAAGAAATGAAATTAGTTTCAAGCACTAAAATCCGAGTAAGCCTGCAAAATATAATTTACTTTTTAAGGCTACGAATACAGTCGCTTACGCTTTCATACACTTTATAATATGATATTGTGGAAAACTTAACGAAGGAGCAACAGCATACTACGTCAAAGGAGTGGAAGAGACAGTAAAATATCTTTAAAATGTACAGAATTATGGTAATTTGCAAGAGCGCAATATTTCCTTTGACCGCTTGTACACTAGTGCATCTCCGGTACAATGGCTTCTATTTCTTACAACACAACATTTGTGGGTACTCTTCAATCAAATAGTAGGGATATACGTATTGAAGTCAAAAACGCTGCAGAGATAGAACGGTTTTCTTGTCAATGCTTATGGGAGTCGCAGGAAAACAAGCTAGTGCTTCATTCTTATGTGTTTCCTACAAAGAGCTCTGGCCAGCGCAACGTTTTGCCCCTCTCAACTGTACAACTTATCCTTGAAGTAATAATAAATAATGGCAAAAAGAAACCAGCTATATGCAAACTATGGTAAAACTCTGATTTTACTAAATCTGGCACAGATGTGATGGAACATCGAATTGGTGCCTAGGCATACTTGGAAAGCCAAATCAAATCCCTGAACTTTAACTCCATTTTGTTGCATATTGAATGTGCACCGTATCAATGCCGGCACTGTTTTTGCTTTCAACAAAAAGATTGATATACGCAAGCGAGATTTATATGATTTTGGTATGAACTTTGCTTTTATATTTGTTCGTCCGCCAATCCAACGACGACAATAACTGGTCTTTGATAAACGTAAAAAATGTAGTTTTTGCTTTCTGGAAAAGAAATCGAGGCAAATCCATTTCAACAAACCAGGGCTTCTAAAAGGAAAAAATTACTAGATGAAATGCACTCAAATATGTGCTAAATTATCTAGATGCAAGCATGTGTAAACGAAATTACCAAGCCAGAAAAGAGTAAAAGAGTGCAAAACTTGTCCAAAAGTAGATATCAGTGTACAGTGCTGTTCATAATTCAGGAGCCACCCTGCGAAATTTGTCGATATTCTTGTTCCAAGCCATATTTATTCATTTACTTGAATTGTGTATCTACATGTTATATATTTTCGTGAAGGGTATGTTGCTGGTAATTTAATGACACCAATAATTTTCTTCTGAAATTTTTTTGAAAGCCAAGATGCATCTCATAATGTGACGTCATACCGAAAACTGATTTTGTCATTAGTAACAAAACAGCATAACAATATTATTGTAAATAGCAATAAATGGATAACGATAATTTTTTTGGCAATAAAATACGTTAAAGTCATTTGACACTTAGTTTGTGATTTTTTTAGTGATTCCTTCACGCTGCTCTATTTATGACGTCATAATTTATACCATATTTTGATTTTGCCAAAAATTTTTTTTTAAATGCATTCTGTTGCAAAACTGGGATATGTAACAGCCTTGTCAAATTATTAGCACTCTTCATAAAGATTATGAGGCCCTAAAAAGGGCCGTTTGAATTGAGAAGAATTGGATTAATATTTATTGGCCATCCATGGTTATCGATGACTAGTTTGTAGCGGCGAGGAAGTGAATCAACAAGCTTTTTGAGTTCTTCGGGTGTAATTACTCGAAACCAAGCACCAATAACCTGTTCGATTAGCTCTCTTCTAGTCTTAGGTTTGTTTTTACCGACAATACAGCTAACTCAGTTCCACAAATTTTCAATTGGGTTTAAATCAGGAGATTGGGCTGGCCAGTCCATTCGTTCAACTTTGTGGGTTCCATACCAATGTTGCACTTTCTTAGCACGATGGCATGGTGCATTATCGTCCTGGAATATCCAATCATCGTCGGAAAACAAAGAGCGTGCACTGGGTAGCATTTGGTTTTCCAGCACATGAATGTATTTTGTTGCGTTCATCATTTCAGAGACCAGTTTGAGTCTGCCAATACCACTTGCAGCCATGCAACCCCATACCATTATCGACTGCGGATGCTTGATGGTCGGTGAGATGCAATATGGTTGGTACTCTTCCTCAGGTCTTCTTCTCACATAATTATTTCCAGCATGGTTATTTAGGGTAAGTGTTGACTCATCGCTGAAGAGAACTTTCCTCCACTTCTCAACAGGCCATTTAACGTGAGAACGTGCCCACTCTAAACGATGTTTTCTCTGCTTTTCTGTCAACAGCGGCTTCCTTTCTAGCTTTGCACCCTCGAAGACCATTTTCTAGCAACCTTCTCCTCATTGTTGGAGCAGACAATTCAACTCCACTGCTCTCCTTCAACTCCCTGGACAACTCTTTCGAAGTCAGTTTTCTGTTTCTCAATGAAATCCTAATCAGAGTTCTATCATACCTGGTTACTGACTTTTGCTTTCTTTCTGATCGAGGCTGACATCTCGAATCTCCTGTCTCCATCCGCCGCTTTAACACTCCTTGCACTCCTTTTCGAGATACACCAGTCTTATTTGCGATGACTCTCGGTGATTTTCCTTCATTTTGAAGAAAAATGATAACTCCTCTTGTTTCTGCACTGATCTGTTTGAAGCCCATGATAATTGACCAAAATATAATGCTAAACCTACCTAAAATAACAAAAAATAATCTATTACGACCTCACAAGTACCAAATCGTGGTGTGATCATGAAGTGATCAGAGACATGACCCCAGGTTATTACAATGGAGGAAAGACTTTTTAGGCCCTTTTTAGGGCCTCATAATCTTTATGAAGAGTGCTAATAATTTGACAAGGCTGTTACATATCCCAGTTTTGCAACAGAATGCATTTAAAAAAAAATTTTTGGCAAAATCAAAATATGGTATAAATTATGACGTCATAAATAGAGCAGCGTGATGGAATCACTAAAAAAATCACAAACTAAGTGTCAAATGACTTTAACGTATTTTATTGCCAAAAAAATTATCGTTATCCATTTATTGCTATTTACAAAAACTAGGAGAAAGTGTTACTTTTTATGCAAATTATTGCTTGATTTTCTCGAATTTACCTCGCATTTATTGTAAAAGCACTGTTTACATTATTATTTTTTGAGAAAAACGAAGCGATAAAAACCCTACATTCAAATTTTGCATGCGATTCTCTCAGTCCTGCAAAATTCTTTGTGATTCCAAGTTACGAACTGAATATTCCTTTATCCTCACTCAGTCCCCCTAAAAAAGAATTGCTACACTTTCAAAAATTATGACTGTTCTCAGCATTCTGTTTTATAGACTGCCCTAACTGCAAAAATTTGTTTAAAAATAAGATGAATAAACCACATGTCGCATTTTGATAATAATAGAACTTTTGGTTCTATCTCGGTCTTAATTTTCTTTTAAAATTGAGGTGACATATGATAATCGCTCGGATAATTAGGTCTGACTGCAACTTAATAAAACTTGGAAAAGAATGGCTTCCACTAAAAACACCTCAAACCACGTTCAGAACAGAATAATGTATTCGCAGAAATACTACTTCACGACTTCCAGCTTCTTCGCTCAACGATCTCAGAATTAATCACTTTACTACACAATCAGAGAAAACCGCCAAAACTAATTCCACCAATAACCGTTCAATATTCGCCACGTCCACAGAATCCACAATAAATTATCACAAAAAACAATATCTCTTCCTTACTCTGTCAATTAATCTTTCTCTCCCCACTACAACGTTTTCTGCTGTAGAAAAAAAATTCCGTCACCTTATATATAAATCGAAAAAAACAGTCCAGAAAATGCTAGAACGAAATCACGTGAAAAAAGAAAAAAGCATTTCAAGTTTTGTAATCGGTTATCGAAATTCTTCGAAGAAGCAAAAATCACTAGATCAATCTGGAATTTTAGTGTGTCGTAATAACGATTGCGACGTAATAAAGGCGTACTTAAAACAAATCCAATTACGAGGAAAAAGGTCTTTTTTTCTCAATCAGTAGCCCAGCGAACAAATGACACAGCACTTTACAGGTATATGAAAACAATTCTTACAAGGCAAATTTCCTTATTCGTGACATACGCCCCCCCCCCCCCCTAAGAATATAATAATAATAATAATAATAATAATATCAAAAACTACGAATAAGGAAATTTGCGAGCCCAATTCAATACTAAGATCTATAAGCATGCACAAAATAAATTTAATTACCACACATATATACAATTAAAGCATAGCACAACAATACACATAAACACAGCACAATTAATTCATCAGGCGACTGAGATAATCAGCCGCTATATTATCCCTTCCAGAAATATCTGTTGCAGTATAATTATACCCTTGGAAAGCCAGGGACCATCGCATTGTGCGATCGTTCTGATACTTGGTTTTATTTATGTACGCTAGGGGCTGGTGATCGTTCTTAATAGTTCGCTAACCCCAAAAACGATCTTACCTCCTTTTTTGTAGTCGGTCTACGTGCGGTACGAATTTTCTCTAAATTGTCCTCATTAATTGTAATCCAGTCACGACCGATATAATGCCCAAGAAACTCCAAGGATTCGTCCCCAAATACACATCTAGATGGTTATACTGTAAGTCCTGCTTTGCCCAAGCGTCGAAGCAATTCTCCCAACACTTGTAAATGCGCTTGGCAATCATTGGTATGTATGACGAGGTCATCAATATAGCTATCGACGTTATTCATTCCAGCTAAAATCTTTCTCATTCCGCGAACCAACGTTGCCCCCGAATTTTTTATCCCAAAGGGCATTCTCAGAAAATCGTACGTACCGTCGGGCGTTATAAATGCAGTCTTCTCAATGTCCTCTTCCGCGACTGGGATTTGCCAGTATCCCTTGCTGAGATCAATCTTGGAGTAATATTTGCTTTTCCCAAACCGCCGGAATAAATCTTCTGCTGTGATCATGAGCCCCGGGTCTGCTACTGTGAGCTTGTTTAATTTCCGATAGTTAACGCAGATGCGGTCCGATCCATCCTTCTTCTTCACAATTACAATAGGGGATGCGAATGGTGAGTTCGATTCTCGGATGATTCCGAGGCTAAGCATGCCTTCTATTTCCCTTTTGAGATTCTCCCTCAAGGTGTACGGCAAAGGACAAGGCCGAGACCTAACTGGATTGTGATCAGTAAGCTCTATCTTATGATCGATTATGTTAGTTTTACCCGGGATATCCGAAAAAACTTTTGTGTGTTTTGCCAAAGTGTTTATCATCTCTTCCTATTGTATTTTAGTCAGTTCAATTCCCAGCTTGACTTCCTTCATTGTTTCCTTCTGATGACAATTAGCCAACTCCATCATCTCCTCGTCGTTTACACTCAGATCTTCATTTCCTCCTATGATTCCGGTACAAATATCACAAGATATTACCTGGTTATTGTCCGAATTTTGTTGTGGTGCTCCGTCTTGCTCAGCTCTTTCGATGTACTTTTTCAGCACGTTCGCATGAAACGTTTTCACCTTCTTATTTACTTCTACCCGATAATCATTACCCTTTCTACACCTGCTCATTATTTCATAAGGCCCTTTCCATTGCATCAGAAGCTTGTTTGTGTCCGTCGGCAGTAGTAATAGTACCTTGTCACCTTCTTGAAATTCTCTTCTTTTAGCTTTTCTGTCATATAGTGTTTTGTTCTTCTTCGGACTCTTTAGCAACTCCTCCTAAACAATCTTCATGGTGTTGTCCAAGCGTTCTCGCAATTCCAAAACATACTGGTCGCTGGTCTTGACTTCTGTTCTATCTGTCTCTCCTGTCCACAGCTCCTATAAGATTT
Organism: Trididemnum clinides; assembly: GCA_963675345.1. Classification (NCBI taxonomy): domain Eukaryota; kingdom Metazoa; phylum Chordata; class Ascidiacea; order Aplousobranchia; family Didemnidae; genus Trididemnum; species Trididemnum clinides. The sequence continues at coordinate 13,398,406 of OY776297.1, read as the reverse complement.
GAACTGGTCCGCGTACTGTCCTCCCATATAAAAACTCAAACGGTGAAAATCCGGTGGCCTCCTGTGGCGCTTCTCTGTATGCGAATAGTAAAGAGTTAACAGAACAATGCCACTGGCGGGGCTGCTCATTACACAGACGTCTTAGCATTTTCTTGAGTGTACCATTAAAACGTTCGACCAATCCGCTGCAGATAGGATGATACGGCGTAGTCGTTAATCGCTTTATAGACAGCAGCCTGGATACTTTCTCCATGCATTTCTATACAAACTGTGTACCAAGATTACTCAGGACTTCTTCTGGTATCCCTAGACGACTATACATATCCAGCAATGCTTCCGCCACTGTCTCCGTTTCAATATTCTTGAGTGGAACGGCTTCAGGGTATCTAGTTGCGTAATCTACCAAGGTCAGGATATATCGATGTCCCTTCTCGCTTGGAGGTGAAATTGGTTCACCTAAATCCACAGCGACTCTCCTAAACGACATATCAATCAAGGGCATATCTCCTAGTGGCACGCGGGGAGCGGATCATTTAGCAGTCGTCTTCCGACACACATCACATGATCTGCAGAAACTAGTAATATCACCTTGCATGCCAGGCCAGTAAAAATTTGTCCGAATGTGGTCTTTGGTCTTCTTGATCCCAAGATGTCCTTCAAAAATTGAGTTGTGGGCGACTTCCATAACCTTTCTCCTCAATATTTTCGGTACCATAATCTGCTTTGAGCACTCACCTAATCCATCAACTCGGTTCCGAATCTTGTATAAGGCACCTCTACACTTTTCATATTTTATTTCATTATCTCCCTTTCTAACAGCATCCTACAAATCCGCATATTTTTTCAAAGTATTGTCCGTCTGTTGCAGTTTCGCCAATTCGTTCTTCGTAATGAAAGTCTGAGCCGTCACTTCTTTAGTAACTAAAGGCTTGACTGTGATATCCTTCCGAGCTTGAGCCCTCGTGACCGCAGCGGCACATTTCTCCACACCAGAAACAAAATCATCCGGATTCCGTGACCCAGGAATGTTTCCAATGACCAGGTTGAATAAAGGGTCTCGCAAACATATGGCTTGGGTTACTCCCGTATAGTAAGGCGTGTCCACTCTAATCTCAGCAATAGGCGCCTTCTTCAATGTCACGTCGATTTCCATCACATAACCCATGCTATTAGTAAAATTATCTTTCCTCACCAACTCTCTTCTGACAATAACGTCATTGCAGCCTGTATTATGAAAGACTTCAACTTCATTCTCACCCACTTTTCCGGTCGCAAGAGGCATACAATTCTTATTTTTATTACTCAAGCAAGCACCATTACGCAGGACTTTAATTTTCTCTCTCGATTTAAGCTCCAAATATTCTTCATCTTTCGCTTTGGCATCATCCGATAATCTTCCAACTTGTGCAGTGCATCCAACTCGGTACGGTTGTAACGGAGATCTAAGGGTATTGCTTCCACCCCGAGGAGCAGGTTGAGGGCGGGGATTGTTCCGACAGAACCTCTTCTCATGCCCAACTTCACCACATTGGTAGCACGTGGCTGCGTGTCTAGCTGGTCGGTTATACTCATTTCGTCCCCCTTCTGGTTTAACACGACAGTCAATCGCCCGGTGACCAACGCGATTACATAAGAAGCACTTCAGGGTACTCGCAGGGGGAATCTACTATGATTGTCCTTCACACCGGCTCTTGCGCTATCACGTTTGATCACTTCCTTACTCGACAACTTTTGATTGCGTGCTGCCAAATATTGGTCAGCCAACCGCGACAATTCATCCAAAGTTGTTGAGCTGCACTGCTTTAGCCATATCGATAGATCTTTGGAGCAGGAGCTGGTGAATTGCTTGCGTACAATCAAATCAACCACGCTCATGAAGGTTTGCTCCACTTCGGCAAAATCTACCCACTTAGTGAAATAGTTTTTGACCTAAATATAAATTGACTTGGGTTTTTGTGTCCTTCCGGTCTAGCTTCTCGAAATTTCTCGCAGTATCCACGCTCAGTATAATCGTACCTTTCCAATAAAGCAACTTTAACGCGCTCATAATCCATTGCTTCTTCTGGCGACAGTCTATTATACACTTCTACCGCCTTGCCCGTTAACAGCCGGCTCAACTGGGTCGCCCAAGTATTCCTCTTCCACTTAGCCATACTAGCGTACCTTTCAAATCTCAGAAGATATCGACCAAATTATCTTTCCCGTCCACGAAAGATGGTAGCGGTGGCGTTCTCACATCATTTTCAACCGATCCTTGATTCAATTGCTCGTCATTCTGAGATTGGGAGAGCCTCCTCGCTTCCAATTCCAATCTTAGCTTTTCAACTTCGAGCTCAGCCTTCCTTTCCTCTGCCGCTATTCTTCGTTCTTCAGCCTGGGTTGCTAATCTTTGTTGTTCAGTTTCAGCCTCTCTCATTCGGCGCCATTTTTCCGTTATAAGCTTATTCCTCTGCTTCTCATCCAAGCCCAACGACTCTACTTGTCTCTTCAAGTCCTCCAACTTCTCCATATTAAGTTGTTCCGCAGCCATTTTAAATTACCAACCAATAAATATTTCCCGGACGAGCCCCCAGATCTCGCGTTTTGATAATATAACATAGAACCAAAAGTTCTGTATTATATTATCAAAACGCGACACTATACAATGAATTTTATTTTAATAAATTTCAAATTATTTCACGAAGAAAAGATGCCACTCTTTTTAAAAAACTATGAAAAAGTAAACTAGCATTGGGAAAAAATATTGAAATTTTGTTAGTAAGTAAACAATATATTAATATAACCATTTTGTGCAATTGTCCTAACCTATAGGCTGTATCTTGATTCTGGATAAACTGCTTGGTGTAGGAATTATCGGTACTTCCTTTTGGATGGGTGGTCTGATTTGATTCTAGAGCCGGCAAAATTAAAGGCAGTATTACCAAAAGATTGACACTGCTTCAATGTTTTCTGCATAAACTGCTCTGTTGATTGGATCACAGTTGAGGGGATGAGTTTGGATGAAGCTATTCCTTAGATACTTCGGAGAAGTGCAAGCGAATTTAACAGTGCCGGCGCCAAGATGAGCTGCAGAAAGGGGCAATCCCACTCTTTTTGTGACTTTGCCTCACCAATTTTGTGATAATTCTGCCACAATTCATAAGAATTAAAATAGATTTTCAATCACAATCGAAACACGGATATTTCTTTTCATCCAGATAGTGTGAATATGAGGTGCATTGGTTATATCGTCTTACGCCAAAAAATATTTATAAACAGTTGGGTAAGAGTATACGTGTCTCGTACTAATAAATAATTATTTTGATCTCTAAAATCCCAATACTCTCTAAGAGCGGCATCTCTCACTGTAAACTCATCTACAGAAGTTTCTTCATGCTAAATTTTCTCAAAAAAATTTCTAGATATGCGCTGGTTTTACATATATGTTTTGCCCCTGCTGACCAATGTTGTCGACTCTTCCCGCTAAAGCATTTTTCTGGCAACGGCTCTGGAATGATAGAGTCGCTTCATTATTTATAATCAAAATTGTGCAGTATCCAACGTTAGGTATAAGTTTTAGTTTTTTGTTTCGTAAATTGGCACGTTCCATTGCATGAACATGATATTTCATTGAAAAAAGCTTCATTGAAAATCAAGTAATTTCTAAACTCAGACTTCCGGTATTCAGAAAATATCTGTAGACAGTAGGCCATGACAGAACCACAACGTCCCATAGCAAGAAAATTCATTGTCCTTAGCTTTTTCACTCGGTTTTTATTCTTAAATACACTGTCAAGCAATCAAGCATACAAGCAGGAACCTGAATCGGTTTATGATTACTAAGAAATGCACAACATATAAAGCTCATTATTGACAATGGGTCAACTGTTTGCTTTAGGGTATTAGTTGTAGCTCCGGATAATTTGCATACATTCTGTTTATAAGATTGATGGAAAATAAAAAAGCTTCTTTTTATTAGTCATACCACTGGCACTCATAAAAAAAGAAAAAGTTTTTTGTAAACACATAAAAATCATTCTGACAACATTGGTAAGCAAGTCGCAAACAAACCATTTTATACAAGCAATAGTTTAGCAAACCATATTTCAAATGAAGTTAGAATACAAAACATGGCAATGTCTAAAATAGGTGCCGACATGATGTTATAAACCAGACTTATAAAAACAATTGAAAAATTTATTATTAGTACACAAATTTTTGCTCTGATGCAAGCGTTTTGCTATTTTCGAATATGATCAGTTATAAATCATTAAAACAAGCTTTTTCTATAAAAAACAAAGCATTCAAATGTCATCCGACTTTGCAGCTGCGAAAAATCAACATTGAGTGTTTGCTGTTTGTCAATGTCCTTACGTTACAGTTTGCCATTTTTTAAGGAGTTGCGAAGTGACCTATAATTTGATTATTGCGGATTAGCGTCGAAAAACAAATAGAAAACATAAAATTTCGTATACCTTCATAAGAAATCCAATTTTTCAAGTTTAAAAAGATTTATATCGCACAACAAAAAAGTTTATCATGTTTAGCTATAAATTTTCTTTATAGCTGTGCAAAACATTTTATAAAATTTTTAGTGGTATGCGAGATACAAGCGCTTAAAATTTGTTGTATCGCTGCAGTACAACGTTGAGTAAACTGACCAAAAAGATACCTTGAGCTTTTTAGGGTTAATAGGGGACCCTGCTATTGCTATAATTTAAATGTGAGTGCTTTATTTCGGGTTAGTTTGCTATATGCACGGCGGCATTTATGCCAGGGCCAAGAAACGTTAGTTCATATTAATTCGCCTTCAGTAACGAAAAAGTGATAAGTAGTCATCCACAAATTTAATGGCTCAAAACGCATTGTGAAGTCATAATGTAAAAAGACATCGCAATGCTTGCCATTATTTAGTGAAAATAGCAGTAGGTAGCAAAATTATCCATTATCATTTTGATAGCAGTTGGTGACAGGAAAAGCATCCGACCGTAAAACAAATGTCATGTTATAAAAATGCAGATTATCTGCTGTGGCGACCCCTAATCGGGAAAAACCGAAAGAGAAAGAAGAAGAGGACGAATTTTGATAGCGAACATAAATGTGGAAGCACATTACTGATGTCTCTATTTATATTGATATCGGTAGACAATACTAAATTTCATTCAAAAGGATGGAGGTCTGGATTAGGGACAAAGTTAAATGCAATAAAGTTCCAAATTCAAAAAAAGGTCAAAATTACACAATAATAGCATCACTTTGCAACTGTAGATTGAGAGGGAATGCTTTCGCTCGAAAAGAGCTTTAATGGACGCCTATTGCAAAAAGTTATATGACTTAAGGAAAAGGCATGGCCTTTTTTTACGCTATGGCAGAATTAAAGCAAATAGCACAGGCAAATATTTTAATATCACAAATGTTTTAAATTGGCATGGGTGATAGTATGCCCTGCAGGGGTAAAATCTCACCATACTTACAAGAAACATTTGTTTCTATTGAGCTTGATAGTAGCTTCATAGAACTAACGGAATCAAACCTGAAGTTTTGGGAAAAGCAAGGACTTATTTAACTTATATTAGCGTACCTAAGCAAGGAAAAGCAAATATGAATGATAATGCGTAGCCAGGAGGGCCTTAGAAAGTTTGAGTGAAAATCAAACTAAACAACGTCACTGTGTTAAATCGCACCACATGGAAGATATCATTGGTATTTTACTTTATAATACCTTTATAGAGCTACCGGATCAAACCAAACATTTGGGAAAAACCAAAGGCTCTTTTCACTTCCCAGGGCACGTCAAGCAGAGACAAAAAACATGCTAGATAATCCGTAGCCAGTGAGGACTTGTTAAAATTTTAGGGAAAATCAAAAAAACAAGATCACTGTGTGAAATCGCACCACACGAAAGACATTTTTGCTAATTTGATTTTAAATAGCTTAATATCAGCAATGTGTTCCCTACTTCCAAACTACGAGAAACCCATGGCGCCCTTGGATTCGTGTCAGCCACAGACAGAGCACGTAGACCTAAGTCATAGCCCGGATCTTGAAATGAGATATTCTATTAGGAAAAGAAACACAAAAAGTCGTGAAAATCTTGTGTGCAGAAAACACATAAGCCTTTGGTAACTCTTCACACAAGAACCTGATAGGCGCAGTCAACTAGGCCGGCTGAACCGACACTCTCAATCTCGACGTTACTGACGGGGTCTCTTCGGGTGATGCCGGTCTATATGCAATAAAGCAAGTATTTTTGCTATGCTGATATGCTGCCTGATAAGGCATTTATGTCTATATTCTACAGCGTTGTAATAAAATCCCAAGTTTAAGAAAAAATTACCACAAAGCCATGATTATTACAATTTTTAAAACTGAATGCAGAGAGAATAATAGCCGCTTTTTTCGCTATGCCGGAAGCAAGACCAATAGCGCAGCCAAATTAGGAACTTAATATCACAAATACAAATAGGAAAGGGACAGTACCACATCAAAAAATAGGCTTGCAATCTAATAGTTAATTTCTGTAATTGTGAAAGCAACCACCATTTCGCCGCTACAATCAGTTTTGATTGTGTTTCAATTCCTTTTTTCTCACAAGTATTAACGATAATTTGTGGCAAGATTCTTTGTGAGCATTAATAGTCATAATTAAGAGAATATGATGATCACAGTTTCGTGTTCAAGAATTGTGAAAATATGTAAAATTCATTAACTCTTTGCAACTGTTGACACAAGAGCCCGATAGGTGAAGCCGGTGCAGCCTATTGAACGGAAATGCTAACCCCGAGCTTGTTGATAGAAAGCCCCTGGCGACCGATGCCGGCAAAGCCAGCTAATATATTATAAAATAAGGATTTTTTTTTCTTATGGTGATATGCTGCCTGATAAGGTATATATGCCTATATTCTACAGCATTGTAGTAAAATTCCAAGTTGAAGAAAAAATTAACATAAAGCCATAACTATCACAATTTGTAAAACTGAATACAGAGAAAACATTTGTTTGAAAATAACTCGGCCTGATGTGCACCTTCTGGAATATGGTGAATGATTTTGGGAAAGCCATATCCGCTTTTGTCGCTGTGCATAAAACAAGATCAATAGCGCAGCCAAATTGGAAAATTAACATTATAAAAATAAATAGAAAAGGGACAGCACCACATCAAAAAATAGGCTAACAACCAAATAGTATATTTTTGTAATTGTGAAAGCAACCACCATTTCGCCGCTACAATCAGTTTTGATTGTGTTTCAATTCCTTTTTTCTCACAAGTATTAACGATAATTTGTGGCAAGGTTCTTTGTGAAAAGCACACGTCATGATCAAGAGAATGTAGTGATCACAATTTCAAGTACAGGCATTGTAAAAGTGCATAAAATTCATTTAACTCTTTGCTACTGCTTGCCCAAGAGCCCGATGGCTAAGCAGTGTTGTTATAGGTTGTCACAGTTTTGGTATTATGTTAATGAGCCGAAATGCTAAACCCCGATATTACTGATGCAGGGTCCTGCCGGGCCGCCGGCTAGTAATTTTATAAAATTACTGCTACGTCGTTTCCAATTACTTATTTAGGGGTAAGGTAGTTGACCTCACATGAGACGAAATAACCCTACTTTCCAGGTAGATAGGAGATTAACTGCATTTAAAAACCGTTTTAATAAACGTACTATTTTACGGTTATTCAAACTGTCTTTACAACCATAGTACAACTCTCGTCATGGTTCTGAACTATAAAATGGTAGTACCGCATTTGGACGACTACTCTTGTGAAACCATTACACAAGTTTAACAAAGTTATGAGGTCAGATTAAAATTACCTGCAATAAATGGATGCATAAAAGATCTAGTTAAATTACTTTCTATTCATAGAGGATGAGGTACACTGAGCATCAATCTGCCGTCATGTTTTTCGAAATTGATGGTGGAAAGTCTATAGACTACGAGCAGTTTTACCATATGCTTTTACCCCAATCACAGCTCTAGTTCAAATTTCCAAAATAATCTTTTTCACTAAGAAACTTTTGTGCTATTGATCATAAAGCCTATTTTGATAAACAATTTGAAATTTATCTTTTGTAAGTTATCTTATACCGTAGTTGCCTGTTTTAGAGTCCTTTTGAATTGCTACCTGATTGACAAATGATACAAGATTATTTGAGGCTCATCTCCAAGCTTTTGGCAATAAATTTGCCAAGAAATTTTGCCAATATATCGATTTGTATCAAAAATGGTTGTTTTCTACTTAGTTTGTAAATCATTTTTGCCTTCCATACACTGAGCTTTGACGTGGAAGAATTATATATAATGTACCGCTGATGATACGTGACAAGATGTCACAAAATTGAGTGGTTCTAGTGGTAAACCTCAAGCAATACTATCAGCTGCCCCTGTTCAAATAAGAGCTGTTTAATAAGGTGCCTGGTAGCTTTTACTATGAAAAAGATTGCTGCCCGGACAGCAAAACTAGCAACCACAATTTTCTTCTGTAGTAAAATCTGGGGTTATATTTAGCATTGATTGTTACGTGACAATTCAGTTATTAAGCTATAAACAAACTACACTGAAAAGCTTTACCTTATTATTATGACATTACATATTTTTAAATGTCCCAAGCAATAGCCTATTGCAGTCGTTTCCAAACATTGTCAATGCACAACTCACTTTTCACAACATAAATTTTCGAGAACTACACAAGGCGCGTGTGCAGAATTTCAGTGCTGACTTGGTCACATTCGTTATCTCAAGCACACCTTAGCACTCTAGCGAACAGCGAATTCTTTAAGACAAAGTATGCATTAATCTAATTTTTGAATGACTTTCGTGACCAACTGAAGTTCAGTCAACAACCCACCAATGGATTTCGACTCATAGTTTAATAACCGCTGATCTACTGGTTTAGGGTGGATTGAGTAAATCACTTAATCTTATTTTACGGTATTTGAAAAAGTAATTGCCATTACAATGAGTAACTGTGTGTATAAACTTGATCTGTAGGCATCATAATTGCACCACTGAGTTCTAATAATTATAAAGTTCACCTCAAAATAGTTTTGATAGCTTAAGACGCCATTCACGATCTTGAAGATTTAGTGTCGCAATTTCCTCTTACGTAATTGGTCAGTTTGGCAGCGCAGTGATTCACAAACATTGTCGCGACGGTCTGGAGAGCGATTTAAATTTCCAAGGACGTTGCAGAGAGGCTCAGATTTGCTGATGTACCGCCCTCGTAGAAAAAGAGCACAAAATTTGCCGTTACATCAATCACCAAAAACAAAGGTTTTCAAATCTTATAAAATAAAAGTTCAGAAACATCGATTTCACAAATGTTTACCAAAAGCTGTGAGAAAAAAATTACGCCACAAAAACAAACGTAAAAATTGTTGAGAAAGAGTTAATCTAAAAATGATCATTAGCCGGACAAACGGAGCTATACCTCGCACAACGACAAGCAAAATCTTGATGTGTAATATTGTCTGGAGCGTCGCAACCGCAAGTTCAGCATTTATTCAAATACGCCGCATCAAAAAAAATTGAAGACCACCAAGATAGTGAGTAGTAAAACATGAAATTTTTGGCGCTTATTTATTGCAACGATTTTTAGAATCCTAGACAATTTTGATGGTAAATGAGTAAATGGTAAATGAGTAAATTTTTCTCATATTTGATACTTTATTAGCTGTTAGATTCATTTCTCATATATTACTTTATTAGCTGCTCTTTGCCTAGGTATGAAGAACGAAATCTATGTACGTAGTTGTAAAACTTTTCTGTAGGCTCGAAAAGAAAAATGAATTCACGACAGCTAATAGAGAGAAGATGCAGTGTTTCCTGAATCGTCACACCTCAAAATATGAAGAAAAGGTTGATGGCAGCCGAAGGAAAATTTGCTTGAGTAAATGGTTTTGGGTAAGAGTAGGAAGGAGGTTGGTTCTTCAACAAAAACACTTCGATTTACAACAGATTTACATCACATGCTGAACGTGAGTTGGTTTTTATTAAAATCAACATTATTACAGCATTCGGTTAACTGGCCTCTTAAAAATCGATTCGCGAGCTAGTCAGTTTAAATAATAGCTGGTTTTCATAAGCATTTCCGAATGTGTTGGCTGAAATTTGTCAATAGCTGTAGCAGGTTGATAGCTTCTTAGCATAAACTTTATAGTAGTAACAAAGAATGATGTCATATTTTATAATTCATTGCATAATTTTTGTCCACATTGCACTTATTGATGGTTCTAGTCATCCTACAATCATGTGATTTCATAGCCTTTTTTCTTAGTTTTGAAAAGAGCTTATAAAAGATTTGGCAATTTTGGAAATAAAAATTCAGAATGTTGTTTAGAACAGAGTTTCCCAAACTGGGGTCCGCCGACCGCTGAAGGTCTGTGACGACTGCACAAGGGGTTCGTGGCTTTGTTTTGGTCAGTCAATCAAAAGTCCCGTTTAGGTATCCAGTCAGCCAGCATAGCTAGACTTATCATATGTCACGATTTTAATGTCTGTCCTTGCTAGTATAATGTCTCTAGCCTCACGATGACATCGACTGCCACAAGTGACACAATCGCGGCAGAAAAACAGGTATCAAACTTTTTTTTTCTGGAGGACATCTTAATTTTTTGAGGGGATACATCCGTATGTGTGAGATAGCATTGACGAATATACTGTATTCGTATGTTAATTATTGTTACTGTCGGTGAGTCTGGTGACTAAAGCAATGCCACATATAATTGGCACCGAAAAAGAGCAGATTTGCAAAAAAGGATTCGTGAAGAAAAAAGTTTGGGAAACCCTGGTCTAGAACGTGACTGGTTTAAGAGAATTTTGGAAAAACAACTTTGCAGGTGTTGGCAACAGCTAAACTGAAGTAACTTATTGAAATCAACGTAACTTATTTAAAAACACTCCAAGTTGTTTTGTGCACAAACTAATCCTACAGCAAAAATTGGCGAAGCAAAGGAATAGTTATGAATTTTCAGTAAGCTCCTTTGCAGAAAAGTTAGGGCAAGTTCAAGGTTACTTTGAATACAGCGTGGTACAAAATTGTATTCCAAGCTCTGTAAAAGCAAATTGACTGATTATACCATCTTAACATTTTAGTGGCAGGTCTTTGTCAACGCTATACGAGGTACATGTAAATGTTTGATAAAAACACCGAGGTATTTAAGACATCATACTTACTTCCTAAAAAGCTTTTAACAGTATAGGCCGCTTGCCGTTATTTAAATGACCTCAGAACGCTATATATTGATAGATTGCTTAGGCCTTATCGAAAAACAAAAAAAACGAGGAAAGAACATGGTTAGAACAAGAACACGACTTGATGCCACGGATTATCTTACCCTGAACTCAATTTTTCTACAAAATTATATAGTATATAAGCAGTTAACGTAGACCAAACTGTTATGCTATTGCAATTAAAAACATATGTTAAAATATGAAGTCCTTTAATGCTTATAATAATTGGACCAAATTAGGGTTATCACAAATAATTGAAATTTTTTTATTTTTACAGGTTTTTATGTTCTCTTTAGATTGACAAATGGTTGCAACATTTGAAATGAAATTTATTTTATGTTTCGTCGTAATTGCAATTTTTGCATCAAAAGCAGACAGCAGCAGTAAATCAGTCACAGTTACTTCAGTTGAACCTTCTACTGCAGCAACTACAAGTAAGCCTAACTATAATTCATTTCCCCATTGTTTGGTGTAGACTAGAGGTAGTGCGTTTAATTCTCAGCTGGAGCTTGAAACAAACGACTCTTAATTTTTCCTGTTTGTATTTTCGTAACAAAAACTTTGTTGACGTTTTGTTTTTTTACTTCACGCGATGAAGAAGGCAAACAATCCGGTAAGCAATTTGAAAACGAACATCATTGTTTGCCCACTCGTACAGCGTCAGTGGAATGGTAATCGCAACCAGTTGATATGAAATGCACTTCAAACGCTAAAACGTTTCTATATTTTAGATATTATTCTGAAAGGCCCGCGCTACAACGGAATAGACAACATAAAATGCAGAAGAAGTCTTAAAAAACGTACGGTAGGTGGCCAACTGTGATCAACTTAATTCATCCAGCAGGCCACTGAAAACAAAGTCGCTGTAATAATCGATTTGTGCAACGACAGTGGCACAAAACGGGACAGGTTGAGCAAATCTTCAAAATTTTTCCATGTCTCGCTTGACTCGCTTGATTACTTGATATTAATTGCTATAAATTCATTTCTTATTGCAAAATTCGCAAAAAAAAACATGTCTTTTTGAGAGTTTTTTTTTAATTTGGCCAGAATAATGCGAAGGTGAAATTTGAAAACGCAATCGCCCTGACAACACCGATCTATTTCATCAGGCAACGAATGATACTGGTGAAAATGGGGTTGGTACATGGGGTTCTTGGCATTAGAGTGAACAACCTTTTTGAATTAAAATGACTTCCCGACTTGGAAGATATCTAAAGACATTGCAAGATATATTTATGATCATTGTCATTTACAATGAAAATGTACCCTCTAGGCATTCACTGGGCACGATCCCGTTTTGAGTTGCCACTTAATCTTGTAAGAATGATTTTGCAAACAAAAGGGTTTAACGTAGAGCTGTGGCAAGAAAACATCGTTTTTATAGAAACCGTTTTAACTGTTTTGTTTGTTTTCAAAACAGCTCTGGAAACCACTTGGAGATGCTAGAATACATTATTTTTTAACAATGTATATTTTTAATCATATTTAACTTTATAGAATTGTCTTTGCTATTGCAAAAAGCTGAAAGGTGAAAACGGCTACCCCAAGAAATGCCACGAATTTCATCCGAGCCTCAAAAGTAAGTATAGTTAGCTTTTTAGCGTGAAAAATTAAAAAATGCTTTTTCTGGCGGGGTGGGAGGAAATCGATATGAAGGCTCTAAGCAGGATTTTTGTTATTTTTAAGAGACAGTATCTTAAGTGATGATTGTTCTTAATCTAATTCGTAATAAATTCAAGCTGGTATTTGCCAACTCAGTAAAATGCACTTCATATTACTTCTATAATCAAAGCTACATCTAAGAATTGGATTCGGATATGTGAAGAATATTTGTCGACGGGAATAAAATTCTCACTAAATACAAGTTTTTAGATATTAGAAATGGCAAAACGTTTGAAAATACACTAAAAGAGTTATTACTGGATATGGGTATTGGAAAGTTCAACTGCCTGTCGTTCTTATAAATGCTGACTTGTTTCTTCAATAACCTAGACTGTGCACCAACAGCTTAAAACAGCATTGAAAAAATGTTTAATAACGCTTTTTTTGTAGATACGTGTTATACATGTCGCTATCAAATATGCAACAATTGGTCTTCAATTATTGGATGATTTTCATGAAAGTCAACTCATTCTTGTTATACTTTCAGAATTTTTGTTGATTTCTTCTTCAAGAGATGGTTGTGTAGTTAATCCGTGGATGCTTAGTCTTATTTTCACATCAAAAATTTATTATAGACGCTGACGGTTATCACGTAAAAATGAAGTTCATGTAAATTGTTTTATCGCAGTATTTTATTGTCTTTTGGTTTACTATATGATACAGAATACTACTGTTTTATTTGTTTATAAAAAATTCATTCTCAAAAATTTGTTTAAAAAATGTCTTATTGTGTTTTCATGGTTGTTAATTTATTGCTTTGAAAGGTGTCCTATTGTTTTTTTTTCTATGATTTTTACGTCAACTTTTTTATTTGCGATTTCGTTGAGATCAAACACTTTTTCCGCTCATCAATAAATAAGGAACCCTGCAATTGCTTTGTTTAAAAATTGTGCAAGGTACAACTAACATCTGAGAACTTTTTGCTACGAGCTCTTATCTCCATTACACTGCATTCTTGCAGCTATTCTACCAGTAGGGTCCCTTGAGTACCGGGAAAGAAAAAGTTTTTGAAAAATGTCTACCCGAAATCGAAAAATAATGTTTCCAAAAGGGAGAATTTTATTTTTTAATTTTAATGACATTTATTGTAGTTTGGTTTTTCAAAAGTCTAAATCAAAAACTGTTTAAATTTCACGTATTTTCGTTAGCTCATTAATGTTGGCAAAAACAAACCGCACATTACAATTTATCCGTTACTACAGGAGTGTAGCCGTGAGCGAAATTACTGAGTTTCTAGTTAAGCTTTGAGAAAATTCAGTAGTTTTGAAAAATGACATTCACTTTGCACTCATTAATAACGGCCTAATTTAATGCTGATATCTTTTAGTGAGGCACAAAAATTTTGTAGCCCCTGTTATAAACCTACAGTTGCATATGAACAAAAATGAATAAGTTTATTTTTTTGCTGATAGCTGTGTCTTATTTAAATTGATTTGTTTTTCCTAACGATCAAAATGAATTTTGTTTTATGTTTTGTCATTAATGAAATTCTTGAGTCACTAGCTGCAAGCAGCACCAAATCAATCGTAGGTGCTTCTGTTGAACCTACTGTTGTTGCAACAACAGCTAAGCCAAGATATATTGCACTTTGCAATGTAGTTTCTTCATTGCTCTGCGAGGTCGAGCGGTTGCGACTAAAATTACCAGCTTAGAATTGCACTGTTTTCCTCTTTTATAAGAGTTCTTGTCGAAAATTTTTCCTGCTTGCATTTTTACAAAAAATAATTCTTTAAAAAAATTTTATTTGTTTATTTCACATGTTAAAGGTGACAATCTAATCTAGAAAAAGGATGACACAAAAATTATCATTTTTCCTCGCGCACAGATTAGGAATGCTGGAAACCAAAAACAATTGATTGGAAGTTCTTCTTACTAAGTCAAATTGGTTATTTGAGAAATTCCACTAAGGATCCCGTTAGTGTAGAGAAAACAGCAAGAAAAGCAAAACCTTTGAAAACAAGAAGCGTAGGTAGCGGTCTGGAATATGATCTAGAAGGTCATCTGCAACAAAACTATTGTACAGTAATCAATTTGTGCGGTGTCAATAGTTTTGTTCCTCCGACTCCCTACGCAGCGGCAGTATAGCTAAAATCATGGACTAGTTGCCCAGACTTACTTATGAGTTTTCCACATCTCATTTTTATGCTTAGTATTGGCTCCGATTAAACTTACTGCTTTTTAGAATATTCCGACACAATTATTCTTTACAGAATTCTCTATCAAATTTAAACTCACGATTATTTAATTTTGATTGTAATACAAAACGCACCCCAACCTATTTGAATATGCTGACGTTTTTATGGCATCGACATTGCAAAATAAAAGAAGAATGGAGAAGAGTAATATGATACATGGGCTAGTGGATAATTAGGAGTTCTTGACACCAGGGTAAAGATTTCTTATTGAAAGTCACGTCACCATTTCGAAAAAAATCAGAAAAATTTCGGAAACTGGTCATCAATTGAGCTCTTATTAATGAAAGTGTAATTATTCGGCCTCGACTAGGCGTTATCTAGCCTGAGTACTGACAATGATAAAGCCTTTTTTGAGACCAAAGAATATTTCAGGTAAAGATACAGTTACAGAATATCATCTGTTCAGATATCCATTTAGTCTCAAACAACTCCGTAAACCGTTTTAGAAATGGCAAGAAAACAACTGTTGGACAAATGTTATTCATTTTTATAACCATGTATCTTCATAGAACTGCTACTGCTTTCGCACAAAACCGGAAAGTCAAGTTGGCTGCTTTAAAAAATGCCATGAATTTTATTTGAAGCTAAGTAGTAAGTAGTTGGCTCTTGGAAAAAAGTAGATGAATTGTCTGTCTTGAGGGAATGGGAGTAAATTAATCAGTGGCGACTGCGGCTTTTTATGGCTACTTGCGCTCGGCACTAACCGTGTCGCAAAATATTGCAGAAACAGTGAATAAAGCACTAAAACAAGCAAAAAGACAAAAAATAGCAACAATTTATCCAGCCGTTTAACTATTGTAAAACGTCTTTATTTAAACAGTTGTAACAAAACCCCTGCTTTTATCAACTGTGTACTGTACACGTGCTTGTTACCGGGACCAAACCAAACATTTGGGAAAAACCAAAGGCTCTTTTCACTTCCCAGGACACTTCAAGCAGAGACAAAAAACATGCTAGATAATCCGTAGCCAGTGAGGACTTGACAAAATTTTAGGGAAAATCAAAAAAACAAGATCACTGTGTGAAATCGCACCACACGAAAGACATTTTTGCTAATTTGATTTTAAATAGCTTAATATCAGCAATGTGTTCCCTACTTCCAAACTACGAGAAACCCATGGCTCCCTTGGATTCGTGTCAGCAATGAACAGAGCACATAGACCTAAGTCATAGCCAGGATCTTGAAATGAGATATTCCATTAAGAAGAGAAACACAAAAAGTCGTGAAAATCTTGTGTGCAGAAAGCACATAAGCCTTTGGTAACTCTTCATACAAGAACCTGATGCATGAAGCCGACTTGGCCGATTAAACTGACCCTCTCAATCTCGACGTTGCTAATGGGTGGCTCCTGCCGGGCGACTCCGTCACATATACTATAAAATAAGGATTTTTTGCTTATGCTGATATGCTGCCTGATAAGGCATTTATGTCTATATTCTACAGCATTGTGGTAAAATCCCAAGTTAAAGAAAAAATTAGTATAAAGCCATAATTATTGCAATTTGCTAAACTGAATGCAGAGAAAGCATTCGTTTGAAAATAATTCGGCCTAATGTGCACCTACTAAAATATAGTAAATGATTTTGGGGAAGCCATATCCGCTTTTGTCGCTACGCATAAAACAGCGGCAATAGCGCAGCCAAAAGAGCTTAATATCACAAATATAAATAGGAAAGGGACAGCACCACATCAAAAAATAGGCTTGAAATCTAATAGTTAATTTCTGTAATTGTGAAAGCAACCACCATTTCGCCGTTACAATCAGTTTTGATTGTGTTTCAATTCCTTCTCCCTCACAAGTATTAACGATAATTTGTGGCAAGATTCTTTGTGAGCATTACCAGTCATAATCAAAAGAATATGATGGTCATGATTTTATGCATAGGAATTGTGAAAGTGCATGAAATTAATTTGACTCTTCTCTACTGCTCACATCAGAGCCCGATGGGTTAAGCCGGCGCAGCCGGTTAAACCGAAATGCTAAACCACGCTCATACTGATGGAGGATCCTGCCAGGCGACGACGGCAAAGCCAGCTAGTACATATATATTGATGCAGAAAGAGGCGCCAGTGTAAATACAGAAAAACATCGCATTATAGCAGGCAAGGCTTTTGTCAAAACGTATCCGGATGTGTGATCAGCTAACCGTATTATTGGATTTGTTCTCGAGCCCAAAATGTAAAACTCAGGAGTACAAGATGCAATGCACGTAATGTAAAATTTCAATGTGCAATCATGAGCACAATAGTGATTAGATTTAAATATTTTCAAAAGATGTAAGTGTATATTACATGTAAGTACTTATCACTACGAATATAAACAAACTTTTACAACATTGTCAAGCCAGTAATGAATAAAATCCTGTGGTTATTTGTACTGTTCTTACGCAGTAACTGCGTCTAATGAACAGGAAGTTTAACATGAGAATCAATGCAAAAGTTTGTATGGCAGAGAAAGCAGACTGCAGTAAATTGTGACTCTTTTGGTGGGCAATAACTCATGGTGATAGCAGACATGTGGCGAAGAAACTGTTTCGTAATCAAAAAAATTGTCTGAAAAATGCTAAATATCGTCAAAAAGTTGGTATATCATGTTTAACCTGAAATGAAATTGTAAAGTTGATTGGGTCTTGATCAATGGTTGTCAACGTTTTTTTCCTGTGTGTTCTTCTGTACAAATTTTGGTCGCAGTCATTTCTTTTCACAGTATATCACAAAAATACAATTACAAAAAGGATATTTTTATATTTTTGGAGATCGATACTTTTAATCCTTAACCGTCAAATGTAAACTTAAAACTACAAACTTAAATTCTTTCTTAAATTCTTGTAAAAGAGTGGTGTTAACCCAAAATATCATTCCTGCTGATAATGTTTAAAAAGAGATTTAGCATATTTTTAGCTTCTGATCACGTTTTATCCAGCTTGTTAGGTAATCATGAATATGCAGTTTTAGACTAGAATTAGTTAAAGTTTGAATTGATGGATTTTGAAATTAAAATTGAGAGTGAAGACTTATTTAATCTGATCGTTAACATTATCAATAAATCAACGACTGCTCACTAAAACACTATAATTTATAGGTAAATCATAAAATAAAAACTTAGAAACCACATTTTTCCTTCCCGATTCCTCTCTATACAAATTCCTCCCAGGAATTAACATTTTCTTTCTTAATGAGCCAAGTGACTCCCGATTGAGAACCACTAGTTAAAAAAAGGTCTTCAATGCATTTGACAGTAAGTAGAAACACTGACACAATGTTTCTGGTCCCAGAGCAGTGAATGTAAAAGTCCTCCTAAAATGGTTAGCCTATGTTATCAGAGCAGAACTAAAAAAAAACTGCCGGTAATCATCTACAGTATAATAATCACCACCAATCTTGCCATAGTTTTAATTTTGTTTGGAATATAATTATTATATTCAGGGTCTCAGCAAAAGCTAATAATTCTTCAACTACCAAAGGGATTTTATAATGCCACACGGCTACTTAAAGAGTTTGCATAGAAAATGCAAAAAATTTTGGAAAAGCCGTGTAACAAAAACAGCAATTTCCTTGATATGCAAGAGCGTGTTAGCAACAGCAACAATTAATTGTATTCTGAAGATGACTGAGAAAACAACTTCAATTTTGTGTTTATTTTTTGAGTGCATTTGATCATTTTTCAAATATACCATTGTACAATGCCCGACATCAATAATGCGCAGCGTTTTTTTGCAAGTGAGCCAATTTTAAATTTCTTGCAAAATCTCGCGGGTTGATCAAAGTTCGTAATCTTTGTTATTTCTACGCACAAATGAGCTTGAAAGCAGTTTCCATTGACAATGCTCCATCAAAATTTAGGTGGAGATCTTTTACTTTTTTTGGGAGATCAATACGATTAAAGCACTTTTCACCAGAATGTCGAATTTTACCTGGATGTGGAAAGCAGGTTTGCTGTTCAAGACAATTAAAGCCACGTCACGGGCCATATTTGGCCCATGGGCCGCAGGTTGCACACTTTGCCCTTCATCTGTAATACAAAATTGTATGCGACAACACTAGCATTACAAAATGACACAGCTAGTGATACCGTACAATAATTTAGTTTGCATTTTAATTTTCCAGTTTGATGCAGTATAGTACTGATGACGACGATTCAAAACTAATTCCAAATAGTCAAGTTTTTCAATACCTAGTGAGACAAACCTGTAGTTTACAAAATCAAAATAACACAAACCGAAAAGAATTGGTATTACAAAATCTCAAAAAAATTCAATGTCTTTGAATAACTTTATAGGCTGCAGTTTTTCGTAAATTTGCTGCTTTTTAAATTCGACCTAGCAAAGAAAATCCATATAAACTCTTCTTCAATTATTTTTAAGACTTTCTTCACTGAAAACAAAGGTACTTTTTTTGCTACGTGGTGGTTGCCGTCATGGATATCTCATACGCAGCTCTGCTTAATGAATTTCGACCCGCAAAACTCATTTACATAGCAAACAATTTGCTGTATATTATTTGTGCTTACATATTGCTGACGCAATGATTACGAATCAAAAAGTGTCACATGACAGTCACGCTTTTAGAACAATCTAATTTCGTCGATTTTGCGATAACTAGTAGATCCTAGAGCGTGATATCATCTTTGCTATTATTACACATTTGCACTGTTTAAACCATTCAAAATTGCTTCAATACTCCTTCTCGAATAATCGTCATCTCATTTTTTTATACCGATCCACTTCAAGTACGGTAACTACAGGCTGTACAATAGATAGAAACCAATAACAGTTTTCTTTAAACGTTTAAATTCCGCGAAAAATTCAGGGAAACAAAAGGGCTATACTAAAGTTCTCTTCCCTTCAACAGAGCCAAATTTTTCAGTGTTTACTTGAGTTTACTGTAAAACGGACAAAAAATCAAAAAGAAATCTATATAGGTTTTTTGTAGGATATAGGAGGGTGAAATACGGCTTTAATGTAACCATCACAACGCACCGCATTTGGTGGCGGTCTGTGCTAGCTTAGCAAAACTAAACCTAATCAATCGAAATTTGATATTAGAAACGAATTCTTTACTCGAGTGTTATTAAATAAAATATAGGTTGCGAAATTTGTATTTTGGGAAAGCGCAAGCTATTTAGTTTCGTAGCTTGATTTATTTACATTTATGTTCATTTACAATGCCGCCAGATTACAATCACCAATGACAAATAGCGACTTTGCAGTGCTATGGCTAATTTACGACGCCATAGTTCGACTATCTTATAAAATACATACAATGGCCTAAAGTAGCATTAGGGCACTAGGACAACTCAAACCAAAATCAGCGTTTGAATATTATCATCACGTGGTTGAATTAGAAATATTGCATGACTGTAGGCCTGTATTACGATGTTTTGCGCGAATGACGTGGCAGAATTCATTGGCTAAATTACTTCCTAGGGTATTTTGCAACACGCCGATTGATGTTTTCTATATTAAGAACAGAGAAATTTTCAAATGTTCTATATATATTTAAATCGTGGATTGAATTATCGCTTCTTGGGCGGTAAATTTCCTCAACTTTACTCTTTGTTGCTTTGTGCTTGATCTTGGGAATCTATTTGAGCACTTACATTCAGCTCAAATGGAGATGAGTGTGTCGAATCTTTTCGTGTAGTTCAATCTGCCGCCATGTCCTGTTCAAAGAAGTGCTGATATTGTACAAAAACTTTATTATTATTTAAAACAAAAAAGTTCTTTGCCAAAATATTCCCAAGAAATCATTTTCTAAATAGACTGTTGTCTTGAGTACATAAAGTATTTACTTAGGCATAATTGCTTTTTTATTACCTTTCTCATTTCGATTTTATGGCTTGGTACGTTGGGTGAGCGTGCCCTGCCCAGTCAACCCCTGTATTCACACCGGTGAATGTTTGCTATGTAGGCGAGATGTGAGTGGGCAAAACGCTTCTTTATTGTATCTGACAACAATATTGATTTCGTAGTGATAGACTAAGGGTTCACTAGAAGAGCCTCTAGATAGTTTCGAGTCTCTGAAGGTAAAGTGATACCTGGAGGTGAAGAAAGAAACATGAATGCAGTATGCGATGTGTGGTTTGTTTCTCTACGTCGTGCTCGCAGGTAAAAGATGCCTATATAGTTACACGATGATAAATCATTGAAAAAAATGTTTCGTTCTCGAAATGAAAGTTGAACTCCAGGTCATATTTTTTCGCAAGGCATTAAGTAAATAAGGTTGCTGCAATCCTTTCAGAAGTCTAAAAAGTTTATTTTTTGCTCGAAAACGTATCTTTTAAATCACGAAGAAACTGTTGTGATGGTTAAGATTTAAATTTTGAACGCTTTTTTTCTTTCATGCCAACAATGGTATAGCCCGAATGTATATCCTAATGTTATGAAAATGCCCTAGTTGTCATCAATCGTGCTTGCGTTTTCTTTTAATTTTTTTTGAAAGCAGCTTCCTGTCGCGCTTGGAATGTAACCTAATTAATTTTTGTAAACTTCAGCGCAGTGAAAACGAATTATCAGCATTGCGGCTATTTTAATGAGCTTTTTGTTGAAACGTGCAATTTGTTTGTCAAAATCATAACTTGATTGTTAAGACCGCTGATAAGAAAAAATAATCACTGAAAAAAAATTTGTTAAAAATATTTTACAAAATATGAATTTTAAAATGCAGTAAATAGTTTGGCGATTGGTAGTTCTGGAAGCATTGATCAATTACTGTGGCAACAACATTATACAGTCTTCCTAACCAGAGGTGGATTAAGGGTGAGGCAAGTGAGGCACATGTCTTCCCCACTCTGAGGGACCCTCTTCTTATACAGGGTGATCAGACCAAGTGTAGACAAATGTTTATTGAAATATATATATATTAACGCACGAAGAAATGAAAAATTTTTTGAAGATAGCATAAATATATACTAAAGAAATGGATTTATAGTTATTTTTCGATATAACTGCTCTCTGCTTTTACAACACGCCTCAATCTGTCCGCAACTTGATTGCACGAGGCCCGTGTGGTTTCTGTGGAAATTTTGTCCCAACAAGACTTTAATTTAAGCTTAAGAAACTCAATACTTCGGTGATTGGAAAAGCAGGCTTTGCTCTGTAGAATACTTGAAATGGCAAAGTCCATGGGGTTTAAATCTGGAGAAATAATTCCTTCGGCCAAAAACCCAACATATTCCTCTTACACCATTCTTGGACAATATAAATACTCGCTCTACTTACACGACCCTTCAACAGTTTGCATATTTTGCAAGGAGTTTGTCCTGACTTGAGCAGTTTCTGAATGCTTGCGGATACCGTGCTCATAACAAAGTTAATATTTAAGATCATTTCTGAAACGTAATTTTATTACTTTAGTCAACATAATAATCTAGTTAGTACTGTACTTTCAAAATATGTCTACACTTGGTCTGATCACCCTGTAAATTGTCATAAAACTTTATGAGTCATTAGAAAAAAACATATTCTAACATCCCAAATTCATTGCTTATGATTCTGAAATTTCTAAGCTTGAAATCGTGTGTTTGAAATTTACTGCTATCGCTGATTTAATTTTTCATTCATGCTTTTTAAGACAACATTATTTCATGAGCTTGGTTTAATGTACAAGTCAAGAACAGAGAGTCAAGTACCTGCATTCATTGAAACCCGATTTGGATTTTCGCCTCACGTATTTCAGTCCAGTTGAGGTAGCTGGCTAGTAAACCTAGTGGACTTTGGGGGCTCTTTATAAAATCTTTTCTCTGGTTTCCAAAGCCCTAAATCCAACGCAGTTCTTGCCATGCATTTTGCTTTTGTAAATTTTAATTTGTTTGCTTATTATTGGTACTATGTGCACAGAAAAAGTCAGCGAAGTATTTATTGGCCTCTTTTGTGATTTAACTGTCTTATGTGTAACGTCATTTACAATGATTGTTATTAAAATAATTTTACAAAACTTGAAAATGCTATAAATTTAAAATCTTCAGTGAGCAAAAGAAATTTTCTCCGTTTATCTGTGCAGAATCCCGACTGTGGCTTCTGAAAACCATTTCACTCTATTTAGATTTTAGATCTTTCTCCAGGTCATCAAAAAAAGTATTTTGGCTCTTCTCTCGTTCAAGCTTTTGCAAGAACTTCATACATTATTATCCTACCTAGTTTCAAATTTTGCAAGTTAATTTACCCCTAAGGTCAACAAATAACTTCTAGATTGCCATAAACCGTAAATTGTTATAGCTTTGCAGCGTACTGTGGTTGCGGTTCTACATAACCTTCAAAGGAAATTTGGGCTTGAAAATTTTTATTGAAAAATAGTAAAGATAAATGATATGTGGGAACCTAAATAGAATAAAACTTTTAAATAATTACAACAGCTATGAATAAGCCAGAGGGAGCTGCTTAGTTTGAACTATGAGTGCCCCAAGTATTTACGGTGCGGACCACATTTCACTTATCTGAAATGTTGACAAGCCGCAAAGAAGTTGTTTTTTGCGGGTTAAACTGGTCTAAGTCACAGTTGCCATATCTGAAAAAAAAAACTCCTGAGAAATTGATTTCGCCTACAAAATAAAAGTGATAACCTTTATTCTTTGGGATCAAATCTTTTGAAATCTAATTTCACAAACTAAATTCTTTTTTTGAAGACAAAATAAAAGAAGAAACTTGTAAATGAAAGAGGTAGATCTGCCTTTAATCATCATAAGGCGGATTTGTCGCTGATCATCAACGACGAGCTTTTTATCTTGGCAATCAGTATTTTAAACTAGAATTTTGTTCAATACGATTTTCACGAGATCAATGACAGGGCGCAAAATCTTCTTGCGCGGGCCGCACTTTGAGCACTGCCATCAATAGGATTGGTAACCTTTGGCCTACACAGAACTCTTCTACCACAAACCGTCCTATCTAGCCAAACACTTTTCACCAAGTTATTTCCTAAAGACAACAAATAAAATGAATATGAAGAAATTCGACGAACAACTTTGTAGTTCCCAACAATTTTTGATCACGTTGATTATCATGTTGCTAATTTTAAACGAAAAATTATACAAAATTTAGATTATGCAAGGATTACTTCCAATTTTTGATAACCACTATGGAAAAATATTCTTTGCAAGCAGCTTATGACAACGCCAAATTCAGTTAGGCATTTTTGTTTGCAAAATATCGAGCACCAGCAGGATGTTGTAGTGCCAGCACTTCCCTGGGTTAGACTGGGCTTTAGGGAGGTTTTGACATTGTTAGTTTACAATAATTTTCTCGCAATCCATGCTTTTTTTGTCTGTTTCTTAATCTCTTATAAGAATAGAGCAGAGTTCTTTTTGTGCTTACGACGTACGTGCCTGTGTTCGCCTTAACTTCCCAAAGGTGCTTGGTGTACTGGCACAAAATCTGGCGCGATTTATCACAGCGCCAGGACGAGTGTCATAAAGAAGTTGATGACGTCATGAGGATTTTGTAACTGAAGGTAGTCTTTTTATTTGTACTTCTAGACGTAGAAAAGCACTTTCTCAATTACACGAAAGCCGACGCCCAATTCATTAACACAAAAACTATGCTCTTTCATAAAAAAAGCTTACATTCATAATTTATTCTTTTGTTATTTTTTGAAATACTGATCGCAGAAACGCGCTTGAAAACTTTTACTGGAGATGTTAATGAGCTGCTTCATAAAAAAAATTCTGCAAAGATGTGAGCTTCATTGGCAATGCAACCAGCGATTATTTTTTTAGCATTGTAAGCATGCTCCTTTTCAGGTCTCAAATCCTTTATCAAAATATATTACGCATATTACTTTCCAAGTTATAAAGTATATACTTTAACCCTTTAAACCCTGGTTTCTTTGATCATTCCAACCTTTAAACCGAGCGAGCTTCCCCAATCATTTTTATCTAAATTTTCAAAAGCTAAGTTTTTAACCTTAAAAATAAAATTATTAAGTAAAAATAACAATATTAAGTAAAAAAAAGGGTAAAAATGACGGTAGATCCAAAGGCCGGTTAACCAGCCTTTTGGGTCTATAAGGCCGGTTTTCCGGCCTGCAGGGTTCAAAGGATTAAAGTTAACTTTCCCTTTGGAAATTTAATGAATCAGAGGCGGAAGAACGTCACATCATAGAATCAACGTATTATTGATTACAATGTACAAAGTCGGTAGTCTTGGCAACTCAGAAACAAGTTCAAACAGAAGAGCTGTTTGCGTATCAAGCTTCGTAGGAACAGAAAACGTAAAATGTAAATTCAACAATACAACTGTGGCTGAACTAACATAATGACCAGTGAGATATAAATGCATCATGCCAACCCTTGTAACTTATGTTTAGAGCAACGGAAAAACGTTTTTTGTTTGAAAAATCATTTAATGTCTGTGATACCTTTTCTTCCCAGGAGCTAAACGCCTTTGTTTTAGAGTGTACCAAAGGTGAAAGTAGTGCAATACGTTACGGTTTGGTACTTTATAAATGCTTGCCTCCACAGTATACTTTTATATTTCTTTTTGGAAATCATATCAAAATGACTGGATTAGAATCTTTATTTCATTTCGTTTTGAGATCACATACTTTCATTTCTGAATAAAGCATCAAAAAAGCATAAGTTTAAAGCCTTTTTTTAGTTTTCCAAGAATCTCGTGATATGTTATTCCAGCCAATGAGAAATCGTTTTTAATGGTGCCTTTCATCTGCAACCAAAGCAGCGTTTAACAGTTTGCACGAGTTTTCGATTTGTGATTGAAACTTAAAATAGCTTTCTAGCCATAAAAAAAAACCAAAATTAAAAGCGCTTGGCATACTCACATGATATGGCAACTAAGGGGGATTTCGTGTATTTCAACGTACAGTTTAACCAATAGCTTTGAAAGATCGTGCTTCTTTTATTCTTTCGTTTCGTCAAAAATGACTATAAATATAGTTTTCATTTATAACATTTTTTTACCTGTCCCGAGGACCTCTCTAAAGTTGTGCAATAACATCAGGTGTTAAAAAATTCGTTTCTAATGTAACTGGTATTGCCAGCACACTGTATTTCTTTTACAAGATTCCAACCAAGCTGGAGAAATTGCCCTAAAGCACTTTTTCAAGAGCACAACAAGTTAAAGCTCATTTTTGATGTTGAACTCGCAAACTCAGGATAACAATTGAGAGTTTTGTGGCCCTGAACTTTGCATACGACTAATATTTTTAAGAAAGTTTTAAACCCATAATGGTAGTACATGTATTTTGACTTAATAACTTTTTTGAAGAAAGAGGTGGAATCTATTTTCAGAAATGTATATCGTCTATTCAAAACCAATTTTTTAACTAGCCGTGGTTGAGCTTCAGAAAAAACTCCTGGGAAGATTGCTGGGCACACGGCGTCAAAGCAATAGCTAGTCTTAATATTAGTCTTGGCATGTAAGTTACAAAAAAAAATATTTTTTTTGGAACATCGCATGACTATTCGATTTTATAGTGATGTGTGAGACTACTTAATTACTCTACATGTATTTTTCTAATTGCCAAATGAAAAACACCTGAAAGCTAAAAATTTTATGATTTGGTCCAAGCAGTCTCTAATTACCATGCATATCAGTAATTTGAAATTAAATACCACAAACTAAAAGTGCTACGATGAAAAAGTTTTGAGACCCTCAATAAGAAGAAGTTAAAATGTGCTCTACACAAAGAGTTTTTCAGTTTGCTTTGTTCTAAGATAATTTAGTTTTTTGTTTGTCCAACTTGAATTTTGGTGGCTTTTTTCGATGAGCTAATCTCTTCCACCCCCCCCCCCCCCCCAAAAAACCATTTTTTTGACAATGGCAATGCTGCAAAGATAAAAAAAAATCATATGACAATTTGTCACACCGATGGAACATCAAAAGCAGAAGAAAAAACACTGGCAAGTTTTCCACATTTAATTTGTTAAAAAATATCGCCATGTGTATTTAAGTGGAAGTATTTTTAGCAACCGTATGAGGAATAAGGATGTAGATATGGAACATTATAGTTAAATCAGAAAAATTTGAGTTAGTTTCCATAATTACCGGCAAAAAGTTTTATGAGTCAAACAATGAGAACGATTTAAAATCTCTTGAAATATCAAGCAAAAGATCATTCTAATTCTTAAGGAAGTAACGTTAAGATTTTACCATAAATGGTAACGCAAACGCACTATTTCGATAGTATAAAAGTACAGTAAACGACTTGACACTAAAACGACCCGAAAAATGTATACCTCTAAAGGCCACTGGGGTCCAAAACGACCTTTTCAACATATAAGTCATCGTTTCGCATAACCTTTGCTTTTCAAATTTCAATTACGTTCTGAAATATCACTGCTAGCCCTTTCATGCAAGGGTTCATCACGTGGTGCGTTTTTGGCAGCTGAAAAGTCAGTTATTGGCGTGCGATCAATGTTTTACATTACAAACAAGCAAGAGAAAGAAAAGTTTTGAAGTGTTATATCGCAACTGTAAGAGTTTGTGTTCACTATACACTGTACTTTGGCTACATAGGTTTGCATTACGTCAAAATGTCCTGACAAGGCTATAAACGACATTGTAGGTTATAAAAGTCAAGAAGTACACTCTTAACATTCTATCATTTCCAGTCTCCATTTCCACATTTACCACATCTTGGTTTTCTGCAGTGTCGACAAATCGTAATTGTTATATTCTGGCAGCTGCTACCTGCATATTTTCTACGCTTTCCAGAAAGTCGATTCTCGTATTCATCGTCATTCCTGGGCAATGGCATTCTTTTCGTCACATAAGCATCCCTCAAGCCCTCAACAAGCTGCAGTATAAATTTCGGCGACTAATCCCACATTGGGTACATTTTTTATATAGAACCCAAGAATTTATCGCAGCAATATCCAAAATAATATATTTGCTACATATTTGGCGATTTAAGATTTAATCTATCTTCGGCTCCCAAAAATTATTTACGGTTATAATTCAGTTTTGCGTGTTACAATTTTTCTGATTTGGGACTCCTTGTGTTGTCGGCATAGTTTGCAGCTACTATAAGGACTGCAATCACTGAATGCCAGTAGGCAACGATTTTACGGTCAAAAGTGATCTTTCGAAACAGAAGAGGTCTTGAGCAAGAAACAATGATGTAGAAACTTTATGACCGGGTCTAGAATATCACCACAATTAATAGCACACCTCGTACACAATCTCAAAGCGAAATATTATTTTCTGCGCAAGAGACGAAATCTCAATCATGCCATAGGTCAATTTTTTTTTCTTTTTTTTTAACCTTTTGTCAATGATCTCATCACGAAACATATTTGAACTCAGCAATTTAAACGGAAAAAAGAATCGCAGCACTAGTGGGGAAAAAAGTACACTTAAATGAAATACACTAATGTAAAAAATACAAAATTGAAATTAGTGTTCGGAAAAAGTAGCTAATTATCAAATTTGATATTCAAGAGCACATGACCAGTTATATCTGTATTTATAAATACAAGCTTATGCTTCATTTCCTAGCGCTTGATTAAACTGGGCTGCAACAACTGTTAGGCTGTTTTTTCTGCCATCAGCTCTCACTTAAAGATGAAGCGATTCCGTTAGGTGCTTCATCCGAGTGCTCAATCAGTAAAGTTGCTGTCTAAATCTTTACATTTAATTCATTTAGTGCCAAGCGCCAAGCATGCAAGCTGTCTATTCTTTTTTAAGTCTTTTAGTGTGGTCCTGTGGAAGATGGAAACAGCGACTTGCTGCAATTTAGGATGACGCTTGGACAATTACACCATCAATGCTGATGGGAGATTTTTAAAAGACTGCAACGGTACAGGTATGCTAGCGCAGCCTTGGATTACACAGCTGCAATGGTCTGATTGAGGTTTTGAACACCTCATTTTCATCTATTGCTACATCAAAACTGCAGATTATGTAATTGTTACGAGATAGATTATGAGAAAGACATTTTAAGACATTTGGAGTTGGCCTTCATGTACTTTCAAATTATCGATTGATGAATAGCTGACTTTTGTGTAGTTAAAACAGCTTACAATAACAGTGTGTCCTTGGCCATTTTGGCATGAAGCCTAATCCAAGGCAGTCAGAAATAAAAAGTGTACTTCAAATAACTACGCATTTGTTGGTGGAAAGCTTGTGTAACAATTCCAAGACGTTGACATTTTATCATGAGTTACATGATAGAACAAAATCAGTTTGAAATCCATCTTACTTTTACGACATATCACGGGGTATTTTTGCAGCAAAGTCGAGGAGGGTTTCAAAGGATTTTCCAGTTTAAACCACATGAAGTTCACTGCAGCTGACGGTGCTAGACTAATAGAGCAGCGTCATAACACGCTGGGCTCTTTCTTTGAACATTAAAAACCAAAACTGTTTTTCACATATTTTCATGTCTGTAAAAGTGTATTTCATCAATTATTGTAATTAAAATTCAAAAAATTGTTACAAGCGAAATCGAATTATACGCTGCAAAATCAAACACACACACACACACGGCATTGACAATGCACAATGCAAAATTAATTCTTCAAAACTAACTGTTGATTATGTTTTTTCTAATATGATATGTCAGCTACTATACAGAGCGTAACATTGTATGCTTAGCGTTTTGAACTGATGTGAAAACAACCAACTGATGTTTCAAATTCACTACACCCTTTTTGTTATCATGCGTAACAAATTGAATCTTAAGCATGATTTAGGTAACGTAAAATATAATGAACTTGCTTGCAATAACGTAATTTTAATGCCTCGAAGATATTTAGATCCTTGCACACGTAGCAGAAACGCAGTAGGCTGGTGAAAACATTCTTGCTTGGTGCAGTGGTTGTGTTAGATGTGCACTGGAGTGGCAAATATTGCACTTCGAAAAAGTATGAACATAAGTTATTGGTCTGAATTGGAGTAAAATTGATTTCGATTTCCTTTACTAACTACAAAAAAAATTTATCAAACTTCTATCAGTATGAACACTAACAGGTCAACAGCGCCATTTTGTGGTCACACTTTAAATATACAAGTGTGAATGGAAAAAATAATATTGTGTAGTCACAAAACACATTAAAAAATTCAAAACAAAATACGTTAACGTATTCTGTAGTACAGATAGTTGTATATCAAAGTGCTAAGGAAGTTTGATTTCCAAACTATGTGATAAATTTTGAGCTCAAACTTACATTGTTACTACCTATGAGAGTTTTTCTTTTAAAATCACTTTATTTATCTACAACACCCTACTCAAAGTTGTGCTGCTGAGATATAAACACTTACCTCCTACAAGCTTCAGATCACTGAGCAACTGACATGTACCACCAAAATCTTGATACTTCTCCTGGATTCCCACCGCTTCACCGATGGCAAATTAGTAATTCTTCACTCTACGCTAGCTGAATCAATTGTGAAGAAAAACATGGTCTTGCCACTTTAGTTAATACAATTGTCCAGGATGTTACTTTATTGACCGATCCAGACGTAATGCTGAAATAAAGTGGTAATGGGTAAACGTTTTCGACCTAAATTTCGGTAGCATCTACGAGCCACCACGGCCACAAATCACACAAGCAATAATTCGACAACGCTCCTTGATCCAGAATGCCTCTATGCCGGAAATTTTAATTACCAGCGTGAGAAATGGGAATATCACAGAAATTCGCCGGACGGATATATCTTGGGTAAATAGACAGCTAGCAATTATTTCGTCCTGCTCTGCCATCCAAAGATCTCGTCCAGCCTTCTTATGGTACGATGGAATAGCGGTATGCAGTGATGGGTGCAAATGCTTTTCGTGGTTGGATGAATTACATGCGTGATGTAATAAAGTGCCAGAAAAACCATTATTGCGCAGTTTGTGAGTAGAATTAAAGCTCTATAATGCAGGGCACTACAAAAAAAGATCTAACTACTTTGATTGGACTTTACTCCGACAGACTTTTAATAACACGCTAAATACGCGAGATATAAAAAGTTTAAAAGCTTGAATTATGTCTGAAAGTCAAACAAATCTCTGGTAGTCCACATGCTGAATATGAGCCTCGTTTCTGTTAAAACATGCTTTCACGCGAACAAAGAAATTATGGCTGAGATTTTTTCCTGTCTCAGCGGTAACTTCAGCTCCATAAGCTTCCACCTTCTGCTTTACATCTGCCAGTATTAGAGGCTGTTGGTATAGACCTCTCTCTTTGCTTCTCCCCAGGACCAGAAATTAAGTGGATTTATGTCAGGACTGTGGAGACCCAGTCATGATCTGTGTTGAGGCTAATGAGAAGATTTCGGAAGAGTCCCCTGACATGATCTAATGATGCGTGGACTCTATGAGGTCTTGCGCCATCCTAAATCAGCCAAGCAAGCCTAAATTATTTTTGGGTTAGTTTTTGAGTCAGGTATCCATGAAACTGGTCAAGAGTGGCGATATAACGCTTGGTGTCGATGATAAGGCTGCGTCCATTTTCCTCTAACCAGTAAGGTTCCACAGACCGTTCTTTGCATTGAACGCCACAAGTGCAGTGACCTTTGGACCTTTGTGGTTCTTCTCGCTTCGCTTCTGTCCAAAGCACATTGTTGTGGTTATTGGCAGCCACATTAAGATGAAAGAATGCTTTATCACTAAATCGAATGTAATTGAGCCAGCCCGGAGTGTGCTCGAACTTTTCGTTCAAACTGTGGTACATCTCGATTCTCCTCTCTCTGTTCTGTTGCTGCAGCACATGTTGAGTCAAAATTTTAAATGGAAATAGTTTCAGGTTCTTTCTCATGACTCTCAAAATTGTAGTTGGAGACAGAACCACTTCTTAAGAGCAGATTTGATAAGATTTCTTCAGACTCTTAACCACCGACACACGGACTCGCTCCCCCTTCTCAGGAGTGATAATCGATCGCTGGCCAATTATTCGCTTTTGGACATAATGCAGAGTTTTCCCTTTTCAAAATGCTAAACAATCCTCTGTATTTTCAAATTTGTAAGTGCTACACACTTAGACTTCGATTTGTAACCCTGTTGTGTGTTGGACTTCTGCGGGTAACTTGGTTTCATACCAGAGATGGACGATTTTCAACTTTTGCTGTAGCATGTACATTTTACATGAAATACTATAATACTTGCAAGCAGTTTGAAAAACATGAAAAACAAAGACATGTTGACAAATCCAACTCAGTTGACTATGTAACCTGAAAAGGTAACAGTCCGTGCTCGCCCCAACAGATTTATTGCAGCCGATCAAAGTAGTTACCTCTTTTTTGGAGCACTCTGTGTTTAGCGCAATCAAAGTACTGATTGCTACAATGAAATGAAGCACATATGAACAGGGCATACTACTTTGACAAACATAAAATAAAATTTTACAAAACTGAAAGATGCATCTTTTCATGCTCTTTCTTATTTTGTTATTTTACTGCCAAAAAAATAGTTTAGCTCAATAATGTTAGCTACTTCTGTCTCCGGCTTGTAAAGGCATACTGTGTACAAAAATAATGCTACCACGATTTTAAACAACAAAACACAAATGATAACCAAATGAGCTTGTTTACCTCGCCTTGAACCTTGACTTTCCGTCCTCTAGGTTTTCTAAAGACGAAAACAAAAATAGACATGCCTATAATTTGTTTATTTTAAAGAAAGATTTTATTCAAAAGACAAAGATTATTGCACAAGAAAAAAGCTTAAAGAGACCACTTCAGAAAGGCTCAAATTATATTTACCTTATACGAATTGTGATAAAATAAAAAAGAAGGTAAACTATAGGCTATATTCAGAGTTTGTTAGCTTAATATTATTAAAAAAACATTAATGGTTGCGGCAGAAAATTCGGTTCCATTATGACTCATATTACCGCACATTTTCCTGTATATCCAACTACTCATTGTTTATTCGGGGTGGGTAGTTGCATGGGAGCTTGCACTTTTTATGCTGTGGAGTGCATGGAAAAAGCTACAATCTACTGCAAAGACAAAAAGAGCGGGTGCATGCAAACGTGTGGACTTCACCATTTGTAAACTAATCAAATTAATGAAAACATTCGCAGTATTTGGTCGGTTGATAATGAGGGTTGAGACTTATATGTACACCAGAATACTTGCAATGCTATCAAATTTAAGAAATTACCTCAACAAAAATTAGATGGGAAATTCCGGAAGTTATTTGCTGTATCTAAATAAAACCATACATCATAAGAGCTGATTATAGGAAGAAAAATGTATGCAAATTTTCAATCGGTTTTTGAGGGCAGTTGATGCATACTCACGGACTTGAAAACAATCTAACTTGAGAAATGGTTTTAAAGATAAGCACAAACGTTTATTTAGAGGCTGCACCTTTCAAATTCACTAAATACGCCCTGAATCAGTGCTAGAAGTGAGATCTATAATCTAAATTCCTTCAAACTGTTGGGCACCGACATTTCAAGAATACAAAAGCATGACTGGAAAATGTTGTTGGGGGTGTGCATCCTCCATATTACCCTTGGATCCGCCACTATTGGCACCAAATCCAATCTGGCAATTGCTAATGTTGGTGCAGAAAATCAAATTTTTATGACATACGAGCTTGAAAAGCTTCCTCTGTCATAAAAATCTACATCGACGTATATTCAATCCAAATTGAAAACGAAGACTGTTTTCATTATGAAATCGAGATTTTTTAATGTTAATCCCAGATGAAGAACATTTTCTTGCACATGTAAATAAATCAACTTTTTGAACTCCGGATTTCGGAACCAAAGTGTGATTTAATAAAACAATAACCGAGTGTGTGGAAGCATGCGCAGGCATGCATACCCTAAGTCCTTTCCGTGGATCCACCGCAGATCAAAACAAAGGCCATTGCTGATACAAATGTGAAAACTTGCGCCCTTTGTACTGAGGGTACTGATAAAGCAATGAAACTTACGCTAGACTTAGTAAAAGCTTTTTCGCTTCCTCGCAGGCAAATTGACTAGTCAAGTACCTTATCTAAACATTCTCAAAGTAAAATGTGTAAGTTTTGGGCTAGTATTAGCGATTGTATGACGAATAGAGATGCAGTTAAACTACTTACGCAAAATAGTTGTTTGTTGAGTTAGTGCTATGACTAACGGCAAAAACATTTTAAAATCTTACAAAGTTTCAAATGGTTATTGTTTCTTCTTTCAAGAAAGTAACGTTCAGATTTTGCCTCTTTCGCTACTGCAATCATCCTGCAGTGTATCACTCAAAGAGTTTACAGTAAGCGAAATCTATTTGAAACCCTTGCCTCTACGAACATAGCACGTGAGACCTGCTTTATATGCATGTTCACACAAATGACGTGGTTATTTCACAGTGTAATAGTATTGCAAATAATAAAATCCCCCTCCCATAATTTGACGAGACCATCCCTGGACGCGTTTCGTCCTTTTGGACTCATCAGCAGGGCCTGTCCCGTCATCACCAAAAACCAAAATCCCATATTTGCAATAATATGAAAAATGTAGTATCGTTCTATTACAAATTCCTTCGCACACATCATGCGCGCGGCGCATGCTATCACTTTGGTACGGGGATCCCATTCGTATCGAAGATGCAGCATACCACTCAAAGAGTTTATAATAAGCGAGATCTATTTGAAACCCTTACCTCTATTAAAAATTAAAACCCTTACCCTTATTTTTGGCCACTTCCATTTCTGGTTGCTCTAATGTTTCAACATTTCGTTTACATTGTTTGGTTTTATTTTAAATAAACTCAGTCCACAGTCAGTCCTCAGTCAAACTCTATCTATTTTACTTTTTTGATTGTTAAGAGATTGTAATGGCAACATTATCTAACCAGTGACTTTCGTTTTTTCATTATGTACATAAGGGGCAGGTCAGGGCTTCATCGATGAATTAAGTCTTTAAGTTTAGCCTTTATAACTCAATAAATCGATGTATGATACGGTTATGCTAAACACGTGCTATGTTCATAGAGGTAAGGGTTTTAAATAGATCTCGCTTATTATAAACTCTTTGAGTGGTATACTGCATCTTCGATATGGATGGGATCCCCGTACCAAAGTGATAGTATGCGCCACGCGCGTGATGTGTGCGAAGGAATTTGTAATAGAACGATACTACATTTTTCATATTATTGCAAATATAGGGTTTGGCTTTCGGTGATGATGGGACAGGCCCTGCTGATGAGTCCAAAAGGACGAAACGCGTCCAGGGATGGTCTCGTCAAATTATGGGAGGAAGGCTTTTAATATTTGCAATACTATTACTTTGTGAAATAACTGCGTCATTCGTGTGAACATGCATAAAAAGCGCGTACATTGCCTTTATAACTCAATAAATCGGATGGGATCCCCGTACCAAAGTAATAGCATGCGCCACGCGCGTGATGTGTGCGAAGGAATTTGTAATAGAACGATACTACATTTTTCATATTATTGCAAATATGGGATTTTGGTTTTTGGTGATGACGGGACAGGCCCTGCTGATGAGTCCAAAAGGACGAAACGCGTCCAGGGATGGTCTCGCCAAATTATGGGAGGGGATTTTATTATTTGCAATACTATTACACTGTGAAATAACCACGTCATTTGTGTGAACATGCATAAAAAGCGCGCAGATTGCCTTTATAACTCAATGAATCGATGCGATCATCATATGATGATTTTTGCGCCTACGCCCTTTTGCTCGCGCGAAATTATTATATAACGATTTTTAAAAAATCAGTTTACTAAAAAATCATTCGTGATTTTATTTTTCAACCGATTTTAACAATTTTTTTAAATTAAAGGTTATTTTAAAGCGCATTCGATATTGCTTTGTTTGTGTCATGGCTATTGGTTTTTTTACTGAAAAAATTGACCTGTAGTCAAATGTTTTACCCCCTTCTAAAATTTGGTACCCTAGTATAAACAGGTAAATTTGATACATAAACAGTATAATAACTTGCCAACTGTTAATATATTTATAAATCTAAGGAAATTATCTTTCCAGCAATATATAATTCTAAATAGATGAGGCTTAGGATTATTTTATAATGGCCGATAAAGAATTGATAGGCATCCACAATTTTTCATTTTTTGTTGAAAAATTTTTTAATTGTATTTTAAAATATTGCAATTCGGGAGAAAACTAATTCTTCTGGTAAATATTGGTTATTTTTCCTGAAAAGCATGGTTATTTAGCTGTCTATATCTAATTTTTCAAAACGATTAATTAAAAATGAAGTTTCTGGAATTTTTGATAGATAGCCGACACCAAGCAAAAAACTTAGATTTTTTTTACAAAAAAGGAAGAATCAACATGGTCCTATATCATCTTTAGCGACAAAAGTTTTCCCTCAAACCATATATCATTTAATAGTTTAAGAAATTTTCTTTACAAAATTATACATTGCAACATCATTTAAGCGGATAGTTATTTTATAATGACTGATTAATTTGTTAAACTTTGTAGGCCTAACCTACTTTTAATACCTGTCAAAAACCCTCAAATTTTTGGGTTTTTGAGCTTCACAATATTGCAATTGTATGAAAAACTAATTTCTCTAGTAAATTTTGGCTGTTTTTCCTAAATCTATGGGTATTTAGCTGTCTGTATTTTTGTTTTCAAAAAGATTGATCTAAGAATTAAGTCCCATTATTTTTTGATATATAGTCGGTTCTAAAAATATTGAAAGCAAAAAAATTGGTGATCCCCCTGCAAAAAAGATAGAAGGGTCAACGTTGTCCTGTATCATCTTTAGCGACAAAATTTTCCTCTAAAACTAAATATCATCTGAAAGTTTAAGGAATTTTCTTTCCAAAAATATATTGTTGCATGGTTTAAGCTAAGAATTATTTGTCTGTCTGTCTGTCTGTATCGTATCTTCAGATGATTGATTGCCACAATTTAACGCATTTCTGTGCGGTGTCGTTAAAAATGCTCAAATCGTCACGAGAGCAAGGTGTTTTGAGCAATGGACATTGCAGTAGGTGTTCCATCGTTCGTGTCTCTGTGCCACAATTACACGAGGGGTTACTCGTATGGTATTCCCATTTGATTAAATTTGCCTTGTTACGGCCTACGCCAGATCTAAGCCGATTGAGTGTTTTCCATGTTGGCCAGCGTGCATTGCTTCCTGGAGGAAGACTCTCAGATGGTTGAATTCCCATATCGACAAAGGGTGGGTTGGATTTTAACTTATCGATCCATCGTTCCATGTTTGTGTCTGCTTTGGGCTGGACAAGGGGCAGGACATGGCTTAGAAAAAATCTTCTTGATTTCAACTTCGTCGGTGCTGGCTCAGATCCAAATAGTGGGTGCCTTGGGTCAGTAGATTAGCGTAGTTTTTCCGCTTTGCTGGCTGTCTCTCTTCTAATTTCGGGTGGTGCGACACCAGCAAGTAGGTGTAGGTTGCTGATGTTAATAGGTTTGAGACAGCCTGTGATGGTCCAGCAAGCACTGTTTAGGACTGGATCTAATTTGCTGGCATGTACGGATCTTGACCAAACAGGACATGCATATTCTGCAGCTGTATAGCACATGGCCAGGGTTGATATTCTGAGGGTATGAGGCGTGCACCCCCATTTTGATTTGGTCAATTTCCTCAGAATGTTGTTCCTGGTGTTGACCCTTGGCCTTCGTGCTCAAAATATGACTTCTATACCTGAGTGTGCGATTGAGTTTGACTCCCAGATGTAAAGGGTTTGGGTGGTATTTCAGCGGTGTTCCGGACCAAGTAACTCTGAGTGGTCGGTTTGCTTCTCTATTTCTGAGATGGAATGCATTTGGTTTCAGATGGTTCTTTGCGTAGTACTCAGTCAGCAGAGTAAGAGAGTCTGTTAGGTTTTGTTCAACAGCTTCAAAGGAACTTTCTTGGGATGTAATGCACAGATCGTCTGCATAAATAAAACGAGATGTTTTTTCGTCCGTGGGTTGATCATTCGTGTAGATGCTATACAACAACGAGGCTGTAACACTCCCTTGAGGGAGGTCATTTCGCTGTTGCCGCCATCGGCTTTTCTTCTGATTCAGAGGCACATAAAACATCCTGTTCTTTGGAAGAGTACCAAGGAGTGTTGTTGTTGCTTGATCATCGGTCATCTGGTAGATTTTAGTCATCAAGATACGATGATTCACTGTATCGTATGCAGCAGACAGGTCGACGAAAACAGCACCCGTCACTAATCTCTTCTCGAAACCATCTTCAATATGCTCCACAAGGTTAAGCAATTGGCCAGTTGTTGATTTACCTTCTCGAAAGCCAGCCTGTTGTGGAATGATCTTTGGTTCCACAACTGCGGTAAGCCTTCCAAGTAATAGCCTTTCGAACTGTTTATACGGGTGGCACAGTAGGGAGATCGGTCTGAAGCTCTTCGGCAATGAAAGGTCTTTGCCTGGTTTTGGTAGAGCAATAACGTGTGATTTCCGCCAGATCTTGGGAATAGGATTGGTTTCCACGCATCAATTAAACAGTTTTAGCAACCATTTTTTAGCTTGCTGGCCGAAATGTTTTAGCTCTTCCGTAAAGATGCCATCCAAGCCAATCGCTTTGCCATTCTTGAGAGCAGCAATGTCATTAGAGAACTCTTGAGCTGTAAACGGTGATGTCAGATTTGGTTCCATGTTTTGTATTCCGTTTTTTTCTAAATTTCACCCTAGGGGCTTTCTTTCCTTTTGTTTGCCCATTAACTAGGAGCTGATGTGCAACTTGATTAGCGGTGACTGGGTAGTGTTGATGTTTTGGAATGGCTGGATCGTTGTTTAGTTTTCGGATCAGATTCCATGCCTTCTTGCTGTTTCTAGACATGTCCGTTGATTCAATTGTATCTAGCCATTTACGTTGGCGCTCTTGAGTCATGGAGGCCATGAGTTTTCTGCTGCAGTAATGGTATCTTCAGCAAAAATGTCTTCCTTGTATAGCGTTTTGTACTTATCCAGCATGTTCAAACTTTCTTCGTTGAGACATGGCACATACCTAGTTTGGCAGCAACGAGGAATATGTTTCCGTGCAATATTTTGAACCAGATTGGTGAAAAGTTTGTAATTTTTTGGATTTGGTGTGATATTGTAGACTTGGTTTTCGAGGTCGGTTGTAAAACTTATCCAGTCTGCTTTTTGGAAATTGAAACGGCGTTGGTAAGGCACAATTGTAGGTGTGACTGCTGCAAGGACACTGACACTAATAGGACGATCATCTAAAAGTTACAGAAACTTACTTTTCAAAAATATATTATAACACATATTTTCATCTATTGCTACATCAAAACTGCAGATTATGTAATTGTTACGAGATAGATTATGAGAAAGACATTTTAAGACATTTGGAGTTGGCCTTCATGTACTTTCAAATTATCGATTGATGAATAGCTGACTTTTGTGTAGTTAAAACAGCTTACAATAACAGTGTGTCCTTGGCCATTTTGGCATGAAGCCTAATCCAAGGCAGTCAGAAATAAAAAGTGTACTTCAAATAACTACGCATTTGTTGGTGGAAAGCTTGTGTAACAATTCCAAGACGTTGACATTTTATCATGAGTTACATGATAGAACAAAATCAGTTTGAAATCCATCTTACTTTTACGACATATCACGGGGTATTTTTGCAGCAAAGTCGAGGAGGGTTTCAAAGGATTTTCCAGTTTAAACCACATGAAGTTCACTGCAGCTGACGGTGCTAGACTAATAGAGCAGCGTCATAACACGCTGGGCTCTTTCTTTGAACATTAAAAACCAAAACTGTTTTTCACATATTTTCATGTCTGTAAAAGTGTATTTCATCAATTATTGTAATTAAAATTCAAAAAATTGTTACAAGCGAAATCGAATTATACGCTGCAAAATCAAACACACACACACACACGGCATTGACAATGCACAATGCAAAATTAATTCTTCAAAACTAACTGTTGATTATGTTTTTTCTAATATGATATGTCAGCTACTATACAGAGCGTAACATTGTATGCTTAGCGTTTTGAACTGATGTGAAGACAACCAACTGATGTTTCAAATTCACTACACCCTTTTTGTTATCATGCGTAACAAATTGAATCTTAAGCATGATTTAGGTAACGTAAAATATAATGAACTTGCTTGCAATAACGTAATTTTAATGCCTCGAAGATATTTAGATCCTTGCACACGTAGCAGAAACGCAGTAGGCTGGTGAAAACATTCTTGCTTGGTGCAGTGGTTGTGTTAGATGTGCACTGGAGTGGCAAATATTGCACTTCGAAAAAGTATGAACATAAGTTATTGGTCTGAATTGGAGTAAAATTGATTTCGATTTCCTTTACTAACTACAAAAAAAAACAATTTGTCAAATAACATTGTGTAGTCACAAAACACATTAAAAGATTTAAAACAAAATAGGTTAACGTATTCTGTAGTAATGGTAGTGGTATATCAAAGTGTTGACGAAGTTTGATTTCCAAACTATGCAGTTAGTGTATTTTGAGCTTAAATTTAACACTATAACTACGTATTAGAGTTTTTTTTTATATTCGCATTTTTTTTCTCTTATTTTTGTATTTTTCGTGGGCATTAGCTTGCCTGCGTGCTATAATTGTTCGTCTATCTCTTTGAGTGTTAAAGTTTATGTTTTACTTGCTTTGTGTTAAGTTTGCATTTGTGTGATTTTTGGTAAAAAATCCCAATAAAGCATTTGTGTTTGAGCTTTAATAATTCACTCTCACTCACATTCAATCAACATATAGTTACCGCGGCTTTATAAAGTTAACCTCTTTGACTGGAAATAAAGACCCAATTAATTGACAAAAGGCAAACGTGAACCCATATCAAGTCGTTTGCAGATTTTTTCGAACGCGGCCTTAGTCAACAAGTATCTTGAAACATTGGCTTAATCAACTTTTTTACGTTCGCCCCACTTTTTACATCTGTTTATGTTTTGGGGGCATGCAGGTAACTTCTCACGGCGTCTCTATTGATTATGGTAAAAGTTAAACAACAAAAAATGCTGACGGGTTTTTAATCGTTTGTTCATTTTTCCAATCACTTCCGAAATCTTAAGATGACAGTTAACTATATTTTAATACTTTTTTATTTTAGCATTTGTTTACGTTTTTGGTTGGCATGTTTATTTAAAAAACTATCAACTCACTAAAGCTTTTGTAAAAACTAAACTTTTTTCTTCCAAAAAATAGTGAAGCCAAAAACAATTGAGAGAGGAAAGAAGAAGCAAATTTTACTACAAGCAATCCAAAACATCTACACTCTTACTTTTGCTAAATTATAAAATTTTAGAGCCATAGTTCTTTTCGCCTCATCCTTGGATACGTCAGGGCTGCGCTATCACAATAATCAAATACGTAACGGTATTTTTATCAGCAAATACTCGTTTCCCAATTTGGTCATCTAAACTATGAAGCAGAATTTTGTGCATGTGTCTGTCTGTTTAAACTCCTCCAAAAATACTTGTCGTACAAACATTGAACTTTCCAGGATTGATCATCTCTCAGAAGTGAGTGTCATAGAGGGGTTGGTGACGTAATCATAACTTAATAATTGAAGATAATCAATTTTTATTTCCTGTCAGAGGAAAATGGTGTTTTGCTTTAATGAAAATCAACCTCCAACTAACCAGACTGCAGAAATTTTATCCTTTTTGGGTGTCAGAGAACATCACAGTTAATGCCTGATTGCAAAATTTATTCTGGTATTTTCTTAAAAGTGCTGACCATACAAACGAGATTATAAACATTTTCAGAAGATATTAATGAGGTGCTTTTGATAAATTTAATTCTAGAACGATTCCATCTAAAGTGACGATGCTACAGCAGAATCTATTTTTAAGCATTATCAGCAATGATCATCTCATTTTTTTGAACGCTTTAAGCTAGCTTTACATTGTCATAACACTCCCTGGTACGCTTAAACTGAAAACAGTGCAGCAGGCAGCAGCTGTTTTTAAAGTTGTCATAAATTGTCATCAAAAAAGCACATCTAATATATAAAGAGCGATTTTGTCAGTACGTAGGTGCGCTTCAACCCCTCTGAAACTTCTTGGGATACAGACATCAAACTTGATACGATTGATCACCCCCCTTAGGACAAGCGTCATAAGGGTGTTGGTGACGTCATCAAGGCGTCATATTCAAAGATAATTTTCTTAAGTTTAGATTTTTTGACAGAGCAAAACTGCATTGTGCTCAAACGAAAGCTAACACCAAGCCTATTGTCTTGCAAAATGTTTCATCCTTACGGGATCTAAGATGTCGTCACAATCAACGCTTGATTGCTCAATTTGTTAGCTCATTTTTTCAATAGCTGAAAATCGTGTAAACGTGATTTAACACTTTTTCAAAAAATACCAATAAGATGATTTTGATAAATACAACTCTACAACAATTTTAGATCACTTGATATTGCAACAAGCAATTCTTTGTTTAACCCTTGGATTGCCATGGGGTCCAATGGACCCCAAAACCATTTTTAATTTGATGGATCTTCTACATCTGCTATCGGCCGGGTATGGTACTCCTTGACTTTTAGTGTATATATGAGGTGTTTATGATAATATAAGCCCATTGCCCTAGCTCGACCCTAAGATGCTCTCAGAAAAAAAGCAGCACCTTTTACCACTGGGGTCTATTGGACCCCAATCTGATTTTGATTG
Source organism: Trididemnum clinides (assembly GCA_963675345.1). Taxonomy (NCBI): domain Eukaryota; kingdom Metazoa; phylum Chordata; class Ascidiacea; order Aplousobranchia; family Didemnidae; genus Trididemnum; species Trididemnum clinides. The sequence goes on along the minus strand of OY776297.1, from coordinate 13,355,831 downwards.
AAACTCAATGCACACAGTTATTTTTTACTTGCAGTAGTAATGTGACATCACACAGGGGATTCTTCTTGAACTGTGTGACATCATAAAGTAAACAAAGGTTGTAACTAGATTATCAGTCAAAGGTTGCAACTGAACAAATTTGTTTGTCAGACCTGGTTAACGTCTTCATACCATTTTAGACAATTTGTACTTGGAGGTAATTATCTTAGCTTTTGAGGTAGTGGTTTCTATGCCATGTAGTAGTGTTTGAAAGATGCTGCGCACAGTTTGACCACATGTTGAACTTGCTATTGTTTTGTCAAGAGCTAAGTTTTGCTAGAATTGAGGTATAGGGCCAAGATACAAGTCACACTTTTGAGCATAAGCTTGTAGGCATAGGAATTTTTGATTGCAGAAAGTCAACAACTGCAACACAGTTTACGCCAGCTGTAGACTTGAAACCAAAAGCATTCAAGATTCTTGCAAAAAGCAATGAAAAATAATAATCAACATAGAGAAAAAGAAAAAGGAAGCAACTGACAGTCTAGGCTATTGTTTACTCAACTGTCTTCTACTGGATGTAAATCCTGCTATAGTATAGGCCACCTATAGATCACTGTGATCAAAAACAAGAGACCACATTCTATCAAATATAGTTTAGTTGGGGTGGTGATTCAACCGCAATGATATTGGTCTTTTTGTCTGTAGACGTGCTTAGATTTCAAGAGTAAAATTAATCTTTGAGGTAAACAAAATGGCTAATCAAACTTTGTCTAATGAAGAGATCCTTGAGCTGCTGGAAGAAGATAATGACATGGACGTAAGTGACTACGAGTCATCCGACGATGAAGGAGAGATAGATCATGTTAGTGACGCTTCTATGTCGGATTCAGAGTTATCTGTAGATGATGTTGGTGCGGGCGTTGCCCAGGTGACACCAACAATATCAACCCCAACCAACTTGCTTTCCAAAAACAAACTGGAAAATTGGAATGTTCATCCTCCCACCTCCCCTGCAGGAAGAACTGCCAATCACAACATCGTTACAACGAGACCAGGACCTACTAGATATGCTAGATCATGTTGCTCTTCTGTGATCGATTCTTTTATGTTATATCTACGGCAAAATTTGCTGGATACGATTCGAAAGTGGACAAATCAAGAAGGACAGTTGGTATATGAAGACAGATGGAAAGAAATAGAAGATACAGAGTTCAAAAAATTTATTGGAATCATGATCCTCATCGGCGTTTACAAGTCCAAAAATGAAAGCATTCTGCAACTGTGGAATAAAGATCATGGTAGACCTATTTTCAACCAGATCATGAGCCGAAATCGGTATCTAACAATACTTCAAGTCTTGCGCTTTGACAATGCGCAGAGGCGTAGAGCACACAGGTCTTTGGACAAGCTCCAGCCCATAAGAGAGGTATTTGAATCGTGGGTGTCTTACTTGCAGGATTCTTACACCCCTGGAACTTGTATGACTGTTGATGAGCAACTGGTACCTTTTAGAGGACGTTGTCCTTTTAGACAATACATTCCATCAAAGCCGGGCAAGTACGGGATGAAGATCTGGACAATATGTGATGCTGCATCATATTATACCTGGAAGATGCAAGTTTACACGGGAAAAGACGAAAGAATTGGAAGAGAAGTCAACCAGGGAACTAGAGTTGTTCTAGATATGGTAAAAGAAATTGAAAAGACTGGTCGAAATATTACGTGTGATAACTTTTTTACTAGTCTCTCACTCGCAAGACAGCTTCTGAGCAAAAAACTAACGCTTGTTGGCACAATGAGAAAAAATAAGCCAGAACTGCCACCAGAGTTTACAAAAACAAGAGGAAGAGAGGTAATGAGCACACTATTTGGATTTCAAAAAAATGCGATGATTGCTTCGTATTGTCCGAAAAAGAATGCTGTTGTGAATATGCTTTCCACCATGCACAATCAACCCGATGTTGATGAAAATTCAGAAAAAAAGAAGCCGGATGTTATTTTGTGTTACAACGAAACTAAAAGCGGAGTCGACATTGTTGACAAGATGGTGAAAACATACAGCACCAAGAGAATGAGTAGACGGTGGCCTCTAACACTTTTTTACAACATGGTTGACGTATCAGCTCTCAATGCTTTCATTGTGTGGCAGGAACTGAACGGCAAGAACAGTCGAGTCACAATAAAACAAAGAAGGGCTTTTTTACTACAGCTTTCTTCGGAGTTAGCCGAGCTGGTATCAGAAATTCACACTGGAACAAGTTCTGCAAACAATCCCCAACAAAGTAGCAGAAAACGACATGTACCGCCAGAGAGTGGAGATGCTAGTGCTCTGCCACCTAAAAAAGGAAGATGCTGGATGTGTGACAGATGTAAAGACCGAAAAACCAAAACTATCTGCTGTAAATGTCAGAAGAATGTCTGTGGAGAGCATTCCAACATTGTTTGCAGGCATTGCTTTCAACTGTAAGCAGTAAAATGAACTGAAGTGAATTATTGCCGTGTTCTTTAGGCCTACGTTTCGTGTTGAGTTGATTTTCGTTCATTGAAATCGTAGCAATTACAGCAACCAACAATTGGAAAACACAGATTGGTGTATTTTAAGGCATTTGAACTAGGGAAAAATAAATTTGTAAGTAATCTAGTGACTTTTCAAAGATTACGTAATTGGGGTCCAATGGACCCCAGCGGTAAAAGATGCAAGCATTTTTTTCGGTAAGCTGAGGGTTAAGCATTTTAAACTTTCCAAGCATGCTTCTTCTCTTTTTCTCTTGTACGATAAACGATATGGTACGATAAACAGTTTTTTTCTGCCAGAGATCATAATACAGTAGACGCCGCTTATTAAGCCCGCCTCGGGACCCGACGATTTTGAGCTTGTTAAGCTGGTGGGTTTATTAGCCAACGGACGACTTTTTCTAAATATTTTGGCAGCGGGTCTTCCTTTTGATTACTGCCGCTTTACTGATTGACCGTAGTTTGTGACGTTGTTTCATTATTTCATTGAGTTCCTTTTTTCTCGCATTATCTTGCAAATGTAGCCTGCTCCATGTAAAACATAATCAGTTTGTAGACATGAAGGGTTTGTGACAAAACAGAAGATTTTTAGACAGTAAACAAAATGTTTGATATTTATCCATTAAGAGAAAAAAATCAAGATAAAAATGATGAAATTTGTTAGTTATGAAGATTTCTAAACAAATTTTAAAAAATTGCGTAGAAAATTTGGGCTTATTAAACGGATTTTTGGGCGTATAAAGCGAGTTTTGTTAATACACAGTCAAATGGAAGAATTCCGGGCCGGACGAATTTGGGTTTAATATGCGGGTGGGCTTAATAAGCGGCGTCCACTGTATTATAATTTTTCAAAAATTGTAACATTTTTACAAAATTAGTTTACTTAAAAACTGATTTGTGACCTCATTACTCAACCAATTTTCAAAATTTTTACCAAATGAAAGAGTGTTTCTAGGCAATTCCAATAGCATATGACATGTACTTTAGTATTTATACTAAGAACACTGAATTTTATACTAAAAACAACAAACTTTAGCACCAATAGTGTAACTTTTTACCTTTCCCAAAAAATGGTAAGCTGAGTGAAAACAGGTAAATTTTGTTTATAAATCCTGTAATAAGGCACTAACTAGTGTCCTGTGAAATTTTAGTAAATTTGCTTTTCAGCAATATGTGACTCTAATTACTTAAAGTAAAATACAGCAGTTGCTAGTTGCCAATTAGCAATTTTCAAGGCAATCTCCTATTAAGAGGGATCTGTCTCCAGCATCAAGATAAAATAGAAAAATTGGCTCAAAATTAATCACCAACATCATACGTTACCATACAGCAGTCTATTACATCATGTCAATTACCCGCGACCGGTCTCGACCTTATTGAGTCTCATAAGACAGGTGTAAAAAACACTCAATAATAAGCATGCTGAAAAAAACAAATTTGCCATTGGGTGCATAAACATGCAACACAAAACAATATGATACAGCAATACCTATATCATGGGGGTACATTCAAGGACACACACACACACACACATGACATGGACAACAAGTCACATCGGTAAGCAATAATAGGAGTGTAGGATCATGATCAAGACTTATCATTTCATAGAACACAGGAGTTGCTGGTTGCCAATTAGCAATTTTCAAGGCGATATTTTATTAAGAGGGATCTGTCTCCAGCATCCATGTAAAATAAAAAAATTTGCTCAAAAATGATCACCAACATCATACCGTACCATACAGCAGTCTATTACATCATGTCAATAACCCGCGACCGGTTTCGACCTTATGAGGTATTTTATAAAATGATAAGTCTTGATCATGATCCTACACTCCTATTATTGCTTACCGATGTGACTTGTTGTCCATGTCATGTGTGTGTGTGTCCTTGAATATGACCCCCATGATATAGGTATTGCTGTATCATATTGTTTTGTGTTGCATTTTTGGCACCCAATGGCAAATTTGTTTTTTTCAGCATGCTTATTATTGAGTGTTTTTTACACCTGTCTTATCAGACCCAATAAGGTCGAAACCGGTCGCGGGTAATTGACATGTAATAGACTGCTGTATGGTACCGTATGATGTTGGAGATGATTTTTGAGCCTATTTTTCTATTTTAAATGCTTCGGGTTGAGGATTAGTTTGTATTGGCTGACCAAAAGTAGTTGCCATATATTTTATTTTTGGTTGAACATTTGTTCTACTTGACCTAACAAACTTGCAATTGTTAAGCCAGGTTAGTTCGTTGGTACATTTTGACTACATTTTCTTACAAGCATGGTTTGTTGGCATTATCTGTCAACATATTCAAAAATATTTAACTTCTTCTTTGTCTTTCGGCTTATTCCCGATTAGGGGTCGCCAGAGCAGATATCTGCATTTTTATTACAGGGCATTTGTTTTACGGTCGGATGCTCTTCCTGCCACCAACCCTCTATTCGGAGGGAAAACTGGGCCACCTGTCTGCCACATAAAGGCGGGGGCGTCCCGTGAAGTGCCTTGCCCACGGACACAACAAGCGAACTTGCCGGCTTGTTCTCCACAACCTCCCCTAAATGCCGAGCGCCAAGCAGGGAAGCTGTTGATACCATTTTTTAAAATCTTTTGGTATGACTCGACAAAGGGAATGAACCCCAGGTCTACCGACTGCGAAGCGGACGCTCTAACCACTACACCATCGCGTCGGTTCAAAAATATTTAACAAAAAATGAAATCTCTTAACGGATATGAAATGTAGCCTATCGGTCAAAAACGCTGATAATTTTGGTGCCTGCATTTCACAAAATTGCAATTTCTACAAAAGTTAACTAGTTTGGTACATTTTGTGAATACCTTCTCTATAGCATGGTTTTTTGGCTTTATCCAAAAATATTTTTAAGAAGATTCATTTAATAGTAAAGTATCTAAAAACTTCAAATGTAATCTACTCCAAGCAAAACAAGTAGGTGATATCCTAAGAAAAAGAGTAGGAGAATAATGATGGTCCTGTTTCATCTTTTGTAACAAAATATTTGTATCGAGCTGCATATCATCTAAATATTGAGACAATTTCCTTTGCAAGTGGGTGAGGCTGGTGCAATCAATTTAATTTTATATTCTTAACCTCGACGTAATTATTGGAGGCTCTGTTTTTACAAAAACTTAACTATGAGTGCTTATTTTGGGTTAGTTTACTTTTCGCATAGCTGCTTTTATGTCAGGACCAAGGAGCATGCGCGCAGTTACAGGCATTAGTTCATACAAATTCGTCTGGAGATACGAAAAAGTCGTAAGTAGCGGCCCGAATATCTAATAGCTTAATCTTAAAAATACATATCAATTACTTTGGCGCCCTCCGACTTTGATATGCTTTCAAGCACTCGCTGAATTGAACGGATACAAGTTTAGTTAAAAAACGTCTATGGTGATAACAGGGCAAATTAGATGTCGCCCGCACGCGACAAACTTGTCAGACATATAGTAGCTATGCACAGCCGTCCATAATGTTATTTTAATCGATTGGGTTTTATGAAACGTCAATTTTTGCTAAAAGTAATTCTGTAATATCATACACTGTTTCAAGGAGCAACAAACGATTATTCATTTAGTGTTTTTTAAGCATGCTTTTTTCTCTTATTGACTCCTTTTACAAAGCAGTTTTCTGGCACAATCTCAAATAACATCTCAATGCTTGCCATTGTATAGTGAGAACAGCAACAGGGGGCGGCAAACTTATTAACTATCATATTGACAGCAAACCTAAACAGTAGAGCCCATCACTAATATTGGTAATTCATAAGCTCTTTGTAGCGGTACGAAACACTGATGAACACTGATTTTCATTTAAAAGTAGGAAAATTAGGATTAGGAGCAAAGTTAAATGTGATAAAATCCCAAGTTTAAGATAAGATTAAAATCAAATGAACAATCAATCAATTTAAAAAATTGGAATTAGATGCATTGGCCCTGCTTGAAAAGAGCTTAATAGGCGTTTATTGCTATAGGTTACATGACTTTGGGGAAAGCCTTAGCCCTTTTCATGTTATGGAGGAATTGAAGCAAACAGCGCAACCAAAGAACTTGACATCACAATGATAAATAAGAAAACGTGGCCCACTAAATTGTCAAACAGACCTACTACTAAATAGCTCATTTCTTCAATTGTCAAAACAACCACTATTTGGACGCTGCCACCATTTTTGACTTTGCTTCATTTCCTTTACTGCTTTCAATAGTACGAATGATAGTAAGTGACATTATTCTTTCAGTTCTGAGTATTATCAGTCTTGTTTAATAGACCAACTTGATCACCATTTCGTGTGCAGTAACTACAGCCTATATTTTCTACAACTTTTTGTTGGTGCTCTCACAAATATTTGCACGGTGAAGCCGGTGCAACTTCTCTAATTAATACGTTTTGACTCGGCACATGTGACGGCATGTTCTGCCGGGTAAAACTGCAGCATACCTACGTGAGATATTACTTTTTTTGTTGATAATACTTGTATAGAGCTATCGAGATCCAACTTAAAAACTTTGAGAAAAGCAAGAACTCTTTTAAATCCTTTTAGCGCACTTAAGCCAGGACTAACGAACATGTAAAATAATGTGTAGCCAGCACGGACTTGAAAAAGTTTGAGCGGAAATCGAAAGAAACAACGACACTGTGAGAAGACGCACCATATTGGCATTTTGCTTTATAGTAACTTTATAAAGGTACCGGAATCACACCTAAGAATTTAGGGAAAAGCAAGGATTCTTTTAACTCCCCTGTTTACTTCTAGCAGTGAGATAAGAACTAGCAACATAAAGCATCGCAAGCAAACACTTGAGAAAGTTTATGGGGAAATCAAAAGAAAACAGCGTCATTGAATGAAACCGCACAGCATGAAAGAAATTTTTGCTATTTTGATTCAAAATAGCTTAATATCATAAATTTCATATCTCCTGTTATAAAATATCATAAATCTCCTTCCTAACGAAGGGAAACGTAAGGCCCCCTTGGATTTACGTAAGCAATGAACAGAGCTCATAGACCCAAGGCAAAGCCAGGACCTTAAAATCAATAATTCTATGAGGGAAAGGAACGCACTTAGTCTTAAAAATCTTATGCAAAGAAAAAACATAATTTTGTTACTGTTCACTCAAGCGCCCAATTGGTAAATCAGGCTTGACCGGCCGATCCGACCCTCTCAATTCCGAAGTTACTGATGGGGACCCTACAGGCGACGCAGACACTTACACAATTAAGTAAGGATTTTTTTTGGTGATATGCTGCCTGTTAGGCATTAATGATTGCTACCAGAATTAGGCTACGAGTTGTTATCTTGTGATCTTCTAGTATTTGGTTGCCCTTAACCAAATTTAGAAAAAAATAGAAAAAGTTTTCGTTACGCGTTTTAGGTTGCCTAGCAACGCAATGTTTCTCTTCATGTACAATAGTCCATTACAAAAGCTCAGCCGAAACAATTCGTCTGGAGGACCTTTGGATTTTGTTTGTCGAACAGAAACTATTGGTGTGACATCAAAGGGATATAATGTACACTTTTGTCTAAGAAAACAAAACAACTATTTTTACTTTATCAGAGAAAATTCACAGAAAGCATATCAATTGAAGTTTTAATACCAATTACAAATATCTATTTTTCTTGGAAATATATTGTGAAAAAGATTTTACAAAATAGTTTTTTTCAGTTTATGGGGAGTTATTTTGTCATTGAAGATGGCAGGTAACCAGGTGTGCAAGCAATATCTAACTTTACAGGAAGCAGTTAATGGCGTTTTAGGATCAACCAAAAGCTTTGAGAAAGAATTTATCACCAACAGAGCAAGATGATTATGCTACTGATGTAGGGGAGGTTGATGAGGACATGTTTCACAGAAATGATTTGCTTCCAAACGATGTTGCAGAAACTTTAGAGGCACATAAACATAAAAAACAGAGAATGAGAAATCATTTCCAAACAGTTGACTTCAAACAGTTCAGAGTGAAGAAAAAATAAACAACCGCGCAACAAGAAGAGAAAGAAAGTTAATGCAGTAGCGTAAAAAAACAGAATAAAGAAAATAGAACTATAAGTGCATCTCTTTCAGTTAGCTCAACCTTTCTCTCCCTGCATTTATGCCCGGACCTAGCAAGATGCACGCCGCCGGATGTTTTCGGTCATATTGTACAAATAGGCATACATTTATGAAAAAGTTTAAGTAACGGTCCTAATATTTAGTAGCTTATTCCTACAAATTTCAGTTATTTTGGCGCCCTCCCATAATCATAAAAATTACGCTTTCATGCACTTCATCAAATAAACGCACAAAAGTTTTTGGAACTGTTGGTTATTTCAATTGTGAGCAAATCCAATTCCTAAGTACGCCTATGGTGGAAACAGAGCAAGCAAGACGTGCAAGGGACTTCAAAAACTTTAGGCAAATATAGCCGCTCTGCGCAATCGGCTATTAGGTTTGTTTTGTCGATTAATTTTTGAAAACAACAATTGGCTATGTCAACCACACATTAACGTTTTGATGCTGTTTTCACAACTATTAACTAGATTAATTCGGTACAGTAGATGGGGGCCCGGAAATCGCAATAAATTATCTGTGAGCACTTCATTTCAGGTAAATATCCTCTTCCCTAGCTGCGTTCTTGCCAAGACGTAGCAGCATACTCCCAGCCAGAGGCCTTTGCTTATACAAATTAGCTTACAATTCAAAGAAATTTGCAACTAATGAGCCGAATATTTATTAGGTTATTCCCAAAAATACAGAGTCAATCACCTTGGCGCCCTCCCACGACGTTGATATGCCTTCAAGTGCTTCATAAATTTAGCAGATAAAAGTTTGTTAAGTTGAAGGACGCCTATGGTGAAAACAGGGCAAGCAAGACGTTACCAAGTACTCTAGAAACTCGGTAGACATGTAGCAGCTATGTGCTAACGGCCACAGTGTATCTTTAATGGTGTTGGGCTAAAAAATTGTAGTTTTGTAGCTGAATTTTGTTAAACTCGACATTACTGATGGGGGCACTACGGGCGAGCCGGCTAGAAAAATATGTACAACGCTCTCATATTCTTATGGTGAGGAAGGTTCGGTTGCTTGCAGTAGAGTATTGTCTGTTGATAAAAAATTGTTCAGCCTATTTTTACAAGCACTAAAAATATCTGTCTAGATAATATAGTTATTTTTTGTATGAAGTTTAGTTATAGCTAATTAGGTCAATAAATCTTTATTTTACAATTGCGGGGAAGCTATCGCGATTGTATATTACACAAGTTTTATTTAGCTGCACTTCCCAAAGATTACTGCACCTTTTTACATTAATTACAAACTTCCGGTATCTTTGTTTTGCCACCCTCTATAACTTTTCGCTGTGAAGAATAGACCAAAATATTCTTTATACATTGTTTTAAATTACGAATAATTTCCTCAATTAAGAAAAATTCTATTTTGTACTAGCCAGCTTGGCTCACCAGCTTACATCTTTCATGATTTTTAACAAAACAGCCTCCATTTTTTGTTCAAGTAGTTAATATTCAACATAACTTCTAAGATAGAGTCATAACTGTGTGCTACGCAAATTGATTTCTGATATCGCCTTGAAGCAGGCAATGCATAAGGCGAAAGAATAAAAAGAGAGTTCACTTCTAGAAAAACATATTTGAGGGAGAATGTAGGAATTAGCCCCATTCTATGAAATGAATAGGCACTGTATAAATTACATGTACGCTTTTTTATACGTTTCAAACCTATAAACAGCATATTGACCATTTAATCTGTCAAAACTAACTCAGACTTTACCGCTAAATAGTAAATGGGTTTTTATCAATAGATAAGAAAAGAGGATAGTTTTTTTGTAATCAGTCAGTATATTTCAAAGCTAAAACATACAAAACTAATTTTGATAAAAATATGATAACCAAAAAAATATGTGAATAACATTGAGAGTGAAAATTTTATTGCTATTAAAATTAATAGTTTTTTGGTATTAACTTTGAAACAGGTTACGGAGGCTTCCATTGGCTAATTTCAAAAAATACTGTTCAATTTAATCTTTAGTCACCCACGGGGTCCAATAGACCCTAATCAGTTTTCACAGTTTGATATCTCAGCCCACGCTGTTATGGTAAAGTTGAAATTTGGTGGCTTTATTCGAGTGTGTCAGAAAATTTGATAAATCAATTGTGGTTAACTTCAAATGAAAGCGTAAGTTATGCCAAAAAGTAGCATTTTGTACCGTTGAAGCCCGCTGGGCTCCAATAAATTGCCATCAGTGTTATACAGCAATCCTGGCAAAAGTGCATTATTCAAGCAAGCAAAAATTACATGAGCAATATCACAGAAAGTAATAAGTTTTGTAGTAAAAAATAACTGTAATTTTGTATACAATGCTTTACATGATCATCAAATGTTACAAAATGCGTTATCAAAATACGGAAGCAAAACAATGCGACTGCTTAGCTTGAGAGGCACTTGTGTTCAAAAAATGGAAGCAGATAATGGTTTGCTTTCTTTCCGAAGAAAAAGTTACAATGACGCTAGAAGTCAGGGAAGAAGAAAGAGGGAGTCAATGCCCAGAAAACGGAGAAATTGATCAGGTCAGCGTGGTTGATGATGATTACTAAGACTAATGATATCGTAGCAAATAAATGTTTAGCGACATGAGTGTCTAAAAATAATCAAGAAATCTGATCTTCTACTCCTATAGCAGGAAACAATAGAAAATTTGTAATTTGCATTACTTTTCATCTACGTGCAAATCCTTCACAGTTTGTTAAACACAATGCAATTTAGTGCTTAATTTGTTTTAGAGTTTTTTAACCACAGTTAGAAAATATAGGTACGCTGAAAAACAATTAGTACATAAAAACAGTTGGAAAGCTATTGGTTCTCATGAATTTAACCCATTTATCGGTGTGGCACTCTACAAAGGTGTTTACAAATTAAAAAGTGAAAACACTTTCAGTTTTTAAGGAGAAAACATGGAAAAGGTTAAAAATGAATAGACTATTTATTTAGTTCAATAACAAAAACAAACCGGAATTTCTCTAGAAATTTAGTCTTAAGAAAAGACGAATTAATCCACACTATTTTGGTTTCCAACGGACGTTATGATTACATTGTGCTGTCCAAAGAGAATTTCGCTGCAAATATGCTTTCCCCAAAGCATTTTTCCCAAACATGTTCCAGCTCTCCTGAAAGCAAGCTCGAAGTTATTATAATGCAATAATATAACCAAAAGTGATGTCAATACATTAAATAAGACGGTGAGGGCATTTCATCTCAACGCAAAACAAAAAAGATGACCTGTGATTTAATTTTATAAAATGCTTGATATGAGCGAAGTAAAGGGTTTTATGATATGGCAACAGCTGAATAGAAGTTGCGATTTCGACTTTGGGAAAACGAATACAGTTCTTCATTCAATTCGAAAAAAAACATTCTCAACTGTTGGTAACTTCTACAGCATTCATCAACTAGCAGGAAATATTGATGGAAAGCGTAGGGAAGCCTGCTGCAAGTGCAAAGAACATTCTAGCATAATCTGCAAAAGTCGTTTTCAAATCAGGCTGAGCCATTATTTAGAATACACTTTGTGTTGAGTCATTTTTTTAATTCAGTCAAGAAATAAAGGAATTTTGAGAGGAAGGTTGGAAAATAATCAAATTCAAAAAGTTGATTTCTGAAAATAAGGTCTGGTGTTACCTTTGCTTTGGACCGAATATAATTATCATCAACAAATTTTACATTTTTGAATCCTTCCAAAAATGTACTTGGAACTACGCCAGTGTGTACTTTTTTTGAAATATGTAATCGATAAAAGTTTGAGTTTGTTATTGAAAAATAGCTGTTCTACACGGTAACTTTTTTAAAATGTGCCCTGCTTGATTTTCGGGCATTTTTGGTTTTATAGTATGTTTGACATTACGGTTAAATTGAGCGTAGCTGCTGACAGTGTTCACTGTTTCGACCTAACAAGTCTCATCAGGGTTGCTGGTGGCCGATAATGTGCCCAAGACTTCAAAACAGCTCATAGCCAAGAGCTTTACTCTAGCAGCTCATAGCACAAGCTCCATGTTTATTTGAAGCCACTGGCCGATGGTTGCTCACCAACCATACTGACTAGATAGGTGGAAACTAGGTAGAAGCAGTGAGAAATGCCTACAGTTAGACTTAAAACGATTCGAAGGACTGTTGTATAAACGTTCAATTAATTTTCATGAAGATTTTTTCTTTTATAATGAATTTTTAGGTTGGGAAACAATGGACCCCATTTGCAAAATATATTTGAATGTTTTGCTATGTACAGAGGGTTGAAGACAACTTTGATTTCGAAGGTCGAACATGGGTTCTTTCCAAAACATTTTAAACTTCCTTTTTGTTTGAAAATTTTCAAGTATATCACATAAGTCAAGTAACGTAAAAGCAGACGGCCTGATTGTCTCACATTGTTAAGGCATTTTTTCGGTGCCGCATAGTACGATTACAAGAGGAGAAGTTAAGGAATAAGCCGACAAATTGATGGCTAGGCGTCATTTTATTTACTTGAGTTTGTAGGTCTTGAATCGGCAGAGATGACGTATTTTCAGCTCACTCAAATGCATCCTATTATTGTATCAAGAAAAATGAAAACTCGATCTAATTCTAGTTCTCACAACTTCAACATGTTAACGATAAGACTGAAAGTGTGATTCTCACTCACAGTTATCATAACCAGTTGAAAATGGCCATTGATTTTTATGAAAATAATGACTTAATCGGAGTCATCGCTTTCACCAGTATTGCCTTCCGTGCTAAACGCTGACGTTACTAATTTTACAATATGAAAAATCTATTTAAATATTAAACAAACTACTTAGAAGACTCCATCTTATTATAGGCATATACAGAATACAAATGCGCAGAATCCCCTATCAGTAATGTCGAGGTTAGCAATATCGGTTCACCCGATGGATAGTTGTGAACACAGTAGTAAAAAATTAGTATTTTTTCTCATATCAAAATATAGTCCCGAAAAAAACTACTGCTTTTGAAACCCAATCAATAAAAAGAAATATCATTGGGGATTGCACATAGCCACTGCATGTCTTCCAAATTTCCTAAGTCCTTGACAACGTTTTACTTGCCCTGTTTTTATCGTAGACGTCCTTAAACTTAACAAACTTTTATCTGTTAGATAAAGCAAGTGCTTAAACGCACATTGAAGTAGTGGGAGAGTGCCAATGTTATGAATATGTATTTTCAGGAATAGCCTATTAAATATTCAAGCATTACTTAAAACTTTTTTGTATCTGTAGACAAATTTGTATAAGCAAAAGCCTCTGGCTGGAGATATGTTGCTACCTCTTAGCACGAACGCAGACAGGGAAGAGCACATTAACCCGAAATGAAGCACTCAGAGTGAACCCATTTATGACCACTACCAGAAATACAAGTCACTTTCTTGTAAGTTTTTAGTATTTGGTTACTGTTGATCTAGTTAAGAAAAAAATGTTACTCCCCACTTTTGGTTGGCTAGCAACGCGATGTTCCTCTAGAGGAACAATGGTCCAATACGGGTGCATGCTGCTGCAGATTTAGTGCAGCTGTTGCAGATTAGTAAGACTGGAGGTGGCTTGCCGGTATTGGTTTACCGCACGAAACTATTAGCAAGACATCTGTGCAGCGATACGCAATCCTGCCTAAGAAGGTAAAACAAACATTACCTTTTTCGAAGAAAAGTTACAGAACGCATTTGATATAAAAACTTCGTTTTTGAGTACCAGTGTTTGTTTTTCTCTGAAAACCCTGCGGGAAGCTTATCTTTTTCGGAACAGTTTCTTCGAATTGATAGTGAATTATTTCTCTGTTAAAAATGACCAGTAACCTGCTTCACATAAGATATTTAACTCTGCAGAAAGCAGTTGACGACGTTTTAGCGTCAACAGAAAGTGAAGAGAAAAATATTGTTATTTTGCCACCAGCGCAAGGTGATGTAGAGGAAGATGATGTAGATAGGTGCCATAAAAATGATTTGCTTCCAAACGATGTTTCTGGAACTTTAGAGGTACATAACAATGATGAATGCGAAGTAGCTTCCTATGTATCAGCAGTTCAAAGTAAAGAAAACAAATCACCGCCAAAGAAAAAGAGAAAGAATGCGAAAGCAGTGCTCTGGAAGAAGAAAAGCAGTCTGAAGGAAATACAAGAAGCAAATGTTATGCACTTCGCTGACAGGCAATCTCATCTTGTCTTGCTTGAGCCAGTTGCACTTTTTTGGATGTTATTTAATGAAGAAATCTATAGTCTAATTGCTTGCGAAACGGAGCAATGTGCGTTTCAACGAAATGAGGTCATTCATCTTACACTGCTGGAAATCGAAGCTTTTGTTGAAATTCTTCTGTTAACAGGACATAACAAACGACCGCGTCAGCGCTTGTACTGGAGCAAAGATGATAATATTAGCTGTCCACTGATATCAAGGTCAATGTCAAGAAAAAGGTTTGAAGACATAAAGAAGTTAATCCATTTTGCTGATAATAATAATCGTCCTGCTGGAGATAAGCTTGCTAAAATTCGACCTCTACAGAATTGAATGCTTCGCTTCAGCAGTTTGGAGTGTTTGCAAAAGATCTGGCCATTGATGAACAAATGATACCATGCTTTGGTAGGCACTCTGCAAAGATCGACCTCTACAGAATTAAAAATTCGACCTCTACAGAATTAAATGCTTCACTTCAGCAGTTTGGAGTGTTTGCAAAAGATCTGGCCATTGATGAACAAATGATACCATGCTTTGGTAGGCACTCTGCAAAGATGTTCAATCGTGGTAAGCCGATTAGATTTGGCTACAAAAACTGGGTTTTAGCATCAAGTGATGGCTACCCTTCCAAATTTGAGGCTTATACCGGAGCATGTGATACTAAGGACAGCAGCAAGTCTCTTGGACCACAAGTTGTGTCTGCTCTTCTTTCGGTAGTTAAAAACCCTGCTTGTGATTGTGTTTATTTTGACAATTTTTTACATCTGATCATTTACTCCGAGATTTGCACAAAATTTGCATGTATAGAGATGCTGATAGTGGCTGCGTGGAGGCTCCATGTCACTGTGGGAACTTCCCCGCATTTAGATTTTCTTAATTTTATCCGGTTACTTGTAGGTGGCTTGTTGAAAACTACTAGTTCTGCTTCCTCAGGCCCAAATGGTAGACGAATAATAAACATCACTGTTGGTCTGCACCACCCTGTAAATTCGGAAACTCAAGGACGTTGCTCAAACTGGAAAAATATCAAGAATATGGTGTTTGCTTGCAACCTATGTGCTTCTTGAATTACCATAAGTGATAAAATTGTGTCTTTTTATAGTATTTTTATCGTTGTTTTATATCATTTGGAGTGTTCACGCAATAGAAAATGCTTACAGAGAAGACAGAGCAGCGAAATTTTTTTGCGCAATGTTAGCTGGTGATAGCGTTTTGGACCATTGTTCCTGTAGAGGAACAAAAAAAGTAAACGTAAAAATAATTACTTCAGAGACAAAATCGCGCAAAAACTGCTAAACCATTACCTTTTGAAGGCTTTGTAGTTATATAAAATGCAAGTAAAATTTTTTCACACTTTTGTGTTGAGTCAGCATTTTTACGCAAATCAAGGTCATTCCGACTTGAGAAAATTAGCTGTTTTCCAATGGGCGTTTGCAACGGAATTTAACAAGTTGAAGAAAAACTTTTTTTGAATAATGTTTGTACGGTCATTAAACTAGGTCTCTGTCTGAAAATTACGTCGATACAAAACAACCGACTGGTTTTTCAAGCTTACAAATAATTTATTCCTCTACAGGAACAATGGTCCAAAATGAGTTAATTTATTGCAATTTCCGAGCCCCCATCAGTGATGTGGAGGTAAAAAATATCGGATTAGACGACTGCGCCGGCTTCACCCCATTGGCAAGGAACTTGCTTCAACATTAAATGATATGTAGCTCGACACTTCTATTTCGCTGGAAAAGATAGCAAAGAGCCAATTTTATCCTCTGACTTTTTGTAATAAGATCATCAATTTTTTGCTTGGAGTAAGCTACTTTTTCAAATTTTTTGAGACTTTATTTTTGATAAATCTTTATGAGTTTAAAAGCTACTTAAAATTCTCGTGGGTAAAAATTATTTGGTGGAATCATCTCCTTTGACCTCCTACTCCTTAACAACCGTGACATCTTACTCTTTTCCACCTTTCTCTGGCAGTCGCTCCTATCCTGATATTTTCTTTGCTCTCTCTTCTCTTTCCCGCTCCTGCTTATAGGAGGCGCTTCAGAAATTGAGTTTTGAACACCTTTCAATTCTTTTGTTGGTACCTCTTTCTCCGTTCTTACGCCCCTGAGCATCCTTTCTCCTTCAATTTCCAGAAAGCTCTTTGGGATGGCTTTGTTCTCAATATTGTTTTGCACTGTCTTTCTGCAAAGAAATACTTCTCTCTTTCTCTTTCTTCTTCTGTTGCGCTTTTTACTCTTTCGGTATTAAATGTAACCAAATCTTCCAATTTTTTCGGCCGCGTCAAGCAACAAATTTAAGGCTGGTGGTTTTTGAAGTAGAAGAAGCACTAAAAGAAAGACGCAAGGTTTTGCTTCCTCTCATAAAAGTGCTGAAGAACAATAGGCTTACATCTCAGATTCAGAAAAAACACAAAATGCTTTTGCAGCAACTTATAGCGAGGTACTCCTTGATCTCTGAATGTTGCTGGGCTGGCATATATAAGACGTTAAAAATTTACAAAACAAAAGAGATGTTGGCAAAATGGTAACGCATTGCTGATAAAGGTTTAAAACTTAACTAATGCTATGCCCGCCACAAAATTAAAATTGTATATAATGTAAATTGTTTTTAGATTGCATACAACTAATTTTTTATAAAGCTAAATTAAAATGAAAGTTGTTTTGCTCTCGTTAATTGTAATTTTTGCAGCTACACCAACGTCAGAAAGTAAGTGAATAAAATAGAGTAGTTAATCTTATTGATGAAAACAGATGACGTTTCCTACTGGTGCTGGACACAAAAAATAAGATGTCACGCAGTTTTTTAATCTTTGCACTGTTACTTTGACCACTGTTTAATCCGATAGACAAGTCAATATCTTGCAGAGATAAATGTTGCAAAATAAATGGTTGAATATTAGCTAGCAAAAAAATTGAGTAAAAATCAACATGTACGGTATTTGACACACTTTTTGATAAGTATTTCTTGTTATTGGTCACCTTATACGCGAAATATTTTAAATTTTGACTTCTCTGACCAGCAAGGATCTTGCCAAGACAATTGTTAACTTGTCAGCTTGACTAAGAATGCAGAAAATGTCTGTAGCTTTTCGTCAGCGTAAAAACTAAAATTACAAGCAATAGATGAGAAATTGCTAAACTCTGTCGGAAGGAATGTTTTTACAACTAGGAGGCTTTTTACAAATTAGAATCTTGATTGTTTTTTTCGTTTAAAAATGGTTTATAAATCAACTTCTTTGGCAGTGGAGATGATAAATATTACAAAATTGAATGAAATACAGTAGAGTGCTTTACTAATTTTGCAGTTCATTGCACAAGTGGACTTGAGTTTTGCTGCAATAAAAATGGTAACGTTTCATAGATGCGACATTTTATGGTCACCGAATTCAAATTTGAAAACCTTTTTTGTTTAAGATGCAAGAATTTTCTTGTAATTTTTGATATAATCTCGCATGCAAAGCTGATTTTTTCTGAATGTGCTTTAACTTTTCCAAAGTTACTTATTGCACAAAAATGATTAATCACTGTTATGAGATGGTGGGCAAGTGTCTTAATGACGTTACAATTAAAGATATATTCTAAAATTCCGCATCTTTTGATAAAAATATTTTCTGACAACTCTAGCAAAAGCCTGCACTCGACTCATCAACTTGTAAAACTTAAACTAGTCAAAGGATAAATGATTTCATAATGAACGTTTCTTTGTAAAATCTGTTTTTTGAATTTCTTAAAATGTGCTGACAGTAGAAATACAGATGAAAACTTCCACGAAAGATATCTAAAATCTTCTTGCGATGCCAAAAATTATATTACAATTTGAAGTTTATTGTTGTTACAATAAACAATTCATTTTGTTAGCATACTTTTTTGCTACTTTTTTCTCGCAATAATTCACCGTGACATAGCATTACTGCCTGATACAATTTTAGCAAATACAGCATTTTTTAACAGCGTTATGGAAGCCGGAAAGTACTGTAATCATGAACCTATATTCAGTGGGGAATTGAGGAGATTTGTCCTTCTTAATTTTTGGACGAGGAGAAGCTTAAATGCTAAAACATAAATTAGAAAAAAATGATCATCGTCATTGGGTTACCTAGAGGCAGAGCATTTTAAACTGATCTTTTTTACAAACAAAAGTATTTCAAAAATTTAATCTAGATCAGTTTGTATGTTTTTGTGTAAATATTTTGGAGTACAGTCAAATACAGCTTGTCTTCTGCAAAATTTTCTGGCAAACTAAGTCCCTGGCTGCGTATAACAACAAACGCCAGCAAATTTAATTAATACAATAGGGGTAGCAACCCGTTTCACTTTTTACAGTATTTTCAAAAATATTTTCTTGATTATTTCACTAAACGGTTTTTTGATGTTGAGTTCAAATCCGACCTATTTTTCTCCATAATCTTATCTTGACCAAAGACTGGGTGCTTTCAAATCTTTTATTAAATTATTTTTATTTTTCGTATGACTTTTAAACAGCTTTGCCCGGAAAGTTGAAAAAGATTTTATGCAATGCGGTTTAGTCGGTTTCCTGCCCATGATTTAAAATACTTTGCAGATCTGCAAAAGAAAATGAGCTGTTTCAGAAAAAGTTAGTGCTTTGTATTTTTGTGAAAAAACAAGTAATGTCAAGCAATACGGTGAAGCTGCTTCTCACAAACCCAGTGAAACCTTATGTTTTGTCTCGTCAACATGCCAAGAAGCGTACGAGTTTCTGGGTTATACTGTAAATATTGTAGAAGACATGTTTGTTAGAAAGTATCTCCATCATAAAATGCATTTTTACAAGCAGTATAGTTGCGGCAGGGTAATGGATAGACTTCAATTAGTGAGCAAATTAATAAAGGATATGAATAAACCTCCAGCCAGTTTAAAAGCCACCTTGGAATTCGAGGAAAAAATTTGAAAAAAAATGTTTTGTCACCGAACTAAGGTGCCTCTGTGCTGTCAATATATTTAAGATTGAGGGTTTTGTGCAATCAATATCAAAAAAAAGGTGCTTTTGTACAATTACTTTAAAAGATTGAGGTTAAAAGAAGCATAGAGTAACTTTGCCAATATGAAGAATAGGAAACAACACTACACTCTGCTTTGCCATCAAGCCTCTTCAATTATTTTTGCAAAATGACCTGAAATGAATCGAACATAATGGCGTATTACAGTGCCGGCAAAAAAAATCTTTACATTGAGCAAATATCTTTGCAATTAAATCAAACGAAACGATTTTTAAATTTATGTCTTTTATTGCAGATCAAATATAATGTCAATCAATGTTTTTTCATCTTGCCTTTAGATTGGATAACCATTGAAACCTTTTTGGACATGGAATCAGCAAGGGCGGTAAAGTATGTGTAGTCCAGTGTTACCCAGAGTTTTCTCAGCTCCGGTTGCAATTCCTTGATACTGCTGGGTCGCGTCTCTGAAATCTTGTTTTTTAAGCAATTACGCGCATTTTTACTTGGATTTAGGTCTGGTAAATTACCAGACTGTCTAAAACATAGATGTTATGGATGTTTAGAAATTTTGTCACCATCTTTGAGTCGTGAACTGGGGCACCATCAGGCATGAAATGATCACATTGATAAATCCTTAAGAATATGCAAAGGTGATCTTTTAAAATGTTGATATAAATACTTCCTTTTATTGTTACATTTTTTTATAAGAAAGTACAAACCAGCCCGGCCCACATTTCCACTGAAAGCTCTCCACACCATTACACTGCCATGGTCTTTCATGGTTTTAACCGTATATTTTGGGTTATATCGTAATGCACTACTCGGACGACGCACCACCTTTGGGACTCCCCTCACAGTTGCAAAAGTTCTCTCATCATTAAGCATCACTTTCCTCTACTCTGCAGCTGTCCAATGTCGATGTTTCTGGCAAGAGTTGAGCCTTTTCAAATTTATTGCTGCAGTGAGCATGGGCTTCTTGGCTGCACGACGACCTGGTAGACCAAGATCTTTCTAGAGTCGATGACGAATTGTCTTGGTTGAGACGTTGTGGAGAAGCTCATGGTACTTGTTTTTCAATTCACCGGCAGTTCTAGACGGATATGATGATACTTCATGCTGCAAAAGCTTATCCGTTCTTGGTGAGGTCTTCTCAGGTGCGCCAGAGCACGACTTCCTCTTCGGTATCATCCAGAGTGCTAACAATGCAGCTGACCTTTATAATTGAAAAAATGCCTTTCTCAAGACCCCGATATCTCTGGCTACAGCAATCACAGAATCTCCCTTCTGTAACAATGTCAAGACACAAAATTTTTCTACCATTTTTATTTTCTTTTGGCCTATTTTCAAGTCTGAGATAAAGATTGCAAGACCTCGAAATTTCAAAAAACCAAAAAATTTTGGTCCATTTCACCGACCTACTATTCACCAAGCTGTAAAACTATACGAAGCCCGTAGAACAATGGGTCTGCGGTGAAGCATACCATTATGGCGACCTTGTGAGATACGGACTTTGGATCATTGATGTTTTGCGGAAATCATGTGGGTGACTCATAAACATTCTCGTTCTGTTCGTTCGCTCGTTTTTGTACGATGTATTGTTGTTATAAATCATTCGCGGCCTCAATGTTGAAATCATCATTTGGCCTAAAAACTGGTCATAAAGGAATAAACATAGTTACATGTCATGCTGTAACAAAACTGGTTGACTAAGCCGAATGGCCAGGGTTGTTCCGTCTGACGTGCGGCGAAGTGAACTAGCATATAAATAGAGGCATTGTTATTTCAATGAAGGCATTCGATTAAAAGTCAACTTCAAATTCATTCGATTCAACTCAAAATTAAATTCATTCAATTCGATTCGCTTCAAGTCAATTCAAATCAAGATTCTTGTTTTCAACGTTGTGTTTGTGATTGAAATACATTCATTCTGTGGAGTCGGTTGCGCTGTGGGAACTCTACAACAATACAGAAACACGATCCCCACACCATGACATAAGTATAAGCGCAATTGTGGTGCAACGCTTTTGGCGAAAATAGTAAGTTAAATACGCGTGCTTATTTTTCATATAAAGATTTTTTTTGCCGGCACTGTACTTACGGTTGTTTAAGGGTAATAAATATAAGGTATAGAGTACTAGCAAACTATCCGGAAATTATAGAAATAAACAAAAAAACCCAGAAAAAATAAAAATACTGAAAACTTCTTTTTGATTCTCCCACAAATAGAATTCTTATCTGGGCAACAAAAAACTGAGAAAATTGGTATCAAAAATAATAGCGACAAAATATTTTTTAGTATTCTTTGGTTACTTTTTTAAGCCTTCGGAACCATCTTCCAAAATAAAGGTAATTTAAAAAACAAAAAGCCGAAAAGAATATCCTTGTTCTCTGCCAAATTATGCATCTGAAAATTCCAACACTTCTTTTCCCTAATCTAAGCGCGCCAGTGCAAGTGTCTTTAGTCTAAAATACAGTATCATTTAAGACTGGATTAGTAAAAAATTGAACAAAAAAACTGCGTTCTACTCTTAATACTTTAGTAGTTTATTTTTTGACTACTTTTTATTTTTTCTCAAATAAAGGTATCTGCGGTCACTTTCAACTCTTACTTGAAAAATTTTTGAGCAGGTACCAGTGCTTTTACTCAATTGGATTTTTGAGCTACTGCTATGAACATTTCTGCTTTTGACCACACTTATTACGCTCTATGACAAGAATTGTTTAAATGGACATCAGCATTTGATAGGGAAGAGTTGTTCATATACAATAATGAAAGCTCCAAATATAGAGCATGAAATGCAGTTATCTACAAACCTGTACCATATCACCACAAAAAAGCAAATTTTTTTGTTTTCAGTTTTTGCAATTAATCAGCTTTTTTGTCCCAGCGGTGGAAACCTAATATCTGTCCAAAACAGTTCCTCGAAATAGCTTGGTTTCACATTGGTACGCCCCAGTTTTTTCAGTGCACAGGGTGATTAATGGCATGTCATTTAATTCTGCTAACCCTGGCATACATTACAGCAATAAGGGCGAGCAGCTCTTTGGAAAAAGAAAATTTATTATTTTTGATCTGCCTATGCGCTTCAACGATGGTGCACCTCCGGATGTGTTGAAACGTAAACTTATTAACAAAGAAATGCAAGTTGCTGGAAATTCTTCCAACTTTTAAGTTTCTTTGAGCATAACTTAGAGAGCCTGCTCATTTTCTTAGAATATTATGATTTGTAAGTCTCTCAGATGGCTGTTCATAAACTTCCACTTTCTTCATTTTTTACTACTCTTTGCAGTCAATATCACAACGTCTTTCGCATTTGCTTCAAAATTACATTGCAAGCCACCTCTGCTGAGATTGCAGCCATTTACAAAAAAAAAACCTAATTGACAAAGTCAAAATCTTGAGAGAAAAGCACAGCAACTCAACTTTCTTCCTGGCCTGTCTTGTGACTCATCTTCACTGGAAAAATCACTTTCTGGAACAAAATCCTTATCCAAACCTGGAACAAAATCCTTTCTATTTCATCGCCATATTTAAGCACATTCGCGGAAATATTACTAAGCACAGACAAATCTTCATGAGTTGTGAAATATGGTCTTGCTGACGCATTAAAAGGTGATCACTAAAACACTTACAAACTAAATTGTAGCTACTGTGTTAACTCTTAAGTGTAGCAAGTCTACAATAAACGCAACAACCTTCAGTACTACTGAGGGAAAATGGTAACAAAGAATTCTAGTATCCTTTGTGGTAGTAACAAAGTAGGCTGCTATTTTGTTCCAATTACGGAACAATTTTGAAAAATTTACAAGACGGACATCCTTGAAAAGTTTTAAGCCCTGAAACTGCGGCAAAGCACAAATAGCCCAGCAAGAAGAATTTACATCATAAACTACAAAATCGCTAAATTTGCTCGAAAGTAAAAATTTTCTTAAAAATACCTACAAGGAGTAATAATGACTCTTTCGGGCATCAAGCATTACAAAAGTAAGTATGTCAAAGTCTCACATGCCTTTTACTTACACGCTCGCCATTCACATAATAAGCCCTAAAACTCGTTAAAAGTCAGTGGAGGGTTAGACCTGGAAGCAAGCAGATTAAACAATATGAGTGAGCAAAGCACTCAGAGGAGTCACTTCATCTCCATCAGGCATTCTATAGTTAAGAGCATATCATGGAAAGGTTAGTGAAATCCGTCATTGAGAGCAATCAACAAAAAACAGCATCCGTAGTTGAAATTTTACCGCTGTAAAGGGAAGAATTTCTGCTTTCTCCTTGAAAAAAGCTTATAGCTTTACCAATATCCTGACGAAATGTTTTGGGAGAGGTGCTGCTCATGTTGATTCTTTGGCTATGCCTGTGCATAAAACAGGGCGCATAGGGCTATCCAGGAATTTAAGCTCACAAATATAATTACAAAAGGGAGCACTAAACTCACAAAACACACTTAACCATTTATTAGTCAATTTTTGAAAGAGTAAAAACGATAACTATCAGTGTTTAATCCGTTTTTGACTTTATTTGTGTCCCGGAATTTAATAAATGAAATCGAAGAAGGATCGACTTGAGGGAACAGGAGAAATGATACTCCCATAAAATATTTTTGAGCCGATTTTCGTTTGCAGTAGAATACTTCTATTTTGGAACGAAAATTAGCCATGTCAAAACCCATTAAATGTTTATTGCTCTCCTCATACCTGCTCATCAGATGAAAGGAAAGAATATTGTGAAAACCAATATTTTTTATACCGATCTTAATGACCGAGGCTCTGCAGACAAGACTGGCTAAGCCTGATAGGATTTTTATATCAAATGCATGCTTGTTATGATATCACTATCCAATTTTTAAACGTACCAAAAAATATAAATAACTAGCGAAGTTGCACTAGTTTGGTTGGCAATGCTAGCTGTATTCAGCAAAGCATTTCCAAATATATGTACCGCAGCATATTGGCTCTGTTTCTTTTTGCTAAAAATCTTCAAAAGACCCCTATCTGTCCTCCTAAGCAGCAAGCAATTTCAGTAATACTGCAGCAAGAGAAACAGATTTGAATGCACTTTTAGATCTTATAACTGTCAACCTGCAAAAAGCAAGGCTGCAAGTGGAGCTTAAATCCACATTCGACCAACTAGTTTATCAGTTGTCTTTGGTTTACATATGTATAGAGCATGACGTAAACTGATCCAACTCCTAAACTACCTCAAACTTCCCCGCTGAACATAATTCTTTCCTGGATGATGAAGGTAATTTTGCTTAGGGAAAACTTTTTATTGTGGGGATGACTTTCTTACCATTTTTTGCATTATACTTTATATCTTAGCGAACTCATAGATTTATCTACAAAAACAAAGCAAAGTCTTGTCTGTGAGTACGTACGCTTCCACTCCTACAAAACTATTGGACGTTCAACCATTTAACTTGGCACGATGGATCACCTCCCCGGGCTGAGTGTCATAAGGGGGTTCGTAATGTCGTGATAACGTCATAATTAAAGTTAATTCTTTTAATCGTATTTTTGGACCAAAGAGAGCGGTTACTAGTTTAAAAGAAAGCCAGTAACCAATTTATCAACTTCAACAAATTTCATGTTTTTAGAATGTCACATGACGTCATAATTAACAACTAATTGTAAAATTTGTATCTAAATATAGTCTGTAACATTAAGTTGCTTTTTAGAAAAGGCTAGGCGAGAAAGAAGTCTCAGAGGCTTACGCAATTGTTTTCCACTAAAAGATAAAAAACCACAGGTAAGCAGATTTTTTTCATTTTGCTTTGTTTATTTTTCTTGCTGCACAAAAAATAATAACTTCTTGATTTTCTAATTTTTTGACAAATCTTTGAATATGACTTTTTGGGGGGTAGGAGTCGGGGAGTGTTAAGACAAAAATTAACCTTTAATCATTTTAAAAACTTGAGCCAGAACACGTGTGGCAAAAATAAGTACGCTATCTGAAATCGAGCTTGAATTGAACCAAATAAAATTTACCCACTACACAAGCTGTAAGGATTAAAGAATGGAATGAATAGAATCAAAAACTTACCAATATAGTGGCACTTTACTCTAAACATCTTCTAAAGTAGTTTGAGGTTGTAACGTGTTTGATAGTTTAGGCACTTGCCAAGTGCATAGTGGGAGAGGGAAAATGAGCCATGAGAAAAATCTTCGCTGGCATCATACTATTAGTGTAATAATATAGATGATAGCTTGTAGTGTGTAGAATACACTGTACAATTTAACATCTGTTTTGACAAAACTTGTAACAATAGTTTCATGTAAACATATTTCACTTGCAAAAAAAAGCGTATTTATGGCAGAGGCTATTTTTTGCAACAATGGGTTTTTCAAAATTTAATAGTTTAAATTGCTTTACTTTTGTTAATTTTCAAATTTCAATTACTTTCAGCTCCAGAAAGTTCTATTAATTGCTTTTAAATGATATGGCCAAAAGTTGTGTTACACAAAAGCGTAGGCAAGAATTATAATAAATTACTGGGCGTATAAAATCAATGGCATTAGATCATTGTTTCACAAAAATTTTCAACTGTAACAAAAAAATAATTTACCTTCGCAGTAAACACAGTACCCTAAATGCTTATTTGTGGCGCCTAATTTATTGTAACCTATTATTTGAATTTGGCATTTGTGGCTATTTGATTTAGGCATAGCATTACTATTTCTTACAACATAATAACGTATCAATTTTAGATTTCTCAGTACATCCATTAGTTTTATTTGTACAAGAAAGTTGCTTTGCAAAAAGATTTGGAATAGGGTATTGAGGTCAAAAATGTGAAGTCATTTTAGGCAGCCATTAGATAATTTTTTCGTTCAACAACGACAAACCGGTGAACCCATACAGTGATCGAAATTTAGAGCCTCAGTGCAGCACATATTATAGCATGCAATTAGCACACACTCTCATTAATCAAACATTTTATTGTGCATATTTTGGATGCAGTTTATTTTACTCAAATATTTAAGAAGCATAAGATGGAAAACAAATGCCTTTTATCTATTTTGTAAAGACGTGATTGTAAAATTGAAAACCGTGCAAGGGCAGATTATATTGAAAATAGTTTAGAACCACAGCTTAAAGTAAACAACATAAGAGTTTGAAAACGTTTGAAAGTTGTAAGTTTGAAAACTTACCCAAAGAGAACAAAAATTAACGCAGAAAATATCAAAAGTTTCAACGTTCCTGCCATAAGAATTTCAAAAGCAAGGTTTAAAAATTGAATATTACTATGTGTCACGAATAGTTGAGAAAGAAAGTTATGGAAGTCGCCCACAAATCTATTTTCGGAAGATATCTTGGGATCAAGAAGACTAAAGACCGCATTCAAACAAATTTCTACTGGCCTGGCATGCAAGGTGATGTTACTAGTTTCTGCAGATCATGTGATGTATGTCAGAAGACGACTGCTAAAAGATCTGTTTCCCCTGTGCCCCTAGGAGATATTGCCCTTGATTGATATGCCGTTTAGGAGAGTCACCGTAGATTTAGTTGGACCATTTTCACCTCCAAGCGAGAAGGGACATCGATATATCCTGACCTTGGTAGATTATGCGACCAGATACCCTGAAGCCGTTCCACTCAAAAATATTGAAACAGAGACAGTGGCGGAAGCGTTGCTGGATATGTACAGTCGTCTAGGGATACCAGAAGAAGTTTTGAGCGATCTTGGCACGCAATTTGTATCAAAGTGCATGGAGGAGGTATAAAGATTGCTGTCCATAAAGCGACTAACAACTACGCCGTACCATCCTATCTGCAATGGATTGGTTAAACGTTTTAATGTTACACTCAAGAAAATGCTAAGACGTTTGTTAGCGAGCAGCCCCGCCAGTGGCATTGTTTGTTAATCCCTTACTATTCGCATACACAAACGCACCTCAGGAGGCCACCGGATTTTCATTGTTTGAATTATTGTACGGGAGGACAGTACGCGGACCAGTGCAAATTCTGAAGGAGCTGTGGACAGGGGAGACAGATGGGACAGAAATCAAGAGCAGCTACCAGTATGTTTCGGAATTGCGAGAACGCTTGGACAACACCATGAAAATTGCCCAAGAAGAGTTTCTAAAGAGCCGGAAGAAGAACAGAACGCTGTGTCACAGAAGAGGTAGAAGAAGAGAATTTCAAGAAGGCGACAAGGTATTATTGCTACTGCCGACACACACAAATAAGCTTTTGATGCAGTTGAAAGCGCCTTATGAGATAATGAGCAGGTGTGGAAAAAGTAATAATTATCGGGTAGAAGTGAATAAAAAGGTGAAAACGTTTCATGCAAACATGCTGAAGAAATACATCGAGAGAGCTGACCAGGAGGGAGCACCATGACAAAATTCGGACAATAACCAGATAATGTCTTGTGATATTTGTACCGGGATTATAGGAGGAAATGAAGATCTGAGGGTGAACGACGACGACGAGATGATCAAATTGGCTAATTGTCATCAGATGGAAACAGTACTGGACGTCAAGTTGGGGTTCGAACTGACTAAAGCACATCAGGAAGAGATGATAAATACCTCACCAAGATCGACTACTAAGAAAGAGGTAAGATCATTTTTGGGATTAGCGAACTATTACCGAGCCCACATCCCCACATTTGCGGCGGTTGCAGCGCCATTGTCTGATCTAGCGCGCAAGGGACAACTAAAGAAGATTCGATGGGGCAAGCTCAAGAAAAGGCCTTCAGCAGCTTGCAAGACTGTTTGTTGAAGCGACCGATTTTAAAGCTGCCAGACCATAGCAAGCCTTTCATACTACGAACTGATGTATCGAACTGCGGGCTGGGTGCCGCCCTCATGCAACTGCATGACGAGAAACTATATCCAGTGGCGTATGCTAGCAAGAAACTCGCGCCAGCTGAGACTAAATATTCAACTTTAGAAAAGGAATGTTTTGGTATTGTGTGGGGCATAACAAATTTACGGTTATACTTAGCTGGCAAGCCGTTTATTTTACAAACTGATCACCAGCCCCTTGCATATATAAACAAGACCAAGTATCAGAACGATCGCATAATGCCATGGGCATAATGCATAATGCAATATTGCAAAATGCGATGGCTTTACAAGAGTACAACTATACTGTACACGATATTGCTGGAAAGAATAATGTAGCGGCTGATTATTTTAGTCTTGTGATGAACTAATCGTGCAGTGTTTGTGTGTACTGATGTGCTATGCTTTAATTGTATATATGTGTGAGATGTGGTAATCGATTTTATTTTGCGCATCATCAAGAATCTTAGTTGTGAATGAGACTCGCAAATTTTGTTATTTGTAGTTTTTAATATTATTATTATAATATTCTTAGGGGGGGCGTATATCACGAATACATAAATTTGCGTTAAGAAATAGTTTTACATATGCATAGAGTTGTAATCTGGTTGTTTTGCCGTGATTATTTTATTTGTAAATCTGAATTGTTTGTAGCCCTAACTTGCTAAACTGTTTTCGAAAAAAAAGACATTTTTTCTTTGGGAATTATAAATAGATTTGTCACTCACACGCCTTTCTGACGTCACAATGGTTGTCCACGTGGCTTTCCGGTGTATTCTAGTGATTCTTGTTTCTTCTCGAAGATTTTTCTTTTTTATTATTACCGATTACGTAATTTATTAACGATGTTTTTCCTGTGTCACGTGATGTTCTAGCATTTTCTAGATCAGTGGTTCTCAACCGGGGGCGATAAACTACCACAAAAAGGCTACAAATTTTAACAAAGATTAGTTGACAAATATCAATTGCGCAAAATATGTTCCTAGAGTGCTGCAAGCACTACAGCTCTCAGTGGCTGAGAAATGGGTAGCCAGCGCCACCTATGCAATACTCTGCCCGCACATATCCACGTGTATATAGCTGGGTTTGTTTATTCTGCCACCGTCAATGACAAGAGGTATTGTCTTTTGTCTTCGATACTTCTCTCTTTAATCTGCTTAACTCCCATTCCTTCACTCCTCTGGGTTTTTGATGTTCACTGATCAAGTTATTATATATACATTAAGCACGCATTGGACAAGAAGAAGACATTATTTGCTGCTAAATTGATGCAGTTTCATATCGTTTTGTACATTTTGAAAAGAACAGATTGAGTACTGTGACATAAAATCTAGCGGTAAGCCTGAAATAGCTAATTAGTTGTGTTTTTGCAGTTGCCTAAGTAAGGGTGTTGTTAGAAACAGCAATTGCTTTGTTCATTAATTGATTGCATTTTTACGCGTCTGCTTGTAGATGAATCCACCAGGGTAGTTATGTGATCTGATAACCTTGTTTCATTATCTCGCACCTATATTTAGATTAATTCAGCGAGGTAATCACTCTATTTGATGATCTTATTTTTTTTCTGATGGTGTGGAAAGTGTAAATGTTTGTTAAATAGGTGGGTTTGTTCGTATAAATAAGTTTGTTGCTTTGAATAAAGTAAAATAGAAAATTTTGCTCAAAAATAATCACCAACACCATACGGTACCATACAGCAGTTACAGGCTGTTTGACTGATGTGCTGAGCATGCTAAGTAATTTCATTTATTTGTGCATTTAACTTCATTAGTAGAGCCATTTAGTTAGCCTTTGCAGTGATATAAGACCTTGCTTGTCAATGCTGCTCGCTACTTTCTAACCGCTAAAGGGAGTGGACTTAAGAAGGATCAACCCGTATTCTTGCAGATGTGATTTCGTGCTTTCTCGTTTGCATAACAATTTATTGCTTATGGTAAGTTGTTCAATGCTGTGTAAAAATTATCAAACATTTTCAGCCTCAGATTTGTGTATTTTGTAATGATTACGCATAATTTATAAGTATTAACCAATTAGTTTATTTTGTAGTTTAATGGATTTTGTACATTCAGGTTAAAATTTAGTATTGCAATCTGATGTTTTTGAAGTAGTACTACTAAGCATCAACTTACTGTGATAAGTGTCGTTGTGATATTATAAAGTTCTTTTCCTCTCATTATGGCGAGCAAAAAGAAATGTAGACAGTGTAGAGAGGAGTAATTGGCTTTTGGCTTCGTACAAAGCCCACATGATCAGAAACAGCCTGTATGTCTTATTTGTAACAACTCGTTTTCCAATGAAGTTATGAAACCATCCAGGCTTGCAGAGCATTTGAAAAGAAAATATCCCAATCAAGTGGACAGAACCAGAGCTTATTTTGAAAATTTTGAGGAAGAACTTCGACCAACGTAATACTCTGTCAGCTTATTTGAAAAAAAGCTCACAGATAAATGAAAGTGGCTTGACTGCATCTTATGAAATAGCGCAAATAATAGCAAAAACTGGGAGCGCACATACAGTTGTTGAAAATGTTATTTAGCCTTCTTTTAAAATTTTCTTGAAAACTATGTTACAGCATTCAGTGAATGTTTTAAAAACATTGCCATTAAGCAATGATTTAATCCAAAGAAGAATCGACGAAATGTCATCAGATGTAGAAAGACAACTAGATGAAAAATTTAAAACCAGTAAATTCTCAATTCAACTTGACAAGTCAACAGTAAGGGGGAGCTATTCTTATGTGGTTTGTTCGTTTTATAGATGATAGCTGCAAACTTTGTGAAGAGATGTTGTTTGCAAAATTATTAGAAACTGATACGACTGGATTATCCATTTTTGAAGCTACAAAATCTTGGTTCGACGAGAATTAAATACCATTTGGAAACCTGGTATCCTGCGCAACGGATGGTGCTCCATCCATGCTTGCTAAGCAGGATGGCTTTATTGTTCATATGAAGTAATTATGTCCTTCAATCCTTGCAGTTTATTGTGTGGTACATCGGCAATTCGGCATCGTTTAGTAGGTAAAAAAAATCAGTTCTGACCTTCATGAATCTTTGAGAGTAGTTATGCAGGCTGTAAATAAAATAATGTCGCACAGGAAATACGATAGACTTTTTTGAAAGTTTTGCATTGATACTGATCAAGATCACGTAAAACTTATTCTCCACACAGAAGTTCGTTGGCTTTCGAAAGGAAACTGCCAGGGAAGATTTGTAAAGTTATTTGAAACAGTTGTTAATTTATTAAAAAATCTAAACGAAAACAATTTTGCAAAAGAAATTAAACTCCACAACTGCGGCATTTTCTTCTTAGCGTGGATTTTTTGTAAGTCCAATGAAGTCTCACTTCAGCTTCAAGGTAAATTATGTACACTGCTGGATTGTAAACGTGTTCTGAAAGCCTTTGCAGAAAAATTACATTGGTTTCGAATAAATATACAAAAGAAAAATTTTGAAGACATGCCCGAGTTAACAGAAGTAAGTGAGCAGCTCTCAGTACAAATCAGAAAAAAATATGAAGAATATTTAATGAAATTGAGAGAAAACTTAAATAGCCGATTCTCAGATATATTTTCATTTGAAGTTTAGCCGTGAATGATGGATCGCTTTGATTGTGACATAGAAAGTGTCGATAAAAATTTGCAAGAGGAACTTATTAAACTAAAATGTAACGATGAATGTAATTACAAATATGAAAGAGGTGGAATAACTGAGTTATGGCAATTAAATAACCGCTATATCCAAAAATGTGGTTTGAAATGGTTAAAATACTGCTATACTTTCCAAGCTCTTATTTGGTTGAATGCGGCTTCAGTGCAGTCAATAAAATTTTGAACAAGGAAAGAAATAAAACAGATATATGCATTTGAGGAGACATCTGACTAAAACTTACAAATTTCAAGCCAAATGTTGAAGGTTTAGCGGCAAAGCATCAACCACAGGGATCTTATTCAAACAATGTGAGCAAAGTATTTTAATTTAGCTGTTTATCTTCAATAAATATGGGCGATTTTTTTAAAAATGGGAAAAGGGGGCGATATGATGAAAAAGGTTGAGAAACCCTGTTCCAGATTATTTTCCAGCCATATATATATGGCGGCGAGATTTTTTTTTATTCATTCCGAAGTTCGTTGAGTAGATCAGAATGTAATTCATTGAGAAAGATTTATTGAGAGTAGAGATTGGAGTGTTGCAAAAAGGCGTTATTGTGTGGTGATTGTTGTGACAGCAATCAAGCGATTATTTTGGTTGTTTTAGTTTTGGTTAGTCTCTGATATTTAATTATTGAAGTGCTATAGTTCTGTGTTTTGGCAAGCGAAGGAATTCGAAGTTATAAAGTGGTTTGTGAATACATTGTTCTGTTCTTGATCGAGAAGTGCGCTGGTTAAAGTATCTTAGTGGAAGCCAATCTTTTCCAAGCTATTAAGTTGCAACCAAACTTAATTCGATCGACACTGCAAGTCGCTTTAATTTTAAAAAGTAAATTAAAGTTGAAATAGAATCAAAAAAAAATTTCTATTGAAACGCGACTCTATGACAAGAAGGCTTTGCCTAGCTCAGAAAACTACGAGTAAAAGATTTTCACGAATATCATAGAATTAAGTGTTTTATTTGAGTGTAGCATTAGCAGTCAAGTCTTTGCAAAGAAATTGAAAACAAAAATTTTAATTTTGTTGTAGCTCAGTAATTTGCTCAATTTTGACAAAGCAATCCACAATCAAGTAAAGTATGCCAATGTAGTAAATATGCAATTTTTGAAATTTACATAATTTTGCGTGTAAACAACTAAACATAGCTACTTTATTTAATTTTTTTGGTGCAGATGATGAACTTGTGTATTCTGAACATTTTAGGCCATCAAAAACTTTTTAAACCCAATGTATGCAAACATATTTGATTAGTTGTTAATTGACCCTCTCTCCAAGAAAAATAGGGTACATGGGGCTATGCCTGTTTGCCAAACAAGCTTTAATTTCAAACCACTTTAGAACAATGACTTTTATACTGTAGTCCACACACCTCCCGGGAATTATTAAAGAATTTTTAAGAGGTCTGTAATAATTATTTGAGTTATAGACCACAACCGAGGGCACCTACCACCACTTACTTTTCAAAAATAGAGGAAAAACAGATGGAGATTCTCCATCGAAGCAAACAATAAAAAAGAGCCCTCCAGTTTATAAAATTTGAGAATCACTTTTTCAGAAATGATTCCAGTACTAACTTTATAAAGTTTAAAAACCGATTCTTTCGAAATATTTCCAGAGCTAATAAAAAGATTTGATTTTTGATTTGAAGAGAAAAATAATTGCCTTTTTGTTTTATCGATTTTTCACTGAACACAAGAAAGATCAAAGCTTTATATGTTACAGTTTCGAATTGTGGCCTGTGCAGCAAGGAAACTAAAATTAACGTTGTGTTTTATTTGTTGCGACAAACAGCTTACTAGAAGCTAAACGCATTTTTACGAAAATTTCTACAGAGCTGCACGTGCTACTGTCCAGGGCAACAGAAAGCAATGGTCGATCTTAAATCCTGCCACAAGTTCAAATCTAAATCTAGACGAGGTAAGTTGCTCGTGATCAAAGCTATTTATTGGTTTTAGCTGAAGTGAAGATCAATTGAAGAAATTTTGTACTGCCTCGGGACAAAAGCTTGTAAAAAGGCGTAGTCTCCCAAGAGCCCGACTCTTCACGGCCAGAACCTGCGGCCGTTGATGAAAAAGAAGAGGTGCTGAAGAGAGTTCTATCGCTCTAGTCTGCCTGTAGCAAGAAGAGTCTGGTTGAATTTAGCTCAGCAGAGAGCCCGATTATGCAAACATACCCTCATTATAAGAATTTTATTCCAAAATGTAAAGTGTCTTCTAAAAATAATATAAAAAATAAAAAAGCCTTTGCACTAATTTTACATAGGCCATGGTGCGTGTGCACCCTGTGCCCTCTCGATCCAGCACCGAACCAAAACATCCTGTGATATGAGGTATCATAAGTCGGGTGCCAAGAGACAAATTACGAAGTTAGATTTAATAGAGTTATGATACTGCAAGCTTACCAGTTTAGATACAATACTGTAATTTAATATTGCATTAGTATAGAGAATGCTAGTTGTCTACTAACAAATTTTTAAGCGATCTCTTATTTGAGTGGAATCTGCCTTCATCATCACGCTAAGATCAGTAGAAAAATTGCTTAAAAATATTCACCAACATCATACTTTGCAATACAACAATCTTTTACAACATTTCAATTACCCGCGACCGGTCTCGACCTTATTGGGTCTCATCAGGCGGGTGTAAAAAGCACACAATAATAAAAATGCTAAGCCTAAATCACAACAGACTTGCCATGGTGTGCAAAATAATGATGCAATATAAAGCAGTACAATACAGCAATAAATATATCAAGGGGATCTCATTTTAAGACACACACATGATATGGACAAAAAGTCACATCTGTAAGCTTCAATAGTGGTGTGGAATCATTGGGGCTTACCGATGTTACTTTCTGTCCATATCATATTTGTCCATATCATATTTGTCCATACCCTATTGAGGCTTACCGATGGGACTTTTTGTCCACATCATGTGTGTGTCTTAAAATGATGACCCCTTGATATAGGTATTGCTGTACAGTATAGTACTGCTTTATATTGTATTATTATTTTGCACATAATGGCTAACATGTTGTGATTTAGGCTCAGCATTTTTATTGTTGTTTGCTTTTTACATTCGCCGTATGAAACCCAATAAGAATGGCCTGAGACCCAATAAAGGTCGGAACTGGCCGCGGGTAATTGACATGTTGTCAGAGATTGTTGTTTTGTACAGTTGGTGATTATTTTTAAGCAATTTCTTAAAATTACATTATCCACGTTAATCATTTTTTTGCTGTGAGCAGTACTGCCGCGATATAGCAAAACCTAACAAAAACATTTCAAAAAGCATAAACAAACATGACTTCTTTTTGTTTGTGGGAAGCTACCTATCAACAAGCGCGAAGAAATAATTTATGCTCATACAATTAACAGCAGCTTCAAGGCAAAAATGAAAAAAAATTGATTCAGTTGTTTTCTTGTTGAAAAATAATAAACGACCACGAAGTTATTATTCTTCAAAACAAAGCTACTAGAAACGTTTTAAATTACCTCAATTGGCACATTTCAGCGCTCTATTTTAAGTAGGGAGGTGAACAAAATAATATTCCTTCTTTCCCTCATAAACTTATTTTAAATGGCCTTCACTTTTCAATGTCTGGAATTTTGCATGGTAGCAATTTATTTTATTTCATTTTGAATCATATTTAGAGCACTAAACTAATTTCAAAAATGTTTAAGTCTTCCGGTCAGCAATCACCTCTGTTTTGTTACTAAAGTCAACGCGAACTTTGGTTTCGAGCCAAAATGTGATGAAAAAAATGATCGGCATTTGTGTTCGGCCATTCGTCATGCAATCAAACGCGCTTAATGTTTTCAATCTTTTTAGTAGAAGTCATCGCTTTAGTTCAGCTCGCCACCCTGCTCATCTTTTTCACAGTGTCAGTAACCGAGCATTTACAATCTCGAGGCAAAAACCAGGGCGGTAGGACATATTGACTTTGTTGCCTGGTGTGATATGGTAAGAGCAGGTCTACCGGTACTTGTAAAACCATGCAATCATTGACATAAATTTTAAAATTTTTAGCCTGGTGCCGAATTTGCCGATATGTTTTGAGATGCAAAGGTGAAAACCGCATATTTGGAAGACGCTAGTTGCTGAGAAAGATGGATCAAAACTTCTTATTTACTCGGATTTTTGGTGGCAATTTTTTACCATGTGCTAATTTTAGTATGTCAAGGCGCCTTTTAGTATTTTTAATTTTGTTTAAATGTTTTTAACATTTTGACATTATGGCGATGGTAATCTTCATTTTTTTTGTCTTTTTTGGAGGAGATTTTGAGTCTATGAAAGATAAAATTGTCAGAAAAGGTGTTTTGCAAGTTCGCCACAGCTGTATGGCAGTCGTATCCATTCTTCCGTGGCCAACATCAGTGTAATAAAAATTAGTAATTTTTGATGAAAAACTACCCAAAAAGACAAAAGTTGATCGCATTTACCCAATAGATTGTTTTAGCAATATAACAACGCAAGTGAGAAGACCAATTGTGGGTAGTGCATTTTTGAGGTACGTTATTTTTTTGTTATTAAGTTTTAGGCCACTTCAAAACATCAAGTTTCATCATACGCAATCAAGTTCGAGTGAAACATGTAGTGTGCTTTATAGCTACTGTTTTGTGCAACACACTGGTGCGGTCAATATTTTACAGCTACGATAATAGCAAAAACCATGTATTTACATCAGAGTAGATTAGTTTTTTTTTCGATAGTCGTGATTAAGGAGTGTTTCCTTAATTGTGTCCAGTTGTTTTGTGATGAGAAAATAATTAATTAAAATTATTCTCACAAATGTTTCTGACTGTTAAACAGAAGGCGAATTTAGACTAAGGGTGTATTAAGGTGAGTACTATTTGTACTGCTGCATCAGGCTTTTCTTGAAATAGGCCCAGAGCCATTAGTAGCTTAAATAGAGTTGACTGAAAGTTTTTTAAAGCTGTGAGTAAGAATCGAAAAAAATGAAACTTTTTATCACCGCAGCATAAAGCACTACTTCAGCTTTATTCGACCCTGATTTAAATGATATCAGTATGGCCCAGTGAACATCGTTTCGTTGTATCTGTTCTAATATGACGTATTTTGTAAAAGCAATCTGAAATGAATTATAATCTGTTTGAGATAGAAGATGGCCATGTTGCTACCAAGCAGGTGTTAACTTGCCAATTTTGTGACACACCTTCACTTATGCTAGTGGTGGGAATTTTTTGCGACCCAATAACAATTTGGGCCCGATTTCCATATCAAAGGCCAAAAGAGCCGTAGGATGCCGACCCCTGATCTAGGCATATGGAATAGTATCAAAGGCGTTTTGAACTTCATGATTTTCTGGACTTAGTCTTTAGATTTTTTTAGCTAGCTTTTTGCAGATAAATTGCCACTGGTTTGTATCCGCCCAACAAAAGATATTATTCAAGAAGTTATTTCAGGTAATAGCGCAAAAATAAAATCCGTATTTTATCTGTTTTCGTGAAGAAATTGGTGTTTGGTTTTGTTCCAAAAGGTTAAAGTTGATGAATCTCGGTTGCTTACTTTTTGCACATCAAAAATGAATGTGATATGCACGGATGTAAAGCCCTCTTAAAACTTGGCAGATTACGAAGTGGCAGTATTTGCCAAAAAAAGAAATGCTTTGTTTCCTGAAAGTCAATTGAGATTTGAAGTACAATTTTCAGAAAAATTTGACTTCTCCAGCCTTTTTCTTTTGTCTATATGGTACTAACAACAACGCTGCAATTTCAAACAAGCGAAAATATTAGAATTAAACACACAGTTGTTCCGTCATGGTTGCCACAGCGCTCCAGCCCACCGGTTCATATTTAGTTTATGTCAGTTTTTATCAATCTTTTAATATACGGTGCTTTTATTTCACTTTCCAAAATTCTACACAATCCAATCATCTTTAAATTAAATAAAAAGGTTGAAATTGTTACATCGAGTTAGAATAGAATTTAATGCAATAGTTGCAGCTTATTTTGTGGTTGATTTCAAAAAATTGAAAAAAGATCTTCACTACTCTTTTGCACACCCAACGTTGGTACATTTACGAAAAATTCGGGTACATCCAGGTGGTGCGTGACTCTGCTGAGAAACACTGATTCATATTTTTAAGAATGTAGAAAAAAGAATTAAACTAGATTTTTAATTTCAGGTCAGGTCTAAATAATCTTAATGTCTCATTTAACCTGTCAAATATCAAACTTTTCACATATTACAGTTGCTTCATTTGTTTCGATTATTGTAATGACTTCACTTTGAAATAATCGAAGCACTCTAACAGTAAAAGATGTTTAGTTGATTTCTCGAAGCAAGCAACGCAAACTAGATTTGCGACAAAAACAGTTCTAAAATTATGTCATTGCTTTTTTCAATAGCGGTAGTTTGAAAAAACAGACAAATTTTTATAGCAAATCCAAGAGACTAGCGATGCACTTAGCAAACTGCAGGCAGTCACCAAGTGCACTGAAGAGACCTGATAGGTTGAAACAGTGTCACTGTCTGCAGTTCGCTAAGACAAATTTTTGTTTACCGAAAACAGATCGGATAAGAGTTGTCACATAAAAACTTAAAGAAAATACTATGCTCGCAAAAACATAGCGACATCTTTGAAAATAAAAGGTTTATGGTTTTTAGATTTGACAAGAAATACAGATGTCAGCACTGCTTAATTATATTTACGTATGATTCATAATTTTACTTAAAATAGACAAAAACGGCTACCAACAAGAACCTGCTTTGTTAATGCACCCCAAACTGGTATTGTGTTCTTCAAAACAAAAGAAACAGGACTGGTGTACACCCAAGCAAAAACAAATGGGTTGCAAAAATAAACTAGAAAAACTAGAAGCAGAAACTGGAACTCAAAGCCAATTAAAAATTCTGAAAGCAAACAGTTACTTACAGTGGTGTGCTAATTAATTTCATCAAAGGAAAAAATTTCTAATTTTAGAATTTGGCAAATTTCTTTAACTTGCTGTAAAACTGATACTTTGTGTGTCCACCCTTTGTTTTAATAACACATTTGATAAGGCTTGACGTTCAATCTATTTATTTGGGGGCATTTTTTTTATTTCTTCATTGTGATATCAAATTTGGATAGTTTCTTCAATCCGATGTACTTTGATGAACAAATCTTTTTGCAAGACGGTTTTTTAAATTACTCACAAATTCGAATAGGATTGAGGTCTGGTGAATTTTCTGGGCAATTTAGCACCTTCACTTTGCTGACTCTCAAGATTTTGACCTTAATCTTTGATTTGTGGCAGGAAACCATGTCTTGCTGAAAAAGCTGGATTTGTCAGAAAATTTTTTATTCACTTCTGGGGTAAATTTCTCCTCAAAACAATTAAGTACTGACTGGAATTAATTATCCTTTGCACTGGGTACAATCGCCCAGAATCATAGCATGAAAAACAATCCCAAAAATTTTCTTGGAGGTTTCGCTGTAAGTGACTTGACCTTAAAGCCTCCTTTGTGGATTTCCTTCGATACTGATTTTGCATTCCCAACTGCACAAAAAGATGGGTCTAGTTGGAAAACAAAATCTGTGGAAGAGTAAAAAATCACTGACTAACGAACAAATTATATAGCAACTAAATATCGCATTTTTGAGAGTTCACCATAATTATTGAAACAGTTGTTTAACGTTAAGCACTTTGAATTCTAATAAAAGCACGAAAGTTTTTCATTTTTTTGCCCAGTGCTATTGCAATTTTTCATGTTATTTGTCAAAAAATGTTTTTTGTGGGTCTTCCCTCTTTTTCCTCCAGCTAAACAACGTCGACGAAATGTGGATGATTAGATGTTGACTCCAGCCAAAATCAAATACCTGGAAAGATCTGAACTTATTTTTCTTGAATTAATTTTGCTTTCTCGCAACAAATGATGTTCATCTTTTGACCAAGTGACTTTTTTCTGGCCACAGCGACAATGCGCATTGATGTGGCCGATCCCGTTTTTTAGCGAAGCTCATTTTGATCACGACACATTCTTTTGGTATTTCTCCTGACTTTTGCTTATATGTTCATTTAATGTCAATACTTTTAATCTTGTTTTAGGGTAACAACCATTACATTAAAAAAACTGGTGTTTAGCAATGATTATACAAAACTAAATTAACAAATTCTTAAACTTAAACCACCAATCTGTAAAAAACTCAAAAACGTGATTTGATGTAATTAATTTGCGCACCACTGAATTTAAAAAAATTAAAAATAAAAAAATTTATTAAGATGTGACAAAAATAAGCCATGAAGAAGCAAAAAAGCTGTATCAAAAGTAAGCAAATCAAACAGCTTAACAAAACAAATTTCTGGAATTAGCTCAAAAAAGTCTTAGCTAGTCAGTAGACCTGAAACACATGTTGTAGTATTACTTTACTTACATCTAAAATTAAACAAAATAGTCTGATTCACAGTAAAAACAAATGTACAACAACATAAACTGCACAACTTTACAACAAAAACAAGAAGTTTATCAAATAATGTAAAATACCAAAGTCACATGTTTTGATATATCCAGTCACGGGATCCAGCCAAAAAAGCGAATGCTATCAAAGGTGAAAATCAATATTCAGTTTCTTATAGTAATGCAAGATGCTGGTGGTGCACTTAGCAAACTGCAGACAGTGACACTGTTTTGAACTATCAGGTTTCTTCAGTGCAGTTGGTGACCGACAAGAAACTAGAGGCTTTTAATAAAGCATAGCTTAGACCACTACACTTGTGGGATCTAGGTCCTATGTGATGGATGGCTTGTCAATACTCTGCGAAGTCCTATCACTCGTGAATGAGTGGCGGTTGTCGCAGGTGCACTAAGTCTAGCAACTACCAGAACAATAGTGCTGTCACAGCCAAGTGGTCACAAGCTCTTATAGTAATGCAAGATGCTAGCGATGCACTTGTGATGCACATGCAAGTGACCACTCGGCTGTGACAGCACTATTGTTCTGGCAGTTGCTAGACTTAGTGCACCTGCGACAACCGCCACTCATTCACGAGTGATACGGCTTCGCAGAGTACTGACAGACCATCTACTAAAGTGGACCTGGTATAGGTCCCACAAGTGCGGCGGTCTAAGCTATGCTTTATTAAAAGCCTCTAGTTTCTTGTCGGTCATCAACTGCACTGAAGAAACCTGATAGGTCGAAACAGTGTCACTGTCTGCAGTTTGCTAATTATTCAGTTTGCTTGGAGGATGTTTAAAAAACTTTTTTAATAATGTCTTTCTGTTTGTTAGAAGAAAACTAGCACTAAAAAAACATTATTGCTTAAAGGTAAAAGTCAAGCTCTTCCATACAAATTATTTTAAGAAGGCATTAATTTCTCTTGCGGGTCAAAAAAGGCGGAGAGCTTATGGCATAACTATTCCACGATGGCAAGTCTTGTTAGATATGATTGCGTGACATTCTGTAACAAGCAGTAAAATATATTTTGAGTAATGCCCAGGAATTTTAGCTGAAAGTTAAAACTCATTATTGATGCGCATAAATTCATGCTCCAATTGCAGATTTATAGCCAGACTATGCCACCACGAGGGGTAGATTGCTCGGCTTTACCACCAGTCTGGCACATGAATGCGAAGGAATCCCGTTAAGTTTCTTACCCACCTAAACAATGATCGAATTTTAAAAAATAATATCTACATCTAGAAATAATTTTTAAAAAGTGGTCGGTTGTTTGCAATTTTAACACATCTACTCAGCGGCGTTGAAAGTCAGGAATTTTCTTTTCAAAATAAAGTATCTCTAAAAAAAGATCTGCCTGTTTATTTCAAGACTGAAATGTGCATAACAACCACTTCAAAAAAGTTTTTGTATTTACTTTGGCATCCAAAAGGGCAAATAAAAAATGGCACGCCAGTGCTTAAAAGTGTAAAAATGACCGTCATAAATATTTGAAGAAAAGTTCCTTTTCAACTATGGTTATAATAGTTTTGACGTAAGAATGTATTAGTGTAACAAGCCATGGTTAAACGCTGCCTATCAATTTGTTTTTCACAAGCGTGTACCAAACCCTTCGCTAATGCCAACATCGTTGGGTACTGTAAGCACAGATCTGCTTCAATTCTAGCTGGATCCAACCGTTTTAAAAAAACTCACAATATTTTTATATTTATAGTCTAATTATAGGTCGTAGGGTATAGCAGAAGAAGAATTTTTTCCCCAACGGGGAACGCTATCAAATGGGTTTTTAGAGGGGTTTCTGTAGATTCGTCAAGTTGAGAGCTGGTTTGCTTCAGTTTAGATTTGGCTAGAGCTTTCTTTGTGTGATTTCTAACCAAAATTATTGTTGGTGCTTTTCAGCAGCCAGATTGCCAAACCGTCGGCGCATGTTGTCACTAAAGAGCAAAACTCGTTGGGTATCATTAGATGCACCATTTTCTCTGCATATGGTTTAACAAGTTTCTCAGTAGTAGTGGGCAGGTTCTTTCAGTTTACTATTTCATATATCAACTAGAACCGAAATTAAAGCGCAGGCTTTTCTTACGCCTTGATTCTCAAGTAGGGTAGCGTCAATTTGCCATTGCATGTCACTCGTTTTGAATATCAATGTCATTTTTCTTCCTGCTGAAATCTATCTAGTTGAGATTACTCAATCTCCGAACGGCTGCCGTTTCTGCCTTTGTATATTTCGCCGAGTTGTAGTAACGCATTCAACGTCACTACCTAGCAATAAAAACGATGCGTACATTCCCGACCATTTCGATGAAATTTTTCGGCCAACACAAAACGGCAAGCAAAGTAATATTTTTAAACCAACTTTTGTTTAAGTTAGGGTTACTACATGACCTCATTTAGAGGATGCATCTTTCTTTCTGCAAAAAATAACTTGTTCGGCAAGGGCGAGTAAAAATTTTTTTTCTTTTTCTTTATTTTTTTTTTTTCTGTATTTTTCAAAGGTGTCAGCACAAAAAGATCACAAGTAGTTGCATATTTGTCAAATTATCAACAACTTAAAATTGAAGTCTTAGGTTTATTTTTTGTCAAAAAAAGGTTGAAGATTTTTAGTCATTGTCTAAATTTGGATCTCGAGAGTTTTGCTTTTTGACCCCAAACGAATGTGCTCTCTTTTGATCTGGAAAATATGGCACTCTATTTCTAAAGTAAATACGAAAACAATTTTGGTATTTATAGAACAAGATATTAAATATTAAAGTTAAATGCAAAAACAAACAATGTTTTGAGTAGGGCACTGCTTGTGAACCTGATGAAAAGAGGTAGGATCCCAATTAAAATACCTCCGTTTAGTTCAATATTATCATTAAATCATACATTTTGCAAAGGTGCAAATTACACGTGGTTAGCATTCCCTGCGAAAGCACATATTGCATGCCGCTACATGCTATGTTTGGTTTCATGAAGTGATGTGGTCTCATCTTCATTAGCACTCTTTCACCGATAGCTTTAAGACATAGTCTACAGGAGTGGCTCCCAACAGAACGGTGAGAAACTTTAATATTTTACAAGAGAAATTGGATTCTCATGATTTAAATTTACAAATTAAGCTTTATACATTGTTTAATTTCAGTGCATTTTATCAAACACTTGTGTTTCTGACATTATTTTATGCATTTGCTTACGTAGCTTACAGTATGTCTAGCAAAGTGATCACATAAACATTCTCACATGAATTGAGGGGTTAAAAGGACCAGTGGGCGCCGGAAAGCAAGTATTGACAAAAAAGACAGTCGAAAACACATTTTTACTACGCATAAGGGCAACTTCTTTGAAAACCATTAGAAAGCTTCACCACTAGTGCACCTCAGGAAAAGGTCATTATGCAAAAAGACTACACAAATCACCCAGCGTCGCAAGGATATCTTTTAAGGAATAAGTTTTTTTCTCAATAAAGTTACAAAACAGACCTCATCTTAGTTTGGCCTAAAAGTTGTACAAAATTTTGTACAACTCAAGAAATTCATAAAAAAAGGTCTATTTTTTACGAAAGTGAATTCTGCTCTCTTCTATTTCCGTATTTCTGCTCAAACACATACACAAACAATTAACAATCAAAAATTTTCTTCTGCTTGTTTTAGAGTAGTTATTTTGCTCAGTTGTTTGAAAAGCATCAAATATCAGTATAAAATTCGTGCGTTTCTTTAAATTTTATTTGGAATAGGAAAGTATAAAAGGTTTTAAAAGTGGAAAAGGGAAAAAGACACTAAAAGGTTGAGAATCACTGGTATACGGCAAAGAACCAGACAATGGAGTCAAAGTGTGACAGCATCTTTCATGTGATGTGACTACTAAAGTAAAGAGTTCAGTTACCCTGTTCTCTAACCCTTTGCAAAATGGAATCACAGCAGGGCGTTTTCCACGAAAAATGATGTAGACGAAAATATTGGATTTTTTCCGATATTCTGTTGAAAACTGGCTTAAAATTATTCGTAAGCTATTTTAA
This sequence comes from Trididemnum clinides, assembly GCA_963675345.1. Classification (NCBI taxonomy): domain Eukaryota; kingdom Metazoa; phylum Chordata; class Ascidiacea; order Aplousobranchia; family Didemnidae; genus Trididemnum; species Trididemnum clinides. The sequence continues at coordinate 13,311,320 of OY776297.1, read as the reverse complement.
GATTGGAAATGTCAAAAATTATTGAGCTACCTTACACGACTTTTATTTGATTCAAAAAGTTAATTACAAAAGTAAGTCTATGCAATTCTGAATTAGGTATAGATTCAGACACGTAGGCTTGCAAATATTGTAAAGTTGTATGTTGCGAGATTTCAAAATAGCTGCAAGTTGTTCTACCTTTTGCTACCTCAACCAGTGCCGGTGCTAGCTTAATCCTGCCCATCCTCAGAAATTCAGCGCTGGTCCCCCTCCCACTTTTGCCGTGCAAGTAACATGAATAATCTAAGATAATCGTTGGCCGTTGCACAATTTTTTGAAAGCATCCCTAAAAATGACTCCGAAAAAAGGCCATCGAAAAAGCAATTTACATTCAAAATATATCCCCAAAACTTTAAGCCATGCTTCATTCAAAGCAGTTCATTAATATTTTTGGCATTTTGTAAAACAGTTGCATAATAAGAAACTATAAAACAAAGAAAACATTTCTCCGAAAGCTTGAAAAAATATCCCTGCTCTGTTTTCAAAATGTTTTGCGATCGGCTTTCTCGGTTGCAAACACATTAAGATCTAAATTTTGTGCCCACGCTCTTTCGAAGGAATATGTCAAAAATGTAATTCTGAGAAAAACCGGTTTAAAGTTTTTGAAGTATTTAAGTTTGTACATTTGCTCGCCAATCCAAATCCTCATTCTTTGTTAATTACAACTAACTGCTGCATTTGCATGACATGTTCAAGACAGACTGTTTGTTTATCTAAGCACTAGACGGCAAAACTCCTATTTGAACAAACTTTGACCAAGTTGCACTAGGTACTTTTTTCCCAAAAACGGTACATGTTTAAACACACAAAATTTCAAGCACGATAAAGACAGCTAAACTGACACAAGAGAATGGAAATGGCTTTTCAATCTTCAGAACTCTCACGAGAGTTACGTTCCACCAGCCGTTCATAGAACCAGCGAAATTGCTTTAAAATATATGATAATTGCTCCTTTCTCTAATTTTCTTATTAACTCCAGCTTTTGAGTCACTGTTAGGGCCATTTGCTTACGCTTAGTAGACTTGGAAAGCGCAATTAAGAGCTTTAAGAAAGCTATTCGTGCAGAAAAATGCACAAAATTCTGGCGTTTCATGCAAAAATACGTAAGCGAAATTCATGTTTTGAGACATTTACTTTTTGTGTTCCATTATTTCAACAATGTGAAGTAATAAATTAAATATTTCTGCATGTTTTCACTGTTACCTCATAAAATGATATAACTTTCCGTTCACGTTGTGTTTTTGTATGGGTTGGCAGAATTGTTCACTGATACCCGACAAACACACGGTGTTTGTCAAACCAAAGGTCTGTCAAAACAAAGGTCGAACGTGCTTTTTTTGTGCTTTAGATCACGAATGATATCCCTGTACTTAGACGGCAAGCAGACAGTCTGTCGTTTAAGCTGCTTCTCAATTAAACCAAATTCTTGGTCACAGCCCAAGTAGGATTGCCCTACTACCAGAAATTTGTGGTAAATTTTTTTAAATCTTCAGAAAGAAGCAAATGCCTAAGTAAAAAGCTTTTTTTCTGTCCTCCACACTATTAGCTTGTTACCCCTCAAATCTTTTTTCTAGAATAAAGGCTTACAATGATGACAAAATTTCATCAGACCCCCTTCCATCCATATTCTCAGCCCACGCAAACACAAAGCCGCTTCCTTCCTCGCGACCATCTGCATTTCAGACCATGTGTATGCCTAGGTAGTAACCACATACTTGTCGTAAGTAAAATGCAACCAATGTAGACAATTTTGGTAGAGGCATGATTTGCTGGAAAACATAAAAATAGTGCCTCTGCTACTTCTTGCTTCGGTCTGCTTTTATTTTACTTTTCAAGATGGCTTGTTAAGTTATAACTGTCAACCATTGTTACAGTTACCGCTTGTATCAGACTTTGGTGACCCAAAACCTAAGCTAAAGTCTTCAGAAAACACTTTGAAATCGAACGATTGCTTTGCAAACATTCGGTTTTGTTCTGTTTGCAACAAGCTACTATTATACTTCCGGTACATTTTTGCAATGCTCAGATTTAATGGCAAGTATTCGCGAAATGAGTTGTGGCTGCTGCTATAATGCGATTGCATACATGGGAATTGCTTAATGTGAGCTTTTACGCTCTCCGTGATTGAATCTTAAATTCTATTTGGACTATTTATGTGTTTTCCCCTTGCATTTACCTTCGCTATTACGTTCCCCTCTTTCATTTGAGCATTAATTAAATCGATTGGTTTTCTTGTTATTTGAAAATGCTCATTAAAGTACTTTTGCAGACATAAACTTCTTCGGTTGGATCATTACTTATCAAGTCTTGCTGATGAGATGTTTACTCTGTACCGAAAAGACATAGCATTGTCTCTCTACCCCTTTTTTTTCGCACTGGAGTAAATCCTTCAATACAACCAAATATAATTTGTTGCAGCTGATCATAAATTTTGGAGAAGAAATTCATGAACAGGAGCGGCCAGACATCCAAGTTTACCTTGGATGAACAATTTTTTGGCAATTTACAGCGCATACTTGACCTTTGCTAACGGTCTTTCCTTTTCCAGAAACACGTTTCTGCTTTTTCACGTCTCTTCCATATTGGGGGTTACTCCTTCGCTTTCTTGACCTTTTCTTGAGTGTTTCCTCGCATTTTGGCATTTTATAAACACCTGATAATTGTAAAGCTTACATTGCAAAAAGGTAAAAAGGACAAATTATAGCATGATGACTAACGTAGTATTTCTTGTATTATACAGTATACCGCAGTCGTATTCAATTTAGCAGAATTATTTTGAAAAAAATGTTTTCACCTTAACTATCATTAAGAAATTTTAACCAACACAGAAGTCACTTTTCAATCTTTTAGTTTGTTTCACCAGGGTCATCAGCATCACTTGCTTCACAGTTTTCAGCATTTTTGTCCAGTTGACATGAAGGTTCTGCAATTCCAAATCATCGTCGCTCTCAGCCAGAGCATCGGCTAGCTGTTCAAGTTTAGAACCTGTCAGTATTCTACCTGGCCTATGAGTCCTAGCTTAGCTGGCAAATAAAAACCGTTTATCATACAGTCTTGGACGAAGTTTTAGCTCCCAAAAGATACATAGTCCATGTCTGAAGTGGAGGCCTATCAGGTGTAAAGTATACTTAGCAGCGGCAAAAACTCATACCTTTTACTGCAAGTAAAGAGGAAGCTAGCATGCGTTTGCCTGGTGGATTGCAATAGCCTATATACATTCCCTCCTGGCGTGCTGTAGTTGACGGACGCTCGCCTGCTGGTTAGTTGCAGTATACTGACGCTCAAATGTTTCTTGTTTCGCGCCAGCGGACACGCATCAATGATCATCAACGCTACAGAGTTTCCAACTTAAATCTGGGTTTCAAAAGGTTTTAGAAAAACACACAACATCGGGAAGGAGGTTTGTCAAACAGGTGATAGAATATCATTACTCGTTAAGCATGCCAAAAGGCAATATGTTGAAACATTTCGCTTTTATACATAAATATTGAAAACTTATTGTGACATACCACCTTTTGTCTGCTCCTATCTTGTTTAATCGTTGGAATTGACATATCACATTTATACAGCACAAAGATTACATTGTGAAACAACAATAAATGAAGATATTTTAATTTTCAAAACAAGTGACATATTCCCTTTTTTTCACTAAAGGCTTCAATTGAGAATTACAGCAAAATATTTGGCCTGCTTAGGGTATGTAAGAAGTACTTTTTCAGCTTCCTTTGCAATCAAATTTATCAATTCATTCTGAATATCTTTGGTTAAATAGTGTTGTTTAAATTTGAGGCTAACTATCCTGTTTTGTAATTTATTCAAGACGGGATCCCCTTTTGCTAGTTCAAATAATCCCGAAAATTTACCATTGTGCGGTAAACCAAGAGTTTCCTTCAACCCTCTAAAAGCCAAATTTCTTTTTGCCAAAAATATTAAGACAACTATGTGAACACTTCCACTTCCATAATTTATGCTCTTATTGACTTCAGTTTTTTTGACTTCGGTCAAATTCGCTTCCACGGTAACGTTAACGTTGCCTAAGCAACTGCAACTGCAGATGTGGCTGCCTTACTTCAGAAACCACTTACCTTTTACAAATGAAGTGTATTTATCAAATAATTTTGAACAAGACAAATAAGTGTATGTCACTTTTGCATTTCAACTCTTTGTTTACGTCCCAAGCATGGTCATTTAGATTGCGATCAGATCAATTAAAATTTTGACATCATCCTCCCCCTCCCTCTTAGGAAAGCTGTTAAGTTAGTGATCTACCAGTAGTTTTGGCTGTTTAAGCCAGTGATGTATTGGTATTCCTAAAACAGTAATGGTTTTGACGCTCAAGGTGAAGCCCCTCCTTTCCGGCCGGGAGGTCATGGGGCGGTTCCATCGGCCCTAAACTCAGCAATGTTTCCACTCCGTTTGGTAAGACTACGTAAAAAATCAATCCGTAAGTAGACCGATTACTATAAACAATGGTTCTCATATCTTTGGTCGGATTTTTATGCCTTAAAAAATTACAACTGTTAGTCACTTTTGAAATAATTTTATCCCCAAAAACCTATTTCCTGCGCTCACTTATCTTTTATAGTCAAAAAGCTCGCTCCAGATATCCATATGTGCAATTGTTTTTGCCATCAGTAAAGGCTTTTTCCAATTTGGTCATGTCGGGCTACCAGCTTACTTTCTTGCAAAAGCCGAGAAAAAGAGGGCTAGAGCCCTCACTTTTACAAGTGGAGAGACACCCCCAACAACTAACCTTGTATTTTGAGTAGCAACTACTACTAAAGTTAGAGCGTTCATTTATTACCACTTTTGTGTTCTTTTAGCCATTTATTTTTTTTTGTCACCGCTTCTTCCTCACTTTAGCTTTTGGTGACTTTGCTTGATATACGGTAAGCTTGGTAGAAAAAATTTTGTAGTAACAAAAAATTAAGAAATTTGTACCTAATTTTGTAAAACGTTTCAATAAAAATTGCTTACAGAAATATCTGAATCATAAAATTTTTTCGAATAATCAAAACCACCTTACAATGCACGACTTCTCGACTTACGTAGCTGCAAATAGTTGCGCCTAATTACAAGCCCATGTAACGTCGCTGTATTTGTGCTGGCATAGTTGATATTTATCACCAGAACAATCGCTTTAATTAGGCCAGAAATAACCATTGTGAAGGAAAACCAGCGCGCCGGATCACCGTCAAGCATACGATAATATCTTTTGCTTACAATCTCCTTCCTTAGTAACTGCGTTAAATATACTTCTGACATTCAGGTGAAGTTCCTGAGTTTTTGCAGCAAGGCTTACTTTACCTTTTTGGCGAGGTAAGATTGGTACTATTGGTATGTATAATTAGTTTAGATTTAATAATATGATGTAACGGGAAACTTCCGCACGAGTATTTATTTTGCCTTTTAAAAGACCATAAATCTGATCAAGGACATGAAATCACTCGTTTTACATTAGCGTGGATTTGATTCTACATTTTATTTGAAGTACTAAACCCAACTTTGTCGTAGGCGTTTTTTTCAAATAAAAGCGTTTTGGTAAAGATACAATAACCTTTTTAATCTGCAGCAAAAAGTTTAATAAATGTTTTGCTAACATGTATTAAGTTGTACACAGTGCATGCTCTCTGAAATATAGGCAAAACACATCCGGGATAAAGCATCATCTGGACTTGCAAGTCGTCATTGCAACCATAGATGTAGCTACATGTAGGGGTCCACATCAATCTTGCCCCCAATTTTTTTGAATTCGATGAGGGAATAAAGAGATTTTGGACCGAAAAGTGAAAAATAAACACTTTCGAAAAGTTGAACTCCACAAAATTAGTTTTGCAATCAATTTCATATCTTTGAACCTCAACTTCATATCTTTGAACCCTCAACTTCTATGTGTTGCTACCTCACCGATTCCAACTCATTACTTTTCACATTGGATGAGATATAGCATCATAGGTAGCGTTACCAACTTTCTGTTTCGCCATTCCGGGACACCTTAATACCAAGAATTCCAAGATTGATGCAATAGAAGCTAACGAAACATGATAGACTTTAAGAGCAATAGCGCGTGCTGCGCGTCATAGGGTGATGATTGTGCAGCGTTATTCTAACAACCTCTAAGACCCTAATTAATTTATCATAATAGAAAACACTTGTGAAGCGGTGAATCTTTACCGCATAAATGCAAACAACTACTAAAATAAAAAAAAAATTGCAAAGATATATCAACTATACATGTATAGTAATGCAAGAGATTAGCGTTGCACTTAGCAAACTGCAGACAGTGACACTGTTTCGACCTATCAGATCTCTTCAGCGCAGGTGATGACCAATGAGAAGCTAGAGGCCAACCACTACAGTGGACCCAGTATTAGGTCCCACAAGTGTGACGGTCTAAGTTATGCTTTATTAAAAGTCTCTAGCTTCTCATTGGTCACCAACTGCACTTAAAGGACCTGATAGGTCGAAACAGTGTCACTGTCTGCAGTTTGCTAAGTGCATGGCTAGCCTCTTGCATTACTATACATGTAAGACCTTGTGACCACTAGGCTGTGACAGCACCATTGTTCTAGCAGTTGTTAGACTTACTGCACCTACGACAACCGTCACTCATTCACGAGTGATACGGCTTCGCAGAGGTTAATAGACCAACCGCTACAGTGGACCCAGTATTAGGTCCCACAAGTGCGGCGGTTTAAGCTATGCTTTATTAAAAGCATCTAGCTTCTCATTGGTCACCAACTGCATTGAAGAGACCTGATAGGTCGAAACAGTGTCACTGTCTGCAGTTTGCTAAGTATATCAATCTTAATTTACAAAAATATAGTAATCAATGAACTCTCGGTAAGACAAAGAGCTGTCAGTAACTTCCAGGACAAAAGTGACCCAGCCCGGGACACGGGACGCCAGACGTCAATTCCGAGACTGTCCCGGCCATTCCAGGACGGTTGGCATACCTAATCATAGGTCAAGAAAAAATTATTTTTCTTATTTTTTTTCTTCTTTTGAGGGCACAAGTCTTTATGGCATGTTAGTGACAAGTGTATGCTACATCTTTGCACTTCAAATTGATATTAGAATGCCTTTTGTATGAATATTGCATGTCGATATTTTTACTTAATACAGTACTTTAAGTTAGAGGCATCACCAAAATCAGGAGCAGCCAAAAAAATATCATCCACAATTTAAAAAACTTAATTTGGTCGACCACCAACAAAAAAAGCCAATTCATAGGAAGGAGGTTCTTGATTGGCATTTTCTAAAAAGTGTTTCATGGAATAAGCCACCCGTCTAGAGGCAAGTATTTTTATTCAATTTTGAATTTTTATCAAGATTTTGGAGAACTAACATTTAGGATCGAACAAAACCACAAGTCTTTTTCCACCCTTCACTCAGCAACAGTGTTAAATTTAGGCTGTGAATGTTGCTAAATTTGATCAATCTCTGTAGGCAATCTCGTTTAGAAGCAGAAGATGATTAAAAGGTTTTACTTGGTTATCAAAATTCGCTTTTAAAACAATTGCCTGAACAATGACCACTGGCAGATTTTTACATTGAATTGCATAAAAGTGATAGGATTTTATGTCAATAAAACGCTTAAAATAAACAGTTGTTAAATAGATGTTAGACGTGTTTGATTTATGACATCATAAAATGTATAAAAAGTCAATGTAAATTGCAAACTGTATGGGTTGACTTGCTATTCCTGATGGCCAGCCCACCAGCATGCGCCTGTTATGCAGGCTTATTTGTAGCTATGTTTTAGCATAGAACCAAATTCAAACAAAGTGGCATATTTGGGAATACTGAGAACAAATTAATTATAATATGCAACTTATATACATAGAATATCAAGTTGTTTGTAAAAGTACATGGTATTGCTTGCCGAGATGATAAGACAGTCTTCTGTACGTTGCATACTGCAGTTGATTTTAAGTAGAATTAACAGTTTATTGAAACCTTATGCAAAAATTCTGGCAAGATACAACAAAGATATATCGAATGAAATTTTAACACTTCCACTTAAACCTTAAAATTGAGACAACGAATCAAAATCGAACTTTTTTAAAATGATATGTTTTAACTCTTAAGTTATAATCGACTAGCACTAAGCAGAAAAAATAAGGCAATGAAAGTTAGCCAAACCTTATGATTCAAAGTATTTGTTCTTTTTAAAAATTTTTGAACCTACCTTGAACTGGTTGTTTATAATTTTTCTTATAAACCATATACCAGCCAGTAAGTTTAACAGCAACCTTTAAGCGCAAAACCAGGATTTTTGTAGGAATGAGCTAAAGTAAAATTTTGTGGCAAAAAGCACGCGTTTTAGGAAAACGTTAGTTGAAGGGGGAAGCTTTAGTCTCAGTAAACTCCCTCCCCCTTGTTTGCGTGCGTGGCCACCTTTAATTGTCACAGTGCAATCAATGCGCAAAGCTAAGCGTAGACTACCAACTGAGAGTTACAATTTCAACCAAATCACCTTGAATTAATGCTATTTGTTTCATGGTTTCTAGCATTAATTCATTCCAGTTCAAAATAGCTCATAAAGTTGATATTCATCCAATCATCTAAATCACCCAATTTTTTTGAAGCAAATACGTGACGTCATATGCAGCTTTTCTAAAAAAGCAAATTAAGGAACAAAGAAGTAGTTAATCTTCAGAAAAATTGAGTTAATTTACTGAATTTGTTCAAGATAAAAAATTACAGTTCGTGCACCTAACACTAATTTCAAAATCGAAGCCGATTTATCATTTACTCAAAAATAGTATTTGTGCTACATTTTGCGCCCAGATCGTCTGACGCAACACCCACCCATTTAAGACATCCTGCTTGTTCTAATTTTATAACTGCATTTTCCTATTTCCTAGTCGATTGAGTATAAGGTGAAGTAATTGTACAAAAGAAGGAGTGCGATACCAAGATATCAATTACTAGATAAAGAGAGAGGTTGCAAGTTATTGCTATTTGCTTTTAAATTCTACCCGAGAGAAACCGACCATGGGATTTGGTTATGTGTTTCGCAGTATGCAATATTGGTCTCATTTTATTATTTCGAGTCATTTCAAACAAGCTGGATATCACTATCAAAGACATCGTGCTTCGTCGTTCAGAATTCGGGATAAGACAAAATATAAACTATAAAGCTGTGTAAATAGTACTTACGGAAAGGTTGCGGAAAAGCAAAATTACAGCCGGAATTGGCCCAAAAGTAACTTTTTTGTATCAATTTTATTTGAATAAGCAATAAAAAATGTCTGTTTGAAGAAAAAATCAATTTCTGAGAATAAATTAGCTTAATGGAACCTGCATTATGTTTTTTGTCTTATTGTTTAAATCAACCTTTTGCTTGTCTGACGTTTTGACTCTGTTGAAATTAAAATCTAAAGAATATTTTACATTAGATTGTATTGTAGTTTTAAGAAACTTGAACAAATATGAAGATTACGGTTTTCTTGCTGATTGCAATTTTTGTAGTTTCAGCAATACCAAAAAGTGAGTCGATAATGCTACTATTAAAGTCATGGAATACATTAGATTTTAAATTTCAGTGACATAATTTATGATGTTTGCTAATTTTCATGATCTTTAATTAAGTACTGTTCATAACTTTTGTTCAGTTAACTAAGATCTATTGAAAATTGAGGATTAAAAGTTAGATTCGTAAAAATAGTATAAGAAAAGAAATGTGGGGTGAACAATAGTCAAGTTGCTCCATTTCTTCTCTAACCACAGATTTGAATTGACCGCTTGTTCCACCAACAAAGAACAAAATATTCCACTCTGATTAAAATGTGGGCTAACAGTTGAAAAATAAAAATAGCAGATTGCATCAAATTTCAGTTTTGGTTGTTTTTTGAATTAGTAGCCTTTCAATTCTAATGTCGACAAAAAAATGCAGGAAATAAATTGAATTATAATGTGTTTCAACGAAAAATATGGAGAGATCAAATATCAAGAAAACTGTGCTTTTGCAATAAAACGTGTCGTTATTGCGTACCATTCTCAGGAGTTACGTAATTACATTGATTGAAAGGCGTGGTGTTGATGCCCCAACAGCCCTTGTCTTGAAATGCAACTTTGAAATGTAGTTTCAGGTTGCATTTGCACACAGCGGTTTTTGCAACCAGAAATAAAACTTCTTACCGATATTTAAAGGAGGTTGTGAGACAAGGTTTTAATGCTTGATATTGGGTGCATACTGCACACGCTCTCTTCTCACTCAGTATCAAGCAGCGAAACCTTGTCTCACAACCTGCTTTTGGTATCGGTAAGAAGTTTTATTTCTGATTGCAAAAAAGACTGTATGCAAACGCAACCTTAATTTAAGTTTTTTTTAGAAAAAGCTGGGAAGAACAGAAGAGCAAAGTTTAAAAAGTTACTCAGATTTTGTCGGTTGAACACGAGAAAGCAAAAGGTAAGCATAATTTTTGCTTTGCTTTGTAAGTAAAATTTGTTTTACGAAAGGACTTCTTAAAAGCCATTTTCAATAATAGGACTAAACAATATTGAAACATCTTCTATCTATAGAGTCCATTTAAAATGAGTTTGGGCTGTGGCCAGATCGGATATTTTTGGTAATATAGCGGAGCAAGCTTCAATTAAAAATTGATCACCTTGGCTAAGTTGCAACCATTAAAAAGCAAACTATTGTAAAAAATTTAAAGGTTCCAAAATTACCAAAATTTTAGTCATAACTAGCTTACTACAATAAAAAACGTAATGTTTACTTTTACGGCTTTGCCCTCAAGACCATTATTATTTGGTAAAAAAGATTGTAGTTTTTTGACGCATTATATTTTAGTGATTTATGATTATCGCTATTATTTAAAATTTTACTCAAAAAACCATCCTTGAATTTTTTGTTTTACAGAAATGCTTTCGCTACTGTGATATGAATAATGGTGCATTCAATTTCTCTAGATCCTGCAAAAAAATGAAATATGCTTCAAGGAGATGTAAGATGTTTTCCAATTGAAAACACAATCAGCAATATTTCTTTTTAAAGAGTAGGGAGTGGCCTCTTTGGTTCAAAACTTTTACTCCTTAATTATCATTCCCACAAAAAATATATTTTGATGGTTGATTTATCAAGAAATTGTTGTTGTTCATAGCAAATAAAAATATAAGAAGCCATTTTGTAGGGACTGAAACTACATTTAAAATATTTTACACCCTTGTGCAAATTAATTGCATCAAACAACAAAACAAAGTAAAATTGAAAATTTTATACACATCAACAGGTTTTTACACAATACATCAATTTTAATGCATGATATGACCACCATTGTTCTTTAGAACTTGTTGTACTCTGTTTGGCATAGAATCGACCAACGTTTGACATTTTTCTTTGATTTCTGAGTCCCGATACCATATCCGGATTATTGCCTCTATAAGCCTGGTTTTGGTTGTACAGTCTTCACTGCGAAGTCGAAGTTTAATTATCGACCACAAATTCTCGATTGGATTGAGATCTGGGGAGTTTCCTGGCCAATCCAACACTGTAATTTTCATTTTCTTCATGTAATCCATCACTTTTTTTGCCTTATGACATGGCGCCGAGTCCTGTTGATACACCCCAGATCCATCCGGAAAAGCATTTGCAAGATCAGCGGCCACTTTTTTTCCCACAACTTTTATGTACTTCTCTGCATTCACCATTCCCTCAATGGGCAGCAATGATCCAACTCCATAGTAACTGAAACTACCCGAAAACATCTTTTTGGGAGGATGTTTCACAGATTGATTCATGTGGCATTCACGGATGGGCTCTCCAATCGACCGACAAACATGCTGACTGCGCTTGCCTTGAACCCGAAAATGGCTTTCATCGCTAAAAAGCACTTTTCTCCAATCGGTTGCAATCCAGTTTCGGTATTTTTTTGCCCAGTCAAGCCTTTTCTTTTTCATGTTAGCGGTTAAAAGTTGCTTTTTTACTGGTCTTCTTGCCATTCACCCACATTCAATCAGTCGACGACGTACCGTACTTGAACTAACATTCACTCCAGATGACAATAAATCCTTCCTCAGCATATCACTCGTCCTTCTTGGATCCTTTTTACTCTCTCGCAATATCCTGATATTGTCTCTTGTTGAAGTCTTTCTCTTCCTACCACACTTTTCCTTCCTCTTGGGTGACAATGTGCCAATGGTTCGGGCTTGCTTTAATATTCGTGAAACTGTGGACTGGTTACACCCACGATGCTGGCTATTTCACGTTGGTTTTTTGCCGTATGCTCGTGCAGGGTCAGTATTTTTGTTCGCTTACGTGGAGTAGTATCCATTATGACTTTTCTGTAACTTATGGGACAATGTATAGCAGAAAAAAATGGCAAAATAGCTTCAGTCTAACCAAATTACATTAGTTAATCCATTTGTTTATTTGCCAATTAATTTAGGATCAAGTTAATGAAATATTGCATCACCTTCAAAGTAATGGGTGAAAAAAGCAAAATCAATTGCTAACACTGAATTATGATCATGTCGTCACAAACAATCCTTATCATTTAATAAAAGACACGTCTATGCCAAAAAATGCATTTTTTGGCGTAAAAGCAGGTTTGATGCAATTAATTTGCACAAGGGTGTAAAATAAAACACAAATATTTGCGACAGAAGATCTTTCTTCAGAAGTTTTCAAAACTTGTATGCTACAATGCAAACACAATATTGGTTAACATATTGGTTCAAAAAAGAGAGCAAATTGGCTTTAATTTTGTTTGCAGTGATACAGTTTTGCAAAACCAAAACATTAGTCGTGAAAACTCTGAACTGGGTCTGAACACAAGTTGTTTTATGTATAATTGACAAGATTTTGTTGTCACCCTGAAGAACAGAAACAAATACTGTCTGCATGTTATACCTCAATATTGTTAGTCAAATAAAACTTAAGTTTTGATATTTTTAGGTTGGTGCAGGTTTTGTCGCTCTGGTTCAAAATGCAAGGCTAGATCAAGACCTCCAAAAATAGTTACTGTTCGCTAATGGCCGATGAAGGTGAAGGAACAAAAATTTCATTTACTCGGATTATCTTTGTAATCATTTGTTGTAGAGTCTTAGTTTTGAGACTTACACATTTTGAAACAAAACCAAAAACTTTTTTGTGCTGTTTTATTTAGCCAAGATCTTGCCAAAAATATATTGAAAGGTAGTTGATCCGACATAAGAAGAAAGGTCTTAAAATCATTCTCAATCTTGACCAAACCCCACCATAGACCTATTATCTTAAAAAACCTATTGCCTTCGGTGCAACAAAAAATGTTTGAAATTGAACACAACTCTCTCCAAATCTTCTTAGGGCTATTAGATTAAAATTATTTTTAGCGGATAAAATCTTTCTTAGTTTCTGGTTCACTCCTCCCCACTAAACAAAGACTCTGGTATTCCCTGTTTTTCAATATGTGGAATGCACTAATCTTACAAAAGTATTGTGTTTACATGGTGCAAAAAGGCAATGTTGTCGCCCGTCCTTAAACGCTATTTTGCATCATTTGCGATATCACAGATTAAACCCTAAAATTTGATGCTAATGTATATTCTAATTGTGGCAAAAAAGATACCTTTAAACAACAATACTGTAGCAAGATTGATATCGGCTGGCTTTGTTTGTTTTTGATTAATGTATTTTGAAAGAAAAATCTGTATTTGAGGTATCATACTAGCGTGATCTTGGTCGAATGGACACATTGCTTTATTGCTAACGCAAGAACTGTGATTTAATAACCAGTAGATCAATTCAATCAGCGAATTTTTACTTAAGCTTGTATTTTAATTTTTAGCCTTTCCTAGTAGTCTTACTCCGAACCCTACAGTATTTCATACATTTCTGTAACTTATGTTATCATATCTGTCGGACACTTGATGAACCTGACGTCAAAATAACTTGTAGTGTGTGTATTAAATATATACTTGTGATGATCCATTGTTACAATGAATGGAGTAACTAATTGTTTTATATGGGCAAGATAGTTGCAACATTGTCACTTGTCGCTAACTAGGACAGGTCAGAAAGACATAATCATCGGTCTGTTCCTTTGATATGCTATCGCACTGAGGATAACTGCCTGATTTCATCTGTGCATCGTGGTGCAAAAGCGTTCTACATGGGTACGAGAGCGCTTAAGCCTCACCCAAGACTTTCTTGGCTAGGTGAAACCTGCTGGAAACTTAGCGTCTGAAACAAATTCAAGTAGTGTTGAATGGAGATTTTTCAGCTCAGAGTTTCATAGATGTTCTGTCCATCGTGCAGCGCTGATGTTTTCTTCTTTGCATTGCTGTAGAAATTGTTTTCCAGAAGATACAAATGACTGTCTAGATCAGAAGTTCTTAAAGTTTGCCTCAATACCCCCAGGGGCATTGATATTAAATTTTGGGGGTACTGGATATTCTTATTACAAAATAAGAGGTGTATTAAATTACATGGCAATTGAAAAGTAAGGGAGGCCAATTTTACGTGAATTCCGATTAGGGGTATCGGGCTTAAAAATTTTTAAAACCTCTGATTTACACTTAAGGCGGAAAGATGCTTTTATGCGGGTGAAAGCTGGTCGAGGAGCAGATGTTTGCGCTCCGCAACTGCCCAACATTCTTGACGCCCGGTGGCAGTATTGTGACGCAGCTCAGTCAGTTGCATACCAGCTAATATTGAAAGTTTCCCAATAGGATTAGACGCCGGCATTTCGTCACAAACCAAAAAATTGCATTTATGGTGACATCGACGTTGTTTTTGTGAGCACTGCTCAATCACACTATAGTCTGCAGTGATATCTGGCCGAGTAAACAAAAACAAGTAACCCTATACTTAGCGTTTCTGCCCCAGCATCCAGGTGGCAAGTTTTTGTGCAGTGAAAAGAGCTTTCCACAGAAGATGAAAGCCCTGTCCACTGCTATACGATGAGGTTTTGTAAGCTTGAGGAGAAAGACAAGATGGATCTATTTACATTGATTTGAAATACGTGTTCGCTTTTATATTGTAGAAACGGAAGGTTGTCAACACAGTCTTTGTTTCATTAAGTCTCAATCCCCATTTTTGGAGGCATGCAGGCTCAATGTGTTCTTCAGTGATTGCCAATCGTCTACGGTACGCAATAGTTCAAGATTGTCGGGATACATAATTAAGATTGGCAGATCGTAGGAGTATATATTATACCAGAGGGAGACTGAACTGATCCTCGGGGACGCCATTTTTTAGTGTCGTTTCCTGCTTTGCTGTCTGCTTCTAGCAAGGAAAGTAAAGCTGCGTTTGTGGAGAAGCTCCATTACTATTTTTACAGTATGCTTCTCCAGCAGCAAGCCAAGCAACTTGCAGGTGAAGGCGGATATCAAACGGTAACGTAGGCCATTGTCAACTTGACAAAGATAGCGTCAGCTTTTTATATTTTACTAAGATGCATTTCTCGATGTCCTGTTTGGGCTATTAGCTAAGATCTACAGTAAAGTTCCTGCATCTAAATTTTTCTTGTTCCATAAAAGGCAGCGGATCAATGATAGGTATAACGCGCGAATAGATAATATGCTCAAAGGTCTTTATAGAAATGCAAAGCAGGGAGATGGAGCGATAGTTTTTTACATTCCAAATCGGTTTGTTTGGTTCAAAACAAGCGATAACTCTGGCTCTTCTCCAGATTTTAGGAATTCGAAGTTTAAAAAGAAAAGACAACAAAAAGACTCTTTATCGTGAATTCAAAGCGGATGCAGCATGAAGTATTAGCACCGGACAGATGGAGTCAGGGCCAATAGTTTTTCTTGGCATATCTGCTGGAGTGTGGCGGAAAATTTCTCCAGTGCAAAAACTTTCCGTCAACAAGTTCTCTGTTGCAATTGGAAAATTCTTTATTATTGAATTTGTTGCATTATGCCAAAATCCTTAAACTTTAAGCTTGCTGTGTTGAGTTAGGTGATACAAAGCAATATTATTTTCTAGTCACGGAAAACCTATTGTTGGTTATCCTAGTAGTGGAACAAAGCTTAAAAATGCCAAAGCGTTTACGTAGCTCATTTCAATCACATACGCTGCAAACAAGCAAAAAAATTGCTGCAATATACCCTCATCAACGGCATGATGATATAGTGTCTGTGAGCTTGGATATTCGATGGTTACTGACATAGATAGCGAGTCGATACATTTAAGCTCGTTGTCAACCACCAGCGTATCTAAACGAGAGATTTGTGCGATGAACCTCTTTGAGTTTGACAGCAAACTAAAAACATTAGCTCAATTTTTTATAGCCATCCTCTCTTTTCAAAAATTCTTGGTAAGCTAGTGTTGTAGACCATCGTGGTATTCACTGTAACATGCTAACTTTGTAATTGATCTATAAACTATCGTATAAACTTTTTGATATCAGAATTACTTAAATTTGTCTGTAAATGCCCACTTCGCAATGGTTTTTTGTACCAATCGTATAATTTCCAATTTTAAACCACCGAAGCTGTTTTCCCAAATTTATGAGACTTTTTGTCAACCGTTGTAGTGGTTTAGTGGTTAGAAGGGTTGAAATCAGGCTTAAATTGGGGTCGTTAAACTTCAATTTTCTCTTCGAGTCATATCGTAGACTTTAAAAAGAGGCATCAAGGCTTTTCTATTTGACGCTCAACACACAAGTGATAATGTGAAAAAAATCCGGAAATTTCGTTTGTTGTATTCTAGTATAAGGCACGTAAGGGAATACTCATTTTTATGTGGCACACATGTGGTGGGGTCAAGCAGTCCATTCATCGACGTCGCCCAACCTCATAAAGAACTAGCGAGCAGACACGAGTTCAAACTCGTGATCTCATAAGCGCTGTTGCCTGTTGTCTAAAGCTGCACCATTGCACCTAAATGGCTCATTTGTTTTGCTTAATTTGTTGAACCCTATGGCAAACATTTTTAACCAGTTGGAGTCTATAAATACTAGCGGTAAATGCTCTTGATGTATCCATATAAACTGTAGTAGACCGAAGAAGTAACTAACGTTTGAGAACTACTATACCAAAAGCATAAGTACCACATATAAAAATTGATAAACAACCATATTTCTAAAAGAATTAAGTGCAAAAAGGCAGCACTACATTAAACCTAACTATTAATCTTGTTGTTTTTGCGTTGTCTATCATGATGCTAAAAATACATCGAGGCAATGTAAAATGTCTTTACCTTATGCAGTCCAAACCATTACTTCTCGATGTTTTTCAATATTCCTCCCCAACAAACCCCAGAGGCAGTCAATTTCTTCCTACTCTAAATCACAAGAAAGACCATTTTTCAAACCGAGATTTTTTTTTAAATGATAAAAGCTCTGAGCCTCATAGCATTTATCAGTATAGCTCACTGCAAAAAGAGTTGCGATTTTCTTTGAAAATTTCCAATCGCGTAAAGTCAATTCAGCATTTTTTTTTTCAAACTAATTATCCGTAACGGCAATAAAAGCGTTTTCAACTAAATATAAAGTCGGAAAACGTAGCAGTGTTTTTTGACTACCGTGGCTAATTTTGGCATAGTACTTTCTCAAACGGGAATTCAAACACATCAACTGGATTTGGACGCATAGATTGATTTCGTGTGGTAAGAATTTTTTTACTAGTCAAAGTGTATTTACTCGCGGTGATTCACATTTTGTGTATGAAAGAGCCTTGGCAAAAACCCTTTACGGAAAGTTTGCATGAAATGTGTTCCTCTTGATGCATTATTCCAAAATCTCAGGAGTTTTCGAACCACAATTCTTACAAAGTTTGTTTTTATGAACTACTTCAAGATTTATGATTTCAAAACTCAAAAGAATTAGGAGCATCCTATGTAGTCCGAGATTTTTTTTATACTCTATTGCAGTTTGCGGTTGGATATGTTTTTGCCAGACTTTAATTTTGCGGGCTCTAGATCATTTTGAGGGCTCATATTACCAAAGCTACGCACACTTTCTACTGTTGTGCTTTCCCCCTCCCGCAAAAAGGACACAAAAACTGCTTTTAAAAAGTTCACCTCAAAAAATAACAAAAGTTTCACATCGAAAACTAGCGCAGCAAGTTGGTATTCATCGTCCAATAAAAATCATATTTTTACGCCCCAGGTTTTGACTTCAAAAACTTAGATACCAGGCTAGGCCATACAGCCTTTCAATACTCATGGTCACTTAAAAGCGCCAAATCATCACTCCCTTAGCTGTATGACTATAGTTAAATTGGATTGAATTGAATTGAATTGAATTGAATTGGAGTTGTAGCATTTTATTTTGATGAAAACATGAAATTTCCATTACCGGTTTGTTTTGGCATTTGATAATATACAAACTTCGGTTTTTATAATACAACAACTATATAATCTTTCATTTACTTATTTCCATGTATCCGCAACAATTTACTGACATCATGGAGTCTAGAGGTGAATCATAAAGCATAAATAAAAACTTTTTCGTTTAAAATTCCTTCCTTGGATAAATTTTCATCCAAAATAAGTAATTCACCCCTTAGAGTGCAAAGTGAATCCCGGTCGAGAACCTATGGTTTAAACCGTGTGATGTTGTTGATATTAACAATTTTTATTGATTTTTCTGCCAAACCGCAACCTTTTCAGTAACTTAACTTCATTGCAATCTGCTTTGCGATGACATCAAGTCATTGAAAACGCGTTTTGTTTTAAACTTGATATTTCCAGTTTTTAAATTTCTTGAAGTACTATTGAACAATAAACATATAGAGAGGCCGTTGCATCGCGATGCAACTACAAGTCTTTCCATATGGCAAACGGAAAACCGTGGATTTACGAAATGTGACGCGACCGTTTTCGGGCGTTTTTTGCAAATATGCATACGAAGTGTACCTGTGTGGTTTCATTTGGTGTCGAAGAAGTTAAGAAGATAGATTTTATATTCATTGTTTTCAACAAAGTTGGCTCGCAGTAAAGCGCTTAAGTACCCCAAATATTTTCTAATGAATATGTAGTTTATTGATACAAACTTTTCAGATTATGTGCAACACTTTAGATCAAAAGTAGGCTTAACATCGGTCTAGCGGTACTTTTTGTTTCAGTTTGTAATTAATCTACGTAATGTTGGTAAATGAAGTCTCTTTCTAGTCAGCAATAAATTTGATTGTGTAATATTCTTGGCTCTGTACTGATAACCAGCTATATAAAATCTATAGCAACAAATACCAAGTCTGTACAACAACACAATTGATCGGCCGACCCTTTGCATGATAAGTCTGCATAACAACTGGATTGCTTACTAGAGGCTTCGAGTCACGAATACATATTTTTCTTTCAATTTTTTTATTTTAGATAAGCGGAACGGAGCGGATTCCATCATTCAAAACAATGCGCTTCGCATAAAAAGAATTTAAACTTTTTTTTTTCTTGTTTACTACAACAAAGCAATAATTTTTTTTCTTTTAGAGCCACAGTTTGTGATCTCCAGAAGTGTATTAGATTTTAAAATGTTTAAATATTTGTTAAATTGCTTAGCGTGCTCGAACACGACTCAGCCGGCATCCAAATTCTTTTGTCTTTGAACTATGATGTTTCCAATTCTTCTGGAACACACGTCACATCCAGGATGTCGCGTCTAAGACATACACTGACTCGGTATTGCTTTCCAACATCTCAAAACAGCGGTTTGGAATGTATTTTTTCAAAAAGCTATAAAAATTGTTTAAGCTTACAATCTACTTTCAGTCATTAGTTAAAAATTTTTTTGTAATTACCCTAACGAGTATCAAACTTGTAATCTTGAAAATCTTAAAAAGTTGTAGGTTCAACGAAGTCAAACTTAATGCGCTAGTCAGCGTTAAACGTCTAAAATAAGGATACACAAAGTGCAATCTGTCAAGATTTCACATTAATAAAATGTAACCCGAACCGCAAAAACATTGGGCACCCCTGATAAAATAATAATACGATATTATTTAAATCATATCAAGCATACCTCATATTACAAAACTTAGGACAAGTCTACCACTGGGTCCACACCAACTTCTAGTGAAAAACATTTTGAACTCTTTACCGACTTCTATTGTCCTCCTCTGAAATGGGCGCCAAATGAGTTATAATATATTACTCTCGTTAATTAACGTTTGTTGTTGTCTGCTTGCCATAGCGAAGGCTTGTGCTACAATCAAAGTTAATGGGGCGTGTAGAACAATTCATGAACTCTTTCTTCATGTGATGCAATTGATGGCACAAGCCGTCTGAGATGGCTAAAATGCACGTGAAACCGCAAGCATCCACAATTTTTCGTGGTATGTTTTATGAGGTATTTAAAGTTTGTTGCTGTTTGACTGCCATGGCAGCCTTCGTGCTTTGACAACAACCAATGCGGCAAGTAGAGAACTGCATGGGCTGTTTTGCTGCTGGCATGGATTAGTGTCACTGGTTGTCTGAGATGACCAAAATGTGCCGGGATCATCGGGATTTTCGTTTTTTAAGAAAAATTGTTGGGCGCTTTTCGAAAATACTTGTTTTTGCCTCGCTATAGCGACGGTTTGCGATGCCATAACGCCCAAAAATGGATTTTGTACGGAAATGTATGCGCTACTGCTGAGTAGTGTGGGTTATGTCGCAAGCCGTTTGAGACGGGAAAAATGCCTATGATTTGAAGACAATTACACTTTTTTTGTTAAGAAATGTAGCAATGGCGAATATTCATATGTCGTATGTTGTCATAGCAACATAGCAACAGTTTGAGTCAGAAAAAAGCTTAATGTGACAGATAGGGGATGCATGTAATGTTGTTGTAGAATGTTTGTTTGGAGCCATATCTGGTTCTAGTTCTACAAATTGCGCGTAGACCATAAAATACCACCAATTTGTTGTTGATTTCGAATTATGTTTCGTTCGATTTTGATGGCGTTTCCACAAAAACTGCCTTTTTGTATTTCAATTTAGGCCATAGATTGTTATTCATCATTTATTGACAATTGATTTGGTATCGTTTTGATTTAATTTTTTGACATTTTTTTCAATTCCGTATGTAAGTTTTTTTCATTTTATAGTGGTTCCTGGCTTTACCCATACCCTATTGTGCTGGTTTACCACTTTTGTGACGTCTATTTTGCAGGGAACCACTTCCAAAAGTCCATTTTTTCACAACTACTTATGTAAAACAGCAACTGTTGCTCTCTTTTCGAGATGATGTTTGATCTTTAAAAAAAAGGTTATCTAATAAATTCACAGGAAAATTTAAATCTAAGCACAAAATACCATTTTTCGAAAAAATCTATGACAACTTTGAAGTAAGAATAAGCAAAATAGGGATCAAGAAATATCGACCTCAAAAAAAGATTATCCAAGAAATCTCATATTTTTGGCCTACCTCTAAATAAAATATTCTTGTGGCTAGGCTAATGAACTGTACTGAACAACTGCATAAAGGTACTGTAAGTTTGGCTTCAAATACTAAGAATAGAACTACGATAAAAGTACTGCAAAACTGGTACCCCAAACTCGCCAATATGTCTTTGGAGGACAGAAGGCGAGAATTGTATTATAGTCATTCATTATGGTAACGTCACAGCAGCATAATAATAAAAAATGATAAATTTGAACCGGGAATGTAATCCAAATCAAAAACTTTTTTACATAGCGGTAGGAAATAACCACTAAAACTGTCATAATCGTGTAAAAGATAGGATGCAGTAATAAGCAAGCAGAAATCTGTAATACCCGATCAAAATGCCAATTTGAACCTGTGCGGCCTTTAAAGGTCGCAGTTTGCCAATTTATGCTTTAGATTCTTGCGGTTAAAATTTAAAGTAGTAGCACAATCTAATTCTAACTGCCAAGGAGTAAGACCGAGATTTTTAAGTATTTTGTGTTGCAGAAATGTATGTGTTTTTGTAAAACGAAAAGTTGGACCTTTCCAAAGCAGTGTGACCAGTTTGTAGACAAATGAAATGATAAGCAACAACGTAGAGCAAAAGTTCAAGTTCTTGCCTTTTTCAATACCGTAGAAAATGTACTTATGAAATTTATACTCAAATGGACATCTTATTTCTGATGTTCCGGGGTTTAAGTTTCTTTTAAAATAGATAACGGGGAAATAGCAAAAAGCGCCACAAATTTAGTACAATAAATCTTAAAATAAGCTCACGGTGGCACTCTAACTAGTTTACTTGCTAATTACTTGAACAAACACGAGCTTGCGCTCTTAGAATCCGCCGCTTCATCGGGTAGTCAGTTGCTGTAGGACAACAACAATTAAAATAAAAGCTAAAAAACTTACCACCAAAAAAAGAGTACTATGTCAGCGGGTTTTAGACACACAAAGGAAAGGCTGCGAGGTCAAATCTAGAAAAAAATAAGATCTCGCAGTGAAAATGTCTCACGCTAATCCTGACCAAAAGCTGAGTCTCTCCTCGCAGCAAGTCAAAAACATAAGCAAAATGCAGCAATGACATCTCAATAAATTGTCTGCACCTATGCATCCAATCCTGTTGCAAAAAAACGGCATTCAAAACCGCGAGTCAAAGAAAACAGTATGAAAAGGAATATATCGTAAACAATGAGCAAAATGACGTAATAAAGAAAGAGAACGGCAAACTCAAGATAAGAAGTGTGTTCTAACAATAACAAATGTAGAGCAAACGAGATAGAGAGAGAGAGAGAGGAATAAAAAAGGGGGCAAAACAAAACGCAAAATAATTCGAAACATCTGCAACAATGGGCCATAAAAGAACGATCATAATAAAGTTCCAATCGAACACTACCAATTTGGCAATAAACTGCTGTTCTTGTATTCTTAATAAGAGAAATCAAAAATCTCCGCGTGCACGCCACTGCCTGTGGCAATTAAACGAATCATGCTCTAGACAACTTCAATAAAGTCGCAAT
This sequence comes from Trididemnum clinides, assembly GCA_963675345.1. NCBI lineage: Eukaryota > Metazoa > Chordata > Ascidiacea > Aplousobranchia > Didemnidae > Trididemnum > Trididemnum clinides. Next base: position 13,288,480 of record OY776297.1, on the reverse strand, counting down.
TCTCTACAAAATTCGATCACCCAGCTGAAATGCAAGAACAGCAGTTTATTGCCAAATTGGTAGTGTTCGATTGAAACTTTATTATGATCGTTCTTTTGTGGCCCATTGTTACAGATGTTTTGTATTATTTTGCATTTTGTTTTGCCCCTTTTTTTTTATTCCCTTCTCTCTCTCTCTCTCTCTCTCTCTCTCTCTCTCTCTCTCTCTCTCTCTCTCTCTCTCTCTCTCTCTCTCTCTCTCTCTCTCTCTCTCTCTCTTTCTCTCTTCTCTCTCTCTCTATCTCGTTTATTCTACATTTGTTATTGTTAGAACACACTTCTTATCTTGAGTTTGCCGTTCTCTTTCTTTATTACGTCATTTTGCTCATTGTTTACGATATATTCCTTTTCATACTGTTTTCTTTGACTCGCGGTTTTGAATGCCGTTTTTTTGCAACAGGATTGGATGCATAGGTGCAGACAATTTATTGAGATGTCATTGCTGCATTTTGCTTATGTTTTTGACTTGCTGCGAGGAGAGACTCAGCTTTTGGTCAGGATTAGCGTGAGACATTTTCACTGCGAGATCTTATTTTTTTCTAGATTTGACCTCGCAGCCTTTCCTTTGTGTGTCTAAAACCCGCTGACATAGTACTCTTTTTTTGGTGGTAAGTTTTTTAGCTTTTATTTTAATTGTTGTTGTCCTACAGCAACTGACTACCCGATGAAGCGGCGGATTCTAAGAGCGCAAGCTCGTGTTTGTTCAAGTAATTAGCAAGTAAACTAGTTAGAGTGCCACCGTGAGCTTATTTTAAGATTTATTGTACTAAGTCGAAGGTCAACGCAGCTAAGCCAGTGATTCTCAAACATGTGTCGTTTTAAATTTTTGGGGGCATCGCACTACAATTAGGTGTTGTGCCAACAATTCCCCATTTTTGTTTCATCAAAAGAGTTTTGAACGTACTTTCTCAATCTTATTCCTTCTAATACTTGTTATTAATTGGAATTTTACAAAAGTGTAGTTAATACACTGTTGAAAATATTAGCTAGTTTCAAATCGATTTCCACTACTCGACTTCGCTCAAAATAATTAAATTACAATGGACAGTCGTAAAATGAATGAAAACAAAAAGATGAGTTACAATCTCGGAAGAGCGTAATTTTTCGATAAAGACGACAGCCATAAAACAAAATTTCGCAGATTTAACTACAGTTATTTATATTTTGGGTCACATTTATCCTGCTGAACGGCTAACCAAAACCTCAAAATAATATCAGGTGCGTCACAAGTCAGGCAAATTTTTTCAGATGCGTCGCATGTAAAAAGTTTGAGAAACACTGGGCTAAGCAATCAAACAACAAATTTAGTAGCAATTTTTTCCTCATAATGATGAACACACTTTTTATTTTTTGCCTCATAAAAGGATTATAAAGTTAAAACTTTACCGAAAAAAGCACATGTATTTTTCTACTCGCTGTTTTGTGTTGGCTACATGATGTACAGAGTAGAGTGCCGCATTTACTTGAGGGAAGTACAAGACAATGCCTTCCCAAAACCGTGTTACAAAAGAAAGTGATGCGAAAGAAAAGATTTTTGAAAGACAAAATTCTCAACATGAAAAAAGCTATCTAGAAAAAAAGTCGTTTTGTTGTTTTGAAGACTGCATAGAGTAAAAAACTCGCCTTCAAAAGTTTAATCACCGAAGAAGTCTTCATGTTGCTTTGGAGACCAAATTGCCCATTAAATCTCAAGCATTGAAGCCGTAAGATTTTAAAGTAAATTTTTTGTGTGATTAGTTCATTTTCTTCAAAATAACAATGTTAGCGAAAAAAATTTTGAAATTTCTTTGTTTATTTATTTAAAAAATTGTGTTCCCATTTGGGAACATTGGGAGGTCGAGATTAAACTTTTTGTCAAATTTTCGTGTAATGGAAACGCAATGTTTACTAGCGAATAGCGGACAAAATAATCGCCATTTGTTGTGGTGTAATACAAAATTATCATTTGTTGAACTGTAACTGCTTGAAAAGCAAGCGCATCGTAACACAATATAACGAGAGAAACCAAAAAGAAAGAAGAATGAAAGAAAAATATACGTTGAATAACAGCAGAGTTTAGCCTAATCTTGCAAAACTGTTTGTAAGGCTGACATAAAAAGTTTTCAGTTAGTGTCTGCACGAAAGGCTTCAGCGCAGCCATGGTGACGCAACACATCGCAGAGCTGACACTTGCTTCTGGCATTGCTTTTGCACTGCTTGCAACCACCTTTTTTGCCAGCAGGAATATAAACATGCAGCGTCTCTGAGAGACGGATGGAATCCACCCGCATTCGATTTATGGGTAACTATTAAAGTTTCTTCTGAACGAGAAATAAATAAACTAAGCAAGGTACAGCAGTACCATATTTTATTTATTGGGCTAATTGTCATCAACTAAATTTTTTTGCTGAGGCTTGCGAGTATTGCCGTGATAATTAATGGCCTCAATTTGGAAAAGTGGAATTTTCTGCTAAGCATTAGTGTATTTGTCACATATTGAATTTCTATTGTTTTTAAATGAAACCAGATCTCCGCAATGAGATGGCTCACGTATGCAAACATTAGTAAACAAGTAGTGGTAAAAGTGAGAGAGAGCGTACTGGAACAGCCATTCGGTAAAAACAACCAAAATAGTAATATATAAGTTGGCTACTTGTTTGGTAAAGATATCCCACCAAAAACAATTCTGTATTGGCATTTGGAAGTTTTGGAATTTTACACGAGCGATTAGGGCTCTTAAGATGTCGAACTGACTACAAGCTGGGTGCCTGCACCATACCATGATAAAAAGGGCAATTAGAAATTGACAAAAGCTGTGGAAGTGTTTTCAAAAGTATATTTAAGTACAATAACACTGTTAATTTTACAAGCAACACAAAACAACGGTTTAAAAGCTTGCCATGTTTGTTTCTATTGCTGCTTCGTATTGTTTTGAGAAGGAAAAAAGAAGCTATAAAATTTAGCATCTAGTCGCAAAAATCATTGTTAAAAGGTTTGGTGCTTTGGTTTTTACCGTTGGTTTACAGTGGCCGCAAAAGTTAACTGTAGCACATTGAAAATGGACCTTTGAACCGATTTAGTTACAAAACCAATAGCCAACAGAAAACAATAAATGGTCTTGGAAATACTTCAATATCATAAAATTAACTAGTTTTTGACCGAGTTTATTTTGTTTGTTTTATGAAAGTAAGTTTATGATGTTTTTTTACCATCACTCGAGTGCAAAACATGTTTTGAGTTTGTTTTTCTATTAATAGTGGTTATTTTTCTTTGCATGTCAGTGGGGTATGTGGGCATGTACTTCTAAGAGAAATTCCAGACTCAGTAAAATAGCCTGCGGTTTAATCAAAAAGATATAATTTTGTAACAGTTATGACGACATGCAAAATAATGTAATGTTATACTGTTACACTGTGTACGTTTACAAAGTCAGTAGATTGTTGATTTCAACCTCATCCGAGACTTATAGAGATATTTAGATTTTGGAATTATATTCTGATTTTCAATTTGACTTTAAAAACAATATTTTTATTCTCACCAAACATTTAAACAAAAAGTACAAAAAGGTATTTACTTGCAAAAAAACACCCTAACCCAAATAACACCTTGTACTATGCCGACAATAGTTAAAAGAAAGCAACGTGCGTCCGCAATTACAGGTTTGGTAAACCTTTAAAGTCACGAAGAGGGTAAATAACCTAACTGCACGAAAAGCATTTCTTTATAACGAAAAGCACAAAGCTCTGCTTTTCTGCAGAGCGTAAAACGTGATCTTTCTTGTCAGAACGTGTTACTACAAAAACATATTTTTTCAAATCTAAATACTTTTTTGTAAAGTTGCAATACATTGCGGACATTACTGTCAATTGCAAATATCTCCACGCGGGTCGGTACCACTTTTTATACAAAATGCATCGAAACAGTCGATAGTTCAATATATTGGCATATGCTATCGACCCCTGTAGAATTGACTAATTAACCAACATCACCTTCTACATGGCAATTCAGCTCGACGTTTTTTCCACCGGAAAGACTTGATAGAAATTTGAAATCAATATTGCAACTGTATTGGTAGCGCAAATTACCGTCAAACGAATTAACTGCGGCCTCCAACAGTTATTGGCAGACAAGCAGTAACTCTTTTATTTTTTCTGGAATGCCTGCATGGCAATCTAACTTTTTGCAGTTGAACCCGGAGAGACCGAACCATTGTTTATGGCCAGGAGCAATTATAGCAAAGCCAATTTTATCAACCTAGAGCACAACAAATTTGCTGTAACCACATCATAGTTTTTCTATTTGCCGAAGATGCGACAATGCTGAAAATCAGTCATTTGTGATGGAAAATAAAACATTGCTTTAAAACCTCATGCCAGAAAATATGTTTACCATCGTGCAAACGACGGCGTTTTAACCAACTTAAGCCTTGTTATGCTTTAGTTAGTTACAAGCTAGAGAAGAGCTTTCAAAGATGAACATATGGACTACTAAATTTCCTACAATGCAACTACAAGTCATTCCGTATGGTAAACGGAAAATCGTGGATATACGCAAGATACGACGTGGCAACTTTCGCGCCATTTTTTATTAAAATAAATGCGACATACATTTGTGTTTGCTATTAGTGTCAAAGAAGTTGATGATGCAGATTGATACTTTTGACATTTTTGCACAATTGTTATAAAGAGCTAGTTGGTCAAACAGTTTTTCTGATAATAGCTTATTTTTACAACCGCTTCTACACAAATGTAGCAAGTTAGGTCAAACGTAGGCGATAAGTTACATGTGTAAGCATTCTACGTTTCAACCTGATGCTTTACGCAGCAAGATAGCAGGTAGGCAGAGCATATATGAATCGCGTTTATGGGAAAGCAAATTTGGGCTTATGTACCATGTCAATATATTGCCGAGATTTCAATCTTGATTTTTAACAATGTCGTTAACCTTACTTTGAAAAAGTTGCTTATAAGCACGTATTGCTTTAAAATCGTGTAAAGTTAAAAGAAAGCAAAAATGAATAAAAGTTAAAAAGAGCGGTAATTGTATATTTATTTTGGGATTATACAAACTACTTTGCAAAATGTCTAACCAAACCTTTCACGGAGTTGCGGTGGTTGGCAAGAACAGTGGGTTTCCACCTAAGCAACGCGATGAGAAACGATTTTGAATAATCGCCGAGCAATGAACAATTTTCATTGTTAAGAAATTTTATTTTTGCGCTCGTAGTTGCCAATTTATCTGCTAACATATTTTTTGTGGTAAGTGAGCTTGTACGAGTGGATTGTTGTAATGAAACGCCGATTTTAACGTGCAGGAGAACGACATTGCGTTGATTAACAATATTGCAGCAAAAATGCAGACAACTGTTTTGACCTCAAATGCGTCACTGGAGGGAAGAACGATGTGTTGCAAAATTAAAGTTTTTATCAATCAGTATTGGTAGCTGCTGAAAACTACTTTTGTGGAGACATTTTTAAGGCGCCTATGGTGGTAGACTCTGGTGTAGGATCTGACTGACGAATTGTCACGGACTCCATTGGCTTCTGGTTCTAAAGTTTTGTCAAATATTGTAAGGCTGGGCAAGAGTAAAAAATGTCATCTGCTTCTTGTTGTTGTTGTTGTTGTTGCGATTACCCCTCCTCTTCCTCGGGATGGAGATACGGCACGAACGGCAATTCAGGTTCATGCCGTCAACCTAATTGAAATTAGGCTAGGGAAAAAATAGCAGCCCATTTCAAACTAGTCATGATTGACTGGTAGCTCCAACATCAACAAGGTTTACTCCCATTGGTGGGTACCAAAGAGTCGCCTTTTCGACATGCTGGGTTGGCAAGTCATCTGCTTCGCCTACAAAATCTTACATGCACATAAAAATTTTTCATGGTAGTTTTCTTTTTCTACCAAAATGAAGGCCATTTACAAGCTTAGCAAAGTTTTAGCTAAGGTTTTACGGGTACAAATCTAATTTTTTGCTAAAGTTAATGTAGCCGCCGTTTAGTTATTGTGGCGGCTATAGGATTTTGAGTGACCTGTGGAGCCTAACACGGATTTGATTGGTATTTTATTTATTGTTGACAGAACTTGTACCGTTTTCTAGAACAAAATACTAATTTCAGCGCATTAAATACGATACAATATTATAAATGATAGTTACTATTGATATGGCGAATCGAAACTGAAGTGAAGATTTAAGCCGGGAACGTTATACTTGGGATTAAACATGAAAATTGACACCACATAAAACAGTTTGGTATAAACGCAATATACACTTACCGGCAATTCCGGCAGTCACTTTGATTGATTTGATTCTACAAATTTTGTATTACAGTTAGCGCTAATAACTATTGACCTAAACAAACAAGCAAAACCACGGGAAAATAGATCATCATTGAATTCAAGGCTGCAACTAAGGTGACACCTTGAAATCAAACACTGCTGAACTTAAGAAACTAAAAGCTAATTTGAACTAAAGAACATCAAAGCGAATTGTAATGGCAGAGCTGATTACACAATGCACGAAGAAGAGACGCGTTTTATTTGCAGGCAGGGTAATTTGAATGATTGTGGGCAAGGCGTTGAGTATGTAGATTTTACAGGTGGCGTAGAGGTTTTTGAGGTAAGATTAAATGACGCTGGTTCGAATCCCGAGTGTATCAAAGTCTAGAGAAGTTTGTTTGGCGCTGACAGTTGATAACAAATATTAGCATTAATGTTGTCACTCGCACGAGTGGAGCCAATCTACATCAATTTTTTTGATATTTGAAATAGGTCACCTCAAGAGCAAACATAAACTCTGAAAAATTGAACCTGATTTAAAGTTTTGCGAAGCCGTTAATATGGTGAAGTTTTATCACCACATTAACGGCAAGAGTTTTTAAAAAGGTTTTAATATTTTCACACCGAAAAGCTTACTAAAATTTGTACTGAACATGATTACGAGATACAACGTGACTTATGATTAAATCAAGAGGTTATTGCGTCTCTCTAGCGGGCAAGATACGTTTATTCTCAGTGGTGTGGACTATGTACCAACAGTCTTCTACAACCGTTTTTAGTTCATAAAACATGGTCCATTCAGAATATCACACAAATTTTAGTTGAACATCTCTGTACTAGCAGATAACCTATTTTTTGGAAAAAGCATTGTATTGGATTTAAATTGACAGAGACTACGGCAAAGGAAAAAAACAGGAACGACAGTAAGCCTCTTGGTTAATACGGAAAAAAACATAATTTGCTTTGGAAGATCTAGGAAAACAAGACTGCGCGGACCATTTTTGTTGTTGGGCGAGGATACATTTTTTTCGAAATCAAGATAGTGAAGAGTTCAGTCACCTTTTGGTATGTAGTACCGAAATGAAATTTCATACATCACTGAATCGAAATTTGATTTATTTTTGCCACTCAGCACGAAAAATTAATATAGCACAGCAGGGGATCAAACTTTGGGGGAAAATATACAAGTAAAAAAATAAACTCTTTGCTTTATGAAAAAGGCCATACCAAAACTGATTGCTCATCTAACATACACTCATCAAGAAAATTTTTTTCAAATCTTTGCAGCTGTAGTCTTGCAGTCTCTAGCCTTAGTTGAGTGAGATCAAGCTAACCCTTTCACTGCCACGATATTTGTTTAGAAATTTGCGAAAATTTTTTTTGTACGTTGTTTACTTACGTCAAGTTAATTCGGTTAAAGAGTGCAAAAATGAATGCGACCTTCTGTTTGTACCTTTTTGTCACCATGGCAACAATTTATCTAACTATAAACGCAGGTAAGTCCTTACATTCTTTTGGTTTTTTTTCATTTTACCAAATTGTTTATCATGCTTGAAACATAACATTGAATATCAAAGCAATTAAGAATGTGATTTGGACTTAAATTTAAATCCTACACCGAGTGCTTTATTGTTATGTCAATAGCTGTAAGATTTAGTGACAGATTACATTATGTCTTTTTTAGCATAGTAACAGGTGGTTGAGTTTTGAGTAAATATTACAAAATTTGGAAAGCATCATTTTTCGTACTTTTATTTTCTTAAAATATGAACTATATGGTATATGAAATATCCAGTTATCTTCTTTGATTTCACAATTAAAGTGCAATGTGGTTACAAAGAAGGTAACAATCAAACACTCCTTTGTTGACAACGTGCTTATATTAGCAATATATTCTGTTTTTTATATAGCTGATCCAAACGATCCGGGATACAACGGACTTGGAGAAGTGTGCTATAAACGTGCGAGAAAAAATCCATCGGTAAATCATATTTTTTTGAATTTTGTGAAAACTAGTGAAGGCATAGTAAATTATTAAAAACATTAGGTAATATCTTTCCAGTAAACTTACTGACTTTTCAAAATGATAGATTTCTATTCAATTAAAATGAAGATAGAAATGATCAGATTGAAGTATTTTTGAGCATGTAATTGCCAGTTTTAACTTTCACGCAGAGAGCTGAAAAGTAAAAACTTCAGCTTGTTGGATAAATTCAGCTGTACAATATGAATTAGTAAACCAACTAAACTTTTTATCCACGCTAATATGGGTTTTTAATAATAACTATCATTATTCTCAAGTAAGTACAATTTTGGCACTTTTAATGGAGCTAAACAATATTTTCATTCAACTTGATCTAAACTATTTAAGTTATTAAAACAAAAACGCTTTAAATCTTGAAAAAGTCAAAAATGTATTTTGGGATCTAAATAAAATTGCAGTCAGGAAAACATATTTGGAGACGAAATTTTTTTGAAATTTGGATCATTTATAAAAGTACGTCGAAACATATAAACTTTATTAACTTCGCAGTTTTTGAGGTAAATTTCTATTCAAAGCAAAAAAAATCAAAACAATATTAATCAAAGACAAAAAGCATTACTCTTACGTCAAAATTTATTCTAAATTTCCTTTTGAATTAGCTTAATTTAAAAATGTTATTTATAAAATTTGGGAAGCATGACCAGAATCTCTCTCTCTCTCTCTCTTTCTCTCTTTCTCTCTTTCTCTCTTTTTCTCTTTCCGTCTCGGTTATCTCCTTCCTTCCCTACCTCTTCTGGCTACGCGAATGGTCTTACGGATAACCAAAATTTTAGACAGCGAAGAATGCAGAAAGAAAAATAATTTGCATGGGACTTTAGTCCCTGCAAGCTGTTGATTTGTTAGAGATGTCCAATTTTATTAAACGATTGTCATTTTATGGATAGCATGGAATATTTTTTTCATAATATTGCTCATGCACTTAGCTAGAGCATTGTTTATACATTGCAATTAAACTGCGAAATTTTTTTATTAGTAATTTTAATGCATATTGATATTTTTATCTTCTTTTCCACTGTTTTCGTTCAGGTGTCGTCACAGCATATCATTGTTCTTGATCTTTTGCTACCCAATTATAATCTTTTCCATCAATCAAAACACCTTCACAACATCCCTCACCGATTATATAAATCTTCTTTTTGGTCTTCTTTTCCTTTTATATAATGGGTGCATTTTTTGATTGTTTTTCTCGCAACGTAGTTGTTTTTCTTCTCAATTTGTGCCCAAATTATCTCAATCTCGTCCTCACACGCGCTGTTTGTCGTCTGTGTTCATTTCTTGTGCTATTCATTGTTTTCACTCTCGCAGCAAATCCTAAGATTTTTACTTCTGCCAATTCCTGCTATGCTTTTTGTTTGTTTGTCAGTGGCACCTGTTTAATCCATAGATAATTGCTGGTGGGAAGACCTTCTTTTACATTTTTTTTTATTGTGGCGGATACTTTTCTGTCCCCTATTACTTTCTTAACTCTTTTCCACTTACTTCAAATGACCAAAACTCTTTTTTGATACATTTCCGTTATGCTCTTCACTGGTTTGAATAGTTTATCCCAAATGCTGTACTTCAAGTTTTTACTCCGGGTAAAACACATCTTGAAAATGCATTTTGCCAACATCAAATTTTTTTCATTCTTGCACAAATATTTCGTTTTGCTCCGGCTGACATTTGTTTTTCTTTGTTCTAACGCATCTCTTGTACATTGAAGTTTTGTGTTTACTTCTTCTTTGCTTTTTCCGCTCAACGCACTATCATTTTCTGTCTGAGTTCTTTGCTTAATTTAATCACCACTATTGCTGACAGAAATGAGCTCAACCCGATGCTTGATGTTTTTCGACGTTCGCATTAAACCACTTAATCAACCCTAAAGTATATTTCACGGTTATCCCGCTATTTTCATACATCCTTGTACGACACACACATACTATCATACCGTTTTGTAGGGCCATCACCACATATCCACCCTAAGTAAGTCATTGCTACCATTCGACGCTTTTTGGCTACACTCTATCCTAACTACAACTTCGCAATATCTAAACTACTTGAAAACCAAACAAAAGCAGTCTTGTTGGATAAATCTTGGTATGAGGTGTCACATTGAAGTCAAATGTGGTGAATCCAACAATCTTCTCTTGTTCTAAATTCAAGAAATATCAATCAATCACAAAGCAGCTTGCCGGTTTATACACGCTGATAGAATAGCCCAACATCCGGCGACGTAGTCTAGAATTGCGTCAAGTTGACTGAGATCCAATCTCACTGCGAAAGACGAAGGAATATACGTCACTGAAGACCCTAAACAAATGCGAAACTCGATTTTGGCGCTTTCTGCGTCATAAATAACAGTAGGGGTAGTGGGGTAAATTGAGCCAGCGTCAAAGTTGAGCCACCCACCATATTAAAGAAAAGAAAATTTTTTTCACTGTTTTGGCGACACGTGTTTGTTGCTTGTAATGAGATTACAACTTTGGTGTGAAAATTATAGTTCTTTTTTGTTTGGTTTTGAGAGAAAGAGATTTTAGCAAAAATTGGCACTTTGTGTAAAACTTTTGACATTAAAAAGCTTTTCTATTGTAAAGAAGGGCTTAGCTCTTTAAAACAATTGTTATTTCTTGCTCAACATTGTTAATAGACTATTGTAATGTTTCTTTATGTTGAGTACTTAGGAATAGAAATGTTTAAACCAAAGTGGAATATTGTGATCAACTTAGGGAAACGTGAGGTAAATTGAGCCATTGTCCAAATTGAACCACCACCCCTATATTACGAAAAAGAAATTTTTTTCTTTGTTCCAACCATATGTGTTTGTTGCTTGTAAAGAGACTGCAACTGTGGTATCAAAATTAAAGTTCTTTTTTTTGCTTGGTTTTGAGAGAAACAGATTTAGGGAAAATCAAAACTTTTGCAGAATTTTTGACGTCAAAGATTTTTTAGTTGTAAGAAAGGGTTTAGCTCTTTAAAGCATCTGTTGTTTCTTGCTCAACATTGTAAATAACCTATTGTACTGATAGTTCATGTTATGTATTTTGGGGATAGAAATCTTTAAATTAAAGTTGAACAATGTGGATAAACTTACCTCATTGCCTGGCTCAACATACCCCACTAAAAGAGTAAGTTTCAATTTATGTGACTTGGTCATTTTGCAGCATCCCCGCACGAAACTTTATTTATGTTCAAGAAAAATAGATGTATTTTAAGATGCAAAGAAAAAACATACTCAAAAAATAAAACATTTCTTGAAATAGTTTTTGTTTAAAAAAATGGCTCTACTTGCACCACCTTTTCCTATACAGAATGTTGTTTGTTGATTGTGAGCTATTATCACATCTATGCGTATCTCCATTATTTACCACATTGCTCCTTTCATTTGAATTTTTTTGACCAGTCATCGCAGGCTGTTGAATTCACGAAAGCATAAATACAGTATGCTTTATCGTTTGTTTCCACGCACCAATCTCGAACGTGGCGCAGCGGCAGTAAACAGTAAATACCACGACCTCGAAATATGGAGTTGACATTAGAATAAAGGAAAGAATTGTATCGAACAATAAAGCAAAGTTTTCAAAAGACTTTTAAGTGTTTTGTAGATACAACTTATTTTGATATTTACTGATATTCCCATTTATTTAGTCATATGTTTTTGTCATCCATCATGATCCTACTAAACCGACGCCTTGCAGCTACGGTTGAATTCTTTGCAAATTGTGTGTAAGTGGTGAAACTATCACGTGAAGTTAATGTAAAGACCTTGTTAATTGTGTTCCCAGCTTCTGGGCTTGCCATTTAGACCAAAGACAGTGGAAAAAATTTAGCAAATTTGCCTGTAATGTTTTTGGTAAAAGCACTTAACGAACTTCACTTACCTTTACGTGGAATACATGTGGCGGAAGTGAGCAGTATGCACATCGTCACTGCAATCCAGTTAAACTGGAATAGTAATAAACAATCCATGAGCCTATATGCTTGAATGAATAATATTGCTTGTTTCATTATGACCTGTTCTTCGTTGTACGGTAATTGAGATAAAAATTTCAATTCATTTTCAGCTGTCGAACTGTCTGTGCTATTGCAAATTAACAAGCAAAGGATACTTTCCCAAAACGTGTGAGCAATTTGAAGGAAAATGGCAAGGTAAGTACTGAATTAGGAACAAAGAACAAATAAAGCTACCGGCATATTTTCCCATCAAATTTTAAACACTGTGGACATCTTCTTTATCATGAATTGCTTTCTGAGTAGATCCTGCCATGATTGCTTTAGAGCAGCTCTCAACCGGTGGTGCACCAACCTCCAACGGTTCGCGAGAGCCTCCGACATGGTTCGCGAGCACATCGCGTGAAATTTTTAGTGGCGATGAATTAACGTGAGGATTTGGAAGTTAAAAGTGATTAGAAATCGCATACTCAATAGAATCGGTCGCTTGTTTGCGACTATCTGTTTTATCATCAAATGATAAACTTGATTTCGATTTTTTTCTTACGTAACGTTCGTTAGCGTGTTTAATTACTAAGGAAATAGTTATGGGACAAAATAAAATGCTTCTGAAAATAGGTGATCTGGGGCAGCTTGAAAAACTTCCAAATGGCACACGGTTCAACAAAGGATAAAAAACACTGCTTTAGAAAATTTTCAGTGTTATTCCTGTTCTTTTGTCATCTTAAGTCGACAAAACTTATCAATCATTTAATTTTTGGTATCAGTTTAGAAAGTTCATTAACCTAAATTTACTTTTTTTACAGAAGCTTGCAATGCTTGTCGTAAAAAGTATAAAAACACTGGATGCTCTGAACATGGAAGTGAATCCGGGTTGTGAACAAAAAAATTTGAATAAGAGTTGCTCGGCTATCATCTCATTTAGTGATTTAGTCACAGATACCGAACAGATGCTGCATGCTTTTTCTGTGCTATTTCCATGTTTGATGAAAAATGTTAAATGATCTTTAAACTGATTTTCTTTCACAAAACCTATCCCTTGTTGCAAATGCTCGAGATTGTTTTGCTCTATTGTACCAATTTGACTTTGTTCATACAGGGTTAGTCGAACTTTTGTATTTTTTACTATTGTGATTCATTGTGAGTGTGTGTCCGTGCGCACGTTTACGAGTAATGGCTAAAAAGTTTGCGTTTGAAGATATAAGAAATACATGACGAATTGAAAAATAGTTGTATCTTTGGAATGTATTGGCGCTGAAAAGACACAACCTCGACCAATAAGATTTTTATTTAAATTGTGTCTTTGTTGATGAAATGTTTAAGTGCGTAGTTTCTTACCATCGAGCGTACAATATTGCTTTCGTGCACTGTGAAGCGCTAAAGCTATTTTCCTACCAAAGATTTGTTGATGGAATTGACCATTTATTAGCAAAAAACAAATGTAGTAAGTAATTTATTTTTTGGTGCACGATACAACATATTAGTGAAGCACATTTCATTGAATTTAGGATTGTTACTTTTCAAAATATTTTGCCATTTTTGTTTCCATCTCCAACTGTGGAATCAGCTTTATCGAATGTGAATTAATTTCTAAAGAGCGAAGCAAAACTGTTATCTAATACAGTGTTTTTCAACCATTTTTGAGCCAAAGTACATTTTTTTTATTGAAAAAATCATGAGGCACACCACCAACCAAAAATGTTAAAAAATGATACTCTATAGCTGCCTATATAAACAATATAGTCATTCTTATCAAAGTGTTTTGAATAAGAATCAAGTAAACACAAAAAATCTATTTTATCATCTTTTATATTTCTTCTTTCAAATAAAAAGTGCACTTGACATCTCCGTAACCTAAAATGCCACGTTGATGTAGTCTACAACTTAAAACTTAAAGAGAGAGTAGAAAAATTCAAAGTGCTTCGCAAACTCTAATTCTGTCCAAAAGCATTGTTAGCAGGAGTACAGAAAATAATGCTTATTCTGACAGAAGCAACAATATTTGGGAAACATCTCATTGTTTCACACTGAAAAATATCAAGAGTTGCATGCACAAAATGTTAATCTCAGCGTATTTTACTCATTTAGTGTAAAACCTGTGCCTGTTTGGATGAACACAGAGCTGATAACGTGGCGGGAATTTGAGAAAGACACACACGAAGCTCATCCTCAACAGCTCTCAGTTTCTTTCTGTTTTAGTTTTTATAGCAGTTAGGCTTGAGAAACTCACTTCACAGCTATGTTGTGGAAAATGAGGGCAATGTCAGAATAGCTTTGTTTGCCAGAACAGGAAACTCTTTGGCAGCAGTCAAGCAGAAACTGTCCAAAGGTAAATCAGCAAAGCTTAGCTTTAAACCGCAATTTTGTCTCAGTTCAGTTAGCTCCTCTTGTTCCTGTAAAGTCATGTCCTTTTCAACAAATGATAAGCTGTGTGGATCTCTTACCCAGTCAAGGCTGAAGAGAAACAAAATGACATCTTCTCCTGAAGAGTTTTTAAATGTTTCCCTATTATTTCACGCAGTGCAGCTGCTTGAACATTTTGCCATTTCTTGGTAAATGGGAACACTTCAAGGTTGCCACTTTCCACATGTTGTTGCCAGAGGTGCACCTTTGAACGAAATCCATTTATTTTATCCGCACTTGTGAGCAAGTTGTCATTTCGGCCTTGCATTCGTGTGTTCAATTCATTCAAATGATGAAAAATATCTGCCAAGTATGCCAGCCTTGCACACCACTCATCAGTTGCAAGCAGCTTTGCAAAATCGGACCCCTCATTCGTCAGAAACACTTTAAGTTCCTCCCGCAGCTCATACACAGGGTCCAGCACCTTGCCCCGCGACAACATTGGACCTCCGTATGAAACAGCAAGACCTTATGTTTCGCTCCCATTTCCTCACACAAAGATGCAAATATGCGGCTTTTCACAAGTCGTGCCTTTACAAAGTTTACCGTGTGTACAACATCATCCAACATAGAGGCTAGGTCTGCTGGTAAAGTCTTGGCCTTGAGGGTCTCACGGTGTAAGAAACAGTGTGTAACAATCATATCTGGGTTTCTTTCCTTCACTCTGCTAACAAAGCCTTTGGTTCGTCCGACCATAGCTGCGGCTCCATCAGTGCAGAGACACTCGTGTAGTTTTCCCTCTGAAGTGCTCCTTGTTCAAGACATTCTAATGTGACCCGAAAAATTTCCTCTCCCGTTGCTTTTTCTGGCAATGCCTGACAAAATAAGAAGTTTTCTCTGATTGAGTCTCCATCCACAAAACGCACATTGGCCAAGAGTTGAGCATGTCCACTAATATCAGTACATTTGTCAAGTTGCAACGCAAACTTCTCACTGATATGGATCTTTTCCAAAACCACACTTTCGATGTCTGCAGACGTGTGATCGATGTGTCTGGAAATGGTGTTATCTGAGAAGAACTTTGACTATTTTTTAACTGCTTCAGGTCCTAGCATCTCATTTCAATGGCTTTGCAGGCGGGTGATATTATTGTCTCTGCTACAGTGTGGGATCTTTTTGATTTAGCTACGAGTTCAGCTACGTGGTAGCTAGCTTTAAGGGCTCTCTCATTTACCTTTTTGATTTTTCTCATAAAAGTCGCCTGTTTCTCGGTGTGTTCACGCAGGCAAACAAAATAGTCTGCATTCTTGTTTTGAAATGAAGGGTGTTTCGTTTGGAGATGGCGTTTAAGCTTGTTTGGTACTATAGCACTGTTGGATAGCTTTTCACCATGCACCAAGCACAACAGAGCGGTGTCCTTGCATCTCTGGTGAAAGTAAATTCAAATGGCACGAAACTCTCGCTATATCTTGAGCTAACCGTATTTGCCTTCTTTTGACTTCCAGTCATACTGGGGCCTTCATCCGGGTTTGAATTTTGTCCAAGGCTTAGTACAGAATTAGCATTTTTTCTTTTCAAAAATTTCTCCATCGCTGTCTTGCTCGCCACATTGCTGTCACCGCTACCTGTCATATTTATGCATCACTAATTCTCTTGTCTCAAGGTACAATGAAATTTGGTATCATCTAGTGCAGCGAATCTTAACCTTTTTTTTGTTGCGGCACACTTTTAACAATTTCAAAATTTGGCGACACACATAGAAAAAGATAAGTTTAAAAAGTATTTACTTACCTATAACACACTGCGTAAAATAGTTTATGATAATAATTTTAAATATGCGAAATAAAATAATATGTACTACAAAAATAACAGTACGTTTATTAAAGGATTAACCCTCTGAGCGCTGAATTTTTTTTACAGAAAATAATTTTTTACAACCTATTTTTAAACAATTCTGTAAGCTTAAACTTTTATTGTATACCCAAACAATGCATATAACATTTGTAGCACATAAGTAGGACTATCAAAAAATGTTATAAAATTTGACAAATTTACCCCCTCCCCCCCACAATGGCAACCATCTTGAGTTTATAATGAGGATGATCAACCGCACATGAAAAATTGCAACTTTCTCATACACATATTAGTCAAATGGCTAATTTTGTTGTATATATTATTGCTATTGTTTCATACATTACAAATGTAATCAGTTCTACAAGAAGAAATGATGAATTATATTTTTTTAATGTCCAAACAAGTGTCAATAAGAACAGATGACAGCATTTGTAATCCTTTAGGGTGTAAAATCGTTTGGTCCAGAGTATGATAATTCTTAGCCATTTCCAATCAGTAACTTCAACCGCAGATATTAGCAATAACTTCAATAGCAACGTATAGAACACAGTAGCTCATTGGAAAGCTGGTTTCCTAACGAACAAAATGATATCTAACTTGGGGCATTTCCGCTTTCAATACTGAAGCAGTATCTATTGATATTTGGAGGGTAGCCTTGTCGCAAAATTGCGACAGCCGCGCTCAAAGGGTTAATTGCAAGTTAATAATAAGAATACTTTTAATGCGAAATATATTTAAAATTATATCTCTAAAATTTGGCGGCACACAAAAGAGCCGCGGCGCAGTGGTTGAAAATCACTGATCTAGTAATAAGGAAGAGTGTTATATGATTCACTAGTCACTGCTACAGCACAGACACTCGACAATTGCATATTATTTGCAATAGTAACTAATTTGTATTTAAAAAAAAAGTTTTTCACCAATCAGGTGAAATTGGACAATTTCCCACAGCACAACTAACGGTCTCTCACCGCACACTATGATGTCGCTGCACAGTGGTTGAAAAACGTTGATCTAATATATAAAGTGTAATTCTGTCTGTGTGTCTGTTTCAACTCCTCTGAAACTGCTGGAGGTATAAGCATTAAACTCGGCACGATTGATCATCACCCTGTGGTGAGCGTCATAAGTCATAACACTATTGGTGACGTCATGATGAAGTCATGAACAAAAATAATTTTTTCTCAATTTGCATTACTTAACAGAGGACTACCGCTCTGTGCTCAAACGAAAACCAGCTTCCGGCTTACCACATTACAAAAACGCGATTTAACGTTCTTGTAGGAAGTATCAATAAGTTGCTTTTGATAAAAACAATTTTACAACAATTAATGTTTATTTGACTATGCTACGAGCACTTCTATTTTTAAGCACTTCAAGCCCTCAGAACATTTTTCTTCTCTTTTTCCCATGCACGTTTAAACTGGCTCTATGATGTCATAATATGTCTCGTACGATTAACACAAATGTTCGTTACCACAGATCATAGTATGAAGATGTTTTCAAAAATTGCAACCTTTTTCCAAAATCAGTTTGCTAAACAACTGATTTGAGACCTCATTTCTCAACTGGTTTTCAAACTTTTTTCAACAAAGTAAAGGTTATTTCAAGGCAATTCCGATAGTGTATAATAGGTACAATTAATATTAGTTTCTATAACGAAAAACTGAATTTTAAGACCTGTGGTGTAACTTTTTTACTCATTCCAAAAAGTGGTGAGCTCACTAAAAACAGGTAACTTCAATACAAAAATGTTATAATAAAGTACAAACAATTACTGTCCTTTGAAAGCTTAGGAGATTTCCTTTTCAACAATATATGACTCCAATTACTTGAGGCTAAGGATTAGTTTACAATGGCTAATCAAAACTTGGCTGCCGTACATGATGTTTCAGTTTTAGTTGAACAATTATCTTACTTGACCAAACAAACTTGGAATTGTTAAACAAAGTTAGTTCTTTGACACATTTTGACTACTTTTCCTCACGAGTGAGGTTCTTTGGTATTATCGCAGCACAACAAAATTTTTTTTTCTTTTTTGCCAGGAATGTTGGAATGAATATTTAGGACCACTGATTCCAAAAATGACATTAGTTTTTCTAAATTGGCTCTAGTTTTTGAGAAAGAAGGCATTTTTTGAGCCCAAGTGTACTTTGTCTGCAGGCTACTATGCTTAGTGCCTCGTTGACCTTTGTGATGCAGGTAGAAATGATAAAAGCAGATAGTTTTCATGCCCATCATTCCACAGTCGACTTAAAAAAGAATTGTACTGAACCTGAGCAAAAATTTCCACAACCATATAGCTTGCCTACTCATGCTTTCAAGGTTTTTAACTTGGACTATTGCGGTACAAGGCTTGCTCCTAGCCTACAGGTTGCATTTAAAAAGTTCAGTAGCCAGCAAAATTAGCAGACTATACTGCGCAGTTAATGGAGTCAAAGCAAAATATGCTAAAAGTGCTGGACATTCAAAACCTTAACTTTATTTTAAGGCTACTAGTCTAGTTAGCTCTTAAGAGTCTAGTTCTACTAGTACCAGTTTGAGCTGATTGCATTATTTCGCTTTGCTAGCTTACTTTGCATTACGTAATCACTTGTTTGCAGTATTTGTTATGCATGTTACTTATCTACTACCTAAGCTTCAGTACATTACACTGCAATGTCTTCTTGTCGACGCAGCTGTGCAAATAATTTTGATGCATTCTGTTACATCTGCGGAGAGTATACGCTGTAGCGCAACGGCAGGCATCTGACTGTAGTCCAAGTTAGAGTCCAAGTCCAAGATTCCCGCCAAGACTACAATAGGAAGGTTGCACGCACGTGATCAAACGTCATCAAAATGCGCTTTCGAAAAAAGTGGATGACCAAAGTCAGTGTTTTTGCATTGAATTGAATAGGAGTAATATCGTTTTTTGCAAATCAAATGAAGAAACGTGACAGTTGTTGAATGCACGTTAAATATATTGTTTTATTGATGTTAAGGAATGAATCTAAGGTCAAAGTAAGATAAGAGGTGCTAAAGTTTGCTTGTTATTGCTAATAGTTGGGCTAATTTTATGGGCTAAACATGCTGGCATATTTGTAGCCAGCTTCTGTGAGGGTTTCATATTCGATTAATCAGCGTGTTTGGGAATGACGAGTTTAAGTTAATTGTAATGTGTAACTTATACAGTATATTTAGTGGCATAAGCATTCTGAAAAGTTGAAAACTTAAGTTATACTGTAGCCTAAATGACAGGGTAGACTTCTGTACCGTTTGACATATGCTGGATTAGTTATTGTTGGATAAAATCAGTAAGTTTTTGAAATTTGTTGTCAATAGTAATTGCAGGCCAGTCATATTGATATGTTAGATGTAATTGTGTGACCTTAACCACTCTTTAAACAATTGTTTGGGCTATTACCTAGGCTGCTGGACCAAGGGTAATACAAAAATTACGGTACCGATTTATTGATTCATGCGTAGAGCTCATGCTCTGTTTGCATGTCTTTTGTCACACTGGATCACCGCGACGGGTAGACTGCTTGGCCCCACCACCTGTTTGCCACATAAAGATGGAGGCATACCGTTAAATGCCTTGCTCATGGAGACAGCAAGTAAGCTTACCGTACCGGTAGTAATGATCAAATAATGGTTGTTTTTGCTAATGTACCGACTGGTATCTAATTGGTATAGTTTATTTTTAAGTGAGGAGCAAATGGTAGTTAGATGACACTTTTCTTGGGGGCATTTTTTTAAAAATTAGCCCACTATGCTAGGCTTACATTAGCCAACTGAAAGACCAAATCTCAAACAAATTGCTTTTGGTCAAATTTCTTTCTTTCCGAGAATCCAACTAGCAATAATTCATTCCAAATTTTAATTAATTTTTTATTAGTTTTCAAAATAACCCCAAAAGTTGGTGTTCGCCCTATACCTCTCCAGCATAAATTAGAGCTTTTGGTCATCCACTTTTTTTGGCGCGAAATCCGTGACGTCACATGCAACCTTCCTATTGGAAGGCGGTCTTGACGTTAGGGCTCGGCGACTCGACGATGGCTTGTGCTGCTTGACTGAAGACGCTGCCGTTCAATTACATCAACGAAGATGTAGCTTTATCACGTCGGGGTCACCATTGTAGCGCAAAGGCAGGCTTCCGACTGTAGTCCAAATTAAAATGAGTGCAGTTTATGTGGCGACTAGTCACATCTATTAAGATAGCTTCTTTCGTAGAATCCGTTCCGTTTATAACTTAACATTGCTGTTAGTGACTTTCTGTTTGTGGTTTGTAGTAGTTGAGGTTGCTGCAACGCCCAAACACCTAAGAAAAGACATCACGGATTTTGTCAAGCAATCATATTTTGCGTTTTTTAATGTGAAGCTTGGTGACCAGGATAAGCCTTGGGCACCTCACAAGGTTTGCAAAACTTGTGTAGAAAACCTGAGACTATGGAAGAATGGGAAGCTTAAAGGATTAAGATTTGGAGTGCCTATTGTTACGTTGTGTCAATATATTTGTTGGTTTTAATTCGTGTATACAGTAGTGTCAAACCTAAGTTCTGTGATCGTTATTCGTTATTTGTTGAATGTATCGGCACGCTGTCACATGATTTTACTCGCTTTGAGCAGCCTACGGCTGCCTTCGTTTGAGCTGGCATAATCAAAACTTGAGATGAGACTGGCATTACTTTCTGGTTGAAAATTCATTCCAAAATTTGATGTGTGTAAAAGAGGCTTGTGAACGCCTGTAGAAGAAAACTTTGTAAAACGAATCTCAAAACAAAACGAATCGTGTGCTGTAAAATCAAATCGAACGAATAAATAAAATTTAACTGGCAAGAATAATATCTCTATATTGAAGCCAAGCTATCGAGTTTACAAAGCTTGTGTTAAGCCAGCGGTGAGCAGGCGCACCGATAGGAATTAACACCTATGGTGTGGAGAGAACCGCAAAATCACTATGACGACTGCTATTTCTGCATGGTTAATATAAAATGTTTTAACCGCTACAAAAAAAAGGAAGTGGAATATCCAGATTTATAGTCAGCAAGACGACCAGTTCTGCATTGCGAAAGCATTCCTGTGCCTGTTTTCACTTCACTTCCTGAGCTTCATGATTCAGATAATGAAGAACCACATGCACTAGAGTGTAGTAAAACAAGTGAAGGCAGTTGCAGTGAATACGAAGAAAGCTCTTCAAGTCCAAAGCAATTTACCCAGCAAGAATTAAATGATTTGATCAGAGATCTAAATTTATCAAAACAGGGATCTGAGCTTTTAGTATCCAGACTGAAAGAAAAAAACTGCCTGCAACCAGATGCTAAAATCACATTTTACCGGAATAGGGAAACAGGTATTCTTCCCTTTTTTAGCCAAGACATTGATCTTGTATATTGCAACAACATAATTGGACTTCTTCTCAAAATGAAAATCCCGAACTGTAGACCAGAAGATTGGAGACTATTTATTGCTAGTTCCAAAAAGAGCTTAAAATGTGTTTTGCTGCACAATGGCAACCGCTTTGCATCTATACCAATTGCTCACTCTACAAAGCTCAAAGAAGAGTATGACAACATCAAAACGGTGTTACAAAGAATTTGTTATGAGGAACACCAGTGGTCAATCTGTGTTGACCTTAAAATGGTGAATTTTTTGCTTGGACAACAAACTGGATACACCAAGTATCCTTGCTTTATGTGTTTATGGGATATCAGGGCAAAGCAACAACACTGGATAAAAAAGTGTTGGCCTACAAGAAATGCTCTGAAAGTTGGTGAAGAAACCATCATAAGGGAACCACTAGGTGGAAGGGAAAAGATTATGTTGCCACCCCTCCATATTAAACTTGGCTTAATAGAGCAGTTTGTTTAGGCTTTGGACAAAAATGGAGGCTGCTTCATATACTTATGTAGATTTTTTCCTGAATTGAGCCTTGAGAAACTAAAAGCGGGCATTTTTGATGGTCTACAAATTTGTAAGCTCATTAGCGACCCAAATTTTACAAAAAACATGACTGATGTTGAGCTTTCTGCTTGGTCCAGCTTCGTCTCTTTGGTTAAAAACTTTTTAGGTAACCACAAAGCACTGAATTATGTTGAATTGATTGAAAATATGCTTACAAAATACAAAGAAATGGGAGCAAATATGAGCATCAAAGTTCACTTCCTCCATAGTCACATTTCCTGAAAACTTGGGTGATTTTTCGGAAGAGCAAGGTGAAAGATTTCACCAGGACATAAAAGTTATGGAGGAGAGATATCAAGAAAGACGGGACAGATGTATGATGGCTGACTACTGCTGGTGCCTGCAGCGTGATTGTCCTAATGACCATCATCACAGGAAATTGTATAAGCAGTGTTTCCAAAAAAGAACCAAAATTGAAACCTGAAAAAATCTCATTGTCTTCTGCTTAACATTTCAATAGAAATTGTCTTAGTAATTTATTGTGTTGATGTGTTTTAACCAACTTGGATGCAAATAGGTCTACTAAACACTGTGAAAGCTTATATTGCATACATTTGAATCCACAATGAGATATTCAAATATTCAGATACACAAATATTCAAATATCTCAAAAACTAGAGCCAATTTAGCAAAATTAATATCATTTTTGGAATCAGCAGCCCTAAATTACCCTAAATTCACTCTAATATCACCGGCATAAAAAATTGTGTTGACCAGTTTTATCTGTGGACGTTTTCAAAAAGATCCATCAAAAACTGAAGTCTCTAAATGTTTATGAAAAGTAGTCTACCGGTTAGAAACAGGTAAATATTAGTGCCTGCAGTTCACAAACTTCCAATTTCTAGAAAAACTAAGTCCTTTGGTACATTTTGTCTATTCTTTCTCGATAACATGGATCTTTAGCATTATCCATCAAATTATTCAAAAAAATTCATCGAATAATGAAATCTGCAAATTTTAATGTGTAGCCTACTCCAGGCAAAACACTTAGTGATCATTCAAGAAAAAGAAGATGGGGTAAAGATGGTACTTTCTTATCGTTTGCAACAAAATGAAGTGTCGAGCTACATATGATCAAAATGTTAAAGCAATTTCCTTTGCAATTGGCCAAAGTATTCGCAGCAGGCAGCTGATTTGATGTTCTTAACCTCTACATTATTAATGGGGGCTCCCGCTACTGCTGTAAATTAACTGTGAGTGCTTCATTTCGAGTTAGTTTGCTCTTTGCATGGCGACGTTTATGCCAGAACCAAAGAACATGCACGCAGTCAGAGACGTTAATTCATATTAATTTAACGACAGTAACAAAAAAGTGGTAAGTAGCGATCCTAATAACAACGGTCAACACACATTTTTGGCTAAGAAAGTTTTAGCGGTTTTATGGTATTTTGATGTAGCTGAATCCGAAAATGACTTTAGTTTTTCTGAACTGGCTTTACTTTTTGAGATGTTCCACATTTTTAAAAATGCTAAAAGTACGCAAATTTTGACATTAGTATTCTCTTTATACTTTTTTCTCAACATTATGTAGCTGTTATGTGTTGACCCCCAGTTAGCACATTCAGTTGCCTCTGCAAACTATTTAACTATATTACATTGATAGTCACAACTGAATTTACACGCTTTTTGATTTTTGTTTGTAGGTGCCGCAAATATTGGACATGATTCACTTTGAAATACCTCTGCCACTTGCTTCCATTTGGGAATGATTGTAAAAATTTAATAAGTTTTTAACAAGCAACTGAATCTATATCGCAGAATGGAATTCCATTCTCTTATTTTCTCTGCTGCAGCATTTGAGAAGTACGACCCACGTACCGACTATCACAGAAATTGATAAACAATGTTGCTTTGATGTGAGGCGGGTAGTAGCCTACATCCTTTTGGGCTGCAGGCAGAAGTTGTCTGTTGGTGTACACAATACGTGGTTCAACTGCAAAGTTACTGCGATTTAATTTGCATTTCGTACCTCATCAAGTGCAAATTAAAACAGCCCTCAAACGTTCAGTCGGCCAAGCCAGCTGAACCCATTGAGCACTTGCGAGAACAGCAATGAAATGTTTGTGTTTTCTTGCATATAGGATATTTAGGATTTGGTGCGCTCTTTCCTAACAAAATTTGTCATGTCGAGGTCCTCGCAACGCCTTAGGTTTATGTATTCTGTTGATCGCTCACGCGAAGCCATGGTGCTTTGCGTTTCTCGTCGTTTGTGGAAGTCTCGAAGACATTTCTGATATTAAGTTCATTTGGAATCAAAACAGCAAAAATGTCTTTCATGTAGTTGGATTTCAAACAGTAACGTTATTTTCTTCTCAAACTTACTTAACTCTTTTGCTCCCGCGATCATCGATTGATGATCTCGTGTTTTCAGTGTTTTCCTCAAATTTTGTTAAATTGAGTTACAAAATTAGTTTACGTAAAAATCGATTTGTGACTTTATTTTTCATCCGATTTTCATACAATTTTCAAAAGATCACGCTTATTTCCTCACGCATCGGAAGATGTATAATTTGTGCCCTAATTCTTGGATTTTTATACCCAAAAACGGTTAAAAAGACCAACAACCCAGTTGCAGACGACAAAATCGGCCAAATTCTCAGCACGTGCCAACTACGCTAAAATCAAATTGAGATTACATCTTTACCACATAACCAAACCCTTCATCATTAACACAGTCTGAAAACTACTTTTTTGGGGCATCATTTAACAAAATTTCAAGCGATAATAATAAATTTTACTTTTTTAAATTTTCAAATTTTTTAGGGGTCTCAAAACCCCCCCAAACAAATTTGAATAGTAAGTAGATAAAAGTAAATCTAGTGCATAAAAAATATCATATGTTGCTAAATACCGGTCTCATTTGAAAGCTTAGGAAATTTGCTTTCCAGCAATATATAGCTTTAAATAGTTTAGACTAAGTGGTATATGATATTTACTGATCAAAAATGAGTACTGTACATCATGTCAGTTCAAAACCCCCAAAAATTTTTTGACTTACCTTCACTAAATTATAATTTTTAGAAAAACTACACCCTATAAAAAAATAAAATAAATTGCAAATATTTCACCAATAAAGTCGTCATTTTGTATCAAATTTCCAAGGAGACAAAGACTGAAATACAAGTTTAAAACCTAGCATAAGTTTGGCTTCTCTAAATCAAAGTTTGCTGTATCTCCCTTGTTTCTCAAGAAATGGGAAGGGTGTAAACAAGCGGCTGTTTCATTATCAGTGACAGCATATTCTATTTAAACTTGATATTTTCTGAATCTTGAAGAAATTCCCTGTTCAAAAATACATAATGTTACATGGTTTAGGCTAACCCAGGGTGGTCCAAAACGTGGCCCGCGGGCCACACTGTAGTCGCTTAATATTTTACTGCAACCTTATTTTCCAAAGATATAACAATTTCAAAATACCTTGTACATGTTTAAGATAAACTGCATATATTTAAGCACCTTTGAGGCCTGGTAAATACCCTTACATTTCTAATCTAATCGGTCTAAAAAAGAAGTTGGACCACCCTGGGCTAACCTCTAGCAGATAATAACTGATCATATTTTAGGTACTGAACTTAACTACCAAAATTCGGTACCGGTCAAAAAAAAGGTCATGTGCCTCAGAAAATTGCAAATTGTAGAAAACCTAGGCTTTTAGGTAAGTTTTGATTAATGTACCTTGAAAGCTTATTTCCTTAGCATCATTTTGCGACCATTTCTAAAGAAATTGGTAGAAAATAAAATCTGTAGTGATCTTTGAGGTGAGGGTACCTCTTTAATTTTGAAGACGAGTACCCCCAGTTGGGGGGTTAATTTGCATATTCAAAAAAAAATTTTTATTTTCTATTTGAAATCCTCAAGAAATGTAGATTTCAACGATATATCACACTTAATGTAGAAGTAGACAGCTGAGTAATGATTTACAAACAAACTTGAGATACATAATTATGATTAATTATGATTGATTATGACAGTTTCTCGCGCTGCCACCTTACGGACATTTTTTTCGCTTTTCACGCGGGAGCAAAAAAGTTAAGTCCCTGCTGGCTAAGCATTGGCCAATGTTGCCTGTACGTTTTTCCTTCCTTGGCAACTGGCATGCCCAGCTGAGTTAAAAAAAGTCCTTGCTTTTCCCGAAAGTTTTAGCTTTGACCCGGTAGCTCTATAAAGCTATTATCAACCAAAATAGTAAAAATGCTCTCCTATGTATGGTCCGATTTTACCCCCGCAGATCATGCCATCTCCTGTGCCGAGTTCGAACATATCAATTAAGCCAGCCGCGCCGGCTTCATCGTACAAACTTTTGTGAGCAGCAACGAAGTTTTAAAAATATAGGCTTTAGTTCCTGCAAACGTATTAATTGATTATCATCATGGTCAATCAATCAAGACTGGTAATACTTACAGGGAAAGAAGGATGTCACAAATTATCATTCGTACTTTTTAAAAAGTGTAATAGGAAGGAAATCAAACACACTCAATGATGATTGTGGCAACCGGCACGATGGCGTAGTGGTTAGAGCGTCCGCTTCGCAGTCTCTAGACGTGGGGTTCATTTCCTAAGTCAAGTCATACCAAAAGACTCTAAAAATATGGTATTCACAGCTTCCCTGCTTGGCGCTCAGCATAAAAAGAGGAGATAGTGTGGAGTACAAGTCGGCAGCCTTGCTTGTTCTGTTCTTGGGCAAGGCACTTAACGGTACGCCTCCATCTTTATGTGGCAGACAGATGGCTTACCCGTACTTTACCGGGTTACAATTGTGAAGTTGCTAACCCAACATGTCGCAAATGGCGACTCTTGGGTACCCACCAATGGCAGTCCGCCTTGTTGATGGTGAGGCTACCAGTCACTCATCACTGGTTCGAAATGGGCTGCCATCTTTCCCTTAGTCTAATTTCAATTAGGTTGACGGCATGAACCTGAATTACCCTTCGTGCCGTACCTCCATCCAAAGAAAGAGGAGGGGTAATCGCAACTACAACAACATGATTGCGGCGCCCAAATGGTGGTCGTCGGGGCAGAATTTAGGGCAAATAGAGCTCAGTGCTAATCAACTTATGAGGTCCATCTTATTTGGAATTCAATAGAATTAGGCCTGGCGAGCCTGCGCCGACATGTTTAACACAAGAAGTACCATAGACTTTACACTGCCTAGAAGTACCGAGTGGGGTCAGATTGATCCTTCCTTTTAATCACGCTTTTTACATTTTTTTTTAACTTTAATTAACTCAACCGTGGACACGGCGCATTTATTTTATAAATAAGTCAAACTTAGGTTTGATTACCAAGTGAGACAAATTTTGGCAAATTTCTCAAAAATTTTGGCAAAGCTTTATTGCATGCATAGCTACAAAAAATACGACAAAACACATCAGGACCAATATTTATTGGCAGCAAAGCCTACAATAAATGAGTTTTCCAATACATTTACCACAAACAAGCTTAGAGCAACAGCTGCATGTTTCACGTGTTTTGTTGGTGCAGCTTTGCTTTAACAGTGCTTTCGTTTCTGGCTTTGCTGCATACTGCTGTTGGTTTCACTGGACTGGCGTGAGTTAGTGTAACGAATAAGGAAATTTGCCGTGTAAGAGTTGTTTTCGCATTTGTGTAAAGCGCTGTGTCACTCGTTCGCTCGGCTACTGATTGAGGAAAAAAGACTTTTTTTCCTCGCAAGTGAATTGCCGTGTACGCCTTTTTATTACGTCACCATCGTTATTACGACATAGTAAAATTCCATATCGGTCTAGTGATTCTGCCTTCTTCGAAGAATTTCGATAAACGATTAAAATAACTTGAAATGCTTTTTTTTCTTTTGTTCACGTGATTTCGTTCGAGTGTTGTCTAGATTGTTTCGTCAATTTATATATAAGGCGACCGGATTTTCTTTGGCCAGAGAGAGAGAGAGCCAGAGAGGAAAGAAAAAGAGATTGGTTGACACCGATTAAGGAAGGGCCATTATGGTGTTGTTTTTTGCAATAATTTATTGTGGATTTCGTTGACGTGGAGAATATTGAACAATTATTGGTGGACTTGATTTTGGCGGTTTCCTAATTGTGTGGTAAAGTGATTAATTTTGGGATCGTTGAGCGAAGAAGTTTGAAATCGTGAAGTACTATTTTCTGCGAATATATTATTCTATTATCAAAGTGGTTTTAAGGTGTTTTATTGGAAACCAACCTTTTCCAAGTTCAATTAAGTTGCAGTCAGACCTAATTATCCGAGCGATTATCACACGTCGCCTCAATTTTAAAGGAAATTTTAAATTGAGATAGAACCGAAAAGTTCTATAAAGAGATATATTATCTTATATTAAAACGCGACAGTTAGATTTTCTTTCTTCAACAAACCTTGAACGAAGTTCTTCGAATAATCGCAAAAGATACCTTCGCCGTGAGATTTTTGACCCGGTAACCAACTTATATAAAATGTGGGCATTGATTGCAGCCAAATCTAATATGTTCTCAAAAAATTGCACAGACCTTCTGCGAGAAGTTGCATTTACAATGTACTTTCTGGCCGTATTGGCCGAGCACATTAACTCCAAATTTTGTGGAGTTATAAAATTTTACGGTTTCAGGCTGAGATTTTTTATCGTCACCCAGCTGCATCGACTGTAGCATGCATTGTACTAAGGAACAAAACGTTTTTTGAGGTTTTCGCTTGAAAAACAGTCAAGGTGCAGCCATGATGTTTGAAAACTTTTGTTGCGTAGAGATCCTCTTTCTTTTTTTGATCTCTTGCGGAATCTCTTTACAGATGCGATTGACAGTTCCGACAATGCTGATCCCCTCCTGCCTCAAAGTTTTAGCGAGATTTACAGACGTCAAAAAATTGTCGGTGGTCACGCTACGACCTGTCTTTCTGTAAGGTTCAGTTAGTCGCAAAACAACGTGTTCACCTAATGTTATTCCTGCCAGCCGTGAATCATTTTCCCCAAATAAGGAAAGCTATGCAGCATATACTTAGTTTGCACATCAGCGGCCATCCAAAATTTGATGCCAAATTTGTCGGGCTTATCTGGCATGTATTGGGTAAATCTGTATCGAACTTTGATAGAAAAAGGTGCTCATCCACGGTAATGTTGGCATCCGGTTTATAATGCCTAAAACAATTTCTGACAAAGGTATACTAAACTGTTGATATCAAAGCCAGTTTATCTGTAGCTAGTCTATGTGATTGTGTTGGCTTACAGTCAAAGCGCAGAAATTTTATTATTTCAATGAATCTGTTGCGAGCCATAGTTTCAGAAATAATTGGAATTGCCCATAACCTATTCCACAATTCATGTACCTTAATCTTATTTGCCTTGTGAGCTTCACGTGCATAAACAATCGCTAAAAAGGCATCTACTTCATGTAACGACACGAGCCAATCATCTGTTTGTAAAAGTCTTCGAGCTTCTTCTTCAGTACATCTTTGTATATGACGCAGTATACCTTCATCAATGAATAGATCCCATGCACTGCCAACCGATTCTTTGATAATACTACGATGCGCTTGTGTAGATGGCGCAGGAGCTTCTCTAATAACGTTGTGGCAAGATCGCCTTCCGAAATTGTTTTGGTTAGGGTCCAAAAGATCCCAAGTAATTTCAGCTGAAGTTGCAAAGCTTGTTGCATTATTCTGAAAAACGTAATCTTCATCCGTTTCTGAAATCGTTTCGGTATCTTCAAAATCCGAAATTTCTGAGTTTGATGATTCCGAAACAAGCGATTCACCAAACAAAGATTCACTTTCTGAATAATCACGATTGTCCTCATCTAAATGATAAACACTCGCATCTGATTCAGCATCACTTTCAGCGTCGGAATCATCTTCCTGGATGTTTTGCAGTAACTCCAAAGCTTTTAGCGCAGTATGTCTTTTTCGGTGTGGCATTGATTTGGCATGCAATCAG
The DNA here is from genome assembly GCA_963675345.1 of Trididemnum clinides. Taxonomy (NCBI): domain Eukaryota; kingdom Metazoa; phylum Chordata; class Ascidiacea; order Aplousobranchia; family Didemnidae; genus Trididemnum; species Trididemnum clinides. The sequence goes on along the minus strand of OY776297.1, from coordinate 13,258,182 downwards.
GCACAGCGGTATAGATTGGCTTAGCTCTATATCCTAACAATTCCAATAGCAACAATTGGTATTCATAGGTTGCATGCATGCCCTGTACAGTACTTTCAACTGCAAAATCAATACAACGTATTAGGTTCTTGTTGCTGAAAAATACTTGCTTGCACTAGTACCATCGTCTTTATTCCAGTACTACTGATAATTCAGGTCTGCACTATCGAAACTTGTAGAGTAGGCTTATACCAGAAAGTTATCTCAGTCACCCTAAATATCTTTGTTGCTGCTGAGCATTGCTTTAAATGGACTGCCGGGTATAAATGGAACGATCGTAAGCCTTTAGTCAAACTACAAAGGAAAAACAAACTTACTGTATAGTTGAACACAAAAATTGCGACATCGCTTTTCGGTGACAAAACTGTATGACTGGATAGTGTATGTCAAATCTTTGCCAAAACGCAAACAGCAATTGTTAACACAATAGAGGCGCAAAATACAGTATTTAGCACTCTATTGTTCGTATAACAAAACAGCACTTTGCATTTCAACAAAAGATCAAAGCTCCCGTCAAACAAAAACAATAGTCTCCAGCAGATATCACTGCAGTAGAACCATTTCAAAAACTTTGTCTAGACAAAAACGTTGACTGAGAGTGTTTTTTCAAGACATTTGTGTTCACAGCAAACATAGAAACCATATGGCTCAAATTGACCCTTGCTGGTACTTATAGGTATATCACCACATATAAGCTAATTCAAAACATATTTTTTCTGAAATTGCCATTAGCAATGTTCAACAACTAAATTTAGGAAAAGTCAGGAAGTTTTACGTTTCTATTGGGAGTAACCTAGCACATATACGCAAATAACTTAAAGCTATGGGTCAAAATGATCCCAATGGTACTTCTAGTGTTAAGTAAATTAGATGTATTTGAAATAGCACGTGTTACCTAATCAATCACTGCATTTAAATAAACTTTCTTTAGCCTAGTTTAGAAATTATTGGAGAACAAAGACTTGGGCAGGGTAGGATATAAGTTTGATACACATTGCATACTGCATTCTTAAACCATTCAATTGACAGGAAAATTTTCTATTCAGGCTACACAAAATAGTTTTTGATCTCAAAGTCAGCACATCTTCTTTCGAGCTTTCCTAGCTGCGAAGTCTGCAATAATTTCGTCCAAATCAATAACACGGAATCCAAGTGTAGCGGATTAGTTCGCTATCTTATATCTCCGAGTAGATAATAAACCACAAAAATAGTTTTGGAACAATATTTTATTAACTCTTTGCCAGCTATAAGCTCTTTTTTAAACAACCGAATGTCCAGAAAAGTTTCAAAGCTCAAAAGACGCAAATCTCCAATTGATTAAAAAATGCAGAACTAAACTACATCACCTGCTAATTTGCCGACGGTGCACAAAAACTGCGAAGTGATTAAAAAGGTAAAATAATAAACAAAGTAAATTAAAATGAGGTGATGTTACGCAACTTAAAAGTAAACTACAAAATTAACGCATGAATAAATTCAAACAAAACATCCGATAAATTAACGAACAAAAAATCCAAGGAAGTGGTTCCGACACAAGCATACAGTTACTCCTTTATGAATTGCTGTGTTAATAGAAGCTGTATTAAGCACTAAACTAATGATTAGATGTTTCCCAATGCTACAGCTGTCTAAAGTGTCCAAAATTATGTTAGTAGTTGGCAATTTATTTCGCTTCTGTTTTCTCAACACAAAAAACTCGACAATTGGATAAAAACAATGAGCAGAGTAGGAATGTAGGTGACAAAACGAATTGATATTAAACATGCCCAAATTTTTTAAAGTTACATTAAAAAGATTGTAGAAAGGGGCATGGTCACCGCACCTGACAGAAACATCAAGCAAAACAATTAAAATAAAAAAAATAAAAAAAAAGAAACTAAAAAAGCAGTTAGCCAAATAAACCCTATGTAGAACCTTTTACCCTATGTAGAAACACCCGATAATAGCTAAAAGAAATACATTCCTCTCAGTGCCAAACTGTTGTTATCCTAACGAGGGAGGCTAGCAGGCGCTATACCTTGCACAAGGGTGACCAGGGAGCAACGACAGTTAAAGAGTTAGCTCCATTAACACTGTAGGCAGGACCTTGTTGCCGGATGCAGTTATAGCCTTACTGCCCAGGACTATGCAATTTGCAGATTAACAGTTGCACTGTAACCATTGCGTTTGAATTTTATCACCTGATTTTAATCACTTGATCGTGGATAATTTACGTAAACCATTGGAAGTGTCCCTGTCTATTTAACTCAAATAAAAGTTAATCGTTCAATTTAATGAATTAATTGAAATTTTATGGAACTTATTGCAGGTGAATCCTACTTATTCTTGTTCTTCATCAGAAAATATTTTGAGGAGCAGTTTTTGCCTAAACTTGGAAATGGGGTATAAAATGATGTTTCGCTCTTTTTTAATTGGTAATTCAAAGTGGCTGTCAGGTTCTGAAAAGGAGAGACAGCAAATACCTATTCTTTCACTTTTTATCCTCCTGTGCAAGCTTATTTTAAAATTATAGCTTTAAGCAATCAATAGAAGTAGGCTATCAGTCGTAAAACATAATACATATTAATTTACAATGAATTCTTTAAAGCATTTGATGAACTTGGGAAGTGATTTAATATCTTTGAGTGCTACAAGTAATTTATTCCACAACATTGAGCCACTAAATTTCAGTGTTTGTTGTGTGAGTTTTATTTTACAATATTGAGAGCACAATTTGGACTTGGATCTAGTACGAGGAGTGGTTTTCTCGCTAAGAAGGTAAAAATCGAAGATATTTGAAAAATCTGGAGGAAGAGATTTATTAAAGCATTTGTGCATAAATTTGGCAATTTCAAGTTGTCCAGACTGTTGTGTTTTTAACCGATTGTATTGTTGAAAGACGTTACTGTTTTTCTGCTTTTTAGTATTAATCAAATTAATTGCTTTGGTTGAAATTTTTTGCAACTTTTAAATCATAGTTATGTTGCACGGCACCAAGATATTACACAGTATTTCACATAGTTATTAATAAGAGAGTGATATAAAGTTAGCAATGAACTTTTATCAAGATACTGTTTTACTTTATCAATCACATAATAGCTACATCTGAGTTTTTGCAACAACCGCTGCATATGTGGCTTCCATAAAAGATGTTCAATAATGGTTAAACCCAAAAACTTGCGAGTGTTTAATGGTTTTAAATGTTTTTTTTTTAATTGAAGTGACAGCGCAGTAGGTGGAGGAAGACTATTTGGAGTTCTGAACGCAACGTATAAGGTTTTTTTCAGTATTAAGTGTTAATTTATTTGCAGATAGCTAGGCCTCGATAGGTTTCAATTGAGTATTTGTAACCTCATATAATGCTTGACAAGAGCTCCTCTTACAAAATAAATTGGTGTCCTCAGCAATCATTATTGCTTTGTCTGTCGTTAAGCATTTAGGAAAATCATTTATGTAAATTTAAAATAGAAGGGGGCCAAGAATTGATCCCTGTGGCACCCCTACCAAAATTGCCTTGGAATTTGACATTTTTCCATTGATTTCCGTTTGCATCAAGCAACCGTTCAATTGGCTTCTCAACCATTTGTTTGCTATCCCCCTAACACCAAAGTGATTTAGTTTAGCCAAAAGTATACTATGATCAATAGTGTCAAATTGTGCTCTCAATATTGTAAAATAAAACTCACACAACAAACACTGAAATTTAGTGGCTCAATGTTGTGGAATAAATTACTTGTAGCACTCAAAGATATTAAATCACTTCCCAAGTTCATCAAATGCTTTAAAGAATTCATTGTAAATTAATATGTATTATGTTTTACGACTGATAGCCTACTTCTATTGATTGCTTAAAGCTATAATTTTAAAATAAGCTTGCACAGGAGGATAAAAAGTGAAAGAATAGGTATTTGCTGTCTCTCCTTTTCAGAACCTGACAACCACTTTGAATTACCAATTAAAAAAGAGCGAAACATCATTTTATACCCCATTTCCAAGTTTAGGCAAAAACTGCTCCTCAAAATATTTTCTGATGAAGAACAAGAATAAGTAGGATTCACCTGCAATAAGTTCCATAAAATTTCAATTAATTCATTAAATTGAACGATTAACTTTTATTTGAGTTAAATAGACAGGGACACTTCCAATGGTTTACGTAAATTATCCACGATCAAGTGATTAAAATCAGGTGATAAAATTCAAACGCAATGGTTACAGTGCAACTGTTAATCTGCAAATTGCATAGTCCTGGGCAGTAAGGCTATAACTGCATCCGGCAACAAGGTCCTGCCTACAGTGTTAATGGAGCTAACTCTTTAACTGTCGTTGCTCCCTGGTCACCCTTGTGCAAGGTATAGCGCCTGCTAGCCTCCCTCGTTAGGATAACAACAGTTTGGCACTGAGAGGAATGTATTTCTTTTAGCTATTATCGGGTGTTTCTACATAGGGTAAAAGGTTCTACATAGGGTTTATTTGGCTAACTGCTTTTTTAGTTTCTTTTTTTTTATTTTTTTTATTTTAATTGTTTTGCTTGATGTTTCTGTCAGGTGCGGTGACCATGCCCCTTTCTACAATCTTTTTAATGTAACTTTAAAAAATTTGGGCATGTTTAATATCAATTCGTTTTGTCACCTACATTCCTACTCTGCTCATTGTTTTTATCCAATTGTCGAGTTTTTTGTGTTGAGAAAACAGAAGCGAAATAAATTGCCAACTACTAACATAATTTTGGACACTTTAGACAGCTGTAGCATTGGGAAACATCTAATCATTAGTTTAGTGCTTAATACAGCTTCTATTAACACAGCAATTCATAAAGGAGTAACTGTATGCTTGTGTCGGAACCACTTCCTTGGATTTTTTGTTCGTTAATTTATCGGATGTTTTGTTTGAATTTATTCATGCGTTAATTTTGTAGTTTACTTTTAAGTTGCGTAACATCACCTCATTTTAATTTACTTTGTTTATTATTTTACCTTTTTAATCACTTCGCAGTTTTTGTGCACCGTCGGCAAATTAGCAGGTGATGTAGTTTAGTTCTGCATTTTTTAATCAATTGGAGATTTGCGTCTTTTGAGCTTTGAAACTTTTCTGGACATTCGGTTGTTTAAAAAAGAGCTTATAGCTGGCAAAGAGTTAATAAAATATTGTTCCAAAACTATTTTTGTGGTTTATTATCTACTCGGAGATATAAGATAGCGAACTAATCCGCTACACTTGGATTCCGTGTTATTGATTTGGACGAAATTATTGCAGACTTCGCAGCTAGGAAAGCTCGAAAGAAGATGTGCTGACTTTGAGATCAAAAACTATTTTGTGTAGCCTGAATAGAAAATTTTCCTGTCAATTGAATGGTTTAAGAATGCAGTATGCAATGTGTATCAAACTTATATCCTACCCTGCCCAAGTCTTTGTTCTCCAATAATTTCTAAACTAGGCTAAAGAAAGTTTATTTAAATGCAGTGATTGATTAGGTAACACGTGCTATTTCAAATACATCTAATTTACTTAACACTAGAAGTACCATTGGGATCATTTTGACCCATAGCTTTAAGTTATTTGCGTATATGTGCTAGGTTACTCCCAATAGAAACGTAAAACTTCCTGACTTTTCCTAAATTTAGTTGTTGAACATTGCTAATGGCAATTTCAGAAAAAATATGTTTTGAATTAGCTTATATGTGGTGATATACCTATAAGTACCAGCAAGGGTCAATTTGAGCCATATGGTTTCTATGTTTGCTGTGAACACAAATGTCTTGAAAAAACACTCTCAGTCAACGTTTTTGTCTAGACAAAGTTTTTGAAATGGTTCTACTGCAGTGATATCTGCTGGAGACTATTGTTTTTGTTTGACGGGAGCTTTGATCTTTTGTTGAAATGCAAAGTGCTGTTTTGTTATACGAACAATAGAGTGCTAAATACTGTATTTTGCGCCTCTATTGTGTTAACAATTGCTGTTTGCGTTTTGGCAAAGATTTGACATACACTATCCAGTCATACGGTTTTGTCACCGAAAAGCGATGTCGCAATTTTTGTGTTCAACTATACAGTAAGTTTGTTTTTCCTTTGTAGTTTGACTAAAGGCTTACGATCGTTCCATTTATACCCGGCAGTCCATTTAAAGCAATGCTCAGCAGCAACAAAGATATTTAGGGTGACTGAGATAACTTTCTGGTATAAGCCTACTCTACAAGTTTCGATAGTGCAGACCTGAATTATCAGTAGTACTGGAATAAAGACGATGGTACTAGTGCAAGCAAGTATTTTTCAGCAACAAGAACCTAATACGTTGTATTGATTTTGCAGTTGAAAGTACTGTACAGGGCATGCATGCAACCTATGAATACCAATTGTTGCTATTGGAATTGTTAGGATATAGAGCTAAGCCAATCTATACCGCTGTGCCTGATTGCATGCCAAATCAATGCCACACCGAAAAAGACATACTGCGCTAAAAGCTTTGGAGTTACTGCAAAACATCCAGGAAGATGATTCCGACGCTGAAAGTGATGCTGAATCAGATGCGAGTGTTTATCATTTAGATGAGGACAATCGTGATTATTCAGAAAGTGAATCTTTGTTTGGTGAATCGCTTGTTTCGGAATCATCAAACTCAGAAATTTCGGATTTTGAAGATACCGAAACGATTTCAGAAACGGATGAAGATTACGTTTTTCAGAATAATGCAACAAGCTTTGCAACTTCAGCTGAAATTACTTGGGATCTTTTGGACCCTAACCAAAACAATTTCGGAAGGCGATCTTGCCACAACGTTATTAGAGAAGCTCCTGCGCCATCTACACAAGCGCATCGTAGTATTATCAAAGAATCGGTTGGCAGTGCATGGGATCTATTCATTGATGAAGGTATACTGCGTCATATACAAAGATGTACTGAAGAAGAAGCTCGAAGACTTTTACAAACAGATGATTGGCTCGTGTCGTTACATGAAGTAGATGCCTTTTTAGCGATTGTTTATGCACGTGAAGCTCACAAGGCAAATAAGATTAAGGTACATGAATTGTGGAATAGGTTATGGGCAATTCCAATTATTTCTGAAACTATGGCTCGCAACAGATTCATTGAAATAATAAAATTTCTGCGCTTTGACTGTAAGCCAACACAATCACATAGACTAGCTACAGATAAACTGGCTTTGATATCAACAGTTTAGTATACCTTTGTCAGAAATTGTTTTAGGCATTATAAACCGGATGCCAACATTACCGTGGATGAGCACCTTTTTCTATCAAAGTTCGATACAGATTTACCCAATACATGCCAGATAAGCCCGACAAATTTGGCATCAAATTTTGGATGGCCGCTGATGTGCAAACTAAGTATATGCTGCATAGCTTTCCTTATTTGGGGAAAATGATTCACGGCTGGCAGGAATAACATTAGGTGAACACGTTGTTTTGCGACTAACTGAACCTTACAGAAAGACAGGTCGTAGCGTGACCACCGACAATTTTTTGACGTCTGTAAATCTCGCTAAAACTTTGAGGCAGGAGGGGATCAGCATTGTCGGAACTGTCAATCGCATCTGTAAAGAGATTCCGCAAGAGATCAAAAAAAGAAAGAGGATCTCTACGCAACAAAAGTTTTCAAACATCATGGCTGCACCTTGACTGTTTTTCAAGCGAAAACCTCAAAAAACGTTTTGTTCCTTAGTACAATGCATGCTACAGTCGATGCAGCTGGGTGACGATAAAAAATCTCAGCCTGAAACCGTAAAATTTTATAACTCCACAAAATTTGGAGTTAATGTGCTCGGCCAATACGGCCAGAAAGTACATTGTAAATGCAACTTCTCGGGTAAATGCAACTTCTCGCAGAAGGTCTGTGCAATTTTTTGAGAACATATTAGATTTGGCTGCAATCAATGCCCACATTTTATATAAGTTGGTTACCGGGTCAAAAATCTCACGGCGAAGGTATCTTTTGCGATTATTCGAAGAACTTCGTTCAAGGTTTGTTGAAGAAAGAAAATCTAACTGTCGCGTTTTAATATAAGATAATATATCTCTTTATAGAACTTTTCGGTTCTATCTCAATTTAAAATTTCCTTTAAAATTGAGGCGACGTGTGATAATCGCTCGGATAATTAGGTCTGACTGCAACTTAATTGAACTTGGAAAAGGTTGGTTTCCAATAAAACACCTTAAAACCACTTTGATAATAGAATAATATATTCGCAGAAAATAGTACTTCACGATTTCAAACTTCTTCGCTCAACGATCCCAAAATTAATCACTTTACCACACAATTAGGAAACCGCCAAAATCAAGTCCACCAATAATTGTTCAATATTCTCCACGTCAACGAAATCCACAATAAATTATTGCAAAAAACAACACCATAATGGCCCTTCCTTAATCGGTGTCAACCAATCTCTTTTTCTTTCCTCTCTGGCTCTCTCTCTCTCTGGCCAAAGAAAATCCGGTCGCCTTATATATAAATTGACGAAACAATCTAGACAACACTCGAACGAAATCACGTGAACAAAAGAAAAAAAAGCATTTCAAGTTATTTTAATCGTTTATCGAAATTCTTCGAAGAAGGCAGAATCACTAGACCGATATGGAATTTTACTATGTCGTAATAACGATGGTGACGTAATAAAAAGGCGTACACGGCAATTCACTTGCGAGGAAAAAAAGTCTTTTTTCCTCAATCAGTAGCCGAGCGAACGAGTGACACAGCGCTTTACACAAATGCGAAAACAACTCTTACACGGCAAATTTCCTTATTCGTTACACTAACTCACGCCAGTCCAGTGAAACCAACAGCAGTATGCAGCAAAGCCAGAAACGAAAGCACTGTTAAAGCAAAGCTGCACCAACAAAACACGTGAAACATGCAGCTGTTGCTCTAAGCTTGTTTGTGGTAAATGTATTGGAAAACTCATTTATTGTAGGCTTTGCTGCCAATAAATATTGGTCCTGATGTGTTTTGTCGTATTTTTTGTAGCTATGCATGCAATAAAGCTTTGCCAAAATTTTTGAGAAATTTGCCAAAATTTGTCTCACTTGGTAATCAAACCTAAGTTTGACTTATTTATAAAATAAATGCGCCGTGTCCACGGTTGAGATAATTAAAGTTAAAAAAAAATGTAAAAAGCGTGATTAAAAGGAAGGATCAATCTGACCCCACTCGGTACTTCTAGGCAGTGTAAAGTCTATGGTACTTCTTGTGTTAAACATGTCGGCGCAGGCTCGCCAGGCCTAATTCTATTGAATTCCAAATAAGATGGACCTCATAAGTTGATTAGCACTGAGCTCTATTTGCCCTAAATTCTGCCCCGACGACCACCATTTGGGCGCCGCAATCATGTTGTTGTAGTTGCGATTACCCCTCCTCTTTCTTTGGATGGAGGTACGGCACGAAGGGTAATTCAGGTTCATGCCGTCAACCTAATTGAAATTAGACTAAGGGAAAGATGGCAGCCCATTTCGAACCAGTGATGAGTGACTGGTAGCCTCACCATCAACAAGGCGGACTGCCATTGGTGGGTACCCAAGAGTCGCCATTTGCGACATGTTGGGTTAGCAACTTCACAATTGTAACCCGGTAAAGTACGGGTAAGCCATCTGTCTGCCACATAAAGATGGAGGCGTACCGTTAAGTGCCTTGCCCAAGAACAGAACAAGCAAGGCTGCCGACTTGTACTCCACACTATCTCCTCTTTTTATGCTGAGCGCCAAGCAGGGAAGCTGTGAATACCATATTTTTAGAGTCTTTTGGTATGACTTGACTTAGGAAATGAACCCCACGTCTAGAGACTGCGAAGCGGACGCTCTAACCACTACGCCATCGTGCCGGTTGCCACAATCATCATTGAGTGTGTTTGATTTCCTTCCTATTACACTTTTTAAAAAGTACGAATGATAATTTGTGACATCCTTCTTTCCCTGTAAGTATTACCAGTCTTGATTGATTGACCATGATGATAATCAATTAATACGTTTGCAGGAACTAAAGCCTATATTTTTAAAACTTCGTTGCTGCTCACAAAAGTTTGTACGATGAAGCCGGCGCGGCTGGCTTAATTGATATGTTCGAACTCGGCACAGGAGATGGCATGATCTGCGGGGGTAAAATCGGACCATACATAGGAGAGCATTTTTACTATTTTGGTTGATAATAGCTTTATAGAGCTACCGGGTCAAAGCTAAAACTTTCGGGAAAAGCAAGGACTTTTTTTAACTCAGCTGGGCATGCCAGTTGCCAAGGAAGGAAAAACGTACAGGCAACATTGGCCAATGCTTAGCCAGCAGGGACTTAACTTTTTTGCTCCCGCGTGAAAAGCGAAAAAAATGTCCGTAAGGTGGCAGCGCGAGAAACTGTCATAATCAATCATAATTAATCATAATTATGTATCTCAAGTTTGTTTGTAAATCATTACTCAGCTGTCTACTTCTACATTAAGTGTGATATATCGTTGAAATCTACATTTCTTGAGGATTTCAAATAGAAAATAAAAATTTTTTTTTGAATATGCAAATTAACCCCCCAACTGGGGGTACTCGTCTTCAAAATTAAAGAGGTACCCTCACCTCAAAGATCACTACAGATTTTATTTTCTACCAATTTCTTTAGAAATGGTCGCAAAATGATGCTAAGGAAATAAGCTTTCAAGGTACATTAATCAAAACTTACCTAAAAGCCTAGGTTTTCTACAATTTGCAATTTTCTGAGGCACATGACCTTTTTTTTGACCGGTACCGAATTTTGGTAGTTAAGTTCAGTACCTAAAATATGATCAGTTATTATCTGCTAGAGGTTAGCCCAGGGTGGTCCAACTTCTTTTTTAGACCGATTAGATTAGAAATGTAAGGGTATTTACCAGGCCTCAAAGGTGCTTAAATATATGCAGTTTATCTTAAACATGTACAAGGTATTTTGAAATTGTTATATCTTTGGAAAATAAGGTTGCAGTAAAATATTAAGCGACTACAGTGTGGCCCGCGGGCCACGTTTTGGACCACCCTGGGTTAGCCTAAACCATGTAACATTATGTATTTTTGAACAGGGAATTTCTTCAAGATTCAGAAAATATCAAGTTTAAATAGAATATGCTGTCACTGATAATGAAACAGCCGCTTGTTTACACCCTTCCCATTTCTTGAGAAACAAGGGAGATACAGCAAACTTTGATTTAGAGAAGCCAAACTTATGCTAGGTTTTAAACTTGTATTTCAGTCTTTGTCTCCTTGGAAATTTGATACAAAATGACGACTTTATTGGTGAAATATTTGCAATTTATTTTATTTTTTTATAGGGTGTAGTTTTTCTAAAAATTATAATTTAGTGAAGGTAAGTCAAAAAATTTTTGGGGGTTTTGAACTGACATGATGTACAGTACTCATTTTTGATCAGTAAATATCATATACCACTTAGTCTAAACTATTTAAAGCTATATATTGCTGGAAAGCAAATTTCCTAAGCTTTCAAATGAGACCGGTATTTAGCAACATATGATATTTTTTATGCACTAGATTTACTTTTATCTACTTACTATTCAAATTTGTTTGGGGGGGTTTTGAGACCCCTAAAAAATTTGAAAATTTAAAAAAGTAAAATTTATTATTATCGCTTGAAATTTTGTTAAATGATGCCCCAAAAAAGTAGTTTTCAGACTGTGTTAATGATGAAGGGTTTGGTTATGTGGTAAAGATGTAATCTCAATTTGATTTTAGCGTAGTTGGCACGTGCTGAGAATTTGGCCGATTTTGTCGTCTGCAACTGGGTTGTTGGTCTTTTTAACCGTTTTTGGGTATAAAAATCCAAGAATTAGGGCACAAATTATACATCTTCCGATGCGTGAGGAAATAAGCGTGATCTTTTGAAAATTGTATGAAAATCGGATGAAAAATAAAGTCACAAATCGATTTTTACGTAAACTAATTTTGTAACTCAATTTAACAAAATTTGAGGAAAACACTGAAAACACGAGATCATCAATCGATGATCGCGGGAGCAAAAGAGTTAAGTAAGTTTGAGAAGAAAATAACGTTACTGTTTGAAATCCAACTACATGAAAGACATTTTTGCTGTTTTGATTCCAAATGAACTTAATATCAGAAATGTCTTCGAGACTTCCACAAACGACGAGAAACGCAAAGCACCATGGCTTCGCGTGAGCGATCAACAGAATACATAAACCTAAGGCGTTGCGAGGACCTCGACATGACAAATTTTGTTAGGAAAGAGCGCACCAAATCCTAAATATCCTATATGCAAGAAAACACAAACATTTCATTGCTGTTCTCGCAAGTGCTCAATGGGTTCAGCTGGCTTGGCCGACTGAACGTTTGAGGGCTGTTTTAATTTGCACTTGATGAGGTACGAAATGCAAATTAAATCGCAGTAACTTTGCAGTTGAACCACGTATTGTGTACACCAACAGACAACTTCTGCCTGCAGCCCAAAAGGATGTAGGCTACTACCCGCCTCACATCAAAGCAACATTGTTTATCAATTTCTGTGATAGTCGGTACGTGGGTCGTACTTCTCAAATGCTGCAGCAGAGAAAATAAGAGAATGGAATTCCATTCTGCGATATAGATTCAGTTGCTTGTTAAAAACTTATTAAATTTTTACAATCATTCCCAAATGGAAGCAAGTGGCAGAGGTATTTCAAAGTGAATCATGTCCAATATTTGCGGCACCTACAAACAAAAATCAAAAAGCGTGTAAATTCAGTTGTGACTATCAATGTAATATAGTTAAATAGTTTGCAGAGGCAACTGAATGTGCTAACTGGGGGTCAACACATAACAGCTACATAATGTTGAGAAAAAAGTATAAAGAGAATACTAATGTCAAAATTTGCGTACTTTTAGCATTTTTAAAAATGTGGAACATCTCAAAAAGTAAAGCCAGTTCAGAAAAACTAAAGTCATTTTCGGATTCAGCTACATCAAAATACCATAAAACCGCTAAAACTTTCTTAGCCAAAAATGTGTGTTGACCGTTGTTATTAGGATCGCTACTTACCACTTTTTTGTTACTGTCGTTAAATTAATATGAATTAACGTCTCTGACTGCGTGCATGTTCTTTGGTTCTGGCATAAACGTCGCCATGCAAAGAGCAAACTAACTCGAAATGAAGCACTCACAGTTAATTTACAGCAGTAGCGGGAGCCCCCATTAATAATGTAGAGGTTAAGAACATCAAATCAGCTGCCTGCTGCGAATACTTTGGCCAATTGCAAAGGAAATTGCTTTAACATTTTGATCATATGTAGCTCGACACTTCATTTTGTTGCAAACGATAAGAAAGTACCATCTTTACCCCATCTTCTTTTTCTTGAATGATCACTAAGTGTTTTGCCTGGAGTAGGCTACACATTAAAATTTGCAGATTTCATTATTCGATGAATTTTTTTGAATAATTTGATGGATAATGCTAAAGATCCATGTTATCGAGAAAGAATAGACAAAATGTACCAAAGGACTTAGTTTTTCTAGAAATTGGAAGTTTGTGAACTGCAGGCACTAATATTTACCTGTTTCTAACCGGTAGACTACTTTTCATAAACATTTAGAGACTTCAGTTTTTGATGGATCTTTTTGAAAACGTCCACAGATAAAACTGGTCAACACAATTTTTTATGCCGGTGATATTAGAGTGAATTTAGGGTAATTTAGGGCTGCTGATTCCAAAAATGATATTAATTTTGCTAAATTGGCTCTAGTTTTTGAGATATTTGAATATTTGTGTATCTGAATATTTGAATATCTCATTGTGGATTCAAATGTATGCAATATAAGCTTTCACAGTGTTTAGTAGACCTATTTGCATCCAAGTTGGTTAAAACACATCAACACAATAAATTACTAAGACAATTTCTATTGAAATGTTAAGCAGAAGACAATGAGATTTTTTCAGGTTTCAATTTTGGTTCTTTTTTGGAAACACTGCTTATACAATTTCCTGTGATGATGGTCATTAGGACAATCACGCTGCAGGCACCAGCAGTAGTCAGCCATCATACATCTGTCCCGTCTTTCTTGATATCTCTCCTCCATAACTTTTATGTCCTGGTGAAATCTTTCACCTTGCTCTTCCGAAAAATCACCCAAGTTTTCAGGAAATGTGACTATGGAGGAAGTGAACTTTGATGCTCATATTTGCTCCCATTTCTTTGTATTTTGTAAGCATATTTTCAATCAATTCAACATAATTCAGTGCTTTGTGGTTACCTAAAAAGTTTTTAACCAAAGAGACGAAGCTGGACCAAGCAGAAAGCTCAACATCAGTCATGTTTTTTGTAAAATTTGGGTCGCTAATGAGCTTACAAATTTGTAGACCATCAAAAATGCCCGCTTTTAGTTTCTCAAGGCTCAATTCAGGAAAAAATCTACATAAGTATATGAAGCAGCCTCCATTTTTGTCCAAAGCCTAAACAAACTGCTCTATTAAGCCAAGTTTAATATGGAGGGGTGGCAACATAATCTTTTCCCTTCCACCTAGTGGTTCCCTTATGATGGTTTCTTCACCAACTTTCAGAGCATTTCTTGTAGGCCAACACTTTTTTATCCAGTGTTGTTGCTTTGCCCTGATATCCCATAAACACATAAAGCAAGGATACTTGGCGTATCCAGTTTGTTGTCCAAGCAAAAAATTCACCATTTTAAGGTCAACACAGATTGACCACTGGTGTTCCTCATAACAAATTCTTTGTAACACCGTTTTGATGTTGTCATACTCTTCTTTGAGCTTTGTAGAGTGAGCAATTGGTATAGATGCAAAGCGGTTGCCATTGTGCAGCAAAACACATTTTAAGCTCTTTTTGGAACTAGCAATAAATAGTCTCCAATCTTCTGGTCTACAGTTCGGGATTTTCATTTTGAGAAGAAGTCCAATTATGTTGTTGCAATATACAAGATCAATGTCTTGGCTAAAAAAGGGAAGAATACCTCTTCCCTATTCCGGTAAAATGTGATTTCAGCATCTGGTTGCAGGCAGTTTTTTTCTTTCAGTCTGGATACTAAAAGCTCAGATCCCTGTTTTGATAAATTTAGATCTCTGATCAAATCATTTAATTCTTGCTGGGTAAATTGCTTTGGACTTGAAGAGCTTTCTTCGTATTCACTGCAACTGCCTTCACTTGTTTTACTACACTCTAGTGCATGTGGTTCTTCATTATCTGAATCATGAAGCTCAGGAAGTGAAGTGAAAACAGGCACAGGAATGCTTTCGCAATGCAGAACTGGTCGTCTTGCTGACTATAAATCTGGATATTCCACTTCCTTTTTTTTGTAGCGGTTAAAACATTTTATATTAACCATGCAGAAATAGCAGTCGTCATAGTGATTTTGCGGTTCTCTCCACACCATAGGTGTTAATTCCTATCGGTGCGCCTGCTCACCGCTGGCTTAACACAAGCTTTGTAAACTCGATAGCTTGGCTTCAATATAGAGATATTATTCTTGCCAGTTAAATTTTATTTATTCGTTCGATTTGATTTTACAGCACACGATTCGTTTTGTTTTGAGATTCGTTTTACAAAGTTTTCTTCTACAGGCGTTCACAAGCCTCTTTTACACACATCAAATTTTGGAATGAATTTTCAACCAGAAAGTAATGCCAGTCTCATCTCAAGTTTTGATTATGCCAGCTCAAACGAAGGCAGCCGTAGGCTGCTCAAAGCGAGTAAAATCATGTGACAGCGTGCCGATACATTCAACAAATAACGAATAACGATCACAGAACTTAGGTTTGACACTACTGTATACACGAATTAAAACCAACAAATATATTGACACAACGTAACAATAGGCACTCCAAATCTTAATCCTTTAAGCTTCCCATTCTTCCATAGTCTCAGGTTTTCTACACAAGTTTTGCAAACCTTGTGAGGTGCCCAAGGCTTATCCTGGTCACCAAGCTTCACATTAAAAAACGCAAAATATGATTGCTTGACAAAATCCGTGATGTCTTTTCTTAGGTGTTTGGGCGTTGCAGCAACCTCAACTACTACAAACCACAAACAGAAAGTCACTAACAGCAATGTTAAGTTATAAACGGAACGGATTCTACGAAAGAAGCTATCTTAATAGATGTGACTAGTCGCCACATAAACTGCACTCATTTTAATTTGGACTACAGTCGGAAGCCTGCCTTTGCGCTACAATGGTGACCCCGACGTGATAAAGCTACATCTTCGTTGATGTAATTGAACGGCAGCGTCTTCAGTCAAGCAGCACAAGCCATCGTCGAGTCGCCGAGCCCTAACGTCAAGACCGCCTTCCAATAGGAAGGTTGCATGTGACGTCACGGATTTCGCGCCAAAAAAAGTGGATGACCAAAAGCTCTAATTTATGCTGGAGAGGTATAGGGCGAACACCAACTTTTGGGGTTATTTTGAAAACTAATAAAAAATTAATTAAAATTTGGAATGAATTATTGCTAGTTGGATTCTCGGAAAGAAAGAAATTTGACCAAAAGCAATTTGTTTGAGATTTGGTCTTTCAGTTGGCTAATGTAAGCCTAGCATAGTGGGCTAATTTTTAAAAAAATGCCCCCAAGAAAAGTGTCATCTAACTACCATTTGCTCCTCACTTAAAAATAAACTATACCAATTAGATACCAGTCGGTACATTAGCAAAAACAACCATTATTTGATCATTACTACCGGTACGGTAAGCTTACTTGCTGTCTCCATGAGCAAGGCATTTAACGGTATGCCTCCATCTTTATGTGGCAAACAGGTGGTGGGGCCAAGCAGTCTACCCGTCGCGGTGATCCAGTGTGACAAAAGACATGCAAACAGAGCATGAGCTCTACGCATGAATCAATAAATCGGTACCGTAATTTTTGTATTACCCTTGGTCCAGCAGCCTAGGTAATAGCCCAAACAATTGTTTAAAGAGTGGTTAAGGTCACACAATTACATCTAACATATCAATATGACTGGCCTGCAATTACTATTGACAACAAATTTCAAAAACTTACTGATTTTATCCAACAATAACTAATCCAGCATATGTCAAACGGTACAGAAGTCTACCCTGTCATTTAGGCTACAGTATAACTTAAGTTTTCAACTTTTCAGAATGCTTATGCCACTAAATATACTGTATAAGTTACACATTACAATTAACTTAAACTCGTCATTCCCAAACACGCTGATTAATCGAATATGAAACCCTCACAGAAGCTGGCTACAAATATGCCAGCATGTTTAGCCCATAAAATTAGCCCAACTATTAGCAATAACAAGCAAACTTTAGCACCTCTTATCTTACTTTGACCTTAGATTCATTCCTTAACATCAATAAAACAATATATTTAACGTGCATTCAACAACTGTCACGTTTCTTCATTTGATTTGCAAAAAACGATATTACTCCTATTCAATTCAATGCAAAAACACTGACTTTGGTCATCCACTTTTTTCGAAAGCGCATTTTGATGACGTTTGATCACGTGCGTGCAACCTTCCTATTGTAGTCTTGGCGGGAATCTTGGACTTGGACTCTAACTTGGACTACAGTCAGATGCCTGCCGTTGCGCTACAGCGTATACTCTCCGCAGATGTAACAGAATGCATCAAAATTATTTGCACAGCTGCGTCGACAAGAAGACATTGCAGTGTAATGTACTGAAGCTTAGGTAGTAGATAAGTAACATGCATAACAAATACTGCAAACAAGTGATTACGTAATGCAAAGTAAGCTAGCAAAGCGAAATAATGCAATCAGCTCAAACTGGTACTAGTAGAACTAGACTCTTAAGAGCTAACTAGACTAGTAGCCTTAAAATAAAGTTAAGGTTTTGAATGTCCAGCACTTTTAGCATATTTTGCTTTGACTCCATTAACTGCGCAGTATAGTCTGCTAATTTTGCTGGCTACTGAACTTTTTAAATGCAACCTGTAGGCTAGGAGCAAGCCTTGTACCGCAATAGTCCAAGTTAAAAACCTTGAAAGCATGAGTAGGCAAGCTATATGGTTGTGGAAATTTTTGCTCAGGTTCAGTACAATTCTTTTTTAAGTCGACTGTGGAATGATGGGCATGAAAACTATCTGCTTTTATCATTTCTACCTGCATCACAAAGGTCAACGAGGCACTAAGCATAGTAGCCTGCAGACAAAGTACACTTGGGCTCAAAAAATGCCTTCTTTCTCAAAAACTAGAGCCAATTTAGAAAAACTAATGTCATTTTTGGAATCAGTGGTCCTAAATATTCATTCCAACATTCCTGGCAAAAAAGAAAAAAAAATTTTGTTGTGCTGCGATAATACCAAAGAACCTCACTCGTGAGGAAAAGTAGTCAAAATGTGTCAAAGAACTAACTTTGTTTAACAATTCCAAGTTTGTTTGGTCAAGTAAGATAATTGTTCAACTAAAACTGAAACATCATGTACGGCAGCCAAGTTTTGATTAGCCATTGTAAACTAATCCTTAGCCTCAAGTAATTGGAGTCATATATTGTTGAAAAGGAAATCTCCTAAGCTTTCAAAGGACAGTAATTGTTTGTACTTTATTATAACATTTTTGTATTGAAGTTACCTGTTTTTAGTGAGCTCACCACTTTTTGGAATGAGTAAAAAAGTTACACCACAGGTCTTAAAATTCAGTTTTTCGTTATAGAAACTAATATTAATTGTACCTATTATACACTATCGGAATTGCCTTGAAATAACCTTTACTTTGTTGAAAAAAGTTTGAAAACCAGTTGAGAAATGAGGTCTCAAATCAGTTGTTTAGCAAACTGATTTTGGAAAAAGGTTGCAATTTTTGAAAACATCTTCATACTATGATCTGTGGTAACGAACATTTGTGTTAATCGTACGAGACATATTATGACATCATAGAGCCAGTTTAAACGTGCATGGGAAAAAGAGAAGAAAAATGTTCTGAGGGCTTGAAGTGCTTAAAAATAGAAGTGCTCGTAGCATAGTCAAATAAACATTAATTGTTGTAAAATTGTTTTTATCAAAAGCAACTTATTGATACTTCCTACAAGAACGTTAAATCGCGTTTTTGTAATGTGGTAAGCCGGAAGCTGGTTTTCGTTTGAGCACAGAGCGGTAGTCCTCTGTTAAGTAATGCAAATTGAGAAAAAATTATTTTTGTTCATGACTTCATCATGACGTCACCAATAGTGTTATGACTTATGACGCTCACCACAGGGTGATGATCAATCGTGCCGAGTTTAATGCTTATACCTCCAGCAGTTTCAGAGGAGTTGAAACAGACACACAGACAGAATTACACTTTATATATTAGATCAACGTTTTTCAACCACTGTGCAGCGACATCATAGTGTGCGGTGAGAGACCGTTAGTTGTGCTGTGGGAAATTGTCCAATTTCACCTGATTGGTGAAAAACTTTTTTTTTAAATACAAATTAGTTACTATTGCAAATAATATGCAATTGTCGAGTGTCTGTGCTGTAGCAGTGACTAGTGAATCATATAACACTCTTCCTTATTACTAGATCAGTGATTTTCAACCACTGCGCCGCGGCTCTTTTGTGTGCCGCCAAATTTTAGAGATATAATTTTAAATATATTTCGCATTAAAAGTATTCTTATTATTAACTTGCAATTAACCCTTTGAGCGCGGCTGTCGCAATTTTGCGACAAGGCTACCCTCCAAATATCAATAGATACTGCTTCAGTATTGAAAGCGGAAATGCCCCAAGTTAGATATCATTTTGTTCGTTAGGAAACCAGCTTTCCAATGAGCTACTGTGTTCTATACGTTGCTATTGAAGTTATTGCTAATATCTGCGGTTGAAGTTACTGATTGGAAATGGCTAAGAATTATCATACTCTGGACCAAACGATTTTACACCCTAAAGGATTACAAATGCTGTCATCTGTTCTTATTGACACTTGTTTGGACATTAAAAAAATATAATTCATCATTTCTTCTTGTAGAACTGATTACATTTGTAATGTATGAAACAATAGCAATAATATATACAACAAAATTAGCCATTTGACTAATATGTGTATGAGAAAGTTGCAATTTTTCATGTGCGGTTGATCATCCTCATTATAAACTCAAGATGGTTGCCATTGTGGGGGGGAGGGGGTAAATTTGTCAAATTTTATAACATTTTTTGATAGTCCTACTTATGTGCTACAAATGTTATATGCATTGTTTGGGTATACAATAAAAGTTTAAGCTTACAGAATTGTTTAAAAATAGGTTGTAAAAAATTATTTTCTGTAAAAAAAATTCAGCGCTCAGAGGGTTAATCCTTTAATAAACGTACTGTTATTTTTGTAGTACATATTATTTTATTTCGCATATTTAAAATTATTATCATAAACTATTTTACGCAGTGTGTTATAGGTAAGTAAATACTTTTTAAACTTATCTTTTTCTATGTGTGTCGCCAAATTTTGAAATTGTTAAAAGTGTGCCGCAACAAAAAAAAGGTTAAGATTCGCTGCACTAGATGATACCAAATTTCATTGTACCTTGAGACAAGAGAATTAGTGATGCATAAATATGACAGGTAGCGGTGACAGCAATGTGGCGAGCAAGACAGCGATGGAGAAATTTTTGAAAAGAAAAAATGCTAATTCTGTACTAAGCCTTGGACAAAATTCAAACCCGGATGAAGGCCCCAGTATGACTGGAAGTCAAAAGAAGGCAAATACGGTTAGCTCAAGATATAGCGAGAGTTTCGTGCCATTTGAATTTACTTTCACCAGAGATGCAAGGACACCGCTCTGTTGTGCTTGGTGCATGGTGAAAAGCTATCCAACAGTGCTATAGTACCAAACAAGCTTAAACGCCATCTCCAAACGAAACACCCTTCATTTCAAAACAAGAATGCAGACTATTTTGTTTGCCTGCGTGAACACACCGAGAAACAGGCGACTTTTATGAGAAAAATCAAAAAGGTAAATGAGAGAGCCCTTAAAGCTAGCTACCACGTAGCTGAACTCGTAGCTAAATCAAAAAGATCCCACACTGTAGCAGAGACAATAATATCACCCGCCTGCAAAGCCATTGAAATGAGATGCTAGGACCTGAAGCAGTTAAAAAATAGTCAAAGTTCTTCTCAGATAACACCATTTCCAGACACATCGATCACACGTCTGCAGACATCGAAAGTGTGGTTTTGGAAAAGATCCATATCAGTGAGAAGTTTGCGTTGCAACTTGACAAATGTACTGATATTAGTGGACATGCTCAACTCTTGGCCAATGTGCGTTTTGTGGATGGAGACTCAATCAGAGAAAACTTCTTATTTTGTCAGGCATTGCCAGAAAAAGCAACGGGAGAGGAAATTTTTCGGGTCACATTAGAATGTCTTGAACAAGGAGCACTTCAGAGGGAAAACTACACGAGTGTCTCTGCACTGATGGAGCCGCAGCTATGGTCGGACGAACCAAAGGCTTTGTTAGCAGAGTGAAGGAAAGAAACCCAGATATGATTGTTACACACTGTTTCTTACACCGTGAGACCCTCAAGGCCAAGACTTTACCAGCAGACCTAGCCTCTATGTTGGATGATGTTGTACACACGGTAAACTTTGTAAAGGCACGACTTGTGAAAAGCCGCATATTTGCATCTTTGTGTGAGGAAATGGGAGCGAAACATAAGGTCTTGCTGTTTCATACGGAGGTCCAATGTTGTCGCGGGGCAAGGTGCTGGACCCTGTGTATGAGCTGCGGGAGGAACTTAAAGTGTTTCTGACGAATGAGGGGTCCGATTTTGCAAAGCTGCTTGCAACTGATGAGTGGTGTGCAAGGCTGGCATACTTGGCAGATATTTTTCATCATTTGAATGAATTGAACACACGAATGCAAGGCCGAAATGACAACTTGCTCACAAGTGCGGATAAAATAAATGGATTTCGTTCAAAGGTGCACCTCTGGCAACAACATGTGGAAAGTGGCAACCTTGAAGTGTTCCCATTTACCAAGAAATGGCAAAATGTTCAAGCAGCTGCACTGCGTGAAATAATAGGGAAACATTTAAAAACTCTTCAGGAGAAGATGTCATTTTGTTTCTCTTCAGCCTTGACTGGGTAAGAGATCCACACAGCTTATCATTTGTTGAAAAGGACATGACTTTACAGGAACAAGAGGAGCTAACTGAACTGAGACAAAATTGCGGTTTAAAGCTAAGCTTTGCTGATTTACCTTTGGACAGTTTCTGCTTGACTGCTGCCAAAGAGTTTCCTGTTCTGGCAAACAAAGCTATTCTGACATTGCCCTCATTTTCCACAACATAGCTGTGAAGTGAGTTTCTCAAGCCTAACTGCTATAAAAACTAAAACAGAAAGAAACTGAGAGCTGTTGAGGATGAACTTCGTGTGTGTCTTTCTCAAATTCCCGCCACGTTATCAGCTCTGTGTTCATCCAAACAGGCACAGGTTTTACACTAAATGAGTAAAATACGCTGAGATTAACATTTTGTGCATGCAACTCTTGATATTTTTCAGTGTGAAACAATGAGATGTTTCCCAAATATTGTTGCTTCTGTCAGAATAAGCATTATTTTCTGTACTCCTGCTAACAATGCTTTTGGACAGAATTAGAGTTTGCGAAGCACTTTGAATTTTTCTACTCTCTCTTTAAGTTTTAAGTTGTAGACTACATCAACGTGGCATTTTAGGTTACGGAGATGTCAAGTGCACTTTTTATTTGAAAGAAGAAATATAAAAGATGATAAAATAGATTTTTTGTGTTTACTTGATTCTTATTCAAAACACTTTGATAAGAATGACTATATTGTTTATATAGGCAGCTATAGAGTATCATTTTTTAACATTTTTGGTTGGTGGTGTGCCTCATGATTTTTTCAATAAAAAAAATGTACTTTGGCTCAAAAATGGTTGAAAAACACTGTATTAGATAACAGTTTTGCTTCGCTCTTTAGAAATTAATTCACATTCGATAAAGCTGATTCCACAGTTGGAGATGGAAACAAAAATGGCAAAATATTTTGAAAAGTAACAATCCTAAATTCAATGAAATGTGCTTCACTAATATGTTGTATCGTGCACCAAAAAATAAATTACTTACTACATTTGTTTTTTGCTAATAAATGGTCAATTCCATCAACAAATCTTTGGTAGGAAAATAGCTTTAGCGCTTCACAGTGCACGAAAGCAATATTGTACGCTCGATGGTAAGAAACTACGCACTTAAACATTTCATCAACAAAGACACAATTTAAATAAAAATCTTATTGGTCGAGGTTGTGTCTTTTCAGCGCCAATACATTCCAAAGATACAACTATTTTTCAATTCGTCATGTATTTCTTATATCTTCAAACGCAAACTTTTTAGCCATTACTCGTAAACGTGCGCACGGACACACACTCACAATGAATCACAATAGTAAAAAATACAAAAGTTCGACTAACCCTGTATGAACAAAGTCAAATTGGTACAATAGAGCAAAACAATCTCGAGCATTTGCAACAAGGGATAGGTTTTGTGAAAGAAAATCAGTTTAAAGATCATTTAACATTTTTCATCAAACATGGAAATAGCACAGAAAAAGCATGCAGCATCTGTTCGGTATCTGTGACTAAATCACTAAATGAGATGATAGCCGAGCAACTCTTATTCAAATTTTTTTGTTCACAACCCGGATTCACTTCCATGTTCAGAGCATCCAGTGTTTTTATACTTTTTACGACAAGCATTGCAAGCTTCTGTAAAAAAAGTAAATTTAGGTTAATGAACTTTCTAAACTGATACCAAAAATTAAATGATTGATAAGTTTTGTCGACTTAAGATGACAAAAGAACAGGAATAACACTGAAAATTTTCTAAAGCAGTGTTTTTTATCCTTTGTTGAACCGTGTGCCATTTGGAAGTTTTTCAAGCTGCCCCAGATCACCTATTTTCAGAAGCATTTTATTTTGTCCCATAACTATTTCCTTAGTAATTAAACACGCTAACGAACGTTACGTAAGAAAAAAATCGAAATCAAGTTTATCATTTGATGATAAAACAGATAGTCGCAAACAAGCGACCGATTCTATTGAGTATGCGATTTCTAATCACTTTTAACTTCCAAATCCTCACGTTAATTCATCGCCACTAAAAATTTCACGCGATGTGCTCGCGAACCATGTCGGAGGCTCTCGCGAACCGTTGGAGGTTGGTGCACCACCGGTTGAGAGCTGCTCTAAAGCAATCATGGCAGGATCTACTCAGAAAGCAATTCATGATAAAGAAGATGTCCACAGTGTTTAAAATTTGATGGGAAAATATGCCGGTAGCTTTATTTGTTCTTTGTTCCTAATTCAGTACTTACCTTGCCATTTTCCTTCAAATTGCTCACACGTTTTGGGAAAGTATCCTTTGCTTGTTAATTTGCAATAGCACAGACAGTTCGACAGCTGAAAATGAATTGAAATTTTTATCTCAATTACCGTACAACGAAGAACAGGTCATAATGAAACAAGCAATATTATTCATTCAAGCATATAGGCTCATGGATTGTTTATTACTATTCCAGTTTAACTGGATTGCAGTGACGATGTGCATACTGCTCACTTCCGCCACATGTATTCCACGTAAAGGTAAGTGAAGTTCGTTAAGTGCTTTTACCAAAAACATTACAGGCAAATTTGCTAAATTTTTTCCACTGTCTTTGGTCTAAATGGCAAGCCCAGAAGCTGGGAACACAATTAACAAGGTCTTTACATTAACTTTACGTGATAGTTTCACCACTTACACACAATTTGCAAAGAATTCAACCGTAGCTGCAAGGCGTCGGTTTAGTAGGATCATGATGGATGACAAAAACATATGACTAAATAAATGGGAATATCAGTAAATATCAAAATAAGTTGTATCTACAAAACACTTAAAAGTCTTTTGAAAACTTTGCTTTATTGTTCGATACAATTCTTTCCTTTATTCTAATGTCAACTCCATATTTCGAGGTCGTGGTATTTACTGTTTACTGCCGCTGCGCCACGTTCGAGATTGGTGCGTGGAAACAAACGATAAAGCATACTGTATTTATGCTTTCGTGAATTCAACAGCCTGCGATGACTGGTCAAAAAAATTCAAATGAAAGGAGCAATGTGGTAAATAATGGAGATACGCATAGATGTGATAATAGCTCACAATCAACAAACAACATTCTGTATAGGAAAAGGTGGTGCAAGTAGAGCCATTTTTTTAAACAAAAACTATTTCAAGAAATGTTTTATTTTTTGAGTATGTTTTTTCTTTGCATCTTAAAATACATCTATTTTTCTTGAACATAAATAAAGTTTCGTGCGGGGATGCTGCAAAATGACCAAGTCACATAAATTGAAACTTACTCTTTTAGTGGGGTATGTTGAGCCAGGCAATGAGGTAAGTTTATCCACATTGTTCAACTTTAATTTAAAGATTTCTATCCCCAAAATACATAACATGAACTATCAGTACAATAGGTTATTTACAATGTTGAGCAAGAAACAACAGATGCTTTAAAGAGCTAAACCCTTTCTTACAACTAAAAAATCTTTGACGTCAAAAATTCTGCAAAAGTTTTGATTTTCCCTAAATCTGTTTCTCTCAAAACCAAGCAAAAAAAAGAACTTTAATTTTGATACCACAGTTGCAGTCTCTTTACAAGCAACAAACACATATGGTTGGAACAAAGAAAAAAATTTCTTTTTCGTAATATAGGGGTGGTGGTTCAATTTGGACAATGGCTCAATTTACCTCACGTTTCCCTAAGTTGATCACAATATTCCACTTTGGTTTAAACATTTCTATTCCTAAGTACTCAACATAAAGAAACATTACAATAGTCTATTAACAATGTTGAGCAAGAAATAACAATTGTTTTAAAGAGCTAAGCCCTTCTTTACAATAGAAAAGCTTTTTAATGTCAAAAGTTTTACACAAAGTGCCAATTTTTGCTAAAATCTCTTTCTCTCAAAACCAAACAAAAAAGAACTATAATTTTCACACCAAAGTTGTAATCTCATTACAAGCAACAAACACGTGTCGCCAAAACAGTGAAAAAAATTTTCTTTTCTTTAATATGGTGGGTGGCTCAACTTTGACGCTGGCTCAATTTACCCCACTACCCCTACTGTTATTTATGACGCAGAAAGCGCCAAAATCGAGTTTCGCATTTGTTTAGGGTCTTCAGTGACGTATATTCCTTCGTCTTTCGCAGTGAGATTGGATCTCAGTCAACTTGACGCAATTCTAGACTACGTCGCCGGATGTTGGGCTATTCTATCAGCGTGTATAAACCGGCAAGCTGCTTTGTGATTGATTGATATTTCTTGAATTTAGAACAAGAGAAGATTGTTGGATTCACCACATTTGACTTCAATGTGACACCTCATACCAAGATTTATCCAACAAGACTGCTTTTGTTTGGTTTTCAAGTAGTTTAGATATTGCGAAGTTGTAGTTAGGATAGAGTGTAGCCAAAAAGCGTCGAATGGTAGCAATGACTTACTTAGGGTGGATATGTGGTGATGGCCCTACAAAACGGTATGATAGTATGTGTGTGTCGTACAAGGATGTATGAAAATAGCGGGATAACCGTGAAATATACTTTAGGGTTGATTAAGTGGTTTAATGCGAACGTCGAAAAACATCAAGCATCGGGTTGAGCTCATTTCTGTCAGCAATAGTGGTGATTAAATTAAGCAAAGAACTCAGACAGAAAATGATAGTGCGTTGAGCGGAAAAAGCAAAGAAGAAGTAAACACAAAACTTCAATGTACAAGAGATGCGTTAGAACAAAGAAAAACAAATGTCAGCCGGAGCAAAACGAAATATTTGTGCAAGAATGAAAAAAATTTGATGTTGGCAAAATGCATTTTCAAGATGTGTTTTACCCGGAGTAAAAACTTGAAGTACAGCATTTGGGATAAACTATTCAAACCAGTGAAGAGCATAACGGAAATGTATCAAAAAAGAGTTTTGGTCATTTGAAGTAAGTGGAAAAGAGTTAAGAAAGTAATAGGGGACAGAAAAGTATCCGCCACAATAAAAAAAAATGTAAAAGAAGGTCTTCCCACCAGCAATTATCTATGGATTAAACAGGTGCCACTGACAAACAAACAAAAAGCATAGCAGGAATTGGCAGAAGTAAAAATCTTAGGATTTGCTGCGAGAGTGAAAACAATGAATAGCACAAGAAATGAACACAGACGACAAACAGCGCGTGTGAGGACGAGATTGAGATAATTTGGGCACAAATTGAGAAGAAAAACAACTACGTTGCGAGAAAAACAATCAAAAAATGCACCCATTATATAAAAGGAAAAGAAGACCAAAAAGAAGATTTATATAATCGGTGAGGGATGTTGTGAAGGTGTTTTGATTGATGGAAAAGATTATAATTGGGTAGCAAAAGATCAAGAACAATGATATGCTGTGACGACACCTGAACGAAAACAGTGGAAAAGAAGATAAAAATATCAATATGCATTAAAATTACTAATAAAAAAATTTCGCAGTTTAATTGCAATGTATAAACAATGCTCTAGCTAAGTGCATGAGCAATATTATGAAAAAAATATTCCATGCTATCCATAAAATGACAATCGTTTAATAAAATTGGACATCTCTAACAAATCAACAGCTTGCAGGGACTAAAGTCCCATGCAAATTATTTTTCTTTCTGCATTCTTCGCTGTCTAAAATTTTGGTTATCCGTAAGACCATTCGCGTAGCCAGAAGAGGTAGGGAAGGAAGGAGATAACCGAGACGGAAAGAGAAAAAGAGAGAAAGAGAGAAAGAGAGAAAGAGAGAGAGAGAGAGAGATTCTGGTCATGCTTCCCAAATTTTATAAATAACATTTTTAAATTAAGCTAATTCAAAAGGAAATTTAGAATAAATTTTGACGTAAGAGTAATGCTTTTTGTCTTTGATTAATATTGTTTTGATTTTTTTTGCTTTGAATAGAAATTTACCTCAAAAACTGCGAAGTTAATAAAGTTTATATGTTTCGACGTACTTTTATAAATGATCCAAATTTCAAAAAAATTTCGTCTCCAAATATGTTTTCCTGACTGCAATTTTATTTAGATCCCAAAATACATTTTTGACTTTTTCAAGATTTAAAGCGTTTTTGTTTTAATAACTTAAATAGTTTAGATCAAGTTGAATGAAAATATTGTTTAGCTCCATTAAAAGTGCCAAAATTGTACTTACTTGAGAATAATGATAGTTATTATTAAAAACCCATATTAGCGTGGATAAAAAGTTTAGTTGGTTTACTAATTCATATTGTACAGCTGAATTTATCCAACAAGCTGAAGTTTTTACTTTTCAGCTCTCTGCGTGAAAGTTAAAACTGGCAATTACATGCTCAAAAATACTTCAATCTGATCATTTCTATCTTCATTTTAATTGAATAGAAATCTATCATTTTGAAAAGTCAGTAAGTTTACTGGAAAGATATTACCTAATGTTTTTAATAATTTACTATGCCTTCACTAGTTTTCACAAAATTCAAAAAAATATGATTTACCGATGGATTTTTTCTCGCGCGTTTATAGCACACTTCTCCAAGTCCGTTGTATCCCGGATCGTTTGGATCAGCTATATAAAAAACAGAATATATTGCTAATATAAGCACGTTGTCAACAAAGGAGTGTTTGATTGTTACCTTCTTTGTAACCACATTGCACTTTAATTGTGAAATCAAAGAAGATAACTGGATATTTCATATACCATATAGTTCATATTTTAAGAAAATAAAAGTACGAAAAATGATGCTTTCCAAATTTTGTAATATTTACTCAAAACTCAACCACCTGTTACTATGCTAAAAAAGACATAATGTAATCTGTCACTAAATCTTACAGCTATTGACATAACAATAAAGCACTCGGTGTAGGATTTAAATTTAAGTCCAAATCACATTCTTAATTGCTTTGATATTCAATGTTATGTTTCAAGCATGATAAACAATTTGGTAAAATGAAAAAAAACCAAAAGAATGTAAGGACTTACCTGCGTTTATAGTTAGATAAATTGTTGCCATGGTGACAAAAAGGTACAAACAGAAGGTCGCATTCATTTTTGCACTCTTTAACCGAATTAACTTGACGTAAGTAAACAACGTACAAAAAAAATTTTCGCAAATTTCTAAACAAATATCGTGGCAGTGAAAGGGTTAGCTTGATCTCACTCAACTAAGGCTAGAGACTGCAAGACTACAGCTGCAAAGATTTGAAAAAAATTTTCTTGATGAGTGTATGTTAGATGAGCAATCAGTTTTGGTATGGCCTTTTTCATAAAGCAAAGAGTTTATTTTTTTACTTGTATATTTTCCCCCAAAGTTTGATCCCCTGCTGTGCTATATTAATTTTTCGTGCTGAGTGGCAAAAATAAATCAAATTTCGATTCAGTGATGTATGAAATTTCATTTCGGTACTACATACCAAAAGGTGACTGAACTCTTCACTATCTTGATTTCGAAAAAAATGTATCCTCGCCCAACAACAAAAATGGTCCGCGCAGTCTTGTTTTCCTAGATCTTCCAAAGCAAATTATGTTTTTTTCCGTATTAACCAAGAGGCTTACTGTCGTTCCTGTTTTTTTCCTTTGCCGTAGTCTCTGTCAATTTAAATCCAATACAATGCTTTTTCCAAAAAATAGGTTATCTGCTAGTACAGAGATGTTCAACTAAAATTTGTGTGATATTCTGAATGGACCATGTTTTATGAACTAAAAACGGTTGTAGAAGACTGTTGGTACATAGTCCACACCATTGAGAATAAACGTATCTTGCCCGCTAGAGAGACGCAATAACCTCTTGATTTAATCATAAGTCACGTTGTATCTCGTAATCATGTTCAGTACAAATTTTAGTAAGCTTTTCGGTGTGAAAATATTAAAACCTTTTTAAAAACTCTTGCCGTTAATGTGGTGATAAAACTTCACCATATTAACGGCTTCGCAAAACTTTAAATCAGGTTCAATTTTTCAGAGTTTATGTTTGCTCTTGAGGTGACCTATTTCAAATATCAAAAAAATTGATGTAGATTGGCTCCACTCGTGCGAGTGACAACATTAATGCTAATATTTGTTATCAACTGTCAGCGCCAAACAAACTTCTCTAGACTTTGATACACTCGGGATTCGAACCAGCGTCATTTAATCTTACCTCAAAAACCTCTACGCCACCTGTAAAATCTACATACTCAACGCCTTGCCCACAATCATTCAAATTACCCTGCCTGCAAATAAAACGCGTCTCTTCTTCGTGCATTGTGTAATCAGCTCTGCCATTACAATTCGCTTTGATGTTCTTTAGTTCAAATTAGCTTTTAGTTTCTTAAGTTCAGCAGTGTTTGATTTCAAGGTGTCACCTTAGTTGCAGCCTTGAATTCAATGATGATCTATTTTCCCGTGGTTTTGCTTGTTTGTTTAGGTCAATAGTTATTAGCGCTAACTGTAATACAAAATTTGTAGAATCAAATCAATCAAAGTGACTGCCGGAATTGCCGGTAAGTGTATATTGCGTTTATACCAAACTGTTTTATGTGGTGTCAATTTTCATGTTTAATCCCAAGTATAACGTTCCCGGCTTAAATCTTCACTTCAGTTTCGATTCGCCATATCAATAGTAACTATCATTTATAATATTGTATCGTATTTAATGCGCTGAAATTAGTATTTTGTTCTAGAAAACGGTACAAGTTCTGTCAACAATAAATAAAATACCAATCAAATCCGTGTTAGGCTCCACAGGTCACTCAAAATCCTATAGCCGCCACAATAACTAAACGGCGGCTACATTAACTTTAGCAAAAAATTAGATTTGTACCCGTAAAACCTTAGCTAAAACTTTGCTAAGCTTGTAAATGGCCTTCATTTTGGTAGAAAAAGAAAACTACCATGAAAAATTTTTATGTGCATGTAAGATTTTGTAGGCGAAGCAGATGACTTGCCAACCCAGCATGTCGAAAAGGCGACTCTTTAGTACCCACCAATGGGAGTAAACCTTGTTGATGTTGGAGCTACCAGTCATTCATGACTAGTTTGAAATGGGCTGCTATTTTTTCCCTAGCCTAATTTCAATTAGGTTGACGGCATGAACCTGAATTGCCGTTCGTGCCGTATCTCCATCCCGAGGAAGAGGAGGGGTAATCGCAACAACAACAACAACAACAAGAAGCAGATGACATTTTTTACTCTTGCCCAGCCTTACAATATTTGACAAAACTTTAGAACCAGAAGCCAATGGAGTCCGTGACAATTCGTCAGTCAGATCCTACACCAGAGTCTACCACCATAGGCGCCTTAAAAATGTCTCCACAAAAGTAGTTTTCAGCAGCTACCAATACTGATTGATAAAAACTTTAATTTTGCAACACATCGTTCTTCCCTCCAGTGACGCATTTGAGGTCAAAACAGTTGTCTGCATTTTTGCCGCAATATTGTTAATCAACGCAATGTCGTTCTCCTGCACATTAAAATCGGCGTTTCATTACAACAATCCACACGTACAAGCTCACTTACCACAAAAAATATGTTAGCAGATAAATTGGCAACTACGAGCGCAAAAATAAAATTTCTTTACAATGAAAATTGTTCATTGCTCGGCAATTGTTCAAAATCGTTTCTCATCGCGTTGCTTAGGTGGAAGCGCACTGTTCTTGCCAACCACCGCAACTCCGTGAAAGGTTTGATTAGACATTTTGCAAAGTAGTTTGTATAATCCCAAAATAAATATACAATTACCGCTCTTTTCAACTTTTATTCATTTTTGCTTTCTTTTAACTTTACACGATTTTAAAGCAATACGTGCTTATAAGCAACTTTTTCAAAGTAAGGTTAACGACATTGTTAAAAATCAAGATTGAAATCTCGGCAATATATTGACATGGTACATAAGCCCAAATTTGCTGTCCCATAAACGCGATTTATATATGCTCTGCCTACCTGCTATCTTGCTGCGTAAAGCATCAGGTTGAAACGTGGAATGCTTACACATGTAACTTATCGCCTACGTTTGACCTAACTTGCTACATTTGTGTAGAAGCGGTTGTAAAAATAAGCTATTATCAGAAAAACTGTTTGACCAACTAGCTCTTTATAACAATTGTGCAAAAATGTCAAAAGTATCAATCTGCATCATCAACTTCTTTGACACTAGTAGCAAACACAAATGTATGTCGCATTTATTTTAATAAAAAATGGCGCGAAAGTTGCCACGTCGTATCTTGCGTATATCCACGATTTTCCGTTTACCATACGGAATGACTTGTAGTTGCATTGTAGGAAATTTAGTAGTCCATATGTTCATCTTTGAAAGCTCTTCTCTAGCTTGTAACTAACTAAAGCGTAACAAGGCTTAAGTTGGTTAAAACGCCGTCATTTGCACGATGGTAAACATATTTTCTGGCATGAGGTTTTAAAGCAATGTTTTATTTTCCACCACAAATGACTGATTTTCAGCATTGTCGCATCTTCGGCAAATAGAAAAACTATGATGTGGTTAAAGCAAATTTGTTGTGCTCTAGGTTGATAAAATTGGCTTTGCTATAATTGCTCCTGGCCATAAACAATGGTTCGGTCTCTCAGGGTTCAACTGCAAAAAGTTAGATTGCCATGCAGGCATTCCAGAAAAAATAAAAGAGTTACTGCTTGTCTGCCAATAACTGTTGGAGGCCGCAGTTAATTCGTTTGACGGTAATTTGCGCTACCAATACAGTTGCAATATTGATTTCAAATTTCTATCAAGTCTTTCCGGTGGAAAAAAGCGTCGAGCTGAATTGCCATGTAGAAGGTGATGTTGGTTAATTAGTCAATTCTACAGGGGTCGATAGCATATGCCAATATATTGAACTATCGACTGTTTCGATGCATTTTGTATAGAAAGTGGTACCGACCCGCGTGGAGATATTTGCAATTGACAGAAATGTCCGCAATGTATTGCAACTTTACAAAAAAGTATTTAGATTTGAAAAAATATGTTTTTGTAGTAACACGTTCTGACAAGAAAGATCACGTTTTACGCTCTGCAGAAAAGCAGAGCTTTGTGCTTTTCGTTAAAAAGAAATGCTTTTCGTGCAGTTAGGTTATTTACCCTCTTCGTGACTTTAAAGGTTTACCAAACCTGTAATTGCGGACGCACGTTGCTTTCTTTTAACTATTGTCGGCATAGTACAAGGTGTTATTTGGGTTAGGGTGTTTTTTTGCAAGTAAATACCTTTTTGTACTTTTTGTTTAAATGTTTGGTGAGAATAAAAATATTGTTTTTAAAGTCAAATTGAAAATCAGAATATAATTCCAAAATCTAAATATCTCTATAAGTCTCGGATGAGGTTGAAATCAACAATCTACTGACTTTGTAAACGTACACAGTGTAACAGTATAACATTACATTATTTTGCATGTCGTCATAACTGTTACAAAATTATATCTTTTTGATTAAACCGCAGGCTATTTTACTGAGTCTGGAATTTCTCTTAGAAGTACATGCCCACATACCCCACTGACATGCAAAGAAAAATAACCACTATTAATAGAAAAACAAACTCAAAACATGTTTTGCACTCGAGTGATGGTAAAAAAACATCATAAACTTACTTTCATAAAACAAACAAAATAAACTCGGTCAAAAACTATTTAATTTTATGATATTGAAGTATTTCCAAGACCATTTATTGTTTTCTGTTGGCTATTAGTTTTGTAACTAAATCGGTTCAAAGGTCCATTTTCAATGTGCTACAGTTAACTTTTGCGGCCACTGTAAACCAACGGTAAAAACCAAAGCACCAAACCTTTTAACGATGATTTTTGCGACTAGATGCTAAATTTTATAGCTTCTTTTTTCCTTCTCAAAACAATACGAAGCAGCAATAGAAACAAACATGGCAAGCTTTTAAACCGTTGTTTTGTGTTGCTTGTAAAATTAACAGTGTTATTGTACTTAAATATACTTTTGAAAACACTTCCACAGCTTTCGTCAATTTCTAATTGCCCTTTTTATCATGGTATGGTGCAGGCACCCAGCTTGTAGTCAGTTCGACATCTTAAGAACCCTAACCGCTCGTGTAAAATTCCAAAACTTCCAAATGCCAATACAGAATTGTTTTTGGTGGGATATCTTTACCAAACAAGTAGCCAACTTATATATTACTATTTTGGTTGTTTTTACCGAATGGCTGTTCCAGTACGCTCTCTCTCACTTTTACCACTACTTGTTTACTAATGTTTGCATACGTGAACCATCTCATTGCGGAGATCTGGTTTCATTTAAAAACGATAGAAATTCAATATGTGACAAATACACTAATGCATAGCAGAAAATTCCACTTCTCCAAATTGAGGCCATTAATTATCACGGCAATACTCGCAAGCCTCAGCAAAAAAATTTAGCTGATGACAATAAGCCCAATAAATAAAATATGGTACTGCTCTACCTTGCTTAGTTTATTTATTTCTCGTTCAGAAGAAACTTTAATAGTTACCCATAAATCGAATGCGGGTGGATTCCATCCGTCTCTCAGGGACGCTGCATGTTTATATTCCTGCTGGCAAAAAAGGTGGATGCAAGCAGTGCAAAAGCAATGCCAGAAGCAAGTGTCAGCTCTGCGATGTGTTGCGTCACCATGGCTGCGCTGAAGCCTTTCGTGCAGACACTAACTGAAAACTTTTTATGTCAGCCTTACAAACAGTTTTGCAAGATTAGGCTAAACTCTGCTGTTATTCAACGTATATTTTTCTTTCATTCTTCTTTCTTTTTGGTTTCTCTCGTTATATTGTGTTACGATGCGCTTGCTTTTCAAGCAGTTACAGTTCAACAAATGATAATTTTGTATTACATCACAACAAATGGCGATTATTTTGTCCGCTATTCGCTAGTAAACATTGCGTTTCCATTACACGAAAATTTGACAAAAAGTTTAATCTCGACCTCCCAATGTTCCCAAATGGGAACACAATTTTTTAAATAAATAAACAAAGAAATTTCAAAATTTTTTTCGCTAACATTGTTATTTTGAAGAAAATGAACTAATCACACAAAAAATTTACCTTAAAATCTTACGGCTTCAATGCTTGAGATTTAATGGGTAATTTGGTCTCCAAAGCAACATAAAGACTTCTTCGGTGATTAAACTTTTGAAGGCGAGTTTTTTACTCTATGCAGTCTTCAAAACAACAAAACGACTTTTTTTCTAGATAGCTTTTTTCATGTTGAGAATTTTGTCTTTCAAAAATCTTTTCTTTCGCATCACTTTCTTTTGTAACACGGTTTTGGGAAGGCATTGTCTTGTACTTCCCTCAAGTAAATGCGGCACTCTACTCTGTACATCATGTAGCCAACACAAAACAGCGAGTAGAAAAATACATGTGCTTTTTTCGGTAAAGTTTTAACTTTATAATCCTTTTATGAGGCAAAAAATAAAAAGTGTGTTCATCATTATGTGGAAAAAATTGCTACTAAATTTGTTGTTTGATTGCTTAGCCCAGTGTTTCTCAAACTTTTTTACATGCGACGCATCTGAAAAAATTTGCTTGACTTGTGACGCACCTGATATTATTTTGAGGTTTTGATTAGCCGTTCAGCAGGATAAATGTGACCCAAAATATAAATAACTGTAGTTAAATCTGCGAAATTTTGTTTTATGGCTGTCGTCTTTATCGAAAAATTACGCTCTTCCGAGATTGTAACTCATCTTTTTGTTTTCATTCATTTTACTACTGTCCATTGTAATTTAATTATTTTGAGCGAAGTCGAGTAGTGGAAATCGATTTGAAACTAGCTAATATTTTCAACAGTGTATTAACTACACTTTTGTAAAATTCCAATTAATAACAAGTATTAGAAGGAATAAGATTGAGAAAGTACGTTCAAAACTCTTTTGATGAAACAAAAATGGGGAATTGTTGGCACAACACCTAATTGTAGTGCGATGCCCCCAAAAATTTAAAACGACACATGTTTGAAAATCACTGGCTTAGCTGCGTTGACCTTCGACTTAGTACAATAAATCTTAAAATAAGCTCACGGTGGCACTCTAACTAGTTTACTTGCTAATTACTTGAACAAACACGAGCTTGCGCTCTTAGAATCCGCGGCTTCATCGGGTAGTCAGTAGCTGTAGGACAACAACAATTAAAATAAAAGCTAAAAAACTTACCACCAAAAAAAGAGTACTATGTCAGCGGGTTTTAGACACACAAAGGAAAGGCTGCGAGGTCAAATCTAGAAAAAAATAAGATCTCGCAGTGAAAATGTCTCACGCTAATCCTGACCAAAAGCTGAGTCTCTCCACGCAGCAAGTCAAAAACATAAGCAAAATGCAGCAATGACATCTCAATAAATTGTCTGCACCTATGCACCCAATCCTGTTGCAAAAAAACGGCATTCAAAACCGCGAGTCAAAGAAAACAGTATGAAAAGGAATATATCGTAAACAATGAGCGAAATGACGTAATAAAGAAAGAGAACGGCAAACTCAAGATAAGAAGTGTGTTCTAACAATAACAAATGTAGAATAAACGACATAGAGAGAGAGAGAGAAGAGAGAGAAAGAGAGAGAGAGAGAGAGAGAGAGAGAGAGAAGATAATAAAAAAAAAGGGGCAAAACAAAATGCAAAATAATACAAAACATCTGTAACAATGGGCCACAAAAGAACGATCATAATAAAGTTCCAATCGAACACTACCAATTTGGCAATAAACTGCTGTTCTTGCATTTCAGCTGGGTGATCGAATTTTGTAGAGAATTGCGCCTTTATTGAAGTTGTCTAGAGCATGATTCGTTTAATTGCCACAGGCAGTAGCATGCACGCGGAGATTTTTGGTTTCTCTTATTAAGAATACAAGAACGGCAGTTTATTGCCAAATTGGTAGTGTTTGATTGGAACTTTATTATGATCGTTCTTTTATGGCTCATTGTTGCAGATGTTTCGAATTATTTTGCGTTTTGTTTTGCCCCCTTTTTTATTCCTCTCTCTCTCTCTCTCTATCTCGTTTGCTCTACGTTTGTTATTGTTAGAACACACTTCTTATCTTGAGTTTGCCGTTCTCTTTCTTTATTACGTCATTTCGCTCATTGTTTACGATATATTCCTTTTCATACTGTTTTCTTTGACTCGCGGTTTTGAATGCCGTTTTTTTGCAACAGGATTGGGTGCATAGGTGCAGGCA
This sequence comes from Trididemnum clinides, assembly GCA_963675345.1. Taxonomy (NCBI): domain Eukaryota; kingdom Metazoa; phylum Chordata; class Ascidiacea; order Aplousobranchia; family Didemnidae; genus Trididemnum; species Trididemnum clinides. The sequence continues at coordinate 13,221,075 of OY776297.1, read as the reverse complement.
ATTTATTGAGATGTCATTGCTGCATTTTGCTTATGTTTTTGACTTGCTGCGTGGAGAGACTCAGCTTTTGGTCAGGATTAGCGTGAGACATTTTCACTGCGAGATCTTATTTTTTTCTAGATTTGACCTCGCAGCCTTTCCTTTGTGTGTCTAAAACCCGCTGACATAGTACTCTTTTTTTGGTGGTAAGTTTTTTAGCTTTTATTTTAATTGTTGTTGTCCTACAGCTACTGACTACCCGATGAAGCCGCGGATTCTAAGAGCGCAAGCTCGTGTTTGTTCAAGTAATTAGCAAGTAAACTAGTTAGAGTGCCACCGTGAGCTTATTTTAAGATTTATTGTACTAAATTTGTGGCGCTTTTTGCTATTTCCCCGTTATCTATTTTAAAAGAAACTTAAACCCCGGAACATCAGAAAAAAGATGTCCATTTGAGTATAAATTTCATAAGTACATTTTCTACGGTATTGAAAAAGGCAAGAACTTGAACTTTTGCTCTACGTTGTTGCTTACCATTTCATTTGTCTACAAACTGGTCACACTGCTTTGGAAAGGTCCAACTTTTTGTTTTACAAAAACACATACATTTCTGCAACACAAAATACTTAAAAATCTCGGTCTCACTCCTTGGCAGTTAGAATTAGATTGTGCTACTACTTTAAATTTTAACCGCAAGAATCTAAAGCATAAATTGGCAAACTGCGACCTTTAAAGGCCGCACAGGTTCAAATTGGCATTTTGATCGGGTATTACAGATTTCTGCTTGCTTTTTACTGCATCCTATCTTTTACACGATTATGACAGTTTTAGTGGTTATTTCCTACCGCTATGTAAAAAAGTTTTTGATTTGGATTACATTCCCGGTTCAAATTTATCATTTTTTATTATTATGCTGCTGTGACGTTACCATAATGAATGACTATAATACAATTCTCGCCTTCTGTCCTCCAAAGACATATTGGCGAGTTTGGGGTACCAGTTTTGCAGTACTTTTATCGTAGTTCTATTCTTAGTATTTGAAGCCAAACTTACAGTACCTTTATGCAGTTGTTCAGTACAGTTCATTAGCCTAGCCACAAGAATATTTTATTTAGAGGTAGGCCAAAAATATGAGATTTCTTGGATAATCTTTTTTTGAGGTCGATATTTCTTGATCCCTATTTTGCTTATTCTTACTTCAAAGTTGTCATAGATTTTTTCGAAAAATGGTATTTTGTGCTTAGATTTAAATTTTCCTGTGAATTTATTAGATAACCTTTTTTTTAAAGATCAAACATCATCTCGAAAAGAGAGCAACAGTTGCTGTTTTACATAAGTAGTTGTGAAAAAATGGACTTTTGGAAGTGGTTCCCTGCAAAATAGACGTCACAAAAGTGGTAAACCAGCACAATAGGGTATGGGTAAAGCCAGGAACCACTATAAAATGAAAAAAACTTACATACGGAATTGAAAAAAATGTCAAAAAATTAAATCAAAACGATACCAAATCAATTGTCAATAAATGATGAATAACAATCTATGGCCTAAATTGAAATACAAAAAGGCAGTTTTTGTGGAAACGCCATCAAAATCGAACGAAACATAATTCGAAATCAACAACAAATTGGTGGTATTTTATGGTCTACGCGCAATTTGTAGAACTAGAACCAGATATGGCTCCAAACAAACATTCTACAACAACATTACATGCATCCCCTATCTGTCACATTAAGCTTTTTTCTGACTCAAACTGTTGCTATGTTGCTATGACAACATACGACATATGAATATTCGCCATTGCTACATTTCTTAACAAAAAAAGTGTAATTGTCTTCAAATCATAGGCATTTTTCCCGTCTCAAACGGCTTGCGACATAACCCACACTACTCAGCAGTAGCGCATACATTTCCGTACAAAATCCATTTTTGGGCGTTATGGCATCGCAAACCGTCGCTATAGCGAGGCAAAAACAAATATTTTCGAAAAGCGCCAAACAATTTTTCTTAAAAAACGAAAACCCCGATGATCCCGGCACATTTTGGTCATCTCAGACAACCAGTGACACTAATCCATGCCAGCAGCAAAACAGTCCATGCAGTTCTCTACTTGCCGCATTGGTTGTTGTCAAAGCACGAAGGCTGCCATGGCAGTCAAACAGCAACAAACTTTAAATACCTCATAAAACATACCACGAAAAATTGTGGATGCTTGCGGTTTCACGTGCATTTTAGCCATCTCAGACGGCTTGTGCCATCAATTGCATCACATGAAGAAAGAGTTCATGAATTGTTCTACACGCCCCATTAACTTTGATTGTAGCACAAGCCTTCGCTATGGCAAGCAGACAACAACAAACGTTAATTAACGAGAGTAATATATTATAACTCATTTGGCGCCCATTTCAGAGGAGGACAATAGAAGTCGGTAAAGAGTTCAAAATGTTTTTCACTAGAAGTTGGTGTGGACCCCGTGGTAGACTTGTCCTAAGTTTTGTAATATGAGGTATGCTTGATATGATTTAAATAATATCGTATTATTATTTTATCAGGGGTACCCAATGTTTTTGCGGTTCGGGTTACATTTTATTAATGTGAAATCTTGACAGATTGCACTTTGTGTATCCTTATTTTAGACGTTTAACACTGACTAGCGTATTAAGTTTGACTTCGTTGTACCTACAACTTTTAAGATTTTCAAGATTACAAGTTTGATACTCGTTAGGGTAATTACAAAAAAATTTTTAACTAATGACTGAAAGTAGATTGTAAGCTTACACAATTTTTATAGCTTTTTGAAAAAATACATTCCAAACCGCTGTTTTGAGATGTTGGAAAGCAATACCGAGTCAGTGTATGTCTTAGACGCGACATCCTGGATGTGACGTGTGTTCCAGAAGAATTGGAAACATCATAGTTCAAAGACAAAAGAATTTGGATACCGGCTGAGTCGTGTTCGAGCACGCTAAGCAATTTAACAAATATTTAAACATTTTAAAATCTAATACACTTCTGGAGATCACAAACTGTGGCTCTAAAAGAAAAAAAATTATTGCTTTGTTGTAGTAAACAAGAAAAAAAAGTTTAAATTCTTTTTATGCGAAGCGCATTGTTTTGAATGATGGAATCCGCTCCGTTCCGCTTATCTAAAATAAAAAAATTGAAAGAAAAATATGTATTCGTGATTCGAAGCCTCTAGTAAGCAATCCAGTTGTTATGCAGACTTATCATGCAAAGGGTCGGCCGATCAATTGTGTTGTTGTACAGACTTGGTATTTGCTGCTATAGATTTTATATAGCTGGTTATCAGTACAGAGCCAAGAATATTATACAATCAAATTTATTGCTGACTAGAAAGAGACTTCATTTACCAACATTACGTAGATTAATTACAAACTGAAACAAAAAGTACCGCTAGACCGATGTTAAGCCTACTTTTGATCTAAAGTGTTGCACATAATCTGAAAAGTTTGTAATAATAAACTACATATTCATTAGAAAATATTTGGGGTACTTAAGCGCTTTACTGCGAGCCAACTTTGTTGAAAACAATGAATATAAAATCTATCTTCTTAACTTCTTCGACACCAAATGAAACCACACAGGTACACTTCGTATGCATATTTGCAAAAAACGCCCGAAAACGGTCGCGTCACATTTCGTAAATCCACGGTTTTCCGTTTGCCATATGGAAAGACTTGTAGTTGCATCGCGATGCAACGGCCTCTCTATATGTTTATTGTTCAATAGTACTTCGAGAAATTTAAAAACTGGAAATATCAAGTTTAAAACAAAACGCGTTTTCAATGACTTGATGTCATCGCAAAGCAGATTGCAATGAAGTTAAGTTACTGAAAAGGTTGCGGTTTGGCAAAAAAATCAATAAAAATTGTTAATATCAACAACATCACACGGTTTAAACCATAGGTTCTCGACCGGGATCCACTTTGCACTCTAAGGGGTGAATTACTTATTTTGGATGAAAATTTATCCAAGGAAGGAATTTTAAACGAAAAAGTTTTTATTTATGCTTTATGATTCACCTCTAGACTCCATGATGTCAGTACTTTGTTGCGGATACATGGAAATAAGTAAATGAAAGATTATATAGTTGTTGTATTATAAAAACCGAAGTTTGTATATTATCAAATGCCAAAACAAACCGGTAATGGAAATTTCATGTTTTCATCAAAATAAAATGCTACAACTCCAATTCAATTCAATTCAATCCAATTTAACTATAGTCATACAGCTAAGGGAGTGATGATTTGGCGCTTTTAAGTGACCATGAGTATTGAAAGGCTGTATGGCCTAGTCTGGTATCTAAGCTTTTGAAGTCAAAACCTGAGGCGTAAAAATATGATTTTTATTGGACGATGAATACCAACTTGCTGCGCTAGTTTTCGATGTGAAACTTTTGTTATTTTTCGAGGTGAACTTTTTAAAAGCAGTTTTTGTGCCCTTTTTGCGGGAGGGGGAAAGCACAACAGTAGAAAGTGTGCGTAGCTTTGGTAATATGAGCCCTCAAAATGATCTAGAGCCCGCAAAATTAAAGTCTGGCAAAAAACATATCCAACCGCAAACTGCAATAGAGTATAAAAAAAAATCTCGGACTACATAGGATGCTACTAATTCTTTTGAGTTTTGAAATCATAAATCTTGAAGTAGTTCATAAAAACAAACTTTGTAGGAATTGTGGTTCGAAAACTCCTGAGATTTTGGAATAATGCATCAAGAGGAACACATTTCATGCAAACTTTCCGTAAAGGGTTTTTGCCAAGGCTCTTTCATACACAAAATGTGAATCACCGAGAGTAAATACACTTTGACTAGTAAAAAAATTCTTACCACACGAAATCAATCTATGCGTCCAAATCCAGTTGATGTGTTTGAATTCCCGTTTGAGAAAGTACTATGCCAAAATTAGCCACGGTAGTCAAAAAACACTGCTACGTTTTCCGACTTTATATTTAGTTGAAAACGCTTTTATTGCCGTTACGGATAATTAGTTTGAAAAAAAAAATGCTGAATTGACTTTACGCGATTGGAAATTTTCAAAGAAAATCGCAACTCTTTTTGCAGTGAGCTATACTGATAAATGCTATGAGGCTCAGAGTTTTTATCATTTAAAAAAAAATCTCGGTTTGAAAAATGGTCTTTCTTGTGATTTAGAGTAGGAAGAAATTGACTGCCTCTGGGGTTTGTTGGGGAGGAATATTGAAAAACATCGAGAAGTAATGGTTTGGACTGCATAAGGTAAAGACATTTTACATTGCCTCGATGTATTTTTAGCATCATGATAGACAACGCAAAAACAACAAGATTAATAGTTAGATTTAATGTAGTGCTGCCTTTTTGCACTTAATTCTTTTAGAAATATGGTTGTTTATCAATTTTTATATGTGGTACTTATGCTTTTGGTATAGTAGTTCTCAAACGTTAGTTACTTCTTCGGTCTACTACAGTTTATATGGATACATCAAGAGTATTTACCGCTAGTATTTATAGATTCCAACTGGTTAAAAATGTTTGCCATAGGGTTCAACAAATTAAGCAAAACAAATGAGCCATTTAGGTGCAATGGTGCAGCTTTAGACAACAGGCAACAGCGCTTATGAGATCACGAGTTTGAATTCGTGTCTGCTCGCTAGTTCTTTATGAGGTTGGGCGACGTCGATGAATGGACTGCTTGACCCCACCACATGTGTGCCACATAAAAATGAGTATCCCCTTACGTGCCTTATACTAGAATACAACAAACGAAATTTCCGGATTTTTTTCACATTATCACTTGTGTGTTGAGCGTCAAATAGAAAAGCCTTGATACCTCTTTTTAAAGTCTACGGTATGACTCGAAGAGAAAATTGAAGTTTAACGACCCCAATTTAAGCCTGATTTCAACCCTTCTAACCACTAAACCACTACAACGGTTGACGAAAAGTCTCATAAATTTGGGAAAACAGCTTCGATGGTTTAAAATTGGAAATTATACCATTGGTACAAAAAACCATTGCGAAGTGGGCATTTACAAACAAATTTAAGTAATTCTGATATCAAAAAGTTTATACGATAGTTTATAGATCAATTACAAAGTTAGCATGTTACAGTGAATACCACGATGGTCTACAACACTAGCTTACCAAGAATTTTTGAAAAGAGAGGATGGCTATAAAAAATTGAGCTAATGTTTTTAGTTTGCTGTCAAACTCAAAGAGGTTCATCGCACAAATCTCTCGTTGAGATACGCTGGTGGTTGACAACGAGCTTAAATGTATCGACTCGCTATCTATGTCAGTAACCATCGAGTATCCAAGCTCACAGACACTATATCATCATGCCGTTGATGAGGGTATATTGCAGCAATTTTTTTGCTTGTTTGCAGCGTATGTGATTGAAATGAGCTACGTAAACGCTTTGGCATTTTTAAGCTTTGTTCCACTACTAGGATAACCAACAATAGGTTTTCCGTGACTAGAGAAAAATATTGCTTTGTATCACCTAACTCAACACAGCAAGCTTAAAGTTTAAGGATTTTGGCATAATGCAACAAATTCAATAATAAAGAATTTTCCAATTGCAACAGAGAACTTGTTGACGGAAAGTTTTTGCACTGGAGAAATTTTCCGCCACACTCCAGCAGATATGCCAATAAAAACTATTGGCCCTGACTCCATCTGTCCGGTGCTAATACTTCATGCTGCATCCGCTTTGAATTCACGATAAAGAGTCTTTTTGTTCTCTTTTCTTTTTAAACTTCGAATTCCTAAAATCTGGAGAAGAGCCAGAGTTATCGCCTGTTTTGAACCAAACAAACCGATTTGGAATGTAAAAAACTATCGCTCCATCTCCCTGCTTTGCATTTCTATAAAGACCTTTGAGCATATTATCTATTCGCGCGTTATACCTATCATTGATCCGCTGCCTTTTATGGAACAAGAAAAATTTAGATGCAGGAACTTTACTGTAGATCTTAGCTAATAGCCCAAACAGGACATCGAGAAATGCATCTTAGTAAAATATAAAAAGCTGACGCTATCTTTGTCAAGTTGACAATGGCCTACGTTACCGTTTGATATCCGCCTTCACCTGCAAGTTGCTTGGCTTGCTGCTGGAGAAGCATACTGTAAAAATAGTAATGGAGCTTCTCCACAACCGCAGCTTTACTTTCCTTGCTAGAAGCAGACAGCAAAGCAGGAAACGACACTAAAAAATGGCGTCCCCGAGGATCAGTTCAGTCTCCCTCTGGTATAATATATACTCCTACGATCTGCCAATCTTAATTATGTATCCGACAATCTTGAACTATTGCGTACCGTAGACGATTGGCAATCACTGAAGAACACATTGAGCCTGCATGCCTCCAAAAATGGGGATTGAGACTTAATGAAACAAAGACTGTGTTGACAGCCTTCCGTCTCTACAATATGAAAGCGAACACGTATTTCAAATCAATGTAAATAGATCCATCTTGTCTTTCTCCTCAAGCTTACAAAACCTCATCGTATAGCAGTGGACAGGGCTCTCATCTTCTGTGGAAAGCTCTTTTCACTGCACAAAAACTTACCACCTGGATGCCGGGGCAGAAACGCTAAGTATAGGGTTACTTGTTTTTGTTTACTCGGCCAGATATCACTGCAGACTATAGTGTGATTGAGCAGTGCTCACAAAAACAACGTCGATGTCACCATAAATGCAATTTTTCGGTTTGTGACGAAATGCCGGCGTCTAATCCTATTGGGTAACTTTCAATATTGGCTGGTATGCAACTGACTGAGCTGCGTCACAATACTGCCACCGGGCGTCAAGAATGTTGAGCAGTTGCGGAGCGCAAACATCTGCTCCTCGACCAGCTTTCACCCGCATAAAAGCATCTTTCCGCCTTAAGTGTAAATCAGAGGTTTTTAAAATTTTTAAGCCCGATACCCCTAATCGGAATTCACGTAAAATTGGCCTCCCTTACTTTTCAATTGCCATGTAATTTAATACACCTCTTATTTTGTAATAAGAATATCCAGTACCCCCAAAATTTAATATCAAAGCCCCTGGGGGTATTAAGGCAAACTTTAGGAACTTCTGATCTAGACAGTCATTTGCATCTTCTGGAAAACAATTTCTACAGCAATGCAAAAAAGAATTACTTTATCAATCACATAATAGCTACATCTGAGTTTTTGCAACAACCGCTGCATATGTGGCTTCCATAAAAGATGTTCAATAATGGTTAAACCCAAAAACTTGCGAGTGTTTAATGGTTTTAAATGTTTTTTTTTTAATTGAAGTGACAGCGCAGTAGGTGGAGGAAGACTATTTGGAGTTCTGAACGCAACGTATAAGGTTTTTTTCAGTATTAAGTGTTAATTTATTTGCAGATAGCTAGGCCTCGATAGGTTTCAATTGAGTATTTGTAACCTCATATAATGCTTGACAAGAGCTCCTCTTACAAAATAAATTGGTGTCCTCAGCAATCATTATTGCTTTGTCTGTCGTTAAGCATTTAGGAAAATCATTTATGTAAATTTAAAATAGAAGGGGGCCAAGAATTGATCCCTGTGGCACCCCTACCAAAATTGCCTTGGAATTTGAAATTTTTCCATTGATTTCCGTTTGCATCAAGCAACCGTTCAATTGGCTTCTCAACCATTTGTTTGCTATCCCCCTAACACCAAAGTGATTTAGTTTAGCCAAAAGTATACTATGATCAATAGTGTCAAAAGCTTTGGAGAGACCTAAAAATCCACCAAGAGTTTATTCTTTATCTTCAAAAGAATTGGCGATATTTTCAACCATTACAGCAGCGGCATGACTAGTGGAGTGATTTAGAAGTACATTGGGCAAGGCGTTCTCCATTAGAGGTCTCGTCATCGTGCAAAGCACAAGCGAAACTGTATCGTAGTAGAAAATACTATTTTAATTGTGTTTTTGTCGGATAAAACATTGCAACCAAAATGCAAACACATTGTGATGTCATAATACAAAATATAAACTGATTTCGTAACAATAGCTTTTTCTAAGACACTGATATGTTCAATTGTTGCCAGTTATTTCGAAGTTTTGAAAAAAAATGCAAATGTAAGAAAAGTGAAGCTAGAAAAAGTTTAAATAAAAGCAAGTATATTTTCTATAGTCCGGTATTTGAAGAAGGAAGTAGATAAAATTTTACCAAATAGTTTAGACCAGAAGGAAGCAGAAGGAACAGTTGAGTGAAATCCCAATTCAAGGGAATTTGTTCCTTGAAATATTAAATAAAAGATTACTTTTAAATTAATTTACAATAGCTAAATAAAATTCATATTGATTCCACAAGACATTTTCTTTCAATATTAAAAACATAAAAGAAAATAATTATTTTTTCTCTTTTGTTTTTGAAAAATATATAAATATTGATATAAAATGGAGGCACATCTGGAAATGATTATTTGCAAATTTTAACTCTTTTAATTTAAATATTTTCAATATTTTTGCATTTTAAATAATGAAAATGGATTAGATACAATATCATGGTATTTTTTGCTTAAATAGTCCACCGCAAGTATTTATAACTTTTCAAGGGCGCCTTTAATAATTAGTTTTTGGAAACTACTGCTTAAGAAAAAAATATATTAGAAAAGTATAACCAAGGAGCAAATTTTCTTGAATTGGGATTTCACTCAAAACCAAATTTCAAGTGTATAAATTCAGACCATTCCTGAGTAAACGAAGGTCTAAATTTTATAACAGAAATTCATTAGAGAATTCCCATACATTAAAATCAAAAAGGTCTGAAATGGCTGTTTTGAAATCAATAGGTAACAGCCACTTTAGGGGAGGTAGCCAACTACACTTTTATCAATATTAACTAATCTAAATGTTTTTAATCTTAAAACTTTCGCCAATTTGAAAATAAAAATAAAGAAGTACAAAAGCGATTGGAAAAAGGAGGAATCTACTGTAGAAGAAAAGCAGAAGATAAACTGAAAAAAGTGTAGCAAAATCAAAAAGTGACTGATTTTTTCATATAAGCGAACCAAAAAGCAACATTGTAGAAACGACGTCCAGTAATGCAGCTGCTATGCGTTTATCTTTGAGTGACTGTATTGCAGAGCCAGAGCCAGAGCCAAATATAAAAATTGTTTCATCGGAACCAAATTTACAAACCAAGTCATCTAATGTTGCTGAGGATGAAGTGCATAGGGTAAAAGAAACTATTCAACACGACATAGATGTTGGATGCTGGGAAGTAATTTCTGAACATCTGAGAGATTACTGCTGCCAAGTAGGAAGTTTAGAGTTTTAATATCTTGATGCAGATTTTTCTACTTCAGAGACATATTTTACTGGCGATAAATTCAAACGACGTTGTTCTAAATCGCTATTTTGACGAGAACAATTTAATGGCGAAAAAGTAAAACGCGTGGTGCTATTCACCTTCGTCAAAAAAACTTTACTGCTTTGTTTGCACACTTCTTGCGTTTGATTCTGAAAAAAATTATGCTGGCATCAGTTGGTTATGGCGACTGGAAGCATGCATCACGCGACTTAGCCAAGCATGAATCTTCCAAAAACACTTAAGTTATTTTTCAATATACCCATGTATATCTCGAAGAGCAAAAAAGTAAGCATTTGCGAAGATTTGGAAGAGCAAAAAAAATCTGACAGAAAATATTGGTGCAAAGTATTGGCTTGAGTTTCAAGTGTGATAAAATTCCTATCATCAGGAGGGCTGGCCTTCCGCGGAAATAGTGAGTTGGTTGGTTCTTTACAAAACAGTAACTTCCTCGAAATTTTGGAGTTGTTGGAAGAATGCAATATTTTCCTTGCTGAGCATATTCAAAAGAGAGCGAAAAAGGGCAAGAGACATGTTTCGTGTTTCTCATCAACTGCATGCGTGGAATTCATTGACGTAATTGCAACAAAAGTGTTAGATATTATTATTCTGAAATAAAACAAGCAAAGTATTATTCAGTGTCCGTGGACTCAACACCTGACATCACAAATGTTGACCAATTAACAATTATTTTTCGGTATGTTTTACCTGATGGTCCCGTGGAACGATTTGTCAAGTATACACACACCCGTGGACGCACTGGTCACCAATTGGCTGATTTACTTTTCGAGTTTATAGAAGACAATGGGATCGGTTGGAAAGATCTCAGAAGGAAACCTTATGACAACGCTTCTAACATGAGCGGAAAATATAAAAGTATGCAAGCTATAATAAAAGAACGCAACCACCAAGCAAAATATATTTTTTGAATCTTGTGGGAAAATGTACTGCTGAGTGTTGACAATCCGCGGTCCGTTTTTTCATGTTTGTTCAGGGATTCTATGTGTTCTTTTCAGCTTGAACACACAGGTAGAATCTCCATACTGATGCACTGAAACCACTTCAATGTCTAACAAGTATGGTCGTGCATAATCGAACGGTTTCATAAGACCAGTCAGGCTCTGCAGGACAGCAAAATGACTTTGAATAGGGCAACAAATTTGCTTCAGGGTCTACATGAGTTTATTCAACTTCTAAGACCCCAATTTCAAAAATTCGAAGGAAAAGGTGAAGTATTAAGAGGCTGTTATTATTACACTTTAGAAATTTTAAGAAAGAATGAAGAAAAGTAAGGTTGGATAGCGAAGGTGAATCTGAAGACACACCACTTGATTCATCGAGCAGATTTGAAGTAGACTCATATTTGCCAATCATTGACCAAATTCTTTCGTCTATGAAAACCCGAATAGAAGCTTACAACCATTTTCAAAGAAAATTTTCATTTCTGATGAAATTAAACAACATGTCCAACTGCAAAATTGAATTAAGTGCGAAAACGTTACTTCAATATTATCCAGATGATCAGGAGGAGTCATTGTTTGAGGAGATGATTTATTTTTCTACACTGATAAAGCAACGCCATATTAACAGCGAATGCAAAGAAATTCAGATGTTTAGGTTCATAAATGAAAATGAATTGATGCATGCATTTCCTAACGTATCTGTTGTTTTCAAGCTGTACCTTTGTCTGATGATTTCTAATTGCTCGGGCGAGTGCTCATTTTCAGTTCTAAAAAGAGTAAAGAATCAACTGCGTTCGTCTACGGGCCAGAAAAGGTTGAATTCCTTAGCTCTACTCTACATTGAAAACGAACTTTTGGAAAAAAATAGATACCGATGACATTATTTAGAGCTTTGCATTGTCTAAATCCAGAAAATGTGTCATTTGAATGTGTGCACACAAAGTAAATACTTTGTTTATGCATTTGTGTTTCGTTTCAATTGTGGTCAGTTTTTAGTGCAACGAATAGAATGAAAAATAGGCTTTTGATTATCATTCAGCCCCAGGCCCATAAAAAGCTTAATCCGTCACTGATAATTATCAAGATTATTGTTTAGGCCTGAATTAAGTATCTGATGGTGTAACCCACGTTTCAGTAATGGCTATTATATCGGTTTTCTTGGTAAGGAAAAAATTAATGCTTTAAATTTAGTGAAGTTTGCAGTGGTTACAAGTGATCTCATGTTTACACTCATGCCAAGAAATTGGTTGGTGAAGTTATGATTAATTGCAATGTCATGTATGTTTGAAGTATTAATGTAACGGCGACAGCTATCAAATAAACTGTCATCTAAAATGTTACTAACAGTTTGAGGAATATCAAATAAGGAATTCATGTAATCAGCTGAGATATCTAGATCATACGAGTATGAATGGTTTGGAAAGCAGTTATTATCTTTTAGGGGCAAAATTTTTTTTTATTTGCCATATTTATCCTCCATTCACGAAAAAGCAAATTTTATCGCTATATTTTGGACGGAAATCCGCACTCGCTTGAGAGTTACCATTTCCGATGTGTCTGGGCCACCTGTCTGCCACATAAAGGTGGGGGTGTCTCGTTAAGCATCTTGCCCAAGGACACAACAAGCAAACTTGCCGGTTTGTTCTCCGCAACCTCCCCTAAATGCCGAGCGCCAAGCAGGGAAGCTGTGGATACCATTTTTTAAAGTCTTTTGGTATGGCTCGACAAGGAGATTGAACCCTAGGTCTACCGACTGCGAAGCGGACGCTTTAATCACTACGCCATCGGGTCGGTTTTGAGTTGAGGTAAATAAGGTTATGTTACAAATGTAAATTTGGCTCCAAAATTGAATTACAATTAAACTGCTGGCAGATTTTTTTTAAATGCACAACAGTCTTTTGTATTGTGTGGTTCATTGTGCTGCTAGGAATAGTGATGGCTTGCGGCATATAATTAGCAGTCAGTACGTCAAAAAAGCGGTAAGAGACTTATTTTTTAGGAAATCTAATTCTATCAATGTTAGTCTCGCAAAATCATCAATTCTATGTCGTTTACCTTCAAAAATGCAAAAGATATTACATTTCTGTGTACAAACGTTTCGAAATCCAAAAACTTTTTTAGATTGTTCCAGCAATTTAAATTTGCGCCTCGTCAAAGATTCTGTTATAGCAAGTTTGGGATCTGATTCAATAGTTGCTTTCAATAATGATTCACTGTTAAATACCTGATTTCTGCCAGACCTTCTGACAAATTCAAAGATTATTGGATTTTTTTCTTTTCGTGAAGGCATCACATGACAAATATCAATGTCGTTAATACGAATAGGATGAGGAAATTTTAGTTTAGAATCCAGGGTATCTTGCACAAAATTTTCAAAAGTAAAATAACCTGCATTTTTGTTGGAAAGGTTAACACATCCATGCAAAAAAAGGCAGTTGCTCCTTCCAATTGTTCAAGATCATCCATTCTTTTTTCTTTTTTTCAATTTGTTAAGCCAAATCCTTCATTGTGGCTTTAATTACAGTAATTGATAGCGACGGTTCTTTTTGACCTTTGCCTCTACTGGTATTTGAAACAAATGCAGGAGTATCAGCGTTATCACTTACACCTGATGAGTTTAAAAAGTTTGACTGATACTCATCTGGTTTTTGTTCAATTTTAGCCAGCTTTTCCAGAACTGCAGCCAATTCCCGAGATGTTATTTCAGATCCAATGTCACGAGTAGCAGTTCCAAAAAATTGTGCAGATAGAAATGCAAATGCAAGTGTTAAATACCAATAATAATTAGCTTAGCGGCTGTGCTATATCCTTGATCTAAATTTTCAATCTTGAGTGAAATTTCATTTTTTTCATGAGTCGCAGTCAAGAGAATAGCAATAACTTCTGTGGATGTTCCTACATATTCTATGCTCTGCAGCATTTTTCCATCCCAGTGCAGCAAATATCTGTTTCTTTCTGAATCATGAGTTGTTTCAAGGTTTTTCTCAAATATGTACTTGGCCCTTTGATCTCGCATGCTATTACGGTGTCTACGCACTGTGTTTTTTGACGAAGACAAGACATTGTTGTTACCACCACCAGAGCTAACAACAACAGACATTACTTCTGTTAGCTCTTTATGGCTTATATGGTGTTTGTGTGCCACAAGGCTGACTGTTTCACTCTACTAGGTTGGATCAAGATTTACATGTAGACTAACAGCAGGCCACTTTTCTTGCAGTTGTTTCTTTCTTTTATTAGATGTTTTGGATAAATGAAAGTCAACGTCTTCTTCACCAGCGTCACTTGATTTACTATCTTCACTCTCTTTTTCCTGTTCAACAGTAGTACATGATTTCATTGCGTGATCCATTTTCCTTTGTTAATCATTGCGATTTCCTTTTTTCACTGCAAAACTTTTTCGATTTTTCTTTGTTTTTAGCCACTGCTACCCTATCCAGTGATGAAACTTCACCTTTTCTGGTGCCATTCATATTCTCCAAAAACTTTTTATCTTCCTCGTTTAAAGCTCGCTCACAACTTGTCGTTTTCCACATACCACAACAGACAGCGCAGTTTTGAATCGGGCATAGACTGTGCATCTAAATCTCTATCCCGTATATTTGAACCGAGATTACATTTGGGGATTTCAGACAAAACAGTGTTATAATTTCGATTAGCTGCCCATTTTCGCAATTTAAAACCTACACTTTCAAACAGCGATATTGATTCGCTAGAAATTCGTTTGATGTCATCGGGCGAGTCTGAAACCACTAAAAGGTCATACTTGTACCGATTGTTTTCAATAACCGTTAAAGTCATGGTACTAGCGTTCGTGCGATTTTCAGTTATCACTATTCAAAAGTTCAATAAAAGAACTAAAGTTGATTCCCAAACATGTCTCATAACTCTTCCTTTCTCGAAGTCATGGTTTCTGTACCATTCCAAACGAAACCAACCCCTTTGACATTCAGGCATAGCCACGAGGAAAAATAGCTTGCTCACGTAGCAACCTCAGCAACTACAAATCACAAACAAAAAGTCACCAACAACACTTGCATATATATATGAAACGCCATCTACGTTTAGTAGCTATCATGATAAAAGTGACTACTCACCACACGGAGTGCACTCATTTTAGCTTGGACTACAGTCAGATACCTGCCGTTGCGTTACAATCAAATCAGCTGCGCAAGCATACTTTCCAACTCCAAGTCTTTAAGACTTCTACTAAACCGTTTAACAAACTGATTACGGAATGCAGAACATTATTTAGTGCCGCTCCTTTAAAGAAGCGAAGCGACACTCTTCAAACACTAACCTTGCTTTATCTTGCCTAGGACACTCTTCAAACACTAACTTTGCTTTAATTTGCTTAGTAACAAAATAGGGTAATTACCAACATTTAGTATCAGACGAAGGCCCATCAAAAACAGGCACTATTAAACCCTCGAAAATCATCTCATTTATTGAAACGTTCCCTTGAATGTATTCTTTAGCTCAAGGGTGGTCAATACGTCGATCGCGATCTACCAGGCGATCGCAAAAGTGATATTAATAGATTGCATGAGATTAAAAAAATAGACGTCAGCCTGTCTTCGATTTTGTCACTTGATTGATTTACAGGGCAGCCAGTCAGATGACAATTAATTTTTTGTGACATTTTTATTTATGCGCATGCGCAAACAACAGCGCTAAGTGCAGCAAAACTGGCTAGTCAACGAGTTACTTCCTATTTTAAGCCCTCGCTTTTTTTCTTTTAAACTAAGGAAAGTTTATGGTCAACAAAAATGAGTGGGGGAGCTGGACCAAGTAAGAAGAAAAAAGCGTATCACTTTTATACGGAATGGGAGGTGGACTTTTTTCACGTTGTCATTTTCTAAGTGAGTATGTCTTATATGCCAGTCCACTATCGCAATACCAAAGAAGAGTAATGTGGAGCGGCATTTTTGGACTGTTCATAAAAAATACGACCTCGGCTTTGCCCCGAAATGCGAGCTGAGAAAAAAAAAGTGAAAAAACTAAAATCCCACTTGTCCAGACAGCAGTCGTTTTTCACTCAACAAACTTCAGAAGCAAAAGCCGCTACCGAAGCATCGTCACGGGTGAGTTACGTCATCGTTAAGAACAAGAAGTCCTTCCAAGACGAAGAGATGATAAAAAAAGGCCATCATTGAAGCAGCTGACTCGAAGTTCCGAGACTTTAAAAATAAAACAGAAATAACATCTTCAATTAAAGTTCTGCAGCTGTCAAGAAGTACATTTAAACGGCGCTGTGAAGCCATGGCTGAGGATTGAATTTAGCAAATGTGGAAAAAGATCGGAAATTGTGAGTGTTTTTCACTGCAGTCGGACAAATTTACGGACGTGAGTGACACAGACCAGATGTGCATTTTCATTCATGTGGTGTTTAGTGATATCACTGCAAAAAAGGAGCTATTAACAGTATTTTCCATAAAAGAACATACGTGAGGAGATGACATATTTCAGTGGTTTAAAAACTTTATTGAGAAAACTGAACTACCAGTGTACAAATTGGTGTCTATCAACACGGATGGAGCACCCACAATGGTTGGTCACGTGAATAGATTTATTGCCAAATGCAGGCAGGACGATCCTTTCCCAAACTTCTTGAATTAACATTGCATAATTTACTAACAAGCGTTTTGCGCTAAAATGCTCAACATGAAAGAAATCGTGGATGTGGCAACGAAGATTGCCTGTTCTATTAGAGCCAAACCTTTTTAAAAACAATTATTTCGTGCACATCTGGATAAGGCTGACAGCGAAAATTCTGTGTTGTTGCTACATACTGACGTAAAATAGCTTAGTCGAGGGAAATTCCTGCAAAGATTGTGAGGGGTCTGTTCACAAACCAAGACTTTTTTTCGTGTAGTTGGACATGCAGAATACAAGAAACTAAATAAAGGTTAGTGGCTGTTAAACTTGGCGTTTTCAACCGATCTGACGAACATGCTGAATGACCTTAATCTAAAGCTGCAAGAAAAACAAACCAGTGATCAAGATAATCAGCTCAGTTAATATTTTCAAACAAAAGATGCAACATCTCTCCTCAAAGCTGCAGCGCCATGATTTGGAAAACTTACAGAATCTGACCTCAGAGCTGGAGACTCAAGGGAAGGCCTGTATGCAACTTGACAGTGCACGCTGTATGGAGCACATTGACAATCGTCTGTCAAAGTTTCACAAACGCTTTCAGGACTTTTCTTTGCTGGAGCCAGTCACTACATTTATATTCCATCCTTTTCGGCAAGATGCTGAGGTTGAATCACTGGCATCAAAAATTGCTACACTATTTCATCTGAACTTTTGGTAGTACAAGATCAGATTTTGACTCTAAAGCCGACATTGAGCTGAAGTCCAGAGCTCTTGGAGAGTTCTGGAACATGCTCACAAAGGTAAAGTAACCAACATAAAGAAATATGCTACCTCCTTGATGGCGTCATTCGGCTCCACATTTATGTGAGTCAGCCTTTTCCCACATGAAGATCATTAAGCCCAAGTACGTCATCAAATTAAACTCAAGTAGTTACAAAAAATGTTTATAGTTCATTAACTATGTTGTGTTGTGCAATATTGGCTCATGTGGTTATGCAAGGTACGTCAACATACATTGTACATATAAAGAATTTTCAATATATTTGAAAATGATTATATGCATTGCATTTTTGTACTGAGTAAATCATTTTGACTAGGTCAATTTTTCAGTAGCTCACATGCTGAAAAAGTGTGAGCACCCCTGCTTTACTTTTACGATTTTAAGGCGTTTTAGTGCAAATTTGTTGTTCGATTCAAGGCGCAAATGTAATTATCTGACAAGTTAATCACATTTTTAGTGAGACCGGAATTTCGTAGCGGCCGTTGATTACTTCTACATTAGACTCGACCTACTGACCTACCATTTTGTCATTTATTGAATGCCACTTAGCTACTTCATATTACGCAAGGACTTTTTCAAATCAGCGATTTCTTGTTTAAGTAGTTCGCACTCGCGCCCATTGCAATTCTATACCGTCTCGCTGCTAAGCGTCCGCCGCTGGAAATCGGCGGACGCTTAGGAGCAAGACGGACATCGTTGAGGTATGATTTTATTTTTATTTTTTTGAATAATTGTTTTGAGTGAATTGGGTCCTCATCTTTATCTGGTCTATTGTCAAGCGATAGATTTTCATCCCCGCCTAAAGTTAATTCATGTCTGAAAAAACTTACAACTCTTGAAAAAAAAGCGTCAAAGAAATGTGGTTCGTCCTTTGTGGGTGCACAAACATTGCCGATGACAAAAACCTTGTCGTTGAATTTAATTTTGATAAACAGTATTCTGCCTGCTTGATCAATATATGTAGCTGTCTTTCATATTTAAGAGATTTTTTAACTAGTATGGCCACACCATTATTGCGATTATTACCATGAGAATGAAGTACATCCCCTTTCTATTTACATTTCAACAGCTTTTCATCTTTGTGATTGGAATGAGTTTCTTGTGGAAGAATAAAGTCAAATTTTTTGTTTTTAAGAAAAGGAAATATCGTTTTACGTTTAAGGTAATTCCTCAACCCAGCGATTCCCAAACAGGGCGCCCTGGTGCGCCATGAGACATTGCCAGGGGCGCCACGAAAGTTGTTGCATTTGTCGCTGTCAAGTCCGCTCTGTACCTCGAAATTCTTTAATGGAAAAATACAATCTGGAAGAGTTGCTCGTACATAGATTGCTTAGTGACACGTCACAATGCAATAGATCGTGTAGCAATTGCCCGTTCAATTTCATTAACTTGAGTGAAATAAAAAATTCGGCGAACATTTTTGTCCACTTTTGAGAAGATAATTAAGAAAAATAGCGCTTTTCTGCGTATTCTGTTTAATTATGGAAAATTGTAATTATATTATATTCTCAATTCTTGCCCTGATGTTGGTGTGAATCATGAAATATCCCTCCTCGGCTGTTTACAATCGTATGAGAATTGCATGACCTGATTAAAGGCTGGTTTCCATTAGGCGTAGGTGAAAAATTTAAAAGTGAAAAATCCAATAGACTGCAGGCGCAGGTGAAAAATTCTTTGTGTAAATTCGTTGTGTTAAACCAGCCACAAGCGTATCACGTGCCTTTTCAATATAAGTTGAGCGAGCATATTTTAAAAAATTTTCTTACCTTTTCTTTTCCACTAAGGATTTGTCGAATCAGTTCTCATGCTACTAAGATTCCGCAATAAAGAAGGTTGCTTGAATATTCTTTATAATGTTTGTGGGTTTCTAAATTCACCTTGGAAGTACCTGGATGAAAAAAGGACTGCCTGGCTCCAGGTTGCGTAGAATTATCTGTTTGCTTTCTCTGTCCGTGTTGCCTGCCTAGACAGGGCTATTTCCTTGAAAAAAGGACAGAGTAGGACACTAGCAGCCTAACTGCTGTTTGGTGACCTCCGCTGTAATCTACTGTTAGTGGGTCATATACCGTATTGTAGGAGAAGGGGATACATTCGCTGCTTTCTTTACAAAAAATTACAGTGCGTGGTTAGCAGTAGCTTGTTAGCGGCTTAATAATTACAGTGCGAAAGTTGTAAACAACTACTGTAATTACAATTTTACAGCTTGTTAATATTTTTTATAGCAATCATACGATTGTGGAAATAAACACTTTGCGTAGTGTCAAGCGTCCGCAATGTGTTATTTGTTGCAAAGTTTTAGCTGCGGAATGTATGCTACCTAGTGAACTAAAACGCCACTTAACAACAAACCACAACAATTTATCGAGAAAACCACGCGAATTTTTCGCTCAATAGGTTATCAGAAATGAATAAGCAGTCGGTCTTCAAATTTTTTGCACACACCTGCCAAGGCACAGCTTGCGTCTTTTAAAGTTCCGTGCAGAATTGCGAAATGTAAAAAAACTGCATACTATTGCGGAAGAGCTCGTGCTTCCTGCTGCTCTTGACTTAGTCTCGACAATGATAGGAGAATCAGTAGCTCAAAAACTAAAAGCTGTTCTACTCTCAAACAATATCATGTGTAGGAAGATCGATAAAATTTCGGATATTAGTGATCAGCTGGTAGCAAAAATGCGTGGAAATGAGTTCAACTTACCATTAGATGAGGCAACAACCAGTACCAGTGATAAAGAGCTTATTTGACTTGTTACGTACGCTTTATTGACAACAACGACAACATCGTTGAAGATTTGCTCGTTTGTAAGCCCATTTTAACAAATTGCAGAGCACATGAATCGTTTGCAATACTGAACAATTGTTTTGGAGCCCGAGCTATGTCTGGTCGTTTTGGCGGGCTGCGAACGTTAGTGCAGGGCGTTGCCGTCAACGCAAAATGGACCCACTGCTTAGTACACCGTGAGGCGCTGGCTTCGCAGCAGCTCCGTGATCACCTTAGTGGAGTTCTTGAAGTTGTTGCCAAAACTGTGAACTTTATTAAAGCAAGGCTCCTTAAAGCTCGGGTTTTTCAACATCTTTGCGATGGATTAGGAGCAGACCACAACAATTTATTGCAGTGCAAGGTGGCTTTCCAAAGGCAAAGTTTTCTTACGTGTGCATAAATTGAGAAACGAAATCTTCATATTTTTAAAAGAAGAAAACCATGCACTTGCTACTACCTTTGAAGATGAAGTTTTCCTGACTCAGTTGAGGTACAGTATCTCTGTGATATTTTTGCAAAATTAAATCAATTGAATGTCTCACTTCAAGGAAAAGATATTCACCTTTTGCAACTCCATGACAAAAATTTTAGCCTTTAAAAGAAAACTACGTTTGTGGAAAACTGATCTATTGATAAATAACAAGCAATATGATAGTTTTCCACTTTTAAATCCCATTTAAACTCGCAATTTCTCCCTGCAGAATATCGATAAATGTGATATGAAGATTGTGATGTGTTTGGATTTGGATGCTCTAATCTCGCATTTTGAGAAATATTTTTCTGAAGACATGGAGAAGTAGAATTGAATAAGAAATCCTTTTCTTGATAATGCAAATGCCCCTTAGGAGTTAACATCTTTGGAAGCTGAAAAATTTATCAATCTTACTTCTGTCCTCACTTTGAAAAGCCTATGGTCATATACAACCCTACTTCACTCATTTCATTTTGGGTTAAGGCTCGAGCTGAATTTCCACTTGTAGGCAGTAAAGCTCTCCGTCTTCTTGTGCCGTTTGCAACGTCATACTTGTGTGAAGTCGGTTTTTCTGCTGTAGCAGTAATCAAGTCGAAGTACCGCAACAGGATGGACATTGAACGCGAGATGCGGTTGCAATATCAAACATTGCACCGCAATTTGATAAAATCTGCATAGAGCAACAAGCTCATTGCTCACATTAAATGTTTTTAAGTATTTTGCATTTTGAACAATAAACAAGATTTAAATATAAGTTTTTGGTAAAACTTGCAATTTGCAAATTTTGGCTTCATTAGGGCGCCGCGAATATTGATAAGTTTTAAAAGGGCGCCGTCAGCAAAAAAAGTTTAGGAACCTCTGCCTCAAACCATTAACATCAAAGCTTACAATTGAGTCAAATTTCTTGTTTTTAAGAAAATGAAATATCGTTTTACGTTTAAGGTAATTCCTCAACACATTAACATCAAAGTTTACAATTGTTAACAGCATTGTCAGAATATCAGTATAATAAAAGTTAGGAAACACAAAAATGCAATGGAAAATATGCCCAATTAGTTTTAACTCCAAGGTTCGCACCATATTCAAATTAATAACCTCAAGGACATTGGTAAGGGCTTTTAAGCTCTTGGTAAGTTATTCTACCCCAATTGTCGTGTACTGTGAAATGTGAACGATTTAAATTAGTTCATTTGAAGCTGATTTTCTTAGGAGGCAACTTGTTCACATTTTGGCACATACAAGCAGTGGAATATTTTGCGCACTTTAAGCATTCAAACAAATTATTGTCAAGCTGCTGTATGGGTTGAAATAGATTGCAGCACGGAATTCGAATCATGTCTGATTTGCAGACACAACATTCTATATAGCGTTCGTTCATCTTGACTGAAAAGCGTTGATTTGAATCTTGTTTAGCACAGCAAGGGTTTTCTTCGGTCAGAACTTGGGCGTTACACGAGATGCAGACAATCTTGCATGATGCCTGCCACCAACCTTGAGATAATGTGGATGACTAAATTTGACTATCATTTTGGTTATTTCCTTTTGGTTCATGTTCTGTTGTTAGTGGTATTTCAGTAGATAAATGCAGGTCGTTCTCGAATTCAATATTATCAATTGCTTTGCTTTGGTTTTTCACCTGATTAGTTTCAAGGTGGTTGGAAGTGTTGTTAAGTTGTTTTCGTATTGTTTGTAGTTAGATACTGAATCCGTTTCGTCCAGCTCTGATGGTGAAATCGTTTTTTTTTTGTCAGGTTAACTGGCTCAGAATGTACACTCGTTTCAGGCAAAACTGTGTTTGATTCACATGGTTTGATACGTATTAGTGGAGGAAAATCAGTTGCCCGCTTGCGGCATTCTGATTGCACGTGGCCTACATCACCACAGTATTTACAAGTGATTACCTGCCCTTGGTAGGCAACATATATGTTCCAAATGCCTTAACATAAACCATCACTGTGCTTTTTATCTGTTGTTTTTAGAACAGTTCCAAAAAAAACTTCTAATTCTTGTTTTATTTCCTAGTTGGGCATGGGGATCGGTACCCACTCTAATAATATGTTTATATTCACTGCTTCATAGAGCACCAGGTTGTAAATAAATTCGATATCTTTGAGTCTTGCTTACAATTCTAGAACATTCTCCATGGTTTTGCATGTTATGTCGATGCTTCTGTTTCTCATTTCTGCAGCTACGATTAAGTTTTCAGTTTTAAAGTTTATTTCTATAGCATTTGCAATACTTCAACTCTTCTTAATTTCGTCTTTGTTTTAAAACTTCAGACATGCTGGTCTAGCTACGTTGACAGCTGTATTGCCTCTGACTCTTTGGGCAAAAGATGGCTTGTAGTTTCCTGCCATGCTTACTCGCTCCACGCTACCGTAAGAATCAGGCCAACGCATCTTTGCCAGTGATTTCCAAACTGAGCGTCGCGATGCCCTGGTGTGTCGTTATAATTTTTCTAGGGCATCGCGCGACAATTTGTTGTTGTGCCATCAATTCCCACTTTTATTCCATCGAAAGACTTTTGAACTTACATTCTCTATATTATTTCTTCTAACAGGTGTTACAATTAGATTTTTACAAAAGTGTTGAAAATATTGACTAGTTACGAATCAATTTTTACCATTTGACTTGGCTCAAAATAAATAGATTACAACAGAGAAGTGCAAAATGAATGAAGCTAAAACGATGAGTTTCAATCTCAGAGGAGCGAAATTTGGCCATTGAAGACGATAGCCGTAAAACAAAATTTCGCAGCTACAACAACAGTTATTTAGATTTCCGGTAACATTTATCTTGCTGAACTGCTAACCAAAACCTTAAAATGATGTCAGGTGCGTCACAAGTCAAGCAAGTTTTTTCAGATGCGTCGCATGTAAAAAGTTTGAGAAACACTGGGCTAAGCAATCTAATAACAAATTTAGTAGCATTTTTTCCGCATAATGATAAAAAACTTTTTATTTAATTGCCTTATAAAGTACTATAAAGCAACAATATTAGGCATATATATTTTTCTACTTGCTGTTTTAAGCTAGCTACGTAATGTACAGAGTAGAGTAGCGCATTTAGTTAAGGGAAATAAAAGACAATGCCTTCCCCAAACCTTGTTGCATAAGAAAGTGATGTGAAAGAAAAGACGTTTGGAAGAAAAATTTCGCGATATGAAAAAGGCGATCTTAAAAAAAGAGTCATTTTGTGGTTTTGAAGACTGCATTAGGCAAAAGACTCGTTTTCAAAAGTTTTATCAACTAAAAAAGTCTTCATGTTGCTATGGAGATCAAATTGGGCAAATTCTTATTTTTATACTCCTCTACTCATTTTGTATGATTGAGCTTACTTAATGCTTCACCCCTCGCCCAAACAATTAGTTACTGAATACGCCATTGACAGTGATTTACGTATCTTCACAAATTTGCAAGAACATTTTCCCTGAAGCTGTCTACGTTCAAATGCTGTTTTACCTTGGAATCCTGTGTGTAGCAAGCCCGCAGGCAGTTCGTGTCTTCGACACATCAAATATATCTAGAGGGACACAACTATTTTAGTAACAATACTGAGGAGAGCTTTGTGAATCTTCGTAGTTAAACAAAAAGCCAGCTACGTCATACTTTTCTATGTTTTTTTACCGGAATATCGCTCCAGCTCACTTTCACCACTGCTTAGGTGAAATTCTGAAATCACTTTCGGTAACCTAATGGTGTAGATGAAAGTTTTGAAACGATAAACCACCACAGACAGTGCTGGCTCAGCTCTTTTTAATTTATTTATATTCTCATGCTTTGTTAGGGTGAACAAATGCTAACACATAACACAAAAAGTTAATCATATGAAAGCCGATATCACCTGTGCTTTTGCGCCATCTTGTGTAAGGCTTTCGTCTACAATTGATTTTGATATTGTTACGTTTCTTTCCTATAGTCTCAATTCGTTCCTGGCACAATCTTCAACCAGACTAAAACAGATAAAAACGTACATTATTTATAAAAGTTAGTGACACGACGCCGTGTCTACTCGTCTTCATGTATCAACTTTAACTGTTCTCTACCGTCTTTTTCGTTCGCGTGCAACACGTCTTCTCGGCATAATTAGCACGCAGCACAGAGAACCCGCCCGAAGGCGGACCGCGCTATCAAGGCAACCCGTGTTAAAAACCAATGTGCAACACCCTCTCCCCTCCACTAAAACAGAAGGAAATTACCACAAATATACGTACACACAATATTACAAACAGCCTAAAACATATTAATTCATGGTGATGTGATTCAATAATATCAAAATTACCCTGGTGCAATACTATTTCATGGAGTGCAGGTAAACAATCAAAGTGCAGCTAAACATCTGGATAATAATGTGGACGTCTCAACGTACTGTGATATCGCTGTTGACCTTAAAGTCAATAATGATGTAAAGCTTTTGAATATGTTTGCATCAGTTTGGTAACTATTGATTCAAGGGAAACAACGCACTGTGGTACTCAAATTTGATCTTACTCCAGTAATGCTACTATAGTTGATGTTGCATTAAATCTGCTTTGTTGTATTATTAGGAATCTGCACGGTCACTGCTTGTTTCCTACTTCATTACTGTGTTTATGCTAAATCAGCATGACAATTGAAAGCCATTTCATGCATACATCGCTTGATTTATGTGTAATTATTAAAGTTCTTCCAAACGAGATATAGATAATCTAAGCAAAGTAAAGCACCACAATATTTTATTCATTTACCGTTATCAACTTAAATTTTTTTCAGAGGTTTTGCAAGTATTGCCGTGATAATTTGTGCCTTCGACTAGGAGGAGTGGAATTTTCTGCTATACATTAGTATATTTTGTCACCTATAAAAATTATGTCGTTTTTAAATGAATCAGATCTACGCGATCAGATGACACTCGCAAGCAAACATTATTACAGAGTATTAATATCCAAGTAATAGTGAAAATGAAAGAGACCGTGCTAGAACGGCCTTCCAACAAAAACTATTAAAATAGTATAATATAAGCTGGCTTCTTGTTTTGCAAAGATATCCCACTAAAACCACTTCCGTATTGGCATTTGGAAGGTTTGAAATCCTACACGATCAATTGGCGTTCTAAAGATGTCGAACTGGCCACAAATCTGGTGCCCGCACCATACCATGATGAAAAGGACTTTTAGAAATTGACAAAAACTGTGAAATTGTTTTCAAACATATTTTAAGCACAATAACACTGTTAAATTTACAGGCAACACAAAACAACGGTTCAAAAGCTTGCCATGTTTTTTTTTTCTATTGCTGCTTCGTATCGCTTTATAAAGGAAAAAAGAAGCTGCAAATTCATCATCTCGTCGCAATAATCATTATTAAAAGTTTCGGCGCTTTGGTATTTCTGTTGGTCTATAGTGCAGGCCAAAAAACCATAGCACATTGAAAATGGACCTTTGAACCGATTTATTTACAAAACTAATAGCCAACAGAAAACAATATATCGTCTTGGAAATAATTCAATAGCTTTAAATTAATTCGTTTTTGATCAAATTTGTTTGTTTGTTTTATGAAAATAAGTTTATAATGTTGTTTCAACATCACTCGAGTGCAAAACGTGTTTTAAGTTTGTTTTTCTATTAATAGTGGTAATTTTTCTCTGCATCTCACTGGGGTATGTGGGCATGTACTTTTAAGAGAAATTCCAGAGTGAGACAAAATGCATAAATAAGTAAAATAGCCTGCGGTTAAACCGAAAAGATATAATTTTGTAACAGTTATGACGACATGCAAAATAATGTAATGTTATACTGTTACACTGCTTACGTTCACAAGTCAGTAGATTGTTGGTTCAAATCTCATCCGAGTGTTACAAAGACATTTTGACTTTGGAATTACTTTCTAATTTTCAGTTTGACTTTGTCGAGTTCAACAATACATTGCATTAGATTCGTTCATTTAATTCAACAATAAAATTTTTATTCCGTCTAAAAATTTTAAACGAAAAGCAGAAAAAGATATTCACTTGCAAAAAAGCATCTGAACCCAAATAACATCTTCTACTATGCCGACAATAGTTAAAAAAAGCAACATGCGTCCGCAAATACAGGTTTGGTAAGCCTTCAATCAGTCACGAGGGGGTAAATAGCCTGACTATACTTGCAGCATTCTTCCCTTTCCTTTTTTGACAAAGCACAAAGTTCTACTTTTCTGCAGAACGTAAAACATGATCTTTCTTGTCAAAACCTATTTCTACAGAAACACATTTTTCAAATCCAAATACTTTTTTGTAAAGTTGCAATACATTGTGGATATTACTGTCAATTGCAAATATAACCTCGCCGGTAAGTACTGCTTTTTATACAAAATGCACGGAAACACTCGATAGTTGTCAATAGTTTGGTACATGCTATCGACCCCTCCGTCCCATTAGTCGTAACGTTGATGTACAATTGGCTTATTAATCAACATTATTTTTTATATGGCAATTCAGCTCGACGCTTCTTTCCACTAAAAAGGCAGGATGGAAATTTGAAATCAATTTGCAACTGTATTGGTAGCCCAAATTATTCCCCAAACGAATTAACTGCGGCCTCCAACAGTTATTTGCAGCCAAGCAGTAACTCTTTCACTTTTTTCTGTGTGTGTCTGTGAGCGCTGCGCGCTATGTTCTAATAACTTTTTTCAGCGGAACATCCGAGAGACCTAACCACTGTTTAAGGCCAGGAGCAATTATTGCAAGGTGCAATTTTAACAACTTACATCACAATAAATTTGCTTTAACCACATGATGATTTTTCTATTTGCCGAAGATGCGACAATGCTGAAAATCAGTCATTTGTGGTGGAAAGTAAAACATTGCTTTAAAACCTCATGCCAGAAAATATGTTTACCATCGTGCAAACGACGGCGTTTTAACCAACTTAAGCCTTGTTACACTTTAGTTAGTTACAAGCTAGAGAAGAGCTTTCAAAGATGAACATATGGACTACTAAATTTCCTACAATGCAACTACAAGTCATTCCGTATGGTAAACGGAAAATCGTGGATATACGCAAGATACGACGTGGCAACTTTCGCGCCATTTTTTATTAAAATAAATTCGACATACATTTGTGTTTGCTATTAGTGTCAAAGAAGTTAATGTTGCAGATCGGTATTTTTGGTATTTTTTGCACAATTGCCTTAACGAGCTAATTAGTCAAATATTTTTCTGACAATAGCTTATTTTTACAACCGCTTCTACACAAATCTAGCAAGTTAGGTCAAACGTAGACGACAAGTTACATGTGTAAGCATTCCACGTTTCAACCTGGTGCTTTACGCAGCAAGATAGCAGGTAGGCAGAGCATATATGAATCGCCTTTAAGGTAAAGCAAATTTGGGCTTATGTACCATGTCAATATATTGCCGAGATTTCAATCTTGATTTTTAACAATGTCCTCAACATTATTTTGAAATAGTTGCTTATCAGCACGTATTGCTATAAAATCGGATAAGGTTAAAAGAAAGAAAAAATGAATGAAAGTTGAAGAGAGTGTTAATTGCATTTTTATTTTCGGATTATACAAACCACTTTGCGAATGTCTAATCAAACCTGTCTCAGAGTTGCGGCGGTTGGCAAAAACAGTGGGTTTCCACCTAAGCAACGCGATGAGAAACGATTTTGAATAATCGCCGAGCAATGAACAATTTTCATTGTTAAGAAATTTTAGTTTTGCGCCGGTAGTTGTCAATTTATTAGTTAGTATATTTTTTGTGGTAATTAGGCTTGTACGAGTGGACTGTTGTAATGAAACGCCGATTTTAACGTGCAGGAGAACGACATTGCGTTGATTAACAATATTGCAGCAAAAATACAGGCAATTTTTTTAACCTCAAAATGCGCCAGTGGAAAAAAGAACGATGCGCCACAAAATCAAAGTCTTTAATCAATTAGTACCGGTAGCTGCTGAAAACTATTTTTGTGGAGACATTTTTGAGGCCGACCATGGCACTAGACCCTGGTGCCAGAGTCTGACTGACCAATTGCCACGGACTCTATTGGTTTCCGATTTTAAAGTTTTGTTGAAGGTAACAAAATTAGCCGGTAAAACAGTTATTGTAAGGCAGGGTAAGAGTAAAAAATGTCATCTGCTTCGCCTACGAAATCTTGCATGCGCATCAAGATTTTTCACAAATGATCTCTTTTCCCGGAAAAATGAAGGCCATTTACAAACTTAGCGAAGTTTTAGCTAAGGCTTTACGAGTACGAATCTAAAGTTGATACCAAGTCAGTAACAAATATCAGTATTAATTTTGCAACTCGCACTAGTGGAGCCGACCTATATCGATTTCTTCGGCATTCGAAATTGTCACCCTAAGAGAAAACATGAACCCAGAAAAATTTAATCCAATTAAAGTTTTTGCGAAGCTGTTGATATGATGATAATTTTACCAAGAATTTCAAAAAAGATTTAATATTTTCACACTGAAAAGCTTACTGAAAATGATAACAATACATGTGAGTCATGAATAAATCAAGTGCTTATTTCGTGTCCATAGCCAACAAGATACGTCTGTTCTGAGCGCTACAAACTATCGACCAGCAGTCTTCTTTAACTGTTTTGAAGTCGTGAAACATGATCCATTTAGCATATCACAAAATCCCTGTACTAGCATAGTAACATATTCTCTTTTTATAAAAGCGTTGTGTTGGATTTTCACTGACATAGACTACTGTAATAGAAAAAAAAATAGAAACGACAGTAAGCCTGTTTGATGCCAATATCAAAAAAAACATATCTGGGCAAACAAGACTGTGCGGATCATTTTTGTCGTTGGGCGTGGGTTTCCAGACAAAAACTATACAATTTTTTCAAAATCAAGTCAGTGAAGAGTCCAATTATCTTTTGTTGTGAAGTACCGAAATGAAATTTAACACTTTCGGTGCGACGTGTTTTTCCAGAAAAATTATCTTTTATAATCTCGCGATTGTTCACCGAAAGACAACAAAAGAAAGACAAAAGTTTCTCTTTTTTACGTTTCAGACTTTTGTCACGTAGAACTCGTGAATATATCCGGCAAACAGCGACTTCCTGCACCCAACTGAGATTATATTTTTCACGTATTTCTACGTGGTTTAGCACCGAAAATATGGATGTCAAACACGTAGATTTACGTGAATCCGCAATTAATTACCTTTTGTTGTGTAGTACCGAAATGAAATTCAATACGTTACTAAAGCCAAATTCGATCAATTTTCGCTGCTTAGTAAGACAAACAGATATAGCACAGCAGGGGATCAAACTTTGGGAGAAAAGATAAGAAGATAAACTCTTTGTTTTATGACAAAGATTATACGAAAACCGATTGCTCAGCTAACGAACATTCCTGAAGAAAATTTTGTTTCAAATTTTTACAGCTGTAATTTTTTAGTCTCTAGCCCTGGTAAAAGTGAGGTCAAGCTAATCATTTCATTTCCACGATAATTGTTTAGAAATTTGTGAAAATATTTGTGTAAGTAGTTCACTTACATCGAGTTGATTCGGATAAGTTTGCAAAAATGAATCCAACTTTTTCTTTGTGCCTTTTTGTCGCCATGGCAACAATTTTTCTAACTGTAACCGCAGGTAAGTCCTTTACATTCTTTGATTTATATTTTTTCATCTAGCCGAATAATTTATGATGTTTTAAACCATAACATTGAATTTCAAAGCGAGTTGGAAATAAATTTGAATCCTACTCCGAGTGTATTTTTGTTGTGTCAGTAGTCGTAAGATCTAGTGACAGATTACATCATGTTTTTTCTTGGTACTGTAACATGTGGCTGACTTTGATTGAATATTATAAAACTTGGTAATAAGAAATATTTAATTATATCCTTTGATTTCACAATGAAAAACCAATGTGGTAACAAAGAAGGTAACAATCAAACACTCCTTTGTTTGCAACGATCAAAGTTTTACATTTGATAATGTGTTCTGTTTTTTATATAGCTGTTGATCCAACCCTTCCGGGATACAACGGACTTGGAGAAGTGTGCAAAAAACGTGCCAAAGATAACCCATCGGTAAATCATATTTCTTTGAATTTTGTGAAAACTAGTGAAGGCATAGTAAATTATTAAAAACATTAGGTAATATCTTTCCAGTAAACTTACTGACTTTTCAAAATGATAGATTTCTATTAAAACAAAATGAAGATAGAAATAATCAGATTGAAGTATTTTTGAGCATGTAATTGCCAGTTTACGCTTACACGCAGAGAGCTGAAAAGTAAAAACTTCAGCTTGTTGGATAAATTGAGTTATACATTATGTATCAGTAGAACAACTAAACTTTTTATCCACGCTAATTTGGCTTTTTTTAATAATAACTATCATTATTCTCAAGAAAGTACAATTTTGGCGCTTTTAATGGATCTAAACAACCTTTCCATTCAACTTGATCTGAACTATTTAGGTTATTAAAACAAAAACGCTTTAAATCTTGAAAAAGTTAAAAATGCATTTTGGGATCTGAATAAAATCGCACTCAGGAAAACATATTTAAAGAACAAATAACTTGTTTGCAATTTTCATCATTTATAAAAGCACGTCGAAACATGCATAATCTATATCAACTTTGTAAAGTTTTTAAGATAAATTTCTTTTTCGAATCAAAATAAAACTAAAACAATATTACTCAAAGACGAAAAAACACTAGTCTTGCGCCAAAATTTTTTCTAAATTTCCTTTTGAATTAGCTTAATTTAAAAATGTTATCCGTAAAATTTGGGAGGCATAACCGGAATCTCTCTCTTTTTCTCTCACCCTCTTTCTGTCTCTGTCCATCTCTTTCCTTCCCTGACTTCTGTAGCTAAGCGAATAATCTTGAAAATTAAAAAGGTTTTAAACACCGGAGAATGCAAAAAGAAAAATAATTTGCTTTAGTGCTTAGTCTCTGTAAGCTGTTGATTCTTTAAAGGTGACCAATTTTATTGAACGCTTGTCATTTTATGGATAATATGGAATATTTTCTTTCATAATAAGGCTCATTTACTTTCTTAGAGCATTGTTTATACATTGCATTTAAACTGCGAAGTATTTTTATTTGTAATTTTAATACATATTGATCTTTTTTCCATTATTTCCGTTCAGGTGTCGCCACAGTATATTATTGTTCTTGATCTTTTGCTGACAGTAAATTCTTTTCCATCAATCAAAAAAGCATTCATAACATCCCTCACAAAATCCATGAATCTTTTTGCTCTTCTTTTGCTTTTATTTAGTGGGTGAATTTTGCTATTATTTTTCTTGCAACGCAGTTGTTTTTCTTCTCAAGTTGCGCCCAAATCATCTCAGTCTCGCCTTCATACGTTGTAAGTCGTGCGTGTTCATTTCTTGTGCTATTCGTTGTTTTCACTCTCAGAGCAAAACGCAATATCTTTACTTCCGAAAATTCTAGCTTTGCTTTTTTTCTGTTTGTTAGTGACACCGTTCTAATCCATACGTAATTTCTGGTTGGGCCATCTCCTTTTACATTTTCATTTTAATTGTGGCAGATACTCTTCTATCACGTATTATTCCCCTAGCTCTTTTCCATCTATTTAAAAGAACTAGGATTCTTTTGTGATACATCTCCACTATACTCTCCACTGGTTTGAATAGTTTATTCCAAATGCTTTAATTCAAATTTTTACTCTGGATAGAACACACCTTGAAAATACACTTCACCATCATCAAGATTTTCATTCTTGCACAAATATTCCGTTTTGCTTCAGCTGACATTCGTTTCTCTTTCTAACGTATTTCTTGAGCATTGAAGTTTTGTCTACTTTTTCCTCGCTCTTTCCACTCTACACAATATCATTTCTTCTCTGATTCTTTCGGTTAATTTAATTACCACTATTGCTAACGGAAATGAGCTCAATGCCGATCCTTGTTGTTTTCCAAACTTCGCATTAAACCACCTAATAAATCCTACCGTACATTTCATGGTTGTCCTGCGATCTTCATAAATGCCTTGAACCGCACGCACATACTATCACACCGTTTTGTGAGGCTATTACCATTTATCCACCAAAAAGTACATCTTTGCTACTATACAATGATCTTTAGCTACACTCTATCTTAACCATCACTCTGCAATATCTAATTTACCTGAAATCAAACAAAAGCTGTCTTGATGGATAAGCCTTGGTATGAGGTGTCACATTGAAGTTAAGTGTGATGGATCCCACAATCTTCTCTTATTGGAAATTCAAAAACTTTCCATCAATCATAAAGCAGCTTGTGGTTCTTACACGCTGACTACCATAACACAACGTCCGGCGATGTGATCTAGCATTGCATCTCGTCGACTGCCAAATCTCACTGAAAAAGATGGATGGATATGCCTCACGGAAGACCCTAAACAATTGCGAAACTCGCTTTTGGTGCTTCCTGCGTCAAAAACGACAGCATATAGAACGTTGTTTCTTGACTGCGAGCTATACTATCACAGCTGGACATACTTTCATTATCTATCACATGCATGGGCAACCTACGGCCCGCGGGCCAAATCCGGCCCGCCAAGGCTTCTCATCCGGCCCGCCAATAAATTTTCTAGGGCTGTAGGCCTATGTGCAAACAAAATTGAAAACACATTGCATGTAAAATAGCATTACATGAATACAATCCAAACCCCACAAAAATATGTACCTAGATTACACTTAAAATCACAATTACGGCTCCGGCCCTCAGTCAAGTTCCAAATGCACATTTTGGCCCCCAGTGACAAAAGGTTGCCCATGCATGATCTATCACATTGCTCGTTTCATCTGAATTTTCTTGACCAGTCATTCCAGGCTGTGAAAACACGAAAACATGAGTGCAGTATGATTTGTCGCTTGTTTTTACGCACCATTCTTGAACGTCGTAGTAGCTGTTAACAGTTGATTATTCGACCTCAAAATAAGAGGTTGGCATTAGAAGAATGAGGTATAGAATTGTACCGAAAGAAAAAGAAAGGTTTTTTAAAGATTTTTAAATGTCTTGTAGATACAACTTATATTGATATCTATCGATATTCCCATATATTTAGTAACATATTTTTGTCATCCATCATGATGTTACTTAACCGACGTCTTGCAGCAACGGTTGAATTCTTCGCATATTGTATGTACATGGTGTAACTTCCACATGAAGTTATTTTAAATACATTGTAAATGGTATTCCAAGCTTCTGGCTGGGCATTCAGACCAAAGATAGTGGAAAAATCTCTGTAAATTCGCCCATAGTGTTTTTGGCAAAAACACCTAACTAGCTTCATTCACCTTTACATGGAATACATGTGGTGGAAGTGAGCAGTATGCACGTCGTCACTGCAATCCAGTTTAACTTTGGATAGCAACAAACATTCCATGAGCCCATATGCTTGAATGAATTATATTGCTTCGTTTCATTATGAACTGTTCTTCGTTCTATGGAAATTGAGATAAAAATTTCAATTCGATTTCAGATCAGCAACTGTCTTTGCTATTGCAACAGAATAAAAAGTTTTCCAAAACCGTGTGAGATATTTAAAGGAAAATGGCAAGGTAAGTACTGTATTAAGAACAAAGAACAAATAAAGCTGCCGCCATATTCTTTTTCCGTCTAATTTTAAACACCGCAGACATCTTTTTATCATGAATTGCTGTCCGAGTAGATCTTGCCATGATTGCTTTAGGGCAGGGGCTTCCAACGCGATGGCGTAGTGGTTAGAGCGTCTGCTTCGCAGTCGGTAGACCCGGGGTTCATTCCCCTTGTCGAGTTATACCAAAAGACTTTAAAAAATGGCATCCCCAGCTTCCCTGCTTGGCGCTCGGCATTTAGGGGAGGTTGTGGAGAACAAGCCGGCAAGTTCTCTTGTTGTGTCCTTGAGCAAGGCACTTAACGGGACGCCTTACCTTTATGTGGAAGACAAGTGGCCCAGACACCTCGGAAATGGCAACTCCCAAGCGAGTGCGGACGTCCCGTCCAAGGTATAGCAATACAATTCGCTTTCTCGTGAATGGAGGATAAATATGGCAAACAAAAACAAAAAAATAAACCAATGCCATGTCAATCACTATTGGTTCGCGAGGACATCTGGTGAAATTTTTTAGTGACGATAAATTAACGTCTGGATTAGAAAGTTAAAAGTGATTACAAATCGCATACTCGTTAAAATTGGTCGCTTGTTTCCTGCAATCTGTTTTATCACCTAATGATAAAATTGAATACAACTTTTTTTTGCTAAACCTTTATTAGTTTGTTTGATTACTAAAGAAATAGTCTTGTGATAAAATGAAATGTTTCTAAAAGTAGTTGATTCGTGGCGGCTTGAAAAACTACCAAATGGTACACGGTTTAACAAAAAATGGAAATACTGCTTTAGAAAAGGTCTATAAAATGACAGAGCAAATGCCAAAACAATATACGCATTTTTCGCGCAGATGCAAATAACCGGATACCGACTTCATTTTTCAACTCACTATATTCTTATGATATTGATGAGTAAAACAATGTTATGAATGAAGTTGTTTATTTCAGTTGGCTGCTTTTTCGCCTTCTTGTGATATTGTTACAAATGCATTTTGCTATCTTTCAGTGATATTCCTGTTTTTTTGTCATCTATAGTCGGCAAAACTTTATCAATCATTTAAGCATTTTGGTATCAGTTTGGAAAGTTCATTAACTTGAATATCTTGTTCACTTGAAAATAATGCAAAGCAGTAGTCTACGGGTGTATAAAATAGAGTAGGCGGTGTTCGAATCTGTTTCGTTTGGTTAATGATCCAATTCATGCAAAAATCAGCCAAAAACGGAGCTAAAGGAGACCTCATAGCTACACCGTTTGCCTGTTTGTATTATTGCTTGTTGAACTGAAAGGTAGTAGTTTTGGTGGTCCAGATTAATAACTTTTTTAAGTCACCTTTTGTGAGCTCATGAAATAGAGTCGTTTCTTTATCCGAGTAAATTTTTTGTAAAACAATATTAATGACTAAATCAATTGGATTGTTACTAAATAGGGTAATTAGATCAAATGAAACCAAGTGGCTTGAACCGAAGTTGAATTTTGACAACCGGGAAACAAAATCAAAAGTGTTTTTGATACAAAATGGATTTTCGCGTAATGGTGTGAGTATGTCATTCAACCATACTGCGCAATCGTAAGTGCAACAGTTATTTGATGCTACGATAGGCCGGCATGGGTATCCTTCTTTATGCAGTTTTATCAAACCATAAAAGGTAAGAGAAAGAGCTGAGATGGGTCTGATCCGCTTGTAAACTTTTTTTCAAGAGAATGCTTCCTATTTAGGTTATAGAAAAAACGTTAAAATTTGCTTAACTTGGCAATATTGTCATGATATATACTTTCTGAAATTGCGTTTTGTTGGATAAAATTTAATTCATTTTATTTGTATAGCCGTCTTTATTCATAACAACCACTCCGTTGCCTTTGTCTGGTTTGCAAATAATCAGTGTCGGATTATTTGCTAATGTTTGTAAAGCATCGCGTTTTTCCGTTGATAGGCCTATGTTTTGATGCATTAAGCCGTAAAAGAACAATGATTTCAATTTACCGTACAATGTCATCAACTAGGATTTAAATTCAACGCGATGTTTTTGTCCAAGAGTCTAGGCAGACATTGCTGATAAAAAATCTTTAAACTCGTCTGAATATTTTGTTAAAAATAACTTATCCACAAAGATGCCAAATTTTAAGCTTTTGCTTAGTACTTTACGTTCTATATCAGAAACATGGTAGTTTGAAAAATTAGTTAATACCTAAATCTGTTCCGTTTCTTCCCCTAAGCCTATATATAACCCTAAATCTTTAAGTTTGCGTTCTTGAATACGGTAATTTGAATGACGTTTTTTGCTTACTCTATTTTCTTTTTTCTGAATCTTTGCACGTAAATGCGAGATAGGTAGCCAATTGAGCTGTTTAATTATACGAGCTACTAAACTATACCTGCACGATGGTGTAGTGGTTAGAGCGTCCGCTTCGCAGCCGGTAAACCTGGGGTTCTTTACCTAAGTCGAGTCATACCAAAAGACTTTAAAAAATGGTATTCACAGCCTCCCTGCTTGGCGCTCAGCATAAAAAAGGGAGATAGTGTGGAGAACAAGCCGGCAGCCTTGCTTATTGTGTTCTTGAGGAAGGCACTTAGCGGGACGCCCCCACCTTTATGTGGCATACAGGTGGTTTACTCGTACTTCACCGGGTTACAATTGTGAAGTTGCTAACCCAGCATGTCGTAAATGGCAATCTTGGGTACCCACCAATGGCAGTCCGCTTTGTTGGTGATGGGGCTGCCAGTCATTCATGACTGGTTCGAAATGGGCTGCCACCTTTCCCCTAGCCTAATTTCAGTTAGGTTGACGGCATGAACCTGAATTGCCGTTCGTGCCGTACCTACATCCCGAGGAAGAGGAGGGGTAATTACAATAACCATCCATTAATCTTGCATAACGTTATCTAATTAATCATTCCACCTGCGTGAGGTCGTTGGAGTGGATTCTCCCGTCACAAAAGGTGGATTCTGCGAGCCTCATTTTGCAGCAAAAGCCCGAGTGTCTCCATTAGGTTCACAATCTGTCATGAACATGCTTGCGCCGCTTGTCCGACGCATGTTGCTTTTGCATATGGAGAAAATGAGTTTATGTTATTGCAAATGAACGGTTTGATTTGGGGGACGGGACAGGCCCTGCTGAGGAGTCCAATAGGACGAAACGCGTCCAGGGATGGTCTCGTCAAATTGGGTTGGGTACATTGTTTGCAATACACACTAAATTGTTTTCAATATAATGTTTGTGGTTTATGTCGGTGTGAACCTTCCAACCATCAACTAACCTTGCATAACGTTATCTAATTACAATAACAAAAACAACAACACTAAACTATACGAATTACATATGCTACATGTCTCTGTGTTTAATACGTAATTATTATAGAAAGTATATCTCTGCAGTGCGCTTCTAACTTAGTCTTGCAATCGCTAATTGTATTTAATGGCAGTTGTTTGCTTTATCACTTTGTGATGTCATAATTCTGATAACCTTACTAAATTAATTTGTACCGCGGTTAGCTTTCAATGCAGCATCTGTCTTAGCCGAGCCTTAGGTAACTATTTATTTAACTAATGACGCTTTTAGCATGCAAGCGAAACGTTTTAACAAAATGTTTACCAGCATTTTGGATTTATTCTTTTTACAAAGAATTGCGAATAAATCCCAATTTTTTGCTCTGATATTCGAATATTTTGCACGGACGCAATTAACGGACTTACGGCTTTTATTTGCCAATTTGTGATATTCCAGTGACTTTGTCGAGTTGAACAAGTTGAAATTATCAATTCTATTATTATAGCTGCTTATTTGGATTGGCCGTTCTTTTGCTTTCTTGTAATATAGATGCTAATGCATTTTTGCCATCTTTTAGAATTATTATTATTTTTGTCATCAAAATTCGTCAAAATTATCATTCATTCAAATATTTTCATAGCTGTTTCGCAAATATTCACTCTAGGGCGAATAAACGCTGGTTTCATTTTTAGTTTCCAGTGATTGCTCACCAGTCCAATCAATTAATTCAGTCTCTTCTGAGGCGGACTCGAAAATTGTAAGCTCAAAGTTACAAAAAATAGTTGGCCTTATCCATTTATCAACCACTAGGTTAGAAAGATTAAAACTTTTTAAAAGATGTTGCTAAAGTGCCAGTCACAAACTTATGTCACATTTGATCGAAACTGATGCCCTAACAACGCTACATGACTTCAATGCAGCGTTACGTCTGTCCGCTGTGCCCTGCAGTTGGTTACAATATTTGTGCTGTAACATGTTAACTTTGATGCCTGTCTGAACACAAATTAAATTATTCATCTTCCACTACCGGTTTTGTTCCTATTAGAACTCTTCAGGTGGACTCAGGTATTGAACCCACAATCACATGAATCGCTTCATGCGGTTTATACCACTCCGTCATCGGTCCTTTCAATTGATGTTGTTAACTTTAAGCTTTTATATAGTGCACGCTCACTACAGTGAGCTTGATGCCATATATGCAACACAAGCTCCTATAATTCGTATTTCAATACAGATTGTGTCAAGTATGACCATAAATAGTTTCATTTACCGGTTACCATCAAGATACCTAATAAAGCAACCAAATACTGTACATGTATTTCAGCTATCGTATCATGAACTAACTTTTACTTTTTTTGCAGAAGCTTGCATTAAGTGCCGTGATACTTTTAAGCACTCAGCATGCTCTGGAGGTGGAGGTGAAATTGGATTGTCAGCGTAAAATTCAAAAAGGAGTCGCACGGCTATCATCACATTGAGCGATTTTATTGTTTTCACCGAACAGAAACTGAATTGTATTCGCTGTGGCATTTCAATGTTTCACGGAAAAACTTGAATGACCCTAAAATTGATTTTTTTCTACATCACCTAGCATTTTTTAAGTTTAATATGTATCAGTGTGTGTGTATAATTTACTTTTTTTAATGAGAGTATAATCTTTTGCTGCTTAGCGTCTTACCAATGAGCCTACAATGTTGTGTTTGTGCAGTGTGCAGTGCAAAAGCGAAAACTATTTTCATACCTAGGGGCTGGTGACGAAATTGACCATTTAATTGCGAAAGCGAAGGCAGTAAATAATGTATTATATCATGTACAATACAGAACGAAAACAAAATGAATTTCATGGAGTCTAAGCCTTTGCTTTTCGCAATATTTTGCATTTTCCGTTTCTATCTCTGAATGTGGAATCAGCTTTTTGAAACGTGTGTTATTTTCAAAAAAAAGCAAAATCGTTTTAATTATAATAAAAGGAACAATATGATTTTCTGAAATCTTATAAATGCTGTTTATCTCCTAAACCTAAGTAGTCATATTTAGAAGAACTAACAAAGAGATGTGAATAATTTGTTTAAACAGAAGTGTATTTGAACGGAAGCCAAGCTCTTCGGAACAAAAATCCGCTTTGCAGCGAAGAAGGGAGTGGGGAAGCGCTTATTTAGTTTTAAAATTAAAGGTTGTCTCCAAGTAAAAGCGCACTTTTGTTTATTTTCCGAATGATGCGAGCCATTAGTTGAAAAGGCTTAATTTCTTTGATTTTTTAATGTAAGATAATCGCCATTCATTTCCATGAAGACCAAACGCAGCTGAGTTGAAAACCTAAAAGATCTCAAATAGATTTACTTCACACTATGTATTGTATGTATTGTTCATATTTATCCTCCATTCAGGAGAAAGCGAATTGTATCGCTATATTTTGGACGGGACGTCCGCACTCGCTTGGGAGTTGCCATTTCCGAGGTGTCTGGGCCACCTGTCTTCCACATAAAGGCGGAGGCGTCCCGTTAAGTGCCTTGCCCAGGGACACAACAAGAGAACTTGCCGGCTTGTTTTCTACAACCTCACATAAATGCCGAGAGCCAAGCAGGGAAGCTGTGGATACCATTTTTTAAAGTCTTTTGGTATGACTCGACAAGGGGAATGAACCCCTAGTCTACCGACCGCGAAGCGAACGCTCTAACCACTACACCATCGCGCCGGTTAGTTTGAGTAGAATGTGTGATGCGGTCACAGATCAATGCTGCGACGAAGAGCTTGATCTTATGATCTAACTGTGATAAATATATGACGAATCATTTATATTCTTTACTGATTCTAATCAACGCACCACTCTGCAAAAAGTGTTGTCAGTAAGTAGCCTACTTGTCAAGCATTGTGTAAAAAGTAAATGTTAAAACTATGGCTGGCTGCGTTTTCATGCAGACTGCTGTTATATTTGGCTCCATTATTGGATTTACTGCCTAATCATCTTGAACAAACTTAAAGTTAATGTTTTTGTTTCCGCTTGAAGCCAAAATCAAATTAGGCCAAGAGCAAATCAACCACAAAGATATCAGGCACCTGAGTTGATCACCGATCGTTTAAAAATTTCGAGCCCTGAAACCCGTACCAGCGCTCTGCTTCCATCCCATCTCTGGAATTCAACTTTAGCCATGGAGAAGCGGTTCCTCAAGCATCGCTTGGCGGTAACTTAGATGCTTGATTCGGCACTCTATTCCATTAGTCCATTAGATTAATGTGAATCTCTTGCATCCGCTTGAAATATGACCAAACTTAAATATGTTTTCTAGCTTGTTTGTTCTATTGCTAGGCCTACAGAATATCTTATTGTCTAGCCAAAAATGATGAAGACGCTCTTCGTACATAACTATTCAAATCGCAACGTCGCTACACCTTTTGATTAAACGGAGTTCTATGGATACGATTTGCTTCTGTTTGTCATAAACCACTATACAGAATCAAAGCAATCGCTGTCAACTGTCGTTCCTAGGAATGCTACAACGCAAAGTGCCTTGGCTTGCAACATTTGCTACGGCGAAGGGATGCCGGAACAGTTTGAAAACGTGAAAACATTTTTTGAATACCAACTTTTTGAAACCACAAATTTTGCCTATTTTGTTCTTCAAACAACCATAATATTCATTTTTCGCGCATTTTGCTACCGTCATACCGTTGGAAGAAGGGGGCCATCGCTTTTAATAACTGAAGCAACCAAAGTTGTTCTCACTGAAACCTAAAGTGATAGCGCATACTGCTCAAGCAAACCAACTGCGGCCTCCAACACCCATTCGCTGACCAAATTCCTGTTGAAGATTTTTTTATTAGTAAAACTTAGATAAATTTTGTTCTCAGCAAAAGTCATTTCTTATATTGTGCTGTATATATTTTGAACTTGTGGTCCGATAGAGCTACCTTCAAATCGCATTTTAAAATGAGTATGAGCGTGCTGAAAGGCTATTATATCATGATTTAACAGATTTCGCCAAAGTACTTAGCTTGCTACGTACGTATAACCAGACCCAAACCAGGATGCGTTGGCGTCGGCCCCAGGTTATTGTCAGTAACGTCGTGGAAAAACAATCTCGGTTCATCCCATTGATCCAGCTTCACTTCAGAAACAGCTGTTTGTGTTTTGAATGGAGATCATGCCAAGGAGATCTTGAGTGCATAGTATCTTTGCTTCCTGCTGCATGGTCTACGTGCCTTGATTCTGGTCTACCACTTTTGATTGAAGTCTGATTTCACTCAGAAGCAGCCAAACAATTTTTTCCGTTCGTTCAAATAAAATGAGCGAAAGAAAGCAAAAGTGACAGTTGTAATACTGTAGGTTTTCACCGGTCGTTTCTATGCCTAAAAAAATCGAGCCACGCGCCAACTGTCCTGTACCCCATCGTTTACAACAAGTTTTTTGTACTGCTCTAACAAAAGTCACAGTAGAATAAACGCCGCCAGCTGAACCAATATTTTTTAACTCCGCATAACTAATGAGTAGCCTCGGGGCGACGCTGGCAGAGCCTTCTAGTAACGGTAAGTGTCATTGTTCCGACAATACCAATACATTAGCTGTTCTGTAATCGCATTTGCGTGCGTAAACACTGAGCAAAGATATTTGCTCACTTTCCATCAACGGTGTTAATATAGAGCAGTAAAAAGCAAATGATTTTTAATATCAACCACTGGGGATACCTTGCACGTATTTTAATATTATGCAACTATTTTGCTATACTAACGTGGTTCGGATCGTGACTCTTCGCAAAAACTAATTTTTGTCGAGAGGTGTGTTGCGTCATGTCTGGTTCTTATGAGATTCCAACCCGGGTCTTTCGAGCTGCTCTTTCGCGCATGCCGGGGCTTCTTGACATGCAATCACTTACCGCCATGTATACCTTAAAATACTATATTTACCGTATAATCGTTGGAAGATTTTTTATGTCTAATTATCTTTTGTGTGATCAATTTCATCTAAGGATATCACTTTTAGTTCATGCCTGCACGTCTAGCAGTAATTTCAAAAAGAACTTGGTTCTAAAGTAAACCATACGTAAGTCTTGCGCTTGTGTTGGATTATTTAGGTTTGTTTCGTATACAGCCTTGTGTTGGATATTGGGCTAGCCAAGAGCCACGTAAAGTATCTTGCACTTGGCATGAAACCTAGTGATGACAATGCGTTTTTATTACCCGTATTTACAGAATGCTCCCGCCTATTTTGCCATACTAACGTTGTTCGGATCGTATTTGTGAAAACTAATAAATAATATTTCTTCAATTTGTAAAAGATACAGCATTTATGAAAATTTATGGTTTGAGCTACAAAAATAAATTTACCGAAAACCTATCAAACGATAAACATATGGATAGTCTAAATTACGTTACAAAGCAACTGCAACTCTTACTTCGACCCGAACGGAAAATCGTGGATCTACGTAAAACACGACGTGGTAACTGCTTCGTGGCAGCAACGTAGAAGGAAGGAAATAATCTGCACAGCCACAATTGCTCTGCTAAAACACTCTGGCTTCAAAGAAATTGAATGTATTTCAAGGATATTTCCAAAATTGCCCTCTCTAAAATTGTTTATTTGTTGTACCAGCCGGTTCTGTAGACGTCGCCTGCAGAGCCTCCAACAGTAATATCATGATAAAAATATCAATTTAGCTGGCTTGCCCAACACGTAGTTGTAAAATTAGCAAAAAGGACTTGATGTTTTTTTGACATTCCCAATTCATATTTTCAAAATGAAAAACAAATTTTTCGAGTGATGAACATGTTTTGGCTGGCGCATAGCTGCTATCTCGTCATAGCGTTTCAATAGTCCCTGGCAACGTCTCTTTTGCCTTACTTCCGACACAGGCTCACTTACGAATAGGATGGGCTTGCAATTGAAACAGAAAACATTTGGACAAACTGTTATCTATTTGTTTCATTGAGAGCATGGAAGCATAATTTCAAAGTTGCGGAATGGCATTGACATAATTGATTTGCTTGTAGCATATAAATATTAAATATCATGCCCACTAGCTACGACTTTTCGTAGCTTTTGGTCTATTTATGAGACCTAAACCGTATAGCGCTTAATGATGCCACAAGCGCAGACATATCGACCAAAATAGCATTATGTGGCATTGCTCATATCAGCTATGTTTTTCCCCAAGACTTTTGAGTCTCTGGCAACGTGTCCTTTTTCCTGTTTTTAGCACTCGTTTTTGTAAATTCCCACCCCAGTCATATGACGCGTCATATAAAAAACACTTGAGCAAAGTTTAGCTATTAGATTCGCCACAAAACTTGTTTGATCAAACATCTAAAAACTTTAATTTTTGTTATATTATAGCACAGAGGTAGCCACATTTGGTGTGCTAAAGAGCCAAAAATCATAATAGCCGACATAGAAAGAGTCACTACGCAATTCTAAGTTTGAATTGACAATATTTTTCTCACAAATTAGTAAACAATATTTTTTTAAAGTTATCAATAATGCGACTTAGCAAAATGCATTTTTTTTAGTGTATTTAAGTTTTAATAAAGTTTTGAGCTGATTTAATATTTTCAGTCAACCTTGTTAGATTCTTAGCAACAGAAACGGAATCGCTCAGATTTGGCCGAGTTGGATCGGTGGAATATCTCTTATCAAAGTAAACTGAACTATTACTTAGTGGTATGCTTATTTCAGAATTTATTGCCACTTTTTTCGTCGTTGTATTCCTTGTATGCATCTATGTGCCTCGGACCAGGAGTAGGTTAAATGGAGTAACGCCCCCAAATGGGAGGTTTATAACAAGTTTTTTGTACTGCTCTAACAAAAGTCACAGTAGAATAAACGCCGCCAGCTGAACCAATATTTTTTAACTCCGCATAACTAATGAGTAGCCTCGGGGCGACACTGGCAGAGCCTTCTAGTAACAGTAAGTGTCATTGTTCCGACAATACCAATACATTAGCTGTTCTGTAATCGCATTTGCGTGCGTGAACGCTGAGCAAAGATATTTGCTCACTTTCCATCAACGGTGTTAATATAGAGCAGTAAAAAGCAAATGATTTTTAAAATCAACCACTGGGGATACCTTGAAAGTATTTTGATATTTTTTGGGAGTTTTTGTGCTGTTTTTGTTATTCTACACAT
Source organism: Trididemnum clinides (assembly GCA_963675345.1). NCBI lineage: Eukaryota > Metazoa > Chordata > Ascidiacea > Aplousobranchia > Didemnidae > Trididemnum > Trididemnum clinides. The sequence continues at coordinate 13,176,313 of OY776297.1, read as the reverse complement.
TTGACTTAATGGTAAAAGATAAATTGCCTCAAAATGTTTATGTTAAATGCTCATTCTCACCGATTTTTCGCACATCTGCAGCTATAGTTACACCGATTTGCTTATGTGTAAAAATTGATATTTTGTGCATGCTGTTTTACACAGTAAGTATGTATTGTAGTTTATGAATTTATAAATTCTGCTCTTGGAGAGCAATATTTGTAGTTTTGCATCATATACGGCTACTTTTTTTAAATTTAAACAACTTTGTTTATGTTATTTTGAAAAAGATCTTAAATCAGCTCCTATTATTATTGGCCCATGTCTCAACAAACATCAACAGCAAAGTTAAACAGTAGACACATTAAATAGAGAGTTGCAATATTATTTTCAGGTCGTAGAAAATTCTCTATCGATGTGTAATTAAACCTCGCTCGGAGTGGCCATTTTTGCCAAGACTTTGCTTTTCCACCAAGCACATTGCGTAGAAAAAGATTCAAAAACTGTTTAGCACAGAGCTGGCCAAAGTTTTCACGGCTCCAGTCACATTTCACTTATCAGAAGTTTTGAATGGCCGCAAAAATTCATCTTTCGAGATTCAACTGGCCGAAGCTGGTGTTGCCGTATCTGAAAAGGAAAAAAACGTTGAGAAAAACTTCTTGTGCGTGCCGCACTTTGAGCATCCCTGCTTTGGAATGCTGAGCAATAAACAATAATCGTTAAGAAAGTTTATGCAAGTGTTTCCATTTCAACAGCTAAGATATACTTCATTTGATAATCTAGTAATTAAGCCTAAATTGTTTGATCGCTGCAATGAAAGTGTGCCATAAGCGTTTAAGTGGCCGGAAAGTGTAATGTTGGTCAGCAAATTTTAGTAAAAGACTCAAATGTTTTTAGCTCAAAATGCTTTTTCAACAGTGCTGTCAATAAGGGTAGGAAACAAAACGTTTGTTTGATTAAAGCAATTGTTTTTTAATACTGTATGGGATTCTATGTGAAGGCCTTCGGTTGTCATTGACTCTAGCAACGTCATCGGATCATAGTCCTAGTGTTTAGGTTGATAACTAAAAGAGTAACAAGTGGAAGATCTACAGCAGTGATTTAACCGGTGGGTAATTTCCCTCAATTGGGAACAGCAGGGTTTGCAGATGGAAAATCAGGAATTATGGGCGTAGCAAGCTTACATTCTCGATGCTCCAATTTTGCCATGACAACGCATGGGGCAATTTTAGAGTTCCAATACATAGATGTTCTATAGATTTATAATATTTTCTCAATTTATAAAAGATGCAACAATTATGAAAATTTATGGTTTACGCTACAAAAATATATTTACCGAAAACCTATCAAACGAAAAACATATGGATAGCCTAAATTACGTTGCGTAGCAACTGTATGTTATACTGCGACATGAATTGGAAAATTGTGAATCTGCGATATGTAAAATACGACGAAGCATTTTCGCGTCCTTCGTTGTAAAACTATGAACGAATTGTGCGTTCGTTTCTTCGTTAGTCACTTTGGGGTTATATGAGTTGATGAAAAAGCTTGATATGTTTGGAAATTCCTACATGTGATTAATGGGTAAGCGCTAAATAGCTCCAAAGTTTTTATAAATAATGCTCTTTTTCACAGACTTGTTATGACGTCATCATGGCGTCACAACCAAAACTAATTTGTTGTAAAATTGGCATTTCCTGTCAGAAAAAAACGGTTTTTTTTTCTCAAACGAAAGCCAGCTCCCAATTTAGCAAGTGGGAAATATTTTACCTATTTAGAACTAAAGATGACGTCACAATTAACGTTTAACAGTACATTTTGTTTCATTTATTTTCTCAAAAACTACTCATTGTAGAAACGCAATTAAAAGTTATTTTGGAAGATATTAAACCGGGCGCCTTTCGTGAAATAAATCATAACATGATTGGAGCTGAATTGACGATGCACAATGAGATTGGTTTTTCTGTCATTATTTAAAACATTGTAAGCATGTTCTCCTTAACACATGTCTCCTTATTTTTTGTTCAATCCATCTGGTATCAATTTCATTTGTCACTTTCACTTGACAAATAAGCCTTTTTTTCTTTAACTTGCTATGCCAACGCATATCAAATACATCACACTACCTAACCGTTAGATGCGATTCTAATGTAATATTAAAATCTTCATGCAAAATACTTACCATCACAAATACAAATGCCAAAGGTGGCGCACCAAATTGTAAATTATAGCAATCACTACATATCTCATTTCTTTAATGTTCAAAACGACCATTATTTCTTTAATGATCAAAACGACCATTATTGGAGGAATACGATTTATCTTGATATGACAAACATGCTATTACTGGAGTAGCCAAGCCGCGACTCCCGAGCTTCATGCGGCTTTTTGGATCTTTGGCTTCGATTCTTTTGACTCCTATTGTTTTTTGTGTGCAATGACGTGGTGTAGGGCTGTGCAACCTGCGGTGCAACTCGTTAAGTTATGTGACAAGTGGAAGGATACACATGCGTAATTTTGGGCTTTAAAAAATGATAACTTCAAAAAAATATTGTTTACTAATTTGTGAGAAAAATATTGTCAATTCAAACTTAAAATTGCGTAGTGGCTCTTTCTATGTCGGCTATTATGATTTTTGGCTCTTTAGCACACCAAATGTGGCTACCTCTGTGCTATAATAAGTTATAACAAAAATTAAAGTTTTTAGATGTTTGATCAAACAAGTTTTGTGGCGAATCTAATAACTAAACTTTGCTCAAGTGTTTTTTATATGACGCGTCATATGACTGGGGTGGGAATTTACAAAAACGAGTGCTAAAAACAGGAAAAAGGACACGTTGCCAGAGACTCAAAAGTCTTGGGGAAAAACATAGCTGATATGAGCAATGCCACATAATGCTATTTTGGTCGATATGTCTGCGCTTGTGACATCATTAAGCGCTATACGGTTTAGGTCTCATAAATAGACCAAAAGCTACGAAACGTCGTAATTAGTGGGCATATTGTTTAATATTTATATGCTACAAGCAAATCAATTATGTCAACGCCATTCCGCAACTTTGAAATTATGCTTCCATGCTCTCAATGAAACATATAGATAACAGTTTGTCCAAATGTTTTCTGTTTCAATTGCAAGCCCATCCTGTTCGTAAGTGAGCCTGTGTCGGAAGTAAGGCAAAAGAGACGTTGTCAGGGACTATTGAAACGCTATGACAAGATAGCAGCTATGAGCCAGCCAAAACATGTTCATCACTCGAAAAATTTGTTTTCCATTTTGAAAATATGAATTGGCAATGTCAAAAAAACATCAAGTCCTTATTTCTAATTTTACAACTACGTGTTGGGCAAGCCAGCTAAATTGATATTTTTATCATGATATTACTGTTGGAGGCTCTGCTGGCGACGTCTACAGAACCGGCTGGTACAACAAATAAACAATTTTAGAGAGGGCAATTTTGGAAATATCCTTGAAATACATTCAATTTCTTTGAAGCCAGAGTGTTTTAGCAGAGCAATTGTGGCTGTGCAGATTATTTCCTTCCTTTTACGTAACTGAAGATGAACACAATAAACTCCTCCCAGCCGGTAGGTCCCACGCTTGTTGATATCTTCAGCATTTCCAACCAATAGCAGTTGGCCCTCATTAAGTTTTGAGACGCAACTCACCATTTACTGCGGCTTTGCAAGGTTGCTAAATAACCCTTGGTCCCTGATTTCCAAACGTTATTTGCAAGAATGACGTTATATAAGTAATTATGTCGTAAATCTCCACGATCGTCTAAGGCGCTAATAGGTGTATTACGAGCAAGCCTTTGACCGAGAAAAGAAGAGAGTGAATTGGGAAGCAAATCATTTGGGTGAGTGCTTACAGATCTAAGCGAACAATCATTTGCAATACGCACTGCATCAGACACAAAGGTCTGTAATTCAATTAACGAAGTTTTGCAACGAGCCTTTCCTATGACTCTCCCCAAGGCATTCACCCATTTACTTCCTTTGGGAAAACCCAGTGTAAGTTCATCATACCATCCAAGGCCCAAAGTGATCTCTTTTTGAAGTATTAGTTTTCCTATTAGTATAGAAGGTGGTAGGATTTGCTTCTGGTTCGGACCTCACCCAATTTGTGAGGTCCAAAACTCGCTCACAGCATGTCGTTTTCCACATACCACATCAGACAGCGCGGTTTTGAGACGGGCATTGGCTGTACACCTAAATTTATCTTCTGGATATTTGAACCGAGATTGCATTTGGGAATTCCAGACAAAACAATTATATAATTTCCATTAGCTGCCCATTTGTGCAATTTAAAACCTCTGCTTTCAAACAGCAATGTTGGTCGTCGTTTGAGCTATCGTGCTGAGAAATGTGCAGCGAGATGTATATACAGGGTGTCTCAAAAGTAAGTATACACTTTAAAATTTGAATAACAATCTAATGGCTTGTTCAAATTTGTCAAAAGTTTACAAAAATATTCTATGAACTACTAGAAACAGATTACCGTCCTAATATCTCGTTGAATTTATTTATTGACAGAATGTTAGACCTCAACGTGGGAGCCACCAATTTTGGGACATTTCAGCCACCTTTGGATGCATTCTTGCTTGACACTTTGCAATAAATCTTTTGTAACTAGTCCACATGATGCTCTAATGTTTTGTTCCAACTCTAAAAGGTTTTGAGACCATGTGGAGTAAACTTTGCTCTTAAGGAAACCCCAAAGAAAAAAGTCGCATGGGGTTAAGTCAGGTGAACGAGCGGCCCATTCTAGAGGACCTCTGCACCCAATCCACCTACCGAGAAAAAACTGATTTAAGTAATCTCTGACTTTCCTGGTGTAATGTGCAGGAGCTCCATCTTGCTGAAAGTAACAGTTTTTCAACCGAAGCATTTTTTGTCAACTTTACTCCACACGGCCTCAAAACCTTTTAGAGTTGGAACAAAACATTAGAGCATCATGTGGACTAGTTACAAAAGATTTATTGCAGGGTATCGGGCAAGAATGCGTCAAAAGGTGGCTGAAATGTCTCGAAATTGGTGGTTTCCACGTTGAGGTCTAACATTCTGCCAATAAATAAATTCAACGAGATATTAGGACGGTAATCTGTTTCTAGTAGTTCATAGAATATTTTTGTAAACTTTTGACAAATTTGAACAAGCCATTAGATTGTTATTCAAATTTTAAAGTGTATACTTACTTTTGAGACACCCTGTAGACTGCGCAAGAGCTCATTCTCTGTTTGCAAGTCTTCAGTTAGACTGGGCCACCACGACGGGTAGACTGCTTGGCCCCACCACTTGTATGCCGCATAAAGATGGAGGCATCCCGTTAAGTGCTTTTCTTAAAGACACAACAAGCAATCCTGTTGGCTTGTTCTTTACATCTCTTTTGTGGTGAGCGCTAGGCAGGGAAGCTGTGAACACCATTTTTTTATAGTCTTTTGGCATGACTTGACTTAGGGAAATGAACCCAAGGTCTACCGGCTGCAAAGCGGACGCTCCAACCACTATGCCACAGCGCCGGTATATTGATGTTGATTCGCGAGAAATTTGTTTGATGTCATCGAGCGAGTTTGAGGCCAACAGAAGGTCATCCATGTACCGATTGTTTTCAATAGTCGTTGAAGCGACGGTACTAGCGTTGGTAGGGCTTTCAGTGATTAAGCTTCCAATTCCAAAAAGTTCAACAAAAGTACTAAAGTTGATTCCCCAAACATGACTCGTAAATTGATATAGTTGAACTCTTCTTTTCTTGAAGTCATGATTTTTACATATCATACCAAACGAAACAAATCCCTTTGTCTTTCAGGCAAAGCCACTTGGAAAAACTCTTGCTCAAATCGACTGTGCAAGCATATCTTCCCCCTCTAAATCTTTAAGACTTCGACAAAACCATTTAACAAATTCATTACAGAATGCAGGGCATCATTTATTGCCACTCCTTAAAGAGTAGCGGTCTTTTTATACACTAGTATTGGTTTATCTTGCTTAGTAACAAAAAAACAAATACCAGCATTTAGTATCAGACGAAGGCTAATCATTAACAGGTGCTATCCAACCCTCGGAAATCATCTCATCCTTTGAAATGTTTTGGTGAGTGAATTCTTTAGTTTTACGTTTTTTAAGACGTTTCGGCGCAAATTTGCTGCTCGATTCATGGCGCAAATGTAGTTATTTGGCAAGTTATTCACATTTTAAATGGGACCGGAATTTCGTAGCAGCTCTTGATTACTTTTACAGTAGGCTCGACCAACTTTTATCATAAATAAAATGCTGCTTAACTTCATTTTCTATTTCATAATTACGCAACGACTTTTTCAAACCAGCGATTTCTTGTTTAAGTTGTTCGCACTCGCCTTCATCGCAATCCCTGTCCACTTGAATTTTTGAATTTGTACAAACGTTCCGTTTCGCTCCCAAGTATCCACCGCTGACAATCGGTCCACGTCAAGTTAATAAATAATTAGGGTCATCAAGGTGCTGACTTTTTGCTTCTCTAACACAGTAAACAGGGATTCATCAGTTTGTCCGATCAAGATATCAATGCTTTTACAATGAGCTATTACCGGAATCGTCCCACCTTGAAAGTGCTTTAATTTCTATACGTTTACAGCGTAAAGAAGAATGCTGTTATCAACCGTAAACTCTAACGCAAATAAAGCATTTTCTATGTGATAGGTGTTATCAGTGGACAGCAGCTGAAAGGAAAACTCTCAGTTTGCAACTGCTAGAGATTTGCTGAGCGAGAGTTTGAATTGTTATAGTCCAATTTTTGTCATTAGCCATATCAAGATCACTTTTCAGCCTCTCACAGTTTAATGTTTTCTGCGAGGCGATGTCATGTTGCTCGTAAACAAGAGTTAACCTTCCGGTACTGGAATAAACTACTCTCACAGCAGTGGTGTGAAGCAATACAGTATAATTACTAAGCGTCAATTTTCTAAATATAGGCTGCTTACTCATCTTCAGTCAAGGATTTGCGTGTATCACATCAAACATATTTGATAGTCTAGAGCTACCCCTGCTTCCACGTTATCGCTGCCAACGCAAGACTGGGCATAAAATTCATGCAACGCCCAGCGTGCATGCTGCTACTGTTTGAACCTTTGAACCTTTTTTCGTGTGTTTGTGATTGCATCTGCGATATATTGAAGGGAGTAGGCAGATTCAAACTATATGATTCAACCAAATGCGATTAACGTATCGTCCCACGTCCACAACACGCCTTTTTCGTTCGTTAGCAAAAGTTTTAAACGTTTCACAATCTTCAAGGACATGTTTCGGCACGGAGACATTGCACACAAAGTAAAGAAAATGTGATTTAGTTACCTTAGACTTCTGATTTTCCCAAGAGTTGTTACGCATATCAACCCCTTATTACTAATTAGCGATGCCTGCTTGACATGTGCTTCAACCGCGACTTGTCAAATACAAACAGAACCACGTTCTACTCCAGAATTACGTGACTTTTTTTGTATGTTTTAAAAACGGCTTGAGCGTAATCTGATGTCCTTACGCTTAGTTCTTCAACGATAAACTCGGGACGGTTCAATCAAGACCCAATTTTTTTAAATAGCCAAGGTACCGTCGTTTTAAAAACACACCTGGGGGGCGATTGGCCACATCCATCAACAATTGCCCAAACAATATTTCCACTTAGTGGTGGGTGTAAGCAAGTATCTCTTGAGTATTTAATTCCCAAATAACATCTTGTACTATACCGGCAATAGTTAAAAGAAAGCAACGTGCGTCCGCAATTACAGGTTTGGCAAGCCTTCAAACAATCAAGATGAGAACAAATAGCCTGTCTACACTTGTAGCATTCTTGCCCTTCTCTAGTTTAACAAAGCACAAAGTTCTACTTTTCTGCAGAGCGTAAAACATGATCTTTCTTGTCAAAACCTATTTCTACAGAAATACATTTTTTCAAATCCAAATACTTTTTTGTAAAGTTGCAATACATTGTCGACATTACTGTCAATTGCAAATATATTTACTCCGGTAAGTACCGCTTTTTATACAAAATGCACAGAAACACTCGGTAGTTGTCAATAGTTTGGTACATGCTATCGATCCCTCCGTCCTATTAGTCGTAACGTTGATGTACAATTGGCTTATTAATCAACATTATTTTTTATATGGCAATTCAGTTCGACGCTTCTTTCCACTAAAAAGGCAGGATGGAAATTTGAAATCAATTTGCAACTGTATTGGTAGCCCAAATTACCCCCCAAACGAATTAACTGCGGCCTCAAACAGTTATTTTCAGACAAGCAGTGTAACTCTTTCACTTTTTCCTATGTATGTGTGAGCACGGCACATTATGTTCTAATAACTTTTTTAAGTGAATCACTGAGGAATCCAACCATCGTTTATGGCCAGGAGCAATTATTGCAAGGTGCAATTTTAACAACTTACATCACAATAAATTTGCTTTAACCACATGATGATTTTTCTATTTGCCGAAGATGCGACAATGCTGAAAATCAGCCATTTGTGGTGGAAAATAAAACATTGCTTTCAAACTTCATGCCAGAAAATATGTTTACCATCGTGCAAACGACGGCGTTTTAACCAGCTTAAGCCTTGTTACACTTTGTTACGTCTTGGTTACAAACTAGAGAGCAGTATCGAAGATGAACATATGGACTACTAAATTTCCTACAATGCAACTACAAGTCATTCCGTATGGTAAACGGAAAATCGTGGATATACGCAAGATACGACGTGGCAACTTTTCTCGCCATTTTTTATTAAAATAAATGCGACATACATTTGTGGTAACATTTAGTGTCAAAGAAGTTAATGTTACCGATCGGTATTTTTGGTATTTTTTGCACAATTGCCTTAAAGAGCTGATTAGCCAAATATTATTCTGACTTTTTTACAACCGCTTCTACACAAATCTAGCAAGTTAGGTCAAACGTAGACGACAAGTTACATGTGTAAGCATTCCACGTTTCAACCTGGTGCTTTACGCAGCAAGATAGCAGGTAGGCAGAACACATATGAATCATGTTTATGGGAAAGCAAATTTGGGCTTATGTACCATGTCAATATATTGCCGAGATTTCAATCTTGATTTTTAACAATGTCCTCAACATTATTTTGAAATAGTTGTTTATCAGCACGTATTGCTATAAAATCGGGTAAGGTTAAAAGAAAGAAAAAACGAATGAAAGTTGAAGAGAGTGTTAATTGCATTTTTATTTTCGGATTATACAAACCACTTTGCGAATGTCTAATCAAACCTGTCTCAGAGTTGCGGCGGTTGGTAAAAACAGTGGGTTTCCACCTAAGCAACGCGATGAGGAACGATTTTGAATAATCGCCGAACAATGAACAATTTTCATTGTTAAGAAATTTTAGTTTTGCGCCGGTAGTTGTCAATATATTAGTTAGTATATTTTTTGTGGTAATTAGGCTTGTACGAGTGGACTGTTGTAATGAAACGCCGATTTTAACGTGCAGGAGAACGACATTGCGTTGATTAACAATATTGCAGCAAAAATACAGGCAATTTTTTTAACCTCAAAATGCGCCAGTGGAAAAAAGAACGATGCGCCACAAAAACAAAGTCTTTAATCAATTAGTACCGGTAGCTGCTGAAAACTATTTTTGTGGAGACATTTTTGAGGCCGACCATGGTACTAGACCCTGGTGCCAGAGTCTGACTGACCAATTGCCACGGACTCTATTGGTTTCCGATTTTAAAGTTTTGTTGAAGGTAACAAAATTAGCCAGGAAAATAGCTATTGTAAGGCAGGGTAAGAGTAAAAAAAAGTCATCTGCTTCGCCTACGAAATCTTGCATGCGCATCAAGATTTTTCACGGATGATTTCTTTTCTCGGCAAAGTGAAGACCATTTACAAACTTAGCGAAGTTTTAGCAAAAACTTTACAAGTACGAATCTAAAATTATTATCAAAGTTAATAATAAATATTATTATTTGTTTTGTAACTCACACCAGTGGAGCCGACCTATATCGATTTCTTCGGCATTTGAAATTGTCACCCTAAGAGAAAACATGAACCCAGAAAAATATAACCGCAATTTACAGTTTTTGCGAAGCTGTTGATATGGTGATAATTTCACCAAGAATTTCTAGAAAGGTTTAATATTTTCACCCTGAAAAGCGTACTGAAAATGATTATAAGTCAAGTCAGTCATGATTAAATCAAGTGCTTATTTTGTTTCCATAGCCAGCAAGATACGTTCATTCTGAGAGCTATGAACTATCTACCAGCAGTCCTCTTTAACTGTTTTGAAGTCATGAAACATGGAATATTTAGCATATCATAAAATCTCTGTACTAGCAGAATAACATATTTTCTTTTTGAAAAAGCGTTGCATTGGATTCAAACTGACATAGATTACCGTCAAGGGAAAAACAGGAACGACAGTAAGCCTGCTGAATGCCAATACCGAAAAACAACATATTTTGCTTTGAGAGATCTAGGCAAACAAGAGTGCACGGATCATTCCTGCTGTTGGGCACGAGTTTCCATACAAAAAATATACATTTTTTTTAGAAATCAAGTCAGTGAAGAGTCCAATTATCTTTTGGTGTGTAGTACCGAAATGAAATTCAATTCTTTACTAAATCCAAATTCGATCAATTTTGCGACTTAGTAAGATATAGCGCAGCAAGTGATCATACTTTGGGAAAATAGATAAGAAGAAAAGCTCTTTGCGTTATAACAAAGATCATGCAAAAACCGATTGCTCAGCTAACGAACATTCGTGAAGAAAATTTTGTTTTAAATTTTTATCGCTGTAGTTTTTCAGTCTCTAGCCCTGGTTCAAGTGAGATCAAGCTAATCATTTCATTTCCACAATATTTCTTTAGAAATTTGTAAAAATATTTATGTAAGTAGTTTATTTACTGGAGTTGATTCGGTTTAAGCTTGAAAAAATGAATCCAACTTTTTCTTTGTGCCTTTTTGTCGCCATGGCAACAATTTTTCTAATGGTAGCCGCAGGTAAGTCTTTTACATTCTTTTGGTTTTTATTTTTTCATGTAGCCGAATAACTCATGATGTTTCAAACACAACATTGAATATCAAAGCAATGAAGAATGTGAATTGGAAATAAATTTGAATCCTACTTTGAGTGTTTATTTTGTCATTTCAGTAGTCGTAAGATCTAGTGACAGATTACGTCATGTTTTTTCTTGATGCAGTAACAGGTGGTTGAGTTTTGAATAAATTTTGCAAAACGTGGTAAGCAATATTTTTTATATTTCTGTTTTCTTGCAATATGAACTTTATAGTACTGTATATGAAATATCTAGTTATCTCCTTTGATTTCACAATGAAAAGCCAATGTGGTAACAAAGGAAGTAACAATCAAACACTCTTTTTGCAAAAATAAAATATTCATGTTCTCGAAGCTTTTCGTCTGACACTTTTCAAGAGAAGATTTTCAGTACTACTAATCAGATCTTCAAACACTCCTTTGTTAGCAACGTGTGTACATTTGACAATATGTTCTGTTTTTAAGTAGCTGATTCTATTGATTCTAAAATTCTATGGGATTCAACGAACTTGGAGAAAAGTGCTATAAACGTGCCAAAAATAGTCCAACGGTAAATCATATTTTTTTGAATTTTGTAAAAACTAGTGAAGGCATAGTAATTTAATAAAAACATGAGACAATATCTTTTCAGTAAACTTACTCGCTTTTCAAAATTATAGATTACTATTCAAATAAAATGAAGATAGAAATACTCCGATGGAAGTATTTTTGAGCATGTAATTGCCAGTTTACACTTTTTCACAGAAAACTGAAAAGTAAAAACTTCAGCTTGTTTGATAAATTCAGCTATATATTATGAATCAGTAAAACAACTAAACTTCTTATCTACGCTAATTTGGCTTTTTTTAATAATAACTATCATTGTAGAAAGGTTGAATTTGACGTACACATCTGGCGCCAAAACAGTGGCTGACCAAAAGCTGTGATTTATGCTGAAAAGGTATAGGACGAACACCAACTTCTGGGGTTATTTTGAAAATTAATTAAAAATGAATTGAACATTGGAATGAATTATCGCTGGCTTGCTACTCGGAAACAAATAAATTTAATCAAAAGCGATTTGGTTGAGATTAGGCTTTTCAGCTGGCTAGTCTAAAGTTAGTACGGTGTGCCAATTTGCCAAAAAATCGGCCCTAAGAGAATTGTCATCTAAATACCATTTGCTCCTCAGTTAACAATAACTCCATGTCAATTAGATACTTGTAGGTACATTAGCAAAAACAACTATTATCTGATCATTGCTACCGGTACCATAAGTTTTTGAATTAACCATGGCCTACTTGGTCCAGCAGCCGAGGCAATAGCCCAAAAATTTTTATGGAATGGTTAAGGTATAAAATTACATTTGACACATCAATAAAACTGGTCTGCAAGCATTATTGACAAAAGATTTTAAAGAATTACTAATCTTGTGTATCAATATGTAATCCAACACATGACAAACGGTGCCAAAGTCTGCCCGGTTATCTAGGCTACAGTACAACTTAAATTTACAACTTTTTAGTATGCCTATGCAACAAAATGCACTGTACAAGTTGCAAATTACAATTAACTTAAACTCAGCATTCCCAAATACGCTAATTAATCGAATATCAATCCCTAACAGATGCTGACTACAAATAAACCTGCATGTTCAGCCTATAAAATTAGCCTAACTAGTAGAAGTAACAAGCAAACCTTAGCACCTCTCACTTTACCTTGTCTTTAGACTCATTCCACAACATCAGTAAAACAATATATTTAACGTTCATCTAACAACTGTCTAGTTTAACGATTTAATTTGCAAAAAAACGATATCACTCCCATTCAATTCAATGAAAAAACAGTGAAAGTGATCAGCCACTTTTTTCGAAAGCACATTTTGATGACGTTTGATCATGTGCGTGAAACCTTCCTACTTTAAAGTAAGTACGATTTTGGCCCTTTTGATAGAACTAAACAACCTTTCCATTCAACTTGATTTGAACAATTTAAGTTGTTAAAACAAGGACGTTTTCAATCTTAAAAAAGTGAAAACTGTGTTTTTGGATCTGAATAAAATCAGTCAAGAAAACATATTTGAAGACTAAATTTGTTTGAAATTTGGATCATTTATAAAAGCACGTCGAAACACATGTAGCTTTATCACCTTTGTAAAGTTTTTGAGGGAAATTTCTTATTCAAAGTAAAATAAAACTAAAGCAAATTAAAAATACATTACTCTTACGTCAAAGTTCATTCTAGATTTCTTTTTTAATTAGTTCGATTTAAAAATGTTGTCGATAAAATTTGGGAGGCATGACCAGAATCTCTCTCTCTTTCTCTCTCTCTGTCTCTGTACATCTCTTCCTTTTTCCTGGCAAAGCGAAGGGCCTTGAAAACAAATAGAGATCTTGGACATATGAGAATGCAGAAACGAAAATAATTTGCGTTGGACTTTAGTCTCTGTAAGCTGTTGATTCTTTAAAGATATCCAATTTTATTAAACGATTGGCATTTTATGGACAATATGGAATATTATATTCCATAATATTGCTCATTTGCTTTCCTAGAACATTGTTTTTACATAGCAATTGAACACGCGAAATTTTTCATTTGTAATTTTAATGCATATTAATCTTTTTTATCTTTTTTCCACTGTTTCCATTCAGGTGTCGCCAGAGCATGTCATTGTTCTTGATCTTTTGCTATCCATTATATTCTTTCTCACCAATCAAAAAAACCTCCATAACATCCCTCACACAATCCATAGATCTTCTTTTTGGCCTTCTTTTTTTTTGTTTAGTGAGTGCATTTTTTATTGTTTTTCTCGCAACGTAGTTGGTTTTCTTCTCAATTTGTGCCCAAATCACCCCAATCTCGCCTTTATACACGCTGTTTGTCGCACGCGTTCTTTTCTTGTGCTATTCATCGTTTTCTCTCTCAGAGCAAAATGCAATATCCTCACATCTTCCAATTCCAGATATGTTTTCTATCTGTTTGTCAGTGGCACCTTTCTGATCCATAAGCTTCTTATACATTTTTTCTTTTTATTGTAGTAGATACTCTTCTTTCACGTATTACTCCTCAAACTCTTTTCCACCTGTTTGAAACAACTAAGATTCTTTTTTGATACATCTCCACTATGCTCTCCATTGGTTTCAACAATCGATTCCAAATGTTGTACTTCAAGTTTTTGCCGTGGATAGCACATACCTTGCAGCTGCACTTTACTATCATTACAACTTTCATTCTCACACAAATATTTAGTTTGCTCCAGCTGACATTTGTTTCTCTTCTTTCTAACGCATCTCTTGAGCATTGAAGTTTTTTCTTTCCTTCTTCTCCTCTGTTTCCACTCAACACAATATCATTTCCTCTCTGATTCCTTTGGTTAATCTAATTATTACTATTACTAACAGAAATAAGCTCAATGCCGATCCTTGATGTTTTTTAACGTTTGCATTAAACCGCTTTATCAACCCTACCGCATACTTCACTGTTGTCCTGCTATCTTTACAAATACCTTCAACCACACGGACATGCTATCATACCGTTTTATGGGGCCATCACCATATATCCGCCCAAATAAAGTCATTACTACCATCTGATGCTGTTTGGCTAGACATTATCCTAACCACCACTTTACAATATCTAATCTACTTCAAAATCAAACAATATCACTTTTGTTTGGTAAGTCTAGGTAGGAGGACCCACAATAAAGTCAAGTGTGATGGATCATACAAACTTCTCTAGTTGCAAATTCAGGAAACATCTATAAATCATTAAGGAGCCTGCCGGTTCTTACACGCTGATTAGTATAGCACAACATCCGGCGATGTGATCTAGCAGTACATCAAGTCGATCGAGTTCATATCTCACGGTAATGACGGAGGGATATGCGTCACTGAAGACCCCAATCAATTAGAAACAACTAGACCCAATCAACTTAATTTCCGTGCTTCCTGCGCCATCAACGACAGTATACAGAATTTTATTTAGTTGATTGCGAGCTGCTATCATATCTGAGCATTCTTCCATAAGTCACTACATTTCTCCATTCATCTAAATTTGTACGACAGTCAGTCATCACAGACTGAGAAATCATTACACATGAATGCGGTATACACGGTTGTTTTTACGCACCATTTTTGAACGTCGTAGTAGCCGTTAACAGTCAATACTATCACCTCGAACTAAAGAGTTGACATTGCATGAATGAAGGATAAACTTGTGCCCATAGAAAAATATAAAAGCTGCTAGCTGCCAATTAGCAATTTTTAAGATCTCCTATTAAGAGGGATCCACCTCCAGCATCACACTTAGGTAAAATAGAAAATTTTGCTCAAAAATGTTTACCAACATCATAGAAATGATATGCCTGGTGTAACTTCCACGTGACCATGATCTATCGTATTACTTACGCGTTACTACTTTATAATCATATATTTTTTCTGAAAAACCAAAAAAAAGTAAAATTTTCTATTTTATCCATAAAAAAGAAACTTTTTTTTCCAAGGCCTTGCAGATGCAACTTATTTTGATGTCTACGGCTAATCTCCTGTATGTAGTCGCTTCTTGCACGCTGGTTATCTAGCCAGTTCTTACCAGTCATGTGTTGTTGTCATCCATCACGTTAATATTGAACCGATGCCGTGCTGTAATGGTTGAATTCTTCCCAAATGATATAACTGATGTAACTTCCTCCTGGAGTCATTCTAAAGACCTTGCGAATGGCATTCACAGCTTCTGGGCTTGATGTTCAGCCCAAACAAGATAGTGGAAAAAGTCGGAAAATTTGGCTTTTGTGTTTTTGTTCAGAATACTTGACTAGCTTCCTTCACCTTTATGTGGCATAAGCGTGGCAAAAATGAGAAGTCTGCACTTCACTGTAGCCCAGTTCAACTAGAGATGAGTTTATGCGCATGAGTGAATTATGTTGCTTGATTTTATTACAATCTGTACTTCAATCTACTGAGTAGTGATTAATACAAAGATTTAAAATTATTTTCAGGTAGAGAACTGTAAATCCTATTGCAAAAAAAACAGCACAAATCATTTTCCAAAAAGGTGTAACCAATTTAATAAAAAATGGCAAAGTACGAGTAAGTAATTACCGTATTAAGAACTAGCGATGTAAAGCTGCCGGTATATTCTAATCGCATCAAAATTTAAACACAGTAGAATTCTTTGTCATCATGATTTGCTGTCCGAGTCATCTGGTTGAGTAGATTTTGTCATGATTGCCTTAGAGTGGCCTATAAATGATAGAGCAAATGACAAAACAATATTTGAATATTTCGCACAGATGCTATATTCGATGTTATTGAACAAGCAATTTGGGAACCTAATAGTATCTGACCTCGGGGTAACCACGATTTTTGTGATTGTTTTATGTGTCATCCCAACAAAGATATTCAAATTGTGCGCAATATCTTACACCTTCACCATTCGGCCCTACTGAATGGTGTCATCAACTGATTTGGTCATGGTTGGAGTTCTCACTCCTCTAGGTCATCCTGGCCTGTCTTCATCAAAAACATTTTCGGTCCTTCCTGGAATAATTAAGCATATTTGTAAACGTTTTTTGGCTGAAGCGTGATTCTTTATACACAGCAGGCAATCTTTAAAACATTTTTTTGGTTTGCACAGTTCTGCGACCAAAAATTTGACCACTGATCATTGTTCAATCCTTGAGCAAATTTCTAGATCAGCCTTTTTGTAAGATTGAAAAATCGAAAGCAAAACAATAAGCTATCAAGGCACAAACTACATGAAGCTTACAACTAATACGCAAACAAGATAAAGCTTTTATCTTCACTAAAAAAATTTTCATGGAAAAATTCACCTTGTATACTGAATGGCCCTCGTACATAACAAAGCAAAACTACCAAATACAATACATGTATTTCATTTATTTTATCCTCAATTAACTTAATTTTTACTTTTTACAGAAGCGTGCGAAAGGTGTCGTAAAGCGTTTGAGAACTCAATGTGCTCTGGTAAATTTAAAATAGGGTTTTTACAGCTATCATCATACTGAATAATGTTATCAGTGCTATCGCCTTGTTTATATTTAATGACACGTTCTGTATTTTGTACAGCTAATCCAAAGTATTGGCCGGACAACGGACTTGGCGAAATGTGCTCACCAGGTGCCAGGAATAATCCATCGGTAAATCAAATTTTTTCAAAAATATGACTAGTTTTGAAAACAAAACGTTTAAACTTTGAAAACATTAAAAGCTACGCGTATGGTCTTATACGTAAAAGCAAAGTTTTAGACAGTGGAGAGTGCAGAAAGAAAAATAATTTGTGTTGAGCCTTGCCAACAGTGAACTACTTGTGCTTCAGGATAATTCAGTTTTATCAAACTATTGGCAAATCATTGTTAATATGCAAAACTTTATGCTACAACTTTGTTAATTTGCTTTCCTAGAAAAATGTTTTACATTGCTATTAAATCGCAAGGTTATTTTATCAGCAATTATAACATGTAATAATCTTTTTTCATCTTCTTTCGACACTTTCCGTTCAGGGGTCGCAACAAACAGATCATTGCTCTTTACCTTTTACTGTCCATTGAATCTATTTCCATCAATCCTATCACATTGATGTCATCCTTTACAGCATTTATAAATCCTTTTTTTGATCTTCTTCTATCCCTTTTTTTGTCTGATTTATTTTTATTATTTTTTCCCAAGGTAGTTGTTTTTCTCCTCAATATGTGCCCAAATCATCTAAATATTGCCTTCTCCACACACGCACTGTTAGTCGTAGGTGCTCATCCTATCCATTTTCTTCACTTTTATTGCCAAGCGTAACATCTTTATTTCTGCCAATTTCAGCTTTGCTTCCCGTCTTTTAGTCAGTGGCACCTTTCTCAGTCAATAGTATTGCTGGTCTGACGATCGTTTTATACGCTTTTGCTTTTATTATGGCAGATACTCTTCTACCAGGTATTACTCCCCTAACCCTTCTCCAGCTATTCGAACCAACTAAGACTTTTTTATTCTCAACTAGGAATCGGCCGGATAGTAAATTTTGCGGATATTGGGATAGTCGGATATCCGCAAAATATCCGCATCAGAATGCGGATAATCCGCATGTGAACATTTCCAAAATTATAATATTATAGTGTGTGATTTTTTTAAACAACATCAGTTTATTAACATAAAAGCAATGCTAAATAAAAACTGCTATAAACTATAAATTAATTCAATGATTAATGAAATGAGATAATGCAGTACAGTGATCCCTCGCTATATCGCGCTTCACCTATCGCGGCTTCGCTGCTTCGCGGAATTTTTTTAGTGACAGTGACAATGTTTCCTACCTTGTATTCATTGCTATGCAGTATAAAAAACATTCTTTTACAACACCGTTCTTTAAACTATTATAGTTATTTGTAAGAAAACGTTAATATTTCTATTTCTTAAACACATTTTGGGCCTGAAAAGAGGTTTTGTTTTTTGTTTCATTCTGCAGTACAGTATTGCATTGTAAAATAACAGTAAAAAATAAAGCTGACTACTTCGCGGATTTCACCTATCCCGGGTTATTTTTGGAACGTATCCCCCGCGATAAACGAGGGTTCACTGTATAGAGATAAAAAATATTAAAAAAAGAGATTAAAAAGACTGACCCACACATACACATACTAAATCACATGCATACATATTTCTTGACATTTACTTTTTTATATACTACATATAAATACGTAATAAAAAATACAAAATTTATTTAAAATTGAAAAAATAAATAAAAATGAATTCTTGGCGGGAATCCCACTTACTTTGGTTGGCAATCCTCACTCTCTCAACGTTGGCGGCGAAGGCATGTTGCGACCTTAGCAACCTCTTCCGTTCTTTCGCATGTCTCCGCTAGCTGCGCGTGCTTGAGGAGGGGAATTGTGTAGGAACTTCAGCAACATCAACTACAAACCACAAACAGAAAGTCAACGACAACACTTGGCTCTATATATGGTTCGCCATCCAAACAGTAGCTATCATGATATAAGTGACTAGTCGCCACATGGAGGGCACTCACTTTAACTTGGATTACAGTCGGATTTCTGCCTTTGCCCTACAGGCCTACTGTTTTATCACAAATTACTCTCCCAACTCTTCTCTACCTATTCCAACCAGCTAAAGCTCTTTTTTATATATCTCAACTGATCTCTTCACTGGTTTGCAACAATTAATTCCAAATAGCAGAGAGTGACACTGTTTCAATCTATTCAGTCTCTTCAGCGCTGTTGGTGACCGACAAGTAGCTGGAGGCTTCAAATAAAGCATACTTAAAGTTTTTATTCTTGGTAGTTACACACTTTGCAACTGCACTTTAACCTCATTGTCATTTCCATTCATGCATAAATATTCCATTCTGCTCAGGCTGATTTTCATTCCTCTTCTTTCCAAAGTATCTCTTGAGCATAGAAGTTTCGTCTTCAACTTTTCCTTGCTCTTTCTACACAACGCAAAATCATTTCCTCGCTGATGCCATTTGTAAACCTAATCACCACTACTACAAATAGAGATGGGCTCAGTGTTAATCCTTGGTGTAGTCCGACTTTCACCTGAAGCCATTTTGTTAACCCTGCACCACATCACTCGGTTGTTCTGCTGCCTTTATACATGTCTTGAAGTTTCATACATGTTGTGATATATAACAGCCTCAAAATATTAAACATTGTATTCAAATTCTAAACGCTTTCGGCACATCATAAGAACGTCATCACAAAATATAGATGCACTGCTTATTCTAGAAATTACAATCGCAAACGAGTATGTATCACAAAATTACTAATGTACCCGAAAAGCACATAAACACGACAACAGAACGATTGATGCGGTGAAACGTATGCTCTTTCATGACACTACTTTCTTCATTTGTCTGGACTTGGGACCGGCATAAAATGAAGTCCAATTAGAGCAACTTGTTGGATAAATCTTGCGATGATTTGCCTCTTTTAAGTCAAATGTAGTGGATTCTACAATTTTCTCTTTTTGCAAATTCAAGAAATAACTGTCAATCATGAAGCATCCAGCCGGTTTTTTCACGATGATTAACATAACTCAGCGTCCGCCAACGTGATCTAGCGATATTTTAAGTTGACTGTGTTCAATTCTTAGTCTGGATATAGATAGAATATGCGTCACTGAAGACCCCAAACAACTGCGAAACTCAGGTTTGTTGCTCCCTGTGTAATGAACAATAGTATATAGAATATTTCTAGTTGATTACTGGGCAATATCACATCTTGGCTCACTTCAGTCAGCATGCATTGTTGCGTTCATCCAAATTTGTATGACCAATCATTCCAGGCGCAAAAACACAAGACATGAATGCAGCATATAGTTTGCGGTTTGTTTCCACGCACCACACTTAAATGTCGCATCAGCCGTAAACAGACAATACTGTGACCTCATAAAAAGGATTAAATTTGAATTTTTTTCCTTGTACATGCATTGAGATTTTTGTTTAGTCAGTGAAGTTCATTCCAATTTACGTCACAGACGTGTATCTGCTG
The DNA here is from genome assembly GCA_963675345.1 of Trididemnum clinides. Classification (NCBI taxonomy): domain Eukaryota; kingdom Metazoa; phylum Chordata; class Ascidiacea; order Aplousobranchia; family Didemnidae; genus Trididemnum; species Trididemnum clinides. The sequence continues at coordinate 13,155,810 of OY776297.1, read as the reverse complement.
AAGTTTAGTTTACAAAATTATACTGCTATCGTTGACCGGTTTGGCTGGCTAGAGACTATTTTACGAGAGAGCTATTTTGCTACAACCTCTACTTGGCGTACACTTGACTGAGCTGAGCAGTCCACACATCACTGTAACCCAATTTCAGTAAGCACCATAACAAACAATTCGTGAGTTCATACGCATGAGTGAATAATGTTGCTTGTTTTTATTGCGCCTCTTGTTCATTCTATGGCGTTTGAGATTAAGATTTCAATTCCTTTTTAGGAACCGAAGTGTAGTTGCTATTGCCAAAAAAAATGAACAAGGATTCTTTCCAAAACGCTGTAACGATTTTCAAGAAAAATGGCGAGGTAAACAAGTACTGTATCATTAACAAAAAATACAAGCTGCCAGTACATTCATTTCCTTTCAAACTTTAAACAGAACAGACTTCTTCGTAATCATGATTTGCTGTCCGAGTCATCGAACAAAGGAGATCTTGCCATAATTGATATAGATTGGCCTGTCAATGATGGAGAAAACGTCCAAGCAGTAGCCGAATATTTCGCACACACGCGATTAAAGACTTACCGCATTTATTTGCCAATTTGTAATATTCCAGTGACTTTGCCCGGTTTAATAGTTTGAAATTATCAATTTTGTTACTAAAGCCAGTTATTTTGATTGGCTACATACAATGCAGGACGAAAACGAAATGAATTTCATGGAGTCTAAGCTTCTTGCTTTTCGCAATATTTTGCATTTTCCGTTTCTATCTCCAAATGTGGAATCAGCTTTTCCAAACGTGTGTTATTTTCAAAAAAAAGCAAAATCGTTTTAATTATAATAAAAGAAACAATATGATTGCAAACATTTGATTTTCTGAAAGCTTATGTGTGCGCTATGTCTCCTATTTTTGAGAGCTCAAAACCTATGCAGTCCCATTTTGAAGAACTGACAAAGAGATGTGAATAATGTGTTTAAACACAAGTGTATTCGCAAGGAAGCCAAGCTTTTCTAAACAAAAAATTAGCATCCAAGAGAGGAAGCGCTTATCCAATTTTGAAATTAAAAGTTGTCTCTAAGTAAAACCCTACTTTTATTTATTTTCCAAATGATGCAAGCCTTTTGTTGAAAAGGCTTAATTTCTTTGATTTTTTAAATATGATAATTACCGTTCATTTTCCATGAAGACTAAACGCAGCTGAGTTGAAAACCTAAAAGATCTCAATTTGATTTACTTCACACAAGTTTAGGTAGAATGTGTGATGCGGTCACAGAATAATGCTGCGACGAAGAGCTTGATCTTATGATCTAGCTGTGATAAATATACGGTATGACGAATCATTTATATTCTTTACTGATTCTAATCAACGCACAACTCTGCAAAAAGTGTTGTCAGTAAGTAGCCTACTTGTCAAGCATTGTGTAAAAAGTAAATGTTAAAACTATGGCTGGCTGCGTTTTCATGCAGACTGCTGTTATATTTGGCTCCAAGTTATTGGATTTACTGCCTAATCATCTTCAACACACCTAAAGTTAATGTTTTTGTTACCGCTTGGAGCCAAAATCAAATTAGGCCAAGAGCAAATCAATCATAAAGATATCAGGCACCTGAGTTGATCACCGATCGTTTAAAAATTTCGAGCCCTGAAACCCGTACCAGCGCACTGCTTCCATCCCATCTCTGGAATTCAACTTTAGCCATGGAAAAGCGGCTCTTCAAGCATCGCTTGGCGGTAACTTAGATGCTTGATTCGGCACTCTATTCCATTAGTCCATTAGGTTAATGTGAATCTCTTGCATCCGCTTGAAATATGACCAAACTTAAATATGTTTTCTAGCTTGTTTGTTCTATTGCTAGGCCTACAGAATATCTTATTGTCCAGCCAAAACTGATGAAGACGCTCTTCGTACATAACTATTCAAATCGCAACGTCGCTACACCTTTTGATTAAACGGAGTTCTATGGATACGATTTGCTTCTGTTTGTCATAAACCACTATACAGAATCAAAGCAATCGCTGTCAACTGTCGTTCCTAGGAATGCTACAACGCAAAGTGCCTTGGCTTGCAACATTTTCTTCGGCGAGTGGCGTATTTCGAAACCAATTTTGGATTTCCAAAGTTGTTCTCATTAAAACCTAGAGTGATAGCGCATGCTGCTCAAGCAGACCAACTGCGGCCTCCAACACCCATTCGCTGACCAAATTTCTGATGAAGATCTTTTTATTAGTAAGACGTGGATAAATTTTGTTCTCACCAAAAGATATATCTTGAATTGCTCTGTTTGTACTTTGAACTTGCAGTCCGACAGAGTGTCACGAATAACTAAATTTGCGCCAAATAGAATAGTTTTTATGTATGTACAGTTATTGTAATCTGTTGTTTTATTTTGAAGCGATCATTTTAATTGTAAATCTAAATTGTTTGTAGCCCTAACTTGCTAAACTGTTTTCAAAACAAAAAAAGACCTTTTTGTTTTGGATTTATAAATAGATTTGTAACTCACATGCCTTTCTGACGTCACAATGACTGTCCACGTGACCTGGTTTTCTGGCGTATTCCAGTGATTCTTGTTCCTTCTCGAAGATTTTTTCTTTATTTTTATTATTATCGATTACATAATTTATTGACGGTGTTTTTTTGTGTCATGGGATGTTCTAGCAGTTTCTAGATTATTTTCCGTCGTATATATGAGGTGGCGAGATTTTATTCATTCCGAGAGTGTAGTTCAGAGAAAGATAGCAGAGTGTAGTAAAAAGGCGTTGTTCTGTGGTGATTGTTGTGAAAGAAATCAAGCGATTATTTTAGTGGTTTTTAGTTTAGTAAGTCTCTGATATTTATTGAAGTGTTTTAATTCTGTGTATTGGCAAGCGAAGGAATTTGAAGTTGTAAAGTGATTTGTGAATATATTGTTCTGTTCTTGATCGAAAAGTGCGCTGGTTAAAGTATCTTAGTAGAAACCAATCTTTTACTAGCTATTAAGTTGCAATCAAACTCAATTATTCGATCGATACTGCAAGTCGCGTCAATTTTAAGAAGTAAATTAAGATTGAGATAGATTGAAAACTCTGTTGAAACGCGACATAAAGCTACCCCCGAATCGCTTTCTAGCAATACACTTCTAAGTATGATCGCACTGGAAAGCTGTTACATCATGATTTAACTGACTTCGCCAAAGCTACTTCGCTAGTAACGTACGTATAACCAGACCCAAACCAGGATCCGTTGGTGTCGGCTCCCAGGTCATTGTCAGTAAAATCGTTGAAAAACAATTTCTGCTTAGCCCATTGATCCAGCTTCACCTCCGGAACAGCTGTTTGTGTTTTGAATGGAGATCATGTCAAGGACATTTGGGTGCATAGTATCTTCGCCCCCTGCTCTATGTGTCTTGATTCTGGTCTACCTCTTTTAATTGAAGTCTAATTTCACTCAGAAGCAGCCAATCAATTTTTTCCGTTTCTTTGATTAAGAAAAGCGAAACAAAGTCAAGAGAGTTGTAATGCTGTAGGCTTTTATCAATCATTTCTATGCCTGAAAAAATAATTACTGAAGTGATTGGGCAATTCTTTTTTAATCTGAATCCTTAAGACTCTGCCTACGCCTATGTGCCTGGTTTCAGGCATAACAGGGTGGAAAGAGAGGGACAAGACAAGGTAGGCTTGCCCCCAAATTTTTTGACCTGATCTTGACATTAATCTTTTCATCTCAAGGTAAACTCGATGCATTAAATTTCGCATATTTCCTCAACAGCAAACCAGCTTGATCATTTTTGAAAAAGTGTTTTTCCAAATACGCTATTACGTGTAGCTTGTAGTCCGTGCACAGCAGGTATCATGCCAACTGCAAAGTGAACACTACAAATAACCCATTTTTCATCTATTTTGTGATTAACGGTTAATTTTTCTTCTTTTTTGACTAAAATCTGAGTTTTCTTTCAAAATTTATGGTTACTCTTTGTACATTTTTTCAATATGCTTGTATACCACACAGTCCCGTAGCACTCCAACTTCGGGCCCCACCAAAGTAAGCGCAAGAGCCCCTGCGCACAGGTCATATCACTTTAGAGGTGTAAAATTGAAAAGCTGCATTAAGAAAATACACCACAATTTGTACATAAGTAAACAGGCTAATGTCAGAATAAAGCATGCCGATACCGAAGGTGCAAGTCATAAAAAATTCGGCACCGATGCCAGAGTTCAGTAGGACATTTATGCAGACACTGCGAAACGAAAGCAATGACACTGAAAAACATGAAAAAGTTATAAAAACACAGTATCATTTAAATAGTCTGGAGCGAACCTTTTTGTTCGCAAATGCTGTTATGGCATTGTCATAATCAAGAGATCGGGCGCAGTCATTTTCGATTCACAACATGGCTAATGAAGATAGTCTACTGTCTGTCATAGACGTTCTATTAAAAATTTTGATCAGTTTCAATTTGCTGAAGCTTCTTTCAGCGCTGGCAACAGTCACGGGGCAAGTTAGTAAGATTCGAAGTGCGATGTACACATTCGGATACAATTCAAATAAATGAGTCTTTAGAAGATAGTTCAGAAAGTCTTGAGCCGTATTGAGATTGCGTTTTTTTTGTAAAATTAAAACAAACCGCTGTAGCTCAGCGCTCATTTCATCAGAATCAATGTCACCGAACTTTTTTTGGAACTCTTTACAGCAAGTAAGAAGAGCATTTTCTTGTTGCACAAGCAAAAGTTTGTCTCGTGTGTACAAAAACGAAAAGGCGGAAGAAACCTCACGTAACAAATTAAAGCGCTCCTTTATTGACATAATAGCCTGGTCTACTAATGGATAGAAAAAGTTGCTTTTAAATTTCAGTTCAGGAGTAGCTCGTTGTTCCTCTTCACCTTGGTAATCAAACAATCTTCTTTTCTTTCCACTTCTTGACGGAGGAAAAGAAGGATCAATATCCAATTCCTGTGCTATTTCAACAGCAGATGTTGCGGCACTGTCATAACCCGTTGTGCGATAGTTTTGCAAAAACTTTTCAGTTGCCTGGATTTCCGTTTCCATTGTATGAAAGGAGACTCCATACGATTGAAGAATCTTGCTTGCTTTATTGACTTGGAATAGGATATCATACCAAATAAACACCGACAAAAGAAAACTCCATTTTGATAAATGAGCTATCAACGATTTTGTTTCTGAGGCAGCTCTTCCATCTTTTCTTTCTATGGAAATGGCTTCCAAGTCTTTCAGTGCCAGCAACACCTCTTTTAAATTGTATCGAAGAGGTTTGATGCATTTAATTCTGCTTTCCCAACGAGTATCAGATTGTGACTTTATGGACAGCTCCACATGTTTCTTCAAAATTTCCCAACGCTGAGCAGAGGAAGAAAACAGCACATACAACCTTGTAAGTACTCCAAAAAATGTCAATGCTTCCGTCGATGAATTAGCACTGTCAACAACAACTAAGTTAAGGGTATGGTTTGCACAGGGCACGTAAACAGCTTTGGGATTGATGTCTAGCATTCTTGCTTGGACCCCAGAATGTTTTCCTTTCATGTTAGCACCATTATCATATGACTGACCTCGACAATCAGACAATTCGAGTTGCAGTTCGGTCGCTTTTTCTAAGAAAGCGTCCAACAAGCCTTTCCCAGTACTGTCACTTATTCTCAAGTAGCCAAAAAATGTTTCTTTAGCAACAGCAGCTTCTTCATTACATAGTACATAACGGAGAATGACAGACATTTGTTCATGATGTGACATATCTGGAGTGCAGTCCAAAATTATAGAAAAATATTTTGCCAATTTCAATTGCTGTAAATTTTCTTTTTCAATTTCTGTCGCTAGCAATTCAATTAGTTCATTTTGTATGGTAGGACTCAAATAGTGATCTTTAGTGTTTTTATTCTTGATTCTGTCTTGAAGCTCTTTTAGGATCGGATCTCTTCTTGCCAAAAGCTCAAATATACCCAGAAAATTTCCATTGTGAGGAGATCCTAAGACTTCTTCAGATCCTCTAAAAGCAAGATTCCTTTCCGATAGAAACAAGGCAATGTCGATAAGTCTCTCTAAAACATTTCTCCAAAAACGTCTTTCATTGAAAAAAATATTCATCTCGCGTTTGTCGATAGTGGATGAATTTCTTATCCCTTCAGCTAGCAACATCCATTGACTGCAGCATTCTTGGTGGGAAATGCCGTTTTCATGGTCTTTCAGTTTTTTCGAAAAACCCTCCCATGTATTTATACCACTACAAAAGGGGCTTAGTGTTTTTCCAAATAGCTTACAACAAAAGCAAAAAACTTGATCTGATTCCCCACAATAAACTAGCCACGACCGTGAAACACTTTCACCATTAGGTAACACACGTTTATAATGGTTGGAGGAAAAACGTCGCCTTGGAGTTGTGTTATTATATGGAAAATTCATTATTAGTTGATGTGGTCCACGCTTTACTATATCACATCTTTGAGCATCAGAAATACTTTCAGGCCATTTACATGGGCCATCAGGGATAGGGGTAAATTGAGATTCAGTTATTTTTGATATTGAAGGTTGCGTATTGGCAGGTAAATCACAACTTACATTTTCTGGAAATTCACAATCACTTTGATGCTGATCGTCATAGTCTTCTTTTTATTGTACACTATAGTTTTCTTCATCCCTCTCGGTACTAGTGCCAGGTCTACTCTGCTCAGTAATCTTGAAAAAATCTGTCATCTTGGGCAATTTCGCTACAGCATCTCGAGCAGTGGCTGCTTCTTTTCTCTTTTGAGCACCACTTTTTGAACGTTTCATTCTATACAATGTCAATAAAATACTTTATCTGCACTCTGCAGTGTATATATATTGTCCCGGTATTTATAGCCAAACAGAATTCCAGACCATTCTATGATTGTTGCGTAACAACGGCATTGTTACGTCAATCGAATATTCAAGACTCTACCAGAAAATCAATCGAAATATTCTAGATTCTGCGAGATAAAATGACGTCGCATTCACTTATGATGCCACAAGCCAATTTCTTCCTACAGTTTAAATCGGTTGTAAACAAGTCTGCTGAACTGAAAATAGTCACGTAGCCAAAAAGCAATTTCAGACTAACTTGGGCCCCCAAAGTTGGCCTGGGCCCCCCCCAATTGGGGGATTGGGGGGGGCGGCTGCTACGTCTCTGGTACCACATATGGTTTTGATATTAGTTGTCCCAGGTTTTATAATTTGTAGGTAAAATGATTTTCGAGGAAAATCCGTGAAACGTTTACTAAATGCTCGACTAAATGATAACATGTTACGAGGCACAGATCTACAGTAATCAGTCAATACGTCATTTCACGAGCTCAATAGCAATATAGAGATTGCACAATGCACATTTCAACATTTTTATCTAGTGGGAGCAAATGTCACTACATGCTATTCTTGAAACCATTCTTAAAAAGTTTCAGAGTCTAATTAATTGGTTTCTCTGGTTAAAACTTTATATAGTGTCTGGTACAATATCAATAGAGCAACAAGATCTATAAATGCATATATGCTATTTGATGAATGCGTTTTCCTTTAGATGCAAAACGGTGAACCACCATCGGCCTAATTAGATTTTTATCAAAATGGCAAAACTGGCACTACACAAATATCAAAACTCAGTCGTCATACCGTGAAGTACGATTTTTTGATGCGCGCTCAATGATTACCGTGCAGGCCAGGCAGCTCACAATCTATAACGCAATTAGTGGTGCAGGGCAGCTTGCCGACAGAATTCGCAGCGCATTGGGCGCAGCGAGCAGCTTCTTTTACTACTGCTGACAGTTTCTAGTAGCTTATCCTACAATTAACAGTTACTGGATCGGTCCATCTTGCTTTACGCTACTGCAACAACTTTGTCTTATACCACTCCGTGAGCCAAGTTCGCCAAGTTGAAGTGAAAAAATTGACAGATAAGCGAAGACATTCGATTATGGTTTGTTGTTTTTTTGCAACTAAGATCTATAGCGCCCTCAAGCCGATATAAACAATAAAGTGATTATTCGCTCAATCACCCTAATAGACCATTAAGCAATTGTTCACAGGCTCATCTGGCCAAACATAACTTAATGCCTCATTTTTTTGTGATGGGTCTATAGATCCCAGTTGCATGAAAACATTAATCCAGTGGTTTATCAAAATCATTTTTTCACCGATGCTGCCTTGGATATATTGTTTAAGACTAGATCTGGGCACTGTGTTGTACTTTTAAGTCTTTGTTGGCATTGATCTAAGATTCCCTGCCACTACTTTATGTTCTCACTAGTTGATGAAGCAAATAATGATTTAATCATGTTTTATCTTTTGTAATGATGTTTCTGACGCTAGCTTCTTTCACTTGGTATTTTCAAGATGTAATTGTCTTCCGTCTAACAATAAAGCTAAAAGATAGTGCAGATACCTTTAAAAACCAAGCCATGTGCTTTAGCTAGTTCTATCACAAACTACATCAGCTAGCCTTGCTTTACGTAATCATAAAACGAACTAAATGTTCTGTTTGCCGCTTCGAAGTGTCATAGCATCACAATTGAAAACTTTCCAAACATCATAAAGCTTTGTGTCTTAGTATTTTTCTTAGGCTAACAGCTACCATACCGCTAATAAGATTAAAAAAAGGAAATCGATAACCAAAATATAACATAGCAGAGATTCAGAACCTCTCGTGATAAATTCAATAAGCGGTATTTTTGAGTTTATCCTATCTAATTGTGGTTTCACTAACGTTTGCGTTTCAAATGACGAAAGCCCACACTTAATGCCGCTTCAGGGAACGGGCATTGGCGTATCCAGGAAGATGTCATCTAGCCCACTCCCCAACAAATGTTTTAGCTCACAATTTTGGATCAGCTCCCCTAACTTTTTACAGGCACGCTGGAAACTGGGTAAAATCATTCTTTCTCAAAATATGCGATTATGTTTCTGGATTTGTCAGTTGGATGAAGTTGGCCTTTTCTCACAGATTGATGAAGAAAACCAATTTTCTACCAAACTACCACAGTTTTAATACCTGGTGACGTTTTTCATGGGAAATTCTAGTCATGTGATGAATTACGAAATGCGCTATCTAATTCTTTCCCCTATCTCTGAATTCTTGACGTATCACAAGTATAGATATCTCTCTTTCCAGATTTTCAAACAAAATATATGACGATGCTAACTCCACAAGAGCACAAATGGTATTCGCCCGAAAGAGCGTGGAGAATTTATAGAGCTGCGTTGATACAAAGACTTATTCCATAATTTTTTAAACTTCAGTATCATTTTAACTACATTTAATGATAAAAATGCTTAAATCTGAGGGTCAAGAGCGTCAATAGACGTAATTCACTCGTCATCAAATAACCAGCTCTTAAACAGAGCTGATTTAATGAGTTCGCCCGCAACTCCATTTCATGTCGAAAAGCCAACGTTTTTCACTACCGATACTATAGGCCCAGTACAGTCGTAGCAACAAGGATAGTTAAACCAAACTAAGCATACAACAGCTGAAATATTGATAAATTTGTTTCCGTTTCAAAGAGATCATTGTTGTTAAATTAGACCCGTAGTTTCCAAACTTTAGTTTAGGCGAACCAATTCAAACAAAAGTCCAAGTCTGCAAGTATTCGCCACCAAAACAAAAGTTAAATCTGTTTCTGGAGATCGAGGTGTTTAGAGTAACTTTTGTACTATTTTCAGCCCTAAATAAAAGTGAGGTCTTTTTTTTGAAAAATCAAGTTTTCAGTTTTCCAACAAACTATACACCGCCCTTTAAACCAACCACTTTCTATCTAACTCCAATTCACAGCAAGCATTAGACTACCATCAAACCATTATTGTAGACTAACAACAAAGTTGAATAGTTTACATAAATGAATGCAACAGCTTTGATTAATCTTGTTTAATGAGCGACAACCATAAGAAGGCAAAGTAGTTTAAAGCATGAAACACAATTCATTTAAAAAACACTTAGTATAATTAAAATAGAAAGCATAAGTTAAAAGACACACGAAGTTAAGCAAATTTCACACACTATTTATAAAAGTTATTTTGGGCAATGTTTTATTAGTTTACTCTTTATTATTAGTAAATAAAAATACATTTTCATATTTGACTTACACAAATCACTTGACCAATGCGCTTTGCCTTAATTGGCCAAAAGCTATTGATAACTAACTTATCGTGTATTTAAATATATAAATAGGCCTATAAACTCTTACGTAAAAAAAGGCGAAAAAACATCGAAATGCGTATATTTTATTGATAAGAAATGCTTTCGTTTTTTAAATGTCACTTCAACTCGTGATGTATCAACCAATCAGAAAAGGCGCTTTGCCACGTCATTAGAATACTGATAGTAAGCCGTCAATATGTCTACCTATAAACAACAGCTACGATTTTTTAGAAATGTTACAGAAAGTTCATATGATGTGAAAAAAAATAACAACAACAACTAAAGCAGTTTACATTTGTTAGAGTTGAAATAGAGGAGGCTTTTCGATTGATAAAGCTTATACATTTGACCATATAGCTGACCTAATAATACTTTAGACTTATTGTATAGATATTAAAAATTCTTTGAAATTATTAAAATAAAGACGCCAAAAATTTTGCTTTATACTCCATTATCGAAAATTTATCAAAAACTTATTAAAATTTACGGAAAATTTATAATAATTTATGTTCCAAGCATAAATCATTTTGATCTTGAAATCTGATTTTTACAAATTTTTTTGACAATGTTAATGCAGTTATGTCACTCCTCAAGAAGAAGCATAGACAATACTATTGTTGTTTACTTAAGGCAAGCATGTTCAACTCAGAAGAGTAAATGAGCCACTCGGTTACTTACAGACTAGGGCAACCATGTCTGAAGAGGCACAATTTTTCATGCAATAATGGCGGTCACATTCAGATCTTTGCAATAGCTGGTCGTTTTGGCGTTGAAAAATCATAAAGGCGATTTCTTTTTCATTAAACATCAACTTTTTCAATAAGGTTAATTTTCCGATTTGGTTTTTAAACAAACATAAAGTCTTTTTTTGTTTTTTCAAAAAAATATTTTGTTTATTTTGCTCTGAAAAGAAACATAAGATCCTTTTTTGATCCATTTTCATCTCAAAACAAACATGACTTTAGCCAATTAGTTTCCGCCAACAATAGTTTTGACCATGTCTCGGTTTGAAGTGGCATTTTTTTAAATCACTTTCTGGCCGTATGTTGTGCATGCCTGTCTTAAAAATACGAATTGCTTACTGTGATACACTATTACATTATATTGCTGAGAGCTTGTTGATAATACCATATACACAAACGCCTTTCCAAACCCATTTTTAGGGCAAAATCCATAAATCATTAGCCCCTTCAAAGTTAATCCTTTTCTCAAACCACACATTTCATTTTCAATTGCACCAGGGTCTCCGACAAAAGGTCTTCGTTTCAGACGTGATGGAACCTCCGGAGGGGTTCCGAAAATTATGAGTACCAGGTCTTCTGCCCTTTTTATTGAGAATAAATTGGACAGTTACTAGCCTACAGTTTGGAGTTTACAAGCTTTTGAATATGAGAACTCTGAATATATAGTACACGTGATGGCAGTCAAGAATAATAAGCATGTGGCTAGTTCTGAAACAAAACCAAGCTGAAAAAAAAGTTTATCAGCTTCATCAAACCATTTGATCATTTCGCAAACCTAATAGCTCTTTATCGTCAGCTAACTTACTTAACGTCGTTGTGTAAAATACATGTTGACATTTGGTGTTTGCAAAGCTACCATATTCTAATCATTATTCAAATAAGTTTGTTTGTATTGAACAACTTTGCGCTAGACGCAGCAAAGTCAAAGTTGTGTCCCTAAATCGTTTTGCTTTTAGCTTGCCCCTAGCTCCTGTAGAACAAATAGTATGATTTGGACAAAATACAAGATAATCGCATTTTTAAATCATTTTGATAATCAACTATTTCTATCTTTCTCGAATTTACATTAATATGCCTGTACGCAATCCTAAGAAACGTTATTCAAATAAAAGTTATGTAGCCATTGGCAGTTTCTCGGAATTTTAAGTATGCTAGAACAAGATCGGTCTGTTGGGTTTGCAAGGTAAAAATAAAGCTTAAGTTTAGTCTTTTGCGATCAACTTAACAGTTTTCTAAGCATGCCCTGAAAAATATCGTTGAGCTTCAAGCATATAAAAGTTTTGGCCTGTCATAAAAGAGACCGTTGTATGATCTTTCAGTTTGGTTTTGTTTTGAAACTCGCCAAAAACATTTCCGACGTTTTAAACAATTCATTTTATTTAGCTCTTCTGGTAATGTAACGTTTATTTAAGTTGATACAAGTTCTTATCGAGCATGCAAAAAACTTTAATATCCGTCAACGTTTCGAACAGCTATACAGCTGTTCTTCATCAGGACTAATAATAAACGAAAGCACGAGTGAGGCAATATCGTGCTTTCGTTTATTATTAGTCCTGATGAAGAACAGCTGTATAGCTGTTCGAAACGTTGACGGATATTAAAGTTTTTGCATGCTCGATAAGAACTTGTATCAACTTAAATAAACGTTACATTACCAGAAGAGCTAAATAAAATGAATTTATCAAAAATACCTGGTGGCCAGAATAACAGTTTTAAACAATTTTTATAAAAATATTATAAACTTGATGCTGTTCGTCCGACGCTACGGCAAGAACCTACCAGTATTTCTACGCGTGCATTTTTTCTGACACCGTTTACAGACACCTGAAAACATATAACGTTACTCATTTGTTGGCAACTGTTACAAAGGTCAACAACGCGAATTCAATGTGACAAGGCGCTACACTGACAGTCGAGAAGCGCGATCTCAATAGAATGCCTGGAATGGGATAATTCTAGTGTCGATGCATGCTCGACTTGGAAACAGTAGATGTGAAAAAATACCATTAGCTTGACAAGGTTAAATTTTCTTCTTGTTGTGCAGCCATCCTCTTTCCTAAGACAAAGGCTCTTATGTGATGTAAATCATCCAGATTTACAAGGTAATTAAGCCTAGTCGAGATCATAGTCAATTTCTGCTGCTCCCTCGTCACTAAACTCAGAACAACTCTAAGCCAAAAAAAAAAGTTCTCGACAAAAGTCTTGAAGAATCGATGGGAATGATAAGAGTCCGAGTGCCGTCCAAAAATTCAGAAATCTTTTAAATTGAAGTATTTTTGTTTAGTATACCAAATATCTTTAACAACAATGATAACCACTCTACCCGTAAATATTAGCATAGATGATGTAATTTGATGCATATGGAAGATTTCTCAATTGGATAAGGTTTGCTGATATAAAAAAAACTTCGCTAATCTGCAAGTTAAGATTTTCTAAACATTTGTAGCCACTGATTACATTTTTATCTTCTGGTCACACTATTAATTCTGTTCGGAACCGCATGGAAGCTGTTGATGCTTCCGGCACGAAATATTTGTACCTCGAAAAGAGCAAACAAGCAGAAAAAATTGCTGGTTCATGAGGAAAACGCATGTGAAGGAGATTCAGTGACAAAAAACAGCTCACCATCTCAGACTGTAAACTGTTTTTTCGGAAAATATTGTAAAATGGCGGAAAGATTACATTTTTTATCAAGATTCGACAAAACAAATCATTGGCTAGAAATAATTAAAGGAGTCATTTTAGATAAAGCTGCACCCAGACTTTAACTAGGCTAAATCAACCCTGCTAGGGTGAAACATTGCAAAATATATTTGCTATAGCGAAAAACTGCAATAGCAATTAACAAACTGACAATTTCTCGATTGCCAGCCAACTCTACGAGTTGATATATGTGATTTTAAATAAAGGAAAATATTTACACAATTTAGGAAGTGAAAATGTACTTTACCCACTCTTAACGCAATATTTATCACAGAACTTACGAGGTTTCGAGTTTTTGTTGCAATCAAGATGGAATTTTTTCGTGTATTTATTCTTGATGCAGTAGGGTCCACATTTGACTTTCTGCCAAATATAGAGTACAAAATTAAAATTGCTTATTTAAGAGTAAAGTCAGTCACGTGGTCTAGTGGATTGAAATAGCAATTTTTATGGCGAATGTGAGCGAAAGATCAAATGTTCAAATCTCATAGTACCAAACAATTCATGCGGATTTGGGAAACTTGACGATTTCGAAGCAGGTCTGGGTCATCGCCATATAACTAACCACATCTATCACTGTGCTGTCCATTTGAAGAACAAATTTGCAATAAATAAATAGTGAAAACGGAAACGCCTAAGCTTTTTATTGAAAATAGCTTTTCATTAAAAAAAAACTGAAAGTACTTCAATCAATGTTAAGTCTGCTATTTGTGATGCAAAATTCTGTTATTCATGAAAAGATATCATGGAGCATGTCATGTTGAATGCTATCATGAGTAGCAGATCCAGTATATTGCATTAGGTATTTTCAGGTCTTTTCACTGCCTAAGTACAGCAACATACTGCACCGTCTACAAATGTTGTCTTAAAGCATATCAATGCTTTTGACGATTATGCCAACGCTTTGAGAAAAAGCGTTTGTAAAAAAAGAAGAATCTTTGAAGGCAGCCTACAGTTTAACTCAACATGTTTTTCTTCAGCATAGTTTGTTAGAAGCTACATCACTTTTCATTTTCTAACGATCTGTCTGTTTTGTAGTATGAACGCGGTGAGACAATTTTTATTGCTTGTTTAACACGCAGGTTTTACTGTGGTGCTTATTATCACTGCCCTGCGTAAGCACTAAATCAACGGTCTTGTAACATTTTCAATGCTGACATATCATGTTTATTTTACTGTATTTTATCGTGGCTTGTCAGTTTGCAGTGTCACTACAGTCAACTTCGGATATAAGAGATCCGCCGGGACCAGCTAAATCAGTCTCTTATAACTGAATTCTCTTATACCCGACTTATTAGTTTATATTGAAAATCATTTGGGACCTTTTGCGTAGTCCCTTATAAGCGAAAATCCCTTATATCTGAATCTCTTATATCCGAAGTTGACTGTAGTGTGTTATGCGTTTTTGGTTCTCAAAATTGTCAGGGACATGGATTTCAATGAGGCTACACCTTCGAAATTTAACTAAAGCAATAAATTTTTGGATACCAATCAATGATAAATTCAATGGTTATGATTGTTTAAGGATAATTTTATCTTATGGACTTTCAGGATACCGACAGCTATAGTTATCCTTCGTGAGTTGGCTGGCTTCAAAAAGGGGCAAATACTATTTCAATTTGTCCCGAAACTAAACAAATAAAAGCATAGCTCCCTTACAATATAGGTTTCAAAATGCATTGCATGCCGATTATTCTTTTTAAAGCTTTATCAACTTATCATTATGATAAACCCACCGGGCTCGCTGGCGAAGATTATAACTGATTTCCATAAATTTTATCAGCATTATAATTATACTTGTTTGGCAGAAACTGCAACTCTAATCGTATTAATTATCTGTTTGCAAAATAAGCAAGAGTTTTTTAACCACACGCAGAAAGATTTATATACAGGGAATGAAAAACCGGTCAACATCAACGCGTGTTTAAGTTAAGTAGACGCTTTGCATGGACGTTTTGTAGGCAAAAATGTGGCTTACACACTCGTAGTTTCGAAAATTTATTTCTAAATATTTTTGTGGCGCACTCATCGGCATAAATGTAGAGTTATGTAGAAAAAGTATCTGCCCGCTCTCTTTGTCAATATCGCTAGTCTGCTTTCAATAAGTTGGTCGTAAAAAACTTTATCTTTGTACCATCGATCATTTGAATGAACCATAATGTACTGGCTACAGCAGTACTCAAAGACGTAACCAGGCAAAAAGAAAGAGCAGTAGACCCTTCCAAAAAGTATTTTTACAGCTTTATATTTGTTTCATTTTCAAAGCGGCTTTGAAAATGATAAAAGAAAGAGTATCACTTTTAAGCCTAAGCCAGCTCATAAACTAAGAAATTTGTTCAATTTTGTTTTTAGCCTTGATTCTTACCAAAATATGATTCAATATTAAATATTTTGCTCTTCTCAAAAATTGTAAGAGACTACGCTCTAAATAGCACTATTTTGTTAACGGTAAGCTAAACCTACTAATTAAAAATCTCATCTGTGGCAGCTGAAAATTTATGAGTTTTTATTTTGTAAACAATGTTGTTCAAAAAGGTTAAATGAAATAGTGTCACCAACTTGTACTGAATTATGGTTATAGAACAGAAGTTATGTTTAAGTGTACTTTATAACGGATTTACTTTGTTTCTGGATCTTCTCTTTTTTTTCTGTATTTCACAGGCCCGTTTTTGTCTTGGGGAAAGAAATTTTGTTCTTTTCCAACGTCTCTTCCCCAATTTCACATTCTTTCTCGACTGAAGAAAACATTTTTTCGGCTTTTTTTTCTTTCCAGATGTGGACTCTGTAAAAAATTAAGTTGAGCAGTGGGTTTCTGATATTGAAAAACCACATGGCATGTGAAAAAAACACGTAGCGTACAGCAAAACAACCATTTTTTTATTAACCAATTAAAATACAGCACTACAAACAATAGCTTATGGACTAGATGAAGACTTGAATCACGGTAGTCATTTTTAAGTTTTTGCCGAAAAACTTTGTTTTTACAAGTTTCCTACTTCACAATCGCGAAATAAATCCCATACCCTCTGTGATTTAGTGCTGACTGCACCTTTTGTAAAAGATAATCGCAAATTGCAATACATGCCAAATATCTGATAGTTCAGCTTAGACTACCAGTAAACATGAATAAAGCTGATTGCACAATAGATTACCAAGAATATGTAATATTTAGGGCATGTTAAGCTAGTAGGTCTGGAATGCACCTTCCTTAAATAAGATTCTAACTGTAGATGAGTCAGCTAATTTTTCTCTCTAACCGTCAGGTATTTATCTGAAAAATCTTCGTGTCAATGCCACGGGCACGGAATTTGCTTGCACTTTGGTACACGTGCACCACTTGAGGGTGCAGGCATCAAGTGACCCATGTACTCTACTCTTCGTGCAGCACTGCCTTTAATGTCAATCAAAAGCTTTAACTTTGCATTCCATAATATTTGCAATCTTTTACAATGACATAGGCTCACCTGTGCTAAATATCAGAACAAATGAGATCAAAATGAGGCAAAAAAAGGCAAGCTTCATAATTAAGTTCTTTTTAATATTGCTCGACTACAACAAAAAAGAATATTTCAAAATCTGTGTCAACTTTTCTAACCTTTATGTTTCAGTCGCATTCTCAGCAATAATAAGTTATAATGAACCGACTTAATCAGTTTCGCTTTTTGGTTACCAGCACTGTTGACTCAGCGCATTTCCATAGCCAGCGCTCCGTTCAAGCAGCAAAAATGGCCGTGCATAACAACACAAAACCGACGTGTGCTTTAAACTCGCTACTGCTTGATTAAAATACCAGTGTGTGTGCCGCTCTGAGCTGAAGCAAATTTAAAGAAATATTATTTCAACCTTTCGCGCTCTGTATTTTACACTATTTTCAAGCTAGCTTTTACTTCGTGAGAAACCAAATTCGTTATCTCTTGCATCGTGGGAATAAGATATTTTTGAGCCGTTAACTCTTGATACATAATGTATACTCGCAATTTTATATCAATTTTGTTTAAATCTTTTTTTGAACCAATAGAACTCTTTTGCTTTATTAGGATGTTATGTGAAACTTATTCATCTTTTGTTTCGCCATTTACTGTCTCAATGTTAAAGTTATCCTCAGAATAAAACGAATTTGCGTCTTATGCGTTTTACAATATTTTTAGAATGTGATTTACACAAAAGACCTTGTGCACCTTTCGGAATAAAAGTATAAGTTAGATTCAATCAATTTTTTAATTTTCGATCAACCCGAAACCTTGCAAAGGAACCTTGCAAACCTTGCTTAGAATAGTTTACGCCTTTGCATTTATGCACCCAGGAAAAAAAATGTAATTTAAATTTTGAGTTTACGACAACCAGTTCTTCAACTGAATGCCCTAAAATCACCGTAGATGATACCTAATTCTTTTCTGAATTTGATTTTAACATCTAGCACTATCACTAATTTTTGAAACAAAATTAAGATTTCATTTGACTCGAAAATGAGATAGAACTTGCTTAAGTCACTGCAAACTATAGACTGACTTATTTCTTTGGTTTCAACGCTTATATAAAAAGCATTATTGCTTCCAATTTACAGACCGACACCTTTTTCTTTTTCGCAACATTATGACGTAATTTGGAAACTCGTAGTGTTTATTCAAAACAACTGCGTCACTGAACGAGTAGAAGCAATCTCATAAAAAATTAATTAATTCATGAGAAATAAACAAACAGACCGTACGAAACACAAATATACTATTGAAATCATGTACAGGTATTAGTATTCAATAACTGCCGCCAAATGACGGGAAAGTTTACGCTTGAAAAGTATTAAAAATTCCGGAAACAAAAATCGATTTGTAGGAAGAATTAGAAAAAGAAAGCAGTGATGGGAGAAATGTGATAGACTTTGTTTGCAAGTAAACAAATACATATATAACTTTTCTGGAATTCCCCACTTACTGCGAACTTCCTAAGAAAAGTTACTGTGACGTAACAAAGAGCTATAAAGAAGAGGGAAAAGCTATCAAGGTGGACTACAGGGTGCGCCTTACCAAACAAACATACGCTTTGTTATCAACTTTAATTTTATACTACATTTATTTGTCATATTATTAATTATTGATTTTAAAATTAATTCATCCTTCGATCACATGGTAATCTTTTTGCTTAACGCTGCAAGAATCAAACCATGGATGGTGTCATTGGCAAAAATAAATTCTGTTTAGAATTCTAGCTAGAAATAAAGTAAATTATATAAATTGTTAAAAAGTTTGGGAAAATTCAATACTTACTCTCCCATTTGAGAGGGGCAAACACTCTATGGGTTGCTTATAAGAAGTTTATTTCTTTTTGGTTACAATTCACTCAGTTCCAACACTTTATTCTGATCTATGTTTTTGTTTTAACAACTAAGGCAAAATTAAGAATTTCATAAATAGCCGATATAAACTATGTCACTTAATAGGTTTCATTTTTGATCTAAGTATTATGGTACCAAAAAAAGGGATAAACTGAGAAGTATTGGAAAAGAAAAAGTCAAGGTAAACCACGATGATTTGGCAATTTTTTTTGTTACATTCGAAAGAATTAGAAAAGATGAGAAGTGGTACAAAATTTGAATAAAGCTTTAGTTATCGACCATTTCATATTACTCTTTTGCAAAGAATAAGTGAAAACTCTAACGTTTTCGTCTAGCTCTCATCAGGAGTTATCGCTAGAATGAAGCCTGGTGTTGATGGCGAGGTATTTATAGCGAACGAAGTTGGTGAGAATGGCGGAACGTTCTGATTGGTAGACAACCAGACGTTTCGTCGAGTCCGAATCAGTGACGTAATTTTAACGTGTAGACGAATTCTTTTTGGCGGCAAAGCTCCGGTTTAAGCATTTTGATGAAAGTCGCCTCCAGGGTAGATAAATGAAAAAGTGTTCTTCCTTTAGCCAAAATAGAAAATTGGTTATCATCATATTGAGCGGCGCATTTTTTATTGTTGAGGAGGTGTTGTCCAATTGCTATTGGCAAACTGGCAATTGGACAACACCTCCTCAACAATAAAAAATGCGCCGCTCAATATGATGATAACCAATTTTCTATTTTGGCTAAAGGAAGAACACTTTTTCATTTATCTACCCTGGAGGCGACTTTCATCAAAATGCTTAAACCGGAGCTTTGCCGCCAAAAAGAATTCGTCTACACGTTAAAATTACGTCACTGATTCGGACTCGACGAAACGTCTGGTTGTCTACCAATCAGAACGTTCCGCCATTCTCACCAACTTCGTTCGCTATAAATACCTCGCCATCAACACCAGGCTTCATTCTAGCGATAACTCCTGATGAGAGCTAGACGAAAACGTTAGAGTTTTCACTTATTCTTTGCAAAAGAGTAATATGAAATGGTCGATAACTAAAGCTTTATTCGAAAGAATTAACATCTAAAGGCCTATTTGACAAGAAAATAAGGCAATCTAAAGCAAAATGTTATTGATTATGGATTATTTTCAGATCTTTGTGTTTAAGTTGTTCCGCTTAGATCAAGCTCCCGATAGGGGACGAAAAGCTTTGGTATTTTTGTAAACTATATTTATTCTAGTTATGGTCATTAAACTTTTGTTTTGGTCTCCCTTTGGTTGAGTAAAAATTCATTTCATGTTTTGGCAGAAATTAAAACAAGATAAATATAGCCTACTTTCTCAAAACCTTACGACATCTGCTAGAGTAATTCGTGAGCATTTTAGAATATCAGGTACAATCCACATATACAAGCGTAACCATTAGCAAATATAACCATGAGTTTTATGACTGCAACAAAATAATGTAATGTTTGGGTCCAGAGCTTTGAGAGGCTTGCACGGGCCCTGTACCAAAGCCTGGATACCTGTTGCACATTTAATCTGCTCTTTTTTATTTCGAGATAGTACAAGTAATCTTTTTGTCCAGTTGAAGATTTTTTTATTGATCGATCTTCAACAAGCAATTGTTTTGCACATTTTTGCAGCGCAAACACTTTTTATTTATATTTTTGCTTGGTGTCGGCTATCTATCAAAAATTCCAGAGACTTCATTTTTTAATTAATCATTTTGAAAAATTAAATATAGACAGCTAAATAACCATGCTTTTCAGGAAAAATAACCAATATTTACCAGAAGAATTGGTTTTCTCCGTAATTGCAATATTTTGAAATACAATTAAAAAATTTTTCAACAAAAAATGAAAAATTGTGGATGCTTACCAATTCTTTATCGGCCATTATAAAATAATCCTAAGCCTCATCTATTTAGAATTATATATTGCTGGAAAGATAATTTCCTTAGCTTCATAAATATATTAACAGTTGGCAAGTTATTATACTGTTTATGTATCAAATTTACCTGTTTATACTAGGTTACCAAATTTTAGAAGGGAGTAAAACATTTGACTGCAGGTCAATTTTTTCAGTAAAAAAACAATAGCTATGACACAAACAAAGCATTATCAAATGCGCTTTAAAATAACCTTTAATTTAAAAAAATTGTTAAAATCGATTGAAAAGTAAAATCACGAATGAATTTTTTAGTAAACTGATTTTTTTAAATCGTTGTATAATAATTTCGCGCGAGCAAAAGGGCGTAGGCGCAATAATCATGATATGATGATCGCATCGATTTGTTGAGTTATAAAGGCATTCTGCGCGCTTTTTATGCATGTTCACACAAATGACGTGATTATTTCACAGTGTAATAGCATTGCAAATAATAAAATCCCCCTCCCATAATTTGGCGAGACCATCCCTGGACGCGTTTTGTCCTTTTGGACTCATCAGCAGGGCCTGTCCCATCATCACCAAAAACCAAAATCCCATATTTGCAATAATATGAAAAATGTAGTATCGTTCTACAGGGTGTCCCAAAAGTAACCGAACCGTAAATGTAAATAAAATTTAGATAGCAAAACCAACAAATGTAATTTCTTTTTTATGTTTTTGTATGGTATTTTCTTACTATTGCTTAACATAACTGCTTTATTCCTGTTCAGTGTGCGCTGGTGGCACTAACATTTTTGAAAATGCAGCGAAGGACTTTAAATTTAAACGAGCGTGTCTTCGTTATCAAAAATTGCTCTGCCACGACTAGCTACAAGCATGTTGAAGAAAGATGCTTTCTGGAAATTTGCCAGAAAGTATGTTGTAATGTTGTCAAAAGACGTTTTAATTTTATTGAAGTTCAAGGTAGACATTTTGAATAATTGTAAATACTAAATATGTTTAAGAATTTTGTTGGTTTTAGTATCTAATTTTTATTAAAATTTGGGTTCGGTTACTTTTGGGACACCCTGTATTACAAATTTTTTTGCACACATCACGCGCGTGGCGCATGCTATCACTTTGGCACGGGGATCCCATTCGTATCGAAGATGCAGTGTACCACTCAAAGAGTTTATACTAAGCGAGATCTATTTAAAACCATAACCTCTATGAACATAGCAAGTGATCACCATAACCGTATCATACATCGATTTATTGTGTTATAAAGGCAATCTACGCGCTTTATATGCATGTTCAAACAAATGAGGTGGTTATTTCACAGTGTAATAGTATTGCAAATAATAAAAAAGCCCCTCTCATAATTTGAAGAGACAATTCCAGGGTTTTAAATAGATCTCGCTTAGTATAAACTCTTTGAGTAGTATACTGCATCTTCGATACGGATGGGATCCCCATACCAAAGTGATAGCATGCGCCACGCGCGTGATGTGTGCGAAGGAATTTGTAATAGAATGATACTACATTTTTCATATTATTAGAAACATGGGATTTTGGTTTTTGGTGATGACGGGACAGGCCCTGCTGATGAGTCCAAAAGGACAAAGCGCGTCCAGGGGTGGTCTCTTCAAATTATGGGAGGGGCTTTTTTAATATTTGCAATACTACTACGCTGTAAAATAACCACCTCATTCCTGTGAATATGCATATAAAGCGCATAGATTACCTTTATAACTCAATAAATCGATGTATGATACGGTTGTGGTGATCACTTGCTATGTTCATAGAGGTTATGGTTTTAAATAGATCTCGCTTAGTATAAACACTTTGAGTGGTATACTTCATCTTGAGTTGAATAACTATTTTTATTGGAGATCAACTTTATAAGTTGATTGTTTGAGTCTTTGTTTTGAGAGGAGCACATATCAGCAGGTCCAGGCTCCCTAAAACAACTCCTGGACCAGATACGTAGATACCGCCTGTCAATTATGCTGGTTGGAGTTAACTCGACCATGGGCGCATTCAGGGGAGGTACAGGACCATGGCTCTTCCTTTGGTACCAGTTGCACGAAAGTTTGCCGAAAATATCGTTTTAAAAATTGATCTCAAAAAAGATTTTTATGTAGTGACAAAGACCAAAATGGGAAAAATTGTAGCTCTGAAAAAATAGAATTCCAAAAATAAGTCTTTCAGTTTGTTTCAAAACCAAAATGAGCACATGATAACTTTTGATTTTAAACTTAGGCTACAAAAATTCTTTAGTTTGATTCAAAAAATCCTTGACCACTTTCGGCGAATTCTGACTAAAATACAATGGCCTCGATTATGACGCAAAAAACTGCTTGCAAACTTCAGCTCTTGCGTTATTACAGCAACTCATCATTCTAGTACGTTATTATATTTCCCTATGGTGACCAACTGAACAACAGCATTTTGTTATTAAGCCTTCTTGACTTACTGTCTCCAAAACAGAGTCGTTGATCAATTTTTAGAAGTTTAGCCCAGTTGCGAGAAAACAGTGGAAAGTCATCATCTAGTTTGGTGTTGTTATACAAACAATGGAGGAAGACTGGAAGCAATTCTGAAGCTGCAATTAGAAAACATCAAAGACTTGCTAGAGGAATATTTATCTGCTTTTATTAAGTTTTTATATAAATCATTTTCCGAACGTGTGACAAGAAGTACCTAATATTTGACCGGCAAATATTCATCTTTATAAAGATCAAGGTATATGACGTTAAGGAAAAAGAAATACTCGTTGTGGAAAGTATTCGAAAGTTTGGTAAAATGCAGCTTTTTACTGTAGTCTAGAAAAATCTATGTGCAAAAACTGCAGGGTCTCACTTGTAGGCAATTACGGTAAAAACAGTAGATCTAGTCTTCACTTATAATCAAACATAGGTTTACTGAATTTGAGAAGGCTGCTACCCAGGCCACTCTTTTGAAGGGGCATCGCCTCTCTTACTCAGCATTAGTGTTAGCATATGCTGTTATCGCGTCAAGCTACCTGAAGTAAAACATAATATTTCCAACATCGCATTAGCAAATATCAAACTTTATTGTTACTATCTCGGAGCCACCATGCTGAAATATTAAGTAATTATGATTTCTGTGCACAAATCATGCGTTTGAGATGATGCATCAGCAAATTTTACAGCCTATCATAAATAACCCCTAATACCGGTCTTGGCTGCTTAAAACATCAAATTACAAGTGCATTGGGCCTACGCAGCACACAGTGCAGTCTTTTGGACTGACTAAATCTCCTCGAGGTCGAGAGTATATATTGACATCACGTTAAATAATTCCATATGGAAACAGGCCTGCACAGGTTGTGCATGAATTGTTTATTCTCCTTTCCTCTGCTTTTATTTACAACTATAAACCTCTTTCGCCTAGAAAACACTTTAATTAAACTATTCAACACAGTATTTGGGGGTGCCAAACGTATGACAATGGCAATGAAAAATTTTGTAGTGATTACTTTTTAGGACATGTCATACTGCAACAAAAACCTTTTTCCTTCCCAAAGAAATCGAACTGAAGGAAAACTCTATTTCTTCTCAAATATGTATCATGGTGCAACAAAATCTTTTTTCCTTGCCACAAGCAAATCGTACTGCAACGAAAACTTTTTTCCATTATATAATCATACAGGAAACAAAACTTTATTCTGTGATATAATTTTGGAAGGGAAGTAACTTTAGAATTCATAAAATGATACAGCATAGCAACAGCAAACCACTTTTCATTTTTAGTCATTTACTTACATACTTACAATAGGCAATACACTTTAGCTAAACGTTTTCAGGGCATCTAAAATATCAGCTTATAGAACTTAATTGTGAATTAGAATTAAAACTTAGAATATATTTAAATTATGATTAGAATAAAAATTAGAATTACATACAGCAGAATTAAAAATTCAAAATATAAATATAGGCTTAGGCTTTAGACTACCTCAGCAAGTCAGATTATACGCATAAATTTGAAGTAGCAGCAACATACACCCGATCCTCGTTTTTCCGGACTGGATGGTGTAAAAACTTGTACGGGTAATGAAAACATCCGGATAACACAAATGTATTGAAAAAGTTCAGATAACATAATAAAATAAATTTTCGTGTATGTTTTCACTGTTTCCTCATAAAATGATATAATTTTCCGTTCACTCACGTTGTGTTTTTGTGCGGAATGGCAAAGTTGTTCACTGATACCCGACAAAACACTGTGCTTACGAGGGTCGGTAACCCCTTATCTTGTAGTACGCGAGGCGCACATTGCTTAAATTCATTAGTACCGACTAATGTTATCTGGACTCACTGTCCGGAAAAACCGAAATTAGGATTCACGAGGTCCGGAAAAACGAGAATTGTTTTTGCTGTTGTTGCCCGACTCCTTCAGATGGATGGGGGCATGGCGGAAGACCATGGAGCCCCCAGAATCCGGACAACTTCCCAGGGCCTGGACCAGAGGTCGTAGAGAGACAGAGAGTCACCAAAGAGTGAGCGGTGCAAAGAGTCCGTAGCTGGACAGTGCAGAATGAGATGAGAGGTGTCCTGAGACAATTGTCCGCAGGCGCTGCAGGAAGAATTCTCGATTCTGCCAATCCTAGAGAGATAAGAGCTTAACAGTAGGGCGTGTTCGTTGCATCGAAGACGAGAGAGCACACAGCGAGTCTGACCAGGGAGCACAAGTTCCTCAGTGGAGATCGAGGAAACCTGCGTGTCGAAGAATTTCGAGGAGACAGCACGCCTCCAGTCCGATAAAAGAGAAGAGTGGATACGAGAGAGAAGAGGAGACAGACTATAAGGGATTGCAGAGGGCGCAAGTAGCGCTCCCCGTCTGGCCAGCTCATCAACCGCGTTGTTCCCCGGGAGAAACGAGTGTCCGAGGACCCATTGTAATCTGATAGAGCAGGAGGAGAGAGAAGACAGTTCCTGCCAGATCTTCCAGAGGGTTTGAGATGAAAGGAAAGATGGAGGAGAGGACAGGGTAGCGAGAACAGAGAGAGAATCAGATAGGAGGGGAGGAGAGAAGAAATGGAAGACTTACTGGTGCTGCCGAGACCAGCAAAGAGCTTGCAAAATGGCACAGACTTCAGCGGAAAAATTTGAGCATACTGGGCCTTCCGAAAAGAAAGGAGTGGTCTCAGTGCCACAGAGGGAGCACTTGGCAAGTACGCCGAAGCCGTCCTTGCCAAAAGGAAAAGAAACAGAACCGTCAGTCAAGAATATCAGATCGTGAGGTGAGAGAAAGTCAAGGTGAGCGAGAGCCGCACCTTGGCGAGAAAGAGTAGGACCAGAGCGAGAGCATGGAGAAGAAAGGGTAGACTCCACAGTAAAAAAGGGAAGATTCCAAGGAGATGAGAGAGGGCAAGCAAGTAGAGCCTCCCTAGGAGAAGTAGAAGGAAGCATGAGCGGGTGAGTGAATGCAAAAGCTCTGCAGAATGATCTGAAGAGTCTTGGTTTCACTCAAAGTCTGGCCAAACATAAAATGGCAAAGAAGGTTGGAAGGCAAAGAGCCCGCTCATAAGATGACAAAGCGAAATAAGTCAGGGTGACTCGTAGGGGAGGTGAAGAAGCCTCGGAGACAAGAAGTAGGATAGGGAAAGACAACAGGCAGCCGGTGATGATGCGATTGGCCGCTCGGTGGAGGCGTTCCAGTTTGGTGATATTGGTAGCGCTTAAGGAAGGAAACCATCCGGGCGAAGCTTATTTGAAAAAGGCCAAAGAAAAGCTTTATACAGAAGAGTGAGGGACTCTTTGCAGGGACTCCATGACGAAGCACAGATACAACGTAAGACCTTGAGACGAGAGAAGAACTTGGCAAAGATACAGGTTAAGAAAAGGAAAGAGTGCGGTCAAAGGTGACCCCAAGAAAAGTTGAAGAGGGATTGAAACGAAGGTGGGAGTTGAATAAGAGAAGGTTTGACTAGAGGTTACCTTGGTGGGGATCCGCAGAGAAGAAGGGGGCCTCGCATTTTCTCTGATTAAGAGGAAGACACCAGTACTCAGACCTGCGATCCAATTGAAACAGAGCTCCTTGTGTGGCCTACACAGCAGTGAGGACGGAGGGGGAGGAGGACCAAATGGCCAGATCGTCAGCGTAAAGAGAGCAGCTGACGAAAGAAGGCAGAGAATTAGGAAGATCATTGATGAAGAGAGAAAAGTACAGGGCCAAGAACGGATCCTTGCGGAACACCTCAACGGACTTGAAAGGAATGATGATTGTGATTTTGATAGACTACGCAAGCGCGCCTATCAGAAAGGAAAGATTGTGTCCAACGAGCAAAGCAAGGAGGGAGGCCAGCCGAAATGAGTTTATGAAAAAGGGCGGGGTGCCAGACAAAGTCAAAAGCTTTGGAAAAATCAATAGTAGCCACGATCTTCGAGAGCCTGGCCTGGGCTTATTAGACCCATCCGAAATGAACTGAGAAAGATACAGAATTTGATCTAGAGTAGACCATCCAGGACAAAAACCGGACTGGCGGGGAGAGAGAATAGAATTAGACTCCTGAAAGAAGAGTAGATGATGCGTTCAAAAAGCTTTGAGATGCATGAGGTGAAAGAGATAGGTCGGAAGGAAGCAGGAGAGTCGAGAGGCTTTTGCTTTCCCGTCACCCTACTCCCAGCGACCCACTGCACGTCTACACAGAGATTAGTTCTACCGGACTACCAACTGGCTGGGTTCTCCTTAAGCAGGAAACATGGCCTTGCTACGTTTGACCATAAACGACTGAAGTGGACCCGTTTTGAACAATCTCGACTTACATCGGAGACTGAGTGACTGTGTGTCCACGTTCGTAAATACAGGATAGTCAAGGTTTACAAACCTTCACCGATTTGTTTGCAAGTGTCCGATCTCCCAGTATTCCACTGGGCAAGTACCAACAATTTTTCCCTACTTCACAACCCAAAGGATGCTTTGAGATGCTTTGCCAAAGGATGCTTCGCCAAAAGAAAACCCAAAGGATGCTTTGGCAAAGGATCTCGGTATTCCCGCATCCCTGCCTCTATGCTAGCGACTTTGATTGCCAGCATGTTGGCTGAGGTTATGATGCCAACAGTGCAGATGTAAAATGCCTGATTGGCTGGGCAAGTACAAACAATCTTGCCCTACTTTATAACCCAAAAGAAGTATGCCTGTGCTGACGACTTGGGGATATTTTACTCATCTGGAGATTGGAAGGTGTTGGACAGAACTTTGAGCGAAGACATGACTACAGATTTAGCGTATCTCCAGACTTGGCGGCTAAAACTCAGCCATGCTAAAACGGTGACTGCAGCCTTTCATCAGCACAATCGAGAGGCCAAGCGTAAGCTAAAAGTTAATAACTATAGTAAAGTTTTACCATTTTGCTCAATGCCGACCTATTTTGGTGTGAAACTGGACAAAGCGCTAACGTACCATTATCACCTTGAGGCATTGCGCAAAAAAACTATCCACGCGCGTTTCGCTGTTAAGGCGACTTGTTGGTTCAGGATGGGGCGCTGGTGCCAAGACATTGCGCACAGCTGCCTTGTGCCTGATCTACTCGACTGCTGAGTACTTTGCACCAGCTTGGTGTTGTAGCGCGCATACTTGCTTCATTAACTGCGTTCTTAATGACGCCTTGCGCATTGTCACTGGAAGCTTACGTCCCACTCCAACGGACAACCTTCTAGTTCTCTCAGGCATCCAGCCACTTGAGCTTCGCCGTCAAGGAACAACACTCTCTTTGGCTAATCGCAGTTCTTTGTACCCTGGCCACATTCTGCATGACCAGCTGACAGAGTCGCAGGCTGCTAGCAAGGAGAGACTGCAATTTAGAAACCCATTTGTTCCTACCGCGCGGAAACTATTGCACAAATTTTCTGAGTTGGGCATCCGCGCTGCCCAATGAACGAACTTGACATGGGACACAGAGTACTCTAAGAGTACGTCCGCGTTCTGTGTCTACATTCCCTAAGGTCAGCACAATGTCTATTGGAATGAGTTTGACCAGAAAAACCTGGGTCAAACTCAATCGTTTTCGTACTGGCGTTGGGCGTTTCGGTTCGTCCATGTACAAATAGGGTCTCACTTCTTTAGCAAAATGTGAGTGTGGCGCTAGTGAATAAACTTCAGACTACATTATTTTAACATGTCTCACACACCGGGTTCCTCGAGGAGAAATGGGTCTGACAGTTTTAGATGACTCAACACCGTCTCTCCCAGCATCTAATCTGGGCAACACAACAGAATGGGGTTGTAAAAGAATAAACCCTCGGTCCCCATCCTTTTCTTGTGTCTGACCTGGATCATAAATACCCTGCCATACGACGACGACGACCGCATCATCTACCAAAAAGCACTCTGTGGAAAACGTCTGAAAGTGCAAAACATTATGAATGATGTTGTGAAAACAATAAATTTATTCGCTCAAGAGGTTTGAACCACAGACAGTTCCACGCTTTTTTCCAGCATGAAAAGTGAATGTGGTTAATTGCAGCACCATACAGAAGTCAGTTGGCTCAGCCATGGTAACAGGATGAAGAAGTTCTTTGCTTTGAGAGAAG
The DNA here is from genome assembly GCA_963675345.1 of Trididemnum clinides. Classification (NCBI taxonomy): domain Eukaryota; kingdom Metazoa; phylum Chordata; class Ascidiacea; order Aplousobranchia; family Didemnidae; genus Trididemnum; species Trididemnum clinides. Next base: position 13,126,490 of record OY776297.1, on the reverse strand, counting down.
AAATAGCTCTTTTCATAGCATAAAAGACAATGATGAGCCAGGACTCAGTGACCCAACATTCATTGCCCACTTGGCTTTTTTGACAGATCACTGAACATTGTTAATCTCAGCCTGCAGGGAACTAACGAGGTTTCTTCTGCCACGAATAACTGTGTGAAGTTTTTCAAATGCAAACTGTCACTTTCGTCAAAACAGCCAACAATTGGTAACCTGGCTCACTTCAAAACGCTGCAGTCTGTGGACAAGATTGATGCTGAATGCTTGGAAGAATACAGAAATGTCATTTCTATTCTGTATGAGAAATTTGACGGACAATTTCAGAATTTTGCTGCAATGGAAAGAGAATTCAAACTCTTCTTTACTCTCATTTACAGTTGATGTTGAATGTGTGAGTGAAGAAACGAAAATGGAGCTACTGGACCTGCAGTGTTATAGTCTTGTCAAGAAGAAATATAACAAAGTTGGTGTACTAGAATTCTATAAGTTTCCTCCAAGTGAAAAATATCCTCTGTTGTTTGACTTCTCATTGAGGATTCTGGCCATGCTTGGAAGCACTTATGTGTGTGAACAGTTTTTCAATCAATGATGAGCAATAAATTTTTTTTGAGGCCAAGACTTACTAATGAACATATACAGTCAGTTATGCGACCGGTGGAAGGCAAAGAGCTTGGTTCCCAAAAAGCGATGTCAAAAATCTTCTGCCGCCAATTAACTTTACAATCCAATTAACTTAGAAAAATGTACATTCTTAAATATAGCATTTTATTTAGCTAAAAATGAGTACATGTATGTAATGAGTTTTATGTTTAATAGGGAGTGGGTGCGACCCTCAAACCATTTCTCGTTAACAAAATGCTCCATGATTTCGGTTGAGTTTGAGACTCCTGGTCGAAATGATGACAAATGAGGTAACGAAATAACGACATATACAATAGATTGATAGATTTTAAAGTAATAAGACAAATGTTTTAAAATATTTTTAGCGCAAAGGGACAAGCGCTTCCTGTACGTGTAGCTGTTTATTAAGGAATGGTTTATTTTGTTTAATTAACAGAGCTTCATGAATTTTATCTTTGTATTTTGATGAACGATTTTTCAAAGCCGTAAATATTGAGTCCTAATTAAATTTAGAAGAAAACATGTTTTTGCATGCGACTTTTGGAAGTGAAGTGTTGTAAAAATGTGGTGTGCCTTTAAAAGCAAAAGTGTTTTTGTTGTAGTATGACATGTCTCTATCAGAACAAAATTTTGCTTTTGCACGTACTACGGAATTGGCATCCCACTCATTAGGATGTAAAAATATACCACTGAAAATTTGCCGATTTCAAGATTAGGTATGTATGTACCATATAAGTGAGACATGTGACATCAAAAGGTTTACTTCAATCTAAAGAATTGCTGAAACTATTTACAGCATTATTGGATTCGCCATTTTATTATATCTTAAATAGAATACTGGGAGGCAATTCTTTAATCAAATTTTGAGTAGAAAAGCGTAAACATGGTGTCGCGAAAGTTCACTGGGGTGAATAACTTACCTTACCAAAGAAGTTTTTGCGTTTTCGTCACTTGACGATGAAGTCATTGCAAACCAAGTACTAGCAGGTAAAAATATTGGTTTCACTATGTTGCTAAGAAACGTAACAAATTGCAATTGTATTACAAGAAGTGATCTAATTTAATTTAAACATTGTATTTATGCTTTATCTTCTGTTTTTATTTTTGTGTTCTTGTTTTTGTGCCTACAATGAAAAAAGCAAAAAAATGAATATTGGTTTTAACATTTTTAATCAACTACAGTAGCCAGTGTTGGGAACGAGTCTCTCAGGTTTGAGTCGCAAGTCATTGATGTCGAGATTTTAGTCGAGTCGAGTCATTTCGTCTAAACGATTCGAGTCAAGCCGAGTCTTTTTTTGCCACAGCTCGAGTCTTTCAATCACTTTATTGCCAGTGTTTAGTTTCCTTTGATATTTTTAATAATTGCAGTCGATTTGTGTAATGTTGTTTAGTAGCCTAAATTACAATTTTTGGGTCCTAAGCTAGGCTAAGCGAAATCTCAGAGAACAAAAATCTTACAGGCTTGCAATACAAAATAATAAAAATGATTTGCAAGATTTTGACTCAATGCCATAGTTGCCAATAAGGTCGTCCGCAGAAATTTTTTGAGGAGGAGCAAAAATGTCCTTTGGCACGTATTTGCTTTCTGCATTTTTTGTTTTTTGCATTTTTGCATACAAGGTAATTACCTTGTATCTCATATAACTTAACACACAAACAATTATTCAGAAAACATTGAGTAAAGTTTTATTTTGATCAGTAAACGCTGAGTGATTTACGAACAACATGAAACAAAGCAGAGGTAGTGCTGGTTGCTAGCATTTTTCAGGCGATCTCCTATTAAATTAAGAGGGATCTGCCATCAATATCACACTAAGATGAGTAGAAAAATTGCTAAAAAATGATCACCAACATTATACCGTACTATACAGCAATCTATTACAACATGCCCATGACTCGTTGGACACGTTGTAATAGATTATTTTATGGCACAACATGATGTTGGCAATTGTCTTTAAGCAATTTTTCTATTTATCTTAACGTGAAGCAATTATTGCTTTCCAAGGCCATAAACCTTAAAACTAATTCTGTCTCTGTAAAACAAGTTATTTGTTTTTTAAGGTTACAAGCATAATGACTGAAAATAATACCTAACGATTCTTTCAGGGAGGGTACAGGCATAGTAGCTCTTATCCGTACGCCACTGGTTGGCAGTGTGTAAAAAATTTTATACTTAAACATGCAAATTTTCAAGGTACAATATTTAAGACATTAAACTTTCCCAGACAGAAAAGTTTTTTCAAGCTAGTTATTTCATTGCCAGTAGACTAATCGAGTCTTGACTCGAGTTTCGATTCAAAGTATGCGAGTTGCGAGTCGAGTCGAGTCGTTTCCGGCAAATGACTCAAGTAAAGTCGAGTCTTTTTTCACACCGACACGAATCGAATTGACAGTAGCGGTAGCAACTTAGCAAAATCTGAAAAAGTAGCGACGCCACCGTTCCCACTATTTCAAAAGGCTACTTCCCACCTTTGCTAAGCGCCAAGCAAGAAATCTTTTTTAAAGCCTTCAGTAATGACAGTAACCACAGAAACAAACAAAAGTTTGCAGTTGTTACTTTACACGTGAAAAGGGGCGAGGAAAAAATAAAAAAGTGCTCGGCGATTAGCATAAAAGGTTAGTTGGCAAGCAAATTTGCATATAGGTTAAATTTGTCAAGCAGGTGATTAAGTAAGTGGTATTGAATTCCGGGCAAACAGAAACGTGAAATGTAATGACGCTACTGAAATAAATATTTTTTATTTGTTTATCAAAGAAGTATTTATTAGTTTACTTTACTACACTTTTTGTATCAATTAGTTTTATTTTGTAACCAAACTAAGGATGTTATACGGTGGGGTGGCGAGACAAAATTTTAGAGAAGAGAGTGAGGAATGTGCTACCTCTAAAGATAATATCCTATTTTTCTCCTTCAAGAGTAAGGTTGCATGTGACGTCACACATTTCGCGCGAAAAAAGAGGCTGACTAAAAACTGTAATTCATGCTGGAAAGGTATAAGGAGAACACCAACTTTTGGGTTTATTTTGAAAACTAACAAGAAATTAATTAAAAATTGGAATGAATTATTGCTGGTTTGCTATTCGAAAACAAATAAATTTAATAAAAATCGATTTGTTTGAGATTAATCCTTTCAAATTGCTATTTTAAGCTAGTGCTAAATGCGGCAATGTTCATGTGAAAATTGCACATTAAAGCTTTTTAGTAAAAACCAATGGAGACACCCAATTACAAAAATTAAACAAATCTGCTTGAATATAAAGTTGCTCATATGCAAGTAGAGGAAACTCGTCTCAATACCCACCCCCTCCCCACCCCTTTTCTTTGCGCCACTGCTTACCTTAGTTTTTATTTGTCATTAGGAATTTGTCAAAGACATTTTTAGAAGTTAAGTGTGGAAAAGCTCAGCGTTCAAAATATTGACGTGTAAAACAACAAAAACTCCAAAATTGATTACTCTGTGTCGCATCTTCTTAGGCTACATGCTGCGTCAAATATTGCTCATCATTAAAGTTCTTGTGTAAAACTCTTGTTGAAAGGCAAAATCAAAATACGGTTGAAAATGTTTTGATAGGTGTTGTAAAACTACCACTGTAGATAGTTCGCCTAGTGTCATTTGTTATAACTGTAGTTGGTGTTTAGATATTTTATTTTGGGCTATTTTTTTATGTTGCCGATATTAGGCTGTACTTATTGCTATTGTAAGGATCAATGGTGACAATGCAAAAAAGAATCCAGCGTGTTCACTGTCTGCCACAGTACAACACGTGCGTTTTTGAATATGTTTACGATACAGTCAGTAGCGTATCTAAAACCAAATTTAGCGGGGTCCAAAATATTTTTAAGAAGTAAAGACATTTTTTTTGGAGAAAAACATTTTGAAATCGAGAATGTCATCTAATTTAGTCTCCAAAAAGACGGACGTGAAAACCACTTTTTTGAAGATCAATTTTTTTCACCAAAAGAATTTCGCCTAATTTGGTCTCCTAACAAGGATAAAAATCTTTTTCCTCTCAAACTTTTTTCTACTGTCTCAAGGTTTGGAGGGGAAGAGCGTCATCCTTTACCCTCTCCCCTAAATACGCCACTAGGCACTAGTATTTACATTGTTGTATACCAGATAAACTCTACTCTACTCTACGCATCTTCTTGCTAACAGTCCATCCCATGATTTCTCAAACTTTTTGGGCCACAAACTTTCATTGCGTAGCTTTATTTTTCTCAAATTACAATCATATGTCATATCAACTTTTCTATTCAACCGTCGTTGAAGTTTGATTTAAATAGAAAAATAAACTGAGTCATTTCTTGTTTAAATTAGTTTGTTAATTTGTTAGAAAGACGTACAAAAAAGCTGTGCTAAATTACATTCATTTTGTTTTTGTCGTTTTTTTTCCTTTTTCATTTGAGACGAAACACTCTGGGTGTTCCGAATCATAACTGCCGTCACTTTCATTATTCAAAATTTTCTTTCCTTTTGATAAATTTAATCTATAGCACACTTAAATCTTTTCATGAATATGAACTTAACCTCATATCGCAGGCCTAACAGTGCACCATAAATAGTGGCGTATTTAAAAAAGGGAGTTGATGAGCAAAGATCTAATGCTTTAATTGTAAGAGTATATCAAAAAATGTAAAATAAAAAAGATTTTCAAGATAATTTGCAGACAAAATTGAGCAACACTATCAGGTTTCAAATACGTGATTTGCAAAAAAAAAGCTCTTGACCTCACAGAAGGCTTCTACAAGTAAATACATCATTTTTTATAATCACTTTTTACAATCATCACTGATCATGATGCAGCAAAATTGGAACAAAAAGCATTTTATTGTCACAACCTTACAAATAGCATTAATATACGTTTGAGCTCAAGCCCAATTGCACGGTGTAAAAGATTTACATAATCAAAAATAGAAAAATAGGTTTGAATATTGTGCTTTTTATATTCTTTATTTTTTTTATTTACAGATCCTTTGCAGTCGTCATTGATCTCCTGTGGTCAGCGAACCACAGTTTCGGAAACATTCATCTATTGGATATAAGCCGGTGAAAAATTGCCATAAAAATAAAACTATAAAGCATTCTTGCTTGCTTAAACAAATTTACAAGTTTAACAAACTTCTTTTTTAAAAAAGATGTTGGTTATTAGCAATTTTTTTAAACGACAAAAAACCTCGTATAAAAAGTTCATTTGAAATATAAATGTAACGTCGTATCAAAACATTAATATAATCAAGAATGAAAAAAAGAGTATCGTAGGTTTATGTTGGGAAAAAAATCAATGCAGTAGTGTAGGCTTTCGTGGTGTAGGTTCATCAGCCAAAAAAATTTCTCGTGTTTTTAAAAGCTAAAACTTACTTTACTGGTTGGATATATAGCTTATTATTAAGATTAATCACCTTTTCTGATCACCGCAAACATACGAAACCCGAGATGGCGTCCACATGATGGCTGAGCACAAACAATACGACATCTTGGAACGTATGTATAATTTAGTGCAAATTCAGTGGCTTGCATGTTTTTTGAGATAAGGGATGCCATGGAGTTATTAAAGTTAGATAATGCGAATGATACAGGCGTTGAACTTACATAGACTTCCGAGAAGTAAAGTAGTACATGTCTTCTCAAATGTTTGAGATATGAGGAAATTGCTTACTATTTAAGCAAAAGAAAAATTTATTTGGGCAAAATGCCTATTCTTTGTGCAATCATTACCATGAAAAAAGGGTCAAACAAATTCATTTTGAAAATCTAGATCTCTAAAAAATATTTGCTTAAAAACTCCGCCAACGTTTCTCTTTAAAAATTCAATGTCCAAAATATTCAAAACCATTCAATTTTTCACCTCTGTTGAGACGTCACCAATCATTTTTTGGGCAAAGCCAGCAATGCTACTTCAAATATTCTTTGGCCCGCACGCTTATGCAAATTTTAAAATGTCATTCAAAATGTCTGCCATATGCTCGGAACAAAAGTTACACTTCCTCTATCCAAAAGCATTTTCTATTCAACAAGATTTTGTAATAATTATAAATCAAGTTTCAAGTAATGGAAATACATTTTTAGCAAGGAATACATAGATGTAATGTAGGGCCGCAACTTTGTCAGTTGGGACTCCGAGATAATGCACACAAAAGGAACCACAACCTTTTGTGTTGGTATGAGCCAACCAATACTTACATTAATTTTTTTTTCATAAACTACGTTTGTTTTGCTTTCAGAATCCGAAAAGAAATATTACAGCCATGCATACACAGAAATAAAACAATTTTAGGCTGATAGACCACACCGGAGCAACTAATTTTGTTTAGTGGACACATGAAAAATTTTAAGCTGTGAGGCAGCCACACGACGCAACGTCTAATAAACACGCCATACTTTTGGTCGGATAACAGCTTACTTATTCAAAGTGATTTCGTGGGTTATCTCACAGCTCTTCTTTATTGCTGCATCCACGAACGGGTGAAGCTTAAACATATTTTGCTGATTGACAACCTACTTAGCAAATCTTTGATATTTTTCTCTCTCTGTTTTTATTAAACCTCGTATATTTTCTATGTTTCATAGCAATAACCGTTTACATAGTATTCTTTAAGCACAAAAATAGTGTTGTATATAAAAGTCCCAAAATGGACGATGGTCCCCTTCTAAACAATTTGACTGGAGGAAAACTTGTAAAAAAGCGTTAGTGTCTACTCCAGAGCTTTCCAAGCTGTGTGTCGCGACACACTAGTGTGTCGCTTATGGCATGATGGTGTGTCGCCATCTAGACTTGAAATGATATTTGATACCATCTATTTTCAGTTCTGCAATTAGTATTATTTTTGACTGCATCCCCTTAAAAAGGTGATCTCACAATTGCTAAATTTTCAGGCGTCTTAGGCCTACATACGCATGGAAACAATCCCCGTTGCGTAGTCCGAATAAACTCATCGAAAGTTTGTCATTCTTATTAGTTTATGACGTAATGTTTGCTTGCTATTCAATAATGCTTTTTCTCTTCTACTAATAATAATGACCAGTTTTGGAACTTTTTAGCCTCAACATCACATCAGTTTTTTAGTGTTCTGTTTTTAGTTTAAGAAAGAATTTGGTAAAAAAATTGCTAGCTCGGCAATTATCCGAAGAATTTGATTAAACTTTACAGTAATAGGGAATAGCACTTAAGTTTGTTTGCTGTGTAACCAACTCTTTGTATTTACTCTTATTTTAATAACCTAACTGCACCTCTTAGAATGAATAAATTTCCAATTAAAAAAGGAAAAACTGTTGAAGGTGACGTTCACAAAATACAAGATGAAGTGCAAAAGACATGTAAAAGAAAAGTTTGCAACCCTCGATTAAACACAGAGAAGATTATATGAAACTAGGTTTTACATTTTCTGGTAATAAAAACAATCGTTGTTCTCTATGTTGCAAATGAAAGTATGGTGCTAAATAAACTAAAACGTCAATGTCACGAATAAGTGAATTTGCGCTAAAGAATAGTTTTGCTTATGTATAGAGTCGTAATCTGTTTGTTTTGCAGTATTCATATTTTATTGTAAATCTAAATTGTTTGTAGCCCTAACTTGCTAAACTGTTTTCAAAGAAAGACCTTTTTTTCGGATTTATAAATAGATTTGTAACTTACATGCCTTTCTGACGTCACAATGACTGTCTAGGTGACTTAGTTTTCCAGCGTATTCTAGTGATTCTTGTTTCTTCTCAAAGATTTTCCTTTTTTTATTATTACCGATGACATAATTTATTAACGGTGTTTTTCCTGTGTCATGTGATGTTCTAGCAATTTCTAGATTATTTTCCAGCTGTATATATAAGGCAGCGAGATTTTTTCCTTTTCATTCTTAGGGTATAATTCAGAGCGAGATACTAGAGTGTAGTAAAAAGGCGTTGTTCTGTCGTGATTGTTGTGACAGCAATCAAGCAATTATTTTGGTGGTTTTAGTTTTTTTAGTCTCTGATAGTTAATTATTACAGTGCTTTAGTTCTGTGTATTGGCAAGCAAAGGAGTTCGAAGTTACAAAGTGGTTTGTGAATATATTTGTTCCGTTCTTGATCGAGAAGTCCGCGGGTTAAAGTATCTTAGTAGAAGCCAATCTTTTCCTAGCTATTAAGTTGCAACCAAACTTAATTATACGATCGATACTGCAAGTCGCTTCAATTTCAAGAAGTAAATTAAAGTTGAAATAGAATCAAAAACTCTATTAAAACGCGACAGTCACTTTACCTCAAATACGGTCATTTGTAAGAAAAACCAGTGGAATACTTTATTCAGCTTTCAAAATCTCTAAAGAAGCAGTCTACAGCATACACAAAGAGAATGAAGACAACAGACAAGGCTCAAGAAGCCAGTTACTTGGTTGCGCAAATAATTGCCAAAAATAAGGAGCCACCTACTATTGCCGAAACCACTATAATACAGTCTTGATGTGCTATTATTCAAACAATGCTTTGTCCTGAAATAGAAAGAGAAGTCAAAAAATTTCCTCTGGCGGACAACACAATTAGAAGGCGAATTCGACACATGTCTGGAGATATCATACACCAAATGACGAATATTTTTAAAGATGGAAATTTGATGTTTGCACTGCAGTTAGATGAATCAACGGACATAAGCGGAATATCACAAATATTGGCTTTTGTACGATTCATTCATAACGAGAAAATTATTGAACAATTTTTGTGTTGTCAAGAAATATTAATGAGAACAACTGGTGAAGAAATTTAAAATTCTAGATAGCTTTATGAAAGAAAATAATTTGCTATGAAGCAATTGTGTAGGAATATGTACAGATGGTGCACCCTCAATGGTTGGTTCAATAAAAGGTTTTACAGCTCTGGCAAAGAAAGAAAATGAAAAGGCTATATTCACACATTCCTTTTTACATCGCGAAAATTTAGTTGCTAAAGCCGTTGGAAATTAACTGAAAGATGTTATGAATCAAGTGGCTCGAATGTTCAATTACATTAAACGTAGGCCTTTTCAATCACGATTACTTGCAAAAATTTGTGAAGAAATGGGAGCAAAGTTTAAAAATGTTTTACTACACACTGAGGTTCGTAGGCTCTTAAGAGAAAGAGTACTTTGTCGCGTATACGAATTGAGAGAAATGATGCTCCTACTTTTTAGGGAAAATATGCACAATGAATTCTGTGATTAAATTCAAAACGAACTTTGATGCACAAAATTGGCATATCTTGCAGATATAATTGAGCATTTAAATAAACTAAATACTAGTATGCAAGGAAAAAGAGAATATGTTCTTGCGTTAGTAGATAAAATTTTCTGCTCTGAGAGACAAGATAACAATTTGGATAAGGAAAGTAAAGAAAATTATTTGGAACGTTTTCCCAAAACTGAAGAATGCAAATTAAAATATGATATCACCTTGCTAATTACTGACCATTTAACATTGCCTCAGAAGAAAATTAATCATTACTTTCCCAATCTTGAAATTCAAGACCATGATTTGATCAGAAGTCCATTTGTTTCAAGTGACACAAGAAACCTTTCTCTTGTTGAAGAAAAAGAATTAGGTGAAATTAAAAATAATTGAAGTCTGTTAACGATGTATAAAAAGAGTGACTGGGATAACTTGTGGATTCGCGTTTCAAAAATTCATCTGAACATAGCCAAAAAACCGTAAGAAATTCTTCTACAATTTTCCACTCCGTGCATTTGCGAAGAGTCCTTTTCAACCATGACTAATGTAAAGTCAATGAAACGTGGAAGCTTAAAAATGCGTGATGACAAAATGCTATTGTCTTTATCTGACATTTAACCAAATATAAAACACTGTGTTCATCCCATCACGCTCCTGTATCTCACTAAAGTTTTAAGTTGAGATTTTTCGGCAAAATGCTTTTACTTGTGTCTGAAGAAAAAGTTATTTGTGTTTATTTAGAACGTGTCACGAACATATTTGTGTTCAAAAAGTGTGTCACCAACACAAAAAGTTTGCAAAGCACTGGTCTACTCAAATAAGGTTTTTGAAACCCAACTAGGCGAAGCAATTACTTTTTAATAACTGATCTTCTCCCACCTACGTCAATATTTAAGAAATGGCAAAAACGACAAATTAAGCATATTTTTGATGGTTGTAGCCACCACCAATTTGATTAAATGGTGATCGTAAGTTTGATGATGGTCGATGGCAGATGCTATTGCTCTACGTGACTAAAAATATTTAACCAAAATTATTCGCTTCTGATCACAAGGAACTCTTTTAAACTGAGTCAAAGCGAACAAAATGTACTTGATACAACTGAACTGAACTGAACGCAATGAAAACAAAGTCAACTTATTTAGGCAATGCGCAAAAGGCTTTAAGTAAGTCAGAAACTTAAAATGTGCCCTAATTAACTAATCTGCGTCAACAAAGAAATTAATCGAAGTAGCATTAAAAGCAATAAAAAAATTAAGTGATTGAAAATAGCAAAGATCAAAAACACTGTGACATAAAAATCTGGTTAAAAACCGCTAGATAATAACTTCTCCGCTTATGATCCGCTTCCGGTCGATTTTCTCAAGGCTTGTTTTGGCTTGGCGAAACGTTACATATTTCTGAAATACTGAAAAATAAAGGGAATTTCTGAAATATAGAAAAGTAAAAAGATCAACTTTTCGAAAGCGGTTATTGTATTTGGCAGAAACAGGCCAAATTCTGTAACCTGTTTGGAAAGTTTATCTCCAGAAAAGAGATGACCAAGCTGAAAATTCCCACTGGTTGGTCTAAACTTCATAGCTGTTTTCAATATCACAATTATATCTAAACTTCAGAATTTAGCATCTTTCTATCAGAGAAAATTTCTAAATACACCATTGCGAATAAATTTATTCCCTACAAATTAATCATTAATCATGCTGCTTTTCTCTCCATCTTAATCCTAAAGATGCCAAGTTTAGAACACCGCATCTTGCATTAATTTTATGTTTTATGCAGATTTCATTCTTAAAAACAACTCGATATGTAGTGCTGTAAAACCGATAGAGAGCAGATAAGCCAGCCCAGCCTTAAATCTTTTGGTCATGAAAGTAAAATACACTATATAAAGAAGAGATTCAAAAAACATTATATTTCGAGATAGTTTCTCTTTGACAACAATAAAATTAATATTGAGAATGATAACAATTCTATGAGAGGGAATAAATTTGTCTTTACTGTTTGAGAAATAATTTTCTTGTCACCTCCTGAGGACCATATTGAAAGAGACGGCAGGCCAGGTGTGGCCAGCGGGTATGCCACATGATAATTTCTACAGGAATTCCATTTCGATTTCTTCCTTCTTCCCACTGATGGTTTGAATTTCTTATTCCACCTTATCATTTATCACAACCGATCCTATACAATCTTTTGCCACCAATTTTTCACTCTTCAATTTAATCGCTATTTGTTTCTCCAGTCTACGATACATTTTCTCAATTTACGTCATCTATGTATTCTTCATGTCATCTATATCCGTCAATAGTTTGTTATTTCGATTCATAAATGCTGCCATGACCTTCGATCTAGCACTCGTATCAGCAAACTTCTCGACTTTGCAATGCATTACATCCTGTCATCCCTTCTTTTCCATTTTTTTTACTTCATGGCAACGATCTCCAATCCTTAGAACTCGAAAGGCCGCTTTTGCGACCTAAAACTATATCGTATATACCCCTAAGCCCGGTATCCGGCCAGCCACATACCCTCGCTAACAACTGACAACCATAGCAACACAGCAACCATTACAACATAGCAGCGAAGTTCATACAAGATACATGACTATTAGTGTATAGTACTATATTGTAATGTATTTACTGCTAATAATTCAAGGTGGCGTGTGCACTACCCTTTGATAATTCAGGGATCAATGGGCTAAACCAAATGATTATTTTTTTGCTGTATCAGTAATCATGCTTAGTTCTTTCTTCATCTGTTAAACCTTTTTTGTTCTTTTTCAGTCATCACCTACTTCCATTTTTGCTTTTCCCCCATCTTATTCACCATCTCTTTTCTCACCTGTATTTACTTGTAGAAGCATTCTGTGAGGTCAAGAGCTTTTTTTTTTGCAAATCACGTATTTGAAACCTGATAGTTTTGCTCAATTTTGTCTGCAAATTATCTTGAAGATCTTTTTCATTTTACATTTTTTGATATACTCTTACAATTAAAGGCTTTTTCGGGAGTTTTCTTTTATTCACTTTAATCATCTTCGTTGCTCTCGGCAGTATTCTTTCCTTCAGTTGTAACCACCTCACTTTTATATATCTTTCGGTTTCTCATTTTCATTTCTCATCAGGTTCGAGATCTCTACATGAAATTTGGTTTCCACTTCTTTTTCTTTCAATGCTTCCATCTGATTTTTTGCTTACTTCTAGCGGTCATTTTGAAAGCTATCAAAATGTCATCATCATTAAGTCGTGGTCAGAATGAATACTTGCATCTGGGTGTGTATGAGCATCGTTTACGTTGTTCTTGTATTGATCTGGTATCATGATGCTATCCACTTGATTTTTGCTCCAGTCTCTCGGAAATTTTGACGTGTACTTCCTTCTTTCAAATTTTTATATCATGTGTTCATGATGCACAGCTTATCGAACAGTTGTCCATCTATTGTTGCGTGTGCCCAAACCATATACTCCAACAAAATTTCCTTCTTTGCTATCTCTAACTAGTGCATTCATGTTCCCCTAGAACAATTGTTTACTCTTTACTTGGCATGTAATCTATTTTTACTTCTTTTTTGTTGTGTTTTAGTGACTGCCAGTGTATCAGTTGTTCATCTTTTTGTTTCGTTTTTGATGTTTCGATTGTTTCTGGCTGTACCATACTTCTAACGTTCCAAGTAGGCCACACCAATCTTTAAAACCTTTATAGGGTTTGCGCATTATCACGATCTGGGAATCACTAAATGCTTTCCTGTCGGAGGCGATGTCACTTGTTGGGATGGAACCGTTAACGTCGTTAGCACAGTTTCTATTGCGGCACAATGTCATAGACAATATTGAAGTAGTTTCTCGTGGCATTACTCAGGTTTCTTGGATGGGTGTTTTCTTGGCTATTCAACCCCATAGTTGTGACCTCGGCAGTGACTATCACTCCGAGCCGGAACGGGCCAGGGAGTAGTGTAAAATTAAGAGGCGGTTCCAATATTTCTAAACTTCACAAATCTCGACGAAATACTTTACTTAGGATCTAGTTTTACGTCATACTCTGGGATGGATTAAGGTTTTAATAAGCCTGGGGCAACTTGGTAGTCATAGACCTATATTTTATTCCCGTGAAATCTACTATAGATAAGATAAAAATGAAATATTCAAATTAATAGCGTAAAAGTTACACAAGAAATATTTACTTGTTAAACAAATTTAAATAACTTGTTTTCTGAATATATATAAAGCAAAGCTGTAGCAAACATTATTGGCGAGCATTTATACCAAAATTTTGTTTTCAATGCAACCTAGAGCTCAAGAATTCAAACTTTTCGGGCCTACACAAGCGCGCAGTTGATTGTTTACCCCTTTGAGCTCTGAGAAGAAATCCTGATCAGAACAAAGAAAAATTATGAGGCAAAGACACATGTTTAACACATTAGGAAATGCAGACGTAAGTGTCTTTTCAATTATGAAATTAAGTTTCTATGCTGCATTTGCTGTTAAATGTAATGTTTCAGTAGCCTAGAAAAATAAATCATTTTCTCGATCAGTGATCGTTCTAGATCATCTGGATAATGGCAAAGCATCCCCAATTACAGAGCGCACTTTTGAATTTTACCGTTAGTTGTGTTACTTAATTCCGCCGGAAACAAAAATATGCTCCGAAAATGACCATACGCGGCAACTTGAGTTTTTATTGACAAAAAAGTTTAGTCAGTAGCCAACAAATATGAGTTTGCTTTGAATCTTCTCGACGGATCAAATTAGGTGCCTTTAGAACCAGCTTCGTAGCTTTTCAAGCGTACTTTTCTTTTCCTTTAAGTCTCTTAAATTGTAATGATGGCAGCCGCTCAGTAATCTACCTCTTTCTTCAAACGCTTAAAATTAGGATCTAAAATATTTTGACGAAGAGATGTAGTTACAGGTAGGGACACAGCAGGGGTGCAGCTCCAAGCGTAAGAGCTGCTAAGAGTTCTGAATTTGGAGAGGGAAAGTTGTGAGCAACTTAGATGGACCCATTTGGAGCAAGCGCAGCATTGCACTGACTTGCCCAGCCAGGTCACATTTCCAGCGCACACTGAACAGGGATAGATGAGACCAGGGTTGGGATGGACGTTACCGCTCATCAAAAGAAAGAGAAGAATCAGGAGGCGAAGACGGGCAAGAGAAAGGCAGGAGAAGAGAGAAGACAGGTGACCGATTTTAAAAAAGTTGTGCGCTGTCCTTCTGCGGTCGTTTAGGGGGCAGCACGGCGAAAAAATGAAGGAGAGTGTCCGGAGTAACTAGGACCCTCGGGAAGGTCAACAGCCATTTTGACCCAACCCAAACGGTGTCGGGGACCGCACCACCACGTTGAAGCGACTGTTGATTGGTGCAGTTGATCTTCTCTTTAACCCAAATCTAACCCTAAATCTGTATACTTTCTTCTTCGCTCTGTCCTTGGCCTTTTTTCTTGTCTTCCTCCTCTCCTAACTTCCCCGAATGTTCCTCTCCCAGGGAATCGGCTTCGGTCTTCGCCGCTTACTTGAGATCTCACTTTTCTGTTTCTCAGTCAAAGATCCTGCGTAGCAGAGCCAGAGGCTATCTTTTCGAGCTCCGCCGAGCCATGTGCCCTGAGGAGTCTCACTCGTCCTTTTGCTCTACTTTCTTCCCCGCTAAACTTCTTGCGGCTGCCTCCAACCTATCCTCGTCCACTGCCACTGGTCCAGACAAAGTTGCCTATTCCATGCTAAAGCATCTTCCTCGTTCTGGCATCGATTTTCTTATTCACATCTTCAATCCTTCCTGGACTTTGCATTCCTTTCCTTCCTTCTGGAAGACATCTTCTATTATTCTCATCCACAAGATGGGAAAGCCTCTCGACTCTCCTGCTTCCTTCCGGCCTATCTCTCTCACCTCCTGCGTATCAAAGCTTTCTGAACGCATCATTCTATCCCGTCTACTCTTCTTTCTGGAATCTAATTCCATTTTTTCTCCCCGCCAGGCCGGTTTCCGCCCTGAATGGTCTACATTAGATCAAATTCTGTACCTTTCTCAGTCCATTTCGGATGGGTTTAACAAACCCAGGCCGGACTCTCGGACAATCCTCTCTAATATTGATTTCTCTAAAGCTTTTGACTCTGTGTGGCAACCTGCCCTTTTCCACAAATTCATTTCGGCTGGCCTCCCTCGTTGCTTTGCTCGTTGGACTCAATCTTTCCTTTCTGATAGGCACGCTTGCGTAGTTTATCAAAAACACAATGATCGTTCCTTTCGAGTCGGTCGAGGTGTTCCACAAGGATCCGTTCTTGGCCCTGTACTTTTCTCTCTCTTCATCAATGATCTTCCGGCTTCTCTACCTTCTTCCGTCAGCGCTCTCTTTACGCTGACAACCTGGCCATTTGGTCCTCCTCATCCTCAGTCCCCACGGCGGTGGAGGCCACACAAGGAGCTCTGTTTCGATTGGAGCGCTGGTCTGAGTACTGGTGTTCTCCTCTCAATCCGAGCAAATGCGAGGCCTCCTTCTTCTCAGCGGATTCTCACCAAGCTAACCTCCAGCCCAACTTCCTCCAACTCGGCTCCCGCCTCCGTTTCAATCCCACTCCAACTTTTCTTGGGGTCATCTTCGACCGCACTTTTTTACTCTTTCATCTTATAAACGGGCTCTTTGTCTCCCAACCTCCTTTGCCATTTTATGTTTGGCCAGACTTGGAGTGAAACCAAGACTCTGCAGATCTTCCTGGAGAGCTTTTACGTCCGCTCACCTGTTCATGCTTTCTTCTACTTCTCCTGGGGAGGCTCTTCTTGCTTGCTCTTTCTTTCTTCCTTGAAATCTACCTTTTTTCACTGTGAAGTCCACTCTTTCCTCTTCATGCTCCCCCTCTGATCCCCTCTCTCTCGCCAAGATGCAGCTTTCGCTCACCTTGACTCTCTCCCACATCCCGATCTGATACTCTGGACAGATGGCTCTGTTCCTTTTCCTTTGGCAAAGGCGGCTTCGGCGTACTTGCCAACTGCTCTCTCTGTGGCACTGAGGCCACTCCTTTCTTTTCAGAGAGCCCAGTTTGTTCAAGTTTTTCCGCTGAAGCTTGCACCATTCTGCACGCTCTTTGCTGGTCTCGCCAGCAACAATGAGTCTGTCATTTCTCCTCTCCTCTCCTCCTGTCTGACTCTCGCTCTGTCCTCGCCACCCTGTCCTCACTTACATCTTATATTCTACCTCAAACTCTCTGGAAGATCTGGCACGAACTGTCTTCTCTCTCCTCCTGTTCTATCAGGCTACAATGGGTTCCCGGACATTCGTTTCACCCAGGGAACGACGCGGCTGATGAGCTGGCCAGACGGAGAGCGCTACTCGCGCCCTCTGCGAACTCTTGCAGTTTCTCTTCTCTTATCTCTCGTATCCACTTTTGTCTTTTTTCGGACTGGAGGCGTACCGTCCCCTCGAAATTCTTTAACACACAGGTTCCCTCGATTTCCACTGAGGAACTTGTGATCCCTCGTCACGCACGCTGTGTCCTCTCTCGCCTTCGTTGCAACGGACACAGCCTTCTGTTAAGCTTTTATCTTTCTAGGATTGGCAGAATCGAGAATTCTTCCTGCAGCGCCTGCGGACACTCGTCTCAGGACACCTCTCATCTCATTCTGCACTGTCCAGCTACGGACTCTTTGTACCGCTTGCTCTTTGGCGACTCTCTGTCTCTCTACGACCTCTGGTTCAGGCACTGGGAAGTTGTCCGGATTCTAGGGGCTCCATGGTCTTCCGCCATGCCCCCATCTCTTAAGAAGAGGTGGGGTAATAACAACAACAAGTAATGTAGTTTATGGTAGTGGAGGATTTGGAGATAGGATTCGGAAGATGAATATCCATTCCAGGTTCAGTCTTTATTTGCTGAATTTATTTGCTTCTTTATGTCTCAAAAAAAAATTTTCAAAAAATTGGATTTTGAATAAGTTGATTCCGAAAATAAAAATATTTTCACATTAAATTTGGATTGAAAATGCTTTGATTTTGAGTCCAATAAAGTTGACTTTATACAAAAAAAGAATCTTCAGCTTTCATTGCAACAGAAAATGCGTCAATTTGGAGTTTGCAAAAAACAGTTTTTTCCTTCAATTTGAACTGACAATATGTCACTTGACATTTTCCATCCCTCCCTCCCCAAAAATTTCTGAATTCTCTACTGGTTTCTGAAACAGATTTACTGACGTGTTCAAAGTAGTATTGTTGTTCTGCAATATCTGAATGGTCTAATAAAACCATTCCATTATGCACGACCACAGTAGACTTCATTAGGTCTCTTGAAGATTGGATTCTCACTCAAGGTGTTTTGCCTCTTTTACCGACAAAAGCAACCATTGACATCTGGCTATAATACCAACTAGATATGCGATCTTGTGGCCGGTAGACTACAACTTCCTGTGTTGTGTTGACGCTGCTAAGCAAAGCTGGAATGATCTCTCCAGAGCACAAAACGTTTGTAAATATGGAAAACAAGCTGTTACCTATGCAGAAGCTCCCTTTACCCTTCATTGAAAAATTCCATCAGAAAAGCCAACGCCGTAGGAGTTGCCTGAACCTTGCTGTAAAACAACCTCCGATTATTTGGGTCTCTAGCGGATATTTCGAATTTTTCGTGGGGGTTGACTCTAGAAGCTTTTTCTGTGAATGGGCATGACTGCGAGGCAGGGTAGATTGAAAATTATAGTTTTCTTTTTCTTTGATGAGCTATATTTCCAAATCTATAAATCCCATCTACACAAATCACCAGTTTTTAGGCGCCAGGTAATCCAGGTTGGGTTAGGGGATGCATACATAGCGAGCGATATTATATTGATAGTTCTAAGTGGTTACGATCGATAGAGAGCGTCTTATAAGCGAGCAACAAAACAACAAAGCGAGTCCTGAAGGCGCGAGGCCTCCGAAGGAAGCAATGCTATTGAGTGATATTTTCAAATTTACAAAGTCATCCCTGGACGCGTTTCGTCCTTTTGGACTCATCAGCAGGGCTTGCCAACGGCCAAGAGATCCCCCCAATAGCATTAAAGATGACTTTTATAAAACAAACTAACACAGCGCACAAGACTTACGTGCCGTTTACTTTTGAACGAGGTTCGTTTTCAAGTACTGCTAGCCGCTCAACTATGGACTAAAACTGATATCCTTATGTAAAGCTGATCACACAAGCAGTGACTAGGCATAAAAAGGTCTTCCAAAGGTTACAAGCTAAATGTAGTGCTTTAAGGCATGGCTGGCAGCAAAAGTCGGCGCGCGAGGAGGCCAGTTCGAAAGACGCGGGTTCGAATCCCACAGACGCGTCGCATTAGCGCTGACGTTTAAGAACACAATGTGCGCGTAACGTTAAAAGGGCGCTTAACTGATTTCGGTGGGTCCCAAATGGCTGCATCGCGGCTTATATTGGTTACGTTTAGAATTACAGCTTAATAAACGCAGATACAATCCTATATAACAGATGAAATGAACAATGTCAGTTTACAATTTAACTTACATCCAAAATACACACGAATACGATAAAAAATTCATAAAATTAGATATCGGAATGTTTAACATCACAGTCAAAATGAACAAAAATACGGTACACAACTCATAATTTGAATACTAGTGCGTTGAGAATGACAGACAAAATGAACATTGGTACGTTTAAAGTCATAGGCCAGTCAAGTACAAATACCGCACACTATTCACAAAATCAAACAATAATTCTTTGAAAGAGAGCGTCGCTTTGTTTGCACTCAGTATCAAGCAGCGAAATCTCGTCTCAAAGCCTGCTCTAAATATTGGTGAGAAGTTTTATTCGTAGTTGCGAAAACCGCTATTTGCGAACGCAGTCTAAGCTATTTGTTTCCTCAGATTAGCAACTTCAGTAGTCTACTGCTGAGAGAGATCGAGATTTAGGGGATATCGACATACATAACATGACTTTATGCCCAGTATAACCAAAACTTTCTGTTTTTCATGCTTTATCGTATATTTCACTGAAAAAGCAAAGAGCCTGCTCTAAACAAAAAATCAACGAACCTACACGAATCAACAAAAGTGTCCAAAATCGAAGTTTACCTTGTATGTATTCTCCCTCGCGATATCACAGCATAGATTCAGTTTAATTCACAGTTAGATCATGACGCGTTGCCTCTGAAAAACAATTTGCGACACAGTGTTGTGTCATAGAATGAAGCGTGGTATATCTTTAAACCAAACCCCACAAACTAGATTTTAAATTTCAAAACAACATAAAATGACCTCTCAATATTTCAAGTAGAATGCTTAAAAACTGAAGATCTCTCGGAAACTGTTTAAGCATGAACCTGTTGTGGCAGCTTAGGAACGCAGCTAGAATTGATTTGCGGGATGACTAAAATTATCCGAAAGAGAACTAAAATGTCGTCAATGGGTTAATTAAAATTATTTTGTGGAGAACCAAAATAATTCAGCGGGAATAGCAAAAATGACGTTATTCGTTTACTGTTCTACTGGAATAGAGGGATTCATGATTTTGCCATATAAGATTCTCGTTCATTAATCTGTACCGGATTGACTTTGGTACATATTAGTATTATCGCTTAACTGCTTAGTTTGTATGGAACTCTAATTTAATGCTTTTTTAAATCGTGCTTGTGTTACGTGTTTCATGATTGCAATACATGTACATCTGTCGCTTGCCCACAATTACTATACGATCGCGACTATTCATCATCAATGAAATTGAATCACAGCGCTTGTTAATTGCAAATGCAGCGAACAAGTTTCTGCATCGAATTAGGAAGTAAGCGAACACACAGCAAAACCTGTGGATTTCATTGAACTACAAACTTCCAACGCCTATTTTCTGCCAAAAGTTTTTTGTGGCGCCAGGTCGGGTTAGGAGATGATAAAATCGATTCTAAGTAATTTTTATTTGTTTCTCGGAGATTTTCATTTCTTGTTTGCTTGTAAAACGAAAATTTAGCGACTATAGAAAACTTGCCAAGGTCCACTTAATAGGATAACGTTAAGGAGTATAACCTCCAAAATAAACAAAATTTGGATAAATGTTTTGTAACTATTTTAATTTAATGTTTAACAACGCTTTAAACATTTTCAGTTTTATGTTGCGGTTAAGTTCAGGGAAACAATTTGCAAAGAATTTCCTCTAAAGGTTGTTGTAGCAATTTATTCTTTTGGAAGGTTTTTTATAAAGTAAGCTTTTTGTTTTCGGTGAAATATAGCGGGCCAAAATAGCTTTTTCAATTGTCATCACGAGACTTTTACTACTTCATGCGTATGAGCTCGGTCGGGTTACCAGTCTTTAGTCGGAATTAGTCACAGCGATGGATTGACTGCTCTGCCCCACTCAGCCACGTAAGAACGATAGGCCTCAAGCACAATTTTTTGCTTTGGAAAGTAAATCAATACTCCGCTCAGTTTAGCTAATCTGTGAGCATCTTCAAATAAAACTGAGATTTTTAACTTGCTTTTATTTTCAAAGCCGTATTCTTGTCAAAATGTTGAATCATTAGCTTTTGATCAATTGCTCGTGATTCTCTTTCAAAAATTTTCGGCACGAAATTGGTGGAGTCCGACGGCCGAGGTTTAAACAAAAAACCAGTTTTGCCCCTCTCCTAACCTGACGTCACTGGCCGGCGATTACGATTTGAGTCCACTGTTTACACCGTTACCTCGTATGCACAAACGTTTAAAATTTAATTTATTTTTAATACAAATAAAAACATCAAAAGGCGCATTTTGCCACAACTCAAAATGTATAAAACAATAGAATTGAGAAGCAGCCACCAAAACTATATAGCAATGAATGACAACTACTGCGATAATGCATCAAAAAGTATTTCATTACTGATTGGAAAAATAAAATAGGTTTCTGCTGATTGACATAGAGCGACGAAAAATATTATAGATGCTATTCAAAACGGACTTAAAAGTAGACTGAAGCCGATTTCCACTTGGGTTTTGGTCCTGTTAATTTAGGCTTACCCAGATTTCAAGTTCTACAATATTTTGCAAGTAATGACCTTTTTACTGCTTTTTATCATGGGCTCGGTAAACATCAAAAGATTAGTTGTCCGGTAAACCTTAATCAAATTGTAAAGACCTTTAAAATGCGCGAACAATTTTTCATAGAACCGTTAATACAAAGCATTAAAAACGCACGTACGTGCCGAATGTTGATTGTGACTAGAAACAGATATTCTCAGTGCACTGCAATAAAACTAAAAATTAAATTTCTAGACTTAGCCTTGGACTCCCACGCAGCGTGAAAACAACCTATTGGTTCACAGGTAGACTGTCAAAGTGCACTTCACATTGAGGTGTTTCGTACCCATGCCAGCCCGTACCAACGTCTATAACGTGGAATTAATTGCAATAGCCCAGTTGCTGCAAAGAAAAAAATACAAATAACACTTTATAACTAGGTTTCTCCGTAAGTACAGCTTCTACTTCCAAATCTGATCAAATTAAAATGAAATATACAGACCTAGAGCGCAATTATCGCTTTAAGTTCGTTTTCTAGAGGGGAGGGTGAACCGTAAATAGTTGATCAAACACTTTAGAAAGTAATTTTCTAGAAAAACCTGTTGCAAAATTTGAGGTGAAATTACTCGCCCTTACCTTTACTTTTACAGCCACGCCTGTGGGTAGGAAGTGTCAGCTTATTCAAAACAGAGAAAACCAACATCTATGATATGATGTGTTCAAGGCTAACGCATCACAAAACTCTTACGCCAACCAAGACGGTGCTTCAGGATGGGAAAAACTGTACAACCCCAAAGGGATGCGCACGAACATACTTGACTCGATTCAAATTTCATTTCTAAGTCGGACTTGTTCTTATAGCGCAAGTGTCGTGCAGAGAGCAGCGTTCAATCAACGGCACAAGTCGACTAGTAATAAAGCTTGAATTCAGCATACTGAGCCGGAGTTTCAAATTTAACTTAAGAGCTTAGTAAAGGGATGGGGGAAACGGACGCTTCTCTCAAAAAATATTATCAAAATTATAGCAAAACATTTAGTAACTGAAAATTTTTTCTACGGAAAACATGCGTGAAGTTTTGTTATACTTCACATTGTTTTTATCTTATCATTAATTTTTGTCGCACTTCCTAAACTGAAATCCTGGCTCCATCCAGCTTATATTATTTCTAATCGAGTTCACGCATAATACTAAAGACCAACGTCTTTAGTAAACCAATTTTTAGTCGTTTTTTTGTGAGGGGGTAAGTAAGATAACTTCCCTTCATTACGATTTTGGTGGCTACAACTACCGTGTTTCCATTGCCAACTTCATATCTCACTTCTGCTCAAAACAGTAGTGACATAACATGTGTCGCTTGGGTTTTCATAGATGACACCCGTTACGTTAAAACTGTTTTCAAAAACAAAACTAGACCACAAAGCTGACAAAGAAAACACCAAACAGTGAAATAACATATTCTGACAACTGTAGCTTTTCTACTGTACTTCAAATGAGAATAAAATGTAACAAATAATGCACCGGGATCATGTACAAATTCTATGTCACATAGCGGTCAAACAAAAAGAATTCAAAACATATCCTACCTCAGTAGTTACCTTAACTCTGCACCGCTGCTTTACATATGAAGTAAAGTGTATGTGAGTGATCAAAAGTATAAAAAAGCACCAAAATCCATACAGCAATAATCAATACGTGAAGGGCTTTGTGACGTCATAAAAGCATACGGAGTAAGACCAGCAAACATAAAGCACCATAACAGGCGAACTATACTCCTTAAATGCTCTTAGCTATTTTGCTATTAACCTAAGGACCGAAGCACCCGCCTCAAAGCTGCACGCGCCGAACGCTTTTGAATGGCAGAATCATTTCTTCTTTGGCGAGACCCACAGTCCAACTTTGGGAAATTTTGCTTTGCCGAATTTCGATTTTTTTCCCGATTTTGACTTTTTCGTTCCCTCGTCTAAGGATTCTTTGCTCCCTACGTCAGCTTTGGGATGAGATCCATCGCCTTGCGAGGGGCTACGGGGGCGGGGATTGTTTGTCGGACTATTAGACGGTTTAAAATTAGACTCGATTCTAAAGTCATGCTGGTCAGAAGCCAGATGTTTTTGAGCACCAATTTCCCCCTTCGCCAAATCTGGGTTTGGTGAAATTGACATTAAAGAGTGGTTGGTATCCCCGAAATCGTTTTCGGGGCTGATTCCTGCTTCCCGGTACGCCAAAGAAGGATTAGGAGTCACGGCACGCCGGACCCGGGCAGGAGAAGCAGTCTGGTCCATCGGTGTAATTTGTCCAGACGAATTCGCTCGCCGACGAATCAATTTAGAAAAATTCTGACCGCCACGAAACGGGCTTAACGGAGATTTAATCGGTGATTTGGAAGCCGGAGAAGTCTGCTCCGTTTCAGGCGGATGATTCCGTCTTGCGGTTGCATCAGATCCGGAAAGGGCACTCGACGAAAGAGAATGGACACTGCCAACCGGGTTGCTCTCTGCAATAAAAGCACAATGGTTCTAAACTTTCAGCTTGAGTTTCTCTAAATGGTACTGACGGTGCCAGAACCGTGTCAAAACCAGATTGCAAATTGATTCGCAAAATTACGCCAGTGACGAAAAAGCTCTTGATCAACAAAGTGAAAGATTTGGAGAGTTGGGTGCGCGGTATCTTATTATCCCATGATCAAGGAAAAGCCTTGTGTTGGCTGCAAAACAACCTGTAGTCAGACCTGTTTCGCAGTAGCCACTACTGCTTGGACAGAACGATTCTACCACCATCGGAACTGAGCAGGTAAAATCGTTACGTAAAATTGTTTCCTCGACAAAACAATGTGGTTGTCGAGAGGTTTGAACACACGACTTTGAGTTCATTTGCGACATAAGACGTTTTCAACAAAAGCTAAGAGCTTTAACTATTTGGCGTAATGACGAGCATTTGCCATCTATTAATGCGAATTATGTATCCATAACTTTACGGTAGCAAGACTGCTACTTCCACGTGGAAGTATGCAGTTTTATGTACAACGGCAGACACAAACTAGATTGCTAGAAACAGTCAGAAGAAAATTAAGTCAAATCGTGTAAGCCAGAGGCTCCCAAGTTGTATGAATTCCCGACGCACTAATGCCATCTATAAAATCAAACGACGCACTTTATGAGTAGGCCGCAAAAAAAGTTCTAAAAAAATTATCAAGTCAAAAATAGGGACAAGAAAGCCCTCATCATAAGTTGACCTTCAACACAGAGATCTAGTCAACAATAAACACGAAAGGCTCTCAACGCAGGTTGATTCCCAAAAAAGTCATCAGGGATGTAAACTTGCAACGCCTTTACATTCTTCAAATTGCGAACAGTTGGGAACCTCTGGTCTAAACGACTGCTTCATGCCACACCAAACCATGCAAGGAGCAAAAATCGAGAAAAAAGTGGCAACAAACACAACCCATGCCACAAAATTAAATTTAAGTGTAGTTTAGCGCACTACAAGCATAGCAGAGGTATCATCTCGTTTCTATATTTCGACTACAGGAGAAAAGTGTAATAGGTATTTGTTCGTCAACACGATACGTCAGCGCGCCATTGAAAATGTGCTTGTTGGAACCGGCATTAGGATTTACCGCACATTTCAGGCAATGCCTAAATTGTAAAACTAGATATTGCTGATGCAACGTTTACCATACCATCCTCCCTTGCTTGATCGGTAATATAGTGATGCTGCTCATTCAACTCGTTGCAAGAGTTAAATACTGAGCCATCTACCATAGGCAGGCCCCTTGTAGACGGTGAGGCTACCAACTCGTATCCATGACTGTTTCAAAATGGCTATCGTTTTTGTCAACCCGATCAGCATTTTCCATCTTGCTTAATCGACTTTGCGATTGCGAGTAAGGACTGGATGGTTCGTTCTACGCCGAGACTTCATCTCAAGGCAAGAATTACCACCACCATCATGCAAATCATCAACCATTTTTTTACAACAAACTTTGATTTTAAGGAAAACTTTACAAAGAAGTAGATCCCTGGTCATTTCTTTCTACCTGGTGTAGTACAGGGTTTGTAGTGCAGTATGTGTCAAGTTGTCAGCCGCTAACCAACTGTGTTTTGCATCCGTAACAGCAAGCAAGCATAACAAAAAATCCAACAGGCATAAGCTTAAGCTTGCTAATTAAACAAGAATAAAATTAGTAAATGATTAAGCTGGAAACAGTTTTTTCTGGTTTTCAACGTACACTGGAAAACGATTTGGTAAAAAGAATTTCCTCGCCACTGCTGACAGTAATCACCGGTACTGATAAAAGCGTCAAAAAAGTTGGTTTACAGCACAATTGCTAGCTTAAAACCTGATCTTCACTCACGCACTCCCCAAACCTACGCTGGAGTATTCTTTGCTTTGTTTCACGCGCGATTTGCCGGCGTTATTACAACAAACTTCGCCGTACGCTTGCAGAGTGCGCGGGCGCAGATTTGCTTTGAAACTAAAATCACCACGAGCGTGTCGCGCATGCGTATGTTACCATGACAACGGCAAAGTGCTTGATGACGCAATCGGTTTAGTTGGGTCACGTGGGTGGATCTCTGTCACAAGAACATGCAGACAGTTGAGTTAGTAAAGTGCACGACGATGGGTGATAAAACGCGATGCAAACAAACAGAATGTTAAGAGCGGTTTTCGTTGTGGTGCAGTACTTCTGCAAGGGTTTGAAAACAGCTGTTTTGCAGGAAGCGATTCGTAGCATAACGTAGCTTGGCGGGTTGCGCCAGATGGAAAAAGCTAACGAAAATGAGAGTGTGCAAAAAGCCTTCGGCAAAACAGCTTTAAACAATCAGCTTTACACCAGGCGACGTAACGTAGGGCAAATGGCTTGTTTTATTATAGGACGTAATTTAAATCGTTTTACTAACTACATCACACAAAGAACGAAGAAGTCTGATCTGCGCTAAATCATACCACGAGACTTCAAAAAAGGATGAACGATGAAAGCTCTGCTTTCACTGAACGCAAAAAATTGCATTCGCGTATCTCTTGCTTTGCACACACCGTGCAGAATTACTGGGGATGGAGATCAAGGTGCAAGACAGGTGCACAAGCAGCCGTGGGTAAAAAGTAGCTATTGAAAATCGTAGAAAAAACTTTCCTCTTTTGATGAGCACCTGACGAAACTCCGCAAAAAACAATAGGAATCGCAAATGTAAAAAAAGCTTCTGTACGAAATAGGAAAACTGAATTCAAGGCAAAAACTTTCTTTAACTTGCCAACAATACATTCAAAATTTCAAAAAAAAATTGGAGCCTTATGGTAAAGGAGGTCTGCGGTTGGGGGACTGGAGGTAAAGCCCAGGCTCATAAATGAGGACCCGTTTTGAACAACTTTAGATCTATATGTTAAGCCCATTGCAGGAGGGTTCGTTCACTCGGCTCAACCAAGGTTGGTCGGGCCTTTGGTGACAATAGTAGAGTGATATGGAAAATGAAATATGAAACTCTGTAAAATGTTCTTCATTGAAGTGTCGGTGACCAACTCCGAAGTGGATATGAACAAAAGTTGTTTAACACATAACTATAAAGTTTTTTTTTAACAAAAGGTCATTGGTCTACCAACTTCTCCAGAGTTTCAACATCATAGAAGATAAACCTTGCGAAATTGTATACATCGCAAACTTTAAAACAATTTTTTTGCATGAACTTACCAATTTCTGGCACGCTGCCATCTCCAGATTTCAACAGCAAACGTACCGTCTGTCCACCTTGTTTTATATAGTTGATCGCTTGTTGATGAGGAATATCAACAGTGCTACGTCCGTTGATTTCGATCAAGATATCTCCGACCTATATAAAGTATACATAGTTTAACTTTTCACTTGGTTAATAGTTTTGGACTTCAACGCCTAATGTTTTTTCGCTTATGAAGCATCAACACCAACAACATACGCTATACAGTCGAGCATTGATAATCACAACCTCTGCCAATGCAAAAAAAGCATCGAAAAGCTTGTTACCTGAACTTGGCCGGACTCTGCCGCAGGTCCATCTTCTGCTACCCTAAGCACATAAAGAGGCATGTTGTACTCCCGTCCTCCTCGAATACCGAACCCGAAGCCTTTGCGCCATTTATGAAGCTCAACCATCTTTAAACCACTAAAATTGAAGTACACAGATAAGAATAGAGTAAGAATTAACTGCAAGTTCAAATTAAAACAAAAGAAGTTGGATTAACCGTCTGCGTTCTGCATAGATCTCTGGACGATAATGCCAGATCATGAGTGTCTCCACTGTTTGATCACGAACACATTGGCCGTTTGCAATAGGTTTGTGGCTGTCCGGAATAGCATAAACACGCAGAAAAAACCCAAACTCTCAATTGTGCATCCAAAAGTAAATTAGCCGGCTACAACTTCGATTAACTTGCTACTGGCAAGGTGGCGGGATCGAGATAAAAAGCTGATGGGGTTTAACTAAGCAAGACAGAATACTAAAAGTGCTCCCCCCAGCATATCGTGAGATTATAAGGCACGAAAGACAGCCCGCTATTAGTGGTGGGCTACCAATATACTTAAAGCTGGTTTGAAACAACAGCGGCTTTCCTCCAACTCAAAGAGCATGTTTCAACTTGCTTGATTACGTTTGTGATGCCCGGTCTGAATGTTCCGTATCTTGCCTCGATCCACAGCCGAGAAAAGGGACAACTAACAATAAAACACTGACGCAAGATGACGAGCTCAAAGCTAAATGTTTTTGTGTAAACAAAAGATAATAAAAATCATTAATTCTAAAAGCCAAAGGGCTTACGTGTTGTTTTGGACTTCACTGACGTCATCTTCGTCATCATTGGCAAGCGGAAGGACTCTAATATTGATTGCAAAACCGGAATCTTTGATAAGATTTACAATCTGGCCGTGATGCAGTTGGGTGATATCCACATTATTAATCGCTAGTATACGGTCTCCTACACGAAGCTGTCCGCATCGATCCGCCGGAGATCCATCAATTATCCGTCCAATTTTATGTGGAGCTTGAATACCAAAACCTACACCATAAACACATCGACAATTCAATTCTTGTCCAGACAGGGTGCTATTCTAAGCAGTTCAAAAGACTTTTGCGTACTAGAGTTATTTTTGTTTACTTCACCCCTTGCATGTTACAGTGGTAAAGCGTGAAACAAACGCCCACATCTACACCGCATAACGAATCAAGAACAGGCTAGGGCAGAGGGGTAGTTTTTACGAGCTAGTCATGAATATAAATTGCAGATCGGAACCAATCACTTATTAACCGGTCTGCTACAGTTGATGTCAGCACGTTGCTTTCTCGGACACGCTAAATGAGTAGCTTCAATTGTTTAATCCCGTGAAACATGGAAACTACGACAGGAAGCACAAAAATGGCAAATACGTACTGCTATAGTCAAGCAGCCTATCACCAAACACTGATAAAGACACTGCAATAAACTTGATCTGCCAGGTTACAGAAAACAAACGTGCAAGTTTCTGCAAACAGTTGTACAGCAATGCTTGGTTTCGGTTTGAAATAGAAACGACTGTTCAGACAACACTGGCAACTCCAAGGCAGCTTTGAACCCAAATTAACCGATAAGGTGATGTAGCAGCTAAAGCGTACGCTTTGCAGACAGCAGGCCTGGGTTCAGTTTCCAATGTTGAGTCATAAGAAAGATATAAAAAACTTGTGTTCACAGCATCACCGCTCACTGCTCAACACGAAAGGGCCTGTGTGAAGAAAGAATCAGTAAGTTTGCTTATTGTGCCCTTGGAAAAGGCGTTTAACAACATTCTTCCATCATATGAAACAGACAGCAGGCGAGGCTAAGCGGTAGCTGAAGCTCAGTCCAACTACAGACTAGCAAACAGAGCATAAGCCAATATGCATGCCTGAAACACAAGATTCTCGGTACAGCTAAAAACGCTTGCCTTAATCGGAGAACATACAAATTACAATTTTCGAACCAGAAAAACTGCAGCACTAATGAACAGGTTACCTACCAGTTGTTTTTACCGAGGAAATAATTACGAAGCCAAAGCCTTCGTTTTCATGTCTGTGGATGACTAGGTCAAAAGGTTGTCCGCTATGGTTAATTACTGGACCACCACGGCTCGATGGCCTCGACCCAGGCCCGCCCAACTGGCGCTGGGCTGGACCTCTTATTGGACGAGTGGGCATTTCTATGAAAAATAAAAATAAAATAGTCAGTATGCTAGATATAACGGTCATTTAACAACAAAAATTAGGTAGCTATGTTTTAAGCTCAGTTGTATTGTCAACACTTACCCGGGCAATCTTTTCCGAAATTTCAGCAATGCAAATAACTTCACTTTCAAGTCATTTCCGCCGTTTAGCACAACGATAGCCGTTGCTAAAAACCGGCACCATGGTGTAGTCGTTAGAGCGTCCGCTTCGCACTAGGTAGACCAGGGGTTCATTCCCTAAGTCGAGTCATACCATACGACTTTAAAAAATGGTATTCACAGCTTCCTTGCTTGGCGCTCAGCATAAAAACGATAGGGTGAAGAACAAGCCGCCAAGCTTGCTTGTTGTGTCATTGGGCAAGGTACTTAACGGGACCACTGCATCTTTATGTGGCAGACAGGTGGCGTACCCGTACTTCACCGGGTTACAATTGTGAAGTTGCTAATCCAGCATGTCGTAAGAGGCGACTCTTGGGTGCCCACCAATGGCAGTCCGCCTTGTTGGTGGGGCTACCAGTCACTCATGACTGGTTCGAAATGGGCTGCCATCTTTCCCTTGGTCTAATTTCAATTAGGTTGACGGCGAGAACCTGAATTGTCGTTCGTGTCGTACCTCCATCCCGAGGAGAGGTAATCACAACAGCATAGCCGTTGCTGGTGTGATGAATGCCTACTACTAATTACTCACTAAAGTGTCTGACCTTTGTCAGCAAGTGATCCTTCAAATTTAGAACGTCTCTACTGGAGAAGATTACCGAAGGGAGTGCCCGGAATGACTGGGACCCTCGGGAAGGCCAACAGCCATTTTGACCTAACCCAAACGGGGTTGGGGATCGCACCATCACGTTGAGGCGGCTGCTCTGTCTCTCTACGATCTTTGGCCCAGGCCCTAGCGAGTTCTCCGGCTTCTGGAGCTCCATGGTCTTCCGCCATGCTCCCATCCCTCGAAAAGATTATCAATATCGTGCTCAGGAAAAAATACCTCTAATGTGGTGCTTTGAAAACTAAAACACTCAAACTGCGTGTGAACCCATTGAGATGTCAAGTTCGCATTTTTGTGAGACAGCAAATGCAAGTGCAGCTTGAAAACAGCGCCATGAATCACATGATTCCGTCCAGCACAAGCGGGTATGAAGCCAACCCTCAAATCAAAAATGTAAACAGAAGGATCAAATACTCACGTGTTCCGCCAACCCTACGACGTATGCCCAATTGTACAATCGCATTGCGAGCGGCGTTGCCCATTAAGGCCACGACCTGAACAAAGACTAAAATGTTATGAACTGGGAAATGCAGTTGCTAGATAGCTTCCAAGCCACTAGCC
Source organism: Trididemnum clinides (assembly GCA_963675345.1). Classification (NCBI taxonomy): domain Eukaryota; kingdom Metazoa; phylum Chordata; class Ascidiacea; order Aplousobranchia; family Didemnidae; genus Trididemnum; species Trididemnum clinides. The sequence continues at coordinate 13,095,238 of OY776297.1, read as the reverse complement.
CATCACAAAAATAGTTTTTTTAAGACAGAGTTATACCTTTCTAGTTTTGAAGAACTAAGGTCGCTGTTACCTGACCTATTTAAAATTGAGGCCACACCGAGAGACCGCATAGCCCTAAAAGCTGCAAAATGCACTTTGGTTTAAACCAGAGATCGCATGAAAGTACCGAATCAAAACGTATTAGGACTCGAAAGAAAAAATTCCGTGCTTCACCAGATTGGAATAGTGAAGCTTGTTGAAAGAGGCGGCATTCGGATACCTAACAATGGGAATCCACCATGTTGGGTGGTGGAACTGTCAGTCTGGAATTCGCATTCACAACTGGTTCGAATTGGACTGCCGCTTTCGCCTTGCTTTATCTTGATGAGGTTAGCAAAGTGAATCTGTCTTTAAGATAATTAAACATAGGCAATCATCCAGCTTTATGTTTTATTCACGGAAAATATATTTCGACTATCTATTAGTCATCATCAGTTCCTGTTAACAGCATAAAAATACATTAAGTCAAAAACTCTGCAGGTTAAATATTTCCACAACATGCAGAGTTAATATTCCAAAATATAACCTGCAGAGTTTTTGACTTAATGTATTTTTATGCTGTTAACAGGAACTGATGATGACTAATAGATAGTCGAAATATATTTTCCGTGAATAAAACATAAAGCTGGATGATTGCCTATGTTTAATTATCTTAAAGATGTAGATACGGCCACTGGTGATCTTCAGCCATAATTGCTTAGTTTTCGGTTGGTCAAAGCTTTTGACTAGATCCCTTTACACCTTACCCACCTCGGTAATGACAATGACCGAGGTGAATCTGTGTTACCATTTTATGCCATGCCTCTATCCCGAAAAAGAGGAAAAAATTCAAGACCATACAACAAAGTAAAAGCTTAGACTCGCTACCTTCATGACCGATATTATCAAACTAGTCTTGCCAGAAACTCCTACATTCTATTTCAATATGCAATGGAAACATTGTACACAAACTATACACAAAAACCATTAGAACGAAGACAAATCACCTGATTGTGCCCAAGTCGAGTAACCCTCTGTCCATCAACGGTCAGGAGCTCGTCTCCTGTTCTTAACGTTCCGTCTTTGTCTGCTGCTCCGTTAGGAACAATTGTTCCGATGGTGACCTCAAATAATTTGAAAAATATAGATGGCAACACAGCAGAAAAAAGATTAAATTCTTACTGTTTCATCATGCGTATTTCCTCCCAAGATTCGGAATCCAAATCCTGTTTCCTCTCTCCGTAAAATGACATTTAAATGAATGTAGTTTGGTTGTGAAGAAGTATAAGGATCATGATACATAGATCTGTATAAAAATATAACCATAAGTAAATTAATATTTTTCCTTTATTTGGCATTGTTACAGTATCAAGAGAAGTAATAACTGGTTTTATTTATACAATTTACAAGCTATACCTCATAAATCCCAATTATTTAACAACAAGGTTTGCTTCCAACAGGTTGGAAGTTACAAGATCTGAAAGTAGTTGCAATCATTTATTTATAAATGCAGCAATTTATGATATGGATAAATCATGAAAACTTTCAAGTAAATAAGCAAAGGCTATACTGATAGGCAGGCTAATTCCGTAATATCCTGTAGCGTAGTCTTGAAGTAAATTGAACTGACATTCCAGAGCTGCACGTTCAATTTATGACTTCCATACTATTTCCCGATGCACAGGAGTTGGACTTATGAACTAGAGATATTACATTTGTGCATTTTGTAGGAAGTTTCCATGTAGTTGGATTTTTGTCAATACTATAATTTTATGGCAATTGGTGATTGATGAAGCTGGAAATATAATAAAATTACTGGGCGACTACCTCGATAACGTAACCACGTTGACCAACCCTGTTCAGCGACCACTTAACGCTGTCCGGAACATTTCTGTATCTAGAGAAATGCATTGTGTTGTATGTTCATGTCCAAGTTTAAAAACCACTGTTTTAACAGGAAAATATGTCGTGCTTTGCGCAATAAAGTCGGACTAGCAACTAACAACTGCAAGATTAGTAACGGAAATTAGCACATTTTAAAGTTTTTGGCAAGATCTCATTTTGAATTGAATCGCTTAATTTGCAGAAACATTGTAAGGTGGTAAAGAGGCATTATTCCAAAACCTATATCGTGCCCTACTATGATGTTGGTCTCAATCAATAACACTGAATACGTCATTTTATATGGCAGCTTTACCAAAATCCTATTTTAGATGAGATTTTAACCCAAAGCGATTGCGGGGTATGAACCCAAACCTATGGTAACGGAATGTTCAATCCGGGAACGTAGCTTTAAATCACTAGGCCACAGAACCTCGCCCACCTGTGGAAATTTCGCTGGAAAAGCGCGGAGACCGATTAATGGAATGATGTTTAGAACTAATCAATGGCGCCCTCAAGTCGTTCGAAAAAATTAAGTGATTATTCGGTAGGTCAGCCAGCAAGATCACCAATCTAATGCAGGGTATTACGGTCTTACCCCAAACAATAGACTACGTACAGGGACGGAGAGGAATCCATCCAAAACCAAGATCTGGTTCTGGATCATGATGTTGCTCTCCACGAAGAATCGTCAAGTTTATATACTTTTACTTACTGTGAGTCAACATACATTGGATAAGCATTTGATACAGGAGGAAGATAAGCACTCGATGGATCTAAATTCGCCGAGAAAAAACATTACAAATTAACTGACCGCAAGATAAGCTGTTCTGGTGAAAGAACACCACTGTAGTTCATTTACATATCTTGCGCTCAAGAAAAAAACTTTTACAGTTATACACAGAACAATTATTCGGGTTCAAAACCACCTTCAGAGTCGTCATCAGTGCGATCACGCTTCAACATCAATGCAACCAAGCAAAGAAAATGACCGTAAAAAAGGTTTTCTCAAGTCAAAGCAACGCGGGACCAACACACGCATTAAATTGACAATCTCTGAGGTTGCTATTAGACCCTTTCACCAAGACTAGAGCATTACAGAAGATCATGGACTTCCAGGAGTCGGGCAATACTGCATCAATCAACCTCATCGTGAGGGTCCAGTCACAGACCCCGTTGGGTTGGGTCGAAATGGCTGTTGAACTTCGATGGACAGCACTCTCTAACATAAGGCAATGACTTATTGCAATCAGAACCGAGAGTTGACAATCACCAATTCATATTTTAACCAAACCAAAATGATCACCGCCAAGGAACTAATTGCCTAGGCCCTTTAATGTTTTTAATAAAAATAAGATGGCAAAGATCTTTGCAACCATACACTTTTCGACATTTTTCAACAATCTACATCATAAGAAAAATAACTGCTACCTCGCGCTTAGCTTTCCTGATTATGCAACAATTTTATTATGAAACACTAGACTATGAAGTGATAGAAGAGGCATTGGCTGTACAAATAATTGTGAAGCACAATTGTATCTGTATTATATTTTACCCGCATGCTTTGCCCGATATTCATTCAACACAGCATTCACAGGATGTGACATGCTGTTTCCTGGAGGAGCGGAGACCACGGATCCGTTTTCGCTGTGCAACCCACCTGGCTCCGTATGAGATCTCTACACCAAACAAGCACAAGTTACAGTAGCGGTTGTTACAATCAAACCATAACAGTTGTCAGAGTGTTTGTAGCGTAAACAGTGGCAAAGCAGTGTAAGACAAAAGTAACCTGGCTTGCATGTAATTTAAGTATAACTACAAATGGAAGCAATATTGTTATCGACGAGATCGTCACTTTTTGTAAAACAGCTATTTTGAACCATGTTTTAAAACAGTCCGCAGCAAATAAACATTTAAAACACTTTGCAAAAATATATCAATGCAACATTGCAATTCAACAAAATCATTCAAGCTGGATACATTGTTAGTTGTTCTGATAGATCATATGAGTAACTCCACAGCCGAGCCGTTTTATTGTCACTAAACTCTTTTAAATGTTTACTAACGTTTTAGAAAAGGCGGATTACAAGTAGCAATGATTATAACATCAACCACAATATTTCTTTTTTGATAAAAAAGACCTGAGTGTTTACTACTCCAAAAACATGTAGTTACAAGAGTTTGCAATTACTGATCAGCTTTCCTGATATTAGTAGAGCCATATCAAAAACTTAACTTTGTATTCCTTTCATACCAAAAAGTGAAGAAGATTTTATAAAATTTTTTATTTCACATTGCTCGTTAGTGCTGAGCGTTAAGCGTAAAATTTGTGTTTACCATTTTTTTACGGTCTTATGCAATCGAGCAAGACACCTACCCAGCAAATGAAAACGACACGCTCGAAAAGCGGCCACCGTAAAAGCGTAAAAGCTACACTGACGTTTTCCATCAAAAAGACGAAAATGCCATGAGCCGGAAACACCGTAAGTACATTGGATATGAAACTAGTTTTTTTTTCAATTCAATTATATCATCTTATTTCTACCGTGTTGATAATGTTCCTCAATTGCCAAAGGAAACGAAACACTAATGTAACAAAGTTGCTCAAAAAATGCTAGCTTTTTTGCAAATGCTTTAACGCTTTTTATCTTGAAGAATAACATCGGCAAAATCATATAATTAGGATGCATGTCACGTTGGTAAACATAAATTTCCATTAATTGCTAAGTAAACAAATACGTAAAATCATACATATTAACAACACTTTTGACAACGGTAAAACAATATTTAGACATATATTATACCTACCCAGTAGTCCTAAACCAAATGAAAAACAATTGTTAACGTAATTACCAAATTTCTCAGACGCCATTCGTAAAAATCTTTACTTTAAGCAAAATAAATAACTTGCCTATAAACTTAAGTTATTCCAACAATCTCTGATCTTAATTCACTAAGCATATAACTTTAAGCCACTAAAAAGACAATACTTTGCAAACGGTGTCTAGTATGATTACCAGGTAAAAAAAAGTGCATTTAAGTTTAATACAGTATCCTTGATATGCGTACTTTAAACCTAGTGAGATTGAACACAACTTGCAGAGTTAGTAACCATTAAGTTCGGGGTTGAACACTCGTTTGAAACATGTGTTCGACAGCGTGCTAAAAGCTTAGCAAAATGATGATCTTTATGATTGATCTAAATACAACTTTTTTTGGACAAAGCTTGCCAGTGAAACAGAGGGGTAAACGGAGGAAACTTGGTAGTCGGCAGGTATATAGAAAACTCTTTAAAAGTGCTATCTGCGGTGGGCCTAAAATTGTGATACTTCAAAGGGGTTGCAGTAAGATCAGGTTGCGAGATATGGGGTCAACTTCAACGTCATTCAAGCATGCTTGTAATAAATGTTAGACAGAGGTAAGAGAAACTTTTAAGAAAAGTGAAGTATATGGAAGACATAAAAAAGAAAAAAACTGATTTTAAAGATGATTCCTATCATGTGTGCTAGGTTTCGTAATCATTTGCCTGAACGTAACTGAAAAAACTTTACTTCTCACAAATATACTTGGTGCAATACCTTCATTCTGTTTACGTAGTTTTGGCCATACATCATGTAGGCATATTGCTCTGCTACTCCAGGAGAAGGGCCATTCATCAAATTAACTTGAGACCCTGGCGGAAGACCATAGGCGGCTTCTTCAGGCAAATTGGGACCTCGCTGAATGACAAATATGGCTGCTGAATTGTAGGGGCAGTCTTTAAGCAATTGGACCACATTATTGTGGGGCATATTCTGTACCGCGATTCCATTGATTTCAATCAAAACGTCTCCCTCCTGCAAGAGAAAACAGCTATTACCTTGCTTTGGCTACGACATAACATAAAGTAGGACAATGTGCAACTGAAAACCATAAAATAAGGCTGTAAAATAGGAACTACTCAACTACCTGCAAATGCGATGTAAAAAATCTTTATATTGCGTTTAGGCCACGCACCAGGAAAGATCGACTAAATTTTGAGAATACAGCAGTTTTAAAAGTAACTCCTTTTTAGGCCTTTAAAGAAACTTCAACAAATTTGCTATCAAAAAAATGAATAACGCAAAACAACTTCAAGCCGCCCATAGAATTCAGGCGTTTGAGACTATTGCTGCTCACCGCTTCTCCCTTCGCTGCCAGACATAGAGAGGAAGTACAATCGGCAAATTTACCTACTTGCCCACAAGGTTATGTCTCAGCGGGGAGGGGAACAATTGTAAATTCGATGTTACACTAACGGGAATGCAAGTAAATTTCTCCGTTTGGTTTCGGTAATTGTCTGCAACCTTAGCAACTTCAGATCTAAACACAAGTTGTTTCATGCACATAAATAAGCAAAAAGTTTTCCCGAGACCAAACGAAATTGTATAAATTATAACTTTGAAGCAAATTATCATTTAGCCACTCACAATTAAGTCCCGACATCTTGACCCGTCAAGAATCTGCTTCACTTTCTGGCCTCTGGGACTATCTGCAATGGTGAACCCGAACCCTTCGTCCCCCTTGTGAACGATGATTTGAACCACAATGGGACTGGGTAGGGTACCCATGCTTCCTGACCTGAAAATCAAATTAAGGCGCAATAAAACAGAAAGAGCTTGACGAAGCTGAGACCCTAGCAGGGACGTGGCGATAGACCAACTATCGGTAAATTTAATTCGTTTTACTACATGAATAAAGGAGACTCCGAAGGCAAAGTCAAATTTTCATGCACATAAGCTTCTTGTCTATATTACACGACCACAATTCGAAATAAACAAAATATAATAATGCTTTACTTGCCAACCAAAACAAACAAACAAACTTCGGTCGGTGTGATCAAAAAGCGCAAAAGCTGCGACCGATCGTGCTTGTACGCCCGATGGCGCTGAAGATGTAAATATACACGAACAGCAAGAGCTTTGCTTCACAATATAAAATCAAAAACATGTTTTATTTTCTTGTTTGCCAATAGCTGCACCACCGCAAGAGAAAGCAGTAGAACGCATACGGCATAGTGGGTTGAATCCTGATTCACTTTAGCATTATCAGCAGCACGCTCGTTGTTGATGACGTACGCTTGACGTGATAACGTAAAAAAGCATATGATACCTGGCATACATATTTTGATTTGTAAACATTCTAGGATTAGGTAGGTCTGAGTAACCGTAGAATCCACGTGAATCAAGGTTTTGTTCCATCGTTATGTCAGGGAGAGATTTTGATGGGTTGGATAAATTCATATTCTCCATGCCCGAGTAAAAATCGTCTAAAATATAGTTTGTTGCATATCTAGGGGAAAATCTTCACCCAATGCTGATAGAAACACATGCGGTAGCCACTACACCAAATCCAGCCGTGGCTTAACCGGTCGTTTGTTTTGAAATTGTTAATGGTGTGAAAATAAAACCAACAAAAAAGCAAAGCCTGGCTTCAATATGGACGAAGCTTCATAGGGACACATAAAAAAAGTAGAACTGTAGAGCGTGAAAGTAGGAGCCGCTGCTAATGTAAGGTTGGCATAACTAAGTGTCTTCGAAGCACATGAGCTGTCGACAACTTGGTCGAGTGGTCGGAGAATCTACTAAGGAGGCATTAATCGTGGGTTCAATCCTCCCGACAGCCACTTTGTTGCATTCTTGGAAAAGTGCTTTACCGTAATATATCCGACTTGGTCACACTGTGCCGGTTGCACAGTTTGAGGTAGGAGTGCACTGTGTCTGTTGTACTGTTTTAAATCGAAAAGGCGTCTGACCACCTCGTTTTATCGTAATCAACAAAAGATACTCCATACACCAGAAGATAAAATATTTAACTCAAACTCGGTCTCTGCCTGCAAGGTTAAGCCAACTATTAGTGTTTTTTTCATCAAACGATTCTAATTTTGAATCGACTCGAAAAAAAACAATTGCAAACTCTTCGAAAGCATCGCAATCAAAATACGATTAATATTCTAAAAGACGTATCGATTTCAACTTAAGGCATTTTCAATTTATGAAGGATATGATTTCGATTTCAAGCTGAAAAGAGACAAACCAAACTATGACATCACAGTGATACAACGCACGAGAGCACATAGCGTAAAAATAATAAATGCAGTTAAATGAAAAGTGCAAAAATTACGCGTAAAACTACAACAATAATTTAGAGCTACACCATGAAAAAATTGAATGTAATCTATATTGTTGCACATACCACTTGGGTCTATGTAGTTCGTAAGATCCACTCTTCGTTTTTGACATTTAGGTTATTTGTTTGTCATAAACTTTGCGTTAAACCTTACGCTTTTAAATGGATTCAAAATCCAAATCGATTTTTTAAATGCAATTCATGATACGTTAAGTAGAATTCCCTGTAGACCACTTTCACTTTATCTAGCTCTATGTTATCAAGTTCTAAACTTACCACGATCGTTTCGTTCCAGTTGGCTGTTCAACATGCGCAACTGCCTTTGAAATTCCTCCGTCGGGTTGTCATCAGGGCGAATGGCGTAAGTTGATAGCATTTTCGTGTCGGGATTTTCAGTATCGACAAACATCGGATATCCCCTAGTTAAAGTATAAAATATAAACAACAACTGCGTGGCCAGTCAAAGGATGTGACGTGAGGCCCGCGTCTACAAATTCATTCCCTGGACCACACCTTTAAAAATTTAGCCTTTTAGAGAACGAATTTAAAAAAATAGGCCATCAACAGGAAGAATTTGCGCATTGGAGCTTTCAGATATTTACTTCAGTAACTTTGTACTTTTGAGTCGAATCAAAAAAAAATCTCCACTTAGAAACTCCACTTCACTAGCTCTAGCAGGGTAAAATCGGCCCGCCTAAAAACAACTGTACACACCTCTGAGGTAAATCGTTAAATAAGAGTTCCCTTCAGGTTACTACCCTAAAAAGTTTCTGCAAAATTACTTGGAGCATTGCGGATGTTTTAATGACATGTCAATTTGGTACATGCTTAGTCAATAACCAGACTTAATGATCATTCTATTAACACAATGACAATTCAGCCAAGACTGCTTTTGACCAACACGTGAGCTTTTAAACATCGGTTGCTTTTTTGTAACCGACACCGATCAAGGTAGATATTGAACACCAACGGATATCCTAGACATCATCACAGCAACGCGTTTAGATCGGGCAAAATAAATGCAAAGCTTAGAGATAAAATTAGGACAGTAACAAAACTCCAAGTATTTTTTGCAATTTCAATGTTCACTGAAAAATTATATGTTTTAAAATATTAATATAACGATTTAGTCAAAAACTAGAGCAAATTACAAGGACGACCTAGAGCTAGTCGATTTAAGATGTCCAAAAAGATTTGCAAATGCTGTACAGCTAAAAGTTTTTCCAGTCAAAATACGAAGCAGTTGCACTACTTATGACTGCACCGCGAAGACTTATTAGCAAAACGGTCACAATCAATCAGAGCAAACGTATCAATACTGGTTTTGAACTGCCCAGGAGTTGCAATGTTTACCTGCACAATTCAAGAGTGACTATCTGCCCGACTGGAATGGTTTGAAAAAGCTTCACAACCTCAGAATGTGTCCACCCAAGCACACATTTGTCGTTTACTTTCACAATAATATCGCCTGAAAACAATATCTCCCCGTCAAAAAACATTTTCGACTGCCATCATTCCACAGAGCTTTTCTTTATGAAAACCAGGGTTGGGGAGCCGGAACGTGAGCTGGAGCTGGGAGCCAGGGAGCTGGGATTTTTTTGAAGGAACCGGAGCTGGAGCCGGAGCTTTATTTTCAGTAGTGGAGCCGGAGCCATCAAAAATTTGAACAGCTCCAGCTCCTATCCAATTATAGAAAAGATGCAGCTGTAGTACTGTAATTTTACTGATTCTTCAGATGCATTTCAATTTTATGTTCACTGATCTGAGTGTTTATCTAAAAACCATTGCTATTTCATGACTATTTTTGGATATTCCTTGAAAATATAGTTATATTATTCGTAAAATCCATGGCTCAAAATATATTGCATTTGACTACATTAGTAAAACCTTAAAACTTGACTGGAGCTGGCTCCATATGAAACTAAGCACTAGCTCCGGAGCTGGAGCAGGAGCCATAGATTTGAAAATTGCTAGCTCCGGAGCTGGAGCCTGGTCTATATTAAGCCAGCTCCCCATCCCTGATGAAAACTAAACAATATAACTATTGCTGAGCGCCAGGCATTGTATTAAAGTTTTCAGTCTTGAAACAACTAGAGATGTAATTGAACAAAGGATTGCGAACTGCATTAATTCATAACAATTAAGGGTAAAATGTCAAAAACAAAAAGCCATTACCTTGTACAATATTACCAGTTAAATCGGCAGCACCTCTCGGTACTACGCTTTTAATTTGCAGAAACTCTTCAGGGTCGTCTCCACCGACGATCGTGAAACCGAATCCCTTCGCACTTTTCTCGATCGGCACTTGATGGATTTCTCCTTGCAATTGTGCAGGGTCTTTGGTAAAGGAAAAATCAGCCGCAGCTTCAGGCACATCCGAAGCACCTAAGAACTTGTAAGCTGTGGTTACGTCTTAGACATTCTACAAGCAAGCGATGCAGTGGTTTTGATTTGTTTAATCTTGTCGCAAACACGCTCCGAATAGCTCAGTTGCTGTTTAGGCAAAGTAAACAAAAATACTACAACGCATTGATCTACCGAGAAGGGGTAAGAGAGGCATAACGGTATATTTAAATTTTTTAAATGATAGCAAAATAAGCTGATTTTTTAATTTGTTGTTTTCACTTTTTTCTGATGAAAACTTTTTTGTGTTTACTTGTTATGTGGGATCGAAAAAGGGGCACAATGCCCCCTTTTCCTCTAATACGTTAGTGCTCAAGTTTACTCTTGTAGAGTGCGCAGGCAATAAGCGATTTTAATGTAAAAAATAATTACTTAAAGTTACAGTCACCTGTTGAAATTCTGCCCCAAAACGACCGATAAGGAATTTTGGGCCACCAGCAAGCAGACTTAGTAACCGACAGCAGCTCAAATTCTGGCCAACTGCACTATAACTTCAAAGCTTATTTTGGCAAAGAAATAAGATGTAACATCTTTGCAATCATTGCAATACTGTGCCTTCTAACCAAAATAAACAGTAGGCCAGGTCCGATAAAATAAGGCTCTAATTAAATTGTGTCTCAAGTTTCTCAAGTTCACCTAAACAAGACATGTGCCCAAAATTCAAAGCATACATGACAAAGATACACTAAAAATATATGAACAGCAATATTGCAACATCAGTTGGATATTGGAAATTGGAAAATCTGATTCGCTAAAAATTTGGTAACATAATTCATCTGCAACGGTATCAATGTCGCATTTTTTGAAAATAGATAAGAGCAGTACAAAAAGCTTTAATTAAAACTGTTTTTCAGAGCCATGCTTTGTCCTCCTATGATATCTAAGGTATCCCTTGAATCGATGTTGAGGCATAACAACAATTTGTTTGGATGCAGCCTAATATAATGTCAAGACACATTCATCTTTTTACACAGTGCACATTCTTTTGATTTTTTTTTCGCGAACAATGAAACCACATGCACTGAACAATGGACTAAAGCAAAAGCGATGATAAGCAGATTTTGAAGCTGAACGCGCTTAATGCTGCAGCTCATAGAATTTAATCACGCCTAGAATTTACAGCATATGACCAGTAGGTAAAAACTTAAAGAAAACTCTGTTTTAGCGATTTACCACACAGCTGTGCCAACTTTTTTCGGGTGGGTCGATTTTACTCTACTGGAAGAGTCCAGGGGTCAGTGAGGCAAAGTTTCTAAGGGGAGATCTTTTTCAGGAGATCGACTCAAACGCGCAAAATTACTTAAGTGAATAAGTGATTTCGAGCTGAATGAACCCCAATGCGCAGAATCTTACCAGAGGATGAAGTTGTGGATGCGAGCTACACGTCACATCCTTCAACGGGCCATAATCTCATATCATATCACGAGCAACAGCTTCCGCACTGCTGGTTCAACGTGTGAAGTGATTGCAACCTTTACCTTCATCGACGGCAGGACTTCTTCGGTCTGTTGTATCACGCAACGCTTCTGCTGTACTTTCTTCTTTAATTTTGTTCTTGGCTTCTAGCACAGGATTGGCGAACTGGGTTTTCTCATTGATGTGACTGCGCAGAAAAACTAGCGTTAAAACACGAAACAAAGTACCGGTAAGTGATCACACTTTGGTGTGAATCGTGAGACCTTTTTCCTTTTTTCATTGCGAACAAGCGATCGATGCTTTTCTTTTGACTATTCCACAAAAAATCTGTACCGAGTGAATCGATGCTTTTTTTTTACTATTTCACAAAAAATCTGTACCGAATGTATCTTTAATAAATTAAAATAAGCGTGTTAATTCAACGTTCGCTTATAGAACGAGCACTGGAAAGAGAGCATTAGCGGTGAGCGACTGACGCCTGCCAAACCAACTTTATACAAACCGCAAAGTACGATACTTGATAAGGTAGCGCCTAAATAAAGCTTAACGTCATGCACTGCGGCACATTAGGATATCTCTGAGCGTTTTAATTGTAATTTTCCAACGTATTATTTTAGTGTAAAACGTATTGTGAAAGAGATAACCTATGCAATACAACAGGGGTGGGCAAACTGCGGCCGGCGACAAACTTTTGTGCGGCCCGCGAAAGCCTCAAGCAAATAATATTAAAAAAAATTAATTAATGTAGAAGAAATGTGATGGGATGCATTTCTAATTAAATAAAACTACTTTGATTCATTCGTCCAATAATTGTTGGTTTTTGATGTTATACCAAATTTAAAATGCAAGTCAATTAGAGTAATATACCAATGTGTTTATTAAATGTGCGGCCCTCAGCTAGCTTTCGTGACTGCGATGCGGCCCGCAAGCCAAAACAATTGCCCACCCCTGCAATACAAGGTCTAAAAGCAATTTTTGACTTTTCGCAAGGTTTATCTTCCGTAAATGAGGCTTTAGGTATATGTATTAAGACTTATTAAAACCATCATAAAAATCGGTGCAAGTGCAAGATTAATCGCTGTTTTTTAAATATTGCTTATCGACAATGTCAACGGCCTAGCTCAGGTATCAAGCATGAACGATGCATTTCTGTAGTACTTATGACTTCGTGCACCTGCTTCAAGTATCATTTGCCTTCGTCTGCCCAAGTCACTGTAGTATGAACTCATTTAAAATGCAACTTGATATCTGCACACCATAACCCAGCCACCTTGCAGCCTAATGAAACGGTCAAAATTCATTGTGAACAGTTATATCAAAAATTTATGTAAAAAGTGATATTCAGGTAGCTACAGTAATCACAAAATCAAAATGAGGTATCTAAACCGGCATATATTTACTATTTTCATAGAAATAAACACATTTTGAGTTACTGATATGGTACTGACATTGGAAAGTAAACGCAAACCCAAAGTTCTAAACACAACTTTAGTGACGCCACATATGTTTGTTACTAGAGGGCTCAGTAACTACTAATAACTTTGAATAAAAGATTAACATTTTATCTTTAGTTGTTCTATGTGCGACTGCCAAAGAATCGAACATGTATCTAATGATACCAAAGACAAACCCTGAACCTGCCAAACACCAGATAGTTAGTTAAAATACTATTATTTGTTCTTAGGTGGTCATAAAAATAAAGTCTTCACAAGAAACCTCAACACATAACGAGCTTAGCGATGAGCTAATTGCCGTAATTGATGGCTATGAAAATGCAACAATTAAATAACTACCAGCATACAATATTGTACTTTGTGCTTCGCAAATGATAGAATCGAAACAAACTCTACTCTCATTATTGCACTAAGTATTGATGACACCGAATAGCTATCTCATCTACCACAGAACTTTTCACTGACAACAAAAGCCAGCAGCACGGTTGATGGTTGAGCATTAAAAGATTTGACTTGGTCAATACTTGACATCGACCATGACAAACTGGAAGATGGAGCTAAAACTCGTAAGTTCGCAAGCTACGCAAAAAAACGCAAGAGCTGCCAATCCAGAGACTCTCTCAAGAAAAAAGCAGATGTAGATAATGTATAAATCAAACTCAATTGTTACATAAATACCATCTTCAATATTCAAGTTAAAATGTTCAATATATCTGAAATCAATTTTTTGTGGCTTCTAAAATATTTTAACAGCAAAATCTCATGTGCAGCGATCATGTTTTGAATCTTGCAGCCAAAAACAAAGCAATGCCAGGACAAGTAGTATTGAGACAGCTCTAAATTTATATTTAGGGCAGCTTTGAAAAAACTGTTTTTGCCTACTCTATGTGACGTTCTCACCAGTTGCGGCATAGCGTCAACTGTGAAGAGCTAGAGCGAGCGGGTTCTTATGACCGGCGCGATGGTGTAGTCGTTAGAGCGTCCGCATCTCAGTCGGTAGACCTGGGATTCATTCCCTAAGTCGAGTCATACCATAAGACTTTAAAAAATGGTATTCACAGCTTCCTTGCTTGGCGCTCAGCATAAAAAAGGGATAGTGTGGAGAACAAGTCGGCAAGCTTGCTTGTTTTGTCCTTGGGCAAGGCACATAATGGGACGCCTCCAGACAGGTGGCCCTCTTGTACTTCACCGGATTACAATTGTGAAGTTGCTAACCCAGCATGTTAGACGACTCTTGGGTATCCACCAGTGGCAGTCCACCTTGTTGGTGGTGGGGCTACCAATCACTCTTGACTGGTTCGAAATGGGCTGCCATCTTTCCCCTAGCCTAATTTCAATTAGGCTGACGGCATAAACCTGAATTGCCGTTCATGCCGTATTTCCATCCCAAGAAAGAGGAGGGGTAACCACAAACCAACAGCAGGTTCTTGTATCACGAAAATTCACACGGCAAGGCAGTCAATCATAAATTTGAACTGTCAAAATATGAGAATAAGTTTCATCTAGCTCTTCCTATTTGATGCGCTACAGCCACTGATGAGAGCGTCGAGAAAATGTTCTGGCCAAATCACTATTGTCAAAGCTTGATGAAGTTTTGTACCACCAACAAAGTATATACACAAATTTAGGTTTTTGGAATATCAAAACAAAATCGAACTCCATTTCCAGGGCATATAAAAATTATAAATTTGATCTAGTTGACGTAATAGTATTGACAAAAGCAATAAAGAAATAGGATGTCTAGTCATCATGTTTTTATTCCGTCACCTAACACTCAAAGCATTTATATCAATCAGCTTATAAGCTGTTGGCAATAGCTTTTCTCCTTACCTAATAATAACAAACACTAAATACTTCACTATTTTCCAAAATAAATGAATTGTTAGTTCCTATAAATAATTATGGTTTTGAATCTCATAGGAATCGCTTTTGAACTGCTACGTTAGAAAGTAATTCCTCGTCCTTAAACTAATTGCTACTAAGTTCCATTTAACGGCAAATTTAATAAACTATTTTAACCAGTAAAAATCCAGAAAGATTATCTTTATGAAAGTTAAAAATTACAATCCTTTTTACAAAAAGATGCTCTACCATGAAGCAATGCAGAAGACTGAAACCAACCTTCAACGTTTGTCGGTGCAACATGATACGTAACTTTCTCTGCAAATTAAGTTGATAGTTAAGTTGGATTTTCGTTGTTTTGTTTTACATTTATCATGCTTGCAGGAACGTTGATGTAGGTTTACAGTGAGACGAATACTAAACAATACTGATTATGACGCAAGCCGTCCTTTTATTTTCGGCATCTCTCTTTTCTAAACCACCAAGTCGTGTGTTGCTGCTTGAATAATGACACTCCATGGTCTTTTGCAAGGTGCTGCTCACCAGAAAGGGTCGGTGACAATAACAATGTAAAATACAAAAAGAGCTACACGGTTACCGCTAGTTAAAACCTTCACACATATACCCCACAATACTGGCATCGATGTGACGTCAATGAAACCAACTTATTTTACATTGAGTAGTGGGAGCCGTTCAACATGAGCAAGCCAGTAAGTGCAAGAGCTGCAAACAACCCACAACACTAAACAGCCTTGCGCTACAGAAACGGGAATCATTTTTCTTTCGTTGTGACGTCATTGATAAAAACGACCCGAACAGCGACATGAAGCAAACAAAGCAACTTGATCTGCGGAGCGACGATCTACGCTGACTGGATAAATTACGCACCGCGACAAATGTAAACAGGGACTATGATTACTTAAAATACCCGAGTTGCCGGCAGATTCCAGATGCAACATTACGGAATACAACGCACGCTCAGTTTACTGACCTAACAACGAAAGGCAGCCGGCAAGTTGCGAAGCGCGTGTACTCCATGTTTTCAAATGGAGATTTAATATAGCGCAGGAGCCAATCAATTATTAAAGAGGCTTAGCATCTAAGCAAAGTTTGAAAGTATTTCAAGCAAAAGGCCGAGTTTAAAATCGATCTTGCAAAAACCTCAAGCGCTGCAACTTACTCAACGTAATAGGTTCCATATTGGTCGTCGGTCACTTTCTCCCAACCGTAAGGCAGTTCTGCAAAACAGTAAGGCTTGTCATGTGTTGTGGTGGTGCACAGCCTTAGATCATCTTTGAAAAAAGCTGTTTTGATCACAGTTATCAGCGACGGTAAACAAATACGGGATTGCCCGGTGGCTTCAAAATTAAACAGAAACAATTGTCTGAACTTCAACAGCTGTGTGCGATAACTAAAAACAATTACGACAAAATCATTCGGGAGCTATACTACAGCTTGCTGTAAAATGTCTGAATTCAGTCAGAGACTTTCTTACCATCTTGCAGCTTTGAACAAAATAACAAGCAAATATCTCTCAGTGTTACAAACTTTATCACTAAAACCCAATTTTTAAAAACGCTATCAAAATTGAAAAAGGTAAAGTTTTCAAAGCCCGTACCGTCATCATCACACTCTTCTAGTTTCTTTCGATTCAGGTTTTCCAATCGCGGATCTACCCATGACGTCTTCTTTCCAAGATGACTAAAAAATACAAGAAAACAACTATTAGTAAAATCGTCCATCTCGACTAGTTTACAGACGTAGATAAAAATTCTACATGGAAAACCGCACTTTTTTAATTGAAGCTACCTTTGTTAAAATCTGGCACATTGTGCTGCGTACACTTCCAACTTTGTAGTTGTACCCTTCCAAAAGTCAAATCGGTATTCAGACTGATATGTGATTTCTCCTCCAATCAATTTTACCGTAATAGCAATTAATGGGCCGGCAAAAGTTCTGAACTACATTAGCAAGTTGCAATTGACCATACTCTACTACTGCGCTACCGCCTTCTATACTGCAGTGACAGTGGCGATACTTACTCAATAAAATAATAATCGCCGTTGGGCGTTTTTGACATTTCCCAACCCTCAGGTAGAGGGCCAAGCACTTTTTCCGAATGTTGAATTTTGTCTTCGATGTTGGTTTCGCTTTGTTCCAGACCTGAGACAAAAAGCAGCAAAAGTAAACTCTAGTCATGCACGCGTTTATTCGCCGCACGCAACCTTTTCTAACATACACACGGAGCAGCCGTTGCTCAGAGCTACTTCAGATTCTGAAGTTCAGAACAATCAATTGCTATTAGTTCCGTGGTACATCTGAACAAAACAGAAAGGCTGCTTACCCAGTATGTTTTGAGCATCAATCGACTTCTAAACTGAGGTTCGGTACCTATGTCTAAAAACTGAAGTTGGAGATAAGCAAGGAGATGTCTCCGTAAAAACAGGGCCTCCAAAAAGCATATCATAAGTCTATAAAAATTACCGCCGACCTAATGCCTTTTTATCAAAAGCACTGTATCTAAAAAAAAGAAGTCTTGAAGCATCTTTCTCAAGGCCATAACAAAATGGATCTCCAGCGAGCATTGAACCCGTTTTCTTTCGATCGCGAAAGCAGCACCTTAGCAACCTACCCGCGGTCTAATTAAACAATATGGCATCACTCACTTGATGAAAGATCCCCGTTTGTGAAAACAGCCTGTGACACAGATGGCACCGGTTCAGTTGGCTTCAACTCCGATTCGTCATTTGTTAAGGCCTCTGTGTGCGGCGCAGCTGTAAGGAATAGTGCGTTAATAACACAGAGAAACTTCAACTGGAAAACGCAGTGGTGAAAAAACAAGGCGCATCTTTTGAACAAAGGTAAGCCAGCGACTCTGTCCCTCCCTTTCTGGCAGAAAAAAAAATCTCTTCACCTTTTCCAATCGTAAGGATGTAGTTACAAACAAAATTAGATAAATGAATTTTTTTCGAAGTCTAATATTCTTAAACAGAACGTTTGACCAAAATTGTGACATCAAAACCGACTTTTTACATCATTTGATCAAATTTCGCATACGGAGTTACACGAAATTGCTTTGACTGCAACTTACAACTGATTTTATTCAAACAAAAAATAAATGGAAAGGAAGAGAACTAATACCAAGTAGAAATTTTGTCAATTCCTATTGCTGAAATACAAGCAGAATTTTCCGCTACATTTCAATGATAACTTGGTCGCAAGCCATAAGCCTTTCCTTTTTTTCAAACGTCACAACGGGAGACAGGCTCGCACAAAATGAAAACACCTAACATTTCTGGCTAATATTTTCGATATGAAACACTTCGAGATCCAGCTCAACAAATGAAGCTCAAGCTCAGCCAATGCACGGCTATAAAATACTGTACTTCTTTCGGGCGAACTTTCTGTAGTTCAAGCTGTACTTACAAGTTCGGTTATTCAGCATCTCAACATTGGAGCGATTGCGTTTTCTTTTACCATCAGATGAAGGGTGTAACGCGGGGAGATCAGTCGCAGAATTGGATCGCCTGACGATAGGTGGAGAGAGGGGAACGGGAGGTGGCTTAGGGGTGCCATAATAGTTACCTGCAAAATACCATTATAAATTCAAACTTCATAGCAAAGACGTGGTATTTGCTTGCTGTTGTTAAAAAATAAAGCACAGTATAGCCAGGACAAAGCTATAAATTTATTATAAATGTAACGTCGGTTAATTTAATTAACGTGGCCAGCAACTCTCTAGAGAATCGTGTACTTACAACAGAGAAACACAGCACAACACAATCTTTATAATTCCTTGTGCCGTTCTAAATTCTTGTGTAATATAAATTAAGTTTAGCCTAACCTTCATAAACGCCACTCTCCAAAAGAGCACCAGAATTTTCCAATTTCTTGAACTCTTCAACGGATAGAAAAGTGTAATCTACGCCGTCTGTTTCCCCATTGCGCAGCTTCCGTGTTGTGCCTTAGATCAAGTGTTGCAATGCAAAATGTAAATACCGAAAAAAAAAACACCAAACTTTGAAATGTCACAGTTTACAGAAGTGTCAATCACTCATCAACTACCATGAGCAAATAAGTATGTGTAGGCTTGAATATAAACAACGATGACTAAAGCTGTGCCAGCGTCATCAACAGTTACAGTGTTTAACTAAATTCTGTCGCAGGAACTTTAAAATCACGCACAACATAATTTACACAACTTACAACTAAACTGTAACACTGCCGGTAAATTGGTGATAACATTTGACCAAATATCTATTGTTTCATCAGTCACATTTTAGCATGAATATTGCCGCCATGATGTAGCAGTAATTTTCCAAACTTTGGAACCAAAGATGTGGAATATGAAACTCCATAAAAGCACCATTGCCATTCGCAGAAAGGGCATCGGGAATTTACGAGCTGCGTTGCTCAAGCAAAAAATACGGCTCGAAAATGACTGCGTAATTGTAGACAGCATACAGCAAATCAACACGTCGTCTTAGTCTACGAAAATGCGGGAAAAAAACAATGCAAAATCGACTTTACTACCTTCGAGCTTCAATTCGTTTCAAGCACATTTTACGTTCGGTGCAACATTTGACTACGTATCAGTTCATAAAAAAGCCAGAGCTTGTACTTGCAAATACGGCAGAATAAATGTATACTTAGTTGCAATAGCGTTTATAAAATAAAACCTCTTACTTTGCTTGCATATTAACAAAAATATGAAATAGTCTAGGTGCGCCTGCAAACCTGTCGTGTGTGCTAGCAGGAGCTAATTTGAGATTTACATAAATAAATTTTATAGTAGCATATACTCATATCTTACAGGGTAACGTGCGAAGGTACAAATTATCGCGAATGGCAGCTTGCAACTGGTGATCCACCGAACCTTTATCAAAACGTTGGTTCAAATATATCTTTAAATCCTTCACAAGGGACTGACCTAAAGAAAATAAAACTTTGTTTAACTTACCAACACAAATGCAACTTAGACAAGATGGTGTAGACATGTAATGTCAGAGGCAAAAGCAAAGAAAAGCGAAAAAAATTAAATCTCACAGCACTTACGCTCTTAGAATTACTTGTCATGCACCAACAAAATGAGAAAATTTAAAAATTGAGCAAATCAAATATTTTCCTACCCCACCAGAACGTAGGCACAAGATAAGCACATTTCAATGCCTTTAACCTTGAAAATGCATTGCCCAACGGCAGTAGTTGATTATACCTCAAAACAACAATCCATTATTTTAGAGGATGGAGTTCCAGGCACACGGTATACATTGTTCGGCTGTACTACAGGAAACAAAGCTGTTCAAATCCGTAACAAATTTTCCAGGTAACTGTAGTACGATATTTCTTCAACGGCATATATCAGTTGTTAAATTCAGCGGGAAATGCAACAAAAATAATACAACACTACGCGTACAAGAAAAAAACTACGGGTGTGGGATTGTTACAATTTGTTTCAAAATATTAAACAATTGATTTATGTTCTACCAAAGCAAGTGATAACTGACGCGTTTCGCAACCGGCTGAAATAAAAGTAAACAAAAGGGCTATAAAGTGACCTGCGTTTTAATAAGCTAGAGGTGTAATAGCGTTTTTTACTTTGACTTCTTACTGCAAAAATAGTGCACAATGAGTAATTTTGTAAACTTGAGACAAATTACACTGCAGTTTGTCAAAAAACACATATTAGTTTTGTATAATAAAACAACTGAAATTTTTCTTTGTAAGTAGTATCAATTTAAGACAGTTTAAAATGAAAAATCTTAACTTTCTAGAATAAAAAGGTTTCTTTTTTTCACAAATACAAGCAAAAAACTCAACCAAAAATATTTCAATAAAAATGTCAATTGCCGCAAAAACTCTTCTAATAGCAAGATGAATTAAAAGCACGGTACTCTCAAAACAAAACAATAAAAAATACTACGAATATATAATACATGTATTATCATGCGCAAAAATTCAGATCAAGTAAAGAATTAACTGTAAATAAGCTTTCACTATCATTTCTGTGTTTACTTAAAATAAAAGCCTAACGTTATTGCAATATCAACAAATTTTTGAACAAAAAAATAATACCATTTATTTTACACAACTCTACAAATTTACCTTCTTTCACACTCTTGAATCGCACAGGATCGGGAGCATGTTTAATAAGATTGTTTAGATCATAAAGAGTTAATCCTACAATCGACTGGTCATTAACTTCAAGCAGTATTTCCCCATCTTGAATTTTTCCACTAAAAGTATGTACGCTATTATTATGTGGCCCAAGCCACACAAACGACAGTTGTTAATTTAAAGCAATATTATAGGGCAGATTAAGAAACTGTTAGGCGGATGCAAGCCTGTATTAAATCACTGTGTTGGCACAGCAATACATGCAGTTTCTTCCAAGGATCTTGCTATAACGTTACGCACATGATATGTTTTCAAATTCAAAGAAAGCACTGCCGCACAGCTATTGTGAAATCTTTTGCTTAAATCATCAGATTTCACAAACTGCTTTTAGTCAGCAAAAACAATATGCAAAAAAAATGCAAAATTGCTATGGGTTATGGGTAATTGAGATGGCAATCAAATCGGTGACTGCAAGGTTTTTCACTGCTTTTTTTATCAGCTAATTTGGGCTACAAGCGACATTTATTGCTTTTAGTAGTTTTATCCTAGTGTCATCAGATTGAAAATATAAATGGAGTTACCTGTGATAAATAACTTTGTCCTGTTTTACAGGTCCAAAATATGGAAATCGTCCTTCTTCTGCCCCTCCTTTGATCACAAGATTCAATTGTCCAGATTTATTTCGACTGACAACACTTTCATGAACACGATCAGACCATGGTTTATGTTTTTTCCCAGATGACATAGTAAATCAAAATGCCACAACAAAACATAAACTTACAAATTAAAGTTCAACATTTTAGGCTAGTATGATATGGTAAATATCTATCATAACAGAGGATTGCTACAAATTCAATTGAACCAATAAGCAAGACTATTTTCCATTGCAAAAACTATAGCATTATGCCATCCTTGTTTGGTGTATACAGATTGTGAAAAATAATAGGTTTTGCCCAGGCCTGACTAAAATCAGGGGATTATAAAGATAAAAATTAACTCTAAAAATCAAAAAGTCACAGTGTAGGAACAGCTGGTTACAATCTTATTTTCCTAAATACATTAGATCTATGTCCTGCCCTTTGAAATTAGAGTAAAGTCATTTCCGTCATTTCATACCTTTTTGCATTTTTGATTATTTCCAGTCTGTTCCAACAAAGATTAAACATATTTCCCACTTTTTAAGTTGGAAATTATCTAGGGATTTTCGGTTTTCCTACTTCTCTACCTGTTAGTGTACCTCATGAAATTTCTACAGCAAATGTAACAGAAACTATTGCCACTATGCAAAAACTGAAAACTTTACTATGCAAACACTTTTGGGTACTTACGTATTAACGGGAGGACCTTTAAAAACACGACTCAAAAATTGAAGTAAATTATTTATTGAAACGGTTAAAACAATAAAATACTCCCTTCCAGTGTACACTGCCCCGTACATTTACATACCGGGCCTGCCCCTTCAGTGTACACTGCCTTTCTTTTAAATAAAATGACATTAAAAATCAAAGGTCCTCCCGATAATACGTAAGGACCCACTTTTGCATAGACTGACAACTGAAAATGGCTCTGCACATGGCTGCCACTGATGCCATATCTTAAAACATCGTGTATCTAAGAGGTCATACCCAAAACGAAAAATTGTCTTTGCAAAAAAACTGTAAATACATCGGCCAACTTCAACAAAACATCTCAATGCTGTCTATACATAATGCTTGGTTAAACTACATGTAGACATGACCCTTTACTTTTCCTCAAAACCCCACTAACCATCATTGTGCATGTTACTAACATTTTTGCTGCTTATGTACAACTTATTCAGATAGGACATGTTTGAGGTACAACTTGTTTCAAGTATAACCTGTTAACTACGACATGTTTAAGGTACAAGACCAGTGGCAGCCCTGCACATACCATATCACTATAGAAAAGCAAACGAATGGACACATTACCAGTAATTGTCAGACAGACATAATAAAATAAGTCATGTTGATAGTTTAAGTCACAAATCTTGTAAAACTGATGGCAACAAAATACAAATCCACTATGTTATCAGTAAATGGTTATTAAGTAGTTCAGTTAAACTAATAAATAAATAAATCAAGAATATTAGCCTGCTAGATTAATACAATAGAAACATTTTTCAATGGAGATGGACCCTAGTTTTTATGGAAAATACAATGTACAAGTCTGTGGAAAGTGTGTCATCAAACTGGATATTACTGAAATTCGGAAATCTGCAGAGCTAGACTAGTCAGTGTTTAGGATTGGCATCAATGTTAGGCTAGAGTTAAGGCTACACTGATGAGCACAATTAAAGTTAGGGCTAGTCCCCTGAATTCCACAAACTTCTTATGTTATACTAGCACCAGTCCTTGTGTGCCAAAAATGTATGAATAAGTGTGCATGATGTTAGTATCCACACCACCACCCTTTCTTAAGCACAACTGTATATACAAGGCTATTTCTATTTGCTTCACTTTTAGTCTTTGCATCATGTGTTATGTCAGCAAAGCTAAAGTTGGCAAGGGGTGATTCAATCAAATCACAAAAACTGCAGAAATATGAAAAAAGTGCTTCGTGCAAATCAACCTGATTATCAAATGTTAGCTTACTCGATTGGGTGATTATACTTTTAGTTTTTATCAACTTCTGAAAATTCCTGTTTTTTGGGGTGTCTGGGCATTTCAGCCTAGGATGTTTTGGCTGCAAATGTTTCAGACTAGGATGCTTTTGCTGTGAACATTTTGACCTCAAGGCATCCTTTTATTTCATTAATCAACAAGCAATTAACTTCTATTTAATCTTTGCAAAATGCAATTAATGTTGTGCAATGCATCCACATGCAGCATCTGAAGGACACAGATCCCAAAGAAGCTGAACACTCCTTACTTCCTTTGATGGGTTATTTGAAATATATCCAAAAAAAATTCAGCCAAAACGACCTGACCAAATAAATATGAGGCTGAAATGTCCACAGCCAAAAGTCCAGGTTGAAAATTCTAGGCCAAACTACATTCGTTTCTGGGATACCCAAAATTTTTATTTGGTAGCTTTTCCGTATTTCTGTTAGTCAGTAATTTCTTTTAAATGAATTCATCACCTCCTTTAATTTCATGTTCAATAGCCTATGAATTTCTGCATTTTCATGATTCAGTAATCAGGTAATTCCACAATTCAAAATGAATATCTGTTGTAGTGAGGCATTTACTAGTATACACTGACAAGGAGAACACTAAGATATAAAAATGTATATTAATACAGTTTTGCTGTATTTTAGTGTTGTTCTTAAACCTGAGCTTAAAGTTTTGAGCTTGACAGCACATTTGCTTCATGCATACCCTCTCTGAGCAATTGGCTATTTCTTGCCTTGGTTTTCCACCCTTTAATTTGCATAAGGTTATTGCTTTGCATACATGGCATTTGGTTCTGATGTGATAAGTTAAGCAAAATGAGTTTTTGTTGGAAACATAAATTCTGATTGATCAGTTTCAATGACAAATTAAAAAAAATTTATACCCCCAGTGTACACTCCCCTACCTATTCACAAACCAGACGTCACTTTTCAGTGTACACTGCCTTTGTCCAAGCACACTTGATACCAACTTGTGAAGATTTTAACTAGTAACCACTACATTTCACAGTTTCACAGCAGCTGCACTGCCGGTATCTACTATACCACAGCATCACTTCCAGAACTTAGCAATTATGGCTATTTTAATACAAATAAATGGAAACGGCAAAACAACCTAGAAGGGTAAATTGCCGTCGATGGAAAAATAGCCATTTCCTTAAGCAGTTAAGTTTTTAGTTTATTTTACATTTCTCAACCAATGCCCATCAACACAGCTTCATAGCAAGCTTGGAACTATCTTTGTAAAAATCAGAACTCATTTGTGATACACACACAACAAACCTTCATTGTTAAGTTTATTCTAGGTTTCTTGACCAATGGACTTCAAAACTCCATTATTTTTAAGTACACACTTCGTGTATTCCTAACTTAAAGAGACACCATTTACCTTCTTACTACGCTAACAGGTGGCCTAAACTATTTGAAATTGGGATCCAGAATTATTGGTAGAGGAGCCGTGATCCGTCAATCTGTTTATAAAAGAAAAATTTGATCACTAATTATTTCCGCAAACCTTTTGAACTTAAAGGGAAGATTTCAGGCACGTGTTCAAACCTCATCAAAATGCGCTTTTAAAACAAGTGACTGACCACTTTTAGTGTTTTTGCACTAAATTAAATTGAGCGATGCCGTTTTTTGCGAATTATATGAATAAACTAAACAGTTGTTAAATGAACATTAAAAATGTTGTTTTACTGATGGTATGGGATGAATCTGAAGTCAAAGTAAGCTAAGATATGTTTGTTACTGCTACTAGTTAACCTAGTTTTACGAGCTAAGCAAGCAGGCTTATTTGTAGCTGGCTTCCGATGGGGTTTTATGTTTGAACAATTAGCGTATTTGGGAATGCTGAGTTTAATTGGGAATAATGTAATATGCAACTTATACAGCATATTTAGTTGCACAAGCATACTAAAAAGTGTAAACCTAAGTTATACTGTAGCCTAGATGGTAGGACATGTACCGTATGCCATGTGTTGGATTAGATACTGGTGGATATAATCACTAGCTCTTTGACATTTTTTGTCAATTAGACCGATTACCTTAATCTGTCAGATCCAACTTTGTGAACTTCACTTTTCCTTAGACAATTTTTGGGGCTATTGCCTCGGCTGCTTGACTACGTAGGCCAAAGATAATCAAAAACTTATAGTACCGGTAGTAATGACCTGACAATGGCTGATGTATCTCGGGTATCTATCGTCATAGATTTATTTTTAACAGAGGAATAAATGATATTTAGATAATACTTTTCTTAAGGTCGATTTTTTGGCCAATTGGCACATCGTACTAAGTTTAGACTAGCCAACAGAAAGATCTGATCTCAACCAATTTGCTTTCAATTAAATATATTTGTCTTCGAGTTACTATCTAGCAATAATTCATTCCGATTTTAAATTGATTTCTTGTTAGTTTTCAAAATAATCCTTAAAGTTGGTGTTCGCCCTAAACCTTTCCGGTGTGAATTACAGATTGTGGTGAGCCACTTATTTTCGCGCCGAATGTGTGACGTCATATATGCAACCTTACTATAGTTTGCTCATAGCGACCTGTGCAGAAATTTATATAAAATGGAAAAGCTCTAGCTTGAGAGTAGCCACTCATTTTTGGCTTTGCAAGGTAAATTTCAAAGGTACGGAGGCTTGTTAAAACTAACAGCTTTCTTGGCTGCAGCAGATGGCCAGGGGGAAGAGTTAAAGAGCTTTATTTCACGGAAATGAAGATTTCCAGGCTGACCTTTTTCTGTTTTTTGCTCCAAAATAAAGTGGAGAACTTTGTTAGAAGTCATGTTTTTAAAAATATTTTTCCCATTTTTTAAATTTCTGCAGGGGCTGAAAACAGTTTGGAAAGATTTGACCTTTTTACTTTATGGACTACGGCCACAATATTTTGTGTATCTTATCATGCTATGGGTGCTCTTACAACACCAGCTGTCACTGCTGCCTTGGCTATTGGAACTTGTCCTACGTTATTTTCTCAATCGGTAAGATGGTAGTCTTAGGCTACATGCTTGGGATAGACGTCGTTATATTACTACGAAAAACTTTAAAAACCTTGCTGATAGAAGCGCCGACAATGTATATGCAAGTATACCCAATTGAGCATGCAAACAATGATAGCTACGAATTACAAAACAATCTCCCTAACGCTAGTCGAACCAATTAAACTGTGCGACAAAAAAATCACCAAACCGGACATACAACATTTCAAATCTCACAGAAACTTAGGTAATGCTCCATCATGATCAGACACTAATGTTTAACCTTCTTGACGTCATAAAGTTTGAATCTTCACTTAAACTAAAACCCCAAAATCAGCACCTAAAATTTTTTCGGCTTCCCTCACCTCATCTAGCCAGCTAAGCCAAAGCAGTTTACCACGACGCTGGCATGCTGCATCTACTTGGAACAACAGTCGAAAGTTGAATGCCGAATATAAACCAGTATGGGGCAGACGTTCTCGCGTGGACCTCTCAGTTCTTACCCGAAAGTCAGGGGCGCATCAACATTAAATAGCGCCCGGAGCTAATCTAGTTGTGGGGTCCTTCCAATACAGAGAACTAATCGATTTGCTAAGACGATTATAGCTCTGGTATCATGAACAATAATGACCACAAGTGTAAAGAAATGCATTTTATTGGGGAAAGAGTGGGAACATTTCGCCCTATTAATCGCAAACATTTTGCCCTGAAAGTGTTGTGTAGATTACATAATGTTATGTTTAACTTATGCAGCTTTGTAAAAATCTTTTAGCTTTGATCTAAGCTGTGTTGAACATTGTATTGAAAGATTATCCACCATTCAAAATTATCTCTTTATTTTTTCAATCAACTGAATTTATAACAAAAATTTATACTGTCAAAGTGCAATTTTGTTTATCTGTATATCTGCCTGTTTTATCTTTTCGGAAACTACTGGGCGTACAAACATAAAACTTGACGTGATAGATCACCACCCGTGGTGGAGTGTGCTGGGGATTCGTGACGACAAAACAACGTCATAATCAAAAATTATTTTAATTTGCATTTCTTTACAAAGAAAATGTTTTTAGCTCAAACGAAAGCTATCCCCCAACGTTCAAAAATTTTAACTTTTTAATGCAAAAGATGACGTTATATTAAACGCTTAATTGCACGAATTGCTCTTTATATTTTCTAGAAAAATTTGCTGTAGAAACGCAATTAAACACACCTTCTCAGGAGATATCAACAAGGTTCTTTTGATAAAAAATGTTTTACAATTTCAGCTGAATTGACGATGCTACAAGCGTTGCACCAATCAACAGCCGTCTAAACGTGGGGTGCAGTCCCCGACCCCGTTTGGGTTGAGTCGAAATGGCTGTTGGCCTTCCCAAGGGTTCCAGTTACCCCAGGCACTCCGCTCGAACCAATTTTATCCGTGCTGCCCCCCTGAACGACGGCAGGAGAGCAGCACACAACTTTTCTAAAATCGGTCGACTGTCTTCTCCTTTCTCCCGCCTTTTTCATGCCCGCTTTCGTCTACACATTTTTCTTCTTTTCTTGATGAGCAGTAACCTTCATCCCTACCCAGCACCCATATTTTCTTGCTCAACGTGCGCTGGAAGTGTGACCTGGGGAGGTAGATCAGTGCAATGATGTATAGGTACATCTAACGTGCCGACGACTCTCCTCTCCAAATTCAGAACTCTTGGCAGCTCTCACTCCTGGAGCTGCTATCCTCATCTGCTGCGTCCCTGCTGGTAACACTGTGACTTCCTCCACTGTTACAGCTCATTAGAACACTGTCACTTCCCCCTCGGACTCTTCCAGCTTGTATGCTTCCACTGTTCTACCTGGCCTCTCTTCTAATAATGCAGCACTCCCGCCCCACCCTGGACTTCAAATCTTTTATCCCCCTTCTGCCCATTTTGTATCTTCTTTCTTTGCTCCCACACCACCGCTTCCTGCTTCTGGCCATCCTTCTACACCTCCTGCTTCTTCTTTCACCTAACTATCTAAAGGTTCTTGAATGGAATGCTGGTTGTCTCCGAGCCCGGAGCACTGAACTGCTCCATTTTTTTTCGTCCCATTCTGTTGACTTTTTCTATATCCAGGAATCCAATCTTTACTCATCTTTCTCTTTCCAGATTTCTGGATTCTCTGCTCTGCGTTCTGATCACACCCTCTCCCGGTCTGGCATTCTCTCTCGAGATGTCATGCACGCTGACAGCATTTGACCCTACTCTAATTATGTAGGGGTCAACATCTCTCTAAACGACTCCTTCTCGCTGTCATTTCTTAATGTTTACGATCCCCCTATTCGCTCCTCTCCAGCGGATGGCCGACTTCTTTTCATCCTCCATTCTTCCCTCCTCCAGAAATCTTTTCATTCTGGGGGACTTCAATTGCCATCACCCCTTCTGGGACTCAAAAGGTACTTCCGACCCTTGTGGGGATGAAGTATTCGATTGGGTCATCACATCTGACCTCCTCCCCCTCAATGACTCTGACTTACTTACTCTTCCCAATTGCTTCTCTGGCAGCCGCTCCTCCCCTGACATTTCCTTTGCTCCCTCCTCTCTCGCCCTTTCTTGCTGGTGGGAGGTGCTTCAGGACCTGGGTTCTGACCACCTACCAATTCTTCTATTGGTCTTACTCTCTCTGTTCTTTCGCCCCAACAAGCATCCCCCTTCCTTCAACTTTCAAAAAGCTCGCTGGCACGACTTTGCTTTTTACTTTGACTCTCACTGTTCTTCTGCAGAGGAATACTGGTGCCTTTCTCTTTCCTCTGCTGCTACTCTTTTCACTTCTCTGGCACTGAATGCGGCCAAATGTTTCATTCAATTTGGCCTTATCAAACGCCATTCTAAGGCCTGATGGTCTACTGAAGTGAAAGATGCGGTTGGTGAAAGACGCAAGGCTTTCGCTGCCGCTCACAGAAGTGATGAAGATCGACAGGTTTACATCACCGCTTGTCGACGCGCCTCATCAGTCATCACCAAGGCCAAGGCTGAGGCATGGCAGACGACTTGCTCTTCTCTTTCGCCCAAATCTAACCCAAAAACTGTATAGTCTCTTCTTCGCTCTTTTGGAGGCCCTTCTTCCTCATCTTCCCCAACTGTTCCTCTCCCAGGAAATTGGCTTCGGTCTATGCCGATTACTTGAGATCTCACTTTTCCGTTTTTTAGCCAAAGGCCCTGCGTGGCAGAGTCACAGGCAACCTTTCTGTGCCACGTGCACTGAGGAGTCTCATTTGTTTTTCTGCTCCCCCTTCTCCCGCTGAATTTCTTGCGGCTGCCTCTAACCTATCCTCCTCCACTGCCACTGGTCCGGACAAAGTTGCCTATCCCATGCTAAAGCACCTTCCTTGCTATGGCATGGGTTTTCTTATTCACATCTTCAATCTCTCCTGGACTTCGCATTCCTTTCCTTCCTTCTGGAAGACATTTTCTATTATTCCCATCCACAAGATGGGAAAACCTCTCGACTCTCCTGCTTCCTTTTGGTCTATCTCACTCACCTCCTGCGTATCAAAGCTGTTTGAACGCATCATTCTGTTCCGTCTACTCTTCTTTCTGAAATCTTGCTCAATTTTCTCTCCCCGCCAGGCCGGTTTCCGCCCTGGACGGTCTACATTAGATCAAATTCTGTACCTTTCTCAGTCCATTTCGAATGGGTTTAACAAACCCAGGCCGGGCTCTCGGACAATCCTTTCTACTATTGATTTCTCTAAAGCTTTTGACTCTGTGTGGCATCCCGCTCTTTTCCACAAACTTATTTTGGCTGGCCTCCCTCGTTGCTTTGCTCGTTGGACTCAATCTTTCCTTTCTGATAGGCGCGCTTCTGTGGTCTTTCAAAATCACAAAAGCCGTTCCTTTCGAGTCCGTCGAGGTTTTGTTGTGTTTTTTGTTTTATTTGCCATATTTATCCTCCATTCACGAGAAAGCGAATTGTATCGCTATACTTTGGACGGGAAGTCCGCACTCGCTTGGGAGTTGCCTTTTTCGAGGTTTATGGGCCACCTGTCTTCCAAATAAAGGTGAAAGGTGGGTCGTCCCGATAAGTGCCTTTCCCAAGGACACAACAAGCGAACTTGCCGACTTGTTCTCCACAACCTCCCCTAAATGCGGAGCGCCAAGCAGGGAAACTGCGGATGCCATTTTTTAAAGTCTTTTGGTATGACTCGAAAAGGGGAATGAACCCCAGGTCTACCGACTGCGAAGCGGACGCTCTAACCACTACGCCATCGCGTTGGAGGTGTTCCGCAAGGATCCGTTCTTGGCCCTGTACTTTTCTCCCTCTTCATCAATGATGTTCCGGCTTCTCTGCCTTCTTCCGTCAGCTGCTCTCTTTACGCTGACGATCTGGCCATTTGGTCCTCCTCTCCCTCGGTCCCTACTGCGGTGGAGGCCACACAAGGAGCTCTGTTTCGATTGGAGCGCTGGTCTGAGTACTGGTGTCTTCCTCTCAATCCGAGCAAATGTGAGGCGTCCTTCTCAGTAGATTCCCACCAAGCTAATCTCCAGCCCAACCTCCTCTTACTCAACTCCCGCCTCCGTTTCGATCTCACTCCAACTTTTCTTGGGGTTATCTTCGACCGCACTCTTTCCTTTTTTAAACATGTATCTTCGCTGAAGGCCAAGTTCTTTCCACGTCTCAAGGCCTTACGCTGTATCTCTGCTTCCTCATGGTGTCCCTCTAAGGAGTCCCTCTCTCTTCTGTATAAATCTTTTCTTTGGTCCCTTCTCACTTACGGTTCACCCAGGTGGTTTCCTTTCCTAAGCGCTACCAATTTCACCAAATTGGAATGCCTCCACCGAGCGGCCAGTCACGCCATCACCGGCTGCCTCTCGTCCTTTATCCCACTTCTCCTAAATGAGGTCTCTTTACCTTCCCTACAAGTCACCCTGACTTATTTCACTCTTTTATCGTATGAACGGGCTCTTCGTCTCCCAACTTCCTTTCCTATTTCAGGTTTGAAAAGATTTGGAGTGAAACCAAGACTCTGCAGATCTTCCTAAAGAGTCTTTGCGTCCACTCACCCGCTCATGCTTCCTTCTACTTCTTCTAGGGAGGCTCTTCTTGCTTACCCTCCTTGCAACCCCCTTCCTTCACCGTGGAGTCTACTCTCTCCTCTCCATGCTCTCTCTCGTGAAGGTGCTCCTCTCGCTCATCTTGACTTCCTCCCCCTCACAATCTGGTGCTTTGAACTGACGGCTCTGTTCCTGTTGGCAAAGGGCGGCTCTGGCGTACTTGCCAACTGCTCTCTTTGTGACACTGAGGCCATTCTTTCGTTTTCTTTCCTTATCTCTCGCATCCACTCTTGTTTTTTCTCGGATTTGGAGGCGTACTGTCTCATCTAAATTCTTCGACACACAGGTTCCCTCGATCTCCACCGAGGAACTTGAGCTCCCTCTCGTCTACGTTGCTACGAACTCAGCCTACTGTTTAACTCTTTATCTCTCTAGGATTGGCAGAAACAAGAATCCTTTTTGCAGCGCCTGCGGACACCTCTCATCTTATTCTGCACTGTCCAGCTACGGGCTCTTTGCGCCGCTCGCTCTTTGGCGACTCTCTCTCTCTTTACAATCTCTGGTACAGGCCTTGCGGAGTTGCCCGGCTTCTGGGGCTCCATGGTCTTGTAGCGCAACGGCACGCATCTGGCTGTAGTTAGATGTCAAAAGAGTGCACTCCATACGGCGACTAGTCACTTCTACCATGATAGCTACTTTTGTAGATTTCTTTTCGGTTTTTATATTGGCATTGTTGTTGGTAACTTTCTGTTTGTGGTTTGTAACATCTTCGTGCTCATACGACACTTAGTAGCTAGATCTCATTGTCGCGATAGCTGCGCATGTATGCATCGAAGTTGCAGTGGCTGCAACATGCCTTTCCCGCCATCGATGAAAGAGAGATGAGCTTGCCGGCCGTAGAGAAGTGAATGAGATTTCCGTCAAGATTTCATTTGGAAGGCGGTCTTGAGGTTTGGGCGCGGTGACTCAACGATGGCTTCTGTTGCTTGATTGAAGGCGCTGCCGTCCAACTACATCGGGGGAGATGTAGCTTCTTTGTCGGGGTCACCATTGTAGCGCAACGACAATGAGATCTAGCTACTAAGTGTCGTATGAGCACGAAGATGTTACAAACCACAAACAGAAAGTTACCAACAACAATGTCAATATATATAAACCGAAAAGATATCTACAAAAGTAGCTACCATGGTAGAAGTGACTAGTCGCCGTATGGAGTGCACTCTTTTGACATCTAACTACAGCCAGATGCGTGCCGTTGCGCTACAATGGTGACCCCGACAAAGAAGCTACATCTCCCCCGATGTAGTTGGACCGGCAGCGCCTTCAATCAAGCAACAGAAGCCATCGTTGAGTCGCCGAGCCCAAACCTCAAGACCGCCTTCCAAATGAAGTCTTGACGGAAATCTCATTCACTTCACTACGGCCGGCAAACTTATCTCTCTCTCATCGATGGCGGGGAAGGCATGTTGCAGCCACTGCAACTTCGATGCATACATGCGCAGCTATCGCTGCAATGAGATCTAGCTACTAAGTGTCGTATGAGCACGAAGATGTTACAAACCACAAACCGAAAGTTACCAACAACAATATCAATATATAAACCGAAAAGAAATCTACGAATAGTAGCTATCATGATAGAAGTGACTAGTCGCCGTATGGAGTGCACTCTTTTGACATCTAACTACAGCCAGATGCGTGCCGTTGCGCTACAGTGTCATTCGTCGGAAAGGGTCGGGTAATACAGTCAACTTCGAATATAAGAGATTCAAATATAAGGGATTTTCGCTTATAAGGGACTACGCAAAAGGTCATTAGGGTATCGCATCGAACTTTGCGGCAGTCGGTTATAAGAGACAGGTTAAGCTGGTCCCGGCGGATCTTTTATATCCGAAGTTGATTGTAACAATAACATGCAATAAGCGATTTTTTACAACCATTCTAAGTAAGCTTTTTTCTTTTCTTGAACATTTCAAACTAGCTCTATGCCATAATGATCTGGTACAATTAAACTAAAAATAGTGCTGCAGCTGCGTTTGAATTTGAATGGACCAGGGATGTGGAAGCGGTTACTTTTCAAACGCTTCCACTTCCACACCTATCGCTTCCGCTTCCACACCTATCGCTTCCGCTTTCACCGCTTCCGCCAACAAAAAACGAAAAAACGACCGTTGATAATTTTTTTTAACTTTTGTGGGTCTGTAGCCTGCCTTCTCCTACACTTCATCATTTTGAGAAGACAAAAACCTTCATTTATTCCTATTACTTTACCTACTTTGCTTGAGCTTATTGCTCCGAATCTACCAATCAACTGCACCAATTAACAGCCGCCTCAACTTGGTGGTGCGGTCCCCGGCCCCGTTTGGGTTGGGTCGAAATGGCTGTTGGCCTTCCCGAGGGTCCCAGTTACCCCGGGCACTCCCCATTCATTTTTTTCGCTATGCTGCCCCCTGAACGACCGCAGAAGGGCAGCACACAGCATTTTTAAAATCGGTCGCCTGTTCTTACTTTTTCTTCTCTCCTGCCCTACTCTTGCCGTCCTTCGTCTCCTCATTCTTCTTCTTCTCCTGATGAGTGGTAACGTTCATCCTAACCCTGGCCCCATCTTCCCTTGCTCTGTGTGCGCTGGAAATGTGACCTGGCGGGGCAAGTCAGTGCAATGCTGCGCTTGCTCCAAATGGGTCCATCTAAGGTGCTCACAACTTTCTTTATCTAACTTCAGAGCTCTTGGCAGCTCTCACTCTTGAAGCTGCCCCCCCTGCCGTAACACTGTGACTCCCCCCTCCTCGGACTCCTCCGGCACGTATACCTCCACTGTGGAATCTGGCCTCCCCTCTGCTAATGCTGCACTCTTGCCCCACCCTCGTCTCCAAACTTCTTATCCCCCATCTGCCTATCTTATATCTCCTTCCCCTGCCCTTCCACCACCGTCCCTTGCTCCTGGCTATACTTCTGCACCTCCTGCCTCCTCTCCTACCCCTGACTCTCTCAGGGTTCTTCAATGGAATGCTGGAGGTCTTCGAGCCAGGAGCACTGAACTACTTCACTTTCTTTCATCCCATCCTGTCGATCTTATCTGCATTCAGGAATCCAATCTTAACTTCTCTTCCTCTTTCCGGATTCCTGGATTCTCTGTTCTGCTTTCTGATCGTACTCACTCCCGGTCTGGCATTCTCTCTTCTGATGCCTCGCATGCCAGTGGCGGCGTTGTCATTTTCGTCAGACAGGACCTATCCTTTTCTGAACTCTCTACCACCTCTCTTTCTTCGCTCGATCCCTACTCTGATTATGCAGGGGTCAACATCTCTCTAAACAAATCCTCCTCGGTGTCATTTCTTAATGTGTATGCCCCCCCTATTCGCTCCTCCCCAACGGATGGCAGAACCGATTCCTTCTCTCCCTCCTCCAGAAATCTCTTCATTCTGGGGGACTTCAATTGCCATCACCCGCTTTGGGACTCAAGAAGTACTTCCGACCCCCGCGGGGAGGAAGTATTCGACTGGGTCATCTCCTCAGACCTCCTCCCCCTCAATGACCCTGACACACCCACCCTTCTCCATCGCTCCTCTGGCAGTCGCTCCTCTCCTGACATCTCCTTTGCTCCTTCTACTCTTGCTTTTTCTTGCTCCTGGGAGGTGCTTCAGGACCTGGGTTCTGACCACCTACCAATTCTTCTATCTATCCCTCTTTCTCCGGTCTTTCACCCCAACGAGCGCCCTCCTTCCTTCAATTTTCAGAAAGCTCGCTGGGATGACTTTGCCTCCTACTTTGACTCTCACTGTCCTACTGCAGAGGAATACTCGTCTCTTTCTCTTTCCTCTGCAGCTGCTCTCTTTACCTCTCTGGCAATGAATGCGGCCAAATCTTCCATTCCTTTCGGCCGCATCAAACGCCCTCCTAAAGACTGATGGTCTGCTGAGGTGGAAGATGCGGTTGGTGAAAGACGCAAGGCTTTCGCTACTGCTCACAGAAGTGATGAAGATCGCCAGGCTTACATCTCCGCCTCTCGACGTGCTTCGTCGGTCATTGCCAAGGCCAAGGCTGAGGCATGGCAGACGACCTGCACTTCTCTTTCACCTAAATCTAATCCCAAATCTGTGCACTCTCTTCTTCGCTCTATTGCTGGCTCTCCTTCCTCGTCTTCTTCCTCTCCTAACTTTCCTAACTGTTCTTCTCCCAGGGAATCGGCTTCGGTTTATGCCGCTTACCTGAGGTCTCACTTTTCCGTGTCTCAGCCAAAGGCCCTGCGCAGCAGAGCCAGAGGCTACCTCACTGAGCTCCGCCAAGCCACGTGCTCTGTGGAGTCTCACTCGTCCTTTTGCTCTCCCTTCTCTCCCGCTGAATTTCTTGCGGCTGCCTCCAACCTCTCCTCATCCACTGCCACTGGTCCAGACAAAGTTGCCTATCCCATGCTAAAGCATCTTCCTCGCTCTGGCATGGATTTTCTTATTCACATCTTCAATCTTTCTTGGTCTTCACATTCCTTTCCTTCCATCTGGAAGACATCTTCTATTATTCCCATACATAAGATGGAAAAACCTCTCGACTCTCCTGCTTCCTTCCGGCCTATCTCTCTCACCTCCTGCGTATCAAAGCTTTTTGAACGCATCATACTATCCCGTCTTCTCTTTTTTCTGGAATCTAATTCCATTCTTTCTCCCCGCCAGGCCGGTTTCCGCGCTGGACGGTCTACACTTGATCAAATTCTGTACCTTTCTCAGTCCATTTCGGATGGGTTTAACAAACCCAGGCCGGGCTCTCGGACGATCCTGTCTACTATCGATTTCTCTAAAGCTTTTGACTCTGTCTGGCACCCCGCCCTTTTTCACAAACTTATTTCGGCTGGCCTCCCTCCTTGCTTTGCTCGTTGGACTCAATCTTTCCTTTCTGACAGGCGCGCTTCTGTGGTTTTTCAAAATCACAAAAGCCGTTTCTTTCGAGTCCGTCGTGGTGTTCCGCAAGGATCCGTTCTTGGCCCTGTACTTTTCTCCCTCTTCATCAATGATCTTTCGGCCTCTCTGCCTTCTTCCGTCAGCTGCTCTCTTTACGCTGACGATCTGGCCATTTGGTCCTCCTCCCCCTCGGTCCCTACTGCGGTGGAGGCCACACAAGGAGCTCTGTTTCGATTGGAGCGCTGGTCTGAGTACTGGTGTCTTCCTCTCAATCCGAGCAAATGTGAGGCCTCCTTCTTTTCAGTGGATCCCCACCAGGCTAACCTCCAGCCCAACCTCCTCCTACTCGGCTCCCGCCTCCGTTTCGATCCCACTCCAACTTTTCTTGGGGTCATCTTCGACCGCACTCTTTCCTTTTTTAAACATGTATCTTCGCTGAAGGCCAAATTTTTCCCACGTCTCAAGGCCTTACGCTGTATCTCTGCTTCCTCTTGGGGCCCCTCTAAGGAGTCCCTCTCTGTTCTGTATAAATCTTTTCTTTGGTCCCTTCTCACTTACGGTTCACCCGGATGGTTTCCTTTCCTAAGCGCTACCAATTTCACCAAATTGGAACGCCTTCACCGAGCGGCCAGTCGCGCCATCACCGGCTGCCTCTCGTCGTCCCCTATCCCTCTACTACTCACCGAGGCTTCTCTACCTCCCCTACGAGTCACTCCGACTCACTTCACTCTTTTTTCTCATGAGCGGGCTCTTCGTCTCCCAACTTCCTTTCCCATCTCAGGTTTGGCCAGACTAGGAGTGAAACCAAGACTCTGCAGATCGTCCTGGAGAGCTTTTGCGTCCACTCACCCGCTCATGCTTCCTTCTACTTGTTCTAGGGAGGCTCTTGTTGCTTGCCCTCCCTGTCCTCCTTGGAATCTTCCCTCGTTCACGGTCGAGTCCACCCTTTCCTCTCCATGCTCTCGCTCTGATCCCCCTCACTCTCGCCAAGGTGCGGCTCTCGCCCACCTTGACTCTCTTCCCCCTCATGATCTGGTACTCTGGACAGACGGCTCTGTTCCTTTTCCTTTTGGCAAGGGCGGCTCCGGCGTTCTTGCCAACTGCTCTCTCTGTGGCACTGAGGCCACTCTTTCCTTTTCGGCAGGCCCAGTTTGTTCCAGTTTTTCCGCTGAAGCCTGCGCCATTCTGCACGCTCTTTGCTGGTCTCGGCAACACCATAAAGTCTGCCATTTTTCTTCTCTTCTTCTCCTGTCTGACTCTCGTTCTGTTCTCGCCACCCTGTCCTCTCCTCCACCTTTCCTGTTATCTCAAACTCTGTGGCAGATCTGGCAGGAACTGTCCTTCTTCTCCTCCTGTTCTATCAGGCTACAATGGGTCCCCGGACACTCGTTTCTCCCGGGGAACGACACAGCTGATGAGCTTGCCAGACGGGGAGCGCCGCTTGCGCCCTCTGCAATCCCTTGTAGTCTCTCTCCTCTTATCTCTCGTATCCACTCTCGTCTTATCTCGGACTGGAGGCGTACTGTCTCTTCAAAGTATTTTGACACACAGGTTCCCTCAATTTCCACTGAGGAACTTGTGCTCCCTCGTCATGCTCGCTGTGTCCTCTCTCGTCTTCGCTGCAATGGACACAGCCTTCTTTTAGGTTCCTATCTCTCCAGGATTGGCAGAATCGAGAATCCTTTCTGCAACGCCTGTGGACACTCGTCCCAGGACATCTCTCATCTCATTCTGCACTGTCCAGCTACGGACTTTTTGCGCCGCTCACTCTTTGGCGACTCTCTGTCTCTGTACGACCTCTGGTCCAGACCCTGGGAGGTTGCCCGGCTTCTGGGGCTCCATGGTCTTCCGCCATGCCCCCATCCCCCGGAAGGGGTCGGGTAAACAACAACAACTACTCTGTGTTTGTTTTTCTTAGATATCAGAACTCGCGTTGAATCTAGAACAGTGCTTTTCAATCTTTTTGTCATCACGGAGCCCTTAATGTACTTTCGCGTTTGTCACGGAACTCCCACTAACAAAAATTTAGAAATCACGAATTGCTTGCAAGAAAACCAAATATTTCGTTACTACACTTCAAAAAAAAATTAAACACTTCAACAAATAAACAGTTATTACAGGTTCCTTCACTACTTACAACCACTTTTGCAACAGCAACTTAATGCTTCTCAGATCTAAACCGTATGATTACATATTACAGCTCTCGACAATAACCTGTCGTCACTACAACAAATTAGGCTACACCGTATAGCGTTGATTTTCCCTCTCTATTCTCAACTAACTCTGACTTTGAGTTAACTTTAACTCTAATCATCATTACGGACCTTTTGTCCGTCCTCAAAACACGTATTGACTCCGATCTTTTTGGATAGTGAAGTGCGAAATTTCTGTCGTATATATAGTATATACATGTAAAGCGAGCAAAATTGAACTGCACCAATCAACAGCCGCCATAACGTAGTGGTGCGGTTTCCGACCCCGTTTGGGTTGGGTTAAAATGGCTGTTGGCCTTCCCGAAGGTCCCAGTTACCCCGGGCACTCCCCTCACACTAACCATTTTTTCGCCGTGCTGCCCCTTGAACGACCGCAGAAGGGTAGCACGCAGCCACTTTAAAATCGGCCTGTCTTCTCTCTACCCCTGCCTTTCTTTTGCCTGTCTTCTCCTTCTCCTGATGAGCTGCAACGTTCATCCTAACCTTTGCCCTGTCTTTTCCTGTTTAGTGTGTGCTGGAAATGTGACCTGGCGGGTAGGTCAGTGCAATGCTGCACATGCTCTAATTGGGTTCATTTAAGGTGGCAATAGGGTTCAGAAACCGGGGTTTTTATCAGAATTGATTTTTTTTTGCAGAAAAAGCTGCTTCAGTCTATGTTCTTCCATAATGTGTGGCTGTTTTTGTCAAAAATTGCTTTGAGTTGTCAAAAATGAGCTCTAGATCATAGGGTTTGTATTTGATTACCCTTGCAACGGGCTTATCAATCTCGATTTTCTCAAAATGACGATTTTTGAACTTTGAAATGCTCTACTGTCGTTAGTTGTAGGGTTTAGACAATGATATTTCGGCTGTATATGTAATTCATGGCGCAGGAGGGAATGAATTGTTCACTTTTTTCATAAAACTGATGGCTTTGGGGAAAAACGATATTTTGGGAAAATTTTGGTACACTTTTGGATATTTTTGATCGGGAATGTCCACTAAAATTCACAAGCCCTATGCCAAATATTTGTTCCATTTAATCCCTAGCAGAGGTGATTCTGACTTATGAATAAAAAGAACTATGGCTTTAAGTGTAGTACTTTGCCCGAAATTCCATTTTGAAAATAGGGTAAAATTCCAAGATGGCGTCCAAAATGGCGCCAAAAAAAGTAAAATTTTTTTATAAACCATTATTGGGCTTTCATACCATAACAGACTCAATCCCACAGGTAAAGAAACACAGAAAAAGTAATTTGAACCCTATCGCCACCTTAAAGTGCTCACTACTCTCCTTTTCTAGATTTAGAACTCTTGGCAGCTCTCACTCCTGGAGCTGCCCTCCCTGCTTTTTTTGGAGATTCTACACCTACCAGCACTGTGACTTCCTCCAGCTGGTATACCTCCACTGCTCAATCTGGCCCCCTTCTGCTAATGCAGCACTTGCACCCCACCCTCGCCTTCAAACTGCTTATCCTTTTTCCGCCGACTTTGTATCTTCTCCCTGTGTACCCTCACCACCGCCTCATGCTCCTGGCTGTTCTCTTTGCCTCCTGCTTTCTCTTCCCTTCCCTAACTCCCTCAGGGTACTTCAATGGAATGCTGGGGGCCTCCGAGCCAGGAGCACTAAACTACTACACTTTAATTCGTCTTATCTCGTTGACCTTATTTATATCCAGGAATCTAACCTTAATTTATCTTCTTCTTTTCAGATCCCTGGATTCTCTGCTCTGCGATCCCATGGCACCCACTCCTGATCTGGTGTTTTTTCTATTGATGTCGCAGACGCTAGCGGCGGCGTCATCATTTTCATCAGGAAGGGATTATTCTTCTCTAAGCTTTCTACCTCCTCTCTTTCTTCG
The DNA here is from genome assembly GCA_963675345.1 of Trididemnum clinides. NCBI lineage: Eukaryota > Metazoa > Chordata > Ascidiacea > Aplousobranchia > Didemnidae > Trididemnum > Trididemnum clinides. Next base: position 13,054,393 of record OY776297.1, on the reverse strand, counting down.
CTTGGCCCTACTCTGATTAAGTAGAGGTCAACATCTCTCTAAATGACTTCTCCTTGATCTCATTTCTTAATGTTTGTGCTCCCCCTATTTGTTCTTCTACGAAGGATAGCAGAAGCAATTTCTTTTCTCTCTTCATTCTTTCCTACTACGTGGAAGCGGTGGAATTTTCGCGCTTCCGCCTTAACAGAAAAAGGACCGCTTCCGCATCCCTGGAATGGACACTTAAAAAGTAAAAAACTGATATGCAGGCTGATCAAGAACAATGATAAATAACAGTATTACCACACCCGTAAGCTGAAACATCTGTTTTTAGTAACGCATTGACAAGTTAGAAGACCTTTGTATAGTCGTGCGGCAATTAAGGCTGACCAATGTTAACCTCTCAGACATAAGCTATTAGTTAAGTGCAGCAAAGTTAAATAAAGTGACCATTTTCTAGAGTAAAATCTTGAGAGAATTAAAAAACTAACCCAAACTTCAAGATAAAATTCAAGTCTATGGCTTATACTTTTAAACCCTAATCTAACTTGTAGCAATGATTTTAAGCCAGGACCATGCAACATGCTTGCAGTCACAGGTTTTAGATCTTACAAACACGAATAAGCCTACAGTTGTGACAAGCCGCAAGTAGTAGGTCTAATATTTGATAGCTGATTCCAAAAAATACATAACAATCACTTTGGTGCCCTCCTACAAGAAAATTTTATACAAGTTTTATGCAAAGTGAGGAATTGAAAAAAGTTTAGTTTGTGAAATTATTGCCGGTTTCAATTGTCAGTAAGTCCAGTTTTAAAGTGCGCCTACGCTGTAGAGGGCAGGCGCTGTAGACGTTGCTAGGGACATCAAAGCTTAGGGTGAAATAAAAACGGCTATGCGTAACCACCCATGTTTTTACAACTTACTCAATTTCCATAAAGAAAAAACGGTAATATCAAAATGTTACAACCAGTCATTATCAATAAGAGTATTGCGAAACAGGAACTAAGATGCTAATCTTTGTCGATTATACAAAAAGATTCGAATCACATAGTCAGCGTCGGGACGCAAAAGACAAGCTGGTGCAGCCAAGGCAATCTCGAATGGCCATTATTGAGCCCCTGTATACAACACATCGTTTTTGAATGATGTGCGTTTTTGATGTCGGCGTTGAAAAATATCAGTAAAGTCTATTAATCGCAATGTATTATAAATGCATCTTAAGAGTCCTTCAATGTTTCGGGGCCCCGGGCTTAACCACCGTCTGCCTCCCTACTCCTTAATCCACCGCCGCCTAGAGTTACTACACTCTCTTGACACCTATCAAGTTAATAAGCTGTTACCGAAACCTGTAGCATATTCCGGTCCATCAGTAGCTTGCTGAATCAATCAAGTCAACAACATAAATCAAAAACATGAGTCACATTAGCACGCTATAAAATTAGCAAAGTAACAAACACAATTTAAAGAAGTTCAAGCAGTGGTGAATGGAATACCGATGGGCATTGGGCAATTTGTGGCGTCATCACGAAGTCACTTTAGACAGAAATTAGTGAATATAGCGTCTTAAAGGAGCACCACTAAATATGCATGGATTATTTAGTAGGTCATTCAACCACGGAGGGTTATCCGCATCTGGGAAAGCAGCATAGAGACCAGACAGCTCGCACTTGCGCTTTTCGTAGCCTTGCAGCAGTGTAAACGTTAGGCAACAAAGTGGCCAGCTGAAAATAAAAATGTTTTGCTATTCGCTGTTATTTGTGCACAATACAATCAAATGAGTTTTACTAAATCAAAAAAGTTTTCTACTACATGTTGACAAATCTCCCATCTCTTTCAAAATGTGCATTTCACAATCCGTTACTTTTGCAACAAGCGTTTTTTCAATTTTCGGCCTACTGCTTGTTTATTGTATTGGCCGAGCTTTAACTGCTGAGCAAAAGCAAAAAGTATTCTCGTTCTTTTACTGAACAAACTCAAACTGGATGTGAATAATCTTTTTTCATTCTATAGCTGATCAGAGGGCAGAAAAAGAAACTGTATGTGAAACTCGTGTTCAGATCTGACTTCCCAACACCACAGCAGAGATGCAAAAGCAGAAAAAACTCTCGTTCTTTTACTGAACAAGCTCGGTGTGAATAATCTCTTTGATTCTGTAGACGATTAGACGGTAGAAAAGCTAAATGTGAAACTCGTGTTTAGACCCGCTTCTGACTTACCAACACTACAGCCGACACGGTGTACCTCCACCACAAACAACGTAACCAAACGGTAGAAATTACAGTCGTTTTTTTTTAAATAGAAACTTTAAAATAGAAATTTAAAAAAAAGATCTTACATCAAAACCGCGAGTTAGCTATCACGTTGAGTTATATGACGAGATAAATAACTATTTTTAGCCTATTTTATCTCATGCAATATTTCCGTTAAGTACCTTGCTCAAAGAAACATGTATCTTTCCTTAGGGTAAGCAGATTAAACCCAAGTGATAAGGGCAGGCAAATTGATAGGTTTCGTCCAATGACAAGGATGATTGACAATGGCTCTTTTGATAGACGTTAGGCGCACATATAATGATAACTACTGACATAACAACTAGTTTACCTTGAACCGTCTAAACTGTTGCCTGTTCTACAGTCCGAGGACATTTCAGCTGGTAACGCTGTGAAAGAACATGTTTGCTGTAGCGGCAGATTGTTTAATGCAGGAAGAATTCTCATATTGTGCAAAAGTTTTAAGTCTTTCTCATTGAGAAAATCCTCCTTTGTACCAAGCATTTTCAGTATAGGTACCACTGGAAGAGAGCTATCAACGTAATCTACACTGTGTTGATACCAAGCCTGAAAGTAATACGTTAACTAGTAAACTGCAGCAACAAAATTGACTGTCAATTGGCACAGTATCTTCTTTTGCGGCGATGCAAACACTGACTTTGTACTTCATGGGAATTGGATTTCTTTTTTACAAAGAAAAGGTTCAGGTGCGAACAAATTCGGCAAAAAGTAATAATGGTGGGAGAGTAAAAAAGTTGCGAGTCAATCCGTACTACACTCTATAACAGTGGTTTTCAACCCTTTTGCTGGAGCGGAACCCCAAAGAAACATTTTAGTGGCTCGAGAAACCCCTGCGCAATAATTCAATCGCAAAAAACAGCATTCAATTTAATTATTTTAATAAAATGAAAATTTATGTAACTTCTGGCGAAACCTCTGGACTGTACTGGCGGAACCCTGGTTGAAAATCACAGCTCTATAATAGAACTTTTGTTCTAAGAGAAGATGATGAGGCAAAATCACGTGAATCACGAATATCAAAGCCATTGGCGTCACCGTTGCCCGTGATATTTAGGGGGAAACTGAAAAGCGTTGCACAAATTTTTTTCAAACGTTCGTTTTCAACCACTAGTTCAACCATTTGTACTTAGAAATAAACTTCTTTTAGAGACGAGTTCGCCAGAGTGTCAGCCATAACTAGTCTTTCTTTAGGTCTAAACATGGAATTTTACCACACAACAATCGAAATACGTTTTCTAAAAGATAACTCAGACTTACAGTCAGTGCTTTCATCATTTGCCTGACAGTAATAACTTCTTCCACTAGTTTGCAAACTTCTTCTTCTTCACAATTTAACGGCCTCATTTCATCAACAAGCAAAGTTCTTCGACTCGTTTTGTTTTCCCGTTTCTTTAACTTCAACAAATACCACCTGAAATTTGCGAATAAATGAAACATGCTTTGAAGTTAACAGCTACACAACGGGAAATACTACACCCAAAAAAGGGCAAAAATTACTAAAGAACAATTACCATTTGGTATGTTTACTGACATCATTTCCAGGATCATTAAACCATAGCGAAGTAGGATTACAGAAACAGTGAACTAAATGCAAAGTTTGTTTTCTATAAAAGTATATCCGAGGCTGGGAGGCTATCCAATCCTTTCAATAAAATAAAAGGCCCATGACCTAGAAAACTACTCCAGTGGGTAATAAATTGTCCATAATTGTTGGAAATAGGAAAGAGGTAAAGATAAGCATAAAAAATGAGCCAAAGACAAAACGACATGAAAAATATCCTGTCAAATGACCACAGGCGCTATACAAGGCATTCTCAAAAACAATAGCTATTCTATTAAAAAAAACAATCGGTTGTAAGTTCTTTATCTGACGTTTCTGCCGGCTTAAGCAGGTTTTACTCCACACCCGGTTCGACGCGTTTCTTTTTCGCTACCGGTACTACTACAGTACTTTATTTTATGCAGTTTTCACTACGCAAAAGTCGACGTCCGTTAGTTTTTAAGTTTTCGCTGGGGAGCGAAAAATATTTTTTAACGCGCGTATAATCGTGAAAATAAGAAGTCGTATTTTGTAGCTGGTACCCTAGTTGCCAATGTTGAAAATCTCCAAGGTAACTAGAGAATTTTTTAGCAAATTTTACTTTTGCAAAATGTGTTGGAAAAAATCTGGAATTTTGAGACCAATCCTGAGATTCTTTAGCGATTCTGCGGATATTTTATCATTGTTTTACGGGAAGACTTTTTTGTTCTTTAAGATCAACTCCAAATTAGGTATTTTTTTGGTAAATTATTGGGACAAAATATTTTTTTGGGAGAGATCTAAAATATTTTATATGCTCAGGCATTACGAAATCTTGCAAATTTTTGTGCAAAAGTTTTCATTTTTTATTAATTTTGAGATTTTTGCAAATGTCGAATTAGCGCTTTGACAGGTAGTGATAATAGTGCTCGAAGAAAAAAATTGGACTGAAAAACAATGCTGGGGTAGAAGATTTTTTAAAAGTTAGAAAGTTGAAATTAGCAGGTAAGATTTCAGACTGCCGCTAGTAGTTAGCTACGTATTTATTTTACAGTTTAAGCAAAATAGCATAGCTTAGGTCCAAAAATCAATTATAAACTGTTGAAGGATACCATAGGCTTATTTTATTTACAGCAGCGCACTAGGCTGAGTGCAAAATTTTTACTATCTTTTGGTACAGGTATTTATGTATAACCGTTGACATAGCCTAAAATTAAAGGCTATTAAGTCTCTTTTTATAAACCTATATTGTAAAAGGAACAGTTTGGACAACCGTCAGCTTCGAGGCCGCGTTTCTTTTAGTTTGTGACAACTTGTCTTTGCCTTAGTAACCTTCAGCAACAAACACGCCTAGCTGAAAATCAGTCCAAACTAGTCCAGCATCACTTTTTGTCATTACATTGCGTTTAACACCGGCAGATTAGAAAACAGCAAAAGAAAAATAAACTGCATCAGATGTTATTTGGAAATATATCCCATGACACAAACTTTGTGGGCCTAATATGTTTGGATATTACCATATGCCACAGATTTACCTCTAAAAATTAGCCTACTGAAAACAATGACTTGCAGTCTTTTGACTCGCCACCTATCATTATTTCAAAGAACAAAACTTCTTCAAGCACCACAGTTTGGGACAGCCTGACCAAAAGCAATTAATCAAGTTTGATTCAACTCATCAAACACAAGAATAGAGAGTTTATGAGACGGCTAAGTGGCGTCACATTTTTCGAGTAGCAGTCACCCTTATTTGTCGTTGCAGTAGGCTTCAGTCACAAACTTATCGTTTAGACATGCTGCATACAAATTGATGGTCTGAACGCTCTAAAACCAGTTAGAAAAGAAATGACTGTGAATTTCAGGTTTTGTATATTGATTAATGTAAAACTAAATATACTGATCGGAAAGTCATTTCTTAAGAAAAAAACAAAAAAGAATACGGGTACATTAACAGAACGTTTCCGTGTTGTAATTGCTTGATTATCCTTAACGATAGAGCTGTGGAACAATTCTTAAAGCCAAAAAAGTAATGAAAAAGCGAAATAAATAGGCTACCGGTACAGCGTTTTGCAGTTTTGCATAGCAATTTGTCAGGTAGTTGCATTATCTTATTACTATTCTTTCTCTTCCGTTGACATAAACTTAGTGTGAAGCTTGCTGTTGTTTGTAACGAAGCTTACACAGACAGCATTGACATCTAGTGAGTAACAGCGGACTTAAAATTTGTCGAATCACTTCGCAAATAACAACTTCTCGAAAAATGAAGAGAAAGTTTGAGAGAATGCAAAATGAGCTCATGGACTTTGTTTGGCAGCAACGCATACATGCCATTGCAATTTATACTAACCAGTTTGCAAAGATATCAGAAATTTAAACGAGAGCTTTGCTTGACTATGCGACGTGCAACGCCATGCTTTGAACGCTGAACTTGGAGACTTTCAGCTGCAAGTTTTACCCATGATCTATTTCACGGTGCTGCAAAAATAGTTGCACATATCGCCAAGAATATTTTTTGGGCGTGATGAACAAAACCACGATACAGACATCTAGATTTACAGAAATTCATATTATATTACTAAATCATGGAAATTTACACTGAAAGATAAAATTACAAAAACACACAAATGCCATCTAATTTAAAACATTACAAAAATTCATATTAAAATAAGGAATTACTAAAACACGGAAAAACTACCAACTAGAGAAGTACGGAAATAGCAGAAATAAAGAATTTACCTAAATCAATAAAAGTTGAAAATAGTAGCAGAAATAAGGAATTTACTACTAGCAGAAATAAGGAATTTACCTAAGTCTATTAAAGTTGAAAACAGAACCACCTTAATGAGTACAATCAGATAATTAAGTTGTTCAACCATGCATTTCTGTAATTATGCAATTTTCGTAACTCAGTTGACGTTTCTTCATTTTTCAAAAAATTTTATGAAGTTTTGCCTTGCCCTGGACTTTGCACAGCTCCGTGTTTTCTTAAAATAATTTACAAGTTGTTGTCTTCAATAGTTTTTTTTTTTTACAATTAGTTTGATTGACTTTGATACAATGGCTAACTGCGGAACGCAAATGGCAAATTTACTCTCATCTACATCTCAGTGCTTTACCTTGTACATCATTTCAATTAGCAAAACCCATTGCACAGGTTCCAGCACCAAGAAGATAATGTCACACCTAAATTTGGTATCATCAGTCAGCCCTTTTATAGCTACCTCCACTGTGATAACAGAAAAAGAGATAAAAAAGCTAATGCTAAGAGTTATCCAATGATAATTAGAAAAACTATTGGAATAAGAAGTGGCAAGAAATTGGCTTTCCTCTTTCAGTTAACTGTACGGCAACACTTGCTGTTTATAACCTGGTAATGAATGGGTTTTTTAAACCAAAGTTTGAAATGATAACATATATTTAACCAAGCTTTGATTGGTAAACCGTGCTGCTTCTTGTTTTTGACAACTTGGTGTGTGTCAAAAACCTTAGTTACGTGGTGAAGTACGCCCTAATAATTCTTAATCTTGCAGATTCACCAAAATAATAGACCATCACTTATGTGAAAGTGTCTTCAACAAAATCTTTGGAGTTATTACTTAAAACCTCTATTGCATGAATAACCTTGATTTTTATGAACACTCAACAATGTTTAGTTCTCACTCCCTTGAACAAATTTTTTCGGATATTCTTAACTTCTGTTATTGCAGCTAATATGAAAACTCACCATTAACTTTTGCCAGCAGTGTTAAAGCAAAAAACTTTTTACTTGTCTGCACGGGAGTAACACTTTGTTTTTGTATAAGGGTATAATGACTTTTTCATCTGAAGGTAAAAGCAAAGAGCAAAAAGAACCCTCTTCTTTTGAGGTTAACTTTTAAAGGGAATATTTTATCATTTTTACCTTAAAACAAAGCTGCAGAGCTTGTTTGAAGATTAACTTTTTTAAAGCGACCATTTTGAATGGGGTCTGGAGGGTTGCAGCTTTCTTTCCACCCTATTTCTACATCTATGCTTGTTTTTTAAATGGGACTCTTATATTCGTCATTGTGGTTAGGTCTCAAGGACTTTGTTCTAAATTAGGTCTTGTTTATGTGATAGGAGCTAACTGATGCTTAGTGCCAAGGTTATTAGAAAAGTTCGAAGGTTGTCTAATGCCTGAACTGTTATTTAATTTGATCAAAATCTTCTTTTTTCTTTTTATACATCCAGCCTCATTAGTTGCCGAGCTAAATGTCATTTTGTCACTTTAAAAAAAAATACCATTAAATCGTTATGTTTCTTTGAGCCACAGCATAATATGCAAAAATAGCCAAGTTGGCCAATGGCAAGCTAAGTCTATTTTGTTTTTGCAACAAGCCTGATAGATCTTTGCTACAAAACTAATTTATCGCGTGTGCCATTTGATAAAGTAAAAACCAATGGAATGTAAGTACCAAGTATGTATCTTTTTTGTTTGGGCACGATCCCTCTTTAAAAGCTTCTCAGAGTATGAGATTTTCATCACCCCTTTTCGCAAGTCTTCAGTTAGATTGATCTACCATGATGGGTACACTGCTTGGCTCCGCTTACTGCCTTACACATAAAGTTGGAGGCATCCCGTTAATGTCTTGCCTAAGTACAAAACAAGCATGCTTACCGGCTTGCTCTCAATACTATATTTGAGTGCCCAGGGAGTAAGCTGTGAATTATCTCACGTTGGTACTGCTCTCGCTCGTTTTGCTGTCTATCTGTAAAATTTAGCTCTCAAATTATCTTTTCAGAATTGCGAGAACCGGTGCCTACGACAGTTCTACACTCAGAATTGAAACATCAAGTTCTCTTATTAGAAGTACTTAACGCATTCCCGTTGAATTTGGGTTCAATTCCCATATCAAATTGCATTGAAAGCTTTTACAATCTTATGCTTATATCTGCTTGGTAGGACTACTTAGGCTGAGGAAACTGCCTCGAATGTAGCAAGTAGGTTGCTGATTTAAACCCTGGCCAAGTCCTACCAAAAACTTTAAAAACGCGTATGAATAAGGCAGCCACAGCTTCCATGCTCAGTACAAAAAGATAGAGGGTAAAAAATCAGCAAATTTGTACTTTTTGGAGTGAAGAAAACAGCAAATTTGTGCTTTTATGGAAAAGAACCGTTGGGTACTTAGACATATGAAACCAGCAAACGGCATGAGTATAAATCAAGCAATATAAATTATAAAACTGAATTTAAGTAGACCATGGTTGAACCGAATATTTGCAAGCAATAAAGTCGTGGCAACTATCGAGAGAGGAAAAACCACACAAAACCACGCGGACATTGCACTAGCAATCATTTGACTGCTAGATTAGTTGCTCTAGCCAGCAATAAACTAAAAAGTATTGAATATAAAAAATGATTTGAATTTTTATTGGAAACGCTCCGCATTTTGATGTTATCAAGCCATGGAATAAATTTGTAAACTTGGCGTTCCTAGCCGTCGTGGTGTAGTGATATTATTGCGGGCTTTGGAACAAAAAGATCTTGAGTTCAAAACTCTAATAAAACACCACTGGTATTTGTAAGAAAGAACATTCAGAATTTAAAGTGCTACGTTGCTCCAACAAAAAGTTCGGTTCGAAAGGGAGTGTGCAGTGGTAGACATACATTAAATTAGCATGTCTAACCCTACAAAACGCGGGAAAATGACGTAAAATCGACTTTCTTTAACGCTACGCGTCCAGTGTTTTAACAAGCTTTTAGAGGCGCTGATTCAGTGACGTCTACCACTAAACACTCGCTATCGAACCGGACTTGTCGCTGAAACGCAGCACTTTAAATTCAACAAGTCCCTCGTGACAAATCCCCATGGTGCTTTTATGGAGTTTCGGACTCCAAATATTTTGTGTTCTAGATTGGAACGATTGCTATTGTACCACGGCAGCTGTATTTTGTATAAATTTTGGAAAAAACTTAATTCACAAAAGTGTGCCTACCTTAGCTGTAATTTTCTCACGTCGTGTTCTTGTTTTATGTCTTCATTATTGAGAAAATTTTGCAAAGAAGGTTCAAATTTTTTACTCATTACATAATACTGTCTTGTAATTTCCAGGAAGTCCAAATATGTATACAAGTTTTCTTTTGTATTTGAGGTAGTTACTTCAAGAAGCTTTTCAGCAGCCTGTACAAGAGATGAATGACATAATGGATACTACATATAAGATATTGAATAAATCATTAACATGGACACGGCAAAGAAAGTAACCTCACATCTAAAAAGCTACAAAGTTTGAAGTTCAATAACATGATTAAAATTTAATATATAAAGCAGAATTTTGTCTTGCCTGTGTCACTTGTGACCTTTCTAAAAATACAGGGGATAGAAACATGAAACTCAAAACGACTGATCACAACTCAGGGGGAACGTCAGAAGACGGTCGCTGACGAAACGATGACGTCATCATTAGAAATAAAATTTTCCCTAAAGCCTGTCCGAACGGTGGCTGCAAAGCCTGTCAATTCTGCATCAAAAATAGAAAGCCATAAGGCCCATCTGCATAATGAAAGCCGTATAAAGAAACAAGAGATGAATATTTCTACAATAGCAAAGTACTAGGGTGGAGTAGTTTGTGCTATGCAAATAGCGATAACGAATCACATTAGACGAAAGCAAAATATCATAACAGATTGTTCCACCTGCGCTGGAGAAATGAGGCGCTTCATAAAAATACTGGCTTCGTTATCAACCTGCACACTTAATCTCACGTGAGGTCGTGAAGTAACCATCACCATAAAAGCTTTGCTTGGCGACAGAGCTGTAGCATGTAAAGTAGACGGAGACAGTACTCGGTAGCTACCGATATCTAAAACAGATTTAAGTCACCATATTAATTTTACCACAAAGCAAGCTGAAACTTCTATATAGAAAATCATGGGACAAGATTAAAACTGGCTTGAATGTTCTGAGTACTTAGCTACTTTTATCTTCAAAATAACAACAGCAAGAACATTTTTGATTAAAAATGCAAATATGTTTTACTCTCTAGTTTACACCTCTACCATTATGTAAAACAACTTATGTTTGGAGTTCAAACCCGCTATCTAATGGCTAGTACTGCTCTCAATAATTACTACTGCAAATACTACATCGTGATTTGAGTTCACAATCTTCCACAATAGTGGACAGCTACAAGGGTTTGAACACTAAATGCTGTTTCACAATAGGCCTGAATTGCTAACTAACAAAATGCAAATTTGATAAAACTGAGAAAAGTCAATCTTGTTGTGGCCCACTCTTGCTTTAGTAATTTTTGCTGTAAATGTTGAGCAAGTGCATAGATTAGAACCCCACTCACTGTGAACGAGATTAAACAACAGGATAAATTTTTCAAATCTGAAGACAATTATATTATACCTGATTCTTTTCCTACTACATCTTTCACGTTGAGAGCTAAACCAGGATGAAGCTGGACTTCAATGAGTGTCATTAACCCATCAGAACTACTTGAATAACACTGAAGCTTATGATCACTTTGAAATAATTGCAAACAAACGATTGGAAGTGAATGAACATTCTGTCAAATAGACATCACTGTCAAAACCTGAACATGCAACTACCACAAATAAATATACACTCTAAAAATTGTAAATAGCACTGTAGATAGCAATATTGTGTTTTGGAGTCTCCGTGATGTGCCACTATGCCCTCATTCCGAAGAAAAGATGGCAACACCAACATTACTGCTGCTTAAAACTTAGTGACATTCATTGTTTCTTGTAAAATCCTATGGGTAAATAAAATGCCATTTTATACGGTTATTATTTGAAATTGTTACTCAGAATTTCTTAATGTAAGAAATTTTCATGTATCAACGCATTTTGAAAGTACTGGTGTCCATCACCAACCAAACAAATTCATTTCCAACGTTCTAGAGGGCTTTTTGGTCCAAAAAAAGCAATCATTTACCTCTAGCAGATACTGGCTCAAAACTTCTAAATTGTCGTTTATAAGCCAAGCAGACAAAACAAAAGATTTTGCAGCAAGAACCAAGCTTCTACCTGTTTGATGGCTGACCCAGTTTAACTTCCTGTAAAAGTAGGTAAATATAACATATTTGCAAATTATCACTTAACAGAAAGAAAAGTTTAGTAATCAACAATGCAAAAGCATTACGTAGAGCCATCTATTGAGAACTGACGTCTTATAATTACAATGTAAGAAAAGTGTCCTGGATAATAAAAACATCAAATTGATGCCATGCTACTTAACATTGAAAATAGTTTTTCTTCTAGCAGGGGCAATAACACTTCAGGCTCTTATACACTATTTTATCTTCTGCTGCGTTTACTAATAAGCACAATTGTATATTACCTAGGACAAAGCCTGTCTTGTTCATTCCATAAAACTGTTTCGACACAGTTCTTCCAATTGCTTTTGTCCGTGAACGATATCGACTGAGCCTTGCAGCAAATCTGTCCTTCACAACTTGATACAGCAAGGCCCAAAAACGGCTTTGAAGTGTGAGAATTAATATCAACGTCTTTTAACCACGTTATGTCAGAAATGTTAGACCAATTTGAATAAAACGTATCAGAGATGACAGGAGATCGTATTTCATTGCCACAAAAGCTGAACTTCCAAGTAACTATAAATCCATTTAAAGTACAAGCTGCCAAATAACAAATTTTTTCTTCCTCATTGTCATATGTATCTGACCATGACATGCAGCAAATACAAGCAGAGTGCTTTATCTCTCGATGTCGTTCAAACTCAGAATAAGTATCACTAATTGAATGATCAGGAAAATATCTATCGTTTGATACCAAATACTCATCGAGCACAGATGACAGATTAAACAAGGATGCCCACTTTGCATGCAAACCAGCTGCAACTTTTTGATAAATTCCCAAACTAAAAAGTATAAGCATTAGTAATAAAATCTGTATGCTTCAGGTGTGGTAGAATTTGGTTACCTAGATAACTGCTAGTAAGCAACTTTCAACTTTGGTTTAAGTGCAGTAATTAGCAAGTTTTTAGAAACTGATTTAAAGAACAGAGTTACGACAATGTCAAAAAAAATTGTTAAGCTAACAAACAGATTCAATTCTGTAGTCAAAAGCACAGTTTTGCCCCATCAATAGCAAATCATTATGTAAATGAATGCAAAAAAATCTTCACCTGTAATCTAATGACAGTACAGCCAATAATTCAGAACCAGTAGCACTGGTACATTCAGGATGAGAGAACTTTATTGCTTTGAAGCCTTTCATTTCTTTCAGTTTTTCATTATACAAAGCTGGATCAAGAAAATACTAAAAATAAAAAATAGGTAGCAAGTTGTAATAAAAGGAGCTGACTGTTTTCTTACTTTATATACATCGTAGTCTGGAAATGCTTTGGTATTTGATGGCTGAGTGCTAGCAGTTTCAAAATCAGATAAAAAACTTGGCATTGGTGAGCCTTCTTCTTGTTTTTCTGTGATTACAGGGACATTTTCAATCATGTATCCAATCTCTTCCATTTTGCTTCCTCCAATAAACATTGACATATCACATACAACAACTTTCTTATTTGTACCAATTGCAATTTGGTGATCATGTGACCAATCTATACAGCTATTGCCAACAATCTTTCCGTGCAAATTCAACTCTCCAAAATTATCATTCCAAGTCTCTGCATCCATGTTTACATGCCGAGTGTTTTATTTTGTGAGTACTGAAGTATACAAATCAATTTTTGAAATCATGCACATCTATGATTCTAGTCAACCAATAATAATAATACGTTTGGTACTAAACAAAACTCCAGTACAAAATGTATTCATCAACATTGAAATAAGAACAGTCAACAAATAGCACACATAATTAGGTTTAGAATTTAAAGCAGTTAACATCATCCTTTCATGTGTTAGCTAATTAACCAATGGAAACACAAATTTATTTTCGTTTTCCTTTAGATCCCAAGCAATTAAAATAAACCTTGTGCAACAACAATCAAGCTGTATGATCCAAGGCCAAAAGGCTTTTTGATACACTTTTAATGAAAAAAATCAAGCTGGCATAGATAAACACAAATATTTTGACATCGTCTTCAAATATAACATATAACTTAATGATAACAGTTAGCAATGATAACAATGGAATTTTAACACCCAATTTTCAGTAAAAAGGGCTTGCCATGATAGTTACTTGCTTCTGAGCAAAACGCCTTTTCCATTATTAGTCTAAAACCATCCATTAACGATTGTAGGCAATGTTTCCTCTTAAGATTTATGTTCGCATGTCACTGCCAGTGCAAATACAAAATTACTTGAAAATGTATGAAAATTGCTGGTCGAAATTTTACAAAAACGAATGGACAATATTTTGTAGATATTGCTCAACAGACCACTACACTAAAAGCAGTGTTTTTCAAAATCAAATAGAGGAATAATTTTGATATTGCTATTTGTTTATAAACAGGCCAACCTAATAAATAATTTATTGCATTTCATTCCCATTTCATTTAACAGTTCCTAACATGTCATGAAATTCCCGATCAAAATTCAAAGGTTTTTCTCATTTCTTTCAGTGGAAAAATCAACACATCAAAATTTCATGTTGGTGTGCATTTCTGCATCACAAAAATTTTACCTACAATTTGGCTTTTAAAATTTGCCATTTTATTGCAAAACAAACTCAGAAATTTTGCCTGTAAATGAAAAAATAGAAAAACAGAGTAAAAGTGCATACAAATTTTCCTATTCAGTAATTGCAGCCTTGGTTCAAAATTTGAAACAAGATTTTTATCAAATTACAATTACAAATCACAACCAGTGTTCCCTACGAGGTGCGAGGTGCATTTGAAAAATATTGATACTGTATGCTTTGCATGAACAACATTTACAACAATGATCAAAGTTTTGTTTTTAAGATGGTGCAATGTACTGTGGTTGTAAAAATGCAGTTTCAACTTTCTGTGACAATCATACGCCTTTTTTTTAAGACTTTTCTTTTAAGGTACTTCACTGTACAGTAGATTCCACTTAATTTGGCCACCAGTTAATCAGATCAGCTGTTTCATTGGGCCAAATTGTGAAGAACAAAATCCACTCAAAGATAATGCACTACATTATATCTATATAATTGGGGCACTATTCTGCTTAATCAAGCCACAACTGTAGCCAGACATACACCTGTGTAATAGCAAAACTGCCTTTGTAATGCAATAGAACTCAATATCACAAAGCCAATATTATTATGTAACAATTGAACAATACAGTTGCAAGTTATTTTGTCATTTCATGCCCTTGGACAGTGGTTCCCAGCCGGTGCGTTGTTTTGAAATTTCAAGGGCGTCGCAAACGTGCTTTCACTAGCTTTCACTTTTATTGGGAAAAATTGAAAACGACATGATTAAGTTTTATGCAATTCAGTTCTGAAAGCACTGGCATTGTTACGAGTTGAAACTGGTACCATGACATCATAGACATGGAGGGATTTATCTTCCATTATCAATAACGGACATACAGTAGCCAAGCTGAGTGGTGTAATGTAAGAGTAGGTTGTAAGGCAAGCTAACTGAAGGTTTGACTCGTGACCTAAGGACTCGGACTTGCAAAAATGGCTTTGCATTTCAAATTCTGCCGCTGTTTTTAGCGATACAATCATTTATTAAATCAGTATCAGTGGAGCTGAAATTGTTAGTGGTAAACATAGGATAGACACTGCAGTTAAATAGACTTACAGAATGTTGAACAAAAGAAAAGCTAAAGAAGAAAATGACAGTCATCAAAAAAAATGTAGAAAGTACGATGCAAGTTACACAGCATTTGGGTTTACAAGCCAGTATCATAATGGTGAAGAATGTCCACAATGCGTAATCTGCAACAAACTTTTGGCAAATGAAAGCATGCTCCCAAACAAACTAAAACGACATTTGAGTTCAGCGCACCCAAGCTTAGTAGAAAAACTGAAAGAATATTTTTTGCACAAACTTGAAAATTTGGCAAATCAGAAAGCCTCAATCAGTAGTTTTTTCCATACTGTACAGGATGTGGTAATGGTGTCTTACAAAGTTGCATACCATGTGGCTCGTTGTAAAAAACCATACACTTTTGCTGAGGAATTAATTCTTCCAGCTGCTACTGACTTAGTGAGTTTCATGGTTGGAGAAAATGCAGCCAAAATCTAAAAGATATTCCCTTATCAAACAATACTATATGTCAACGAATCGAAGACATGGGAGTAGATATCAGTGACCAGCTGATTTGTAGATTGAAAGATAATGAATTTGCCATACAACTTGATGAAACAACCTTTGGCGGTTATGATGCCTATTTGATATGCTACGTGAGGAATCTGTTCCAGGCAGAAAAATGAATAATTGAGGATTTTCTTTTTTGCAAACCTCTCGAGTTACGTTGTCGGGGCGTAGATATGTTTCACATCATAGATGATTTTTTTTCAAAAAATGGTTTGCAATGGCAAAATGTTGTTGGAATTTGCACTGATGGAGCAAGGTCTATGTCAGGCAAGTACAACAGTCTTCAAGGTTTAATCCGTAAATGTGCACCTCAAGCTAAATGGACGCACTGTATGCTTCATTGGGAAGCTCTAGCTTCTCAATGTTTTAGTGTTGAGCTAAACCAGGTTGTTGAAGAGATTGTGAAGGTGATCAACTTCATACAAACGAGCAGGGTCAGGAGTCGTATTTTAAGCAAGCTGTGTGATGATTTAGATACGCCACACAAACAGCTACTTTTCCATGCCACTACTCGATGGCTGTCATTGTGAAATGCCTTTGCACGAGTTTTTGAACTGAGGCAAGAACTACTCACGTTTCTGAAATCAGAGAGACACCCAAGTGCTGAAAGCTTTCAACAAACTGACTTTTTATTGAAGTTTAGTTATCTTTGTGACATCTTTGAAAAATTGAACAAACTAAACGTCAGTATGCAAGGAAACGATGCAAACGTTTTAGAATTATCTCACAAAATAGAAGCCTTTTTAAGAAAAATTTCCTTGTGGCATGTTGACGTTACCAATAATTCTGGCCATGAATACTTTCCTTTCCTCAATCACATGCTAGCTGATCTTTCCATTATTTCTCTACCATTAGTGGTCTCAAACGCAGCTTCTGAACATTTGAACAGACTTGAGACAAATTTCAAGCAGTATTTTACCAGTGATTTTTCTTCCTATGCCTGGATAAGAAACCCATTTTCGGTGAGCATTGTGCCTTCGATGTTTAGCAGATCCCAAAGAGGAATTTATTGACCTCTCTTGCAACAATACCCTGAAATCCAAAATGGATCGATTTTGTACAAATTTCTGGATTGAGGCTCGCACAGAGTATCCCGTTATTTTGAAAGCAGCTCTCCGTGTTTTGATTCCTTTTGCTACTTCTTACATGTGCGAGGCTGGTTTTTCTGCTGTGGCAGTTTTAAAAACAAAATATCGCTTGAAATTGGATGTTAAATGGGAAATGCGTATTGAGGTTTCAAACATTCCACCACGAGTTGAGGCGCTTTGCCGAAACAAAAGAGCTAATGTGTTGCATTAAATTCAACTAAATAGCAATGTGTGAAACTTTTGTGAAGCTGTGCGTCGTTTGATTTTTTTTGCGAGATAAGTGCGTCGTGGGTTTAGGTGAGTTGAGAACCACTGCCCTTGGATATCATAATTGTTGTGTTTTGTTGCAAATTTTGTGAAAACCTCTGCAGAAAGGCCACAAAGAAAAGATTGTTGTTCTAAGAAAAATTAGAGAGCCATCACCAGCTAGTTTAGATAACTGGTGTACCAAGGACAACCCTGGCACAGATACTGCAAGACAGAGACAAACTTGAAGTTGTGGAGCTTACAAAAAGCAGAACAAAAGGAATATGTATAAAAGAAAGAGAAAAGACAAAGATCTAGACATTGATGAAGCTCTTGGTAAATGGTTCACTATTGTAACTAGTCGTGGTGTAAGCCGTCAGTGGCCCACTGTTGAAAAGTAAGTCCAAAAAATTTGCAAAGAAGTCAGGCCAGATTGACATTAAAGCCACAGATGGAGGACTATCTTGACGAAAAACTAGATCTGGCATAAAGTTTAAGAACGCTCATGGTGAAAAGGCACGTTCTGATTTTGCTGGTGCTGAGAAGTAGAAATCAAGATTGCCATTTTTGCTTCAAAAATTCAGACCACAAGATATTTATGTGGATGAAACAGGCCTATTTTACCATGCCACATTGAATGAGTTTTTAGTTTACAAATACAAAGCACTTTTTTTTTTGAAGATCAAATTCAATCACTTGCAGATTTTGATCTCCATATTGATGGAAAATTTCCTGAGCAAAAATACCAATAACAATCTGCATGTTTGACAACAGCACAGGCCCCTAAAGGAATCCGATCCTGGGTGCTCTATACCCCCTTGCCCCTCTCTCAACGGCCCAGGTGCAGGAGCAAATAAAAAAGTTGTGGAAGATAAAGCCATGGCTGCCTGTCACGACAATGCTTCTGCTCACAATGCCTTGAGCATCTGGGAATTTCTTGCAAAAAATATTATTGCTGTGGTGGAGCAACCATCCTACTCACCAGATCAGACATCCTGTGAATTTTTTTCTGTTTCCTAAGGTCAAAAGAGTCATTAAAAGAACTCCTTTTCAAGACTCCACAGCCATGACAAAGGAACTCTGAGCGATCCTGGAAAAATCTTTCAGGAGTTCATGGAAATGCGACTGCAAAGAATGAAAAAGTGTATCCTAGCTCAAGATTACTTCAAATGGGACCAAGTTGTAATTTTTATGAGGCATTTGAAATAAAATAATTCAATTTCACATTCCTTTTACTTTTCAAACATCCCTCGAATAGCAAGTGTCAAACTGCTAGCATATGTGCAAATTACTAGCAAATGCACAAAAACTGCTGGACAAAATTTTTCTAAACAATCAGTTACACCATCTTCAGTAATTCATTTTAGAGTTGCAAAAACTTTTGGGAACTTTTTTTGATATTGTTCATGGCCAACTGCTGTTCATGAAATATATAAAGATTCAATATCATTTCTCCAACTCAGATCTGTGGTCCATTATTTGAAGTTTTTTCTAGGGCTTCAAAACATCTCATGTAAACAACATGTCAGTGACACAACAGCAATATATAACTAAGAGTGAATCACTTTAAAACTTTTTCATAAAATAGAATTAGTTAAGACTTTGGTAATCCTGTACTTTAGCGCGGTAAATTATTTAAGCTGAAAGGGCAGTGTACACTGTAGGGCCAGGCCCATTATGTAAATGTACGGGGCAGTGTACACTGGAACCCACCCTGTACACTCCCTTCCAGTGTACACTGCCCCGTACATTTACATACCGGGCCTGGCCCTACAGTGTACACTGCCCTTTCAGCTTAAATAATTTACCATGCTAAAGTACAGGATTACCAAGACTTTATTTATGACATCAATAACTTATATTTTCCTTCAGACCCAGGACAATTTCAAATTTTAAAGTTATCTGTAATAATGGTTTGCATATAACAGCAGATTTTAATTGTCCCTCAAACATATTTTTCTGGTTTATTACAGCACTCTTTGTATATTTTAGTGCTTCTCAGTTGTGTTTACCATGCGCTTTATTTTCAAACCACACAGAAGCATGCAGTCCAGTTATATATATTTCTTGACTACCGATCTAGGCCATTATCTCTATCACAAATTATCATTATTTCATAAATCATACTAAAAAAAGAAGCAAATAACTGCCAAACTGTTATTTCCCTGTTAAATTTTACAGCGAATCTGCTACATACTTATTTGAAACTTTGCACATAATGAAGACCACAATTTGATGTTTGTTCTTACACAGCCAACTACATTATAAAAGGGAGTTGGGGTTGTTGATGCATTAAATTTTAAATGTTATTAATATAAGTCAGCTTTTCAACTTTGGCCACCATTTTTCGTGCATAAAAATCTCTGTAATCTTCAGGTAATTCATTTAAAATTTTTAAAGCCCGATGCATTATGTCCATGCTTCTAGCAGCTGGAATTAAATCCTTGTTTCCGTAAGGATCTTTTGTGTCATATAACTTTATATCTAAATTTTTCCAAAACACATTAATAGCAATTCCAAAATCTAAAGCAGTCACATTATGAAACCATAACGCTGGGATAAAAAGAATGTCTCCAGGTTGGAGAATGCACTTATACTTTGTGATGTTGGAAAATTTAGGAAATTTTTCCAAATTTGGCTCTTCTATGTCTACAACAGAAGACTTGTCACCTTCCAAATACAAATTTGAGGCATCTGAAGGTGGAAACAAAATCACTTTTTTACAACCATTAACCTGCATTAGTAAATTGTCCATGACATCATAATGAGTCCACAACTGCATTCCTGCAGAAGAAATTCGAAAAACACTTGAAAAAAATCTATCTTTTGGGAAAAAATCTGGCAAATTTACATCATCAAAGATTTCAGGCCATTGCCTTGAAATGTCAGATGGTTCTTTTCGAACATCTTCACCAAGAGAACGAAAGTAATAATATTCATCAGGAGTTAAAAAATAATTTTCATGGGTTGCTTCAGAAGCTCTTCTAATGAGCTCATTAAAAGGCAGCTTTCGATAGACATAATTTTTGCAAACAAAATCCATTTGTGGAGTTTTGCTAACATGAACAGTGGCCATTTTAGATTGAGCTTTATGTGAAAGATATTCAGCAGTCCATTTCATTTTGCAAGATCCAATATCAACTCCTTTTATAATACAAGGTTTTCTCAAATCCTGTACTTGAGATTTAAAATTATCACTTGTAATAAACCATCTCACATCAACAGGTATAAAAGAATTCATTATTAATGAGCTAGAACTATTCAGTTAATCGTAAACAGCTAAACAAAGAAGCAATGGCTATTTCAATGTTAATAGCATTTTACCCTTACAATCTATTTCGCCATTGTACATTTGTGATTAATCAACTTCAATAAATTGAAACCATGACTTTTGATCATTTGTGATTGGTCAATTTCTATGACAAATTAAACACATGACTAGACAAAAATTTAACCTCCAGTATACACAATTGATTGCTACAGAAATTTTGCTGAATTCCACAGACTAGCCCTAACCCTAATTGTAATCCTAACTCTTAACACTAAACCTAACCCTAACCACCTTCAATAACCCCTAATCCTAACTCTAATGCAATGTTTCTTAACCTGGGGTGCTCGGAAAGCTCACATATGTGGCGTCAAAGGTAAAAGAAATAATTTGGACAAACCTATATTTACCGCATATTATAAAACTTAACAACGGGTAAACTTTGATCTGTTTTTCAGATATGTAGTAGCATAGTGATAATAACACTTGATTTCTACGAGCGTTCCACGCGTCAATATTAAATTGGCATCACAAGCTTTGTACATTACTAGTGCTAAGGCTCGGTAGTGTATAAATTTTTGAATTTCGATGTGTTTGTCAGATTGTTTTTATGTCAAGCTTGGGTGATTCTACAATGCCGAAAAACGCAAATGGAATGACGAATATGACAAGCAAGGCTTCACTGCACTCCTGGTTAATCGTGGAGGACCAGACCGAGCACAATGCATGGCCTACCATTTCATTACGTACAATTTTAATAGGAAGGTTGCACGCACGTTATCAAACGTCATCAAAACGCGCTTTCGAAAAAAGTGGCTGACCAGTTTCAGTAATTTTGCATTGAATTGAATAGGAGTGATTTAATTTTTTCAAAATCAAATAAAGAAACGTGACAGTTGTTAAATGAACGTTAAATATGTTGCTTTACTGATGTTAAGGAATGAATCTAAGGTCTAAGTAAGGTAAGAGTTGCTAAGGTTTGCTTGTTATTGCGAATAGTTGGGGTAATTTTATGGGCTAAACATGCAGGCGTATTTGTAGCCAGCTTCAGTGAGGGTTTCATATTTGATTAATCAGCATGCTTGGGAATGTTGAACTCAAGTTAATTGTAATGTGTAACTTTGCAGTATATTTAGTTGCATAAACATACTGAAAAGTTGAAAACCTAAGTTATACTGTAGCCTAAATGACAGGGCAGACTTCTGCACAGTTTGCCATATGCTGGATTAGTTATTGTTGGATAAAATCATGAAGTTTTTAAAATTTTTTGTCAATAATGATTGAAGACCAGTCATATTGATATATCAGATGTAGTTTTGTGACCTTAGCCACTCCTTAAACAAAATTTTTGGGTATTACTTACGCTGCTGGACCAAGGGTAACTTAAAAGCTTATGGCACCGATTTATTTATTTATGCGTATGAGCTCATGCTCTGTTTGCATGTCTTTCGTCACACTGTGCCACTACGATGGGTAGACTGCTTGGCCCCACTATGGTGATCGAGTATCCACAGCACGTCTGACTCCAAGAACGAATGTATTTAATTGCAACACGACATTGAAGCACGAATCTTGATTGATCGAATCGAATGGAGTTTAAGCCAATGAACTTTGAATTTGAATTTTTAATCGAAAAACCTCTGAACGAAAATAGCAATGCTTCTTTTTATATACTTGTTTGCTAGGTCACTCCGCCGCACGTCAGACGGAACCACGCCTGGCCATACGGCTTAGTCACCCAGTATTGTTACATCATGATATGCAACTATGGTTATTCTTTTATGACCTGTTTGTAGGCCAACGGATGATTTATAATAACGATTACAGTACAACAACGAGCACACGAACAGAACGAGAACGTTTATGAGTCACCCACATAATTTCAGCAAAACATCAATGATCCACAGTTAGTATCCCGTAAGGTCGCCATACCACCACCTGTTTGTCACATAAAGATGGAGGCATGCCGTCAAGTGCTTGCTCAAGGACACAAGAAGCAAGCTTGCTGGCAAGCTTACAATACCGGTAGCAATGATCAGATGGTGGTTATTTTTACTAATGTACCGACTAGTATCTAATTGGTATAGAGTTTATGTTTAACTCAGGAGCAAATGGTATTTAGATGGCACTATTCTGAGGGGCAATTTTTTTTAATTGGCAAACTGTACTAAGTTTAGACTAGCTTTGGAAAGGCCTAATCTCAACCACATTGCTTTTGGTTAAATTTATTTGTTTCCGAGGATCCAACTAACAATAATTCATTCCAATTTTCAATTAATTTCTCATTAGTTTTCAAAATAACCCCAAAAGTTGGTGTTTACCATATACTTTTCTTGCGCAAATCACAGCGTTTGGTCAGCTACTTTTTTTGGCGACGTCTTATGCAACGTTCCTATTTGAAGCCTGTTAGACTCAAAGAGCACCAGGCGAAACATCCAGCAGCATTGCATGAACAAACTTTCCAGGCTCTGCAGGCTAAAAAGGCTAGATATGACCAAAGGTTAGACTACCCTAACTTGGATTCAAGCAAATGCAAAAACCACTTCTACGAGCTTCTTACGAGGTGGCATACCAGTGCATCCAAGTGAAGGCTCCACTTTCAGCTGCGGGAAACCTAATTAAGCCATGCGCTCTTCGGATGGTAGAACTCGTCTTGGGAACAGAGGCGCCAAGAAGATGAAGGAAGTACCTCTGTCCAATGATGTCTGTAACGGGTTCGTGGAACAAAGACCCTTGGGGTAGTCTCCGAACCCGAGACAAATTGTTGTGAAGCTGTTTAACAAAATAGATGAAACGCGCCCCTTGCACTTCCTTTCTTCTGTCGCCTAAACTTTCGTTCACCAATCCTTTGATAAACGTATATTGACGATAAAGAACTAAAACTTGAAATTAAGATTTTACAATTGACAGAAAAATAAGATTGGATGGTGGTGGCGTTGTTACCGATGTTAGCGGTGTACCGACGTAGCGGTGTAGCGACGTAGCGTTGTAGCGGTGAAGCGGTTTCAAGCTAGTTTGACCCCCAAGTACCTTCTTTCTTATAGCTCCACAAAGACGATCAACAAAAGAATAACTTATCCAATTTATCTACTTGGGTTTCTTCAAGCTTCTTTTGACAGTTTCGTCTTTTGCTCAAATGTGCAGGTTTACAAACAAGGTAATCCTTCCTGCTACGTGTGTACTTGAGAATGGTGTAACATGTGACAAGAAGGCAGTTTTTGTAGCGTCGTCGCTTTAGGGTCAACTTGCCAAATTCAACAACTAATCAATAAAACAATACCTCAAGTGAAACAAACATAACAACGACACAACGCGGGTTCAAATCACAGATCGGCTACGCGAAACTATGGATTTAAAGCATTAGATGTTGCCAAATATTGTAGCAATATTTACAATGTCATTGCAGGGAAAGTTGCTGACATCAGCTGTGACATCTTCGAACAGATTGTTCAGGAGATTAGGGATAGTTCCATCTGCATTAGTTTACAATTGGGCGAATCAACGGATGTATCTAACATGAGTCAACTGATTGCATATGCTCGGTACATCAAGGATGGCGATATTTAAGACGAATTACTCTTCTGTGAGCCATTGCAAACAACGACGTGTGGTGATTGCGTGCATATTCAGTTTTAGTTTAATTTGTATTTGGCTTCGTTTTCAATATCGCTATCTGTATTTCCTAGAGCGGGTGTCAAGTATCAGTGTTCGCATTTGATATGGGAAATTGCCTTACCTTGCCTTATCAAAACTCCGTTGCTTTATCGTGTCTTGTGATTCGTGTGCATATATATGTTCGTATCGCCCGATATATCCATTCCGTTAATATATTTATTAACCGTCATACCGAGTGAGGAATTGATTGAGGAATATTACCAAATAACAAATAACGAAATTACAACAGACGAAGGCAAATGATGTATTGCGACTTGTGACCGATTTTTTTGAGAAGCATTATACAAAATGGGAGAAGTTAAGGTTAGTATATATTGATGGTGCCCCAGCAATGATCGGAAAGAAATCTGGCTTTGCTGTTCTGCTAAAGAAGAAGGTACCGTACCAGTTATCATAGAGAAGCACTGTTTTCTCTATAGGCATGCCTTGGCGGTAAAGACATAGCCGCCTAACCTGAAAGATGCTCTGTCTATCTGTGTGCAAGTTGTAAATTTTATCCGTGGTCGTTCTTTAGGCCACCGATTGTTTAAATTATTCTGTAATAAAATGGGAAGTGAACATCAAGGTTCTTTTTTTTCATACAGAAGTGTGGTGGCTCTCCTGTGGGAAATTTTAACTCAGATGGCAGAGCTCAACGATGAGATTGCAATATTTCTTTGACTCTTTCGCTACCAAGATCATCATATGATGATCTTGTGTTTTCAGTGTTTCCTTCAAAATTTTCAAGTTGAGTTACAAAATTATTTTACCATAAAATAGATTTGTCACTTTATTTTTCAGCCGGTTTTCATAAAACTTTCAAAAGATCACACTTAATTCCTTACGCATTGGCAGATGTACAATTTGTGCCCTAACTCTTGGATTTTTTTACCCAAAAAGGATTAAAAAGACCAAGAACCCAGTTGCAGACGACAAAAATTGCCAAATTCTCAGCAAGAGCCAACACCTTAAAATCAAATTGAGATTACATGTTTACCACAAAACCGAAGCCTTTATCATTAACACAGTCTGAAAACTACTCTTTTGGAGCATCATTTGACAAAATTTCAAGCAATAATGATAAAATTTACTTATTAAAATTTTTTAATTTTTAGGGGTTTCAAAACACCCTCAAACAAATTTGTATGGTAAATAGAGAAAAGTAGATTTAGTGCATAAAAAATATGATATGTTGCTAAATACCGTTCTCATTTGAAAGCTTAGGAAATTTACTTTCCAGCAATATATAACTTTATATAGTCTAGGCTAAACGGTATATGATATTTGCTGATCAAAAATGAGTACTGTACATCATGTCAGTTTAAAACCCTCCAAAATTTTTTGACTTACCTTCACTAAATTAGGATTTTTAGAAAAACTATACCCTTTAAGGAGAAAAAAAAATTGCAAATATTTCACCACTAAAGTTGTCATTTTGTATCAAGTTTCCAAGGAGACAGAACCTAAAATACAAGTTTAAAAGCTAGCAGAAGTTTGGTTTCTCTAAATCAGGGGTTTTTCACTAGGGTTACCTGTACCCCTTGGGGGTACAAAGAAGGGGGTACGAGATGGGGCGTCAAAATAATGGTTATTTTAAATTATTGCTAAAAATTTATTTTCAATGTTATTTGAAATAAGAACATTTTTCGAAGCTTTTTTTAACATCTGCATTTTTGAATGATTTTTCGTCATAAGAAAGAATTGCTGTGGCGTGATAAACAGCTTCTTGTTTGCTTCAATAGAATTGGTTTTCCACTAAATTGGTTTTGTTGTGAGCAATATTATGGTTAATAAATATACACCAGTAACCTGCTACACTGTGATTTATTTCATTGATAGATTGTATATTTATTGGTATTATTGTAGGTGTTTGTTCGATAGGTCTAGGGTTACAAAAACATTTCACAAAATTTCAAGGGGTACGATGGCCAAAAATGGTTAAGAAACACTGCTCTAAATCAAAGTTTGCTGTATACTACTTGTTTCGCAACAAATGGTAGGGGTGTAAAAAACTTATGTTTCATTGTTGGTGACAATATATTTTATTTAAACGTAATATTTTCTGAATCTTGAAGAAATTCCCTATTCAAAAATACTTAATGTTACATGGTTTAGGCTTAGTTTAGTTAACCTCTGGCAGATAATGACTAATCATATTTTAGCTACTACATTTAACTAACAAATTTTGGTGCCGGTCAGTACTAGTTAACAAAAAAGGTCATGGGCCTCAGACAGTTGCAAATTGTAAAAAACCTAGGCTTTTAGGTAAGTTTTGACTGATGTACCTTGAAAGCTTATTTCCTTAGCATCATCTAGCGACCATTTATAAAAAAGTTGGTTGAAAATAAAATCTGTAGTGATCTTTGAGGTGAGGGTTCTTTAACTTCAAAGACAACTTAGCACCTATTGGGGGGATAATTTGCATAAAATTTGCATATTCAAACAATTTTTTTTTTATATTTAAAATATTCAAGAAATAGAGATTTCAATGATATATAACACTTGAAGTAGAAGAAAACAGATGAGTAATGGTTTACAAACAAACTTGGGGTATTTTATGATAATTAATTGTGATTGATTATGAAAAATTATGACAGTTTTTCGCACTGCCACCTTACGGATATTTTTTTCGCTATTCACGTGGTAGCGAAAGATTTGAAAACATCACAGTAATTTCGAGGATGAATTAGAGGACGAATAAGTCTATATCTTGTAGCGCAACTGCAAGGATCTGGCTGTTGTCCGGTGTCAAAAGAATGCAGATTGTATGACGACTAGTTGCTTCTATCACGATATCTAATAACGTAGTTTACGGTCCGTATATAACTTGACTATTCTCCTGGTGTTACAGAAACTTCTGGCCTGATGTCACGCCTAATGCTGTCTTCTAGAATCACGCGTACCACAGGTTCCACACAGAAATTATAATTGAAATAAATTTAAAAACGAGGGGATTACGAAGTTGCTAGTAGATTGAAGAATTTAGACTAAGATACGATGCCTAACGATGCAGTACGGTTTTCTGTAAAATAATTAACACACATAACTCAACTACACAAACGTAAATTCACTGAAGCACTCACCGACTATAGCTTGACCGGAAATCAGACCCAAAAAATGATCGAACAGTAGATTGTAAGCGTTCGACTAACAGTTGCTCACAATACAATCTAACAGTAATTCACTCGAATTCTAAACTGACTCCGAGGGCAACAACGGTCAGCTATATTGGGGAGGCAACAGTGATTAATTAAAAGGCAAAGGTTATCAGGGGTAACGCTTAATACAAAAGGCTATGACGTTATCTAAAGTCTATTAATAGAGGACGAGGAACGCGAGAACAACGCTAAATAAGGGAACATCGAAACAAAGCAAACATAAGCTATGCGATAAACAAGGGAAATCGGGTTCAAACTTATGACGAATCGAAAAGGCAATACTTGCTGCAACAGCTGGTGACTTTTGGTTTGTGGTTTCCAGTATCATAGTGCTCATAGGACACTGAAGGTCGCTCTGGAAGCGTCGACTTGAAGGAGGAAGTGTGGGAAACTTTTCAATTCTTGAAGAAAATTTGGGGGAGAAGACAATCAGCCCAGTTTCAGAAAATATTGTTACTCATCAATCGCATCTTGAAACCATCATGAAAAAGTACTTCCTCATGATTTGACATTTCCAAAGTGGATTCAGAAGCTTTTCTGGGCAGAAATGAATGACGCTGACAACCTGAAAAAGAAATTTATAGATTTACAAGGGAGCCAGGGTTTCAAAACAAAATTCTGCACATCATCTGTCTCATTTTTGGTGTGATCAGTTGGTTGCATATCTTGGAGTGGCGATGGAAGCGCTGGAAATGATCACTCCATTCCCAACCATTTACCTGGGCGAGAAGACATCCTCGACAATGCTGTTAACCAAGCAACTGTCCGCAACCGTTTTTATGGAAGCCTGTTACGCGACATAAGGGTGGCTCTGGAAAACACGATATCGCGATATGAAAAACTAGTTGCACACAAAGCAAGAACAAAAATCGCATTGATGAGTGTGCCGTGTTTTAAATTGAGTTTGTCCATGAGCTTTCCTTTATTTTCATATTGTTTCTGTCAATGCTATTGTCATAATTGCTGTTTTTGTTTTAAAGAATAAACCAAACATATAATCAAGATGTACTGCACTTGTCTCTACTTTATCCTTTTAAGTAATCAGGAGTTAGCCAATGGTAGGGGGTGCTGAACTGCTTAGCCCTGATCAAAAGGGGTGCTGAGGTAGAAAAAGGTTAAGAAACACTGCTCTAATCTAACCTCAACAAGGGGCATAGTATGTGGAAACAGCAGTAAGAGGTCAGCAACAAGTAGGAGGTAGGCTAATACTTAAGCTTTTGCCAAATGTCTCAAAAAGATTGATGGATCACAATGGAGTGAACATTGCAAAGCAGTGAAATCGCTTCATTAAGGTATTGTTCATTCTCTTTCATGCTTCACCCGAATGGTTTCCTTTTCTAAGCGTTATCTATATCACCAAATTGGAACGCCTCCACCGAGCGGCTAGTCGCGCCATCACCGGCTGCCTCTCGTCCTTTATCCCACTTCTTCTCTCCAAGGCTTCTCTATCTCCCCTTCGAGTCACCCTGACTCATTTCGCTTTGTCATCTTATGAACGAGCTCTTCGTCTCCCAACCTCCTTTCCCATTTCAGGTTTGACCATACTTGGGGTGAAAACAAGACTCTGCAGATCGTCCTGGAGAGTCTTTGCGTCCACTCACCCGTTCCATGCTCTCTTCTACTTCTCCTAGGGAGGCTTTCCTTGCTTACCCTCCTTCACCTCCTCGAAATCTACCTTCCTTCACTGTGAAGTCTACACTTACCTTTTCATGCTCCCACTCTGATCCCCCCTCTCTCTCGCCAAGGTGCGGCTCTCACCCACCTTGACTCTCTCCTCCCTCGTGTTCAGGTACTTTGGATTGACGGCTCTGTTCCTGTCCCTTTTGGAAAAGGGCGGCTCCGGCATATTTGCAAACTGCTCTCTTTGTGGCACTGAGGCCACTCTTTCGTTTTCAGCAGGCCCAGTATGTTTAAGTTTTTCCGCTGAAGTCTGATCCATTCTGCACGCTCTTTGCTGGTCTCGGCACCACCAACAAGCCTGCCACTTCTCTTCTCTTCTCCTCCTATCTGACTTTCGCTCTGTCCTCGCCACCCTGTCCTCTCCTCCATCTTTCTTTTTATCTCAAACTCTCTGGCAGATCTGGCAGGAACTGTCTTCTCTTTCCTCCTGTTCTATTAGGCTACAATGGGTCCCCGGACACTCATTTCTCCCGGCGATCGACGCGGCTGATGAGCTGTCCAGAAAGGGAGCGATACTCGTGCTCTCTGCAATTCCTTGTAATCTGTCTCCTCTCATCTCTCGTATCCGCTCTTACCTTTTCGCGGACTGGAGGCATAATGTTTCATCGAAATTCTTCGACGCGCAGGTTCCCTCGATTTCCACCGAGGATCTTATGCTCTCTCGTCATGCTCGTTGTGTTCTCTCTCGTCTTCGCTGCAACGGACACAGCCTACTGTTAAATTCTTATCTCTCTAGGATTGGCAGAAACGAGAATCCTTCCTGCAGTGCCTGTGGACACCTATTCGATGGCACCTCTCATCTCATTCTGCACTGTCCAGCTACGGACTCTTTGCGCCGCTTGCTCTTTGGCAACTCTCTGTCTCTCTACGACCTCTGGTCCAAGCCCTGGGCAGTTGACCGGCTTCTGGAGCTTCAAGGTATTCCGCCATGCCTCCATCCGTTGGAAGGGGTCGGGTAATCAACAACAACAATAACAAAAAATTTGTGAATGGAAAATGATGCTCACAACATAAAACAATTGTATCTATTTTGATCAATGAGTGCCAGGTGCTGGTTGAACAATCCTTTGACGATACTCTCAAGCAAAGCTATGCTTTATTAACAGCCTCTATGTTCTTGTTGATCACCAACTGCACTGAAGAGAGCTGATAGGTCGAAACAGTGTCACTGTCTGCAGTTTGCTAAGCGTATCGCTAGCCTCTTGCATTACTATAAATACACTTAGTTTGATAATAATGATGGCTGTACGCTATACCTCGTGAGTTGGTATTTTTGAATATAGCGAGAAAGTTTTATCAAGCAGTAACCGTATTGTTGATGGTGTAAGGGAGTCGGTTTTTTTGTGCTTAAGTTCGTAGGTGTTAATTTATTTGGCTACGCCACTGTTTGGAAGCAGCGGATAACTGTTGGCATTTTCTTCTCTTTTTCCAATTCGGTTTTTACTCAGATTCGTTCTCAAAATTGATAAGTTTGAACTCAGGGCCTCAGATGATCGACAGGTGATGCGCATATCAAAAGCCTTTTTCCAACTACTCTTCCCATCAGTGATGGCCTTAACTATCGGGAGAGGGGGGCCGGCAAAGAAGATTTGGGGCCCCTAATATGAAGCTATTCTCCAGCAAGCTTACTCGTAAAATGTAACCCATTCATAATCACTGATATTTCCATCGTATAAGTTTCAGACTGACTAAGAGTAGTTT
Source organism: Trididemnum clinides (assembly GCA_963675345.1). NCBI lineage: Eukaryota > Metazoa > Chordata > Ascidiacea > Aplousobranchia > Didemnidae > Trididemnum > Trididemnum clinides. Next base: position 13,023,606 of record OY776297.1, on the reverse strand, counting down.
ACAAGATAAAAATTAATTTAAAAAAAGAAATATTAAATTTAAATGCAAAAAAGGGAAAGTTAAATACATAAAAATGAGGTGGATGAAAGGGTCCAAATTTAGGCGAAACCAGAATCTTATACTGCTACAATTTATTCAGAAAGCCCACATGTCGCCTATAACTAAAAAGTTGTTTTCTTTATGGTTTCCCATTTATGGGTCACCAGCACAGTGTAGGCTAGAAATACTGCGGGAAAGAAGGTGTCTTAGTGGTTTGAGCGTTTGCTTCGCAGTCCGTAGACCTGGGGTTCATTCCCCTTGTCGAGTCATACCAAAAGACTTTAAAAAATGGCATCTCCAGCTTCCCTGCTTGGCGCTCGGCATTTAGGGGAGGTTGTGGAGAACAAGCCGGCAAGTTCGCTTGTTGTGTCCTTGGGAAGGTACTTAACCGGACGCCCCACCTTTCACCTTAATGTGGAAGACAGGTGGCCAGACATCTCGGAAATAGCAAAATCCAAAACATACCGTCCAAAACATAGCGATTCAATTCGCTTTCTCGTGAATGGAGGATAAATATGGTAGATAAAAAAACAAATAAAAAAAAGGTTAACAATGCAAACTCTGAGAAAACCCGTTGGGAGGCCAAAATTTTTGACGCAGCTCACAGATTTGCAATGCAGACTATTAGTTTTGCTTCGGCTGTATTGGGATAACTGACCGGAAGGAGAGTGGAAGTGGATATATTGATCAGAAAGAAAGTGAATGTAGCGCAAATGCAGAAGATAAAACTTATAACACATGACACAACTAGAATAAAAAATGAACAAATGCACGGGCAATTTCGGAGAAGAAATGCCTTTGCTGAAGGTGAGCTCTAATAAATATTTCTGTCTATTCGTTTTTCAGCACCTCTAATAAATATTTTCGTCTATTTTAGGTCTAACCAGGTCATATTAAACCACTTACAAAGCTATAGAAATTAGTCACAACACTGCGAAGTTTAGTTAGCGGATTGACTAGCACCTATAGGAGTGAGTCTTCCGTTAACCTTTTTCATATGCTAGTTGTTGTGTTGGGATAGTCAAGTAGTCTGTTGTAGTAAGGTGTTGAAGATTGTTAAAATAGGATGGTTTTTGTTATAAGTTACTCGATTTGTAGTGTTTTCTAACTAATTGATTTTATTTGAATAAGGTTCGTAGGCCTAAATTGGTGATTAATGCAATAAGGTTGTAGAATTGCTGTTGCTGCTATTGTTGGAATACTGGATTTAACTATGGCTACTAATGTTGAAATACTAGATTTAACTATTGTTGGAATACTGGATTTAGTTTGGTTGGTGTTGTCCCGGACAACACTATCTATATTTTGTGCGAAAGTCAATTTCTGAGCAATAGGCTTGGTTGTCTTAGTTTTATCTATTGACTTTGTTTCTATTTCAGCCGAAGACTTTCCGCAAGTTACACGATGGATTGTCCCAAATCAATGCTAGCTCTTCAAATTTTTTTTCAGGGAAAACTTCATTATACCCTTTTTACAGGCTAATGTTCTTTAGGCTTCGCCGCCAAGCGGCCCATGAAAATGCTAATCAACTTGAATCTTGACTCACACCCAAGGCAATCTTTACCCGTTAAAAATAAATGCATTAAGTTAGGCTATGTCATAAGCCTACGTCATGCTGAAACAAGCTTTTGGTTGTAGCAATGTTCCTGGTCGTGACTAGGAACTACATGCTAACCAGGTGTTCTCTTAAGTTATCTGGCTAACTATTTGTTCCTCTAACTTATTTTAGGCTATCGTTTAAATCTTGTTTTTCATTAACTAAATAAATTTTGCAGACAGTGACACTGTTTTGACCTATCAGATCTCTTCAGTGCAGTTGGTGACCGACAAGAAGCTAGTGGCTTTTAATAAAGCATAGCTTAGACCGCCACACTTGCGGGATCTATACTAAATCCACTTGGTGGAAGATCTGTCAGTACTATGCGAAGCCGTATCACTCGTGAATGAGTGGCGGTTGTCGCAGGTGCACTAAGTCTACCAACTGCTAGAACAATAGTGCTGTCACAGTCGGTCAGCTCTTGTCTAGCTTCTTGTCGGTCACCAACTGCACTGAAGAGACCTGATAGGTCGAAACAGTGTCACTGTCTGCAGTTTTACTAAGTGCATCGCTAGCCTCTTGCATTACTAAACAAATTTTGTTTGTAACATTTATTCTAATTTTTGCGAATCATTTTAGTTGTAGTCGTAGCCGTATTTGAGATGATTACAAGACGATACAATCGTAATCAAATTCGATTACATGGCGTGTAATCGTAATCGACCGAAAGAATGTAATTTATACATTTCTGATTAAAATCACGAAGGACTACATTGTAGGCCCTTTAAGTTCACACGCTTGTTTAAGAACGATGCTACCGAAACTTTCCTCCACTAAATTGCTTTGTATTGCATTTAGGTTGCTGCTTAAAACCATTCAATTCAATTATTGGGTGATGTAAAAAATATCACAATTCACTGGTGCCTGTTAGTTTAAAGCTTTGATCAAAGTGGTTTATTTGGCTGCAGGTAAGGACTGCAGCGAACCCGTTTGATCAAAGATCGAAAACATCATGAAGTGACAACAACCGAAACCATACTGAAATAACAATTGAAAAGGCGTAAATGCGAAAGAGTAATACGTGTCACTGTTTTTATCACATTTGACTGCCGGCAGCCAACTTAATTAATATTAAAATTAAAATTATCGCGATATAGGAAAACAGAATATTGATACCGATACTCGTTACTTTTAGGCAATAATAATTCGATATCGATATAAAAGTATCGCGCAAAACTATCGCCGATACATGTATCAAGATACTGTCCGTCTCTGAGACTAAGGAAGGTAATATGGCTGAGTAAAATTTATTTTTTGGCCGCAAAGCAAGAAAATAAATGAACAGCTCTGCACGATGGCCCGTTTGTTTTTCCTAACTTTGGTAGGCCTCTTTATGTCCGTCAAAATAGTGTAGCCCACACATATCGATATTATTTCAACGGGGCATTTCTCACTATAATTGGTTTTGCTAAACACTATCAAGCAGCAGTTTTTAACTATTTTGATACCGCGCCTCCCTTGAGCAATGGTTACCCGCTTTACGCCCCCACCCTTACAAGTTAATACAAAAGTAGTGTTTCAATTGCATCAATATACTTCCTTTTTTCCTGCCATTTTGCTTATTTAAATTTATTACTTTGCTGCGCAGGCACTGCAACATGATAGAAACATAAACTTTAGTCAATTGTAAGATTAGGCCTATTCTAGATTACTGTACGAAGTTTGCATATACCGCTCTATCACTTTAACAAACTGACCAATAGCTGCCTTAATCGATTTAGATTTTTCACTAAATGAATTTAGCTTGACATGGTAGGCTACAGTTTACTCTTGCAATGTAGATTTGCAACTGCTAAATTGATTAATCAAAATGAAGTAAACATGATTGATAAATTAGTTGTTTTATGACATCGTACATTATTCAGTTTACGAAACAGGATTACCATGTAATCGTAAGCTACCATTACTCACAATAATATCTCAGACACTATTTAAGCACTGACAACCATACAATAGGCGAGAAAACGTTAATCTCAAAATTAATGAAGAATGCGTTGTAAAAACACATTAGGGCTCCTGCCCCACTGAAAATTTACGTACGCCCCCCTGGGGAGGCGTGCTACCCCGGTAAAGAACCACTGCTATAGAGGCATAGATTAAACCTACTCTCCAACTGCGCAATAACAGCTTTTATTTTATTACATTATGCGAAACAATTCATCCCTCTCTCCATCAACAAATTTCTGGATCCGCCACAGCATGTAGTCTATGTCTCAGTGGACCTTACAAAAATTACTATTCAGGGTGGGCCGTAAGTCGCGCACCAAAACATTTCAGACAATTTTGATTATATAAACGTTATTTTATTTAAAACTAGCTTATCTAAGGAACTGATGACACGTTATACACGCTGACACAATCACAAATGCTCAAAAGGATCTTAAATACTCAACTCGCTCGTTTATTGTTAAAGGCATATCTGAAAATTAAAGGAAAAAATTTTAAATGCAAATCATACCTAAAAAACTGTGATCATAATTAAATTTGACAGATATGACTGATACATTCAAACAACGGTAAATTACTCCATGAAGAACATTTATTATACATCAAAAGAAAGGAAAAGATATTCTACCCCATTAATTTTACATTGTTTCACATCACACTTCACGTAATTTCTTGGTGCGCGACTTACAGCCCACCCTGTATGTTGTTTTAATGCTACTTTTCTTTGGTTGTAAGTCTGTATATCAAAGAATAAATCTCTCTTCTTCTTTCTGACTCTAATCTGTGAGAACTAGCTCTTTAAAACGTAATAAAATCGAATATTTCTCAGCCCCCAGGATTTCTATTAATAGGGCTCGAGCTTCAAGCACTTTGTTCTTTACGTAGCTACTGTGTGCAGACGTCGCCTAGAGCCCCGTCGGTAATGTTAGGGTAGAGTACCAAGTCTGCCGGCTTTACCCAAGGAACATTTGTAAGAATACTAACGAAAATTGGTTATAATTGGGAATTAGAATAACTTCTACGCCTCAAATGTTGGTATCCCTACTGCTAATTCAGTGGGGTTTTATTAACCAAAATAACATGATTGTGGAGCTACTAATAGCGCACTGTGGTCTTATATTGCTCGGCAATGGGCATGCAAAGGAGCCTAGGCTATTTTAACAATGATGTTATTTTTTACGTTTTGAAATCTTGACCTCATATTTCTTTTAAAATTAACTTGCGGAATATCTTTTGTAAAAGATTCCTAACAGTGAATTTATTGGATCTTTTAAAACACTGTGAGTGAAACTAAATCAGAAATTACAATATATGATGCTAATCTTTTCAACCTAAAAATAGACACAACAACTGTAGCTTTGTGACACTTTTAAACTTGATGTTCATCGGTTTGAGGTTGCTGGCATTCGTCCCGTTGTTCATTTTCTGGCGAAATCTGGCGCATTTGTCTTTGAGGCTTGAACTGAATTTTATTCACGCCATTTCTACAAATGTTTTATTAGCAAAGTCTTACATAGCATGTAATATAGTAAACAAAGCGTAATATCTTTCTGGTTATACGTAGCTATTACGTCAAAAGTCCCAGTAGAGCGTCAAACTAGAGCTGGGAAAACAAATTAGGTGTACTGTAGGCTATGTTAAAAAGGTGTTTACGGGTTCTGCGTACTTTAGGCAAGACTGCAAAAAAGAGAAAACATTTGGCCTTACAGCTTGCAGCAAAATATCCTTAGATTAGAAAAGAGTCTGATCGACAGTGACTGCAACAAAAGTAGTAAGAAACGCTGAGGCAAAAAGAGGAGAGGCTATAGCTATTAGTAGTAATAGAGTGTAAATGGGGTGTATCCAGTGATGAGACTCAAAATTTTAAGAACAGGTTCTCTTTTGTATCAAACTCACTAACAACAGGTTCCCTCATTTTAGAAAACCCATTTGCTGCGGTCGTCTAAGGTCTATAATAAAAAACAAGAACGGGTTCGCTGATTATCACGACACTCCAAGAACGGGTTCGCACGAACCCGTGCGAACCCCCTGAATACCATCACCGGGTGCATCAAAAAGCAGGTTTTACAATTGGCAGGTGCCTCGTTGAGACGAATATCCTTGGGAACACCTCGACTGACCCAAAAGGAAAGGGTCTTGTGACTGTAAAATAATACATAATCAAGCCAGTCAGAAAAAGTACTAGATCCACCAAACAAGGCAAGCGCAAAAATGCATGTAGCAAATATAAAGAGTCAATACAGGATGACCCAGAAAAAGCGAACCACAGCTTTCGATAGTCCTCATTTTCCGCAAGAATTGAATGAAACTTTGGTCATAACTAATTCATTGTTTTTAAAACATTATATCAAAACATGAGAGTCTTTGTAGTTTTTTTCTTAATTCTACAGCTTGTGTTCCTGATGACCTCCATTTAGATCTGTGCATTTTGTGAATCGCAGCACGAAGTTGTCCATAACGTACTCACAAACTGATCGAGGAATGTCTCTGATCTCCTCTGTGATAGCTTCCTTAAGTTCAGTGATGTTCGGTCTCCAGAGAAAAAATATTTCAGCCTTCAAAGAACAAATCTGGGGGGGGGGGGGGGGGGGCTAAGATCTGGCTGTTAGATGCTCACTCAAAATTAGTCTTGAGACTAATCACACGATTTCCAAAGTTCTCCTTTAGCCAGTCTCGGGGTAGGTTTGAGGTGTTAAAGCTGGTTTCGACTTGCTGGAACCAAAACTTGCCCATAAGCGACGGGTACAGGGTCTGCAGCTCACTTTTGAAAGTTTTGAGAATCTTAACATATCGCTTTTTCGTGACTGTCGCTGTCGTGCCACATTCTTCAATGGAGAATGGCCCGACGATGCCTTTGATTGCTGTCCATACCGTGCACTTAGGGGAGATCAGCGGCTTGGTGGCTACTTTACTGGATCTGGAAGTTTCTCAAAAGACATCTTCGAGTATACTTTTCCTTCAAGATGGAGCTGAGCTTCATCTGAGGTCCAAAGGAGGTTACGAAAAGCTGGTGTTTCCTGGATCTTCTCCAGTATCTTGACTGCCATGGTCTTTCTCTGATCTTTATCGGAGTCTATAAGAGTCTGCTTCGTCTGTATTTTGTATGGATACGCCTTTAAATCCTGTGCTAGCACTCTCCTGCAAGTCTCACGGGATATGCTGAGAGACTAACTTCGCTTGCGCACAGAGCGTTTCGGGCTCTGCAAAACTGACCTCCCACTTTCTCAATCAACACAGCTGTACGTTTCCTGCGGCGTCGTGAATACCTTGGACGGTTGTCACTGGCTGCATTGAGGTTCCTTACTGTTCCATAGTTTTCGAAGTGGTCGACCCAGTTCTGAATCCTGTTCTTGGACGGTGCTTTTTCACATTGGAACTGATGCAGAAAAATGTCTCGCACTTTCTTGAACGGGCCTACCTTGTAGTAATGTTTGACGCAATATACTATTATCTGGAGCTCCCACTGACATCTAGTAGTGTTCACAAACGTTGTTCCTGCCATGTCCTTCAAAATAAGGGCGATTGATGAATGGATGAAAGATACGTCAAAAACATCCTCTCGTGGCCTTCTTTCTTTGGGTCACCGTGTATTTGAAAATCCTACTATTGCTTTCTTACTTCAGATAATCAAGGAAAATAATAGCCGAGGCACAGGGAGAAACATAGTAAGAAAAATTAGGAAAGGAAGAAGAAGCAGCTGAACCAGCGACACAACTAAAAAGAAAGAAAATTGCTCTGTCACTTTTCAAAAGAAGCTTTGATCAAAACGAAGGAACAATACCGAGTAGCTGAGATACAAGCTTTGGTTTTTTTACATCTCTGTGAACGACAGCGAAAAATTACTACATTTTTCTCCAACAGCTTCTTCCTCTACCACAATACCAACTAGCTCGAGATTGGCGCTTAATGCGCCCAAGAAGAACAAGTGATTTACCTGCATTCATCAGAACTAAAGTTCTGAAGAACCTAAAAAGAGCAAGAGATAATAGAACAAGAGACATATCTGGAAAAATCAGCTGTCAGGGGGGGAGGAGTTTGGTGAAGGGAGTGAAAAAATCAAGAGCCTTAACAATGGTATTAGAAGAGTCAACTTAATAAAGCATCTCGTTTTTGCGAAAATTTAGAGTAGCTTTTACGTCTTAAAGAGGGGGTGACAGTTGATCTCCCTCAAAATCAAAACAAGTTCGGAGGAAAAAAATCCCAACCATACAACTGCCGAGAGACAAGTAGGAAAAGTATAATAAAAGAAGTGAATTTGGTGAATATGAAAAATTTTCTTTAGTACGATCAGGAAATAGGGTTTAGCCAAGATGTCAGTTCTCTGTCAAACTACTAAAATACAAAGCATATAATTGCCTGAAGCAAACTCAAATCCATAACGTGAGCAATCGAAACGCAGTTACAGTTACTGTGTAGGCCAGGGGTCCCAACAGTTTTTACGGGTCGGGCCACAATTTACTAATAAAAAGCCTTGACGGGCCTCAAAAGAACAATTTTTGGGATTCAACTGGCCTACGTTAGGGTAACATCGTAAAAGGAAAAATTAGCGTTCTGAATTTCAATTTCCTTGCAGAAATTTGCCATGAGACTAGTCGCTGGCCGCAAAAATGTCTTGCGCTGGCAGCACTTTGTGCAGCCTTGGTATATGCTACACAAGTTTTCGCGATGTGACGCATATATGAAAAAAACATGGTGTAAGCTAGTGCGACGCACCAAAATCACATTTCAATTTTTTTCTTGCAGTTCTGCAAGGTATTGATCTATTAGTTCAGTTGGAGACCTTTTTTATAAGATTAATTTTTTTCAAACGATTGTGACGTCAATTTTTGCAGTGCATCCTTTGGCCAAACAATCTTTTGGTAATCGCCAGCAGAAGTCGATGTTTTTGAAATTTATGCGAGTTAAGGATCTATTCTGTGAGATCAGCTTAACAAAATCAAATGTGCCCTTTTTATTCAGGGAGGAGTACATCACCGAATCCGGTGACCCCTCAGAACCTCTTGAAAAATTAATATGACGGACCAGGGCGTTGCGAAGCACACCTTGAGAATCACTGGGCTATATTATTACTACTTACACTGATGCATATTTATTGTAAACCTGGAGGAGAGGCAGTTGAAATGTTTCCTGGAAACACACGAGCACGTAAAGAGAAGTGGCAAGGGTAATTATCATAAGAAATATGAAAATGCATCCTTCAGTGACATCCTGATGACAATGAGTTAATGATTAGTGATTAATGATGACATTTATGGTCACCTCTACTCTTTTTTGGGACCGAAGTAACATATGTAAAGTAACACCCATCTTCGTACCGCAAACTTAACCAAGCATTTGTTATTCATTTATTGCATTTTTGTCCCATTACTTGGTATGACATGGACAGTGCTAGGCTGACGTGAAAAGTTCATACCTGAGGCGCCCATTACATCAAATCACAACTAAACATTGACAGGTATTCTCATCACCAATAAGGCTGACTACTATCAGTGGATGCCTTATTGTCAACTTTTTTGACACCGTGGGTTTCCAATTCTTACTACGCAAGCAGAGAGAAAATGTTTACTTACACGCTGCACGCTTCTACAACCTCTCGGACAATTCACAAGTATAAGCTAGCGCAAAGCAGCATGCAAAATAGAGCCTCCACTGTTGAACTAAGCTAATTACGAATTTTGTACCAGCGTATTAGTTTATGCTTTTTCAAAACAAAAAAGAAAAAGAACATGGCGTAATTACTCACAATTAAAGCAGGAACGCTGACAGTGATAATGAACTGACTGAACCAATATGTCAGTGATCCGTACATCACAGCAGCAGAACGAGCGGTGATTGGATAAAGTTCCCACAGCAAGACCCAAGATACAGGCCCTAAACAAACCAGTCGCGATACACATACTTCTTAAAAACAAATAAAGCACAAAGACTTCTTAAAAATTTTCCCTGATTTTTTTTCATTAAAAACGAGATAAAGTGAAGAAAACCTGGCAGGTTCGCTAGTTGTGCTTTAGGCAAAACACTTGAAGTGAGTCCTTCACCTTTACAGTTCAGACAGAAGATAAGGCGGGGCAGTCTACTCGTTGCGATCTCGCAGCCTGAAGAAGGTCCAGCAAACAGTGTATTAGCTCAAAGGTTTAAACTAGAACTACGAATAGTTTATTTGTGGAGAGAAATTTTTAGCATTTTTTGCAGAAAATGTTTCAGCAAAAACTTGTAGTCAGGAGTTCATAAAACTTGTGTATATTTAGTACTGTGCTAGTTAACCCGATTGAATATCTTAAATGACAAACTCAAACTCATAGCCGCCAAACTTGGGAATTTTCTTGAAATGTTTTTTTTTTTGCAAACTGTGGTGGAAAAAATCTTGGGATTTTCGAAAGCGATTGCAGAAATTTGGCAAAATTTTGAGTATTTTACGAGATTTGGCGAATCATTTGATTTTAGTGTGAAACCGAATTTTCGAAAAATTTTGGTTGACAACTTTTTGTTTTGGAGATCCAACTACAAGTTGGGATTTAGCTTTGGATGAAAAGTGGAAACCTTTTTTTGTCTTTTGGAGATCAGCACCACAATGATGAGTATTTTCTAATTTTTTTGAAAATTGACTGTGTGGCAGAACTCAAACGTATGACATGCCAAAACATTTCACAATTATGGGATTTTTGGCGCAATAAATTGTAAATTCGGGAATTTTTTTAGCCCTTTTTTGGGATTTTTGCACATTTTAAGTGAGCAACTATGCTTAAACTGTAGATTATCCGGCGAAAAACTGGGTGGACATACCAATATCAAAGTACTAATTTGGCCTCATCAACTCGATCTGGAGAACGGGCATAAAAAATGAAGGGCTTATTAAAACGTAAAACTACTTTTATTTTTACTGTTAGACTACTATTTTTGTAGAATAAGGCTTCGGCTACAGGCTTTTTCAAGAGATAACGCAGATATGATTTTACAGGCTTGGCTACGGGCGGAGTGATCTCGTCAGTTTGATGTCATAGGCTATGCTTTTTCTAGGCTGCATTCCGCCTGCCTATTTAAGAGTGGGCTGCCGTACACAGAGCGTCGGCGATATTCTATAACTACAATTGTCGATACATTTTAGATAGAGGATTAGGTTCACATTTAATATTACGCCGCCAACGGCAAAACAATTAAATCAACCTACCAGGTCCGAGCGAATAAGCGATAGTGTATCCAATAAGTGCAGACATGAAAATGTAAGGACTCCATTCACTGGCACCATACTGAAAACATTTTTGCCATCACTTACAAGCAATTGATTGATAACCTACGCTACACAATGGAAGCACTAGACTTATAGTTAGTACTAAACCGTGCGCAAAATCCTACTTTCGTTTTCAACTCGATTCTTTTGAAGGTTCATTCATCGCTACAAAACAGAGGTTTCCAGCTCTGTAATGCCAGAAAAATAGAAGTCACTGTGCTCTCGGAAAACGCATTTTACAGTTTTTCTGCTTGGTTGAAATTTTGCTGCTTGGTTGAATGGTCATACAATGCTTGGTTAAATGGTCATACAATGCTTGTGGCGAAATGCACTGTGGCAACTGTATTGTAAAAAAGGAGGCTCTCAAACTTTATTGACCGAATCGGGGTTTTTTTTAGATGTCATTTGGAGTTTCGTCAAAGCTGACCTCTTTGCGTAATAAAGTTAAAATGAAAAGCTGTTTTCAAAAATAGCCTTTGTCGACAAGGTCACGCACCTCACAGCGCACACGACCCACCCCAATTCATGCATGGGCCAATTGACTCAGATACCAGACCAAATATAAATAAAAGCTGAAAACAAAACATCTAGTGTACGTTAGTATCAAACATAGAAATTTTGCTGCACAATCATATAGTCTCAAAGTTACATTTTGGTTTCCTCCGTATCTATTTGATCCATCCAGGACCAGCCGAGGTTAATCCGGACTTTAAGCTTAACAAAAATCATAATTCTAATGCATTAAAAACTCACACACTGTTTATTTTTCCTTATCAAAACAAAATCTAAACATAAAACGTTCATATCGCAAAAACGTTTGCTTCTCGTGCAAACCTTCCGACTTTGCAATATTTTTTATGACAGGCCAACACAAGCTACGTTCTTTCATTATCTACTTCGTACTCACATCTTTATAAAGCAAAATTATGATTGAAGCGATTACAGAACAAGAAGCCATCATGGTAAATCCAAACACTAAAAGTGTTTTTCTGTTCATCCGGTCGACAAAATTACCCTAAAAACAGTTACTTGTTTTCTTCATCTGTTTTTTAAATACACCTAACTAGTTGGCTAAAAAGATTAAGTTAGTATTGAAGGAGGAAAGTACATTGACACGTAGCCTTGTGCAAAATGGAATGGTTAATACCTGTTGCTTTTTACTTCTTTTCTTCCTTGGGATGAAAAGGCTGCATTGAACAGTATTCAGATTTACACCACCAGGGCAATCCAGATTAAGCTAAGGGAGAATCACTGTCCATTTTAAACAAATCGATAGCCGGAGCAAAAACCGATTGCCATTAATGAGTGCCAAGTAGTCACCTTTTAGAACTGGCTGGGTGAGGTGGCATTTTGCGAGAAGTAGCCTACGGTTTAGGAAAGACGTTTGACAAACGGTTGTTCTCCAAACTTATGAACCGTGTACAATCAAACTTGTTCGCAGTCCTTTTCATTTCGCCTACAGTGTGGATGCGTCTTTCGAGAGGCCGGCAACGTGTTCCAGTAGATTGAAACGCCATTTGTACAACATCAACAACCAAACGGTCGTGCGTTCAACAATCACCATGACCACGTCTTTGTGCGCAAGATAAAGATTTTACACAATGTTTTGGCATGCCAAATTAATTCTAGCAATTTAATTAAACTTATATATCAAGCAATTTAAATAGACGGTTGATATTTTGAAGCAGATATGGACGAAATTGTCTCTTGCTTATAAGTTAACACTCTGTTTTGCTGCCCTGCAAGTTTGAAAGACAAAGATAAAAACGCAAAAAGATAAAGTTAGAGATTACAAGTCTAAATATCGAATGAAAATTCCGTTTTGCAATAGGCAAAAGTTCACCTACGAGCTCGTATTATTAGCGCAAATGTTTTAAGATAAATCTACTATTACTATATTGCACCTCTGGATAAAAGTTAACATTAGGGTTGCGCCCGATGGGAAATTTTTCCGAAATTTGGCAAATCACAATTGCCGTTTACCGGATATCTGGAAGCGCCGAATACCAGATAGTCAACATTATTTATGTTTTGCTCTTTTCACCACTAAAACATCTTTTCACCACTAATTTTGCTCTAAAATGAAAGTAGCCGTGTCACTAAGACATTACAAAACTAATTCATGGCGGCCGTGGCTGTTTCGAATGAAGTGTTGAGATTTTGAAGTTAACTAGTTTGTGCATGCCATCTGGACCAGTGCTTCTCAAATTGAAATTTGAAGTACATCTTTCAGCTTTTTCTATTTTCTATAATGATCTTTTTCGGAGATTAATTGGAGTTGAGGGGTTCTTAAAATTACTGGAACAAGTGCAAAATTTTCCCCACACTGTGGTGTAGTGGATAGTGCGCTGGTCTTGAGATACCATGGTTGCGGGTTCGAATCTCAGCTGGCAGGGCATTAAAAGAAAGGCAGGGTGCACTGAAGGGGCAGGCCCGGTATGTAAATGTACGGGGCAGTGTACACTGCCGTTTTTTAATCCTTGCACTTGATCCAAATTACTGTATAACTAAAAAACTAAAGGTTATTGCAAACCGGGCTAAAAAATAGCTGGGCCATATTGCAATCTTCCAAACCCGAAACTATTTAGGGGGCCGCTATATCATGCTCCAGCTTTCCTCTTGAGAACAAACCAGAAATATTAATTTATTTTCTAAGTCAGCATTGGTTGCTGTTATGTCCTTTTTGCCACTTTTAAAATCCTCCACTCTACTCAAACGTTTTGTTTCAACATTTGTTTAATGAGTTAAATTACTGCTGTTTTGCCAAAGCAACTAGGTTGTACAGGTCGAATTTACACCACAAACAAAAATTTCCTGACTTTACACAACGCCATGCTACAATAAATTGCTATTACAGTGGTCCCCGCTTATTAAGCGCAATTTGGTTCGGTCTAAAACTACTTCATTTATTCCTGCAATAAAAAAATGGTTTACAAACATAAAATCTTTCTTAAAAAGCCAGCTTTGAAAAACGTTTGATTGAAAATTTGTGAAAAAGCGTCGCAATTCATCTTTCTTTCTCTTGCTTTCTATGCTTTCACACTTCGTTGCACTTCTGACTTCGACCGAAATTTTCCTGTTCCGTTACGAAATGTTCATTTGCGCCATAACCGATTCGCAAGATAACTGGCGCTTTGTTTACTAATTTCATTTTTCAAGATGGCGAAAAGACGTCAAGATATACCCTTGTCTAGGACGACCTACTTTTGATGTTTTGGTACGGAAAGAGGTACTCAAAAATCTTGTTGGTGGTACAGAATTTTAATATAGCTTCGAAAAAAGCTGTTTGAGGCGTAAGCTTTTCGTGACGCTCTCATCAGTGGCGGTATCGACACCAAACCGGATTGTGACTCTGCCCTTGGTCAGCATCTTTTAAATAATGATCAATGTGCATTAAACTATGATAATAAGCGGTTTTCAATCCTCGCCGCAGCACGCAGCTCTTTTCATCTTAATCTCCTAGAGGCTGCTTATATCAAGACTCGGCGCCCGGTGTTATGCAAACAGAAAGAGTTTGTTTACACTCTCAAACTCTTTCGATAATCGCGGCGTTCCTATTTCGCTTCCTGCTGCGCTTTCTTTAGCATTTCGCTATTGCGAAATCTTTTTTGCGCGCTTTACAATACTTGCGCTGTCATTGGCTCGTCTTGACTGCCTAACGTTCAAATTATTCACATAAAACAATTATTCACGCTAGATCTTCTCTTTTGACGCGATACCGCCACTGATGAAAGCGTCACAAAAAGCTTGTGGCTCAAACAGCTTCTTCAAAGCTATATTGAAATAGATACTGTTTTACGGTAATAAACAAAGAATGTTACTAGTTATATATGGTTGTTGTGTACAGTATCAATTGCTTTGGCAATTTTTGGGCGTAGTGCTGCGGGCAATAGCTATTTATGCGCACGGGAGAGGAGAAATTTTGTCCCTCCGTTTATAAACTCATCCGCTTAGTAACCAGGGAGTTGCTGGATCCCAAGGTGGGCTTAACAAGCGGGCAAAACTGTAAGCCTACCTTGTGCCTAACTTATAGATCGAAGAGCGGATCAAGAATTAATGTTGCGTGCGATTCTTTTGTCTAAAGCAGAAACGTGTAATATGCGGCCTGCAAACCAAAACTTTGTGTCCTGTAGAATGTGTGGCTGATAAGTAAAGTGAAGATTGGGCTAAAAGTTTAGTAATAAAAAGTTTTTAGCCAGCATCAAAACTTTCAGGCAACTACTGTAAAAACATTTTTGCTGTTTGCTTTTCAATAAAACGAATTTGCTTTTCATGGCACAGTAATAGATAGTTGACGAAAAATGCCAGTCCGGCGCACAGGGCATAACAAAGTAGGAGAGGATTGGTAAAATATGTCGCGCACCCTTCCCTGAACTTTTTAGACCGAATCGTGGTATTACACTATTTTAAACCAAGCAAAAATTATTACGTCTTGTGAGCAATTGTCCGAATGCATTTCTTCCAAATTTTAAATATAGGAGTTCATAACCTTTTCCTTAAACTAACGTAGTTCATTTAATTTTTAATATTGATTAAAATTTTCTTTTATAATAGCAAATAAAACATTATGAAAAAATTTACCCCCTTCAATTAACAGTCATTACCCTTTGTTATTACGCCATTGGATTTCCTATCGAGGTATAATTCGGTTAGGTCAAAGGTATCCGGCTGAACAGCACTTACTATCAGGCCGGATAACGGGTAGTTGGAAAAGCGCCGGATATTGCCAAATATCGAATATCCGGCGCAGCCAAACTTAAGTTTCTTACTGCTAGCATTGTTCCGCACAGATATGTTCCTCCAAGAATCAATAAACAACTTTCTTGAGCTTGTTTGTCAACCAAACCAGCCAGTGGGAAAAGTAAGTGACCATAGTAAAATAACTAAACAAAAGCATTAGTCATTTCAGAGCGACAAAATAGTTACTGGTAAACATGAGGTTGTGAGTTTAAAGCCCGCATGGTGTCTGACTTGTTGCGCCCTTAAAAGTAACGTCACAACTTCTCTTGGGCTATGCACTGCGTCACAATAAAAACAACTCGAAAACGGCATCACCACGGTTTGTTCAAGGTACAAATTGTTTAAGGTTTTTCGAACCTAGAAATCTAAGAAGCTACTTTTCAACTCACCACGAAAACACTTGTGAATTGTTGGCCCATCATTACCACAGTAGTTATCCAAAGTTGTCTGCGATGGCATTTCTCTCGAATAAAATGGCCCAGCAGCAGATTGCGAGTTGAAGCTCGAGCTCGGGAAAACCATCTTAATTCGTTCATTTCCTGCGATACATTAGTCGTACCACGAAGCTGAACTAAAGCTAAAATGAAAATGCCATTAATAAGTAAATTGATGGAAAGTCTTAAAAAAAGTACACTAGAAGCACCATAAAGTTTTTGGGAATTTTTAAAAGCACAGCTAAAAGTAGTTTATCATTAAATTTATTAAAAAAGTCGTGACTCTAAAGGACAATAATATGCAATAAAAATTGAAATAAAAGTCATACCTCATCCTACATTACAAAACAAACAATATCCACAGAACAAAATTCTCGACTACCTAGTTTCGCCTATAAGGGGCTTATCAGGCGAATGAATTCTAGAAAATAAGACATGCAAAATATAGCAATATAAAACGCAAAACGCAATACCAACATAAAGAGAATTTAATTTAATGTCATATCACGGATGATAGGATAAAGCCGCAATGGTATTCGTAAAAGTGGCGGGAATTTTTTATCCAATCAAAATCCAAAAGTTTACCAACCACTGCAATGGTATTGGTATTAGTTAAGGTGATCTTCTATTTACGGGACCCAAAGGCTGACAAACTTACCTGTGATATTTTTGCAGATTTTATTACGTATATATTGAGTAGGCTGTACTGTCTGATGCAGTTCGATTCTTTTCCATCAAATTTATTTATTCTTAAAAATGCTGATGAAAAGACAAATGAGCCTTTCGATACTTCAAATAACAGATCACCTTAACTATTGCCAGTGTGGCGTCAGTTACCCGTCAGTCAGTCTGTTGTCCAAAGATTTCAGAAGTTTGTTCAATGTAGTTTGAATACTTACTGAGACAATGTTGTATTACATGCCTACCGCCATACATACTTGCTAATTATCTATGCATCATCTGCAAATAAATTTTTTAATTTTTGTTGACTGACGGATAGCTTTTGCGCCACCCTGTATATATATGATCTGGTACTTTTGGTCGTGAGCTATTATGTGTACTGACTCAAAAAAACTATGCCAATCGCAGAATGATATAGTCACAATGATCACGGTCAGATACCTTTTGAGAAAACTTTGTTTTCAAGACTTAAGACTCTTTGCTGAATAACCAAAAGGCTTAGATGGGTAGCCTATACCAGAGTAAATTTTTTACCGATTACGAGAAAAACGCTTTAAAGGTTACATTTTTGGTCACACCCTACCCCCTCTAATAAAGGCGCTCTATTCGCAATCAAATAATACTTATTTGTGCTCCAGCTTCATCTTGGCAGTCCATTAAATTTAAAGGGCTAAACGGCATGAAGTAATACGAAAGCAACGAGACTACGGAAGGAATGGCTGTTAAAGCGAGTAACATCGGCCACAATTTCTCAGTTCCAAGGTAGCTCCTCATAGACAGGATCTAGAAATAAGAGTAAACGTTTTCGTTTTTATTACACAACGGATTTTGTCTTAGCGTTCATAAACACTGTTAAGTTTACTCGACCACTACAAAGAATGGAGCAACGAAATACTGGGTCAGATTTGTGGTAAGAGAGGCGCGGAAGAAAGAGAGGCAGAGGTAAACATCAGACACAACTTAGGGACGGAAAAAGTTCTAAACCCTGTATCAATTTGGGACAAACGCCATGCTCACAGAAATATATTTGACTCTAGAACCAAAAAATATTGTTTGTGGAGAACGCTTCTACTCCAATGTCGGGTTATTATTTTGACATCGACTTCTCTTGTACCAGCCTTTAATTTTCAGAACACAAGTATGTACTGAGGAGGGATGACGATAGTGTTTTGAGGGTTGCTCTGAATCTTGAAGTGACTGGCAAGAGAAAACGAGGACGACCGAAGAAGACCTGGAAGAAGCAAGTGGAAGAGGAGACAGAGAAGATTGGTTTGAAGAAGGAAGATGCCCTGAGACGAGACAAGTGGAGGGACGGAGTGCGTAAAATTGCAGAAGGAATGGGGTAAATCCGGCCATCTCTGCTAAAGGGAAAACACCGGATAAAAACTGAATAACTACTACTACTACTACTACTACAAGTGTGAGCCACCATGAATTCAAGACTTTCTATAACAGCCTGCCATTTGTCAATAATTAAGTTTTCATGGCTATCGGCACAGTTCGTTGTTGTTTACATACCTGAGCAAAAAATATTCCAACTGCAATCAAAATATCGTGCATTCGCATGAAAGAAAGCCGCAGTCTTTTGGGAGAAATGTCTATAACGTAAGAAGGAGTAGCACCCAACATCAAGCCTGAAAAAAGTTTGTTTGAAACAGATGATAAATAATGGTCACTTTTAGCGTGTGCGGTAGTTTCTCGCTGTATTTTAAAAATACTTTCACCAATATTCTTTGGAGATAAAAAATTCAAGGGTGAATTTGTTTTCTGTATATTATCCACGGTAGAATGCTGCAAGCCTACTGCAGGGAATTTTACAAAGAACATAACTTTTCTCCAAAAGCTAGTCATAATTTCAAAAACCATCATCAAATTAACCAGAAATTCCAACGTGCGCATTAACGCAATCTTCTTCTTCGTCGCATTAGCTATTTGTTGTGAGCATTATGCAGAAAGATGTATATACAGTATACTGCGTTAGCGCTCACGCTCGGTTTGCAAGTCTTCAGTTAGACTGGCCCCACCACCTGTCTGCCACATAAAGATAGAGGCATTCCGTTAAGTGTCTTGCCCAAGGACACAACAAGCAAGCTTGACGGCTTGTTTTCCACACTATCCCTTATGTGCTGTGAATATCATTTTTTAAAGTCTTTTGGTATGACTCGACTAGGGAAAGGAATCCCAGGTCTACCGACTGCAAAGCAAACGCCCTAATCACTACGCCATCGCGCCGGTACTAACAAGTTCGAACAAGCGTGGGTAAACGGCGGGAGTAACTATTAACGCAATAAAGCGTGGAGTCGAAACAAGAAGATCTTTAGTTTAGGTTTAGAGCTCTCTCAGCAAATGACCTTGATACCTCGTTCAACAAAAGTTAATGTTTGACTTCTAGAGAAATCAACTGCAATCGTAGAAAGTAAATATCATAGCTGGTGGATTTCTGGCATTTCAGTCAGCAAAAGGTAATTCGCCTTCAGTCAAAGGAAAAACTTAACGATTATAGATAAAATTAAATTGCATTCAGGTTCGCTGTCAAGTTATCAGAAGCTCACCGATCAAAACAGAATGTTTTAACAAAATTGTATATAGGAGGCAGGGCCACAAAGTGCTTTACCTGAAAGTATACCGATGCAGACCTGATATAAGCAATGAGCCCATGGCCGCTCAATCACAAGTCCTTTTTATTAGGCGGCAACGTTAACCGAGGGCGTTCGAGAGCGTAGTTCATATCGTTTTTTAGATAATTAAATACAGGCAATTGTTCAGCTTTAACTTTCAATAACGGAAAATATATTTCAATTATGAAACAGGCAATTGTTCAGCTTTAACTTTTAATAACGGAAAATATATTTCAACTATGTAATAGTTATCATCAGTTCCTGGTAACAGCACAGTAAAGAAATAAGTCAAAAAGCTAGAAAAATTAAAGAAGACAGCTTACGCTTTAACCACCTTAATATTGTACAATGACCACGTAGTTCATGCCGGTCACGATCAAACGGTCACGGTTCAAACTCTACGATGACTTGTTTTAAAGTGGTTGGGAAAACCCTTTGCAATAAAGTGTCCTGCCTGGTAATTGGGACGATTCTTTTTTAACAGCAACTAATATTGTCGGAAGTGATACCATATCATTAGCAATTTAAATGGTAAGGTCAAAAATGGAGTCAAAAGCAGATCTGAACATATTAAGCGCAGCCACGTTTATTGTTTCAAGGACTGCTATATATAAAATAAGAAAAAAAGTAGCCTCATACTCGATTCTGAGCACTGGAGTAGGGAAAGTCAAGGCTCCCATTTTTTCTGAGCCTGTGTCGCAAGTGAAACAAAAAAGGAGCAGTTCCTTATTTTCAACCGCCTTTTTTTCGACACGAATGTCTGCTTATGTGATTACAGCGTGATTAGAAATGTACAGTTATTTTTTTAACTTTGATGACGCCAGGATTTAAACTCGGGTCTTACGCTTGCGAAAAAAATCCTTATACAGTGTACTACAGAGCTCAAAAACATGTACAGTATAAAAAAGTCAGCTTAGTCGAAAGCGAGCAATTGTACATGTTGAATTCTCGTGGTTATTTAACAGGTTATTTTAATTTTTTCTGCGAATTCGCAGCAAGTTAGGTCAAAAGATTAAGTTGCCTGAGAAAAGATTTTAGAAAGCACAAAAATCCACAGAAATAGGATTGTTAGGTGCTTACGCATAGGTGTATGTAGTTTGCATTTAAGGGGCTAATATTAAACCTTGGATGTAAGTAAGGGGCCAATATTAGACCTTAGATGTAGGTAAGAACCTAGCGCTTTGGTTTGGGGAGAGGGTCAACTTGAAGACCTTTTTTAAATATTCAAAAGCAATGCTTTTGTTCATTTCGGTCAAGCACACCTTTTCTTATTTAGTTTTTATTTTGTTTTGGGAGCGATTGTTTTAAAGCCCATTAACAATTTGAAAGCAACTATTTTAAAATCCAAATTTAATGTAGACTGCTGCTTCCTTCCTCCGTCATTAAGTCTCTCCTCCTAGGCTTACATGTGATGTTAGGCATAAAGTTAATAGGAAAACTTCAACAAGTGCATCTGATAGTCAACTCGCAAGAACAATGGTTTCAATTTAACCATTGACCAGGACATTTACCCAATTAACAAAAAGACGGCTAAAACAAAGGACATTACATTACAGTGAACCTACCTCCGAAGGCTCCAAGCAACAATCGACCAATAATCAATGCAAAATAGCTTTTAGTAATACTGCTGATTTCAAAGGAAAGAGCGCCGAGAAATGAAAATATATTAGCAGTCACTAAAGTTCCAAGGCTGCAAAGACAATATAGATGATAACAGGGAAGCCGAACCTCTATAAAGCGTACAGAAATTACACATTTTTTCTAACGTAACCATCTCTTTAATATCAATAAGAAGCTAAAAGACAATCAATAGGCAGAAAGTTCAAGTCGTATGGGATTCGTTCTTCTCCCTGCTTTATAGTAAGTAGTCCACTAATAGTATTATAGCCCACAATAACGCAGAATTGTGTCGCTTTTCAGTCTTTCAATCAGAGCTACTCTTTCAAACAATAAAAAAAACATTGAAAATTGTGAAGGGTTTTTTGTCGTCGTAGTCGTGATCGTGTGACGCCAACTTGAGTACGTGCTCAGAACATTGAGCAGTGCTTCCACAAAACGTTTGTATTCCCCCCTTACAATTCAGAAAAATTATTTCTTCATTTTAATAGTTAACTTTTTCTTTAATTTCCCCACACACTTTTCTCTAAAAAAGCACAAAAAAGTGGATTATAGTAAAAAAAACACTGCCATCAAAATTAAAAAGCAAAACAATTTAGCACAGCAATAAGGTGTAAGTATTGGGAGTTAAAAATAAAAAAAAGTACCACCAAAAAAAACAAAAAAGATCTCACGCTCGCTTTATGGTGAGCATACATGAAAAAAATGATATTACCTTAGCCAAGGTTTTCTGCATTCAGTAGACCAATAGACCTGTAGACTAATGGCTAAGGTGAGGTGCCTAACTTGCATAACCTATGCACTTTGGTTGGCTTCCGCTTGGCTCCACTCAAACCGATAACCCTAAGCCAGTGGTTCTCAAACATTTTGCAATGCGACGCATTTAAAAAAGCTTGCGAGACTTTGCGACGCACCAGACAGCATCCCAAGGTTTAGTTTGCCGTATTGCGAGATAAATGTGATCCATAATGTACAAATAACTGTCCTTATGAAACCGAGATTTTGGATTGGTCTGTCATCTTCACTCGTAAAATTACGCTCTTCTAAGTTAGTAACTCAACTAGTCATCTTTCATGTTTTCGTCAAACATACAACTGAATGCTTTATTCTAAATATATTTTTCGCCAATTAAGTTAAACTTTTGCAATTTGATGCTTAAATAACAAGTCGACAGTTGCAACAGTGTATTGAAAACACTATTATGAAAATACATTTGATCATAAATATTAGAAAAAAGTAAAAAAAAAATCTACGATTAGACCTCTTTTGACGCAATAAAACCTCGATTTATTGGCATTAAATCAAATTATCCCGCGACGCCCTTGGAATACTGAAACGACGCACCGGGGCGTCGCGACGCACAGTTTGAGAACCACTGCCCTAAGCTATGAAAATACCTAACTATCTGGAGCTGCTTCGTTACCTAAAGTGCCAACTTGAAATTTTGTAAATATTCCAACAAAACCAACAAATGCAATTTTGTTAAAATGTTTGGACACAAAAATATTTATTTTGGACTGATCTCAAAAAAAAACCTTTTCCTACAAACTTACTTCAAATTCTCTTCCTTTTGCCACCGAAAAATTCTTTCGCCGAATACTTCATCGAATTACTCGATCTTAGCCAATGAACATTAACAAATTCTCTGATTGTAGATTGATTAACATAAAAGTTATTTGTCGAAAACGAAAAACCGGCAAAGATCGATTACAAAAATTCCAAAATTTTTCCCAACAGCTTTTACGAAATTAAAATTCGCATTTCGTTTGAAAATCGCAAAATTTTCGAGATTTCCAAGACTAGCCATTATGCTTGTTAGAATGAAAAAACAGTCTAAAGTTTGTGGTAAGGTAGCAAACTCTTTTTCTTTTGAAAAATTGTATGAAACATGGAATATAAAGACTTTTATCCTAGATGCTGATATTTTTACATGACACGCACAAATTTTAATTTTTTTAACCCTTTTATTTTATTTATATTTTTGAAAGATTTTCTATTTTTTCCAGATATTCTTATTTTGATCATTTCCTCCAAAATTTCTCTTTCATAACTTTTAGGCTCAAATTTCCTAAAATGAGAAAATTTCCTCCGAAGTGAAAGCCCTGCCATTTTACGTATAATGCACTTTTTTCTGTCAGATTAAGTAATCTTCCCCATTTTTTCTGATGCTGAGGGCCGAGCAGAAAATCTTTTTTAATATATGTTTTAAAGCCTTTGGTATGACCCAAGAGGCGCTTCAACGACTACAACACTGCATCGGATAAAGAGTCTTACAATCACATCAGAGATCATGCTTATTGTAAAGGTGTTGCCACCGGAAGAGAATTTCTTCAAATATGCGCACGATATTTTTTTAGCTTGGGCAGCAAATTTTAGATCAAGCAAAACACAGCAAATGACTGGTCATTTTGCAAAAAAGTTGTACCTTTACTTCAATATAAACATTTATTTTTTTTGACAGTGTTTTGTTTATTTTTTGTCAAAGTACGAGGCATGCTAACGCACCGAAAAGCTGTTTTATAGGATACGGAAAATCTGTTTCGAATGAAAAAAGTTGTGCCACGATTCGATGCCTGGTGGTGTTAAAATAAGCTACTGGTTCTTACGAACTTGTTGCTTGATTTTTTAAGTCATGCCCCAAAGGTGAAAGTGCTAGGTTACGTCGTAGTTGCTACGCTCACTGGAGTCTCAAGCACAGTCAAGCCAACTTACATTCTAGACTGTTTTGAAAAACAAAGAATGGGAATGAGCTTCAAGCAAACGCTAGTAACATAAAAATTTTTGACCTTCAACCAGTTTTAAATGAAAAGAAGGGCCAGCTTGGGCTAGAGCACAAGGTAAAAAGGCCCCTTCATCTCCGAAATGGTGTAAATACACGGTACAGGCTAATAAACATTCCTCAAATCAAAAAAAATTGCATCGCGGTGTGAGAGAAGGCCTGTTGTGAAAAAATATCTTTTTCAAAATAGAAAAAATTTAACAGCATTTCGATACCGTTCACCCACCTTTTTCGTGGGTGAAACTGTTGCAGCCAACTGAACCAATATTCTTCACCCCCGCAACTTGTTGACAGGTCTTGCAGGCGACACCGGAAAGTGTGTTTAATAAAGCCTTTGTTGTCGACCATTTCATTGCACTCTTTTAAAAAGAATAAGTGAAAACTCTAACGTTTTCGTCTAGCTCTTTCAGAAGTTATCGCTAAAAT
Organism: Trididemnum clinides; assembly: GCA_963675345.1. NCBI lineage: Eukaryota > Metazoa > Chordata > Ascidiacea > Aplousobranchia > Didemnidae > Trididemnum > Trididemnum clinides. The sequence continues at coordinate 12,999,500 of OY776297.1, read as the reverse complement.
GAAGCCTGAATGTTGATTGGTGAGGTATTTAAAGCGATTGAGGATGGTGTAAATGTCGGAACGTTCTGATTGGTACACAACCAGACGTTTCGTCGAAGTCCACACTAATAATGTAATTTTAGCGTGCAGACGAATTCTTTCTGGCGACAAAGCTCTGGTTTAAGCATTTTGATTAAAGTTGCTTCCAAGGTTCATAAATGAAAAAAATGTTCTTCCTGCAATCAAAATAGAAAATTGGTTGTCTTCGTAGTAAGAGGCGCATTTTTCATTGTTGAGGAGGCGTTGCCCTATTACGGAAGTACTAGTGGGATTGGATTGAGATAAGTTACGACCTGGTTGAGTTTGGTTTCTTATTGCTTTTGGTATGTGCTGTTTTATTTTATTCTGCAGTCTTTGAGATGTGCGGTCTACGTATCAACAATCACAGCGCCACACAAATCGATAAACGACCATACTTCGTTGCTTGGTAGGCACAACATCTTAGCGAACCGTTGAAAGTATCTTTCTTGTGCAGAATACCTCACGAAGTTTTAGTGCATCAAAGTTTGAGCTGATGGCAGTTTTGCATTGCTTTTTAAATTTTGTGGGGATATTACCTATCCATGGTAGCTTATGGTAAACTGGACATTTTTTCGGTCCTTCCTTTGGCGGTAGTTTAAGCTCTTCAATTTTCCTTTTTATTCTCGAATTAATAAAATTTTGCGGATAGCCATTGGAGCAGAGAATCGATCAAATGGAATCTATTTTCTGGGGTAATTTTGAGGGCGAACAAATTGCCAAAGCTCGATGTACAAGAGTACAGATGAGTTGGTTTTTCGGCTTTTAGACCAAAACGAATCTCAGCGACTGTACTGGCCGGAAAATGGGGGCTTCCGGTAAAAGAAGTTAAAAATCTTTAATACAGCGGGCTGAGTATCGATTGAACACCGGTTGAAGTATTGTGCAGAGCCATTTGGCCAACTCATGTTGAGATGAACCAATCGTGGAGAAAATTGATCTCAGCATATTAAGACTCGTTGCATTAAAGACAAGTTCACCCTAGCTACAACAATGAAAAAGCTTACTACCGATTCGGATCAAGCTTTTCTGTGTTCATTTGATATCTCAAGCCTTTTCACTAACATTCCATGGGTAGAAACTGTTCAAATTTGTGCGGACTCCTTATATGAAAGTAATTTGACTCTCCAGGTATGAATAAAGACGTCTTCATTGAACTTGTGAACATGTTGTTGTTATTGTTGCTTACCCCACCCCTTCCGAGGGATGGGGGCATGGCGGAAGACCATGGAGCCCCAGAAGCCGGCCAACTCTCCAGGGTCTGGACCAGAGGTCGTACAGAGACAGAGAGTCGCCAAAGAGTGAGCGGCGCAAAGAGTCCGTAGCTGGACAGTGCAGAATGAGATGAGAGGTGTCCTGAGACGATTTCCACAGGCGCTGCAGGAAGGATTCTCGATTCTGCCAATCCTACAGAGATAAGAGCTTAACAGAAGGCTGTGTCCGTTGCAGCGTAGACGAGAGAGAACACAGCGAGCATGACGAGGGAGCATAAGATCCTCGGTGAAAATCAAGGAAGCCTGTGCGTCTTAGATGAGACAGTACGCTTTCAGTCCGAGAAAAGATAAGAGTGGATACGAGAGATAAGAAAAGACAGATTACAAGGGATTGCACAGGGCGCAAGCGGCGCTCTCCGTCTGGCCAGCTCATCTGCCGCGTCGTTCTCCGGAAGAAACGAGTGTCCGGGGACCCATTGTAGTCTAATAGAAACAGAAGAGAGAAGGCAGTTCCTACCAGATCTGCCACAGAGTTTGAGGTGGAAGGATAAATGGAGGAGAGGACAGGGTGGCGAGAACAGAACGAGAGTCAGATAGGAGGAGAAGAAAAGAGAAGTGGCAGGCTTGTTGGTGCTGCCGAGACCAGCAAAGAGCGTGCAGAATGGTGCAGGCTTCAGCGGAAAAACTTGAACAAACTGTGCCTGCTGAAAAGGAAAGAGTGGCCTCAGTGTCATAGAGAGAGCAGTTGGTAAGTATGCCGGAGCCACTCTTGCCAAGAGGAAAAGGAACAGAGCCATCAGTCCAGAGTACCAGATCATGAGGGAGGAGAGTTGTGCCTACTGTGTTGTGCCTACCAAGCAACGAAGTATGGTCGTTTATCGATTTGTGTGGCGCTGTGATTGTTGATACGTAGACCGCACATCTCAAAGACTGCAGAATAAAATAAAACAGCACATACCAAAAGCAATAAGAAACCAAACTCAACCAGGTCGTAACTTATCTCAATCCAATCCCACTAGTACTTCCGTAATAGGGCAACGCCTCCTCAACAATGAAAAATGCGCCTCTTACTACGAAGACAACCAATTTTCTATTTTGATTACAGGAAGAACATTTTTTTCATTTATGAACCTTGGAAGCAACTTTAATCAAAATGCTTAAACCAGAGCTTTGTCGCCAGAAAGAATTCGTCTACACGCTAAAATTACATTATTAGTGTGGACTTCGACGAAACGTCTGGTTGTGTACCAATCAGAACGTTCCGACATTTACACCATCCTCAATCGCTTTAAATACCTCACCAATCAACATTCAGGCTTCATTTTAGCGATAACTTCTGAAAGAGCTAGACGAAAACGTTAGAGTTTTCACTTATTCTTTTTAAAAGAGTGCAATGAAATGGCCGACAACAAAGGCTTTATTAAACACACTTTCCGGTGTCGCCTGCAAGACCTGTCAACAAGTTGCGGGGGTGAAGAATATTGGTTCAGTTGGCTGCAACAGTTTCACCCACGAAAAAGGTGGGTGAACGGTATCGAAATGCTGTTAAATTTTTACCACTTCTCATCTTTTGAAAGTGTTTTTAATAACATACAAGCTATTCAGTACTCACGTTCCAAATGTTTGCGAAAAGGATTTGTATGTGAATGTGATGACCGCAGCACTTAATGCAAACACTGAAATGACTATCGCGTATGCGTCGTCTTGTAAAATGTGGTGGTTAACAAGCTTCTGCAAAATCAACAAACAACTGTTGTTGCTTATACATCGTAGCTTTAAAATCAGCTTTTGCAATACGGTCACACTTAGGTGGTAAACATAACAACAATGGCAAATTACTACCACGTTTTCTTTTAAAACGAAATCTATTGGAACTTCTTTGCAAAGTTTCTCCATCATTTTAATTCTATTTACGTCACCTTTCCTCTTTACAAAAACATTTAATTGGCATTTCCTTGACAAGAAGGCATTGAAAATCCAAAAATGTTCGGAATTAATATTAGATAAAAATCATTAACAATGACCTTGCTATAATTACTAGCATGACAATGAATCATATACTTTTCAAAGAGGGTCTTCGGAATTATCTACTATCGCAAAACAATTCTGAATAAAAAAATGAATGAATGAGTATCTCAAAATGGCAAAATCTCCTTAGAGCCAAGAAATCTATTACAGTAAACCTAGAAGACAACAGATTTCCTGGAAATCTATAGTAGTGAATTCAGAAAATATATGATTACCTGGCTTTAAGGAATGGCTGTATATCTACCACACTTTTGAGCAAAAATCACCTCGCGTTTTCAGTTAAGTTACGGTATCATAAGCTCAACAAACCAGCACTAGTCACGCAATCCGCTCTCGAGAAATGGAGATCAGAAAACAAAATTAATAAAAGAGTGTAGCTGTAGTCAATTATGAAGGATAATACCAAAGCGCGAAAAGATTCGCAAAAATTCTACAGAATATTATCATCAAATTTGTAAAATTTAGTTTTCTGGAGTAGCAAAGTCAAAGACAAGGCAATATCTTTATTGTTAATCTAAACCTTTACCAGCTTTTCAAATCGCAATCGCAGCTAAAGACACTCAGTATCTTGAAGCTGTTTGCAAACCTTAAGCGGATTTTCGCGTTTGCGTTTCCTCCACCAACAACCCACGTTCAATGTCTTCTGTGAAGTATTTGTTACGTGCTATCTTATGTTATGTCGGCCACAAAAATATTACCTTAATGCATTCGTCATTTCCATTGTAATTTGTGTCATTAGCGAGTTTAGAATACTCTGGACAATCAGTGTTCCCACTGTCAAAAGGAAAGAAAGCATCCTTGATTACCTAGAAAGCATTCTAGCATGAATCACCAGTGTACTCGGTAAATATAACTTTGAATACCTATAAAAAATAGTTCTTAAAATGATACAAAGCATGGTGGCATTCGGAGGGTGAGAACTTTCTGTAAAATGAAAATGTCATACTATATTTGTTTTTGATTACCGTGAAATTAATTTTTATTGGACCTTGGACCTGAGTGGCTTTGATTTGATTCAAAAGCAAAGGGAAGGGGAAGTACCTTTTGTCCCCTTACGCACACAAACAATCTGCAATGAACCTTTGTCTTTTTGAAACATGCAAAACTACTATTTTCGCAAATTTGCATTGTTTGGCGACTCGTCATCACTTCCAGATTTTTTTTCAATTCAAGTCAAACTCAACTTTATTGTTCTCGATACTTAGCAGTAATTTAAAAACAAAAAATCAAAAAAACTTGTCTTTCAAACCAATGATTTCTTTTTGCAATATGTTTACCATATTTCTTTCAAAATATTTATATTAACGCTTTTATATCATGACATTTTATACATCATAACATTTTATACACTTACCGCTGCAGCAGAATCCATGACCCCAACGTTGTATCCATACTGGAAAGAGCCACCGAAAAGAGCGGCAAACAATCCAATGATGAGATGCAACGTTAGTCTCTAAAATAAATGTACTGGTAAACAGGTAAATTTTTGTGAAATAGCCGTCGAGTAGATGCAGAGGCTTAGAAACAGGTCTTTGAGCAATATGCTTGCTACTCTATTTGTATGGCGTAAAGGCTAGTTCAGGGCCAATCCTCATGAAAAAGAATATCGGTACAAGAGTGTTTCTGTCCAACTACAGTCAAATCCGGTTAATTGCATATCGGATAATCGCATAATCCGTTTTATCGCATAGAAATCGTAAATCCCAAACCGCAGTCAATTAATTGTTAATAAAATATTTTGGATAAGCGCATAGCAGTTTATTGCATAATTCGCTTAATTGAATAGAATTCGAAACAATTATTCAATTACTAAACAAAAGGTTGCAAAATTTCAATGACAAAAACACGATTGCTTCAAAGTCTTAACAGAAGCAAAGTGAAACGTACAGAACAACGCCGATAGTCAACGTCACAAAATGAAAAAGGCCGCCTCAGATTGGAGATCAAAAACAACGCAACGTGCGATGTGATTGATGTTCGGTGATGCAAATCCTGCGCTTTTCAACATATCACGTTTTTTGTCACTGAAATAGAAACTTAAATTTTTTATCTCCGCCTTGTATCTCAAACAAATAAATAATGTATTCTCGGAGAATATAGACACATTTCTTCGACTAAAAAGAAAAATGCAAGATAGAATGCAAAATAAAATCAAACAAACAACAATCGCGCACTATTTCGCTTGAAACAAATAAAATTCAATTAAACCCCATTATTTGCGTGTTTTTGTTTACTTTTTGAGCAAGAATAAGACAATCGCATTGCACTTACTTTGAAGTATGACGTGTAGACGTTTTTATGCGTGACTACTATTGCGCTTTAGTTCAACTTCGCTCTTTCGCATAATTCGCTTAATCGCATAAGGCTTGGAAAATTGACTATGTAATTAACCGGATTTGACTGTATATTCGTTTGAATGATTGCTTGTAACTTCAATTTCTAATAATTCGTGTTTATTTGAAAGATAAAGACAGAACCAGCTTGAGTAGAAGCTGATGTCTTGTGAAGCAGAGGTTTCCGCCGCTTGTTAAGCAAAATTTTCCAAACGAATAGAAGTGGGGTGTGGTCTTTGCTGATGGGCCAGTTACGAAACTAGACTAAAAACCTTATGCGAGCTTTGCGTTACATCTTAAAAACTCCAAAATACGGATCGTGAGTTCGAATCCGACCAGAAGTGGTTTTGCTGATGCTACCTTGTGGTAGCGACATAGGCCTATTGACTGGCCTTCAACGAGATCAACACCATATTTTTGGGTTAAATTTCGGTTTTAAATGGATGCCTCCCCATCACCCTACAAGTCACCAATAACAATTAGCAGCTGCTTTAAAAACTGTCATTTTGATCTTGCGAGGTGTGTTTGCTAAGCAACGAGACTGCATGAGTGTGCTGCGCCAGTTGTTTACGTGAGGGAATAAAGCATTGCGTTATAGAGTAGGCCAGTCGCTCATAAAAGTACAATGACGGTTTCAGCTTTCTGAGTAAACTGTACGCTTAAGACAAACTTTTGTTTGAAGCTACTCTGATGTTGAGCGTTGTGAGAAATTCAGGAACCCAATTTTTGCTGTAACACCAATAAGCAACAAAGAACCAACTTGAAATGTGTTTGTTAGACTTGGACAAACTCTCACACAAATGCTTAGATGACAACAGGACGTGTGTTGGGATAACATAACGTCGAAAGCTCGGGCTTTGGAGTGGTACAAGAAGTCTATGATAGGAAGGGGGTGTGAAAAATGACCCCGGGATTAAGCGAATTTCCACATGCGAAAATGAGGAAAATGTCGAAACGTCTGAGCCAGAAAGTGCACGAAAATCGCCGCCTTTTATTAGAATTATTACAAATTAGTTGGGCTTGAACCACAAGAAATAGTGGAAAATTGATACGAAAGATCGGGGGATGAGCAAGATCTGCAAAAGGAGGTTCCAAGTTTGCTGAATGAGGTGCAGGAAAAGCGACGTGCGGGGAAGTCATGATATCCTAAAACGGCTCGCAACCAAAGCAAACTTGCAAAGGAGGGCAATCACAGGTGATGAATTATAGATCTTTCGGGTACAATTCACTCACCAAGCGCTTAAACGAAAAAGTCCGGCGTTACCAAAATGAAAGAAAGGGAGGATGCCCGAGTCTAAAGCCCAGGTCATGTTGATTGCTTTCTTTGATGAGACTGGAAATGTGAACGCTAAATTATTGCTACAAGGCCAGATCATCAACCAGCACATTTTACCAGAAGTGTTACGACGTTTAATACGGTGGGTGAAAGAGAGAAGAGGCGCAATTATACGAAAAAAATTATGGCTGCTTCATCACCATAGTGCTCCAATACACATGACCTTGAGCATCCGGAAATTGCTAGCCAAAAACAACATGACTGTGCTAGAGCAACCTCCATACTCACGAGACCTGGTTCTCAGTGATTTTTCCTGTTTCCTAAACTCAAGTGAGTCATGAAAGGTACACATTTCTTAACGTAGAATCCATTAAGCTGGCCGTGACAAAAATGCTCCAAGCGATCTCAAAAAAAGCCTTCCAGTAGTGCTTGGAGGCATGGCAAAGGAGGATAGCATAGAAGTCAAGTTGCTTGAGCGATTCATTTTGTTGCCTCAATTTTAAAGTCATATTATTGAGATGGAACGAAAACTCTATTGTGCGAGACTATATAGCTCCGGTTTTAATAAAACTCATTTCTCTTATCCAAACACTCTTGCAAATCGTGAAAATTTTGGCTAGGTCTATTTTAAACTCACTTCTGGCCTCTCTAATAGAGGCGCGTCCATATCAGACAACAAGTCATCATCTGCGTCCGCGCCATTGTCAATATGGTCATCACCGGCCATGCATTGTTCTGGTGGGGCACGACGAGGAGAAATTGTTTTAGGACGATCGTGAAGAGGATCATATTCTCCGGGTTGATTTTGGCGTTCGTCAGTATTTGGTGCCCTTTTTATTTCTTGAGTTACATCCACTTTGTCAGCTTCTTTAGCATTGCGCGCCATCTTCATTTATTTGAAACAGAGTCAGTTAAAACAGGCAAATTAATTTTGCAAAGGATAAATAGGTGACAAAATCGTAGCGTAATTGCAAAAAAAAAAATTCAAAATCGTTTGAATTAACTAATTCAAACCGTAACTACAAAACATTAGTTTGATCTTCCCTGCAATAATAACAGTACCTCTAAAGCCTCCTTAAATTATTAGTATTGCGAAAGGAAACAATTGGTTAAAACAATTATAATTGATTTCGAAATAGGTTTCGATGAGTGAGGGGGTGACCTGATGGAAAGCAAATTTTTAGAAGTCTTTTACAGATAAGGCTACAACATCGCAAAATTTTTTAAGTAGTCTTACAAATAGGAGGCTTACCAGCTGGTCTTAGATCTACAGCACAAAAAGTCGGCAAAAAAAGTAGCTGCACTGCTAGCCTTAAGGGAAGCTAAACAATCAAGTAGACCCAGGGTGTGCAACCTGGGGCCCATGATGTGAAATTTTGTGACCTTGGATGGTAAACTTGTCAATTAGATCTTGGAATAACCGATCTCCACAAAAAAATTTTAAAAAGAGATCATCACACGTATTTTTCGCAAAATGTGGCGTTATTGTTGCTTTAAAAGTATTAATTCTTGAAAAGAAAAGGTCTTCACCACCTCTTTAAATGAACACTGCTACCACCACAACGCTAAAGCTGGTTTGTGCGTAAAAACATTGTGGATACGAACTCTGATTGGAGCGCAAAATTTCAAGTATGAAATTGGCCAGGCTGCACCAAGGTTGCACACCCCTGAAGCAGACCAAGGAGTACCGGTACTTTTATTGAATTCAACAGTCAGTCAAACACAAGCTTACATAATAACGGCGGGCTTAACTGAAAATAAAAATTATGCCATATATCATTAGCAAGCAGTTAATTAATTGTTTTAGGTTGCAAAGGCGGCAGAGCTTCAGTTTGGGTGTGACAACGTAGCCTGAAGGGACAAGCGCTTCCAAGCAAATTGATAGTGTACTTTTCTCTTCAAAGATTTGACAATTTCTCTCAACGTAACAATCAAAAAAGTCCCCACTCATTTTTGAACAGGATTATTTCTAAACCAAAGCTCATTAGCTTTTCAGTAGGCTTATGCTAGATTTCTTAAGAATAAGGGAATGGCTCCTTTTTGGCTTATTCCTGACTACACTGCTACACCTATGATCTAAAGCTATGAAATTGTTTCACTTTTTTATCAATGATTACTCAATCCCATGTAGGCCTATTATAAAACCAGCTATTATCACTAGCAAAAAGTAGTGTTTGTTTAACTCGATAAACGTTTTCAGAAATTAGCTTATAGGATAGTGAACTAAGTCGGTAGCCTAATTACTATCAAAAAAACTTTAAATTGATCGTTTATGCAACGTCGTAGCGGTGATAGATTGGATGAGGTTCCACAACACTTTAGACCAGTTTTAATTTGAAATTCGAATGTAATAAATTGAATCAACAAAAAGGTAAAAAGTTTGATACATATTTACAAAACCTACTGCTCACGGTCTGTTTCAGACAGAGCTAAGAACGTTTGATACAGACTTTGAGCAGCAGTTTCAGTAAATATTTCAAATGATAATTAACTTACTTGGTAAAAAATTCTGCCAGTTGACTATGGCTATGAGTGTGAATGTAGGTTAAATTTTTTCACTTACGCTTGCAGTTGCCTTACTTTGTAACAATAATTGTTCTGTTCTTTATCAACTAACTACTGCAATCCACAAAAATTTCAATCATGATTCATTGATAAAAATACTAAGCTTTTTTCTTCACAGAATGCTTTGCTGCCGGCTGCCATTATTATTTCACAAGCATCAGTCTGTGCGGTCATAGTCCATTATATCAGAAGTGACAAGTATCGCAGGGCAGTCGAAATGTGGTAATCGTTTCTGTATTACCCAACGTTGAGTGCGGATACCGTCTTACCGGTACCGTCAGTACGTAACATTTGACTGTCTACCGCAGAGGGCACCAACACGGCGCCCGCGATCTCCAGGTCGCCCTATAGACCATGTGAGTCGTCCCCCGGCCTGTTGCAAAAATAGCTCTGTAAATACCAAAGTGGGCAAAAGCATGGACTTAAGATAATCCTTGCTTTCAATTAGGCTTGAACGTGGGAAAATTTAGACTTGGAAAAAGTTGACCTCGAATAAAAAAGGTCTTATCTGATGTCCTAAATTTCTTCAAAACGACGAGTTTATGTCGGATCTTCAAAAAAAAATGGTCTTTACATTGGATTTGGATGGGAATTATTAATAACAACCGATGGTTTTTGTCGGAAATATTCAGTAGCAAAGTAGTTCTCCTTACGTAGTATTTTCAGGAACGAGCTACTTAAGTTATTTCAGTTTTTACTACTTCTGCTTTCACTTAGGTAGATTTAGTAGCAAGTAAAACTACTTGAATAGTTACAGCTCTTAATGCTAAAAACTTTACGCTTGTTGAATTGAAATACAGTGAGCTAGCATAAAAAATAGCATTGCAACTTATGTTTTGTGCATTTGTGGAAGCCCTTTTGTGCATAGTGCCAGATAGTGTTATTATTGCCTTTGGACTCAGATACCGTTGCAAGTGCTATAAATCCGTCCTCCGAAGCTTTATTCAAAGCTTCTTCAATTTTTTGCAGTTTATGTAATCTTTAAAGCATACATTAGTTTGTTCACATACTAGCTACTGCTCCGGTCAATGAGGTAACTAGAGGAGCAAAAAGGGCAATTACCCTCTCAAAAGATTTATAAAAGTTTTGTTTGGGCAGGATTCACTAAGTTTCCTCTAAAACAAGTTATCGTGTTAGCTTGACCTTAGCAAAAATCTTTCAAATGTACTTGATACCACTAACTTTTGTCATAATTGTGTGACATCTCTAAAATAATCAAAAACAGTGTTGACTGACTATGCAATCAAAGATAAAAAGTTTGCCCCAATGCCCACAGAAATTTATAGCTGACTACGTCATTTAGCTTTAGCTTTTAACACTAAAGTTTAAATATCATAAGATCTAAGTTCTTTTTTGTTCAGAAAACACGACGCCAAAGTACGGCACGAGAAGGATTTAGTCCGGATTTTAGCACTTTTCATAATTATTAAACAAAATGTGCCATTTTAGCTATAATAATGCGTTTGATCGAGTAGCGTGAGAATGATATTCTCCTTGTCAAAGGTCGGAATTAACCGGTCTTTTTTCCAAACTGAAATGATGAGCGTTTTTGGAGATTATTACGATTTTGAAGGACTGAACTAGCCTATCTTGACTCCAAATAAATAAATAATTAAGAATCTTTGCACCCGAAGCTATAGAAATTCAGCAATGTGGTCCTCCGCTGAAAAACTTTGGAGAATCCTGGTTTAGAACAGTAGTTCTCCATTTTTTTTCTACTTGCATACTCCCTGGAATATTTTTAATCCCGTTACGTAGTGTCAAAGGTGCAATCACGAGGGAGGGGCAGAACCCCCAATTTAGCCATACTTTAAGGCAGTACGCTGAGCAACTTTTTCTAGAGCACGTGTAAACATCTATTTTTAGAAACCCTAAATATAATGTCTCTAAAAATTACTGCGTTTGTAGCTTATATCATTTGACCCAAACCGTGGAAACAGAATGTTAGTTATGTTGATGTTAGGTAGTCTACGTGGTTGACGTTAGAACAAAAAAGCAAGAAAATGCAAGTTTTGGTTTCTACTGTGTTTATAACTTGAAACCATAGCAGGAAAAAGCGGATTTTAGCTTTCATTCAACACCTTATTGAATGAGCAGGAAAAGTGAGTTTTATCTTTAATTCAATATTTTATAAATTAAACAATAATAAGAAATACCAAGTTTAAACTTTTTTATTAGTAATTGTCAAAAAAGCAAAAAAATTAGAGTTTCAGCTGTTGACTAGTACAGGTCTATCTTAACGTCTGCTTTAAAATCACAAAGTATAACACTAAACTGCCCCCTTCAATTTCGACCATTTTTTTTTGTCAGACCTCTTAGCAATCTTTTTTTCGCATTGTTGTATTTTTAATTTCACGTTACTTTAACCTGCGTTAGTTATGCTTATGAGCTCATGCGCGGTTTGCATGTCTTTCGTCAGACTTGTACACCACGACGGGTAGACTGCTTGCCCCACCACCTGTCTGCCGCATGAAGATATAGAGGCATACCGTGAAGTGCCTTGCGCAAGGACACAACAAGCAAGCTTGCCAGATTGTTCTTCACACTATCCCTATTTGCTGAGCGCCAAGCAGGGAAGCTGTGAATACCATTTTTTAAAGTCTTTTGGTATGACTCGACTGAGGTAAGTATATATAAAAATTTTGAGCGATACTCTACTCAAATTTATTTCGGTAAAAGTTTTTTAAGCTTCTTTAATTTTTACATGCTTCGCTTTAGACCTTCATTTTCTGTAAATCCCTTACGTGCAAGGACTATTTGAGAAGCAAACAAGCAATTCTCACTGAGTCTACATCCCATTGTGCTATAATCCCATATTATGGAAAATAAGGCAAAAAATTGACTGAATTTACGTTTGCTTAAGAAAATCAATTTAGTAAGCCTTTATGTCTCTTCCTCCTCTTTAAAAAATACTCGGAACGCAGTGCTGACAAGCATTGCAGCAGACGTCAGAGGCTTTGTCAGCGTCACAGAATGCTATCCACAAGTCATGAAATTAGTAGCGTGAATATTTAAAGCGTTTAATGCATGCGCACTTTGATGAAAGAAACTATGGCAGCAGGCACTCGATACCAAAGCGATTAATAATACAATGTTACTACAGAAAAAACACTCAGATATTTGGTTTTCCAAGTTTGTATAACACTGCGAAAAAACTAAACTCGTAAAAAAACATTCAAGTTAAAAACGAACGCTAAAAGATTCGAAGTCTTTGAAAGGTTTAAACCCAAATAATCCACTCAAATATTTGGTTTTCCAAGTAGGTATAACACTGCGAAAAAACTAAACTCGTAAAAAAAAACTTTCAAGTTAAAAACGAAAGCTAAAAGATTCAAAATCCTTGAAAGGTTCAAAGCCAAATAATCCACTCAAATATCTGGTTTTCCAAGTTTGTATAACACTGCGAAAAAACTAAATTTGTAAAAAAAACTTTCAAGTTAAAAACGAAAGCTAAAAGATCCAAAATCCTCGAAGAAGGTTTTTATTTGGAAATAGGCGCTTTTGGTATTTCATGAAGCTGTTTACCAGGCAACAAAATACAGTCAACTTCGGATATAAAAGATTCAGATATAAGAGATTTTCGCTTATAAGGGACTACACAAAAGGTCCCAAATGATTTTCAATATAAACTAATAAGTCGGTTATAAGAGAATTCGGTTATAAGAGACTGATTAAGCTGGTCCCGGCGGATCTCTTATATCCGAAGTTCACTGTACCAGCAAATCTTGCCTCTCAATGTCACACTGATGAGTTGTGACCACACCAAGCGTTTTTGTGGTGCCCAAATTTAGGATAACAATTTGTCAGCCAAAACGGTCCACATCCTGCCATTTTTATTGCTCTGAGGACGTTGTCCCAGCAGGCCAACGACAGGTCAGGTAAACAAATGCAACACATAAGCAATCACCAGCAGAACGAAGAGAAGTAGGCACTTCCAAGCCAAATATGCTACGTAAGATTTGCTACTTTAGTACAACCATGAAGATATGCGCTAAAAGTTTACATGCAACACCACTAAAATCTACAAGCAACAGAAAAAAGTGCTATATCAAAAGCTTTTCGTGACTACTTATCGGTAATGACTGACAACATACAATGAATGCTCGCACGCCTTTGGAATTCATGATTTATCCTTTAGGAAAAGTTTTAAAACATATCGTTTTCTAACTGCATAAAAGAGGAATGCTATTCTGTTGCAACAAACAACACAATAAAATACACTACTATTTTTATCAAGATTGGTCTGCAATACGTATAATGACAACGTTATACCAATAATTTGATCTAAAACCTTTACCGTTAAATCAAGCAGGAAATTCAATAAGGTGCAACAAACTGGTAATAAAGTATTTTCATCAACACACTACAGAGCCAGGCGTAAGCTGGAGTATGTTTTGTTCATTTAAAAGCATGTTGACAAAAAACGCCAGCTCCTTCGTCGTTTTCAAAAACCTAATAAACAACATTGTGCAGAAAATCAGAGTCAATTTTTGCTGTTTTTAGACAAAGCTGCATGCTTTGTGAGAGTTTGGCAATCGAAAATTAGTTGTTATGGAGATTCATGGGTATCATAATCTAGTTGCTATACTCATTGCAATAATTACATAAAACAGAAAAAGTCGATTTTCTTTGAATTTTGAAAAGCAGTTTAATAGATTTTTGCAAATGACTGAAGAGCCGTGGAAAGATTATTCGAAAAACACACAATCCAGTAAAACCTCATCAAGTGTAAAAGTGGAAAGCGATATTGCAATAAAACCTAAGTGCTCAAAAAAAAGCGATATGATTGAACTTGCGTGAAAGGAAAATATTAAAGTGCAGAATTATGCAAATCAATATCTAAAAGTCTATGCCCAATGGTTCAAATTTCAGTAAATGCAAAAAGTGCAAAAAATGGCTGGTAGGTGACATCTGGAATCGCAAAAGTTATCAAGTAACAATGTGTTTAAACAACTCAAAATCAGTTTTTACATACCGTAAATGGAAATTCATGTGATATAAAATAGAATTTCTGGCTTCAGTAGCAGCAAGCTATTGGTACTTATAAAAACGAAAGGCAAAATATAAGGCAGCGAGCGAATGGAAGCGTTCATTGGCAAAGGCATATTTTACAAATAAGCTGCAGGAATATAAAAGTGCTGAGGCATATAAAGCGCAACAAGAATGATACTGTGACGTCGGTAAAACACAACTACAAGTACATTTGACAATAAAAGCAATGCAATTGTAGCTCTGTTTAGATAAGAAATTCAAGCTCCAGAAGGATGCGTATAATATACGTTTCAAAGTGCTTTTACGACAATTTTACTCTTCTTTAGTTCAGCTACCGACACAAAGCAAAACTGAGTTGCGACCTTTGTTCTACGCATTAAATAAAATAAGATTAAAGCTACGAAATGAGGACATAGCAGTGGAACCACAAATTGCTGATGCATTAAAGCTGTTCTAATGTAATGTTTGTCCCAGAACATATTCTTAATTGTAATGTAAAATTCAAATTGCCGGAAATTCTATTTTTCCGAATGCCACGAGGTCAAGATATAAGTTACAGAAAGCATTGATTGAAGCAACAACGACTTCAGCATTGTTTCATCGTTTCAACTTCAGCAGCATCATCACAAGCGCTAGACATACAGACTTAAGCGGCAGCCGTCTCTTGCATCAAGGTTGTGTTGCATTCAAGGCAATATATGTGGTTGTCAATTGGGTAACAGCCTTTTTCGGATGACAACTGGATTTGGCATTTCTGTAAAACAAAAAACTCTGCATTATTGCACGAAAATTACGGCGTCTACATTGATAACTTAGTTGGGGTTACCATATCTGAAGTGGCAAAGTCTCTTAAATATGTATGTCGGTCACATCTACAGTTTCAAGCACTGACGAGTGATGGGATTATTATGGGGTTGAAACAAACATGAAAATATCTTTTTTAGAAAAAAACAGCTTTTTCAAAGCAGTTGTTTCGCCAATATTGGTCTCCAAACAAAGATGAGACCGCTTTCTTAGATCAATTACAACTTCAAGAAAAATCCTAGACTTTTGAGCGCCTTTTATCATTTCTCCTAAACGCTTATTTTAACGTATGGCAACCCAAAACTTAGTAACACGGCTTTGCAAATTTGTGATTTGTTTATTTCAACGATTGTGAAGTATGATGACATCAAAGCAGTTTGTAGCAAAAATCAAGTCAGGAGTTGACAATGAAAATTCTGTAAATAATCATTGTAGCCAGCAGAAACAGCTCTAATAAAACAACTGTAATAAAATTGTGCTCGGCGTTTTAGGTGTAAACGAACGCAACAGTACAGAAGTGGCCGTGATAGCAATTTTGTCTAGCTTCTAGCTTCATTATGTAGGTGCACTGTATGTTACACTTTGCTCATGAGACGTACTGTACAGCTGTTGCCTCTACAATGACTTTTAATCAACTTAAAGGGGACTTTAAAGCCTGGCTGTTGGATATCGCTAGAGCTGATTCACAGAAGACGTGAAAATTCTGAAGGAGGATATTTCAATGTGAACTGCACATACGAGAACAAAAGCGCATTTCAAAAATTCAATTCTCACTCTACAAACAGCGGTTTACTGTTATCTCATGATACAAAACGGCTTACCTCACAGCAATAACATTTGATATGGTAGCTGCGATCCAATGCCACAACACGGAGAGTCTCTTCTTTACCTGGTTCAGGCAGAATTGGGAGCTCACAGACGTAGCATCGAGGAGCAAATTTTCTACAGTTTAAGATATGTTAATGATTTGATTCACAACATACTGTGATTAAAAGGCTGTTTTACAATGTCTGCATATTGAACTAATAAACATAATAATCAACGATCAAAGACAGAACTTACATTGTCTTTTTCATGAAATATAAATCTTTGTTTGTCACTGAAGGTGGCTGTACACTAGGGGAAAGGGGGGTTTTGACATTTCAAAAAGTTTCACCTCTGAAGCTTGCGATTGGTACCATTTTACGAAAAATCAATATGTATAAAATCTTGAGGTGTTACAACGAAATAGAGGTGGAGTAAACTCCTTAATTTTCCCGAATATAGAACAAAGACAATGTGGGGCACTATCCAGGGGTGCCGGAGCGTTATAAGGGCAAGGGGGCAAGATTTTGGAAAGGGCGCTTTGACTTGGGACCAAGGTCACCACGGAAAATGTCTGTTCGGCATGACACATAATAGAATTTCAACTTAATTGTACGGAATGCCCTGTTTTCGTGGATCTCTGCAGTTGGCACTTTCGCGCAAAGTTGGTGTTTTCAAAGACAGATTTTTGCATTTGTTGAAATAACTGTGCAGTAACACGATAGAACAGAACTGATTTGGTTTTACTTATATGAAACATCAGTTGCACTATGATAAAAAAGATAATTGATTCGGTTTTGACGTAATGCCTTTTGTTTGTCTACTAATTATTGTACAAAAATAGCATTGTAGGCAGCCAAACATAACATCAAATTAAATAATTTACTGGGCAATACCACGTTTGAGGGTCCATGGAAACAGGATCACGGTAAACTAGGTACGGAAACATAATAGTTGGCAAATTTATACAAAATTTATAGTTGGCGAAATTTGCCAACATTATAGTTGGCAAATAAAATTTATCACAAAAAGATTAGCAATCGGGAGATCTAAATTAAAACAAACGAGATTGGTTCGGCCTAAAAATTTCATTGGCAATTGCTTACAAGTACAGCGTTGCCAATGAAAGTATTGCATTTAAGTTCATCCATTTTCTGCGCATGAATAGCGGCAAAACTAATATTGTTACATGGTCTACTTCAGACTGCGAGCTTAAATAGCTTTTTTTAATCTCAGTAAAACGCTGAAACTGCGATCCGCCGTTGCAGATGTAAGCGGGACAAATTGACAGTACATGTACATTAGTGCTGAATGAATTATCGTGCAAAGTAATTTAAGTGATATTGCTGTTCACAACTTCACACACGGTATTTAGACTGGTAACTTGCTTTATCGGCTTCGTGGCACTTGCATTATGCATTAAATTACAAAGGGCAAGTTTTTTAGTTCATCAACAAAATGCTCGACAATTGGAATATTGCGAAAAATGGTATTATAAGATATTACGAACATAATCGCCACCATTTTTGCAGTTTGCCGCATTAATAATCACTTTTTCAAAGATGCCCAAACTTTTTGTGTCACTTTGCCTGAAACGACAATCCATCCTTGAAAGCACTTGGTGTATGATAGCAAAATATTCTCATTCTACTTTTTTGTCACTGAGCCCTCCGCAAATTTTAAATTCTCCTTTGTAGTGTGCAGCTAGAGAAGCAACTCTGAGTTGAGGTTTTAAAGGAATCGTTTCTGCATTAATTTCTTCAATAGACCTTTTAAGTGTCTCAGTTCTTTCAGTTTATCTTTCAAATTTAGCGTCGTTCCAAAGTACAGAGATGCGAGATTTAGTTTTGTCTATGGCGTGCAACACGCTGTTGGCAGCAAATTTTAAAGTTTGTAACTTTTCATAGAGCTTTTCCATAATAGCTAACAAGTGGTAAGAACAGACAATGCTAAATAATATTGGAAAAGATGCCAGGTTTGTATTAGACCACGCGCTTCTGCTTTCCCACCTCAAGAATGATTCGCATCCGCCTTAACAGTTTGTAATACCTTTACCAACTCCCTTTGTTTGTCTACAACTACTTTAGCAGCGCTGGTCCTAGCAGTCCAACGAGTTAGAGACAAACCTTTGACGTGTAGAGTTGAGGTAATAGATAATGTGCCAGCAATGTCATTAACGGTTGGGTCACATGTTTGGTTCATTCTTTGTATATCTTTAAAAAGCTTTACCTGTTTGGGAAACGTACCCAAAAAAGAATACAAACGCTTTGAGGTTGAGAAGGCGGTCTACAGCTGAGTCTACATCTGAGAATGTGAAATCGCGTCCTTCACAATCAGTTCCGTACAATAAGTGTTATACCTCACTTGTTGCTCGTATTGGTCTAACAATTTTGCTGCCAAAGATTTCATCGATGACCCTCCATTGAAGCTCACTGCAGCAAACTTTTAGCTATCAACTTTGCATCGCATGAAAACATCGGCGTTATACCTGAATAGGGCATCAGCGGATAACCCCTCATTGCGACGCAAAATTCCAATAAATTTTCATTGATTTTACAAGTGCTGAATACAGTGCGAAACGCAATTGAGAGTCGTTCCTTTTCCGAAGTATCAGCACTCCCATCGTCAATTAGTGCAAAGTAATAATTTGAGTTACTATCTAAGACCATTTCTCGCCACGCAATAAGTGCTATCATTTTCTCCATTTCAGCACAAATATCGTAAGACATACATCGCCTTCCTTCTTGAGCAATTTGAGACCAGGTACATGTTTAGCCGTATCTTTGTTAATTTAATAGAAGTTGGTCATAAATTACAGAAAAACAGTATTTTCTTTTCCTTCCCAAAACCAATGTCTTTTTGAAACTATTATTGTGCAAGCTTGAATCATTGTGTTCCTTCATCTTTTCCGGTCTTTTTTTCCAATTGTTAAATCCGGAGTATTCATTTTCAAAAGGAGTTCTCTTCTTCTCTGAATCCGAGCAAAATTCAGCTTAGAAAGTCTAGTTTTTTTTATTATAAGCAAGCGATTAATAATTTATCATCCATTGCTTTTAAAAAACCTTCCTTTTTTCTTCTTGCTTTTGTGGCGATCTGTCTCGGTTAACTCACTGGTTTCGAAAACGTAGCTAAAATTGATTTCAACTGAATTACTATCGAAATAGTTTCAGAGAGGCCCACTTCTTGAAACAAAAGTTCTCTTTTAGTTTCGGTAACAGTTATAGAATTCTCTTCGCAAGTATTTTTGTCTTGTATCAAACACTAGCACTGCTAGAACTAGAAGTGCTAGTGGAACTAGACCTTGCTTTCCTTCACGAAATAAACGAATCCGTGATTTTTGATTGTCCCACAGAGGAACTTGCTTTAGATAATACTTTTTGTATGTCCTTAGTAAGACGTTCTTATCGGGGCATGATAATATTAATGATGTACTGAAAAAATGCTCAAATCACAGGATGTACGAGTAAACCACTCAAATAAGCCTAAAATGAACAAATAGGCGACAGCTTCAAAAAAGTTCCTCCAAATTATAATTAAACGTGAAGCAAGCCGACAGAAATATAATACTTTTCTCATAACCTCAATAACATAAAGGGCAAGAGCGCCTGCAACAGCTGATCAGAGTTTTTTAAACTACAGAGAACTCCTCATACAAGCTGTTACATTGCTCTCTGTGCTATATCATACGCTACCACTGATGACCCATCTGGTCAGAGGAATTGAAAATATTTTTTCCGAGGGGGTAAAAAAGAGCACTTTGGGTGTTGAAATGAAGTAGCTTTACTTTGGTACAAAATTCTACTTCTCGGCCTTCGCGTATAGCAACTTGTTAGTCTTCCGCACGGAAACCTAGCCTAATAGACCAATAACAACTTTCGAACTCACTTCCACTTCCTTAGAACCATTGTGAATAATAATTTTGCTACTAAATTCAGCCTTTGAGAATACTCAAAAAACTTTTTCCGTGTTATGTATGTTTTTGTTCCTGTTTTGCACGTTTTTTGCTCTCATGCTTTTTTGTACGGAAATTTTCATCGCCTAGGATATCACAACGTTATATAGTACACCTTGTGTAAACAATTGGTTTTGTCAACAAAAATCTTTTTTTATACGTTTTCGTACGTAAAAACGCATACGCCTTTGGTACGTTCTTAGCGGTCAAAATCGATTATTCGAACAACAATTTTTGTAAAGCAGCGTTTTTCAAACTGTGTTCCGCCTGCTTCCTCAAAGTGTTCCGCCAAGCAATAAACATAAGGTGCGTCATAATGAGCGTGAATTTCGCTTTGGACTCTGCTGATATTGCGCTAAATATTCAGCATTGCTGATTACGTGAAACAGGGCTTTCACGGTATGTGTCCACAAAAGCAACGTATTTGAATATCTATTTGCTGTAATGCATCAAATAAATATCCAAGCGGATAAAAACGCACAAAACCGGACAAAAACCGAACAAAACTTGACAAAAATGTATACTTGTATAGCGATCTTCATCCTACATAAGGCTGAAATAATTCTTATAAATAACAGATTTCAATGCTTAAATTTTCAGAATTTAGAAAACTGGTAGCCTAGAGCTTTATGATAGATGACTCTTGCTCTTAATTTTGACGTGATACCGATAATAATGATAGCGTTACGAAAAGTTATTGCAAAGAAAGCTTGTGTTTCGACGTTACTTACAAAAAATGCACTGTTAATAGCAAATAGTGGCATAAAGTAAAAACTTTACATTAAAATGTAGCTATATGCAAAATCTTAAACTTACTGATGATAATCTTCGACGCAATAAATGTTATCCGCTTCATCAGTGGTGAAAGGAATTCCGTCCAAACTCTTTCCGCAATCATAGCATTTGAAGCAATCCGGGTGATATGGCTTGCCGGTGGCTCGTAGGATCTGAAATTGGAAATCCACTTTTAATAGAGGCAAGGATAGTTGATTATAGATATGGTACTCTAAAATATAGCTGTAAGTAACGAAAGACCTGGTCTTGTTAAACGGGATTTAAGTATTTAGCAATGTTATGTAAAAGGCATTTGCATTTTCCAGGATAGCAACTAATAAATATTTGTACTCCAAATCACGAGTTTCAAAATTTTGGTTAAACGATAAGCTTGCTTCAATATTTAAGTTAATGAATGTACTTGATCAATGCTCAAAGCATGCTAAATGTATCGCTAAACATTGCACATTATTATTGAACAAAACAGTATCACAGACAAAGAAAAAATGTCATTGTAACACAGCCACTAAAAATACTGTCATCCGTAATTCATTTTACGCCAAAAATCGTATCACGCTTATGCTTAACTACTAGTTCAAGACACGACAAATGGCCGTACAGCGCTTCACCAGGTTGAAATATTGAAATTGCTACACTAGCATGTCATGAAAGATGTCTTAGGCACCCATCTATGGCATTCGACTTTGTTGGTGGTGGGGCTACCCATCTGCAATTTACATTCCTGACTTGTTCAAAATGGACTGCTACCCTCTATAACCTGATCTTATTAAGGTTTGCGGTGTAAATCTAAATAAGCGTTTCATGTCGTGTCTCCGTCCGAAGAACGAGGAGCTAACGTACACATGCACAAATGACCGGGTTCCGTTTGGAAATTTGACAAGCGAGCGCTGCACGCTGAAGTATTTACTTGCCTTAGCTTTGCACAAAAACATTCCAACAAGCTCTTGTAAAATGCGAACGTGACGATTATTTTTCACTCTGCTAAAAACTATAACCCACCCTCTCTGTAATAATTTGTAAGCACACGGTACAAATATCAAGCGTTTTCATATAGCATGATTCGCAGTAGATTGTTTTGTCAACAGCGTAAAATGGTTCGCCATGAAGTTCTTTTTCTGCAAAAAACGAAGTTATTTTCAAGCAAAAACAAGACTACGCCTTTTTTAACCACTGTGGCATCGGAAGCCGAATATTTATTTTTGCGATTTTGCATACGGTGTTGTTCGCAACCAATGTGCTTATTGGCTACATCATATGCAGTAATGTGCTGCTGTTCTAGTACATCCCTACTACCTGCAGCACTTTTGCTTGAGACAACAACAAGCTTTCGTGTTTCGAATGCCCTTCCTGAGGAATACCTAAGGCTCTTGTAACAGATTTCAACCAAAAATAAACCATAGAAAACGACAACTTTAACAGACATGGCACCTGCAAGAAACATTTACTTCTATGAAAGATAAATAACTCACTGCACATTTCACATAGGAAGCACTTGATGTGGTAAACTCCGCCTAGAGCGTTGCAGCCAACGTTTTCACCCTCAACCACGCCTCTGCATTTTTCGCAATACCCATAAAAATCTTCGTCCTAAACGACGCTTATATTAGACAAACATTCTTTATGCTAAGCATTTATATCAACAGGTAGCCAGGACCAGAAGAAAAACAAGAAATTGAACAAGAACTGAATTTACAAAATTTTCCTATTGTCATCGCAATCATCACATGAGTAAAATCGAAAACTTAATTATAACCTTCATCATGTCTATACAAAATAGCTGCATTTATTATGGCAAACAAAGTAAAGCACCAACATTTGAAAATTCCAATCATATCTGCAGACAAAACAGGGTATCCGAGAAGTCACCTTACCCCAACACACCAGATAGATAGAAACGACATAAATTGAGCAACTGTAATTGAGCGACATAAACTGCATCACACTAATGCAGTGTGACTTTTTTTAGCACTACATCCCTAGATTTAAGTAAATACTGACTTCGAATAAGCACATTTGTTACAATTAAATCCATTTTATCAACAAATTTGATGCTTGTTCTTTGATGAAATTAGGGGTACACTGACTTCTCGGACACCCTTACATAGGTAAAATTAACGTAGGTGCAGTGATAAAAAAAAAAGTCAAGCAGCGTATTGACATTGCCGTAAATCGTGCTGATTACGAAAAATCATTTTCCACATAAAATTCAAACCCAGTTCTAAACCACAGAAGCTTAGGAAAGAGAAAAAGCTTACCTTCGGGTGCTCCATGTTAGATAAAAGATTACTGGTTAGAAAATCTAATTCTTCCATAGAATTCTTTTGTATGTCTTTCGGAATGCTGGAAGCAGGTGGGGGTGGCTTTGCTTCTGATGCTTTATTTGAAGACGGCTTCTCGAGTTCCTAAAAAAAAACTGTCATTATCATCACGAGCATCTGGAAGGAAGGAAACATGTAAAAAGGACCTAAGCCAGGGGATGCTTAATTAAGAAGATAATGGTTAAGGGTAAATCAGATGAAATTGATTCTAGTCAACATGGCAAAGTGTTAATTGTGCTGACGTTAAAACATAAGGCCCAAAGCTTGAAACTCGACTAAAACATCACCAAGTCAGGTGTGTTGGTCTACTCCAGTAAAAGATATGGCACAAAAGCAAGAGAATAGTGGCAGGCACAAACCGAACCGATTCTACGACGATTTAAAGCTGGTCATTATTATTTTATAAATATCTTCCCTGGCAATGCCTTGTGTTTTCTATAATCCCAATGGACTTTTGGAATGCTGACTTTGAATTGTCACGATACCACTGAACCAACTCGTCCAAGACTGCAAAAGTAGACTTGAAATGTAGCTCATTATGAAAAGTTATGTGTGAAAATGATTTGAAGTTCTAATGCTATACAGAACCAAGATCATTCCTGAACTTCGTTGTGAATTGTGATGAGAGTTAAAGCAAAACAGTCAGATAGCTGTATCACCATAAGGCCACAAAATTTTGTTACTTTACTTTGCAGTTTGACAAGCTCAATAAGCAGCATTCGCCCCTACTAGAAATTTAGGGCATTTTGCTTTGATAAAAGCCGGTTGAATTTTATCTGCTTTAACAAGCTACAGTCTACACTTACTGCCTTTGCCTTATCACTAGCAACAGATTTCGTTGTGGCTTTCAGCGCCGTAGATCTGGATGGCTTCGGCAATACAGGTGGTGGTGCGGGTTTCGACATTGCTGGAGACGCCTTCTTTGCCTGTCAATTAAATTGTTGAAAATCCCTGCTTTCGTTGATAACTTTGTTTCCACAATCAGGCAAATCTTCAATAAAACCAAGGTAAAAAAAAACTTCTACTGGTGAAAACCTTGGTTATTATGAAATCGCTCTTATGATCAAGTAAAAATTTCAAAGATCAGAAAGCTGCTCTACCTCAAGTGCTGTGCTCAGTATTGAAAGTAATATAAAGAAGTTTACCAATAAAACGTCATGTGTTTTAAGCATACCTGATCCACTGGCGGCGGAGGAATGTCGTTTGTTGAAGTTGGGGGTGGTGGCAAGGGACGATTTTTCATATCTTCTTTCTGTTTGAAATAATGTATATTTAAATAACGTACCCTGCAAATTAGTTTTCAAAACGTTCTGGTAGCCGATGACGCATTGAAATAAATAAGCGTTATAAAATAGCTTAAAAACATAACTGAAAGACAAGTTTTGAACAGCCTTGAAGCTATTTTAAAGACATTCTCAAACAATAACTCATTTAGGCAGAATGCATAGAACCTGAACCTAGTCAAGTGGTTATACTTCCACACCTAGCTTACTGTTAGTGATATGTTGTTGAATATACGCTTACTACATGCAGCATTTGAGGAAAATCAAAAACAGTAATACATGCCCTAGTAGAGCGTGTATTTGCAAACAAAAGTTTAAGATCAACAGGCTCGAAATTAAGAAGTCAATATATGATGCACGATGAATCCAGATTTCAAACTTACTTTGCTAATGATTAAATCGTCAAGATCAGGTGGCGGGGGTAAATCAAATTCGTCTAATGAATCGTTCTTTTTTCCAGTATCCAAACCAACAATCAGCTGATTGGTCAGATTGTCAAGGTCGCCGTGAACCTTAGGATAACAGGTAGTTACCTGTAAAATGGTTGGGTTTTATTTACATACTTTATTTCACATCACCGGCAAAGTTTTACAATTAAACAAGAAACAACTTTTGTTTGAAGTTACTTCTGAGTTGCAGGTTCTGCCGGCATACTACATCGCTAAATTAAGTTACCAAACTCTGGAACCAAGCAGAGTAATACTGTCCTTAAAAAACCATTCTTGACTGAAATTCCTCGACAGCTTTCGCTGAAATTCTTCTACTTCTACTGAAATTCCTCGACAGCATCTGCTGTAACTTTCTAGCACTACTAACGACTTTTGTTTGGATTGAATGCTCAACTCGTAACCTAATTCTACACAAATAAATTAACTTAAGGGCTTTAAATCTTGCAACAACCGAATGACTAACTTAACTCCATGTATGGCTTGAAAAGGTTAAAACATTGCGAACGTCTCTAACTGACAGGCTAGATAAGTAAAAAGCTTTTATTAATCGTTAATTATTCGTTATATCGTTTATCACGAATTATTACTACAAAGTAAATTCGTGGTAAGCTTTATTAAACTAAAACCCAGCTAAATTTAGTATTTGATGCATATATCAGCATCTACTGTCGGCTTGTTTGAACCACTGCAGATGTACACTGACAACTTGTGAAAACCTTTTTTTGCCCATTCCATTAATCATAAAGCTATCAGCGTTTACGTCAAGCATCTTTACTTAGCCTTACATGGTCAAAACAAGCTGGATAAAACACTGCGCAGTACGCGTTGTCAAAAACCACTATGTGCAAACCCCGAAGGTAGCTAACTTTGATAAAACAGTCATGCTTTATGACTGGTGTGTAAACCATCACGTCTATTGGAGGTAGAATACTTTAAAAAACTTTGAAAAAAGCTATTAGCAAATGCTTTCTGGGATTCAATTATCTGTATCACATGATCATTTTTAATAATCTTAATTCAAACCAATGACCTAACGCAGGCTTGTGGTAGATAAATTTTTTAAATATCACAAAAATAAATATATTGCAGTGTAGAGTGTAGACATGAACCGAGCACTTCCTAACCATAAACAAATGTTTTAGTAATTTCGCTTTCTTTTGATCACTAAACTAGGTCAAGCCCATAGAAAATTTATTTTCTACGTCATCTGATGGGTAGTGCAACTTTTTCAGCATCCTGCTATAATTTTGTTATTAAAAATTGTCCTCAGATGGCCAGCCATATCAATCGAATCCAAAACCCGAGAATTCAGTTTAAAGTGATATAGCTAAAAACCGGTTTGCATGTGAATAATACTTTACTATAAAAGTGTACCTGGGATATTTAATTATGATTCGTCAATACTGCGAGGTGTGGCAATTGCTTATTTTACAAACAATTTCAATGCTTTGTAGGACGCTTGTCGAGTACACGAAAAAAATCCAGCTTTTAATCACTTGACAGCGGATTTTTAAAAGCATTTCATGTCCTGCTAGCGGGGTTTGCTGTCAAGTGGTTAAAGGGCGATGGTGTTCAATGTTGTTTAGAGAAATAGCATTAAATTGCTAAACGGTGACAAAAACAACAGGAAACACCCAGGGCTCTTTGTAAATGAATAGGCATATATACAGTATATGTCAACCGCTTATAGATCTACATTACAATTTGCGTATATATATACGTCATCCGCTGTCAAGTGGTTAAGCGCTGCAGAGCGTATTCACATTGCTTTGAGATGAACAAACAGCTCAAGACAGATTGAATAAGCTAAGCGTCGTAATCTAACGCAAACACTACTGACATCGATGATAACACCGGATGCAGATTCATTAAATGATCAGCAATATCACGAACAAACAATTTGATAGTTCTTTTTAAGTTAAAGCTTAAATTGACGACTTGCGAATATAATGATTAAAAACCTTAAGCGCTGGATGGCGATAACAGTAGTTTGTTCAGTAACAATATAGATGCGGTTGCGGCACTGTTGCCACAGCCGCATTCATTCACCATGGGTTTTCCGATACATTTCATAAGTTGAAGCCTATTTTCATTCGAAGGATCTTCCAGCTTAGTCGGAAGCACCTTATAGTTGCATACAACGGTTTTATCACAATAAAACAACGCAAGCTTCTGATCGAGAACACGATGCTACTGAAAACGCATTTTACGTAAATAAAGTTTTCTAAAATAACTCAACCAAGATAAATTTAAAATTTATTAAGGAATTAACAATCCTAGCCTAAAAGCAGTCTTGTATTTCTTACTTGAAGAAAATAATGAAATTCGCAAAAAAAAGCTCAGTGATGTTTGCCTCAGCAGTAAACAACAATTACAAACTTTGAATCCGAATAAAAATGCACGAGACTAAAATAGCACTCGCAACTAAGAATCGCTTATCATCAACCAAGAGAAGCAGACATTGGCTCTATATTAATCAGTAGCTGTTTGATCACTAACTAGCTTAAAACCCAAACAAGATGGTCTGGTTCTAATAACAACCCCATCTCAAAAATTTGGCTTTGTATCAGTCGACATCATTCTAGCGCGATCGACATTGCGATTGTGATCAAATAAGCGTCCGTTCAAACCTTACCATGGCTGCGTAGTGGTGCCATAGGGAAGAGGATTCGCGATACTTTTCTCTATTTGGCGGATTGTAACATACAGTACTTTTAGAGAATACAAAAAAGTAAAAGATGAAAACTCGTTAACTACAAAGCAGGTCTGAATAACTGGACTGATGTAGAGTACCGATATGACGTACCTTCGCGCCGGAAGGATCAATATGCAAGCATAAAAAATATCTGGAAACACGTTTGGAAAGACATTGGTTTGAATTTTTTTAAAATATGGTGCCAGGTAATTGCAAAACCTAAAGGAAAATTTTAAACATTTTCTTAACAAGTTAAGGAGCAACTTCTAAATAACCAGTATAAAGCATTATTTTTAAAAGTAGGCAAAATAAACTCACGCGAACTTGAGATTAACTTTCAATGCGGAGCATTTAAATTTATACCTAGAGTATGGATAATTCCTTAGTGGAATCCAACAAGAAGTGACATTTTAATTCGCGTGGATGGCAAAAACAACCCTAATCCACCACGCATTTAGAGAGGGGATCCGTAAAATAATTTGTAAAAAAGAAGTTGTCTTCGTTTGGGGACCCTCTCTAAAATAGACATTGGAAGTGAATGCCTCATTCGCGTCACACAGCATATCACACTACTAATCTGTCATGATCACCCTGCTAACCAAGGATATACAGTAACTAATAATTAGCTAAATTCCGAGTATGTCAAGAAAAACGCTAATTGTAGTTAACGCTGCGTACTGCATTTTACAGGAAGCAATAGCAATTAATTGTCTGTTAACTGCAGTTGAAGTTTTGATTACTTCCTTGGCATTAGTAATTAAAATTCCAAAGAGCAATCATCAAGCTAACGAACTACAGAATACGGCAATTGCAAAATAGTAAGTACCAAGAACTTTATAAGAGCTATTAAGAAGTTTTGTCCGTAATTTTTTGTGACACACTAATCAACAAATCATACTACATCAATGACATATGTTTCAAACGTCTTTCCCTAAAACGATGATTTAAAAAGAAAATACCGGAAGCTGATTGGTGATTAAGGCAGTTACAAGTGAAGTTATTCTTAGAGTATATTGAATATAAGTGACCGGATATCTAAACCCCATTTTTCGGTTACTTACCAACTGAAAAGTTAAATTGAAAATTTCAGTATATCTACTAAAAGTAGACACAGCGTTAAAGCACATGATAAACGGTCTAAATTAGGGGTGCCAAACTGGCGGCCCACCGTGCCCCGTTTGGTGGCCGGCGTCAAACCATTTTTGTAATGGGCAAAACACAACGATTTGGTATTCTAGCAGCAAACCACAAAGCAAACGCGAGCACGCTTTGACCACAACGCCTGTGCAATTATACACGCAATCTACTTTATTAACCCTACAGACTCGCACGCATCTGTGGAATGTCAAATGCGTTTTAAGAAGAATCCGGTGGCGCAGGGTCTATGTCTCATAAATGGAAAAATTTTCTACGGCAACTTTGCCTGCTTCTACTGCTTGTTAACTGCGTGTTAAGAAAGAGTAAGGAGGAAACTTTGAATAAATTGCATGAGTTGTACAATCTGCAAATAGCAACAAGAGTTATAAGCGCTTTTAATTACAATACTGACTCAGAAATCATGGAAATTTGCATTACGAGTTTGACATTTTGCTTTCCTAGCAATCTATTTCAGTTCGCGCATTATTTCAACCTTTCACAGTTAAAAATGAACAAAAAATTGGTAACAAACAGCGATTCTTTTAACTACTGCCTGAACTAAGCCTCAACTACATGAAAATTTACTAAACCTAAAATAGCGATTCTTCTCGCCTAATATCTTGATGATGTGTATAAGGCCTATTATCTTTTTCAAATGGGGCTTTGGATAAAGACGCCCAGCTCATTTTAATCGACACTTCTGGCT
Source organism: Trididemnum clinides (assembly GCA_963675345.1). NCBI lineage: Eukaryota > Metazoa > Chordata > Ascidiacea > Aplousobranchia > Didemnidae > Trididemnum > Trididemnum clinides. The sequence continues at coordinate 12,970,092 of OY776297.1, read as the reverse complement.
CACAAAACAAAACCTCCTTTGGAATCCACATACCTCTTTTTTCTTTGGTGGTACAGCAGGTTGGGCTTCTTCAGGTTGTCAAAAACACATGAAAAACAAAAAATTTGCTTACTCACCTTAAATTTAAGCATTTTCTTTTAAAATCTTGATCGAATTCAAAATTACGTGAGGTACTTGAAAATGAAGAAGACTCGTTTTCAATAGTATAAAATATAGAACACCGGTTTTGCTACCGTGGAAAAATAAATATCAGTACAAAAATAATAATTTAATACAAAAAGAGAAAAGATCTGAAGGCAAAAGCAAAAATGATCATAACACAAATGCAGCACATAAGCATCGAAAGTCCACACAAGACTAAATCGGTTTTACTAACAAACTATATATAGAACGCTAAAATTTTTTTTTTTGTTTCAGCACATAAGTATCGAAAGTCCACGCAAGACTAAATCGGTTTTACTAACAAACTATATACAGAACGCTAAATTTTTTTTTTTTTTGTTAGAGTATCGTCACTGCAGTGCTCCCCTTTTTTGGTCAAACAGCAGCTAGCTGTAAACTCTACGGAGATACTTCTGAGCGAGCGTGTTTAATAGCCATTTTTGCTTAATAGTTAAGGTTGCACACATAATCTACTGCCAATTTGAAAGCCTTACGTAATGCACGAAAAATAATTTGTTACGAAAAGCCCTTCCACCGCCTGTAATCTTTGCTATATGAGTATTTGTGAAGCAACGTAGAGGTAAAATAGGGAAAGATATCACATATAATTGAAGCATCGGAAACTAGTCTTGAAAGCTGGACCCAGATTATTATCAAACAATTCAGTGATTACTCCAATTGGTTTTGAAGGTGAAACAAATTACGAAAGCAAAACAGAAAAGAATTTTCGTTTCGACAAATAACGAGCGTTTAGCAATGCTTATACGGAAACAAACATTACGACTGTTGCTTTTAGATGTAAGTATTGGGTTTTACGCATTAAGTAAAGACATAGATTAAAACGTGCACCTGTTTTTGATGACACTTATAATATTAAAAATCACTTCTATTTCCAAAGAGCATGCAAATTTGCAATACAGGCTATGCTCAAAATAACGAGCTAAATGTATGAGTTATGCACTAGTAAGCTGCAGCTGCGTTACACCAAAGTTAATGTATCTTTTGCCTTGTTGTACATATACAAAAAAATTGAAATACCAAATGAACCTTTACGACCTACCTATCAATTTGACGAATCTATTTTATTTCATTTTTTACAAAATTTGATCACTTTCTTGTTTGCTATCCACTCCTATGCTGCAGTTTAAATTACCTGTTGAAACCGAGTTTGCGAACATTAAAACTCAAGAAAGGGGCTTAAATGGCAAATATCTTTAATCTTGCAAGAAACAAGCGTCGGCTATAAATTCGTTGACAACGCCATGCCCAATTATGGTTCATGTGAAGACAAATACGAGACATTACGCATTCAAACCAACGGAAGACCTTAGGGCACGCTGGGTCCATCACCGCTCTATAAAAAGTTTAAAGCCAGCAAAACTTCGCAGAAATATCTTTCGCACTATTTTTTCTTTCCCATTATCGAAACAAAACTTTTGCAATAATATTTGAATACAATTGAAACGATTTCCTCGTAACAGAAGTCATAGCAATTATAACACACAATGTGGTGTTGGTACTTCACTATTGGGTCTTTATACCCTCAAATAGTATAGTTGCGTCTATATCACTTCAAGACCACTTAACTCTATTTTTAAGCCTTTCTTTATCAGATAAAAATCATTAAGTTGCTCACAAAGCGCGTCGCAAAAGGCGACTCTGGCGTATGCAACAATGATCTTGTTAATACTGGAGTTACCAGTCAGAAAATTGAATCATGATCGGTTCGAAATTGACTGACGTTGTGTCTTTTAACCTGGTCTTGAAGAGGTAAACACTGCAAACTTGTCGTTTCTCCAGCTACTTTTTACGTCGTGCTGTGCCACGATGCCAAACAAAGCACTTATGAAAATTTTTTATACACCATGCTTCTCTTTTGTGCACCGAGATTTACAGTTCGTCAAAATTGCTATTTTAGTGGGAAAAACCTGTGTTACACCCATGTATGGTATTGGGTTGAACACATTCATTTTTAATACAATAAAAATTTTTTGCATCACATCGGTCCTCATTCAGAATAGCTGGCTGTCTTTCAGCAATGCGGCAATAGAATAGTAATAGTACGGCATAAGCGAAAATAAATAATCTCGCCACAACTCTCAACCTAAAGATTGCTTTAGTTTAACTAATATATCCCCAAAGCTTTTGTTTGACACCGTTCAGTGGAAATCGCTAGAAAAAATGTAGTTGAAAGCTATTACTTTTTAAGTAAAAATTATCACATTGATTTCTTATAAAAATTGTCGAGACGAAAAGTTTCTGGAAAATTTTTCAACAAAAAAGCTCTAACTTCGTCCCACCATTCATGCTTTTCACTCTTAACCAGCAATCTCACTACTAATCAAAACTGCAATATCAAGCTTGTGTACACTGCGTCAGCTACTAGCACATTTTAACGTACAGACAAATATTAGACTGATGAAGTGGATTGATTTCTTATGCTTGTCGACAAGTGACGTTGTCTATTTCAATGCATATGAGACTGACACTAATGCAGCTTCCTATTTCCAATTAAGTGCAAAGTTAAAGACCGACATTAGCTATCGAAATATCATGTTTGCTTTGCTATTTAAGGACTTGGCACTTGTGCGTTGTAGACGAAAAATGCTTTTCTCATACACAAATCTATTGAGACAACTACAAGCTCTATAAATCAAAATCTGAATATCACTCAGCTTCGCACATCGTGTGATTGCGTAGCTTAGTTACCATGATTCAAATGGTCCAAAAATCGCAGGCTGCCTTGCAGCCAAATGTAAATTGTTTGATAACATCATCTAAATTCGAAAAAACGCAAAAATGCCAATTGTCTGACTGATGGCTTAGCGCAGAAAAAACACATGCACTACTAATGTGAAAAAGCAAAAACTGACAATACATTTTGAATAAGCACTTTTTAATAACAGGGGCCCCACGCATTTAATTAAATATTGGTAGCTCACTCAAATTACACATAAATTATTAATTTGGTAAAAGAATTATATTCCATTCAGTCGCCAACTTTTATAAACTGTGGCTACTATAGCACAAGTTAAAACTTAAAAACGAGGTAATTAGGTTTACTTTGCAATAAATGCATTTGGAAAACAATTAGCTTACAGTTTTAAAGCTGCATTGACCTAACTTCGTAAAGACAACAGATATTAAAAAAAGAGTTATTAAAGTAGTCATGCTTTGACCCAATTTAACCCAAATGGTTTGAAATTTCGTACTAATACCAATTTTGATTTGAATGCTAAAGGTTTATATTTCTACGTATTTATTTACCTTTACTACAAAACAAAACCCGGTAAAGGCATGTTTTACAAGAAATATTTCTTGTTCAACTAAAATATAAGCTTAAGAATTGATTTTGCAGTGTTCACTGCCAGCAAAAAGAAAACTCTGTTTTGCACCCTTGCTCAATACAGCATATACAGCTTGTTACATAATCGACTACATTAACGCAGAGTAAAACCGCAAATTCGCATCTCTGCAAGTCTTTTTTTTCATCTATATGATGCGCTAGCACAACTATTGGAGAACCAACTTCAACTTAAAAATCACTATTTGAGAACCAAGTTCAACCTCAAAATAACAAAACAGACTATTGTGTTTTGGCAAACTTAAGACCAAACACTGTAAACATGGAGCGCAAAATTGAAATTAGTATGCAATTCTCACTAGAAAGAACAAAGCCAAAATCTTGGTAACCATTTATTACAACGCATCACTTTTACAATTTCCAATTAAACCCAACTAATATTACGTTTCCTACGAGGCTAAAAGCACCTTTAATTTAACCAGTGCAAACAACTGCTGATTTAATTAAAGAAGCTTTTCAGAATAAAAGTGAAACGGTTTATTAAAAGTTCTTCAACAGCATAGTGGCTTTATTCTTCTTACTTTAAATACTTGATATAATTGACTGCATGGATATTGAGCATTCTCGATTATTTCATCTAATATTCGGTTATGTGCATCTTGCTATGTGTCTTCATGTAGCCACATGCAAATGTTTACGGTAACATGTGGCACAGATCCACGCCACGAGTCGCCGGAAGGCTGACAATGAACTTTTGAACAGTTCTATAATTTCAACATTTTCGCCAAAACGCAGATATCAGATTGTTTGCTAATGACAGAGTCATTCTTGCAGAATTCAAACTACGCTAATAGAACCTGATAGAACTGAAGAACGCTTACGATTTCTTCAAAAATGCAGCAAAGCGACTGCATGCCGGTAACGATAATATTTAACTAATCAGGTTTAATAACGCAATTCTACAAATAACCTCAAGCGCTAGTCAAGTCGACCACTGCATAGTAAATCCGCTAGAAATAGACAAATGCAGACACCTATTCACAGTTGTAAACCCGAAGATAAATGAGAATTCCAGTTTATTTGATCCACAACTTTTTCTTCTACAATCATGCTTGTATTACAAAAATGTTTTTCGTTAGCACCTGTTGGCTGGTGCCCAGAATAAATGTTGAAGTACAAGATTATCGTAAAAGGCGTTGAGCTCTATCAAGACATATCAATCAAAGTTTATTCTTCAACATTAGACTTTGGGACAATTTTAATGAAATGATCCGAAAAATTTTACAACCTTCAAGTATAAGCGTTTCATTTTGGCGTAAAATTTCCTAAACATATTGACAAAATGACAACTTAGTTCAAGTCTCGTATGATTTTTGTAGCTCTTTTTTAGCTTGAAGCTACTTTTTCCGAAGAAACTTAATCTCACAAAAATGCGTTTCCCGGTGAGCTAACAGCTTTTTGGCAATTCAACAGATTAGTAAGGTTTTAAACTCTAAATTGCTTGCTTCGAAAAACTTTATTAAATGTAGCGATAGTGTGGCGACAGAAAATACTAAAATCAAACATAGTTACGACAAAACTTGGTGTTGTTAATATCTTGTTTAGCTGTTTGATCATTAAAAAATCAATGGCATCTCAATCTTGACTTTTCCTGTTAACTGCTCTAACTTTTGAAGGCGCAGGAAGATAAATGCATTCCCTGCATTACTTTACTGCATGCTGACCAAAATCTAAATGAGAGAAAACTCATCATGCTTGATTTAAAAACCAAATTTTGATACATGACGTCAAAAATTTCTATTTCTAATTTGAAATATGCAACAATGACGTGTTGCGCTGCGCCAGCAAATTAGAGAGTTTTGTAATTTACGTGAAGAAACGCGTCCTGTATATCTTCGATCTTACGTGACAAAATACTTTCATGTCATGACGCAAGATTTTCCGCTAGATGAGGTCACAGCAATTCTTGCCAAAAAAGGTAGCGCATATAAAAAATTCCAAGCACGCAAAACCGTCAAAGTTCAGACTGTCATATATAATCAGAATTTAAAAAGTAGCGCCTTTAACATTAGTATCGAATGCAAAATTACCGCAGTTATTTTTAACCAAGAACTGAACAGCCTAGTTTCATTAGTAGCAGTAGTAGTAAGAACCGTTAAAAAACCTTTAGCCTCCAACCTTTTAACGAAAAACCAATGAAACGGTTTAATTCAAAGCCCCCAAGCTTAAATATGGGCTTCAGAGTACTTACTAGTGGCTAAAATTCACAAGTACCGTCGCTGTTTGTTGGGACAATTATCGGATTATTTACTGATCTACCTGCTCCCAATTCCGGTGAAAACGCAAGTAATTAGTGACAAAACCGCGCATTCGCAATGCTTAACTAAACTAGGCCGAAATGGCAAAGACGATGTAAACTTCCGATTTATGCCCTTTTTTTTCCGAAAATCCCACACAATATTTTCTAAACCACTAGCATCGCTAAACAAGCAACTTAATCCCTTTTTCAAAGTTGTGTTTATATTACCTGTCATCAAAAAATTTAACTAAGCCTCTCTGTTACTACTGTTTCTGCACGCCATTCTACCTACACACTACTTGATTTAGCATTTATAGATAAAATTTTCGATACCTCACGCAATCAGCGATATAATAGCGAATATAATTAAAAACTTTTAGCACGATCTTTGAGAAAGAAGTTGGCACTCAAAACATGTAACAACAATAAAGAATCTTGAAAAGGCTTTTCCTAATGGTTGCAACGTTGTATAAAGCTGCGACTAACTAAAGCTTGGCAACAAAATCCAACACAGGCCTATGCTAAAAATCTTAAAACAACGTTGCAAAATAACAACATGAAATTTGAAAAATCAATATGAATGACATCGACTCAGCGTCCATCGTTGTAACCCAGCACTACAAAAAATACTTCAAGAAAGGCAGTTTCAGAATTATAATTTATAAAACGAAAAACGATACTTATGATGACGGAACTTGCAAAAAACTTACGTCAAACTATTGAGTTTTTGTCACACAAAAATGCTTGAGCTACATAATGAAAGTCATAAACGACATGCTCGAGACTACGCAAAGTCAAATTGAGATGGTGATGACCAACATGCAATGCTATCCAGAGGATAGTAATTAATCAACAAGGCATTTTCGTCTAAAAAATTTCTATAAACGACTCTCTATAACAGGGTTGTTCAACTGGTGGTCCTTGGGCCACATGCAGCCCGCCGCACCCCGTTTTGTGACTACCCAAAAAAAACTAAGATCTAAAAAAAATAAAAGATCTTCACCCTCTTTTTGGGTGAAAAACGGCCCATCCCCATAGTAGCATCGATTGTACAGAATACGGTACCTAAATTGTACATAATAATTTGGCCCGCGTAAAATCTAGATATTTAAATGTGACGTAAACCACTGAATAAATTTGACACCCCTGCTCCATAAATTCGATTTAAAAGCAAGCTAATTGACCTTATCCTGGTTTGAGTCCGACCAGTAATGTGATGATGAAAAATCGTCACCCGAAGAAAAATCAGGAAACCGCAAGCATGGTGCTGAATTTGAAAAACTGAATAGTTTTGGATTTTAAAGCATAGGCTCTATCAAATCACAAAATATAGATTTGATGTCACCAGTGGATGAACAAAATTATTAGCAAGGATTACAACATAGCCATATTCACAAAGTTTTAGTGGGTAGTGCCGATATTCACTACCACTAGAGCTTCAATAACGAGGATTTTACTGATGCTAAAAACCAGTGACAATCGCAATACGAGAAATTGAATTTAAAGTAAGGGAAACCAACCCTCTACTCCAAAGCAAGGAATAGTTAATGCCTGCAACGCCTTGGTTGCAAGTTTAATAGACCTACTTGGTTAGTATCTTTTTATGTCTTTTAAACGAATATTTATCCATCAATTTGACATTACAATAAAATCTGAGGCTCAAGAACAGGAATTAGTGGACATCTATCTTCTCAGCCTGTTTAATGACGATGTCCTCTGAATCAAACCAGCGCAGCATAGTAGTAATGCCATCAAAAAACATAAAGCAAACAGCTGTAGCTCCTAGATAAATACTAAATTTCGTACGAAAATCCAAGTTTAAAGCATCTTTACATACGATCAAAAAAATGCTGGAGTTCTTGAATATTAATATTCATCTGCAAAATATTGTTTTCAAGCACTGTCTTTAATAACAACAAAATAGCCTACGTAACTACACGAAGGCCAATCATTAATCAGGTATGTATAATTACGCCAGGAGAAGCCAGACAAATAAATGTCAATGGCCAATAACTTGTTATAAGCTGCCCAACGGCTTGATCGTAAAATTTTTAATTTAACCAGACGAGACAAAAATAATTAAAGTACGCTGACAATTTATGTAATCAAACTGCCATAACTACAAAAATACTTCATGTGGAAACAGTTGCGTTTTCCTTTTGCGTACCAAAAAAACTTTTGGGCAAACAGAAGTCTCAAAAGAAGTAAACAAATAATCATATCCACATTCTTCATTCGGAAAAGTTGTATTGAGTACGACAAAGTCAAGATTCGCAAAATCGTTTAGAATTTACAAAAATAAGAGTAGTTAGAATAAAACAGCAGTTAAAAATAACTACAATAGCAATGCTAACCTGAAGGCTTGTTGTCCAACGGCGAAAAATCTGACATCGTTTGTTGAATGAATTGTTCTGCCAGATCCAGTTCTGCCAGTTCATCCTCCAACCACTTGTCTGCAGCCATAACTTAGGTCTATCGGTAACTTACAAATTGAAACGCAAACTGTATCTGTAATAACAGCAAACGTATTACAAAACAGAATTCCATAATTCTCTTTCATTAAAACGTAAAAAGGCCAGAAGATTCGACAGGCCGAGAGCACCGAATCTATTAATGCGATGTTAATTTCATTGAAAACCAGTCAATCTCTTACCACCATAAAGCAGCACCAATAAAAACCGACTCTGAGAAGGATTCAAACCATCCATTAGCATCAGTAAACCTAGGGTCTAAAGTTTCTAAACCCAGGCATTTGATAAGGACATGGTGCACTGCAAACACTGCTACAAACTACTTTGCCACTATAGTAAGCCAACTAGCTGCGCGGACTTTAGAAGCCAATGGTAATATTATTAATCCTGGCTGAATAAACTCAGTTTTATGCTTTACCCTTCATATTATTCCTATAGCTCAGTGCTGAGCTGGAGATCCATGAAAATCACCTTCAAAGTTTTTGGCATGACTCGACAAGGGAATTGAACCCAGCTTTACTGGCTGTGAAGCAGACGCTCTAATTACTACAACACCGCGCCAGTACGATGCCCCTATATACCCTATACAATCAGAAGAGAGTTATCCCTTTCTACTGCTTGAAATCTTTACCAGCTAACCAAAGAAATAAGTTATTCATCTCTTGATTTTTTATGCTTTCAAAATCAATCAAAATGATATTTTTGCCGAATGTATGTTATAATGATATTTCAAACACAGTTTCAATTACACACAAATAAAAAAAGGAAGAGCACAATTGTTAAAAAAAGTGAGAAAAGGTCCAGGAAGGAACGAAATAACCCAAAAGTTTTGTGGTAAATGCTTCTTGACAACAGCTGAGAAGGTGAGGGGAAAAAACAAAAACGTAGCCTGCACAATAAGCTAATAATGGTCGGTCTTAATACACTTAATCATGCAAAAACCCTAATCTTTTTCAAACAATATTTTGGCACTTTATGTGTGATATAAGGCAGTTACTAGGGCTTGTGGCGAAAATACCGAAGTCTGCCAAGACATTGCAAAACTACAGCTACGTAAAAAATAAGAATTCGAAATCTGCTGCGCTGGAGATAATATTAATACTTATCACCAGGGAAAATTTCTATTAACCAATAAAATTGGAAAAATTGTTTTTTCAAATTTTATGTATTGATTTTATTGACTATAGTTTTATTTTAAGATTAGCCAAAGTAAAAAGAAAAAATGCGTATACAAAATGTATTGTATACTTCTTGTTATAGAACAAGATAGAACATTGTAAGAAATCGTGGTCGCTTCAAAGCGGTTATCGGAAGTTCGATGAAAAGGCGGGCAATAAGTTGTCCTGTGCACGTGATCGCTACAAGTTGTACAAGATAGAAAAACTGACTTTTATCGACCTTATAACTTTTCCCATATGGCCCCTACAACAAAATTTTTTCATTTCTGCGAGTTTTAAGGTATCTTGAGGCTGTAATAACTAATTGACTGTATTGACAAAAACTTGCCCTACTTATCACAATACCACACGTCTGAAAGTCATTCCAAGTAGCAGTTCTGATCACGCTTCCATACCGTTCCAACTATATTGTACTTTAATTAAACTCCCCATAAATAGGTGTGCCTAGACCCAGAAAGACGAGAGACCGCTCCAAAGTACAGATCTAAATTGAATCGACAACACATTTTGCGGCTTCCTATGGAAAAAAATCCACAAAAGCTAGATGGAAAAAATTTACGAAAAAAATAAACCAAATGACGTGTGGGAAAGGGGATAAATCATCTTTTGATAAATACAGGTAAGTGATTGAATCAATCAAAAGAGATGCAGACTGTTTGCAAAATGATTAAGTCATAACAAACACCTGTTCAAACAATATCAGTGAGTGCACATTCCAAGCATAATTTCTGTAAGCATCAGATTTTTTGTTGTCATTTCCAGATTGTGTTGCAAAAACAACTTTGCTGTCATGTACTGATTGTTCGATAGATTTATGTGGAATTATTGTCACTCATTTAGAATTAATTCGGTTGTAAGTCCCACTAAAACTTCATTAAGTTTGTTTAAAACCTAAAAATTATGAACAAGTATCTTGTGTTTCAGTAGTTTTGGGGCCATCCAATATGTCAAATTCCAAAATTTTACGGTAATACATGTAAACCTACGCAAAAAACATGGTTATGAACAAAGCACAAAACGGTGTACACGTGTTTATATGCTAACCATATTTCTTCGCTTCACTGATGCTTCGGCAAATGTTTTGCAATCATAGACCTTTTTCTTTAAACAAATATTTCGCCCTTTATTTGCTACCTAAGCGAAAACGGCTTTCACATATCATAACAACATTTCTTAAATTTTTAAACGAAAAAGAAGCAAAACAAGGGTTTAGCTATTTCTATTAAATATTATGACATAGTGGGCTAGTCAAAATTATTTAGTGACTACCTCAAGTCAGTAAATACAATTTTATCATAGATCTTCCAATAAGTGAGAAAAAGGCAAAAAAATTAAAGAAACACAAAGCTTAACTTATCTTTTATTCCATAACTGCAGAAATAAAACAACAAATTTGCTTAATAGTTTATAATTGTCAAAATTGACCAAATGCTCTTAAATAAAAATTTGAAAATTACAGTACAGGTCATAAAAAATTGGTTTCATTATTATGGCTATGATTTATTATTAATTAAGTTCTTCTCATAGATGTCTACTACAGGATCAAGTGTAAATGGCACTTAACCAAGTAAATAACCTTATTCATCTCAAGTAATTGCATCGTCCAAATAAAATTTTGATAGTGATATACAGTAGCCCGCATTTAGAGAATGCTTATGAGCACTTCTTGAAGACCGTGCACACCAGTACATATAGATATAGAAGAATCAAAACTGATATCTGCGTGCCTACGGTCATTGAGGAACTTCACAATTATTGTTAGCCACCGCTTGACGTAGTATGGGTGAAGATCATCAATACACTTTTTTGTGTGTGTCGTCTATTGGGTGTGATTTCTGACTTCAGTACAGACCAACAGATTAGGCGAAAGCAATTTCAATTTGCCCCCAACTTGTTGGTTTGAGATTTTAAGTATTGTGTTTGCTGTTAGCTGCATGCTACGTGACTTACATGACAGCCACAGCTGCAAAGAATTACGCACCACAGCCTGTCTTAAGTAAGCCGGTTGTAATATTTAGAGGCTTTTAAAACACAAACGTAGAGGTTACTATTTTGCTTATGCTTAGAGCCAAAAAAGCGTGACTTTGGCAAGACCATGCCTTCCATTGCTATCTATCTGGGAGGATATAAAAGGATGCTACGTTTTTCATCTGTAGTTACATGTGGTGATGAAATGCCTAAAACAATTCTGTTTTCTTCTTTCCACGAACACACACTTTCCCTCTGTCTCTTCTTTCAACTCTTATGTCCGTTTTTGAATATCTTTTTCACCTACTTTCCCACGCTTTCACCTATCTCTCTATTTTTTTTCATTCTTTCTCCCACCCCATCCCTTCTCTTTTCCATTTCTTTCACTCTTACTCTCCACCCCTTACCTTTTTACTCCCGTTTTTACCACCTTCCTCTACTTTTCACCTCCTCACTCCATCCCTTTATTTTCTGTATTATCTCTTCTTTAACTCCCACCCCTTCTCAGCGCTCTAGACTCTCCTTGTTCACTCTTACCTCTCTTTGGTTCACCTCATATTCTCAACCCCTTTTCTATCTTATTAATTATTCTTTCTCTTTTGCTCGCTCTCCTACCCTTTTAAACCTTTAATCTGTCATCCCCGGCCTCGCAACTGCTGCTAACCAATTAGGTTTAGGTATTACTCAATTCTAATCTTAATCAAAATAAAAATTAAACCCAAAAAACGCTCACATAGAATCACTGCAGCGTAAAATAAAAGATTATTCCAATAGTTTCTAGTCTCTACAATGGTATTTGAAAGTTTAGAGTTCTAATAACACTACAAAAAACTGCTGTCTCGTGATCTACGAAGTCAGTAATTGAATTTAGATTAGAAGCGCAAGTTCTCAAACTAATAACACATATTTCTGCATGCGAACACAAAAATATGAGCTTGCAACGCAAAAATTGCAAGTTGGCAGTCAAGGCTTTCAAAGCCAAATGGTATAAAATGTTGGTGTGAAATGTCATGAATTGACATTAACATTATCATTGGCTGATGTTTATGTCAATTCATGACTTATGGCAGATGTTATGAAAGGCTGATACATCTGCATTGACAACACTGGCGAAAGTCGGCATTAATGAATCTGTACAATACACCATAAAATTTTATAAACACTGTGATATCACATATAAACCGCATACTATTTATACACTTAGCAATGCCGATACAAGCAAACTAGGTAAATTTAAGAAATAGGCCCGAAGTGTGAAGGCAAAATGCATTTTGCATAGCATATCGTCCACATTAAAAAGTTACAGTCTAAAACTAAATTAAAAGGTCATACCAGCAAACTTAACAGTTAGTTCAATGCAACTGGTACTACTCCATGTTGGCGAAAATGTAAACTAAGCTCTTCTGTACCTGGCTACTAAGCATGCTCTGACGCTGAACTACTAAAATAACTTAGCACACATTCCATTGCGATTAATTACATGCAAGTTACGTAATGTTTTTGTCGGAATTTTTTTGAACTGCACGTAGTGCTAAATAGGTTAACACGTCACATCCCCAGCCACGCTCAATTCATATTTTCATAGCTTGCAACAACTTCCTATTACCAAGATTATTACTGCGTAAAAAAAAAGCATCAGCAGATTAGGGTATTAGCATGTAGCAGACTATGTTGGAAAGCATGTAAATGATTAAAACGCTTAATAGACTAAGCCAGAAACGTCCAACCTTTTTTGCTAATGGGCTAAATTACAAACCTAAATATTTTATGAGCAAGAAAAGCACTTAAAAATAATTTTTTTTTGCATCAATCTTTTGGACAAAGGTTTGAAACCAAGGGTGTAGGTAAAAAACCAACCAACCAAAAAAGCCCAGATGTGAAAATACAGAAAATGTCGTTTTGAAAAAAACTGTGGACCAAAACAAAAAAGTCTTCACCTTCTTATTGGTTTTACAGGGTAACCATCCAGTACTTTCAGGCTAACTCATGAGTACAATTTAACAATGCAATGGATTGCAGGCCACATATCCCTGGCCTAAGATGTGATCCAAAAATATTGTTGGTAAATCTATATGAGTGATTGAGGTATCATTATGCTAGTCATTAAAACTACAATATATCATTGCTAAACAGCAGTAATTAGACCTAGCCTATAATAAATTATTAAAAACTCTGTTTGAGGTCTTTTGCAAGACTAGACTAAGATTTTCATCAACTTTAAACAGCTGTTGAATAATCAGCTATTTAGCCGTTTAGTAATTTGGCAATCATATCAACTTTATTTAGTAACCTTACTAAACCGCATTGACATCATTATTCAGTGATTAAATTATTTCGAATGCGTTATGAGATGCATATCAGTAAACAGTAGATTGATATTAACTATATTTTCCTGTCATCCATTGTTTGCCTCTAACAATATCAAACACGGTCTGTATTGCATCAATAACTGCATCATAATGAATGATTGCATTGACTTGGGTCAACAGCCTGTAGAATGATTGTACTGATTTTTGTCCATTAGAATGAAAACTTGCATAGACAATGAAAAGCAGTGCTTTATTAAGCAGCATTAATGACTACAGAAGGCCACACTAAGGTTGCCAGAAGAAAACTGAAAAAAGTACCTCAATAATAACTCAGGGCCCAAAAATGCCCTTAACAGTGAACGTAAAACGTTATTTTAATTCATTTAGGACCCACTACGAAGGAATAATAAGTGCAAGCAAATTGTTGAATTCCTGTCTAAAAGTACCTGAACAATAGGCAAAGGGAAAAAGATTGAATTTGAATTGGCTGAAATGACATCACGCGCTTAACAAATCATAGGAAGTGAAACTGCTTTAGAACCCACAAAACAAAGATAACGCAAAGAAATTTTTGAGTTTTTATCACAAAATTACTGAACAATAGACAAAGGGAGATTGAAATGGCTGGAAACAACTGTAGCTAAACCACAAACACACATAATTACCCTTCAGAGAATGCTAAGGTAACACTGCTAGAACATCACTGCATCACATACATACACATACACAGACTAATTACCAGACAGACTGTGAGTTCAAGCTCCATTACAAAAAGATTTGTTATTGTGGTAATATTTTTTATCATTTTAACCCTGTCAACCACTTTCGTAAACATGTACTATAATAGAATGCATCAACCTGGAGTGCCATAGTCCAACAAGATTTGTGACTTCAACTTTCAATTTTAGTTTTTCTGTCTGGCTAGTAATACAAGAATGTGCATGTATGATGTTAGATTGTTAGTGTTGGTGCAGTTGCTCTATCTCAACAAACATCATTGTGAGTACAGTACAACCATAGTCATTTTAGTCACTCCTTTCATCCTCTGCCAAACAATAGCATTAATTCAGCACTATCTGAGAAGCAAAGGCAGAAAAACATGCATGGTATCTATGATCAACTTCGATTGAGGATAGCTGCAGAGCAATGACACCTTTCATTTTTATACCTTCCCTTTACAACAAACGTGGCCATGGAATATCAAAGCTATGTTGTGTCCCACCTATATCTTCAATCCCACACCCATATTGAGCTATTTTTGAATAGATCAAATGTTAACATTAAAGTGTTTTTGAAACTGAGACTCTTGAGATATTTTTTAAAATACAACATACTGGTGTTTATCAGAGGTGGGCATCAGCTTCTTCAAAAGTAGTGTCATTACCGCTGCTTGCTTAAGAGTAGCTATGCTACCACTACTTGCTAGTCAACAAAAATTGTAGCATGCTGCCCCTAGTTTGGAGAAAAGTAGCAGACACTACTTGCTACTTTAGACACGACACAGCCTACTGTTAAGTTTTTATCTTTCTAGGATTGGCAGAATCAAGAATCCTTCCTGCAGCACCTGTGGACACTCGTCACAGGTCACCTCTCATCTCACTCTGCACTGTCCAGCTACGGACTCTTTGCACTGCTCACTCTTTGGCGACTCTCTGTCTCCCTATGATCTCTGGTTCAGACCCTGGAGAGTTGCTTGGCTTCTGGGGCTCCATGGTCTTCTGCCATGCCCCCATCCCTCAGAAGGGGTCGGGTGAACAACAACAACTTTAGACACAGATTTTGCAATATTCACTATGTATGATATAGCAACAGTTATTTTACTCAAAATATGTGCATCATAATAAATATACTTAGCTCAAAAATATGTCAATACTTAACAAAGTACTTCTTATAGCTCAAAGCAGTTGTACAGATATAATAAATGGTTTTATATTCGTGTTCCACACCCCAATTGTGTAAATGTAATCTCGTTTAAAGGTACAATAATAAAAAAGTCACATTTTTAACTTTCCGTATTTTGAAAAGAAGTGAGCTGATGAGAGTCTCTATTATGTCTCCAGCAGAGAGGAAGCAATTCCATAGTGACGGACATTACAGGTTTTAAGGCATATTATTCAATATTTGTCATGTTTATCAAAAGTGGTCTCCTTTTATCCACCTGAATAGCTAAGCCCCCATAGCTGTATAAATAACTGTCACTTTGTTTACTGATCTAACAGTACATGAAGGAAAGCTTATTAGTTAAGCGTGATTGACATCACAAAAAAATCGATCAACTTAATTTTCAATTTCTCCTTAAACTTATGATACATTCAAAGTGACTATTATATCTCTTAAATGTAAGAGTTGGAGCAAATCAAACACACCAGTTGCAGTAAGAAATGTTGCATCAGTAGATGTGTGCCTAGGAGATTATATGTGACTGATGTTACATTTTCTGTAACCAAAGTTTTAAAAAGAAGTGAACACCACAACATTTTGCCACCAGTATAGATAGTGGGCACCAACATTAAAGTCAAACTAAATATCTAAAATTAGATAAGAGTATTTTAAGGTAATCCTTAAGTTTAGCATCGGAAACTCAAGTAAAGTAGCAATCTTATTTTCATTCATTAAGCTTAACTTAAGGATTACTGTGTTAGGGTTAGGGTTAGTGTTAGGTTTAAGGTTAGTGTTAGAGTTAGGGTTAGGGTTTAGCCTTGTTTGCAGCAATAATCAACAAATTGTATCCTTTGTTGGTAATCCTTAAAATGAGATTGCCACTTTACTTCAGTTTCCGACACTAAATTTAAAAATTACCATATTTTAAGTCATTCAATTAGAGCACATTAGGTATCACATATTCTACATTTTCATGCATTCACAAAAATGCATGAAAATACTGCACGCTTTCCAACCCACATGATTGCATCAAAAACTACTGCAATATGCAAAATAAATAAATCAAACAACTTGGTAATTTCATGTCAGAAAAATGCAGAAGCTATTGGTTTGTTACAGTGTGTGTTAATAAACTCAGTTACTGTGTCATGGATATCCACCACAAGTGCTTATTGAGGGATTTTACAGGAAATCAACAAATTGATAATGTCCTCTGACATTCACTACAATTGGAAACTCTAATCTTTTTTCAGTAAAATTAAAGTTTGCGTATGTAAATTATTTAAGCTGAAAAATGATGGAAAAAAAGAATATCTAGCAGGTTTGAATCTCAGCTGGCAGGGCTTTAAAAGAAAGGCAGTGTACACTGAAGGGGTAGGTCCGGTATGTAAATGTATGGAGCAGTGCACACTGTAAGATAATTAACATAGATTTTCTTTTTTTCCATCGTTTTTCAGCTTAAATAATTTACGTACGTAAACTTTAATTTTACCCTTTTTTCTTTGGTTTCCAGCATATGGGTTTATGTCTTCTTCATCAAAAATATTTCCAAGCTGCTCCAGATCTATTATAAATACCCACGTATAGGACGATACCATGTATAGGATGCAGTGGATATTTGACCCTAAAAACGATGGAAAAAACTTTTTAAAAAGTATCCATGGATAAGACGCACCTGGGTTTTTAGGTCAACTTCTTAAGAAAAAAATACCGGGTATTTACGGTACTTAGAGTGATGACAACATGGTACATCATGTCGTCATCAGATACTGATCGCACCGCAGCCTTTGTTTAAAAATAGTCATAAAGCCATTACACTATTGCCTTATGCACTTTATCGTACAATGTGCTATCGCCTTCGCTACAGCAGTTAGCCTACTTATTCAGCCAGTCTGTGAATGCAGCCAGTTACATAGATGTGATCACAATTTATCTCAATCCTCTTCAAATGTCTCTAGAGAACTAATATTTGGATCCAACTCTAGATCTTATAATGAAAAACAATTTATTCAGGCATATATGCGTGTGAGTTCATTCTTTGTTTGCAAAATCTTTTGTCGGTCTGGGTCACTACGACAGGTAGACTGCTCGACCCCACTAACTGTCTGCCACTCAAAGATAGAGGCATCCCGTTAAGTGCCTATCCTAAGAACATAGCGACTTGACGGCTTTTTTTCCTCGCTTTCTCTTTCATGACGATTGTCAAGCAGAAAAGCTGTCAATACCACTTTGGAGTAAACCGGCAAGAAAACTGACTGAAAGTTTACCGGCTGCAAAGCGGACGCTTTAACTACTACCTTATTGTGCCGCTTCTCACCATCCTCCTGCAGTAGGCTGGCTTAGAAAACGAAGCTCGGAAGTCGATAAACTTTTTCAGCAGCCAATCTTTTGTTTGTGTGGATGATTGGCAGTTGGAACGTACTCACACTCGCTAACGCATGCTATAACCAAAATATAGGCCTAACGAAAAATAACAAGCCATTACGACTTGCTAAATAAAAATTCAGAATGAACAAAATACAAATAAATCAACCAAAAATGGATGAGAGGTTCAATAGGTGCAGTCAAGTCCGTAATTACAAGGCACAGAGGGGACACGCTTCCTGAAATATGTTCGGGCTCCCTCTGTAGCTGTGTTTAATAATTGCATTTTTCTCAAAAGAAACTCTGATGATTCGTTTCAAGACCAATAAAACTCATTCAGAGTAATTTAAACGAAAAGTAGCTTTAAATTTGCTAGTGAGATTCAATGCATCGGTTGTTTGATTGTATCCTCACAATTGCTCTTCTAGTTGTATCTGTGATCATTTTGCTTTTGAGTTTTCTAGTCACGAAATTACAAATTTATAGGTACCGGTAGTTGCAAAATTTTTGGCGCATTCTCTGGTGCAACAACACGAGCTTTCAACTCTCTGATTTCCGCGCCAAGCGCATCGTTGTTGGTTAGCATTGAACCAGTCGAGTTGTTTTGCAGGGATAGTAATATTAGCACTACGGATCCTTTCTGATTCGTCAAAAAAAAAAACGAAACGGTTGATGTTTTCTTGCAATTTTTATTTACAAATATGCGCAGCGACGTCCAGCCTGCGCAGAACGAAAATTCCAAGGTAATAAAGACTACCACGCTGGGGCGGCTCGTGTATGGTATTGAGGAACTGCAGCACTCCCAGTCCCCACTCCATCTTATCGATGACATAGGATATTAATAATTAATCTTTTTTTTATTTTTCGTATACTTGTAGATACATTGTATAATATTTAAGGTTAATCTCAACAACCATTCTAAGTTTATGAAAAAAATATGAAAATCTTTTTGCTTCAAAGCTCCTGTGATATGGTGTTTGAAATTAGAAGTAGATTGCAATGCAGCTGTAGAAAGAGAACTGTCGCTCATGCAGTACCGACCTTTGTGTGCTGATGCAATAAGGGTTTCTTTTTGACGGACAACTGGCGAGCTGTGTGAGTGTGTGTGCGCGCGTGTGTGTGTGTAAAGCTGATAGATAGTGACAAAAATTAGGCCTATAGGGTGATTTTTACATTTGTATAGATTATAGACTATACTCTATAACGCCTTCCATAGGCTATATTTTGAATAACTATGATTTAAGTTTTTTAGGTGCTTGTAACCAATAGAATGATAAAAGTTACGGTATTTACAAGAAAATGTTCAAAAACTGGATAGTAATGCCATAAAAAAGCCAGCCTAGCTTATTTATGATGTAGTGCAACGGCAGGCATCCGACTGTATTCCGAATTAAAATGAGTGCACTCTATGTGGCGACTAGTCACTTCTAGCATGATAGCTATTTTTCGTAGATTCCGTTTGGTTTATGACTTAAGATTGCTGTTGGTGACTTTCTGTTTGTGGTCTGTAGTAGTTGAGGTCGCTACACAACTCCCCCCTTCAAGCACGCACAGCTAGCGGAGACGTGCGTAAGGACGGAGGAAGTTGCTGAGGTCGCAACATGCCTTCCCGGCCAATGTTGAGAGAGTGAGGTTTGCCGGCTGAAGTAAGTGAGATTCCCGCCAAGACTTCAAATGGAAGGCGGTCTTGACGTTAGGGCTCGACGATGGCTTGTGCTGCTTGACTGAAGATGTTGCCGTTCAATTACATCGAAGAAGATGTAGCTTCATCACGTCGGGGTCACCATTGTAGTACAACGGCAGGCATCCGACTGTAGATCCGAAATTAAAATAAGTGCACTCCATATGGCGACTAGTCACTTTTATCATGATAGCTACTTTTCGTAGATTTCGTTCGGTTTATAACTTAACCCTATTAAGGCCGGGCTTTTTTTTGCTTTCTAAGTCCGGGGGGGGGGGGGGTCGATTCGACCCGAGCACTTTGGCAGCTAATAACTTTTAAACTGCTCACACTAGAGATTCCGTGTTTGCTCAGATAGATGAAGAATTTATTTTTCAATTTAATTATATACTTTTCATTATGATCAGATTAATAGCGTTCAAGTTATTGCAAATTAAATGCACAGCATTAGATTTTAGATTTTTGACTATAATTTAAAATAAAGAAACGGCCGGCGAATTTTCTTTTTTCGTCGTGTTTACTCTTCGACGTTGTGCTTTTGCGATCGGCTAAGCGCAGTTTATCATTGTCAGCTACCAGGTAAAAAGTTCAACACTTCATCATCAATTTGCCATTTTGCCTTTTATGAGGAATTTACCAGCCGTGATGTTTGTATAACATTTCTTGTGTTGGACAAGACCAGAGGTGCCCATTGCGTCGATCGCGAAGGCATTGTGGGTAGATCGCAAGGCATTAAAAAAAAATTAAATTTGAAAGAATATTTAAAAAAGTATCCGGACTATGCATCACTGGCTGATTCCATAAAGTGCAAGGCATGAGAGTAAGGCAGCAGTTCTCAAACTTTATACAGTCTGGGCGCACTTTCAATACTACAAATAACAGCAGGCTCACCATATAGCCCAGCGCCTCTGAAATGATGCACATTACAAAATTTCGTCACAACTGTTAGACATCACAACCCGGCATCACTTGATAAATACCAATCAAATTGGTGGCGTTCTCCAAAAAAAAAAAGGTCATCACGTACTGAACAATTACTATTTATTAATAATATGTTTTGCATTTTTAGTAGGTGGTAGATCTCTTTAACTTGGTCATGTCATAAGTAGCTCTTAGGCTGGAAAAGTGTGGGAACCCCTGGACTAGAACAAGTGTCTACTCTCTAGATAGATTTTTGTAATTTGAATTGATTGTTAGTAAATGTGAAACAGGCTGTAAAATTGCATTTCAACGACAAAAATTTCATAGCTTTATGAAATTATTACTTTTTTCATTTAGACAAAAGATGCAAGCTATGCTTGCTCATCAAGCATAAATATTTTTATTGATCAAAACATAAATCTCATTCAAATTAAGGAATGCTCACGAATCATATGACTCGTTTATTCTTTTTTCTACCTTATGCGACGCAATACGACGTTTTTGTAAGCCTCTCCATCCTTGTGTGCACACTTGGACGATTAGAATTTTTTTAGCATTTTCAAATTAGATAATACTTAGAATTAGAGCATTAATGCTTTTCTCAAATTGAAGTAAAACAAAATTAAAGCATTTCTGATTACCACAAATTAAAGTAGAATTGGAATTAGAGCTTTCCAGTTTTTCTAAAATTAGTTTGAAATTTTCACTACCCAGCAAATTTTGATGCCATTTGAACATCTTCGCAAAACCACTTTGTATTTGCGACAATTTTAAGACTCTTTCATTTTTGCCACCAAATTATTGTGAAGGCCTTTTTTCTTTTTAGAGATCACCTAATTTCCATCTTGATTTTCGGCCTAACTTTTCGAAAATCCAGGTGATCCCTAATAAAAAAAGGTCTTGGTCATTTTTCAGATTCGACTCTTCGGTCAGGAACTTTTCCGAAATTAGATTATAATTGGAATTAGGGATTTTTCAAATTACACTAGAATAAGAGACTTTTAGTTTTTTCAAATTAGATTACAATTAGCGTCTTTTTGCTGTAATTCACCGAATTAGCCAGCTAGAATTAATCAGTTGTCCAAGTCTGCGTATGTGACGAGTTGAATGAAAAAAGTACTCAAACAAGCTTGAGTTCAAAGTTTTGAATTTGCTACAAAAACCTGTGTCAAACGATTGTAAACTTTGATTCTTTTTAATAGCAAGTTTGTCCTACAAGGATAGGTCTATGTAGCCTATCTTTTATCCCTCCCACCATAATAACACCAATACGGCAGTTTTGTTTCCTTCTGGAGGTGTCATATGATATTTAAACGGTCCTTACAGTTTTTATATTCAATCAGGATTAATTACGATGTCATCAATTTGAGCTTTATCTTCGTTACTTGTGCTTTGAGGCGTTAGTGAATTTAGAGCTATTTAAAAAATCACTTGCAATTAACAGAATACATTACAAATGTGAAACAAAATGGGCTATTTCTGGACTAGCTGTTATATTGCAGTCATACGCCATGCTGTTTCTGCTTATAATTTATCGTCTAATATGAAAATACGGGAACGCTACATTAAATTTACGGGTAATATCAACAATACATATATCATCGACAAAGCAGCAATACGCTCGTATGTTTCAAAAACAACTAAGGCAATGCAATTTTATCCTTAAGTGTAAGTCTAACAACAGTTTAGTCTTGCAAGCAAGAACCACAAATGCGAATAAGATGCTTATTACACAAAGGCTTTGCGCATTTTTGGCACTGGCTCAATTGCTTAGAAATTTTGCTTTTCTTTTCTTTTGCTCCTTCTCCTTTAATCTTACAAATACATGCATCGCATCGCCTTCGTTTTTCACTTTGATGAGGAAAAAAGCCACTTGATGTTTTTACAAGTTTGGAGGATATTTTTTTCCCCAGTACTATCTCAATTTTGCGAACTACAGAAGAATTTATGCCAATTAAACTTGGTTGTGCTGTATGTGGGCGAATCAAAGACATAGCTAGTTTAAATCCGAAATCTACGGATTTTATGTTTTGAGGCTGCAGATCATTGTTCATTGCATATATCGTGCTAGCGTTCACTCGACATGTGTTCAAAACGTATCAAAATGCATTCATAGTCCAGCGCTTTGATTTTGATGTACAGCTGGAGACCCCATTTTTTGGCCAATGATGTCTGTTTCGCTTTTTGAAAAGTCGTATAGTTTGCAAATAGCGAGCTTACTTTTGTCATCTTTTGTAGTTGCAAGAAGCGGTGGTACTGTTCACAATAATAAAGCATTTCGCTTTCCTGAACTTTTTGTTTTTACTACATACGAGTGCAGATTTAATATGCCGTTATTCTTTTCCCAATAAATCTCGGTCTTTGATTTCTCTAATTTCGGCTGGAATTGCTTTTCTATTTGATTGTAAAGTTCCTACAGAAATTTTTCCGCGGTCAAGCAGCCACTGCGCAATTGGTATTGAAGTATACAATCTGTCATATAATATGTTTCTTGCCACTAAATTTGTGTGGCATTCCAAATTTTGAATTAGGTATTTTACTGTTTGTGACGTCCCAGGAGTGTAGTAAGATGTCGGCTCTGCTTTTGGCTTATCAGAATACGCAGCAGTTGAAAAGGTAAATCGATAGCGAAAAGCATTGATTGATTTATACAGCATTTCATACTTGGCTGGTTTACTCGGATTAAATTGTTTGAAACTGATTTGCGTTCTCTTGGGATAAAGAGTATCATCCAGCGACAAATAATCATTAGGAACTAGAAATTTCCCACAGTTTTTGTCAAATTCTTCAAAAATTTTGCGAAAAGCTGCAAATCTGTCGTATTGCTAAGAAGTAGGACGCGTTGTATGATCATCAAGTGATATGTGGGCAATCAAAAATTTAAATCTATTTCTTGACTTAGCTGCACTAAAAACTGGACTGCCAAATATTTCATGGAACATCGCATTAGTGCTTTGATGTGCTTGTCTTAGTAAGCCTCGCATGTAAATCATTCCAATCAGTGCCAATACTTTCGAAGGTGGTTCTGATCCCTAACATAGAAGATCTTTTTATTTTTCGCACCCGACTCTTCGGTCAGGAACTTTTTCGAAATGAGATTAGAATTGGAGTTAGGAATTTTTCAAATTAGATTAGAATTAGAGGCTTAGTTTTTCAAATTAGATTAGAATTAGCGACTTTTGACTGCAATTCACCGAATCAGCAAACTAGAATTACGCATATTTTGTTGTCCAAGTCTGCGTGTGTATGTGACGAATCATATGAAAAAAGTCCTCAAGCAAACTTAAGTTTTGGATTTGCTACAAAAAGCCTGTTATATTAAACGATTGTAAACTTTAATTTGTTTTATTATCAAGTTTGTGCAACAACAATAGACCTACGTAGCCTATTTTTTATTTTCTCCCCCATAATAACACCAATGCGGCAGTTTTGTTTCCCTCTGGAGGCGTCATGTGATATTTATACGGTTCTTACAATTTTATAGTTACAAGAAGCCAAAGAGGCTATGTTTTCAATGTCGTCGTTTTTTTCATCAGATACTTCATCCAAAATTTTACTTAACACTTTTTCAGGTCATACATTGACATGGGGTATTTTTTACTACTTTTGTTTGCGACATTTATATGCCTGAAAGAAGAAAATTATTCGTTAAATATCATATGATCATCACTATCTTATACACCGGCAGAATATTTCAATTTTAGTGGAAACGAGCAATTTGAACATTTCAAACATAGAACTAAAATGTAGTGACTGCATTCCCAATGTCATAAGAAACTTTTGATTTCTTAACTATTCCTGTATTGAAGTAAAACAATTGGAAATTTGACTTATCGAACGCAGCATAAACGTAGTTTGGAGTAGGGGTGGACAAACTACGAACCGCGGGCCGCATGCGGCCCGCGAGAGCATTTTGTGCGGTCCTCGAAGCTTATACAAACTTCCATGAATTTAATTCAATAAGAAAGGGTTGCCGCACTTGCCGTACTGAAGAGCCAAAAACTATAGAAGCCATCATTGAAAGAGCCGCTACGCAATTCTTAGTTTGAACTGACGCATTTTGCGTCCAAATAAAGAGTGATGATCTTTGTTTTTGAACGCCATCATTATCAAAGCCCTGTGATACGTCTTTACAAGAAGTTATTGCAAGATTTTAAGCTATTGCAAGCTCTTGCATTGCATACAGCTATTACAAGATTTTACGCATTGGCCCTCGGCTAACTCTTGAATGGTCAATGCTACCCTCCGACTAAAAAGTTTGCCCATCTCTGGTTTAGAAGAATGAAAATGACAAGACGATATTTGAGTCAGCATTCAATCTTATAATGGTGTGACAGTTGACGCAAGCTGTAGTTTGAACTTTGAACGTCAACTTCAATGCAAATGCCTTTCTGCTCGGCCATGCAGCAGGCAACGTAATGCTTTTACTAGAGGCGTCTTTATAAAAGTGGATAAAAGAACACGGAAAAAAAATCTTTATTTGCTTTTGGAAGTGTGTAGATGTAGAATACAAACTCATTGCTTTTGTCACGCGGTCAACAGAAAAAAATTTTGGTGTTGATCACAAACTCAGGAGATGTTCTACAGCTCCTTCTCCCCTTAAAAAAATTAAATTTTGTGATTCACGATTGGCTTCTTGCGTTTTGGATTTGTATTTGCTGATAAAAATTCGGTATTTGATTAAGTACTAACAGCTTACTCGTAAAGCAACGGAAATCAAGTTTTATAAAACTCCTAAATTAAATTTTGCTGTCTGTCGCCCCTGCGTCCCTTAGTCTACCACTGCATATTTTCCATCCAATAAAAATTGCAAGTGCGCTCGTTGCTCTCCCACCAACCAATCCCCAATTTTAATTGGTAATAACTTTACAAATCATTATGAAAAGCGCAAACTATATTATCACGCCGCCAAATTTATTTTCTGGCTTTTACGCTTGAAAACAATTCTTTTTGCTTTGTTGCATTTGTCAAGTATCAATATTACGAAATATTTTCTAGCATTACTTTATCGATAGGTTATGGCCTAGCGTCAAGAAGGTATTATTTATTTAACTAAAAGTTACAAAATAGCCGTGTATCTGAAAGCACTTTGATGTTTTTGGCTTGTCAAATTAAGAGTTGCTATTCACAGCGAAAAGGTTTTGAGAAGAAAGATTTCTGAGAAACTGTACAGCTTTACAGTCAATGCATCACTTCAAACAAGTTCTGCGGTTTACGTACCTCGTCACGGTTTTGCGTGTGCGCTCTTTCTCCTTTTTTTCTTTATTATACAAAAGCAATCGATAAAGAAATTTTCCCGAGTGGGTTTCGAAATTGCTATGTTTAAGTCAAAACTACAAAGAATATCCTTGTCAGTTTATAACCAACCAAAAGCCAGATAAATTTTAGGAAAAGTCAAAAAATTTCAAACATTTATCTCAAGCGGTCGCTAAGTTACAACAGTTTTAATTTGCTGTGGGTCGAATCGACCCCCCCCCCCCGGGCCAAATAGGGTTAAGATTGCAGTGGGTGACTTTCTGTTTGTGGTTTGCAGTAGTTGAGGTTGCTACAGTGGCATTATTATTTTTTTTGTTTTGCTTAAGAGTTTTTCAAGTTTATGTATAACTTTCTTTTTTTATTGTTTGTTTATTAAAACAGTGGCTAAAGTTTTCAGAAGCAGCCTCCCATTAATTTTAGCTACGAGCCGCCCCTGCTACCACGCAACCTTAACAACGATCAAGTAGTGAAACCAACACGCAATCCCTAACAGAAATCCGAAGCATAACCCGATTGAAACGACAATTCACGACTCATTTCGCCACGTTTACGTTTTGACTAAGAATGGTAAAATTGCACGTAGTCAGTATATGTATATACATGGTGGGCATAAGCTACTCGACAATTTGGATGAGTACAATAATTTGTTAAGTGTAGCGTTGACACAAAGCTTCATATCTTAAACGCTCCCATCAATAGCGTGACATCAAATGTGACTGACGTACGTGTACTTGCCTAGATGACGATCCGATTTGCTGATGCCTGTAGGCACTGATGACTACTCATTGCGTGCACGTCAGTGATAGATCACTAAGTGATTTCCAGGGCGATGGCTCGGGAGGCGTCAATGTGTAGATTGACCCCCACATTCCCCTGATCTAACGCGGCTTGATTTTTTTTGGAGGGAGCGGCAAAAGAATACGTCTACAAAGAGCGGTCGACTGATGTAGAAGATATGAAGAGAAGAATCACAGATTTTTTTGTTCTTGTAAATAGCAATCCAAACCTTTTTCAAAAAGTTTGCAGAAGTGTGCGTAATCGATGTGTCGATGCTGGTTGTCTACACTTTGAGCATTTGTAAAAGACTAATAGACCTTTATTTGATATTTGCTACGTTTGTCTCGTTACATGTATAGTTAGTTGATAAAATAAATGATATGTGATTTTGGAAAACATTGAATTCTTATTTAAAAGGCGAAAGATGAGAAAAGACGGGTAACTTATGCCCACCCCTGTATATATATACAAAATAGTCACTTGGCTTCACAGTGCTCAACGGCAAACTTGCCGGAGTCGTAATATATACATATAGTATATGAGCAAATGCATGTGTCATATATATGTGTCAAACATATGGCCTTATTTAGTCACAGGGCAAAGAACAAAAAAGGACAATGCAACAAAGGAAAGGCTTTAGAAGTAGTCCGCAAAAAGCGTGGTGATAACCGTCTACTACTTCGCGGTAGGGGCTAGTTGTTCGTTTCGCTGTAGAGGTCTAAATTTGAAGCTACATTTATTTAAACTTCTAGCAATGCAACATGAGATCACCTAATTTCTTTATCACAATATCAATAATATTTGTAGGAAGTTGCTGATGAAGTTTTTGAGTCACATTCTTAAGCGACTACGCTTTATGAAGCCAAATTTTAAAAAACTACATGGAGATTGGCGGAATATTGTCACAGAAAGTAACGACAATGTGTTGTAACACAAGGTTACAATTTTCTCGATTTGGCTTATTCTTGGAGCAAATGCAATCTGAAATGAATTGCAGAGGTTTGCAATAGTTACAGGGGCTTAAAACAGAGATTCATATTCATAAGTGGCATCAAAAAACAGGTCGTAGCTTTTAGGTGCCTTTGTGATCCAGTAGATTCAGCAGCTGATTTAAGGTTTCAAGGTTCGGAGAGGGTTGAAGCGAAGGAGTTTGCAGCATTTTGTGTTTTGCTACGCATACAATTATGTAGTAATCATTAAAAAATTATCACCATAATATCTTTGGCTACTTTTTGATTTACCACCATGTGCCCAAGCAAAATCCTATCAGGTCCATGCAGCCTGTGTTAGTAGACTTTCAATACAAAAAAGCGTATATTTTTAACAATTTAATAAAATGTAATTTTTTTGATTTCACTCTTTTGATGCCCCCCTACCTTCAATGCCCGGGGCCGTCGCCCCCTTCGCCCCCCTCTGGACGCCCCTGGGTTGTGTACACCTGGCTAAGGCGCTCCGCGGCGTCACTTGCGCTCTCTCCGCCTTCTCGCGGCTTAATTTCTGATGACAGATACAAAAAGAAAATACCATATTTTACAGCAGCTCACTTTTTCAACCACAAGCTATCGCTTCTTCAGAATTCGATAGGCCTAATGAACAGAATTTTGAAGAAAGCTAGTTTACATGATTTATACAAAGAAAAAAACACCAGTACAAGTAATGCATTTCAAGCGAATTGTGTAGCTCTGACCATTCAAAAAGATAAAAAAATATTTTGGAAAGCAGTCCATCCTAAAGTCTTGAAAGAAATAAACTTCCTTTTGATTTTGGTTTGGACAAATCCTCTCAGCTGGTAGAAAATTTTCCGAAAACCTAAAGATCTGCGAGGTGTTGCTTTTATCAAAGGAGTTGGTTGAAGCGTTCCGTTTTTCTCGACAAAGCATATTGTTTTGCATGCCGCAAATTCGGTTAAGCTGGCAACGCTGGAGAAATCGGATCTGAAATGGTAGTTATTCATAGGGCTTCAACAATGAGAAAGTCGACTTAGAAAAAGATAAAAGTTTGAATAGAAATGAAGCCAGCTTGGTGCATAAGAATGCCTCAAAAATGTGAATGGAAGCACAAAAGATAAGCGAGAGTAGCAGATGAGCTTCCAGCGTCATTTTTGGCTTAGAAGCTTACGATAATCATCGCATTTTAAACGTATAGTACCCCACGATAGACCTATCAGAAAAATTTTTGTTAACTTACCCAAACAAATTTTTGTTTTTTTAGCAAGTTAAAGTAATGTCAAACTGGATATTTTTCGTTTGGAGAAAAGTAGTTAAAATCATTATATCTTTCGTTTGAACAAAGGTGATAATGTCGTTTCAACTTAAGCAATTTTTCCGGGCTTACAAGTCTTCGTACGGTCAAGCACTACAGTAAATGAGTCTGCCGTTGTTTTTTCATAAGCTTTTCTGTAAAAGATTTTGGGGTCAGACAAATGCAAAAACAACACTATTTTTAACGGTTATTTGTTTCATACGCTGCATTGCAGATTACAGTAAAAGTTTGGTTATTGAATAACACTACGGTTAGAATACTTGGAGTTCACTAGGTCCATATCCTTTGAATTACCAGCAACGTTTTTTAGTTGAATATGTTCGACAGTGCTATAACTTCTCTCAACTACAGTTGCACATGAAAACTGATATTAGCCATTTAAAGACTTTAACAAAAATTATGCCGTTTCTTGAAAATGAACTCTCTTTGAAAGGAAGCAGTGAACAATTGGCAAATTAAGCAAATTTTGGTTGCAGCTTTAGTAACAGCGCAGGAAACTTGGTAAACATAGCAAAATTCGCTTCTGGGCAAGACCCCCTGTTTAAAGAGGCTATAGTCTCTATGCCGCACAGTATCAAGTACATTTCAGGTGTAATTTAAAATGAGATCATTCAAATTTTTAAAGACATTGTGCAAGGTAAAATATCAAACAAAGTAAACACTCAAAAAAACTTGCTCTGTTTTCGCCTGAATTGCGCGATAGCAGAGATGTTGTCAATACTGAAAGTTTATCTGGAATTGTTCGATAATATGCAAATACGACAATACACAGCATTTTACAGCAACATTCAAACTTAGTGGTCTTTCAGCTATCTACATCATACTACAGTTTCTTCGAGATTTGCAATCAATCTGTCTTAATCCTCACAACATTTTATGCCCTTGCTTTGATGGAACAAATGTTGTGAGCTGATAAAAAAGTGGTTTTCGTGCATTGGTATTCAGAGAGGGCTTTAAAAAAATTTCGTTAACCCATTGCCTTAATCATCAGCTGCACTCAGTGATGTGTAAGTTGCTGCCATACAGCAACGATATGTCATGGTTTGAACAAATGTTTTCACAAGTTTGAAGTTAGTAAGATAAACAAAGGTCAATATATGTAGCGGATTTTGCTGATCGGATGGATTGATCTTAATTTGAAAAAACTTATCAGAAAAGGTTGAAAGTCTTTAGGCTACATCTAAAGATCACGGTGATTGTTACTTGAAGCAAAAGAATATTTAAATACTGTAAGCGCCAAACAAACTCTGTCTAACTTTTGAATTTGATACACTTGGGATTTGAACCATCGTAAATTAATCTTACCTCAAAATTCTACACAGTTAACGCCTGGCCCACAATTATTCAAATGCACTGCCTGCAAACAAAACGCGTCTTTTCTTTTTCTATTACGAAATCAACACTGCCTTTACAATTCGCTTTGGTGTCCTTTGTTCAAAATAGCTTTTAGTTTATTGAGTCGAGCAGCATTTAATTTCAAGCAGTGCATAGTTGCAGCCTTGGATCCAATGACGATTTATTTAACTTGGTTTTGTTTGTTTGTTCAGATCAATAATTACTATCTCTAATCATATTGTAAACTTGTCGAATCTGTAATCAATCGTAGTGACGGCCGGAATTGCCGGTAAGTGAATATCACGTTAAATACTTCGTAATGTTGTGTCGAAATTAATTGTGCTGAAAATCGTATATTTATTTTAGAAAACGGTACAAGTTCGGACAAAATAAAAAACAGAACAACAAAATCCGTGTGAGGCCACCACAAGTCACTTCAGAATCCTATAGCCGCTATAATAATCAAACGACGGCTATAAATACCTATAGCTACTAAAGATTTTATTTTTCTTTGCGAAGCAAAGCAAGGCGTTTTGGAAATATTCGCACCAGCTAACAAACTTTTTCAAAAAAAGTAGGCTACTTTTAAAACTAGAATCGATTTCCATGATGCTTGTTCTCAAATGTTGCGATAAAAAAATAATTTATTTAATTACTTTATTGTAGAGCTTCATAAGAAATACCCAGTTGTTATTGGGACAAATCAATTGGAGAGTGAGACTCGCAGAGGAAAAAGACTCACTACAATACCAAATGATCTTGACAACTTAGCTGTAACGGAAAGGTTATCAAGAGCTTATGCTATCCATTACGCAAATGCGGAAGCAAAATCGAAAAAATTTTATCAAGGAATCCTTATAGAAAGAGAAATAGAAATCAGCAAAAGATTTTCGCAGAAAAATTTTGTAATCAATAAAAGTTTAAATGCTGTGTACGCCGTGGGATTCGCCTTACTTTTTAGCGATATGTTGTTTTAAGTTAACTATTGGTGGGTTCAAGTAAGCTTACAAAATTACTTAAGTAACAAGTAATTTTTGAAATATTACTCAAGTTACTTGAGTAATTCAAGTAATTTTAAAAGTAATTAGAAGCAATATGGTATATTTTAATCACCTTATCTTCTAAACATTCATAAAGAAGGATTATTTTTCGGGCAAAGTAGCTACGTGCAAAGCGCAAAGAATCAATCATTTCATCACTCAACGATGATCTTAATTTTGAAATAAACAGTCCGGCAGCACTGAAACACCTTTCTGCTTCGACAGAAGAGGATGGAAGTGAGTTTAGACAAGACTTTAAGATCTTCAAGATTTTGGGACATTCCATTGGTGCTTCGTAAAATGTCATTTCTTTCTTGATGTGTGTCAAAACATTCTCTTAAAGATAATCAAAATGTTGATTTTCTGTCTGGCATAAAATCTTATTGAGTTCTTCTGTTTTAGACTTTTTCATAGGGGGCTTCTCAGTGATGTCATTTCTAAGATCTTCAGCTCTCTCATCAACAAGGTCATTTGGAAAAACTCGTGAAAAAACATCTTCTACCACTTTTGCAAGCTCTCATTTCTTTGGATAACTTAAGAGTAAAGACTCGACCACCTGCTCATAATTGTTTGGGTTTTCCATATACCCTACAAGGCCACAAATCTCTTTGTTTCTCCTTGATTCAGTTCTATCTGTGACAGTTGCCAATAATTCCTGCGAAATAGCTCCTGTTTCTTCTGCCAGCTTCTTAAGCACATATTCAAAAATCTTCTCACTCTTTGAAACTGTGACATCACCTCTACAAAGAGCAGTTGCACCAACCTCAATTATTTCTAGACTTTCGGACCAGTCTTTCACAACTGCAACCTCATCCCCTGTCAAACATTTTGATCCCAGATCGAGCTCTTTCAATGTATTGTCAACAGGTGCCTTGAGTTCCAAGAATCGTGTAAACATCTTGAGCAATGAGTTCCATCTAGTTTTGGTATCCAAGAGCAGAGAGAGTTTTTTCCAAATTTCTTTTCACAGTTCTTTTGCAAGCAGTCATTTTTCAGTGGGCTCTCCCTGAACACCTTGACAATTGCTCTGACTTTTGAAATAGCATCGCTCACTGAATCACCAAAATCTGCATTGTAATCATCTGGCAAGGTAACTTGCCAGGGTTCGTCATCATTTTCATCACCAGAGCTCTCAAAAACATCATACACTTGAACTTCTGCGTCTTAATTTAGCATCCTTTATATTGTAATGTTTCTGGTATAAAACATCACAAACTGCGAGATGCAGTCCACGAGAATGGCATACTTAGTGGATGATGCCAGAAAGCCTCCCTGTTTTGATCATTACTGAAGCACCATCTGTTACCATGCGAACAATGTGATCCTTCATGGTCAATTGAAAATCTTCCAATTGCTTCTTTACAAGATAAAGAAAACACTCTGCTGTCATTGATCCCTTGATTCTCAACATTCCAAGTGGCTGTAATGTGGCATCATTCAGGTGCAAATTCAGGCCCACGTACCTTTGGTTTTTGATTGACGTCCACTCATCCAAGGAAATAAAAAATCTTTGTTTGCTGTTTATTCTTGCAGCCAATTCTTGCTTAAAATTTGTCTTGATTTTGTCTGTGAATGAAAGAAACTTCTTTCTCATGGCTTTTCTTGTCGTTGGAATCTTGAGGCCTTGAGCAGCCCAACCATTTTGAATGTCCTTGCTTTTCTCAAGCTTGTGCATTGGCAATAAATCTACAGCCAACAGTCTTGCAAGAACAACCTCAGCAGAATCTTTTTTCTGCAAGCATGATGGAATTGTAACTTGTTTCTCTTTTAATTTGGTATTAAATTCCTTGGGTTCAGAGCTTTTTTTCAATTTGATGCCTTCTTTCTTCTGTAAATGATAGATTAAAGACGTAGTAGCTTGCTTTGGATAGAACTTAGCTGAGCAGTATTTGCATTTCACAACTGAATCATCGCCTGACTAAACAAGAACATGTTTCCAAACTTCTGACTTCTAGCCACTAGGCTCTTTCCAATCACTTACTTGAGTTTGACATGATGGGTTGTTTTTTAATAATCTTTGAAAACAGACTAAAAATTAAAGCAAAACAAGCCAGTTCAGTAGCTGAGATACACCTGAAAACAACAAAAACTGGTTAATCGAGGCAATCGCTAAAACTTGATACTCTTATCTTGAAAATTTGTTTAATCTCTATAGGCTTTATCACAATTTAAAATTACTTATAATTCTCAAGTCGTCCAAAAAATACTTAAGTAGGTAATAGGTAAAAATTTTACTTAAGTACTTACTTACTTGAACCCAGCACTAGTTTTAACAGAACTGATTCGGCTAATAATATCAAAGGAAACGTTGCTGAACGTAGAGGTGGCAGTTTTTTGTCGTATGTTGCCCTTTAAAAGAGGGGTGTGCAACCTGCGGCCCGCCACATTCAATTTGTTGGTCTTGGTGTAGTGATCACTAGTTTGAGTGATTGGCGATCGTACGTTGAAATGAAGATCGTTGATGCGGCTTTGTTTGCTTGCTCCTTGACCAAACCAATTAAAAAAGGTATGGATCCATTTATTTAACGAATGAGATAAACAGAAACAATTTTAAACCAACCAAACCAAACTGCAGAAAGTAGAGTATTCATTCTCAAAGCTTTTTGTCTGACACTTTTCAAGAGAATCCGTCAGAAATAGAGTGAAAAGGTGAAGTGAGTCACTTATATAGAGACACAATTGACGAAAAAGAAAAAAAAAGGGAAAAAAAGCTACATCGTGATTGGTAAGAGAAGCGACCAATGGAAGGAGCGGAAACTAATGTGTAATTTTTAGACTATAAACGAATTCTTTTTGTTTGCATAAATTTGGTTTGGATGTTTTGATGTACGTGGCTTCAAGGGTGGAAAGATGAAAGGAAGTACGGCCACAAACAAGCTCCTCCGCATCGTTACTACTATTTTCATCTTTATCATCCACGCTCAGGTCATGTATCAACCCAAGCTGGTTGAATACTTCAGATAAAGTGAACTTTTTACTCATGATTACAGGCCTATTTATTATACTATTTAAAATGTCAGCTACAAATATGTAAATATAATCAGATACAGGTACACAAAAATTCATCTTAATAAATGCTCATAAAAGTCTCAAAGTAAAATGCAAAGCGTGCTTACTAACTTTGGTCCTTCTAGCCTTTCTTTCATTGACAAATTTACAGTAAAAAAGCTATCAAAGCAGTTGGCAAAGCAATGAAAGAAATTATTGAGTGGACAGCAGTGGCGAACAGAGGTCTAGTGATGCTCAGGGCCAACTGCTTGATTTTATGCCCCCCTCCTAAACTGTCAAGTACTCCAGAATGTGACAAAGACAGACTCTTGAAATACGTAAAAGCTAGTGTTGAGAAAAAAAATTCGAAAAGTTAAACTAAAATATTTCAAAGAGTATATTTTGTTTTAATGTGTTAATTTACTCTTTCGCTACCAAGATCATCATATGATGATATTGCGTTTTCAGTGTTTTCCTCAAATTTTTTTAAAAATTGAGTTACAAAATTAGTTTACTAAAAAATCGATTTGTGACTTTATTTCTAATCCGATTTTCATAAAACTTTCAAAAGATCACCCTTAATTCCTCACACATCGGCAAATGTACAATTTGTGCCCTAACGCATGAACTTTGTTTTCCAAAAAGGGTTAAAAAGACCAAGAACCCAGTTGCAGACGACAAAAATTGCCAAATTCTCAGCACGTGCCAACTACCTTCAAATCAAATTGAGTTTACCGTAAAACCAAACCCTTTATCATTAACACAGTCTGAAAACTACTCTTTTGGGGCAGTATTTGACAAAATTTCAAGCAATAATGATAAAATTTACTTATTAAAATTTTTAAATTTTTTAGGGATCTCAAAACCCTCCAAACAAATTTGTATGGTAAGTAGATAAAAGTAAATTTAGTGCATAAAAAATATGGTATGTTGCTAAATATTGGTTTCAATTGAAAGCTTAGGAAATTTGCTTTCCAGCAATATATAACTTTAAATAGTTTAGGCTAAACGATGCATGATATTTACTGATCAAAAATGGCTACTGTACATCATATCAGTTCAAAACCCCCCAAAATTTTTTGACTTACCTTCACTAAATTATAATTTTTGGAAAAACTACACTCTATAAAAAATTAAAATAAATGGCAAATATTTCACCACTAAAGTCGTCATTTTGTATCGAGTTTCCAAGGAAACTAAAACTAAAGTACAAGTTTAAAAGCTAGCAGAAGTTTGGCTTCTCCAAATCAAAGTTTACTGTATCCCCATTGTTTCTCAACAAATGAGAGGGGTGTAAAAAAAATTCTTTTTCATTGTTAGTGATAACATATTCTATTTAAACTTGATATTTTCTGAATCTTGAAGAAATTCCCTGTTCAAAAATACATAATGTTACATGTTTCAGGCTAGCCTCTAGCAGATAATGACTGATCATATTTTAGGTACTACATTTAACTAAAAGAATTTGGTACCAGTCAGTACCGGTTAACAAAAAGGTTATGAGCCTCAGAAAGTTGCAAATTGTGGAAAACCTAGGTTTTTTGATAAGTTTTGATAAAAAAATTTTTTTGTTTTTATTATATTTGAAATCTTCAAGAAATAGAGATTTCAATGATATACAACCCTTGATGTAGAAGTAAACAGATGAGTAATGATTTACAAACAAACTTGGGGTATTTTATGATAATTAATTATGATTGATCACGACAAATTATGACAGTTTTTCGCACTTCCAACTTACAGATATTTTTTTTCGCAATTCACGTGGTAGCGAAAGAGTTAAAGATTAAGGCATACATTTACAAGAAAAATTCATGTGGTGAAGGGTATGCATTGAGGAACAAGACATTGCGTTTATGCATGCAAATAATTATCAAATAGGCCCACCAAAATGGTCTATCATAGATATATATAACTTCGTGAGGCATAATAGGAGATAGAGTTGTCTATTTTTTTCTATTAGAAATAATATCTGAAATTGTACAAGTGCAACCATGGAGTTTGATGCATTGCTGGCTTGCTGTCCTTCATGTTTTTGTGAGCTATACAATAAAAATACTTTAAAGACATTGTTTAGTGAAAGCAGACAAAGAAGTAACTCTTTTTGCTAAACTAGAACATGTGATGATGTGAACAAATCAATTAGACCTGGGGTGGGCAAACTACAGCCCGTAGGCCCGCCAGAGCATTTTGTGCGACCCGCCAACACTTGTAGAAACTTCCATATATCTAATTTAATATGACAGGGGTAGGCTATACTTATCGTACTAAAGAGCGCAAAACGTTAGAAGCCATCATTGAAAGAGCGGCTACGCAATTCTTAGTTTGAATTGACGCATTTTCCATCCAAATGGAGGGTAATTATCTTTTTTTTGGTCACCATCATTTTCAAAGTCACGTAATACGACATTGCAAGAAGTTATCGCAAGATTATAAGCTAATGCAAGCTCTTGCATTGAATACAGCTATTGTAAAATTTTAAGCACTGGCCCTCGGCCGCTCTCAAATGTTCAATGCGGCCCTCCGACTAAAAAGTTTGCCAACCCCTGAATTAGACACTTACACTTTACGATTTCTCTTTCCCATATGAGGTCTTCTATCGGAAAATATTTGAACTACTTCATTTTTCAGATCTGCTGAAAGGAATTCTCTTTCGATGATGATTAAAGTCAAATTTGTTTGGCCTTCCTGTAGCATAGATCAGTGGTTCTCAAACTGTGCGTCGTTTCAATTTTCCAAAGGCGTCGCGGAATATTTTGGTTTTGTGCCATTAAGTCTAGGTTGCATCAAAAAAACTCTGATCGTAGATTCCTTTTTTACTTTCTTCTGACATTTTCAAAATAGTGTTTTTAATACACTGTTGTAACGGTTGACTTGTTATTCAAGAATCAAATTGCAGAAGTTTAACTTAGCTGGCGAAAAATATATAAAGAATAAAGCATTCAGTTGTATGTTGGACGAAAACAGGAAACATGAGTTACCAACTTAGAAGAGCGTAATTTTACGATTGAAGATGACAGACCAATTCAAAATCTCGGGCGCATAGGGGCAGTTATTTATGTAGATTATGGGTCACATTTATCTCGCAGTACGGCAAACTAAACTGCAGGATGCTGTCTGGTGCGTCGCAAAGTCTCGCAAGCTTTTTTAAATGCGTCGCATCGCAAAAAGTTTGAAAACCACTGGCATAGATGATCTTATACATGTTTTTATCAATTGAAAATTTGAAAATGACCTCTCACAGCTTGCAATTGAAAATCCAATGGTGAGCAGTAACCTATATGCAATACACAAAGTTGGGAAGACATTCCTACCAAATTGCATTAAACATTCAAGAGCATGCTTAGGATTAGAAGAAACAGCATTTCCTCTAGCTCGAAGGAGCATAACAAAGTCATAGGTAATTACATGTGTGGTTTTTGTACAGTACATAGCAAACTAATCAAAATTTTGTAAATAATAATTTCAGTATAAAAGCTGACGCTGCAGAAGATTTTCTACGAAACATAATCCCACCTTGCCCCCCAAGCAAAATCCTTTCAGATCCATGCAGCCTGTGTTGGTAGACTTACGATACGAAAAAGGATACATTTTTAACAATTTAATAAAATGTACTTTCATTCTTTTGAATCCCCCCTACCTTGGATGCCCGGGGTCGTCCCCCCGTCGCCCTCCTCTGGACGCCACTGGTGGACAGTAATCTTTTGTGATTACTTTTTATGCGTATGTGCTTGTAATAAGGAGCTTGTAATCCATCCTGGTCACAGCTTGAAGTTCTGGCTACGTGGCTTCCTTTATTCCTGCTTGCGCCAACTCAAAATTCCAAAAGTCTGGAGAAGAGCGCTAGTAGTCACCATCTCTAAGCCCTCAAAATCTCTAGAGAACCCACAGAGCTACCGTCCCATCTCTCTGCTCTGCGTCCCTTACAATATCCTCGAACGACTGATCTACAATCGCGTCGAACCAATGTTCGACCTCTTCCTCCCAAAAGAACGGGCTGGATTTCGACACGGAAAGTCTACCGTAGATCAGGTCATTTTGCTAACGCAAAGCATTGAGTATTCTTTTAAGGCAAAAAAGAAGGCCGGTGCCGTATTTGTCGAGCTGACAGCTGCTTATGACACTGTCTAGCAACGTAGCCTCACCTGCAAGCAGCTGAGATTTCTGCCGGACAAGTACATGGCACGAATGATCATAGAACTTGTTCGGAACAGACGCTTTACCCCAACCACTGGTGCCAGCAAGCCAGGCAGGCTCCGACGCTGAAAAATGGCGTCCCACAGGGATCAGCCTTGGCTCCTCTTCTTTTCAACGTATATATATACAATCTGCCTTCCACAACCTCCAAAAAGTATGCCTACGCTGACGACTTGGCGATACCTTACTCAACTGGAAATCGCAAGGTGTTGAAAAGAACTTTGAGCGAAGACATGGCTACACTTTCTGCCTTTCTCCAGACTTGAGGGCTAAAGCTCAGCCATGCTAAAACGATGACGGAAGCTTTTCATCCCCAAGATGGAGAAGCCAAGCATAAGCTCAAAGTTAATAAGAATGGTAAAATCTTATCATTTTGTCCAGCGCCGACCCATCTTGGTGTGAAACTGGACAAAACGCTCACGTACCGTCATCACCTTGAGGCATTGCGCACAAAACTACCCAGGCGCGTTTCGCTGTTAAGGCGCCTTGCGGCTTCAGGATGGAGCGCTGTTGCCCAAACATTGCGCACAGCTGCCTTGTCCCTGATCTACTCGACTATTGAGCACTGTGCACTAGCTTGGTGTCGCAGCGCTCATACTCGACTCATTGACAGCGTTCTTAATCACGCTTTGCGCATTGTCACTGGATGCCTACGTCCCACTTCAACGGACAATCTTCCAGTTCTCTCAGGCATCCAGCCAGCTGAGCTTCGCCGCCAAGGAGCGACACTCTCCTTGGCTAATTGCAGTTCTTTGGACCCTGGGCACATTCTGCATGACCAGCTGACTGAGTCGCAGGCTGCTAGCAAGGAGAGACTGAAATCCAGACACCCGTTTGTTCCTGCCGCCCGGAAATTACTGCACAACTTATCTGAGTTGGGCATCTGCGCTGTCCAATGGACGAGCTTGGCATGGGACACAGAGCACTCAAAGAGTACGTCAGCGTCTGTGTCTACATTCTCAAGACCAGCACAAGGCTTATTGGAATGAGTTTGATCAGAACAGCTTGGGTCAAACTCAATCGTTTGCGTACTGGCGTTGGGCGTTTCGGTTCGTCCATGCACAAATGGAGTCTCGGTTCTTCAGTCAAATGCGAGTGAGGCGCTAGTGAACAAACTGCAGACCACATTATTTTAGCATGTCCCATACATCGGGCATCTCGAGAAATAATGGGTCTGATAGTTTTGGATGACGAAACAAGGTGCAGGCTCAACTCCGTCACTGCTAGCATCTGATCTGGGCAACACAGCAGGCTGGGGTGATAAAAGAATAAACCTTCAGCCCTCATCCTTTTCGTGTGTCTGACCTGGATCTTGGATACCCTGCCATACGACAAAGAAGATGCGCATGTGATTCGTTTTTACCCGAGAGAAACAGTTACTAGCTGTATTTCTATTGCCAGATTAGCCTAGTTTTAACATAAATTCTAGAATAAAGCTCACGCACCACAAAATGAAACAGCCACAAGCCCGTTCTTCTTTTGATGCATTATACTAGCCAAAATCCTTTGTCCATAAAATGTGAACAGTAGTGCAACAACGTGTTTTTTCAATAAAATATAAAATACAGATAATTATTTTTCATTTTATCTTTTTCCTACGCAAAGGAAATTTATAAATTTTTATCATAGCCAAAAAGGAGCCGTATGGGGTGATATTTTCAATAGCATCAGTACAGTTTGTGGCTAGTGTCGACAAGAGGTGGACAGTAGTGCGGATAAAAGTTGATTTGGTCGACAAGCAATCAAGACAAGCCAATAACAGCGCTAGCATAGCAAAGCGCGCCAAAGAAAGATTTTGCAATAGCAAAATGGTAAAGCAAGCGCAGCAAGAGGCCAAATTAGAACGCTGTTAGTCATCGAAGTGTAAACATATTCTTTCTGTCTGCAATACATGGGTCGCTGAGTCTTGATATAA
This sequence comes from Trididemnum clinides, assembly GCA_963675345.1. NCBI lineage: Eukaryota > Metazoa > Chordata > Ascidiacea > Aplousobranchia > Didemnidae > Trididemnum > Trididemnum clinides. The sequence continues at coordinate 12,929,784 of OY776297.1, read as the reverse complement.
ACCGCCTCTAATACATAAAACGCTCAGATCGCCAAGAAAATCCCTCAGCATTTTACCCTCAAACGATAAGGTTCGGAAAAGTGCGCTGTGTACTTGAGGGTTCCATGGATAGGTAAGCCTCCACAAACTTGGAAAAAGAAGTCAAAACAGCTGTGGAAAGTCGCTATGGTTCCGTCAGCACTCGCTTGATCTTTACGTCAAAGTGCATGCTGCCAGCACCTCATAAGAGTGTTCTACCTACACTCAAAAATGCTTTGTCATACATGATATCAAGAGTCACTGTGATAGTCACTACGTAAGGCGAACGTCTCAAGGACTACAGGATCGCATCAAGCAACATGTTCCGCCATAGTTTAGACTACAACTGAATTGTCCACGCCAATCTCAACCAGACAGATCGTGCAAACGAAACGACACTAAACCGGACAGTGACTCTGCCATTGGTCAGCATCTTTCAAAAAATGAACAATGTGCATTAAACTGTCTCAGAATAAGTATACACCACATTGTGATATTAAGCTACAGAAAGCGATTAAAGATATTGTCGCAAGCATTGGTGTAAGCAGGGGCTCCAATGCGCGCCCATCTTTAGGAGCAGTAAGATGTCTATTTCATGGATTATTTGCCAAATAAATATGGTCCTTGCCCCCCGTCAGGAAATCGTGAAACGTGGTTGTGGGCTGCCATGACTGTAACTACAGCATGTATTTGTCCAAATTTAGCGCTGTGGTTGCTCGATCTCCAAAAAAAGGTCATTACCGTACACTTTGGCACAATTCAGAGTTTAGACCACCGCTAACATCAATTTCCAAAAGAAAAAGGTCTGTTCCCAATTTTAAGCACTCTGTTCATCGTTTGCTATTCTCCAAAAACAAATGTCTCGAGCCCCCCTAAGAAATTTCTGCGTACGCTCATGGTCGTAAATGCCAAAGTAGTAAATATTGAATTTCCCGAACCACTGTAAAACATATACGATACTGGCTAAACAGTCGCAAAATTTCACCGTGACCAAGAGGATGTTGATCACAACACAAATAGACTTAATCTAATTGCCTGCTTTTGTTCATTAAACAACTTTTGCAATATTTTTACTGCTATGATGACTTTAGTGAGCCTATGGCATTGGTAGCGTTTGTGCCTTTAATTTAAACAGGTAAAAGCTGACCTTAAAAGAGTTAAGTCATACTAGATGGCTGAAATCACCAATTATTTTCATTGCCCTAGGTAGTTTTCTGCTTTCACTTACAATTTTTAAGTTTCAAGTTTTCAACTCCGTAAAAAAAGCGGCTCTGCTAGAGTAAGTTGTGAAAAGCAGCAAAATGTTTTATGATCTTTTGAAAATACAAATTAGGTTATTGGCTCATAATTCAGCTTTGAGGAGAACTTGCCGCATCCAAGCAGCTGCAATGGAACAGAAAAGGCGGGAAATGACAGGCTTAAAGGATTTCGCTGAAGAAAAGACAACCTAAGCCTACGACTCAATTTTCCAGAAGAGGAAGACCTTGCTATAGTGTCAAAAGGAACGATATTGTCACGACGCTTCCACTTGCAACACCAAGTTCAACCACGAAGCGCTTGGCGTATGCAGTTTTCCACAGACCTGAGCGAATATGAGCTATAATGACATTCAAATATTGCTTTGTTTTGTGATGGTTAACAAGATTGTTTTTGCGCTAGTTTAGAAGATTGTTTGTGCGCTGGTTAACAAAATCGTTTTTGCGATGGTTGATTTATTTGTTTTGTTGCTCAGTAGCTCGTTTTCACCTTTTTGTTTGAATAATCGATAATTTTTTAAATTCGGAAATAATTACTACTTTACGAACGTATCAGTGTTCAGGTGGTCCAGAGGCCCCGCCCGATGGTCCATTGGTCCCCACACTGTGGTAATTTTTGACCACAATTGTTAACTATTTGAAGTAAAAAAATTTGGATAAAGTAAATGAAAACAAAGCAATTTTTTACGGTAAATATATGTAGCAATGCTTAGACTTTGTTCATGGATTTTTACCCGCCGGATGGTTACCCACCGGTGGCATCAGATGTTACTAAGAAAAACTGAAATTCGGTTCAAAGGTCCCACATTGCCCCTACTACCTTTGTGAGTTAATCTATCCCTGTTGACTAAGCTACTTCAGAACAGTGCTTATGAGAAGAAAGTCCATGCCGCAAGTAGATTAGGCCTAAGTTACTTCGGTGAGAGAAAGCTACGGACGAGCCCACGAAACAAGTTAAATTTTAATCAGCCTATTCATTACCCTATCTTTTCCTATTTCAAAATGCAAGTAATTTTGTAAGTATTGGGGGCTCCCAAATACGTTTTGTGTCGCATTGAAAGATTTCTACAGAAGGTTTTCTTCCCTAAACTGGTTTGCTATTAAGCAGCAGCGGCCTACAGTCGCAACCTAACGCTTCTGTTGTAATTATACTTACGAATTAAAGGTAGACTTTCAGTTGATCGCTAAAATGCGGCTTTATGACATTACAAAAATTATTCTATTAAACCATCACGCTATGACGAACAAGGCAACCTAATTCAGTCCTCTATACCAGTGGTCTCCAACCTTTTTGTTTCCACCTACCGGTCTACGTTTGATAATTCTACCGCGGCCCACCAAAAGGGAGGGGGAAACGCAGATTGTTTTTAATTTACTTGTATTTGAGCATGCATTCAAAATAAAATTATTTGAACCATAAAACGAATATTAAGTGATTTTAATTTGCAAAATTTTCAATCCATCTTTAAATTAATGAGAACCCTGAGCTTGTTTCTCTGCAACGAGACGATTCTATCCGGGAATAATAGGAGATAATGACACTAGAAGTGTCTTGCTTACGTCCAGGTTATTCCGTTGTTTTGTTTTGGTTGCTGCCATTGCAGAAAACCCCGCTTCACACATATAGGATGTCGGAAATAGTAATAGGCTTTTAAGCGCTGTGGTGGCGATATCCGGGTATTCCGCCATGACCTTAATCCAGAACACTGGCAGAGTTGTTGTGTCGAACGTAGCTTTAAGGCTGCCGTTATTTGCAATCTCCAGCAGTTGATCTTCTTTTTGCACAGACATGCCAGATTCACCTGGTTTGCTGACAAATGGGTTGCGCATCCATTCTTTACCAGTTCGTGGGTCTTTTGTACATGGAAAGTAGCGCTCAGAATCTTTCAAAAGCAAAGACAGATGATCGTGCACCAACTTCGAAAATGAGGCTCAGGCTTAGTTTCGCCCAACATCCCCTCTAATGTTTGAAATATATCCAAAATACCATTGTTCACGCGCAGTCCCTACAACTCCAGTTTCGCTTTAAATGCAGCTGCTTTGTCTGCCAACTTGAAAACAGTTGTCATTTTCCCTTAAAGGGAGAGATTTAGTTCATTGAGCAGGCTGAATATGTCACACAGATAAGCAAGTATTGCAACCCATACCTTGTCACTGAAATGTGCTGCCAGAGGTGACTTCTTTTCTGAAAGAAATCTTTGCAATGGCTCTCGTAGTTCAAACACTCTGGTTAGCAATTTTCCTCGGGATAACCATCTTATTTCTGTGTGCAAGAGTAGGCGTTTATGCTCTGCATCCATCTCCTCACAAAGTTGCTCAAATAGACGCGAGTTAAGGGAGTGTGCTTTGATGTAGTTAATAACTTTAACGACATCATTCGATACGCTGTTTAAATCCGGACACATTTTTCGACTTGCCAGCATTTCCCTGTAAATGATGCAATGAGTAAATTCACTCTCAGGAGCAACCTCCTTAATCCGAGAAATTAAACCAGACAATCGTCCGGTCATGGCAGCAGCTCCCTCTGTGCATATGCCGACACAAAAAAAACATTTTGATTTTCCTGATATATAACCATTCAATGACTTGAATAGTTCTGCTCCTGCGGTGTTGGTTGGTAAAAATAGCGCACATAACAACTCCTCATGCATATCTTCCTGATAAAGATATCGTGCATAAACACGTAGTATTGCGTTGTTGTCGATATCTGTAGATTCGTCAACCTGGAGTGCGTACCACGGCGATGTATTAATCCTCTCCAACAATTGTGCTTCAATGTCTTCGGCTATTTCTTCAATGCGCCTTGTCACAGTGCTTGCTGAGAAAGGCACATGCATTATCTTTTTAACAGCAGCCTCTCCTAGAAGCTCACGGCAAATGTCTTTAGTGGAGGGCAAGATTAATTCTTCAACGATGGTGAATGGCTTTTTCGCCTTAGCAATACGGTTAGCCGCCAAAAATGATGCTCTCAATGCATTCTCATTTATTAATGTAGTGGCCCTCAAAAATTTTTCCTGTCCTTCGTGTTCCCGTTTTTTTCTTTCAAAATACTCCAGGGGCTTGTCTTTTGATGTAACGTGCTTGCTGTTCAAGTGGTGAAGAAGTTTTGACGGTTTCATTGACCCATTTGAGAGCCGGTCACCGCAAAGTATGCAGAGCGGTGTTGGTGCGTGGGTATCACCTGTCGTGATAAATCCATACTTCAAGTAGGACTTATGGTATTGTCTGTTAGAAGTTTTCTGTTTCTTTGATGTTGAAGGCGCTTCTGTCTCTTCAATGGGCCTTTTCCCATTCACAATGAAGTTTTCTAACGACGTCTGTTTGGTACTCATTTTTGATAAATTTTAACACACAAGTAACTGACCGTAAAGATTTAATGAGACATAGCGTAACTAAAAAATAGCTTAAATGGGAATAACTTCACTAAAAAGAATAACTTCTCTAAAAAAGAAAGCTAAATTAGCCTGGAGCAGCAAAGCAGAACACATACCAGAATTAACAAACAACTGAGATACTAAAACTGTACTGTTAAAAAACATAAAGCTGTGCTCTGCGTAAATGTCCAGGTTCAAGATCAAAATAACAATTCAAAAACTTCAGCATAACAAGGGCTTGTGATGTAATAAACCAAGGTTATGATTTGGATTGCGTAAATGTCCTTGTGCGGACCGGCACCAACTGACCCACGGACCGGTACCGGTCCGCGGACGGGGGTTGGGGACCACTGCTCTATACCACACAGTTGTGTTTATAGCCGTCTTAGATGTAACCATAATTTTACGGGGGCAAGTGCCCTATTTTTGCCTAGCCCAGAGCACGCTCTTGTTTTGTAAACAGTTCGCAAGATTTAAAAATCTTTGAACCATTTAAAAACTTAGATTGACTTGCTTATACGAAATTTCCGAAATTCTTGAGAAAAGTCGAAAGACTAGCAACTATTGCTAGTGGCTGCTCTTCGTTTGTGTAGTGATATGCAAATGGTGTAAATCTGTTATGCAAAGCATTAGGCTATATTTTATGACGCAACATAACCATTCGTCATTCTATCTAAAGCTTTCTATGTATTTAGTTCTCAAAAAATATCTTCGCCGAAACTCTAAAAAATTTTTTAATTATTTCAGTTTTATTTGAAGTCATTCATACAAAAATCTTTGGAATTTGCTTTTCCTTCTAGGAGGGTCGCAGTAGCTGTATCAAAGTATCGTCACTTTACCGTCTTTGACTACATCTGCTTACTCAATTAATTTGATTCTAACCCTTAACCAAGCCAAGTCGCTTATTCAACTCGTACGCCTAGTTTTAAGGCACCAAACCAGGGCCTCATGCAAACAGATTGTTGTTTTTCGGGGCAAAGATTTTGTCTCTGGTAGCCCCCGCGTCAAACCGAATCAAAAACCGGCATAAACCGCAATTTTTCGTGAACCTACACCTCTAAGAGATTTGGTACTGGCGAACTAAACCGAACCTGAACCACAAATTTTATGAGGCATTGAAACTGAAGCGGTAAACATAAATTTTGCTGAACCTAAACCGCAACAGCGTTGTTGTTTAAACGATTTCACGAGTATCGCAGATGCATTAAAAAAAGGAAACCTAAGCGCATATTCAGACTAGCTCTTTGAACTTAGGTTTGTGTTCCGCCAATCGCCATGTAGTTTTTTACAGCGATTTGACTTCATAAAGCGTAGTCTTTTGAGAATGTGACGCAAAGACTTCATAAGCAATTTTTCACAAAATTGATTGATATTGTGGTAAATTAAGTGATCTCGTGTTGTTTTGTAAGGAGTTAAGTAAATATAGCTTCAAATTAGACCCCTACAACGAACCGAACAATTAGCCCCTACTGAGAAGTAGTAGACGTTACAACCGGGCTTCTACGGACTATTTCTAAAAGCCTTCCTTTGTTGTATTGTCTTTCTTTGGTCTTTGCCCTCTGGTTTAATAAGGCCACATGTTTGATTCATATATATAACAGGTGCATCTGCTCGTATATATATAGTGACCACGTGTATTTTCGCTATTCTTGTCAAAACGTCAACGTGGCGAAACGAGTAGTAAATTTTCGTTTTGGCCTGATTATGCCTCGGATTTCTGTTTGGGCCTAAGTGTTGGTCCCTCTGCTTAATTGTTATCAAGGCTGTATGGTAGCCTTTATCGCCGTGAATTTTCGTTCTGCGCACGCTGGGAGGAGGTGCGCATATTTGTAAATAAAATACTGCAAGAAAGCTTCAACCGCTTCCTGTTTTTTGTTTGACGAAGCAGAAAGGATCCGTAGAGCTAATATTACTTACTACCTCCATCCCAAGGAAGAGGAGGGGTAAACACACACACACACACACAAATATAATGCAACGAAAGCAAAAACCGTTGAAACATACGGTAAAAACAGGCGAAAAATTTGATCCAAAAAACCCGCTCGTCTTCATTAATGAATCGTAACTTTTCAAGTTTGAAGCCGAACCTCTTACATGCGACTCCGGTGAACCCGAACCGTACCTGAATTTTTTTACGTAGTGTTATGTGGAAGACAGGTGGCCCAGTTTTCCAAAGAGAGGGTTGGTGGCAGGAAGGGCATCCGACCGTAAAACAAATGCCATGTTATAAAAATGCAGATATCTGCTGTGGCGACTTCTAATTGGGAATAAGCCGAAAGACAAAGAAGAAGTGTTGAACGTTCATTGTGGGCAAACCAACAAAAATAAATTTTGCAGAACCCGAAGCGGAGCGATATTCTAAACTGCTGACGCCCAGCTGGTAGCGTTTAATAGAATGTAGTCTTACGATCACTACCCATGGAATACGTTTTAGTGGCTGCTCTTTTTAGTCCTCACGCGTATTTGTAACAAAATTTTTATCCGCTTGGGTATTAGGTCTAATATGTCGCTCTACTACATTACGTTGTTTGAAGATCAATTTTGTACAAAGAGTACCTACCATAAGCGTATGTTTTGGGGAAAAAATCTACTTAAAGATTTCTGCGGACCAACTTTGTTTACTCAACAAGGTACGCTGTGTAATAACACACAAATATCCAAGCGAATATCTATTCCTCCACCCTTCGCACAAAAATGCTTGAGAGCAGAAACATGCACTGTGTAAAAATGATGGAATGGTCGACTAGAATTCATTTGCGCGGTGAAGGTTACTCTTGAAGAAGTGTGAACCTCGAGGCGAGTTAGCAAAAAAAAGGAAAGGGGATGAAAGCCACGTTTAGATCAGGGTGGCGAGTTAACTTACACAACCTGCAAAGTCAGATTGCCCACCCTCCACTTTACACCCACGTAATTATTTTAATACAATTTTGCGGCGTAACAGACTACCACTCTTGAACGAAGACTTTTGCTGTGTTCAGGAAACGAGGAAATGACTCCTGATGTTTTTCGCCCGTTTTCGAAATTTACTAATATTTTGAAAGAAGGATTATCTATCTAAAAACCATTAATATTTATCAACTTTTTTCACAACTGCTTCTTGGTTAAAGCTGGCTGAACAGACATTCTTAAGGCGATGTTCTCAAAAGAGAGAGAGAGAATTTATTTGATTTGCTTTGCGCACCGACACAATAATCAGATTGATAATACACACAAAAAAAATCATTAGTAGCAAAAGCCAGGGAGCATCGAGGAACCTTTCGGTTATCGAGTCGAGATACTCCCTGATCTCAGCAGATTGAGATATAAGCGAGATGTATTAAGTGACGCTTATAATTTGAGTACATTATGTAAAAAAAAAGAGTTGAGTTCAAGTTTTTATCAAATGATAAAAAAAAATAAAAATAGAAAAAAAAAGGAAACGGAACAAACAATAACCATAAATATTCTTTACACAATCAAAAGCTTTTGCAAGCGTTAATATTCATTTATTAACTTTAGTTTATACGCTTTTTTAAAAGAAACCCAGTGCATGCTTTTTAATTCGGATTCAAGGTTACCCCACAGCTTTGAACCTCTGTGAGAAAATAGTTTTTGGCTAAATAATTTATTTATTCGGGGGCGGTAGTAAGTAGTCGAATTAATTAATCTCGTTTCATGTTGATGAATAGTATTTAACTTACGAAAAGAATGGTAAAAGTTTTTAGGTAATTGACTATGATGGAGTTGATACATAAATTTAGCTAACTCAAGTTGATATATGTCTTCTACTTTTAATACTTGAAGTTCTTTATACATTTGTGAAGTTGGCGTATATAAGTTTCGAAACAATATTATTCTCAAAATTTTATTAAGCCTTACTTGAATTATTTCTTGTGAAGTTTTATTTGCTGTTGCCCACGCAGTAATTCCATATTGAATTCTGCTGTATACAAGACTATAGTATAGCATGCAAAGGGTTTCTCTTGAAACAAAATTGCGCAATCTGTAAAAGAGTCCTGTACATCTGGCAAGCTGCGTAGACAAATAATTTATTTGCGACGTCCATTTGAGATTGTCGTCAATGAATAACCCAAGGTATTTAACAGTATGCACTCTATTAATAGTAATACCGTTAAGAGCTACTTTAAAATTACAATGACAAGTTTTAAGGGGTTGCTTGTTTATTAACATGTAGTTAGTTTTTGAAAAATTTAGGGATAGCTTATTTTGACAGAGCCAGGAGTTAACTTTTTTGAGTTCTATTTGAACTTTGTGTTCCAGGTTTTTTAGATTGTTATCAGCCATCATCAAGCAGGTGTCATCGGCAAACAATGTGGTGTCAAAATTGGAAATCAACGAAATGTCATTAATGTATAACAAAAAAAGTAGCGGCCCAAGGCAAGATCCCTGGGGTACCCCACATGATACTTTAGTATATGAAGACATAAATTTACGTACATTAGTATATTGATATCTATTTTTTAAGTAGCTGGTTAATAAATCCAGAGGTTTACCACGAATTCCAAAGTTACGATACAATTTATCTAAAAGAATGTCATGATCAACCGTATCAAAAGCCTTTGATAAATCCAAAAACAAACAGCATGTATATAAATTTTGATCAATATTGTTTATAAACTTGTCATATATTGAGTTGATTGCGAATATAGTTGAAGAATTTTTCCGAAAGCCAAACTGATTTTCACAGAGCAGTTCATTTTTTTCAATAAAATTAATGATGCGGGAGTAAATTAATTTTTCTAAAATTTTATCAAATTGTGATAAAATTGATATGGGACGATAATTAGAAGCTTCCTTACGATCACCCTTTTTAAAAATTGGAATAACTTCAGCAATTTTCAAGCAGTTTGGGTAGACGCCTTTACTAAAGCAATCGTTTATCAATTTGCAAAGAAAAGGAGATATTACTGATTTACTAATTTTTATAAATTTAGTTTCGGCGTCTGTATACCTGGTTGCTTTTGAATCTTTAAACGAGTCGATAATATTATTTATTTCGTTTGGATACGTTGGAATTAAGAAAAAAGAATTGATTATGCCTGTCGGCGCTGTTGCATTCGTATCCATGTCAACTTCGGGAATGGTTTCAGCCATTTTTTTCCCTATGTTGGCAAAGTATGCATTGAGATTTTCAGAAATAGTAGCAGGATTAGTTATCACCTCACCTGTTTTTGTGTTGAGTTGGTTAATGTCAACTTGTTGTGAAGGTTTTAAGTTTACTAATTCATTCACTATTTTCCAGATTTTACCGCTATTACTTTTGTTCTCAATTATCAATTCATTATAGTATTTTTGTTTCGCTTTTTCAATCGTTCGATTTAAAACATTACGATACGTTTTATAGTTTTTGTATTTTGTTTCGTCATATGTTTTACAAATCGATTTGTACAACTTATGTTTGGTTTTAATTGAACAGAGAAGACTAGAGGATAACCATGGTTTAGTCTTTAGTTTCCTTTCTTTCCTGGTAGCTAATTTAAGCGGGGCGTGTTTATTTATCACACTCGTAAAAGAGTTAATAAATTGTTGGAATTGATTATGGATTGTAGAGTCAAATGACGATAAAGATGCATTTAGAGTTTGGTTTAAGTCTTCGATAAAGTGTTCAGCTTTAAAATTTTTCATATCTCGTTTCCATACTTGGCGAGCGTTGTTTTTGAAATGCTTTACACAAGGAATTAAAGCGAAAACAGGATAGTGATCAGAAATGTCGCTAATTGCTATGCCTGGCATAAGCTGGTTATTTAGGTTGTTGGAATAGATATGGTCCAGTAATGACTTTGAATTTTTGCTCACTCTTGTTGGTTGATTTATTAGACACTTTACCGCGCTGCCTATTAAATCATCCGCATATGTTTTGATGCGATTGTTAGATTTTATTTTAATTAGGTCAATGTTGAAGTCTCCTAACACGTAGAATTCAGATTTTTTAGAATTAAGTTCATGAAAGATGTTCGTCAATGCTCTGGAAAATAGCTCAATTTGCTCCGCTGTTTGGACAGGATGGCGGTAAACAACGCCTACAATTAGTTTTTTTTTGTTAATATCTATTTCTATCCATAAATTTTCAACCGAAGACAAATCAATGTTAATAGTAGGTTTTAAATTATAAGAAATAGAACTTTTTACATAAATTCCAACACCGCCAGCAGACGAGGTCAGTTATACTTAAGACTTCAGTTCTGCTGGACGCGTGTCAAAAAATTTAATGCCAACGCGCATTGGATACACGGCGCTGCTATTGTGCTAGCAGTAGAAAGGAATGTCTACATAAAATAAAGGCCTGCTTATGGCGACGTCTTGCTGCACAATAGCAAATATGGTTGTGTGTGCGTTACGCGCGAGGGAAAGGAATCTATGCTCTTTATCGTAACGCGATAGCATTGCCCTTAAAGCATTGACGTCACGCGGCGATAAGTTGGCCAGAAACAACAAATGTCTAACATGCCTTTTGGTGTAATAACTTCGACTTATTGCGTACTGAAAATTTTTAAAACAAAAATTGAATTTAAAAAATCAGCACAGTACCTCCGCGTAAATTTCACGTCGCAATACCTGTGGTAGGTTTGCACAAGACCAGCAATACTTAACCAACTCCAAAACAAGTTAGAACACAAGCTCTTTCATGTGCGCATAACCGCTGTGGCTTTTCTCTTAACAACAAAAAACATACATCTTTCAGTGCTGCAGCAGTTTGGTAATGGTAATGCAAGCATTTATTTACAACAACATGAACAACTTAACAGAATGCCCTTTTGGAACAAGATTGAAAACCACACAGCAATTACTTATGCATGAACATATAAAGAAACAGATCATTATACCCTAAGAGGCCGGCCATACTGGTGTTTAATTGAAAATTATTTAGAAATATAAGGAGATCGTCGTGAAAAACGTCGAAAACGAAACCGGCGCAATTATTCACATGATTAATATTGTGTTAAATGACTCAAAAAGAAATAAAAAAACATGAGCAAAAGAAACACGCTTGATTACAAAGAAAAAACATGAAGTTCCACGCGGCATTCACAAGAACTTGCAGGTCAAAGTTACCACATATATTACATAATTTACAGTATCGCTTCTTACTTCTAAAAAACCGGCAGAGGATCAACATCATCGGCATGCAACAATTGCTTCTGCACGACAGAAAGCACGCTGAAGACAATGGAAAGAATTGCAAACACGAAACCAAGCCAGGCGATGTAGTAGGAGTATCCAAACACAGGATCCATGTTTTTAAACATTGCGAGAATATTCTTTTGCTGGTCTGCGGGGTCAACACTTTCTTCGTTGTGTGGAGCATCAAAACCCTCGTCAAGCATTGCTTGCCTGCGCTTGCGTTTTCCTGCGCCACCGGTACTGTAACCTGACAAGCCACCCATCGAGCTGTGACCTCCACCACCCATTATATCTTGAAATGAACTTTGCATACCAGAACCCACTTGTATCCAGTAACCATGAGGGTTGTGAAGCACATTGGTGGTTTGTTCGACTGTGTAAGTTGCCAAGCCAGCACCGTATAGAAGACCTGCAAAAAACAACTGCTTTTGTTCACCAGATCTCAAGCACATGATCGATGCTGTTGTGTGCTTGTAATACCTACGACGCTGACACATGGAACGTTTGACAAACCAATACTTAATACCGACAACAGAAAATTTGAGTAATCTCGTAAAACTGCCATATGCATTACGCAACACTAATTTTGTTAAGCAACGCGCAAGCAATACAGGGTGTTTCAAAAATTTGATATCATTTTGCAATCTAATCACTTTGCCAGCTCCTGTTTAAATGATTTAAGTTAGCACAGCTTGCATAGAAACGGACCATAATTTTGTGTTTTAAGGTTTGATGTCTTTCCTTTAAGGTATAGAAATTTATGATTGAAAAATTATTCATACTGTGTCTAAATCTGTGGCTAAATATCATTCACTAGAAGATAAAAGGCGTTTTGTGTTGAGCATGCTCGAAAAAAAGTCAAACAAGGCTGCGCAGCGTGCATTGAGTGAGTGAGCTCTCGAAAGAGCCACCAACAGCAATGCAAATTTGGACCTGCAAAAAATTTAAAGACGAAGATCGCCTATACAGGGCAGAAGGATCAGGATGACCAGCAACAGCGGAAGAGAAGGGGGAACAAGTTAGCCAAACACTCTTGCGAATCCCCATTTGTGAAATCTTTCATGGAATTTACGTACTTTTAAAATTCTTATTCAAATTGAAAAAAAGAAATCTTCTTGCCTAACATTAAATCTTTTTTCTTTCATTGAATTCATTGCGCAGTCTCTGTGATATTTACATGCCCAATTTTTGAAACACACTGTACAACCAATAACGAAAATGAACCTCAAAATGGCGGAGTGTTTACAGCCCCACTAAACCCCAAAAAAAGTTTAATATAGAACCTACAAAATTACGATGAATTCGAATTTACGACTGAAAATTTGAAATTCTCTTTCGTTGACGAGATATTTGAGAAACAATTTTAATGTTTATTATTCTATTGGTAAACCATGACATCAAATACGGGACGAATTGTTGCTGGAGCACCGTATAGCTACTGGAAAGCTAAAAAAGTAGAGCTCTGTTAGCTTATTTTTGAAAACTGGTAATAAAGTTTGAGTTTGCTTCAAACAAAAATGTTTTTAGATTGTTTTTAACTAAGTTTGATGGAGGTTTTAGGTTAACTACATTGGTTTGAAGGCTTTAATGTAAGCTAACCTTATATCGTAAATTAAAACAGCTATTGGTGTGCTTTCAAAAAGTATGCACTAGTTATTTTCAGGTTTTACACTTGCTGCAAAATTAATTTTGCAAATAGGCCAAAGTCATTCGCTCAGTGCCTTGCAAAAAATCAGTAAACAAACTCGTAAATAGAGTTCTATGTCAAGGTTAAGTATATCGTTGCTATGCTCATGTTGTGTGCCCAGTAGTTGGCTACCAGAAATTATTTTCTTGCTAAGGTCTGAATTTCCTGTTACCTTTGTATCTCAGCTCAGTTTTACTTGCTGGTAACTGGATTAAATTCAATTTTGCAAAACCATCATTTTTGACGTTATGGATTAGCGGGGTGCTATGCCTCTCACCTAATCATAATGTCAGTTTTTCCTATAACGGTTACAGATTACAGAAATATTTTTTAAAATTGATAGTTTTGTGTATTTGAATTTTGCTAGTGATGCAGAAACAACCACAAAATGCTCTTAATAGTGTTTTGAATTTCCAAGCATACTCATTACATGACATTTTTTGTTACAGTAAATTATTGTTTTTGATTTTTTAGCATAATCGTTGTGAAGTGCTATCATGGTTTGGTACTGCATTGCTGGTGAGTGCAAATTTTCCCAAAGAACTGAAGTAATTCACTATCATCGACTGCCACTCAACGATCCTGCTTTACTGAAGAAATGGCTGGCAAATTTAAAGCGAAAGCATATTTATCTTAACTAAATACTACTCTGTTCGTAGTGACCATTTTGAAAACACAACATAGCCCAGCAACAACACACTTAACCTTGACATAGAACTCTATTTACGAGTTTGTTTACTGATTTTTTGCAAGGCACTGAGCGAATGACTTTGGCCTATTTGCAAAATTAATTTTGCAGCAAGTGTAAAACCTGAAAATAACTAGTGCATACTTTTTGAAAGCACACCAATAGCTGTTTTAATGTATGATAAAAAAATAGCTTACACCAAAGCCTTCAAACCAATGTAGTTTACCTAAAACCTCCATCAAACTTAGTTAAAAACAATCTAAAAACATTTTTGTTTGAAGCAAACTCAAACTTTATTACCAGTTTTCAAAAATAAGCTAACAGAGCTCTACTTTTTTAGCTTTCCAGTAGCTATACGGTGCTACAGCAACAATTCGTCCCGTATTTGATGTCATGGTTTACCAATAGAATAATAAACATTAAAATTGTTTCTCAAATATCTCGTCAACGAAAGAGAATTTCAAATTTTCAGTCGTAAATTCGAATTCATCGTAATTTTATAGGTTCTATATTAAACTTTTTTTGGGGTATAGTGGGGCTGTAAACACTCCGCCATTTTGAGGTTCATTTTCAAAGTTTTGTTTAAAAACTCCGCCCTTCTGAGGTAGATTAAAAAAAAGAATTTCAGTTAAAAATTTCCCCCTTTATGAGATCGATTTTGAACAAAAGTCAAGTAACGCGCCTGGTTAGCGGTATCAACCCGTGGAGTAAAATTTGTTCACCGGCAAAAAAGTTTCCACACCCAGACTTAAATAATTTTGAGAACACATTAAAAATAAGCGGCCTATTTCGAATGTTTTTGCTACTTACCCAAACATAATTCAAGGCTGGTGGTGTTGTTGTACGTGAACAAACAAACAGGCTTAAAATATCTCGTTAACGTTGAATAACCAAACATACAATCTTTTGAAGAAAATAAGCGCTATGTACAGCATGAAAATCTACTTCTAGATAGTACAATAGCATGTTAAATGCAACGCTGGGAGTAGGATTCTAACACGAAACTAAAACAACAGGTCGAACTACAGTTTTTGGCTCATAGGTACAATGCACGACTTAAAGGTTTAAGTTAGAAATTTTGGTCAGAAAAATAGGTCTATGATTTTTCCATCTACGAGAGAAAATACAAAAAATGTATGTTAAATTATATTTACTTACTTCCAACTACCATAACAGCAACTGCAATCCGGCAGTAGGCTTTCACTTGAACTTGCTTTTGAGCGTTTCTGCTGCGAGAACACGAAGTCCATGTCAGAATGATGACCGCAATGGCTACTACCAACAAACCAGCAATCAGCAAACCAGTTGCTGCTTTAATTGCAGGCACCGAATCTGAAGAAAACAAAAAGTTATACTAGCAATTAGAATGATTACTTGTGTTAGCTTGTGACTTTACACAAATAGTCTGAAACAAGAGGCTTTTTACCATTTTTACAGGGCCTACCTTAGGTATTGATCCTTCCCTTTAAGCCTCTCCAAAGATTGTAAATAAGCACTAAAATCAATTTTGCTTTTCGTCCGATTTAATTATTGATTACGCATTAGTGAGATATTTGAATCTGGCTTTTAGCTACTGAATCTTTAATGCGCGATTTCATACCAGAAAATGCACAACGGAAGTCTTCTTTAACTCTAAAGACGTTGTTGTACTTGGGCTTGATAACAACAAGCGTGGTCAATGCAACCCCACAAAGATATGTGGGTTCGAACGTAGCTAGAATGTGAAGAACTTGATTATCAACAAGGTAAACATGAAGGTAATTGCCTCGGAACGCCTCAAGAACGAGTTTTGTTGTAGTTATGTTAGTTGCAGAGTTCCTGGCCTTTGTCGAAAATATCGACCTTCGCACAGAAATACGTTTCAAATAAACTTCGAAATTTCTCGGTGCTTATCCACATTGAAACGTATCTGTCAAATTCTGTTTTCAAGTCAGTTGAACGAGTTATTCTTTATTTCTTTAACTCAGTATTGATGCTACTGTCTGAAACACAGAATCCAAGCTATTGAAATTGCTGGACCTCCCTATTAATTCGACTCTTCAGAGATCAAGATTAACAATGAGTGTTTAAATGATGACATAATGCTTATGGATTTTAACATTTAAACGCTTTAAAAATGTCATCAAGGTAAGCTAGTTACAGTTGAAAAGTTTACTCTAATTGGCAGTTTTTGCAAAAGCCGGTCTTCTGCCGCGAATTAAAAAATATTGTTTCTCCTTTTCACACTTTAAAAAGGCGTTTAAACATGCTCTCCTCGAAAAACTATCGTACATTCGTATAAAAACGCAAGGTTTTATTTAGAGATTGCATGTCCATCCACAGAAGCTTGAATATACGACTGTTTAGGATTCTCGCTCTTATGTAGTTGACAACCTCAATAGCTAAGATCAAGGCTCCCCTTATTTCAAGCAGCTAAGTTCTGAATGCCAAGGCTATACAATGAAGTATGCAGTGTGAGTGTGCGTGCCTACAATAGATGGATTTTATAGGCCTACTTGCAGCTTTTTAATGCAGCCAGACCACAAAGCAAACAGCACCATTAATGCACATTGCAAACTTTTACCAGTGATTGCCACGAAAGTTTTCTTTTAAGTTTGATATAACATTAAAAATATTTGCTGCTGTTGCATGACTTTCCATTAGATGGTGGAATACCATTTCTTTTTCACGACATTGCCCGGTATGAAACGACCATAAGCCAACGGCTGCAAACAACTGTCGAACTCAGCCTTGTCATCACGATGGATAGCAAAAAAGGGAGACTTTTTTCTAGATGATTAAGCACTTATCTCTGATGTCCTGGAACAGTTTATCAATCCTTCTTTTGACGGTATCGCTTGAGAGTAAAATTTAAGAAAGGGTGTTTGCATTATCTTTGCCACAACTATCAACTATAAAGCTTGTCGCTAGTCCTGGCTTTATTTTTTTTACAACTATGAGTTTACTCAACCCAACGACTAGATCACGTGAGGAATTATCACTTCAAGCCCATCGGGGTGACAATGGTCTTCAGGTGGGGAAATATGGGGTGACAATTCTTCAAATGGGTATTAATTCGTTTGATCATCTTACGATTCTAAGATGATGATTCTTCAAGTGGAAAATTGGGGTGATGATTCTTCTTGCTATTTACAAGCAACAAGCTAATTTCGTAAGAAGTCTGGACAGCCTTCCAAGACTGCACTGAAAAAGGCACAAAACCGACAAAAAAATAAAAAACGTTGTACGTTTCTGCAATGCTTGCATTCGACGAGAACGCACTCTTATGATTTGCGGCGAAGAGGTTTCCACTTTGCACTACTTTCCACCATTGCTGCTGACGTAAACAAAAATAATTATCTTATATCACAAGTAAACAAAGCCGGTAAGTTTGCTCATCACTTGCTCGAGCAAGACAATCTTTCCAAAGGAAACCTATGGGCCATTTATACAGGGTGCGGCAGAAGTAACGCCCTTTTTGTTATTTGAGTTTTCTAGTTTCTGCTTGATTTCCTCTTTATTTTTGAAATGCACCGTTTTTGTATCTGAGTTTTCTAATTAATAATAGTTTCTTTTTAGTTTAGAAATTGTTTATTTATAAACAAATAATTTCATACTTAGAAATACAAAAACGGTGTTACTTTTGCCGCACCCTGTTATTATAATGGCAATTAGGAAAATTACAATAACTGATCTGCAGATGAATTCTCTTTAGAATACCTTGGTAGTACAGTCATGTGGCAGGCCTGAGTACTCTTAAATGCAAAGACATTTTTATAACCTGTAGCAGACTAACGAAATACCGAGTTTTAAGCCGGTACCAAGGACCATATACACAGCCAGTCAGAGGTTTTAAGTTATACAGGGTGCGGCAAAAGTAACGCAATCTTTGTATTTCTTACGTATGAAATCTAAACTAAAAAGAAACTATTATTAATTAGAAAACTCAGATACAAAAACGGTATATATCAAAAATAAAGAGGAAATCAAGCAAAAACTAGAAAACTCGAATAACAAAAAGGGCGTTACTTCTGCCGCACCCTGTATATCCCTTCAAAAAATAGGTCGACTCATGTGATCACAATGCTTGTGAACAAGAACATATGGCTAAATTGAATTGCGATACTACTCTGTTGTATGAAGATAAATCATAAACATTGCTAAAGGTCAAAATAGCACATTAAGGCGATTATTTATCTCTTTGACACAAAGCCATTAAACTGTTGATATTTTCGACTATCTGGTAAGTAATCGCGCAAGAAAAGCTTTTCAATCTAACTCTAATCAAAGCCTAAAGGAGAAATCAAATAGATGTTCGAACAGCGCTTCGCCACTCTCCCACTGTGTTTCATCCTTGCCTATCTGGTACGTGTCACAAAAAACAGCGGCAAATTTCCCATCCAATTTAACACATTGACCGCGGCGAAGTTTTCTCGGTACACGCTAACGCGTTTTATCGTAAAAGCGCATATTTCGCATATTATGCCGATATGTCAGACAATTGAATAAAGCGAAAACGTGGTTTGTAATAAAACGTAAAATTGTGTCCAAACAATAATGAAACAATCAAGCAAAATAAGACGGGTAAAGAAAGCAATTTAAGTTCGCAAAATCAATATGAAGAAATCAGTACTGTGTTGTTTGAAATAGTACGCTGACTGGTTTATCGCATTCAAATGCAGGCTTTACTGTGGAATTTTTTGAAGCAAGGAACCACACACAAAGCTGGTTTTGAGGGGCATGTTTGACACATGTAGCGAGTTTCTTTGCGTTGCTTTTGATGATTGCAAACAATGCACTTTCAAGCAGCATCTTTCTTTGAAGTTGTTGAAGGGATGTGAGCCAAATAGTGCTGGCCAGACAGACGAGAAAGATCAGAACTTTTATGATGATGAAATGCGGCTGTATCTGATGCTTGTGGGAGGTCTTCATTTATTCTAATATCAGAACTCAACAGCGAAGCAATTACACTCCTTCAAAATTTCAACTGCGCCTTTGTACCACCAATCTTTTTGTTCAAAATGAAAGCATTTACCATAGCCATGTCGAGGTGCTGTAACACAACTTTGCGGTACCGTTTTTCGTAGTGGACTTATAATAGGACATCAGTTGATCCATTCTGTCCACACCGCACATAAAGTTATTATACGATATAATAGACTCTGTTTTTTTTTCTTCCGCCCTCCTTTTGTTTGTCTGTTGCTCTCAACCATTTTTCCGGAATGATGTGTTGAGAGCATTAGCACTTCCCTTTTGTCTTGCCACTTTTCTACAACAATACGCCCTTTTCGTTTTGCAATGTGCTGTCCTTTTTTTAGTTTGGTAGAAACAATATTTTATGGGAGCTGTTTTCTGTTTTTCCTCAATGTTCCACAAATCAACGTTTTTCGATTTAGTAGAGCTTTCGCTAAAGGCACGCTTGTGTAAAAATTATCCACGTAAAGAGCATGACCACGATCTAACAATTTTTCCATCAGCTTTAGAACAACAGTTTCTGCGTGACCGAAACCAGAGAGAGGATTCATTTTTGCGCAGTATACCAGGTCATTCCACACATATCCTGTATGTTCACACAGCATGTAAAGTTTCACATCGTATTTATGTCTTTTGCCAGGAATATACTGACGAAAGATCAAGCGGCCTCTCGAAAAAACCATTGATTCGTCTATAGATATTTCTTTCCCAGGGATGTATAAAGCTGGAAATCGTTCAAGTAGAGCATTGCATATTTTTCGCAATTTGGATAAACGATCGCCATCAACTGCAGATTCGTTGTCACTAAAATGCTAAAAACGGAGTAGTAGCTCAAACCTGTCTCGTGGCATCGTAGAATTGAACATGGGAGTCGCTATCACAGGATCAGTAGACCAATAATTTTCTATGCATGCTTTTTTTACCAAACCCATAGTAAAAAGAATTCCTAGAAACCTCTTCATTTCTGTGTTTGTGGTGGCAACCCAACGTTTCATTCTGCTTTTTGCAGTTACTACTGAATGTGCTATTATTTGCTCAGCATATCTATTTCTTTTTGTGACCATAATCTTTATGATATGCTCGGTCACGAACAGCAAAAAAAATTGCACTAGCAATGACTCTTTGTTGAGAGTGACAGAATTGCTTATGCCACTTGATTTAGAAAAATTTATGTCTGATGGAGATGTGTAAATTGGTTCTACAGATTTCCAGTTGTGGTCAGCGAAATTAGATGCTGAGGCAGTATCGGAATCATCATTGCTGCTAAACAGTTCTAACATGCTCTCATTGCGAGTTGCGTCGGTAGTTGAAATATCACTAGTATTGCCTGCAGACTGAACAGAGTCATGACTGGTGTTTGCTGTTGCTGTTGATTGCAAATGAGCAACAGTGTTAGCGTCATTTTTAAATTCTGAATCACTAAAGTAGCTCTCCCTATCCGAACCATTATCGTCTTTGGGCTCCTCTTCAGATAAATCTACCAATTTAAAATTATCTACCAAATCGCTCAAATAATACTTTTTAGTTCTTTTTCTAGTAGCCATGATCATTTAGTAGCTCTATAAAAAAAATCTGAAATAAAAATTTCCGGCTATATAAAGATAATGTAAGACCGCAGTAAACTCTAAACAGTCTAACGAACTAATTGTAATCATCTTCTATCCGAAATCGCTTTCAAACATAAGAACTGCGGAGTACACACTTTTCTATCATTGTGTCTGATTTCAAATAAACTGACATTGAAAAAATAATATTAATAATTTATTTGTTGAATACGTGTGTGCTTCTTAACTTGACCTTGCAATCACTAATTATATTAATGGCGGTTGTTTGCTTTATCCCTTTGTGATGTCATAATTCTGGTACCCTTACTAAATTTATTACTTTTAATTGATGGATGTTAAGGCATATAGGTTAACTGCAATCAGTTGAATAAAATACCACTTCCACGACCGATTTCGTTCCTATTAGAACTCTGTTCCTATTAGAACTTTAACAGCTTCAGTTGAAAGGACCGATGGCGGAGTGGCATAAACCGCATGAAGCAATTCATGTGACCGTCGGTTCAATACCTGAGTCCACCTGACTAGTTCTAATAGGAACGAAACCGGTCGTGGAAGTGGTATTTTATTCAACTGATTGCAGTTAGCCTATATGCCTTAACATCCATTAATTAAAAGTAATATCTTAAACAGGCTAACACCAGCTCCTATAATTCGTATTACTAAATTTAGTTGCACAGCGGTTCGCCTTTAATGAGCATCTGTTTTAGCCTAGCCTTAGGTAACTATTTATTTAATTTTAACTGATGATGCTTTTAGTGTAAAAGCCAAACGTTGAAATAAAATGTTTACCAGCATTTTGGATTTATTCTTTTTACTAAGTTGCTAATAAATCCCATTTTTATGCTCCTGGTATACCAAATGCTTTCTCTTAAAAATAGTTGCGTATTTTACTCTGTAGGAGTTTTGTCGAACAAATTTTACAATCGTGCCTATTATTGCAATAATTATCGCTTCGTAATGAGTTGTCCACACCCCCACACACTTGTAGTGTCGCATCAGGAAGGCCGTATTTGCTATGTTAGCTTTCACATGCCATGGTTTTTCAGCTCTTTATTGCTGTTGAATCCGAAGAAAGCTTAATGAAGGATTTTGACATTGGCATGACAGATGCGAGCTAGAAGCCACAATTTTCATAACTTGCTGCTACAGTTGAACTGCAGCCGTCGCATAACTGCTGTTTAAACCTCGTTTAGGAGTTCGTTTAACTTAATACACGGTTAGAGAGTATCGATTTTGCAGAAAGCAAAATCAGATATACAGTGACAGAAAGGTTAACAGGCACTGCTTTACTAATCTTCAAAGAATGGGTTTTTAGCAGATGAAAACAGTCTTATTGTTGTAGAGGAGTTGTCTTGTGAATGTTTGTCTTGTTCACCTTATTTATGACTAGAGAGTTACATTATCACTGCCGGTCAACCTAAATCTTACATGAATCATTTAGTGTATGACATCAATTACCTTTTTCTGCATAATAACAGGTCATATGACTTGTTCTATGCGGAAGTAGTCTGCTGCTTGAAAAGAAAATTTGTGTTGATTACTCGATCCAAGTCACAGAAGTGCTTACTACGTGGAATATAAGGAGGTTATAAAATGCACTGCCAAAAGATGTGAAAACCTTAGCTTATGCACTATGTTGTCTTAACCAATATATCTGTTGAGTGAAGCCTTTTTAGAGACGAGTTAACTTTTTTTGTCGTCTCTTTGATAAGGACACACCCACAATGGAAGCCATCTTTTTTCGTTACTTTTTTTGTTTGACAGTTGTCTATCTCGCTGGTACTCGATCTTGTAGTCATGGGGACGGAGAAAACTAAGAAAATGTTTTCGCGGGCTGATGAAGCTAACAAACATTTTTGAAAGAAAACATTTCTGATTAATCACTAACCCATGATTGTTGCAGCAATCTTTTTATCGTGGCTGATGAAAGATAAGACACACTCGGGCATTATTTGGATTTGATTTAACCCAATGACCGCGAGGGACGTATTAATACGTCCTTATTTTTCCTTTTTGTACGCTAAGGACGTATAAATACGTCTTTCAGCCAACTTTGATTTCGATTGTTCAGCGTCTGGTATAATCGCCGAATCTTTTCCTATGAAAATAACTAAGCTAATTTCTTTTTTCTCTAGTTTCTAAAACTTTTTATGACGTTTCACTGAAGTTCTAAGCCATTGTATTTTTCTCAGAAAAACCAAACAACCTTGGTAGAAATTACCGCACAGTATCAAAAAGAAATAGACTTTATTATTATTATTAGGTTGTCCGGAAAATAATGGCCAATTTTAGAGAAAAAGAATTTATTAATCAAATAGGTGACACTAGACATTGAAATTAGTCAAAGTATGATCCTTGAACAGCCATGCATCTTTGCCATCTATCAACAAGATCATTTATGCCTCGTTGATAAATATCCTTTGGCTTAGATGCTAAGAAATCTTTGAAAAAAGATTCAACCTCTGCATTAGATCTGAAAGTTTTGTTGCTTAAAAAAGCGGCTAAATGCTTGAAAAGATGGTAGTCCGTGGGTGAAAGATCTGGAGAATAAGGAGGATGTGGTAAAGTTTCGTATCCCAAGTCTGTGAGTTTCTGCAGTGTCATTCTCGCAACATGAGGCCGCGCATTATCGTGGAGCAGGATTGGACCACGCCTATTCACTAATGCAGGCCTCATTTTTTGTAAATGATGATGCATTTCTTCGAGTTGATTGCAGTAAACCTCTGCCGTGATGCTCTGATTAGCATCCAGAAAGCTGTAATGAATAACACCAATCACACACCACCAAACAGTCACCATAATCTTCTGCTGGTGAAACTTTGGCTTTGGAAAATGTTTGGGTGGCTCATGGCTCATAAAATTCAATTTCAAAACAGTCGTCCTGAAATGGCCATTATTTTCCGGACAACCTAATAGAATTTCATCTATCAAATATTTGCGACCTCTTTTTTCATATTCGTTTAATGGTTACGGTAATTAAAACTAATAAGGAGCAAAAAAAGTATTTAGCCAGCAATGCTACCGCAATTATCATCGACGGGCCTGTAAACAAGCTTTAGCAGTGTCTTAAAATTACCAGTACTTTCGCCACAATACCTAGTCAGATAACGTATTGCTCTTTTTTCACATTAAGAACGAAACTTCCCAAAAATTAATTCGTTTGTTTTCGTGCATGGTTTGTGAAATTAGTTGAAAAGACTAGCGTGAAATTTTTTATCACTTATTATCAATAAGATACTGTTTTCTGAGATACGTTAAAGGACGAACGCAAAGCACACACAGTATGACTACCGCATCGTACAAAAATCTTAATTTTCTCCTTGAAAGTTACGTTGCTTTGGTCGTCAAATATTTTTAGTTTTAGATGGAGAGTTTACTTGCAATTGTAAAATCCTGCTGTTTAATTGATTACGATTGAGAAATGCAACAAGTTTAATTTTTTACCATAATTAAGCAACAATTGAAGTTCACAAGGAATTTTTGTTCTGGTGTTATAGTCTAGGTGACCTATCTAACATCCCATTATTTCAAAAAAGTCATATTTTTCATGTTCGTGTTGGTTGCTGGCATAGAATTAGGCTAATTTTATTTACATGCACTATTAACTTGACATTCTAAAATGCTCAGCAATGCTGTTGCTCAAGTCGCAGAGTTTGAGAGACTAACTTTAACAGAAATAGCCACATATTTCGCCGTGAGCGGTTAATAACCAATAAGCTACTTGGGTGCTACTATAGCGTGAGGTCTACCGACATAAAGTCACCTACCGAGATGCAGGGTGAGGTCTACCGCTTGACTCGCACATACCGAGATGCAAACCGCGTGAGGTTTGAGTTGGGGTCAGGGTTAGAACCACTGCTCTAACCCTAACCCTAACCAATGATTTTATTGGTGTCATTCTTAGATGTACGAAGTGTGTACCGTTAGAATAAATTTACCTTTGAGTGTGGAATGCATGTGTGGTGTTTGGAATTACTAAAGCTACAGCAGTAAGTGTGCAGATATAGAGGGGTGAGGGACAAATAATTCAGTGGTAGATCTCACGCTATAGTAGTAACCGGAGGTAGATCTCACGCTATAGTGTGGTAGAGCTCACGCTATAGTAGCACGGCTACTTGTTTGTGCATCTTTTTAAAGGCAGATATAATCACGCGAATTATTACGTCACTGAAGCGCAACGCCACAGTTTTGCTTCTCCCGCCCCGGAAATTTTGAAAACTCTGCGTTTATGCCCATACAATTGTTGTTCGGACTTGCTTCTAGGTCATCTTTCAAGATCTTTGTCACACAGTTTACTCCCAGTTTCTGGTGTGAAAGACGAGGTAGAGTACACAAGCTACAACTTTAAAGCTGGCGTCTTATGTAAATTAAAAAATAGAGATCCTTCGTGACAGATGACGATGGCCTGGATCAGATATTTTGAATAGAAAGACCACGGTCTTCATGGGGCCGCTACTTTATTTACCCTTCACATTGAGTGTAATTGGAAAATTTTTGACAACTTGTTTTTTAATTTTATTTGTACAACTTCCCTGAAATTTACTTTGATAATTTTTTTAAGGTCGCCTATACCATTGAGAAAAATATATAATCGGGCCACGTGCCTCCTTGCGTTTTGAAATGGGCCAACACGCCAAAAACGATTTAAAAGAACTCAACAAAAATAAAAATGCCATAATCCCCCAAAAAAACGTGTGAGGGAAAAACACAATGGGTGCGGTTATAGGCAAAACAATGTTATACGCAAACTTTAAAACTATCCTAAATTTAGGAATTCTGCATAAACTGAGGGAAATGCGTGGAAATATCGAGGGCGTAGCTTGCAAATCACTGTTGCGTTGCCGCTACTTTACGTCACACTTAGCTACCTTCGAATAAATTTTGGCCAAAGGACCAAAGAGAATTGAGGTAAACCTCATCATTATTTAAAAAATCTTGTTGGTGGTACAGAATTCAAAATAGCTCTGAAAAAAGCTGTTTGAGCCATAAGCTTTTCGTGACGCTCTCGTAAGTGACAATATCGCGTCAAAAGAGATTTAAATTCTAAAGTGAGTAAGTGTTTTATGTTGTTAGTTTGGACGTTAGGCAATCAAGACGAGCCAATGATAGCGCAATAATAAACGGGATTTAAAGCCAGCAAATCTGGCAAAAGTTGATGACAACAATTTTAATAAAAAAACGGCATTGGTCAAGCATGTCATCACCAAAGATCACCGAGTTGACTGGGATCATAGCAAAATTTTAACCTTTGAAATAGATTTTACCAAACGCCGATTTCTTGAATCTTTTTTTATTCATAATTCTGAAAATTCAATCAATGATAAAGAAAATTGTTTTTATTCTGAAATTTATGATAATTTGACGTAATCTACAGTTGTTTATTATTCGCTTTTAAACCTTTTGTTTTGCCATTTTCTTTCGATTGCGTAGCACACTATTTGTATTGCCTCGCTCGTGCTTTCGTTTATTATTAGTCCTGATGAAGAACAGCTGTATAGCTGTTCGAAACGTTGACGAATATTGAAGTTTCTTGCATGCTCGGTAAGAACTTGTATCAACTTGAATAAACGTTATCATTACCAGAAGAGCTAAATAAAATGAATAGCGCAAGTATTGTAAAGCGCGACGAAGAAAGATTTCGCAACAGCGAAAGTTAGAGAGAGCGCAGCAGGAAGCCAAATGCCGCGATTAGCGAGAGAGTTTGAGAGCGTAAACAAACTCTTTGTGTCTGCATAACACCGGGCGCCGGGTTTTGATACTAGCAGCCACAAGAGATTAGGGTAGAAAGAGCTGCATGCTGTGGCGAGGATTGAAAACCGCTTGCAATCATAGTTTAATACGCATTGATCATTTTCTATACGATGTTGACCAATGGCAGAGTCACAATCCGGTTTGGTGTCTTGTCGTTTGCACGATCTGTGTGGTTGAGATCGGCGTGAACGGGTCAATTATTTTCTAACCATCGCAGAACGTGTTGCTTGATGCGATCCTGTAGCCGTTGAGATGTTTACCCTATGCACCATTACAATTGCATATATATTCGTATATGACTAATCTTTTCTGAGTGGTTGGTAGAACATCCTTGCGGGCCACAGGCAGCATGCGATTTGACGTAAAGTTCAAGCGGATCCTGACGGAACCATAGCAGCTATCCACGTCGGTTTTGACTTCTTTTTTCAAGTTTGTGGAGGGCTTACCTATCCAAGGGACCATCAACTACGCCAGGCACTTTTTAGGGCCGAATCGCATAAGGGTAAAAAACTGAGCGATTTTCTTGGTGATCTGAGCGTTGATGACGTTTTTAGGATAGATATTGTCCAGTAATGTTTTCTTGATCCGTTCTATTTCTCCATTGAGTCTAAGCTTGGTGCAAATTATTGGGGCTCGATGCACCAATGTAGATATTAGACTTATTTAACGTTTGAGAGAACTAACGTTTGAGAGGACTAAAGAACTCCCAACTTAAATACTGGCCGGTGAAAGTGGGTTTTCGGTATACACTGGTTTCAAAACCAACATCTGTTCCTTCGACGTAAACATCAAGAAATGGTAGACATTTTCTGTTCTCATTTTTTTCAAAGGTGAATTTGTGGAATGGATGAAGTCAGTTAAGTTTGGTCAGGAATTCATCTGCTTCAGCTTCGTGATCAAAGATGGCAAACGTGTCGTCAACATATCTGAAGTATGTTGGAGGCTTCTGCGTTTGATAAAATAACTTTTCTTCATAATACCCAACAAAGATATTAGCTAAAGCCGGATCAAGTGGTGATCCCATAGCTACTCCATCTGTTTGCGTGTACATAGTGTTATTGAAGCTGAACTCAACCGTGGATGAAGCGCTCTTCATCAATTCAACAAACACGTCCTTTGGAATGAATGGTTGTATATCAGAATCGTCGTTAAGTGCATCTGAACAGATTTTGATGATTTCATCAAGGGGCACGTTGATAAACAAGCTGGACACATCAAAAGAACACATGACGACATTGGGGTCGATGTCAAGATTTTGCATGGTCTCAGCAAACGTAAACGAATCTGAAATGCAATGTGACGAAAACCGCTCCAACACAGGTTGTAATAGGCCAGATAACCACTTGCCAAGTTCATGATGGGACGAACCTGTCATGGACAGTATAGGGCGAAGTGGAGTGCCTTCTTTGTGTGTTTTTGGCTAACCATACATTCGAGGTCTTTGCGATCCAGTTAGTCGTATTGCGTGATATATTCACTTCGGCATAAGATGGGCTTTGACTAAGTCAAGCAACCGCTTCTGAAGGCGCGATTCAATGCTGGCTGTGTGGTCACTGCTGGAGACTGGACCAAGTCTTTTGAATTTCGATTGATCATCAAGAATCTCGGTCATATTATCGACGTAGTCGCTTTTGCTTGAAAAAACAACGCCGGAGCCTTTGTCACGTTTAGTGATGATGATATCATCATTCTTTCGTAACCTGTTGATTGCACGTAAGCACTCTTTGTGCATTGTGAAGTCACATGAATCTATCGCGCTGTCACAATACAAATGTGCAAGGTCGGCGAGTCGGGCTTTTAAAGCAGTGCGTTGTTCAACAGAACTGGCACTGCGATGTAAAACCTGTGCCAACAATGACTCAAATTCGGCGAAGATTTCTTCGTTGGACAAATACCTGGGTGGCAACCCAAAGTTGAGATCATGTGACAGCACGAAACTTTCAATGTCAGATAAGTCATCATCTGAGAGATTCAGAATATGCCTTGTATTTTCACTGAGAGCACTGCCGAAACAGTCACGTATAAGTGAAAAAAGCAGTCGCTCATTTTTGATCTTGGATTTTGATTCCGTTCTTCCATGAAGAAATGCCAGGTACCTGCAGAATCTGATTGTGCCAAAGAATGTTAGAAATTTGCAGGCCACCCGCCAATGTGATTGGTAAACTGTTCGTAGTTTTCTTGATTGCTTTGTTAGCTTTTCAACATCAGCTTTTCAGTAAAACCAATCAAGAAAATATTACTGCACAATGGCTATCCTAAAAACGTCATCAACACTAAGATTACCAAGAAAATCGCTCAGTTTTCTCCCTTATGCGATTCGGCGCTAAAAAGTGCCCGGTGTAGTGGATAGGTAAGCCCTCCACAAACTTGGAAAAAGAAGTCAAAACCGACGTGGATAGCTGCTATGGTTCCGTCAGGATCCGCTTGAACTTTACGTCAAATCGCATGCTGCCTGTGGCCCGCAAGGATGTTCTACCAACCACTCAGAAAAGATTAGTCATATACGAATATAAGTGCCATTGTAATAGTCGGTACACATATGGCGAAAATCTCAACGGCTACAGGATCGAATCAAGCAACATGTTCCGCAATAGTTAAGACAACAATTCGGCTACAGAAAACATCTTTTCTACAACTTTGGAATACGTAATATAGGCTGGCGTGGCGGATTGTTCAGCAATGTCCGCCGATATATGTCTGGCGGTTTTCGTGCATTTGCTAGGATTTCGCACTTGCGCCGGGACTAAAATCATAGAGGGGACACTGCTCCTGTGGTCAATCGCAAGTACCACTTTACGAAGATTTACTTGGGTACTACAACAAAACCATTGGCCTGTCATTGACAGAGTGAACAGCATAATTTAGATTGCAGCAAAGCAACGGTACGTATTCAGAGCAAATATTTGGACCGACCAAGCGCAACTGCAGAAATCTACCGAGTAGATCTTTTCCACATTTTTAGCTACCGACATTTCTTTTACAAGCTGAATCACCCTACTATGCGATTTTTGTTTGACTCTATGACAAAATTATGCCAAATGAGATTGATGCTGAAACAAGCGTTGACCGTTTGACATCGCATTTCTGTTATATCAAAACTAATTGACCTTTACTATAACACCTTGTGCAGAGCTTTAGCAAATCCATCACAATACCACTAATTACGGTGATTGCAGAAATGAACGGATGTTCATCATAACAAAATCCATCATATGCTCTATTTATGTAAACAGCCAGGTAAAATATCGCGGCAATAAACAGAGTGGGCTGTAAACAAGTAACTGAATTAAAACGGTTTCTTAAAGCTTTGGAGAAAATCAGTAGCAAAATATCAAAAACCAACTGGTAAACCCACTTCGAAATCAGTATCAGGTGCCAATTTTTGGTTACAAATTATTCTTTTAAAGCGGCGATTTTCAATCTTTAGAAAAACAGTTTCGAAATTTTTTAACAAAAATCTGATCGCGTAAGCAACTACTGTGCTTGAGAAAAAGGGCAAAATTAGATGATTTCATAAAAATTTTGTGCAAGCAAACGTCATTAAACTGAGATTTGTGGTAACTACAACAAAAAAATCCAAAAAGTTTTATTCGCACTACCAACTACTGTAGCTAAAGAAATAACGCAAAATTAGATGCGAGTTTTTAAAAAAGTTTTGTGCAAGTAAACGCCATTTAACAGAGATTTGTGGTACATACACAAAATATTTTTAATATTGAAAATATTTACTACCAGTACGTAATCTCAAATTGAAAAAGCTTATACCATAATGATCGAATATTGCAAAAATATGACAGGAATTCTCATCTTCGAGTCATGCTACGCGCCACAAGTTTTGCTATACGCATCAGTGTACATCGCCTCACAGCTTGAACATTACTGTTTTTAAGTAACCAAAGTGAACAACCATGACGAGAGACCACCATCAAAAATGTTTAACTAAGCCCCCTAGAACTGAAGCACAGTTTGATGGGGATCTATATCAATAACGCCTATTGGTGCCGTGAATACGAGCACTGGTATGGCAGGTCAATTCTATACATGGTGGTTAGTTTAAGCTAGTGGTGGAGTCCGTGAATGCTTGGGTGAATTTGATAAAGCGTAGAATGGTTTTGCTTTAAGGTTTGATAAACTGTTGATAATATTTGGTGGTTTGCATAAACAAAGCGTGGGTCGTGACAACATGAGAGATTGTCAGTGGTTTTAACCAACTTATTCTTCAAAAAATAAAAAATAAAGGTCTGTACAACCATTGCACAAACAAAATTTGTAAAACCAGACCTATTATGCAATGATCTTTCCTTCCCTTTCCCCCCGAAAAGTGTTTACATCCATTGCACAAACAAAAGGTCTTTATGTCATCGACTTCAAACCAATAGGGGTCCGCAGCACCAACAAAGTCTTCAAATGGGTCCGTGAATACAAAGTAGTTGGAAACCACTGGTTTAAGCAATAATCTTATTCAAAAGATACTTTAGATGGACTCGCCAGGGCTGGACATGTTTTGAAAAGGGATTATGATGAAAGGTCGAGAGGAGTGTTGGATTTTGAAGTGGTGAAAAAAGAGGGCATGAACGACCGAATATGACGTAGAAAAGCAATAGGAGGAACATATTGTTAAGATTTGAACTGAAAAAGATGCCAATGACAGAATGAAGTGGCGTAATGGTGTTTACAGACTCTCAAAAAGCGTAAGGTGAATCCGTTCACATCTGTTTACGAAGACGACACCGGATTTAAAATAGTGGATTTCTGTATTAAGAGACATTCCCGACATTAAGCTAGTTCATGTCCTCAATATTTCCAAACTTATGCAAGTGGTACACGAGTTTGATGTCGTTGTACAGGAAAATTATTCCAAGTAGCCCAATCGGCTAATATTAAGCGGTTTAAATCTTCTTAAAATACTAGTTGGCTTTAACCCAGCCATGAAATAAACACTGCTGTTGATGTTGTGGCGCCCACAGAGGCCACAAACTCAGGCCATTAAAATTCATGACTTAGTTTTACATTCCACACTCCACATTAGACCTATTGCCGAGCACCAAGCAAGAGATCTATGAACACCAATGTTTAGCCTTCACTATGACTAGACATTTTAACCTACGTGCACCGACTGCGAAGCGGACGCTATTACCACTGCGCCAGTTAGAAATAATAGCGTTGTTGTACTTGCCGGACACCATTATTGCGCAGTTAAAACTCAAGCCTAAGTTAACAAGCTAGCGACATGAGACTTTATACCAGTGGTTAAGGCAAAAGGCGCGGACTTGCTGTATAACAAAATACTACATTAGATTGCAGCAAGCTATGACAACGAACTATCAACAGCACCCCTTTTTAACTTAATGTAAAACTTAGGCAATGCAGCTACGCTGAGCGAAACTTGACAATCATCGAATGTCACAAACATTGTTCAACAAAGTTTGATCACATTTGGTGTCACCAGCCAATTATGAACAAGTGAGCACGTTTCAGGTAATGAGCTTTGGCAAAAATAAGTGAGTTATGGGAAAAGCTCTTGATCAAAGAGCATCTTTAAAAACTCTGAAAAATAAACACAAAAAATGTAAACGTGTGCACTAACAAAAAGAAATCGCCCAACACTGCTAAATAATGAAGACAACCTAACACCACCATGAAGTGCTGGCTTATGAAATACTAAAAAAGTTCAGCGATTAGTGCCCACATGCATATAAGATGGCCCTAACTTTATGGCAATTATTACACTTGGTTGCACTGTACTGGACCGATAGTAGCAGGCAGTTCTTTCATAGCCTTTGAGGCAAATTGTTCTTTCAAAGTTTATAGTGACTAAAAGTTGACGATTTGTAATTTTCTCATTGTTTCGGCATGCAAAACTTTCGACAACTTGAGCAAATTTCAAGCACACATAAAATAAAATCGAGTTATTTGTGCTATCAAGCATTATTCTATTCGAAACTTTTTGTGTAATTTGATAGCTAACCACTCTCCCCTATTATTGTTTTGATCAGGTTACGAATCACTCGGTACGTCGTGCGACAACATTTCAAGGTGTTTAAGTCTAGAGCAGTGGTTCTCAAACTTTTTTCGATGCGACGCATTTCAAAAAGCTTACGAGACTTTGCGACGCACCAAACAGCATCCTAAGATTTAGTTTGCCGTACTGCAAAATGAATGTGACCTATAATCCGCACAAATAAGTGTTCTTATGCTCCCGAGATTTTGGATTGGTCTGCCATCTTCAATCGTAAAATTACGCTCTTCTAAGTTTGTAACTCATCTTTCCTGTTTTCGTCCAACATGCAACTGAATGCTTTATTCTTTATATATTTTTCGTCATTTAAGTTAAACTTCTGCAATTTTATTCATGAATCACAAGTCAACAATTACAACAGTGTATTAAAAACGCTATTGCGAAAATACAATTGATTATGAATGTCAGAAGAAAGTAAAAATGGAATCTACCATCAGAGTTCTTTTGACGCAATAAAACCTAGATTTAATGACACAAAACCAAATTATCCCGCGACGCCCTTGGAAAATTGAAACGACGCACCGGGGCGTCGCGACGCACAGTTTGAGAACCAATGGTCTAGAGCGATTTTATGCAATGGCATCACAACACAAACCTGCTGTAGCCAAAAGCAACAACTAGCAACATTTCCTGTTATATAAAAGTGATTACAATCTACCTTTATCTCGTGCTATTGCATCAATATAATAATGGGATCCACCTCTGTACCTTAGCTACTCTCCACTTGCTAAAAGCAAGGCCAGAAGTAAAGTTCGATTGAAATTTAGGAAACCGGCTGGTATGGATGTAGGTTCAAACTCTACCTCTAGCCTTTAGAGAGGTGGATCCAATCTTTATCAAATGCTCCTTATGTTTATTCTCATCTTCCATCTTCTCCATCTTAAAGGCGAAGGAGTTGATGATCCCAGCTTCCGGTTCTTTCAGAGAGAAATATCCATAGGCTTTCTCAGCTTTTCCAAGAGTTCACTGATTTCTGCTGTGTAATCTTTTTCAAAATCCAAGTTGGTGTATTCCAGAATAACTCTAACAAGAAAAAATTCACAAAATTCTTCTGATGAATATGCCAACTCCACAATAATTTTTGTCTGAAAGCACGCACCAAGTCACAAGCGTTTATAGTATTCACTTTCTTTTCCTGTATTGAAAACTTTACGTCATTCATGTGTCGTAAAACATCCATCAGACATGTAAACATTGGAGCAAAGTTGGAAAATTCGAAAGGATGCACAAGCACACTTTTCTATTCTTAAAGAAATTTTCATTCTGCGCTCGAAAAACCTCGTCAACATCCGATCTCTGGAGAGCCACCTGACGTCTGTTTTGAAAAACAGCATTGTTTTCAAAATCGCTGTAAAATGCTTTAAACATCTTTTGATTCAAAGCTCTTCCTCGAATATAACTTGCAATTTTAACACATCAATCTACCAAATTTGTTAGAGCAAAAGGAAAGATTTTTTTAATACAAGAGCCTAATGATGAAGAACAATAAGCAGCCGTCATCTTTGAAATTTCATTTTTTATGAGTAATACATTCGAAGTAGTTTTCTTGCTTAGCTTGAGCATGGTTTATACAAATAAATTTGCTACGTTGCTGCAAAATATGTAAAAAGCTTTTCACCACCATGAAAATGTCTCTCGTTGTTGTAGTTGTTTTAAGTGGTTTGCAAAAGAAGAATTGTTCCTCGATGGCATTGTTCGTTACGTAATGAGCAAAAACCATAAGTTGGCAGCAACTTCTGCATCTGTCGACTCACTAATAGTACTGAGATGTTGGCGGAAGAAGCTTTGATGTCTGACAACAATTTGACCAAGATTATCATCGCCAATATCATCAGCACAGGGTTTGATATGAATCTCAACTATAGCGTGCGGCTTTCTCACTTTTGCATCTTATGCAACTTGGTTCGATGCAAAAACAGGCTTATCGACGAGAGCGAATCCTAATTTGCAAATGTTTCTTTGATGTCAGAGCGTGCCGTTTTACCCTTCAAAAAATTAACCTCATTCCCTGCTCTTTTCTTTCCACTGTGTTTAGCTAGGATATGTTTAGCAAGTTTTGACGGCTTTGGTCGGAATTGGAAAATACTATATCGCAGAACATGCACTGGGGTCTGTCCTCTTTAATCAAAAATCATTTTAATAAAACCATTGTAATATTTTTTCCAGTTTCGAACTGTTTTGCTAGTCATAATGAAGTTAAGTTAGGCTTGTGGTGAAACATACCTGCTTAGGGCTGGGCTAGTATAAGATACAGCCCTGAGTAATTAGTCAGTGAGAAAAATTTAGTTGAAGCCGATTTTATCTCGACTTGACGCTAAAAAATCAGCAAATATGTGCCTTAAAATTTTAAGACACATGAATGCTGACTTTTGTTAATTTGACAAATTCTTGGTTTGCTTGCACTGCCTGCCTGCTCTCTCTGTCAAAAGCTGACCACAAAATATCAACTCGCAACCTCATTTTCACACCGCCAGTTGAACGTTCAATCAGCCCAATGTAAGAAGAAAACTGGGAAACAATGCCGATTATGAACATTCAACAACCTTTCAGAAATCAGTAGTTTGCCAGATACTACTTCCTTGTTGTCGTACATTGTGCTGTATCGCCATATATATACAATGCTCCGAAAGACAGTCACAAACTCAACAAGTTCAACAAAATCTCTATAATACAGTACGCGTCCTCAATGGAATCTTGCGGCCCCAATCAGGGACCACTGCTGTAGAATATTGTTGTGTTTCGGTCCGCTTCTAAGTTATTAATATTGCTGGATCGCGTAGCTAAGCTACGCAGAAGAGATTGCAGTAAAGAGCTTTTGTCGAAGATAGAATTATTTCGACAATCGTTAGTTTGGATGCGCAATGATTGCTGTCAACCCAATCTACCATCTAGTATCATTATGCAATTAGGATCTAAGTTTCATCCCAATCTTAAAATAGTACACAAACAAGTTGGTTACAAAGCACATTTGTCCCAAGCACAAACTTCATAAAAATTTAAATTGATCAGCAATAAAGACTCGACATTTATAGGCTGACTCTTCTAACAGCACA
Organism: Trididemnum clinides; assembly: GCA_963675345.1. Classification (NCBI taxonomy): domain Eukaryota; kingdom Metazoa; phylum Chordata; class Ascidiacea; order Aplousobranchia; family Didemnidae; genus Trididemnum; species Trididemnum clinides. The sequence goes on along the minus strand of OY776297.1, from coordinate 12,894,298 downwards.
CACTACCACTTAATTCAAGCAACATACAGCCAATATTTATATTATTCAGAAGGTTTTTTGATGAAAAGCAGAATAAATAATCGAGTTACTCACGCGACAACGGCAAGCTAAAGTGAAAACCCATAAACTCTGCAGATAATGCAAACAAGCCAGAGTTGTAGCATACATCTTTTCCTTCAAACATGTAACTCTGTTGATTTAATTGATCCAAACTGGCTTGGGAGGAACCGGGAATACTACCAGAGAGTGATTGCACGCCTTTCAGAATATCCGTAAAGGGCAAGCATGCCTGCAACATAAGTTGATTACTAGAGGAAAAATTATGCATTCTTATAGTACCACTCCATTTATTATTGCTTCTACACATTCCACTAACTCACACTGCATGATACGTTATTGAAAAGTTTTCGACCAAAACGTCAGGATTCTCGATAACAAAGAAACGTTTGACTAAATGAATAACCACAGTTTTTTAAGGCGTTTTAAGGACCCAAAAATGAAAATCGGGTCCCTAGAATCAAAGAAAATTATGTCTATGTAATAGAGTGCGAAACACATCTAGTCATTTCAAATTAGTCAAATATTTTTCGGGTCCTTACAGGTTCATATCGGGCACCTAACATTTTCCTTAAAAAAAAAACCTGTAATAGCTACTTAATTTTAATACAATTTTGAATAAGAGACAACGAATACATCGCTTTTTCACATCATTTTTAAAAATTGATTTAAGTTACTAAGTCAAAAAATTTTAAGAAAAATGTCACAAAACCCCTGAAAATTATATTCTATCACTCTTTTCGAAAGAACATATTTTTAACTTTTGAACTCATCAAATTAGCTCAGAAAACTACAAGCAACAAAATGATAAACCGGTACCTAATAGTTATTGGGTTGGAATAAGAATTTTTCCTTTATTGAGAAGATTTTGCTTTATCTTACCTTTGTTTTCATAAAGAAAACTGTGACGAGGACAAAACCTATGGTCGAAAAGGTTTAATTAATTATATAACTTGAGTCAATAGAAAGTATTTAAGTAATGATAAGTCGCAGGGTGCCATCAAAAATTGTATGCTTGTGATATACAAGGACCACCTCTCTCCCGATCCTATACTATACATTTACTCTTCACATAATCGCACAAATGCCGACAGCCTTGTTTCGACCTATAAGATCCCTTCGGGCAACTACGCCGCAAGAATACTACAGATGTAAAACCACAATTATTCTTCCGAAAACATTTTCTATTTGTAGTGCCATAGTAGTATAAGGAAAGCGTTCTCCAATTTACCATGTATTCTTCGCTAAGAGTAGGGGAAGCACATGGTAAACTGCTCTACACGTGGCCCGGGCAGTTAGAAGCAGTTAACATAACTTGTCCTTCTCAACCGACTAGTGGAAGCAGGTAGTCCGTCTCCTTGTGCTTATAGATTGCCCGATGCGGTTATTAGCAGAGCTACCAAACAGGTGCCTAACAGAAAACAAGCTGCAAAAGGCTCTAGTCAAAGTGTGACAAATGCCGACAGGTCTGTTTCTATTTATAATTGTGCACTATTCGCTAAATATTAAAAAATACGTAAAGAAAAAAAAAATTTACGCGAGGAAACAAAAGCGAAAGAAAGGTAATTATTATTTACGGTTCTCTACAAATTACTGACCACGACACCCTATTTGATGAATTGGATCTACAAAAGATTCAACTCGACAGACCAAGAGAAATGCACATGGTGAGCAATCTAGCTGTAGCAATTAGACGAGGAACTGTAGGGCGTAGGTTGCCAACCACTGCTCTAATCAGTACATCAGAGACAGTTTACATTAAATCTTTTTTAAGTTTACATAAAGACAACTCACTACTTGAGCCTGAAAAGATATTTCTAGGGCTAAGTGGCTGGTCTTCAAGAAATCTAACGTGACTCGTCCATGCCAACCTCAGTGATTTCAAACCGTGGCACACAAGCACTTTCTGCTTTTTTTTAAAAAAAATTTGGATTAACAGCTTTCAAGGTAATTACGTCACAAGATTGTTCATAAGCGTTTCGTCTTCTCTCACAGCTAAATAAATTTTATTTACATCTTCAAAATCTAAGCTACAAACAGCAGATTTGTCAATGTTAGTCGTCAACTACAAGCTAAAATTACGGCAAATTTAGAACAGATTTAATAAAAAATATCCAATAACTGTTACATTTGAACAAATAATTTATGCTTCATGATTATATAAAATTATTGGTGGTAACGGAAGTGTGCAAGATTTTAATAGGAAATAGATATTTAGAAATTGTAACCACGTTATTCATTACTAGCTTTCGTCCTATAGATTAATAAGTCAGGCCATTTTTATTATTTTTAGGTTTTTCCTTAATTTTATATCAAGCTTAAACAAAAATATGATCTAGCATACATAAAATATGGTTGTATCATAATCAAACACAGAGAAGTTCTTTTACAGTGTGAGGTCTGCATAAAGACCCGTTCCAATGCGGCCATGAAACTTAAACTTCTTACACGCCATCTTGAAATAAACCACGCTGATAAGATGAACCACAGAGATCGGAGCTACTTTCAGTGATTGGGCGAGAATGTGAAGCAGTAGCGCCAGGTCGAATTGGCCAGATCCAGCACAAGAGGGCGGAGATTGTCAAAGCGTCTTGTAAGTTGCTCTCCTGTTGGCGAAAAACATGAAAGCTCGTACGATTGCAGACTCTCTTGCAATGCTTGTGACCAAGATCTTGGTCAGACAAGTGATTGGAGCAAAGTCTGTGGCAAAGTTAGAAAAGGTCCATCACTACTACTGTGTAGCCCCACATCGAGGAAACGTTTGTTGACATTGCCGAACAAAATGATTTCAAGAGTAACAGCTTTAAAGGTTAGATTTTCCACGCAACTTGACCAATTGACAGATGTTGCCAAATGCTATTAAACACTTGTCTTTATCGACTTTTCAATGAATAATGCAGTAGAAACTAAGTTATTACTGAGCTAAGTGGTATCTACTACATCAAAAGGAATAGATATTTTCAATGTTTGGGATAATTTCTTCACGAAAAAAGAACCAGATTAGTTATATGCATGATAGATGGCCTGCGCGTATGCCTAAATGAGGGGAATGCCACAGTAACTGGGACTTTTGAGAAGGCCAACAGTCATTTCAACCCAGCCTAAATGAAGTTTGTACCACCAGAAAGGTGCTAGTCGGTGCAGTTAGTTTAAGCTTTTCAGCTTAAGCCAGCACCATTGTGCAAGATTTCTGCAGGCTTCAACAGCACAAACAAGTCCACTGTTTCTCTTCCTTTCTCCTTGTTTCAGACTGTCAATCTGAATGGCTACACTTTTCTCTTTTTGGTCCTTCTATCTCACACTCTCTGGCACATCTGGCAGGAACTACTCTTTCTTTCCTCCTTCTTTTCTTTCAGACTATGATCGGTCTCTGGTCACTTATTTCTTCTAGGCAATGACACCTTCGACGAGTTGGCTGGACAAATTGCACTGCTCCAGGCATCAACAGTTTCATGTACTCTCTTCCCTTTCACCTCTCATATTTACTTTTTTCTTCCCTTGGACTGGAGGCGTACTGTCTCATTTAAATTCTTTGACACAATGGTCCTCTTGATATCTACCAAGAAACTTGTGCTTCCTGGTCACACTCCGGTGTTCTCTACCGTCTTTGCTGAATGAACACAGCCTCCTGTCAAACTCTTTTATCTCTCTACAATTGGACGATGTGAGAATCCTTCATAGAGTGCCTACAGTCATGTAACCCAGGAGACATCTTATTCTGCACTGACCAGCCACAAACTTTTTTCACCGCTTGTTCTTTGGCCTGTCTGACCCCTAGTCCAGGTCCTGGAGAGTTGTCCACCTCCTGGGGTTCCATGGTCTTCTGCAATGCCGCCATCCCATCACAGCGGTCGGGTAACACTACATGTCACCAAATACCACCAGTGTTCATTTTTTTGTGCCCACGACCACCTTATGCACTAACGTGCTCCCTCTAGATATTTACATGCTAGAACAGAGCTATTAAAATTGCAAATTTTGTCAAAACATCAGCTCTAAGTACTTGACTGTTAAAGCTGATTTGTGAAGATCTTTGCTCAGATCATACTTGTCTCCTCTATCACATCTCATACAGGTGCACTGCTTCTCCAATGAAATACAACAAAGTGCTTTTTCCAATTGAGAGATGGATGAGCTACTTCTATTTTTCAGGCAAGGATCACAATTTTTCAAACGATATAAAGGCAAGGAAGTGATCGCAAGACCAGCTTATGCAATAAGACATTTTTAATGCCCTTAAACATATAAACCCGTTACTTTAAGGACCAAATGGCACAATTGTAGACTTTGTTGCAAAACTGGGGGCCTTTATACAGAAATTAAGCCTGTGGATAAACAATATAAAAAATAAGTGTTATGAAATGTTTAAATTTTTATTTGCTCTTGAAGAGGAGTATAATGAGACTTTTGCAAGGAAATCCTTCATCACCTCTCATTATCAAATGCTGAATTGACACATTCTCTCTGGATGCGACAACTTGTACCTTCATCAACATTCCATTCTTTGTCGATGAAGTTGACTTACTCGTTGGGGCTGCAGAGCAAAAGAAGCTGATAGATGCTCAAAAATCTTGTAGGCGGTACAGAATTTAAATATAGTTGTGAAAAAGCTGTTTGAGCCATAAGCTTTTCGTGACGCTCTCATCAGTGGCGGTATTGCGTCAAAAGAGAAGATCTAAAGCGAGTAAGTGTTTTACGTAATTAATTTGAACATTAGGCAATCAAGGCAAGCCAATGATAGCGCTAGTATTGTAAAGCTCGCCAAAGAAAGATTTTGCAATAGCAAAATGTTACAAAGCGCAGAAAGAGGCCAAATGGAAACGCGGCGATTATCGAAAGAGTTTGAAAATGTAAACAAATTCTTTTTGTTTGCATAACACCAGGCACTGAGTCTTGATATAAGCAGCCTCTAAGTGATTAAGGTCTCCAGGAGCAGCCTAAGCAGTCTAAGAGATTAAGGTCTAAGCAGCCTCTAAAAGATTAAGGTCCAAGTAGCCACTAAGACATCAAGGTTGGTGCGGTCTCCAGCAATGAATAGTTGCTTCACTTAGTCAAAGCCCATCGTATGCCGAAGATATATCACGCAATACGACCAACTGGATCGCAAAGACCTCGAATGTATGGTTTGCTGAAAACACACAAAGAATGCACTCCACTACGCCCTATACCAGCGGTTCTCAATTGAGGGTGCGAGAAGGAACTTCTAGGGGTGGGAGCTTTAATTTTCTGACTATTGATATCAGCGATGGTAAAACAAAAAAAATTACGTCAAATGGTGCAAGGGGTACAAAAATGATTTTTCCATCAGGACGGGGTGCGGGCTTCAAAATGAATTGAGAACCGCTGCCCTATAATGTCAAGACAAATACGTCGAAGGAACAGATGTTGGCTTTGAAACCAGTGTATACCGAAAACCCACTTTCACCGGCCAGTATTTAAGTTGGGAGTCCTTTAGTCCTAATAGTAAAATAAGTCTAATATCTACATTAGTGCATGGAGCCCTAATGATTTGCACCAAGCGTAGACTCAATGGAGAAATAGAACGAATCGAGAAAATATTACTGCACAATGGCTATCCTAAATACGACATCAACACTCAGATCACCAAGAAAATCGCTCAGTTTTCCCCCCTTATGCGATTCGGCCCTAAAAAGTGCCCGGTGTAGTTGAGGGTCCCTTGCATAGGTAAGCCCTCCACAAAATTGGAAAAAGAAGTCAAAACCGACGTGGAAAGCTGCTATGATTCCGTCAGCATCCGCTTGATCTTTACGTCAAAACGCATGCTGCCTGTGGCCCGCAAGGATGTTCTACCTACCAATCAGAAAAGTTCAGTCATATATGAATACAAGTTCCACTGTGATAAACATCAAGCAACATGTTCCGCAATGGTTAAGACAGCAATTGACCCGTCCACGGCAATTTTAATCACACAAACAAAAAGGCACCAAATCGAATTGTGGCTCTGCCATTGGTCAACATCGTATAGAAAATGATCAATGTGCATAAAACCAGTGCTTCTCAACCTTTTTGATGTCATGGACCACTTTTCGCCAAGACTTTGTTTTGGGGCCCACTTCATAAAAAATTTGTTTCAGAAAAATCATTTATTCTAGGAAGGAAGTTGCTACAAAACGAAAAAGTGTTAAGTATATAGTACATTCTAGCTTTCGTAATTCATAATTTTTTTCAAAAATATCTCTAATTTATGGCAGAACATTTCGCGGCCCATCGGTTGAGAAGCGCTGCATTAACTATGATAACAAGCGGTTTTCAATCTTCGCCACAGCACGCGGCTCTTTCCACCTTAATCTCTTAGAGGCTGCTTATAACATGACCTGGCGCCCGGTGTTATGCAGACACAAAGAGTTTGTTTACACTCTCAAACCCTCTCGATAATCGCGGCATTTGGCTTCCTGCTGCACTCTCTCTAATTGCGCTATTGCGAAATCTTTCTTTATCGCGCTTTACAATATTATCGCTATCATTGGCTCGTCTTGATTGCCTACGTCGAAATTAACCACATAAAACACTTACTTACTCTAGATCTACCCTTTTGATCCGATATTGTCACTTATGAGAGCGTCACGAAAAGCTTATGGCTCAAACAGCTTTTTTCAAAGCTATATTGGAATTCTGTACCACCAACAAGATTTTTGAAATGTAATTAATAAAAGTGGCTGTGAATTAGGATATGAAATATCGGATCAAGTGCATAAATTTCCCCACATGGGGAAATTTATGCACTTGATCAATTTTAAATATCAACTAAAAAAATTTTGCACCCCCAGGTCTCTATCCCCCACCCTGTACACTCCCTTTCAGTGTACACTGCCCCGTACATTTACATACCAGGCCTGCCCCTTCAGTGTACACTGCCTTTCTTTTAATGCCCTGCCAGCTGAGATTCTAATGTTCTTAAGAATAAACTTGATAACTAAGTGGGGAAAATTTTGCACTTGTTGTTGTCTTGGGGAAAATTTTGCACTTGTTTCGAAATATCATTGAATTTGGATTTATTCAATTAGCAAGTCAAGCCACAATGTTATCAAACCGGTATGTTCAGCTATCACAATATTTTCCTTAACTACCTTCAACATTTCTAAGCTTTTTAAATCTGTCATGAATTACCTTATTTATGTGATAACTTGTGCCACAGATCTTAATTTAAGAATGCATTTTTTGGATTCAAAAGTTACTGAAACATATATGGTGCTGCCAAGTAGTGTATAAATATGCAAATCTTCAAAATAAGTGGTTCAAATTTGCAAGTACCAGAGCAGTATACAAAAGTTGAAAAGTGGTAATGTGCCCCAAATTGCCCCAGTTTACCCTACCACTACATTTCATTAATGTCTTTGTATTTTGATAAAAACAATGCTTGCTAAATGCAGCCTTTCTTAAGCAAAACCTTTAAAACAGAATACTATGGTTATTAGTGCTGTTACATTTCAATACCTCGTAACTAAGCTTTAATATCAAAATTAAACTACTAGTTTTTTTAATGGTGGCCATTACAAAAACGTTTTTAGTCCAAAAAATGGCAAAAATTTAAATAAATGAAACAGGTCACGATAGGATTTTAGCATAGCCAGCTATATGAGGACACTGGGACATGTGCTTTTAAAAACAGTTTATTGCAGTACTTCTAAAATTTACAGATACGCGGGGATCGCTTGGTACACTGGGTTCGAGAGGATCGCTTGGTACACTGGGTACGCGAGAATCGCTTGGTACACTGGGTACGCGAGAATCGCTTCGTGCACTAGGTTCGCACACAGTACATTACATCAAGTAATGACAACGATTGGTTACATTGTCAAGCGACTAGTTAGTCTGCTGACCAAACGTTTGTTCTATTTTCAAGTTTTAATTACGTTATATTTTCCAGTAGAGAAAAATATACGCAGACCTACAGTAGGTTTAGCAAGTGTTTCAAAAGATTACACTGTTCCTAAGTTATAAGAAAATTTCTAAATTTATTTGACCGATTTTGGGCCAGAAAAACAAGAAAACGTTTTAATTTGATTACTTTTACACCGAATGGTAACTCCAAACACATATTTTTTGCTAAGCTTCAGTAGCAGCTCTTAATGAACTATTAAGCCAATTAATGGGAAGAAGATTCGTGCTTAGAACAAGCGACAATCAACTTTAAGGACCATCTTTCTCCCATAAATATTACTTAATTTTTATGATTTTAAGCTTATTGATTTTCCACGAACTTCAGCTTTAAACTAAAAAATATTTTTTGAAATAGAACATAATTTTACAAAGTTACACCGAAATATGTGACAGCAGATGCCGATTTTCCGTAGTAATATATGCGGCTGTTCGTTGATTTGTGACCCATTTCGCGTTCCATTGTCGCTCAAAAGTGTGATCAATCGTTGTCATTACTTAATGTAAGTTCTTGGGCGGAAATCGAGGAAACCTGTGGGTCGAAGAATTTAGATGAGATAGTAGGCCTCCAAGTCCGAAAAAAGAGAAGAATGGATAAGAGAGACTACAAGGGATTGTAGAGGGTACGACTAGCGCTCCCCGTTTGGCCAGCTCATCAGTCGCGTCGTTCCCCGGGAGAAACAAGTGTCTGGGGACCCATTGTAGCCTGATAGAACAGAAGACAGTTCCTGCCAGATCTGCCAAAGATTGAAGTAAAAGAAAAGATGGAGGAGAGAACAGGGTGGTGAGGACGGAACGAGAGTCAGATAGAAGAAGAAAAGAGAAGTGATAAACTTGCTGGTGCCGCCTAGACCAGCAAAGAGCTTGCAGAATGGCGCAGGCTTCAGCAGAAAAGCTTGAGCATACTGGCCCTGTTGAAAATGAAATAGTGGTCTCAGTGCCATGGAGAGAGCAGTTGGCAAGTACGTCAGGGCCGCCTTTGCCAAAAGAAACAGGAACAGAGCCGTCTGTCCAGAGCACCAGATCGTAAAAGGAGGAAAGAGTCAAGGTGGGCGAGAGCCGCACCTTGGCGAGGGAGAGGGGATCAAAGCGAGAGCATGGGGAGGAAAGAGTGGACTCCATAGTGAAGAAAGGCAGGTTCCAAGGAGACGGAGGGTAAGCAAGTAGAGCCTTCCTAGGAGAAGTAAAAGGGAGTATGATCATGTGAGTGGACACAAGAGCTCTCCAGGACGATCTGCAGAGTCTTGGTTCACTCCAAGCCTGGCCAAACCTAAAGTCGGAAAGGAGGTTGGGAGACGAATGAGTCAGGGTGACTCGTAGGTCAGGTAAAGGAGCCTCGGAGAGAAGAAGTGGGATAGGGGACGAGGGGCAGCCGGTAATGGTGCGACTAGCCGCTCGGTGGAGGCGTTTCAATTTGGTGACATTAGTAACGCTTAGAAAAGGAAACCATCCGGGTGAAGCATTAAGTGAGAAGGGGCCGAAGAAAAGCTTTGTACAGAAGAATGAGGGTCTCCTTAATAGGGCCCCATGAGAAAGCAAAGATACAGCGCAAGGCCTTAAGATGAGGGAAGAACTTGGCCTTCAGCGAAAATACATGTTTAGAAATGAAAAGAGTGCGGTTGAAGGTGACCTCAACAAAAATTGGAGTGTAATTGAAAAGGAAGCGAAGTTAAAAAGAGGTTGGGCTGGAGGTTAGCTTGGTGGGGATTCACTGAGAAGGAGGCCTCACATTTGCTCGGATTGAGAGGAAGACACCAGTACTCAGACCAGCGCTCCAATCGAAACAGAACTCCTTGTGTGGCCTTCACCCCTGTGGGGACCGAGGGGGAGGAGGACCAAATGGCCAGATCGTCAGCGTAAAGAGAGCAGCTGACGAAAGAAGGCAAAGCCGGGAGATCATTAATGAAAAGAGAGAAAAGTACAGGGACAAGAACGGATCCTTGTGGAACACTTTGACGGACTCAAAAAGAACGAGTGAACGACTCTGTGATTTTGATAAACCATGCAAGCGCACCTATCAGAAAGGAAAGATTGAGTCCAACGAGCAAAGCAAGAAGGGAGGCCAGCCGAAATAAGTTTATAAAAAAGAGCGGGATACCAGACAGAGTCAAAAGTTTTGGAGAAATCAATAGTAGAGAGGATCGTCCGAGAGCCCAATCTCGGTATGTTAAACCCATCCAAAATGGACTGAGAAAGGAACAGAATTTGATTTAGAGCAGACCGTCCAGGGCGGAAACCGGCCTGGTGGGGACAAACAATGGCATTAGATTTCAGAAAGAAGAGTAGACGAGATAATATGTTGCGTTCAAAAAGCTTTGAGACCAGGAGGTGAGAGAGATAGGCCGGAAGAAAGAAGGAGAGTTGAGAGGCTTTCCTATCTTATGGATGGGAATAATGAAAAGTGTGTTTCAGAAGGAAGGAAAAGAATGCGAAATTCAGGGAAGATTAAGATGTAAAGAAAAAAATCTATGCCAGAGCGAGGAAGGTGCTTTAGCATGGGATAGGCAACTTTGTCTGGGCCAGTGGCAGTGGACGAGAAAAGGTTGAAAGCAGCTGCAACAAATTCAGCTGGGGAGAAAGAAGAGCAGAAGAACGCGTGAGACTCCTCAGGGCACGTGGCTCAGCGGAGCTCGAAAAGGTAGCCTCTGGCTCTGCTACGCAGGGCCTTTGGCTGGGAGACAAAAAAGTGGGATCTCAGGTAATCGGTATAGACCAAAGCAGACTCCCTGGGAGAGGAACAATCGGGGAAGTTAGGAAAGGAGGAACATGAGGAAAAAGAGCTAGCGACAGAACGAAGGAGAGAGTACACAGATTTAGGGTTAGATTTAGGCGAGTGAAACGAGCAAGTCGTCTACCATGCCTCAGCTTTGGCTTTGGCGATGACAGGCGAAGCACGTCGGGAAAGGGAGATGCAAGCCTGGCGATCTTCATCACTTCTGTGAGCGATAGCGAAAGCCTTACTTCTTTCACTAACCGTTTCTTTTCCTTCAGTGGACCACCAGGCTTTAGGATGGCGTTTCATGCGGCCAAAAGGAAGGAATGGAAAATTTGGCCGCATTCAGTGTCAGAGAAGTAGAGAGTAGTAGCAGAGGAAAGAGAAAGACACGAGTATTCCTCGGCAAAAGGACAGTGAAAGTCGAAGTAAAAGGCAAAGTCATCCCAACGAGCTTTCTGAAAATCAAAGGATCGAGGACACCTGTTGGGGCGAAAGACCAGAGAAAGAGGGACAGTTGGAAGAATTGGTAGGTGGTCACAACCCAAGTCATAAAGCACCTCCCATGAGCAAGATAGGGGAGAAAGGAGGGAGCAAAGGAGAACTCAAGGGAGGAGCGATGGAGAATAGTATGTATGTCAGGGTTATTGAGGGGGAGGAAGTCAGAGGAGATGACCCGATCGAACACTTTCTTCCAAAAGGGGTCGGAAGTACCTTTTGAGTCCTAGATTGGATGATGGCAGTTGAAGTCCTCCAGAATCAAGAGATTTCTAGAGGGAAGAATGTAGGGAGAAAAGAAGTTAGATCTGCCATCTGTCGGAGAGGAGCATAAACAGTAAGAAATGAGAGCAAGGAAGAATTGTTGAGAGAGATGTTGACCCCTACATAATCAGAGTAGGGATCAAGTGAAGAAAGAGAGGAGGTAGAAAGTTCCGAGAAGGATAAGCTCTGCCTGATGAAAATGATGATGCCACCGCTAGCGTGCGTGGCATCAGGAGAGAATGCCACACAGGGAGTGGGTGCGATCAGATCCCAGAGCAGAGAATCCAAGGATCCGGAAAGTGGAAGATGAATTATGGTTAGATTCCTGGATACAAATAAAGTCAACGGGATGAGACGAAAGAAAGTGTAACAGTTTAGTGCTCCCGACTTGGAGACCGCCAGCATTCCATTAAAGAACTCTGAGAAAGTCACGGGGTAAGAAAAAGCAAGAGGTGTAGAGAGATAGCCAGAAGCAGCAGGCAGTGGTGAGGGATCAAAGGGAGAAGATCCGAAGTGGGCGGAAGGGGGATAAGAGGTTTGAAGGTGAGGGTGGGGCAGAAGTGCTGCATTAGCAGAGGGGGTCCAGATTGAATAGTGGAGGTATACAAGCTGAAGGAATCTGAAGAAGCCACAGTGTTATCTCCAGAAGAAGCAGGGACGCAGCATGGAGGCAGCTCCAGGAGTGAGAGCTGCCAAGAGTTATGAATTTTGAGGAGAGTAGTGAGCACTTTAAATGAACCCATTTGGAGAAAGTGCAGCATTGCACTGACCTACCCCGCTAGGTCACATTTCCAGAACACACTGAGCAGGGAAAGAGGAACGTTGCCGCTCATCAAGAGTAGAAGAATGAGGAGAAGGAAAAAGACAGGCGACCGATCTTAAAGAAGCTGCTTGCTGCCCTTCTGCTGTCGTTCAGGAGCAGCAAGGCAAAAAAATAATTTGTGCGAGGGGAGTGCCCGGGGTAACTGGGACCCTCGGGAAGGCCAACAGTTATTTCGACCCAACCCAAACAAGTATGGGGACCGCACCACCACGTTCAGGCGGCTGTTGATTGGTTGCTTTGTTATTTGTTTTTATGGACCAATTTTCTTTATTCATTATCATAATTGTGCATAAAAAGTCTAAATCTGGACCACCACATTCGCATACATTTTATGCTTTTTTCCGCTACCACACTTAAAGATGCAAATACTGTATTGTCAAATTAAATAGAATAGTTTTGTATTTGTTCTGTTTATTAAAAACTTGTTATTGAATGGTTCATGGGTTTGTTTTTTTTTGAGCATATCATGGTTTCGGTTTAATCGCACTCGACTAGTACGGTTGCCAGTTGAAATTCAGTTATGTTGAGCGTAAATACTCGCTGCGCAATAACCGATAAGTTAACCTTGAAAGAACTTACCTAAGATCAGCATTTTTTGTCTCGTGTTGTCTCGGTCAATGCTATACGAGGAATTCGGTTTCTTCTACCTCCCCCCCCATTCCTCTTAAATTGTTCTTACTATTTCAATTTTTGCGCGGAATGTCTCTAAGGTGGACCTACGGATTGAGCCCAGACCGGTTTCAATGCAAAGAGCGAAGATGTAAAGCTCACAATATTTCTTCAAAACTTGGGTTTACAATCCGAAATATTTGTAGCCAGAAACAATCATATCCAGAGGTGCCATTGTAATTAGAATTAGGACTAGTGTCACTAAAGCAGTAGGGCCAATTCTTTAGACTCAGAAAAATTACCGTACAGTTCTATTCCAATACTATGTCAATGAAGCCAGGACAAGAAACTAAACGGACAAGTTTTCATTGCTTGCCCTAACAGTTTAATAAGCGTTTTATATACATTACTACCATGCCAACATAACAATGCAAGCTTTTCGTACCTTAATCCAGTTGGGCGTGCCTAAAGCAACAATTCCACACAATAGAGCAACGAATCCAAACACAATTGAAGTAATTAGCAAACCTCTTCCCATGATTTTGTCTTTTACTAACTACAACGTTTAAAAACCTTTATCTAAGCAATAGTAAACCATAATGTTACATTAACTAATATATCTAAGTAAGTCACATAGCCTTATAGTGCTACCTAACTGAGATTAAACTTGACCTAGGCTGGGGTAACAGAAGCAAGTTTTTACCTCTAATTGTTGCTGAGACTATTGCCCTACTAGTTTAAGAGATTCTAGCAACGATTCGACCGCCATGTTTGACAAAACACGATCGCGTGACAAGCGTTGCATGACGTATGCAATGCGCCCAAATGAGATTTTATTTGTTTCTTTATTATTGTTCCGCCAATCACCATGTAGTTTTTTCTCAGCGATTGGACTTCATACAGCGTAGTCTCTTGAAAATGTGACGCAAAGACTTCATAAGCAATTTCCCACAAAATTGATTGATATTGAGGTAAATTAAAAGATCCCCTGTTGTTTTGTCAGAAGTTTAAGTAAATATAGCATCAAATTAGACCACCACAGCCAGTCCCGTAGCACTCCAACTTCGGGCCCCCCCCCCCCCAAAATAAGCGCAAGAGCCCCTGCGCACAGGTCATATCACTTTAGAGGTGTAAAATTGAAAAGCTGCATTAACAAAATACACCACAATTTGTACATAAGTAAACAGGCTAATGTCAGAATAAAGCATGCCGATACCGAAGGTGCAAGTCATAAAAAATTCGGCACCGATGCCACAGTTCAGTAGGACATTTATGCAGACACTGCGAAACGAAAGCAATGACACTGAAAAACATGAAAAAGTTATAAAAGCACAGTATCATTTAAATAGTCTGGAGCGAACCTTTTTGTTCGCAAATGCTGTTATGACATTGTCATAATCAAGAGATCGGGCGCAGTCATTTTCGATTGACAACATGGCTAATGAAGATAGTCTACTGTCTGTCATAGACGTTCTATTAAAAGTTTTGATCAGTTTCAATTTGCTGAAGCTTCTTTCAGCGCTGGCAACAGTCACGGGGCAAGTTAGTAAGATTCGAAGTGAGATGTACACATTCGGATACAATTCAAATAAATGAGTCTTTAGAAGATAGTTCAGAAAGTCTTGAGCCGTTTTGAGATTGCGTTTTTTTTTTGTAAAATTAAAACAAACCGCTGTAGCTCAGCGCTCATTTCATCAGAATCAATGTCACCGAACTTTTTTTGGAACTCTTTACAGCAAGTAAGAAGAGCATTTTCTTGTTGCACAAGCAAAAGTTTGTCTCGTGTGTATAAAAACGAAAAGGCGGAAGAAACCTCACGTAAGAAATTAAAGCGCTCCTTTATTGACATAATAGCCTGGTCTACTAATGGATAGAAAAAGTTGCTTTTAAATTTCAGTTCAGGAGTAGCTCGTTGTTCCTCTTCACCTTGGTAATCAAACAATCTTCTTTTCTTTCCACTTCTTGACGGAGGAAAAGAAGGATCAATATCCAATTCCTGTGCTATTTCAACAGCAGATGTTGCGGCACTGTCATAACCCGTTGTGCGATAGTTTTGCAAAAACTTTTCAGTTGCCTGGATTTCCGTTTCCATTGTATGAAGGGAGACTACATACGATTGAAGAATCTTGCTTGCTTTATTGACTTGGAATAGGATATCATACCAAATAAACACCGACAAAAGAAAACTCCATTTTGACAAATGAGCTATCAACGATTTTGTTTCTGAGGCAGCTCTTCCATCTTTTCTTTCTATGGAAATGGCTTCCAAGTCTTTCAGTGCCAGCAACACCTCTTTTAAATTGTATCGAAGAGGTTTGATGCATTTAATTCTGCTTTCCCAACGAGTATCAGATTGTGACTTTATGGACAGCTCCACATGTTTCTTCAAAATTTCCCAACGCTGAGCAGAGGAAGAAAACAGCACATACAACCTTGTAAGTACTCCAAAAAATGTCAATGCTTCCGTCGATCAATTAGCACTGTCAACAACAACTAAGTTAAGGGTATGGTTTGCACAGGGCACGTAAACAGCTTTGGGATTGATGTCTAGCATTCTTGCTTGGACCCCAGAATGTTTTTCTTTCATGTTAGCACCATTATCATATGACTGACCTCGACAATCAGACAATTCGAGTTGCAGTTCGGTCGCTTTTTCTAAGAAAGCGTCCAACAAGCCTTTCCCAGTACTGTCACTTATTCTCAAGTAGCCAAAAAATGTTTCTTTAAGAACAGCAGCTTCTTCATTACATGGTACATAACGGAGAATGACAGACATTTGTTCATGATGTGACACATCTGAAGTGCAGTCCAAAATTATAGAAAAATATTTTGCCAATTTCAATTGCTGTAAATTTTCTTTTTCAACTTCTGTCGCTAGCAATTCAATTAGTTCATTTTGTATGGTAGGACTCAAATAGTGATCTTTAGTGTTTTTATTCTTGATTCTGTCTTGAAGCTCTTTTAGGATCGGATCTCTTCTTGCCAAAAACTCAAATATACCCAGAAAATTTCCATTGTGAGGAGATCCTAAGACTTCTTCAGATCATCTAAAAGCAAGATTCCTTTCCGATAGAAACAAGGCAATGTCGATAAGTCTCTCTAAAACATTTCTCCAAAAACGTCTTTCATTGAAAAAAATATTCATCTCGCGTTTGTCGATAGTGGATGAATTTCTTATCCCTTCAGCTAGCAACATCCATTGACTGCAGCATTCTTGGTGGGAAATGCCGTTTTCATGGTCTTTCAGTTTTTTCGAAAAACCCTCCCATGTATTTATACCACTACAAAAGGGGCTTAGTGTTTTTCCAAATAGCTTACAACAAAAGCAAAAAACTTGATCTGATTCCCCAGAATAAACTAGCCACGACCGTGAAACACTTTCACCATTAGGTAACACACGTTTATAATGGTTGGAGGAAAAACGTCGCCTTGGAGTTGTGTTATTATATGGAAAATTCATTATTAGTTGATGTGGTCCACGCTTTACTATATCACATCGTTGAGCATCAGAAATACTTTCAGGCCATTTACATGGCTCATCAGGGATAGGGGTAAATTGAGATTCAGTTATTTTTGATATTGAAGGTTGCGTATTGGCAGGTAAATCACTACTTAGATTTTCTGGAAATTCACAATCACTTTGATGCTGATCGTCATAGTCTTCTTTTTCTTGTACACTATAGTTTTCTTCATCCCTCTCGGTACTAGTGCCAGGTCTACTCTGCTCAGTAATCTTGAAAAAATCTGTCATCTTTGGCAATTTCGCTACAGCATCTCGAGCAGTGGCTGCTTCTTTTCTCTTTTGAGCACCACTTTTTGAACGTTTCATTCTATACAATGTCAATAAAATACTTTATCTGCACTCTGCAGTGTATATATATTGTCCCGGTATTTATAGCCAAACAGAATTCCAGACCATTCTATGATTGTTGCGTAACAACGGCATTGTTACGTCAATCGAATATTCAAGATTCTACCAGAAAATCAATCGAAATATTCTAGATTCTGCGAGATAAAATGACGTCGCATTCACTTATGATGTCACAAGCCAATTTCTTCCTACAGTTTAAATCGGTTGTAAACAAGTCTGCTGAACTGAAAATAGTCACGTAGCCAAAAAGCAATTTCAGACTAACTTGGGCCCCCAAAGTTGGCCTGGGCCCCCCCCAATTGGGGGGTTTGGGGGGCGGCTGCTACGTCTCTGACCACAGCGAACCGAACAATTAGCCCTTACTGAGAAGTAGTAGATGTTATAACCGGCGTTCGTAAGGACTACTTCTAAAAACCTTGCTTTGTTGTATTGCCTTCCTTTGGTCTTTGCCCTCTGGTTAAATAAGGCCACATGTTTGACTCATATATATAACAGGTACATCTGCTCCTATATATATATACAGTCAAACCTCGGTTTTCAAACGTTTCCGAAAGCGAACAATTCGGTTTTCGAACGGAAATTGCGGGCTGGAAGTGTTTCTGTTTTCGAACAAAGTCGTGGTTCTTGAACATCTGCGACCAGTGGCTGCTCCGACTGAACGTGAACGTACAATGGAACCTCGATTGTCGAACGCCTCCTTTTTCAAACAAATCGGTTGCCGAACAAAATTTCGAACTAAGATGAGCCTCAGTTGTCGACCATAACTCGGTTCCAGAACAAGCCAACATTAGCACGCTGGTAGCACGTGATTACTGAGTGACTGAGCACTTGGCGATAGAAAGGTTTAAAAGAAAAGTTTTTCGTAAAAAAGAGGCCTAGTGAATCTCAGACAAAATCTGCTAGCAAGAAACAAACAATCCAAAAGATGGAAAAATCTCCTCAACTTCATGTGGTGGGGAACTCTCCTTCAGAACAATAACATCCCTTTCTTTCCATCTCCCCTCCACTTTCCACTAAAGCCATCAAGGCTTCTCAGCATATGTAAGGATGAATGAAATTGCTTTTCTTATTTACGTACTGTATAGCTAAATTGATTCTTTATTCAGTGATTATCTTTTTTGATCTACTGTAATAATTTTCATTGGTTTTGTATACAAACATGTGCATATAATACTGTTGTATTGTAAAAGTTTGATTAAGCAATCATCATTTGGGGTCGAAGAACGGATTATTTTATTTTACGTTGATTCTCCAAGGAAAAATTGTTTCGGTTTTCGAACTTTTCGGTTTTTGAAAGACCTTCAGGAACGAATTACTTTCGAAAACCGAGGTACCACTGTGTATATATATATATAGTGATCACGCGTATTTTTGCTATTCTTGTCAAAACGTGAACTTGGCGAAACGAGTAGTAAATTTTCGTTTCGTCCTGATTATGCTTTGGATTTCTGTTTGGGCCTGAGTGTTGGTCCCCCTGCTTGATTTTATTAAGGTTGTGTGGTAGCCTTTATTGCCGTGAATTTTCGTTCTGCGCATGCTGGGCGGAGGTGCGCATATTAGCAAATAAAAAAACTGCAAGAAAGCTTCGACCGCTTCCTGTTTTTGTTTGACGAAGCAAAAAGGATCCGTAGAGCTAATATTACTAGCTCTACAAAGCAACTATACTGGTTCAGTGCTAATCAATGACGGTACGCTTGGCGCGGAAATCAAAGAGTTGAAACCTGGTGCTGCCGCATCAATTATCGCTAGCTTTTTTTTATGAATACAACTGTCATAAACATCTGAGTAGAAATATGACTGTTAGATATTTTCCCCAAAGTTTTGTTAATGTAACAATCGTATAGTTCTTAATGGAAACCCTGTTTAGCTTTCTTAGAAACGCGAGAAATAATGTCGCATGTTGCTTTGCTGGCAAATAGAGGATAGTCTATAACTTGACTGCAATAGTTGGTTAATTGTGTTATGTTTTTCTAGGAAATAAGTTCCTTTGAGCAAGAGCGTGCTGACTGATACCCAATGGATGGGAGCTACGACAGTTACATGCAAGGAAGCACAACAGTAATTATTCTTTATTGCGTATATGTTATAACCAGGGATGTGGAAGGGGTTATTTTTCAACCGCTTCCGCTTCCACCGCTTCCGCTTCCACCGCTTCCATCAACAGAAAACGTGAAAACGACCGTTGACAATTTTTTAACTTTTGTGGGTTTGTACCCTGCCTTCTCCTACACTTCATCATTTTGAGAAAACAAAAACCTTCATTTATTCCTTCATTTAAACCTTCATTACTTTACCTACTTCGCTTGAGGTTATTGTTTCGAACTACTCTGTATTTGTTTTTCTTAGATATCAGAACTCGCGTTGAATGTAGATCAGTGCTTTTCAATCATTTTGACATCGCGGAGCCCCTAATGTACTTTCGCGTTTGTCACGGAGCCCCCCCTAACAAAAATTTAGAAATCACAAATTGTTTGCAAGAAAATCAAATATTTCGTTACTAAATCCAAAAAATAATTAAACACTGCAACAAATAAACAGTTATTACGAGTTCCTTCACTACTTACAACCACTTTTACAACAGTTAACTTAATGCTTCTCAACTTAATGCTCTTAACCGTATGACCACATATTACAGCTCTCGACAATAACCTGTCGTACACCGTATAGCGCTGATTTTTCCCCTCTATCGTCAACCAATTCTGACTTTGAGTTAACTTTAACTCTAATCATCATTACAGACTTTCCGTCTGTCCCCAAAACACGTATTGACTCCGTTCTTTTTGAATAGTAAAGTGCGAAATTTCTATTGTATATATAGTATACTAGCAACTAATTAAGCGGCCTCCAAGCAAATTTAGTCCGTAACTATTAGTCTTCAGGCGATTAATTAAGATAAAAATGACGAGTTGTAGCACAAAAACACGGTTGCTTAAAACAAAATGATAGACCACGCTAAGCGAAAAACAAGTTGCAGGGTTGCCAAAAAGAAAAAAGGAAATATTAACAGTTCGAACGGTTTTTCAGCGCTGACAGTGGTAACGAGATTTGACTGTAGTTCGGAGCTGCTTTTCATCAATATGTCACTGTCATGCTCGCGCCCCCCTTGTGAAGCTTTCACGCCCCCCAGTTTAAGAATCCCTGTTTTAAATCACCTTAATTAGAATTCTCGTAGCCAAGTTATCACAATCGTTTTGCATTAGTGTTCCTTTGTTACATAACAATCGTGGTAGTTTTAGTTATCTAAGCGGTACAACAGCTCACAAAATTTAACTTCGCCTAGTAGATAACATTTTAAATACAACTGATAATGCTTTCAGTATAAAGCAAAACGTTTTAAAATAAAATGTTCATTAATTTACTGGCTATCATAATTCCACTCAGAAGCAAAATTTGTTATAAATGAAGCATTTTTTTTGATTGACCAAGCAATTAGAGAGCAAAAAGAAACTGCTTGAATTGTTTAACAAAAGATTTTGGTGATTTGATTCATCTCAGTGCGGCAGGAATTCTACACCATAGGACAAAACCCTTATATTGGAAGGATTGCTTGGTCCATTTTATTCTGCAAAATAGTGGAAACAAGGGTGCTTTTAAACTTAATCCGTAAGTTTTCTCTAGTCAAGAAACGGAACCAACTCCATGTTAACCAATGCCATTTAAATTTTTGGGAAAATGAAAATGAAAAACATTTTATTTCTCGAACGCAATTGCAATCAGGAATAATTTTTTTTGCAACTATTTTCCAAACTTTAGATATCATTGACATTATTTTACGTTATTTTATTATTAAATCTATCATCGAATTGTAATTAAAAATTACATCGTGCAACTTGAGTGGCAAAACTTATGGAAAAAAGATCATATAAAAGCTATAAGTTTAGCTGGAATGGTATAGAGCGAACATCAACTTTTGGGGTTATTTTGATAATTAATGTGAATTTAATTAAATATTGGAGTCAGTTAATGCTAGTTTGTTACTAGGAAACAAATATTAATAATCCGAAATGATTTGGTTGAGATTACGTTTTTCAATTGGCTAGTCCAATCTTAGTACGATGTGTTTATTACTCAAAAAATTGGCCTTAAGAAACGTGTCATTTAAATATCATTTAATGCTCTTTTAAAAATAACACCATGCCATTTAGATACCGGTAGTTACATTAGCAAAAGTAACAATTAGGCTACTACCAGTACCGAAAGTTTTTTAACTACACTTTACTTGGTCCAGTTGTTTAAGCAATAGTCACCAAAAAATATTTATAGAATAGTTAAGGTTATAAAATTATAGTGTCTGACCTGTCATTTAAGCACAGGTAGTCAGTCAGAAAGTAATTCTACCTAAGTTGATTTTTTAGTATTGGGCTACTTACTTAAGTAGTTTCATTTCTTCTACTTTCACTTTTACTTAAGTAGATAAAGTGGGAAAAGACATTAATTGAGCAGTTATAACTTTTTATGTAAGTAGATGCTAGAGATTTGATGTCTTTGGAATGTGGTATACCAGCATAAAAAACACCTTTAAATTCAAAATTTTATTGTTTTGCAAATCGATCATTGAAGTAGGACACTTTTGGTTTGAACTTCGATGACCAACTGGTAGGCCTACTAATGTTTACTGCTACCTAGGCAAGGTGTGGTAAGTCATTTGTGAGCCTAGTTATCATACCTGTCGATTTTGAAAAATACAGTAGATTCCGCTTAATTGGGCCGCCGGTTAATAGGGTCAGCCGTTTAATTGGGCCAAATTGTGAAGAACGAAATCCAATCAAAGAAAATACTCTACGCTATATCCGCATAATCGGGCCACTATTCCGCTTAATCCGGCCACAACTGTAGCCAGACATACACCTGTGTAATTGCAAAACCGCCTTTGTAATGTAATAGTACTCAATATCACAAAGCCAACTTTATTATGTGACAATTGAACAATACAGGCGCAACTTACTTTGTGATTTCATGCCTTTGAACATAGTAATTGATGTGCTTTGTTGCAAATTTTGTGAAGACCTAAGGAGAAATGCCACAAAAAAATTTAACAATTGCTGAAAAAATTGTTGTTCCCAGAAAAATTAGAGAACAACCTCCAAACAATGTGCACAATGCTTGTATATGCGCATGTGTTTGTTTATTGCCGTCAAGACAATGACGTCATGTTAAGTTGGGATAATCCGGTCAGCCGCTTAATCGGGCCAAATGATACTAGTCCCGATGTGACCCGATTAAGCGGAATCTACTGTATATAGAGACCGAAGTAAATTCAAATGTTCTCCATTGTTTAATTTTTTGTAGTTTTGTGTTTTCAAAAATACTTTACAATTAGTTTGTTTACCAATCATCAACTGCTCATGTCAAGGAAGTAGCCTCGGGGTCAAGGGGTAATTGCCCTCCCAAAAAAATTATAAAGTTTTTTTGATTTAATTCTTCAGTGCCCTCCGAAAAAAGGTCATCATGTATACTTAACCTTAGCAAATATCTTCAAAAATTGCTTCCACTACTGATTTTTACCAAAAATAATGGAAAGGGGACATCTTTAAAAATAAGATCTAAGATGTAAAAATTTTGCCTTTCTTTTCCAGAAATTTTTTGCTGACTACGGTGTCCAAAAAGCCATTACGATGCCTGCCCCAACTTGGATTTGTGCCTCTATACTAATTGAAAGGAACAAATAGAATTTGTGAAATGTTGGAGACTTTATCAGTAAGAGCAATCTTATTTCGAAGTGCATTTACAACAATCGTGATCAGGGGCATAGGGGCGATGCTCCCATTGGCCAAATCATCGTTGCTGTTCTCAGAAATGTTATTTGAATGAAGCCGGCATAGCCGGCTGAAGCAATATGTCTAACCTGACTCAACGGTCTGGTAGCGTTACCAGACGCCGTCGGCCAGTGATATGATAGTGCCCATAAACTAAGTTAGAAATATTAAACCACTAGCCGGCTTTGCCGGCGTCGCCCGGCAGAGACCCTCCATCAGTTATGTCAGGGTTTGGTATTTCGGTTCAACCAGCCAAGCCGGCTTCACACATCCGGCTCTTGCGTAAGCAGTAGCATTTTTTAACGCTTATACATTTTTTGTATAACTCAGAGATTGAAATAACATAAAGCCCAAATTGTTGCAAGCTCTACTACTAAGAACATGAAAATAAATATATAATTAATAGCAGATTATCATAAGACTTCTTTGTAAACTAAATTTTTTGTTTTAGCATTCGGTGCATAGACATAAAGATTTTTCGAACTTCCGACTCTTGAACAACCAACATATAACTAACCACGGGAGAAGCATGGTTCTACCAAATGTAGCCCAGCAACGGCTAAAGTTTGTCCTTGCGATTTGTTAATAGACATGGCAAAGCTTAATTGCACAGGAAATTGGAGTCTCTTAAATTCAAAGGGTACATTTGATGGAATAAGAGGAATCCTAGGTATAAATGCATCTTCTCCTTTGTCACAGCCTGTAAGAAAAGTGGCTTCAATTACATGTGGCATTAACTTTTTTACTATCAGTCGTGTGCCATTGCATAGTCTTGGCTGATCTAGGTTTCTCAGTAGCATAATTGGCACTCCAACCTTTAATAGAAGACGGTGGGGAGGAAATCCTGGAGGCTCTAAAGAATTCAAAAATTCAATAGGATAATTAACTGCTTCATTTTCATCGATGACAGAATCAACAGATTTATATGTGTATGAATTTCCTGGAATTAAATCTAAAAGTTTATCATTTATATTATTTACTGTGACATTCTTTGGTGCCAAAATTTCCCTTTCACATATCCAGGCATGATTTTGATAATGATGCATTACATTTGGAAATACATGCTGTATCAATTCTTCAACCGAATTAACAATAGTACTTATTGGTGTAAGTTGTAGATCACCATTATTATCAAGGTGTAACCTTCCCTCTCCAAGTTTTAGTAGCCTTTCTGAAAAATCTAGGGCAATATCATCTCCGAACAATTTAGCTCTCATGTTTGTAGATAATTTCATAATTTTCACATTGCGCCATAGTGGAGAAGACTTTAGACATGCTTGGATTTCATCTGCCTTGGTTCCTTTAGGTATTACTGGAAGCGTTTGACGAAAATCCCCTGAAAGTAACAGAGTTGTTCCTCCCATCACCAAATTACAGTTTCTAATGTCTCTTAAAGCTCTGTCTAACGCCTCTAATGATTTTTTATGCGCCATTGTGCACTCATCCCAAACAATCAAATCGCACATTCGAAGAACTTTGGCAGTTCCGGAAGACTTGCTAATGTTACAAACAGGTATTTCATTGGTGATTAAATTTAAGGGCAGTTTAAATGCAGAATGTGCGGTTCGTCCTCCTGGAAGCAATGTAGCAGCAATGCCTGATGATGCTACTGCCATAGCTATCTTGTTCTCTTTCCGGACCTTGTCTAGTATAAGATTTATAACAAAAGTTTTCCCTGTTCCACCTGGAGCATCTAGAAAACAAATACCCCCACTTTTGCATCGAACTTGTTCACTGATTTGGGTATAAACATTTCTTTGGTCAGACAGGAGCTTTGATTCGTTTTCACTTACATATTTAGCCAAAACATTTATATCATAGGAGGTTTCTCTTATTAGTTCAGTAACTAAATGACTGAAATCAGTTCTGTTGCATTGTTGTAAACCATATGTAGATAGTTGTTCACCTCCCATAGATATAATTCTGTCCTCTATATCTATCAAAGCCATATTATAGATTCTGTCATTGTATTCAATTTCTGCTCCAGGGTTTCTTAATTGAGCCTGATACTTGATGTCTTCAGAAAGGTCATTTTTATATTTTTGCCACAATGTCACAGTGCTGCTAACTTCACAGGTTTTAAGAAGAATGGCAAAGAGAGCTCTTAAACATTTGGGTGAGCGTGAAATTAAAGCCTCTGATAAAGTTGCATCCCACTGTGTATCATCTTCCAATAATCCCAATCTAAAGCAAGCTTCTCTATATGTTAAACAAATATGACCATCAACAGTTCTGAGAGTTTCAAAGGAAGTGGGGCCTTTAACTTCATGCAGCAAGATTCTTAAAAAGAAGCATCATGTTTATCAACGTTTTTTTGCCGCTTACAGTCGCGTTTCCGCTCCCAGTACTTTTAGAGAATATAAATAGAAGGTATTCTACAAAGAAGCGTTCACTAAGGTCATGTGAGATGTTATCTCATGGATTTCATCTTATTCTCTAGATAGATACTATTTTCTTTATGTTTTTCTTATTTTCTTTATCCAGCGCTAGGTTTCGTTTAAATTGAAAGTGCATGTGGCTTTTAAAAAATTTATTTTTACCCGTCGTTGATCGGGTAAAATGTAAAGACTGATTATATTTTTATATTGAATTAACCATATTTTAATATAGGTTGAATAAATATAGGCTCGTAGCCCCCCATAGACGATTCTGATCGAAATCAAAATACCGTACTTGGCTTCCCTGGAAAAAGTTATATAAGATTCATATGTTTGTTTGTATCTAAATGTCCCCAGTTTTATTTCTATAGCGGACAGACAGACAGACACACATTGAGTTTTATATATATAGATACATGTTAAGCGAGCAAAATTGAACTGCACCAATCAACAGCCGCCTCAACATGGTGGTGCGGTCCTCAACCCCATTTGGGTTGGGTCAAAATGGCTGTTGCCTTTCTGAGGGTTCTAGTTACCCCAGGCACTCCTCTCACACTAACCATTTTTTGCCATGCAGCCCCCTGAACGACCGCTGTAGGGTAGCACACAGCCTCTTTAAAATCGGTCTGTCTTCTGTTTTCTACCTTTTTTTGCTCATTTTCTCATTCTTCTCCTTCTACTGATAAGCGGCGACGTTCATCCCAATCCTTGTCCCGCCTTTCCCTGTTCAGTGTGCGCTGGAAATGTGACCTGGCGGGTAGGTCAGTGCAATGCTGCACATGCTCTAATTGGGTTCATTTAAAGTGCTCACTACTCTTCCTTCTAGATTGAGAACTCTTGGCAGCTCTCACTCCTGAAGCTTCCCTCCCTGCTGCGTCCCTGTTTTTTTGGAAATTACGCACCAACCAGCACTGTGACTTCCTCCTCGGACTCCTCCAGCTGGTATACCTCCACTGTTCAAATCTGGCCCCCGTCTGCAAATGCATTACTCGCACCCCACCCTCGCCTTCAAACCTCTTATCCTTTTTCCTCCTTCGTTTGTATCTTTTCCCTCTACACCCTCACCACCGCCTCATGCTCCTGGCTGTTTCTCTTTACCTCCTACTTCCTCTTCCCCTTCTTAACTCCATCAAGGTTCTTCAATGGAATGTTGGGGGTCTGCGAGCCAGGAGAACTGAACTATTATACTTTATTTCGTCTTATCCCGTTGGCCTTATTTGTATCCAGGAATCTAACTTTAATTTATCTTCCTCTTTCCGAATCCCTGGATTCTCTGCTCTGGGATCTGATGGCACCCACTCTCGAACTGGTATTTTTTCTACTGATGTCACAGACGCTAGCGGCGGCGTCATCATTATCGTCAGGCAGGGCTTATTCTTCTCCGAGCTTTCTATCTCCTCTCTTTCTTCGCTTGACCCCTACTCTGATTATGTAGAGGTCAACATCTCTCTAAACAATTCTTCCTTGCTCTCATTTCTTACTGTTTATGCTCTCCCTATTCGCTCTTCTCCGAAGGATAGCAGAACCAATTTCTTTTCTTCCTCTATTCTTCCTCCTATGTGGAAGCGGAAGCGGTAAAATTTTTGCGCTTCCGCTTCTACAGGAAAAGGATCGCTTCCACATCCCTGTTTATAACAGTAGAATTCATGCAATGATGGCAGACAAAACCAGGCACGACCGTCCGCCGCCGTCAGCGAAGAAAAGAGATTAGAAAATCTCCGACCACATGGTCGGCAACAAAATACTGCACGCGTCACCACAAACTAGGTGGCTGCACACGTCTATGTAAACCAGAACACTGCACACGCCACATGAACGAAAACAACAGACAAACAAGATGATAGCGGGAAAGGGAAGCCGATCAACGAGCTACCATGAGAAGACAAAAATAAACATAATCTAGCCCTAATAAAAAAAAGAAAAATAAATGTGTATGATTTTTGACACATACAATAATAGTACTCGAATACACATAATAAAGCTACTGTAGAATCACATACAACGGCGAGAGAAAGGTGCTGAGCCGCCAAAAGTAGACTAACAAAACAAATAAAAAAGGATAAAAAGATGTTTGGCATGGCAGCTCGGTGAAGTGCGAGGCGCGACACGCTACATTTTGAGAAATTGGCTATCTGTTGAGTAAACTAATCTGTTACCACTGCATGACACTGCTTATCAGCAATGTGAAATCTGCGCAGCTTGCTGTAGTCAAAGTCACTTTTCTACTCTGAGCTGTATTCATACGCTTTTAGTAATACAACAACTTGTTCGTTTGCTAGCTTGTGGAATTGTGCGGTGCAGTGAGTTACGAATCTCAATCTCAGTAGAGTGCTAGGGCACCAATCCCGACTACCGTACTCTACAATGATAGCCAGTAAACTTGTGAACATTTTAATTGAAAACGTTCGCTTTATACTCAAAGTATCATCAGTTATAATTAACATGCTTCCTAGTAGGCTGAGTTCAGTTTTATTTTTTTACTGGATATTATATTTCTCCTCAGCTTGGTAAAGAGAGCTCTTTTTCATGCTCCTGTTGCAAAGATGTTTTTACTTCAAAACGAAGTACTGCTCGCAGAACCAGGTAACTTGCAACAGTTGATCATCGACCCCAGGTGGGTACCATGACGTCACAGTGACGTCATGATTCTATCAAAATGTGTGTGAAATGCCTACTTTGTAATTGAGAAGGTTCAGAAATGTTAAGTACTGGTCGCAAACGCGTATAACTTGGAACGATGATCAAGTCTCCAAGTGGATGTGATAAGAGGCCTATGACATCAAAACCAAATCAAGATAAATTTGTACCTTTTCAGAGAACAGGTGTTAACTTCAAAAGCACTGTTTGCAAGCTCATCTAACTTCAAATGATTGGTTAAGCTTCTTCTAGTGGGTGTGAAAAGAGACCTATAACGTCGCAAAGACGTCATAAACACCTTATAATTGGTGTAAATCGGCACCTTTTTCGTTTTTGTATAAATCAATCTAATGTCCCAATCAAACTAGCACCTCCACAAATAGGCTACCAGATTAATGTAATGCAAAACAAGCTTGGGGCATAACAACACCTTTTAAGCGTAAGTCCCATCAGAGAAACGCAATTTGATGCTAAAATGCACAACGCTATTCTATACAGACCCAACTGAAGAATAAACTCCCAACAACAAAATGGATCTTGATGCTTGACTACCAGTAGCCAATACACGCAACTGCATTTTAAACATATTAAATTATGAGCTTCAACAGAAAAACACAACATTTTGAGAATATACACCACGTCATTGCATATCGGCTCTATTAAAGTATAAACCCAACAAAAACAACAAAATTTATGATAAAATACACAACACCATTAAATATTGGTCCAATTAAAGTATAAGCCCTCAGCAAAAAAGCACTTTGAAGCTGAGATATGCAATGTTATTGCACGTAAATTGTACTGCAATATAAGCCCTCAATAACGAAAAAGAGATTTTTATGCATAAAAACTCTACTTAAATAAAACCCCTTTACTAAGAAAATAAAGTTTATGATAAAATTCGCAACTTTTTTGCATACCGATCCAAGTAAAGTATAAGGCCCAGCCATGAAAATCGATCTCTATGCTGAAATATGCCACGTTATTCCATATCTACTTAAGTCAAGTATGAGGCCCAGTCAAGAAAATCGATCTCGACGCTAAAATACACCACGATATTCCATATTAACCCAAGTCAAGTATGAGCCCCCGACAAGGAAGAGCAATTCCATGCTAAAATACGTATTGCTATTTCATATCGACCCTAGTTAATGATAAACTCCAAACAAGGAAGTGCAGTTTCATGCGAAAATACGTAACGTCATTTCATATCAACCCTAGTTAAGTACGAGCCCCAACCACTAAAATGCAATTTTGTCATGAAATACACGACGTTATTGCATATCGACCCTAATCTAGTATAAGCCCCCAACCATGAAAATGCAATTTATCATAAAATGCACTACGTTGTTGCATATCGACTTTAAATAATTATGAGATTCCAACCGTGAAAGTGCAATTTATCATGAAATACACTACGTTATTTCATATCGACCTTAGTCAAATACAGGGATGTGGAAGCGGAATCGGAAGCTGGAAGCGGAAGCGGTGGAAGCGGTACTTTTTCTGTGGAAGCGGAAGCGCGAAAATTATACCGCTTCCGCTTCCACATAGGAGGAAGAATGGAGAAAGAAAAGAAATTGGTTCTGCTATCTTTTGTAGAAGAGCGAATAGGGGGAACATAAACATTAAGAAATGAGAGCGAGGAGGAGTCGTTTAGAGAGATGTTGACCTCTACATAATTAGAGTAGGGGCCAAGCAAAGAAAGAGAGGAGATAGAAAGCTCAGAGAAGAATAAGCCCTGCTTGACGAAAATGATGACGCCGCCGCTAGCGTCTGCGACATCAGTAGAAAAAATACCAAATCGGGAGTGGGTGCCATCAGATCCCAGAGCAGAGAATCCAGGGATCCGAAAAGAGGAAGATAAATTAAGGTTAGATTCCTGGATATAAACAAGGTCAACGGGATGAGACGAAATAAACTGCAGTAGTTTAGTGCTCCTGGCTCGGAGACCACCAGCATTCCATTGAAGAACCCTAAGAGAGTTATGAAGGGGAAGAGGAAGTAGGAGGTAAAGAGAAACAGCCAGGAGCATGAGGAGGTGGTGAGGGTGCAGAGGGAGAAGAAACAAAGTGGGCGGAAAAAGGATAAGAGGTTTGAAGGCGAGGGTGGGGTGCGAGTGATGCATTAGCAGACGGGGGCCAGATTGAACAGTGGAGGTATACCAGCTGGAGGAGTCCGAGGAGAAAGGCACAGTGCTGGTAGGTGTAGAATCTCCAAAAAAAACAGGGAGGGCAGCTTCAGGAGTGAGAGCTGCCAAGAGCTCTGAATCTAGAAAAGGAGAGTAGTGAGTACTTTAAATGAACTTAATTAGAGCATGTGCAGCATTGCACTGATCTATCCCGCCAGGTCACATTTCCAGCGCACACTAAACAGGGAAAAACAGGACAAGGGTTAGGATGAACGTTGCCACTCATCAGGAGAAGGAGAAGAATAAGTAGACGGGCAAAAGAAAGGCAGGAGTAAAGAGAAGACAGGCCAATTTTAAAGAGGCTGCTTGCTACCCTTCTGCGGTTGTTCAGGGGGCTGCACGGCAAAAAATGCTTTGTGTGAGGGGAGTGCCCGGGTAACTGGAACCCTCGGGAAGGCCAACAGCCATTTTGACCCAACCCAAACGGGTCGGGGACCGCACCACCACGTTGAGGCGGCTGTTGATTGGTGCAGTTCAATTTTGCTCGCTTTACATGTATATACTATATATACGACAGAAATTTCGCACTTCACTATCCAAAAAGAACGGAGTCAATACGTGTTTTGAGGACGGACAGAAGGTCCGTAATGATGATTAGAGTTAAAGTTGAATCAAAGTCAGAGTTAGTTAAGAATAATGAGGAAAAATCAACGCTATACGGTGTAATTTGTTGTTGTGACAACAGGTTATTGTCGAGAGCTGTGATATGTGGTCATATGGTTTAGATCTGAGAATCATTAGGTTAACTGTTGTAAAAGTGGTTGTAAGTAGTGAAGGAACTTGTAATAACTGTCTATTTGTTGAAGTGTTTAATTATTTTTTGAATTGTAGAAACGAAATATTTGATTTTCTTGCAAGCAATTTGTGATTTCTAAATTTTTGTTAGTGGGAGTTCCATGACAAACGCGAAAGTACATTAGGGGCTTCGCGATGACAAAATGATTGAAAAGCATTGTTCTACATTTAACACGAGTTCTGATATCTAAGAAAAACAAACACAGAGTAGTTCGAAACAATAAGCTCAAGCAAAGTAGGTTAAGTAATAACAATAATGAAGGTTTTTGTTTTCTCAAAATGATGAAGTGTGGAAGAAGGCAGGCTACAGACCCACAAAAGTAAAAAAAAATTGTCAACGATCGTTTTTTCGTTTTTTGCTGGTGGAAGCGGAAGTGGTGGAAGCGGAAGCGGAATCGGAAGCGTTTGAAAAATAACCGCTTCCACATCCCTGGTCAAATATAAGCCCTATCATTATTTTATATCGTCCCTAGCCAAGTATGAGCCCACAACAAGAAAATGTAATTTATCATAAAATGCACAACGTTATTGCATATCGACCTTGTCAAGTGTGAGCCCCAACAAGGAAATGCAGTGCCATGCTGCAATACGTAAGTTATTTCATATCGACACTAGTCAAGTATAAACCCTAAGCATGAAAATGCAATTTATCATGAAATACACGACGTTTTTGCATATTGACCTTAGCGTGGTAAAATACGTAACATTGTTGCATATCGAGTCTTGTCAAGTATCAGCTACCAACAATGAAAATGTAGTTTTGTTGTAAAATGCGTACCATTGTTTCATTTCGACCGTAGTCAAGTATAAACTTCAACCTTAAAAATGCAACTTTTTATAGAATACTCGACGTTATTTCATGTTTACATTAGTCAAGTATCAGCCTAAAACCAGG
This sequence comes from Trididemnum clinides, assembly GCA_963675345.1. Taxonomy (NCBI): domain Eukaryota; kingdom Metazoa; phylum Chordata; class Ascidiacea; order Aplousobranchia; family Didemnidae; genus Trididemnum; species Trididemnum clinides. The sequence continues at coordinate 12,862,912 of OY776297.1, read as the reverse complement.
AAATGCAGTTTTATGGTAAAATAAGTAACATTATTACATACTTACCGTAGTCAAGTATGAGCCACAACAAAAATATGCATTTTCATGCTAAAATACGTACCGTTATTGCATATCGACCCTAGTCAGGTATGAGCCCCAACCTCAAAAATGCAATTTATCATGAAATACACCGCGTTATTTCATATCGACCCAAGTCAAGCGTAAGCCCCAACCATGAAAATAAAATTTATAATAAAATTTACGACGTTATTTCATATCGACCTTAGTCAAGTACAAGCCCCACCCTTGAGCATGCAATTTATCATGAAATACACAACGTTATTGCATGTCTACTTTAGTCATGCACGAACCCCCACACGGAAAACAGTTTCATGGTAAAATACGTAACGTTATTTCTCATTGAAAATACGTAACGTTGTTTCACATCGAACCTAGCCAAGTATAAGCTCCTGTCGTGTGCAATAGAAATTTTTTGATTCTATTTCAACTTTAATTTACTTCTTAATATTTAGGCAACTTGTAGTATCGCTCGAATAATTAAGTCTGGTTGCAACCTAATAGCTAGGAAAACATTGGCTTCCGCGAAGATACTTTAACCCACGCACTTCTTGATCAAGAACAGAACAAATATATTTATAAACCACTTTAAGACTTTGAATTCCTTCGCTTGTCGAGCACCAAAAAAATAACATTGCGCTTTAACAAAACAATCAGACTCAACCAAGACTAAATCCACAAATTAACCGCTTGTCACACTAAATTGTAAAATCTCGCTGCCTTACATACAAAAAGACGAGCTTCTGAAAAATGCTAGAACATCATGTGACACAGAAAAACACATTAATAAATTATGTAATCGGCAATAAAAAAAATGAAAAGAAATCTTCGAGAAGAACCAAGATTCACTAGAATGCACTAGAACTTAATAACGTACACAGCCATTGTGACGTCAGAAGAGGCGTGTGAGTTACAAATCTATTAACACATTCGCTGCAGGCGCTTCATTGCCCACATTAACGTTGCGTGACAGACGTTTTTACTAAGAGTTGCGGTTTTCGCATCATCGATGTTCTGTTCTTGAAAATAAATGCTCTATTTAGTAATGAATCACGCGTGATCACCACAAATTGAACACGCGAAGACGACGTGTAATTTATTTTTAGCTCACAAAGTAGATCTACGGTTTTGCAATAGCAAAGATAGGAGCTTGGCATTCAACCGATGTGATCAACCCAAAAACGCAGATCTACGTGGCTTGGCATTTAACCGTTGTAACGTTAAAACGTAGATTTACGCGGTTTGGCAGTGAATGAGTTAATAAATGCGAAAAAAAGTCTTTTTTCGAAAACAGTTTAGCAGGTTTCGGGCTTCAGACAATTCATATTTACAAATATAATGATCACGGCAAAATAAAACAACAGATTACAGCAACTATGCTTATGCAAAAACTATTCTTACAAGGAAAATTTACTTATTTGTGACATATGCTTTCCCCCTAAGAATATTATGATAATAATATTGAAAACTACGAATAACGAAATTTGCGAGTCCAATTCACTGCTAAGATCCTTAATGGTGCACAAAACAAATTCGATTACCGTATCTAACACACATACATAATTAAAGCATAGTACAACAATACACGTAAATACAGCGCAATTAGCTCATCACACGACAAAAATAATCAGCCGCTACATCATCCTTTCCAGGAATGTCCGGTACAGTATAATCGTACCCTTGTAAAGCCAGGGCCCATCGCATTATGCGATCGTTCTGATATTCGGTCTTGTTTATATATGCAAGGGGCTGGTGATCAGTTTGTAAAATAAACGACTTGCCAGCTAGGTATAGCCGGAACTTTGTTATGCCCCACACAATACCCAAACATTCTTTTTCTAAAGTTGAAAAATTGATTTCGGCTGACGCGAGTTTTATGCTGGCATACGCCACTGGATACAGTTTCTCGTCATGCTGTTGCATGAGGGCGGCACCCAGCCCGCAGTTTGATGCATCAGTTCATAGTATGAAAGGCTTGCTATGGTCTGGCAGCTTTAAAATTGATCGCTTCAACAAACAGTCTCGCAAGCTGCTGAAGGACTTTTCTTGATCTTGCCCCCATCGAATCTTGTTTGGTTGTCCCTTGCGCGTTAGATCAGTCAACGGCGCTGCAACCGCTGCAAATGTGGGGATATGGGCACGGTAATAGTTTGCTAACCCCCAAAGCGATCTTAAATCCTTCTCCATATTCGGTCTTCATGCTGTACGTATCTTCTCTGAATTGTCCTCATTAATTGTGATCCAATCACGGCCGATGTAATGTCCAAGAAATTCAACGGATTCGATCCCGAATCACATTTAAATGGTTTTGCTGTAAGTCCTGCTTTCCGCATACGTCGAAGCAATTCTTCCAACACTTGTAGATGCGCTTGCCAGTCATTGGTATGTAATACGAGGTCACCAATGTAGCTATCAACGTGATTCATTCCAGCTAAAATTTTCCTAATTCCGCGAACCAACGTTGCCCCCGAATTTTTCATTCCAAAGGACATCCTCAAAAAATCGTATGTGCTGTCAGGCGTTAGAAATGCTGTCTTTTCAATGTCTTCTTCTACGACTGGGATTTTCCAGTATCCTTTGCTCAGATCAATCTTGGAGTAATATTTGCTTTTCCCCAACCGCTGGAATAAATCTTCTGCTGTTATCATAGGCTCCAAATCTGCTACTGTGAGTTTATTTAATTTCCGATAATCAACGCAAATGCGGTCCGATCCATCTTTCTTCTTCACAATTGCAATTGGGGACGCGAATGATGAGTTCGATTCTTGAATAGTTCCAAGGCTAAGCATGTCTTGTATTTCTTTTTTAAGGTTTTTTCTCATTGCGTACGGCAAAGGAAAAGGCCGAGACCTGACTGGATTATTTTCAGTAACCTCTATCTTATGTTTGATCATGTTAGTTTTACCTGGTGTCACGAATAAGGAAATTTGCCTTGTAAGAGTAGTTTTCATATATGTGTAAAGTGCTGTATCATTTGTTCGCTCGGCTACTGATCGAAAAAAAAGACCTTTTTTCCTCGCAATTGGATTTGTTGTAAGTACGTGTTTATTACGTCACAATGGTGCATCACATAATAAAATTCCAGATTGATCTAGTGATTCTAGCTTCTTTGTAGAATTTCGTTGACCGATTACATAACAAGTAATGCTTTTTATCTTTTCACGCGATTTTGTTCTAGCGTTTTCTGGATTGTTTTTTTCCATTTATATAGGGCGAAGGGATTTTTTTTAGTAGTAGAGAGTGAGTAGAGAAGCGTGTAGTGGGGAGAGGGAGATATTGATTGACGGAGTAAAGAAGGGCTATTGTTTTTTGTGATAATTTATTGTGGATTCTGTTGACGTGGCGAATATTGAGCAGTTATTGGTGAAATTAGTTTTGGCGGTTTCCAGATTGTGTAGCGAAGTGATTAATTTTGAGATCTTTGAGCGAAGAAGCTTGAAGTCGTGAAGTATTATTTCTGCGAATACATTATTCTATTCTTAACGTGGTTTAAGGTGTTTTTAGTGGAAGCCAATCTTTTCCAAGTTTTATTAAGTTGCAGTCAGACCTAATTATCCGAGTGATTATCATACGTCGCCTCAATTTTAAAAGAAATTTAAGATTGAGATAGAACCAAAAATTCTATATTATTATTATTAAAACGCGACACCTGAAATATTTGAAAAAACTTCTTCGTGTTTTGACAAGGTGTTCATCATCTCTTCATGTTGTGTATTAGTTCAGAGGTGTCAAACGCGTGTGCTTTTGAGGGTCACATTCTAGGTTGGGAATTGTGCCCAGGGCGCATGATATTTTCGATCCGGAAATTACCACCTTTCCGGGCAATGATGTCCATCATGTAGCTCGAAGAAAAAAAGTTTTCAAGAGATCTTCTCAAGTATGCCCACGCCGTCGTCACTTCTTCATGTATCGTTATTCAGAAATTGAGTGCTGTGGCACAGGGTGGAGTTGATCCCCTAGAAAGAAAAAAAAGATCTGCTCCTCTCAAGTGTCGCCTGTGTTCAGGAAGTCTAACGTTGCAATACTACCGAAATTCATTAAGAATTTTAAAATCGTCTCGCGGGCCGCGAGCTTGACACCCCTGTTTTAGTTAGTTCAATTCCCAACTTAACGTCCTGTACTGTTTCCTTCTGATGACAATTAGCCAACTCCATCATCTCGTCGTCATTCACACTCAAATCTTTATTTCTGCCTATAATCCGGGTACAAACATGACAAGACATTATCTGGTTATGTTCTGAATTTGGTTGAGGTGCTCCTTTCTGGTCAGCTCTTTCGATGTATTTCTTCAGCATGTTTGCATGAAACGTTTTCACCTTCTCATTGACTTCTACCCGATAATCACTACGTTTTTCACATCTGCTCGTTATTTCATAAGGCCCTTTCCATTGCATCAAAAGCTTATTTGTGTCCGTCGGCAGTAGCAGTAATACCTTGTCACCTTCTTGAAATTCTCTTCTTTTAGCTTTTCTGTTATACAGCGTTTTGTTCTTCTTCCTGCTCTTTAGCAACTCTTCCTGGGCAATCTTCACGGTGTTGTCTAAATGTTCGCGCAATTCCAAAACATACTGGTAGCTCGTCTTGATTTCTGTCTCATATGTCCCTCTTGTCCACAGCTCCTTCAAGATTTGTACTGGTCCGCGTACTGTCCTCCCGTACAATAATTCAAACGGTGAAAATCCGGTGGCATCCAGTGGCGCTTCTCTGTATGCGAATAGTAGGGGTTAACAAAACGATGCCACTGGCGGGACTGCTCGTTACACAAACGTCTTAGCATTTTCTTGAGTATACCATTAAAGTGTTCAACCAATCCATTGCAAATAGGATGATACGGCGTAGTTGTTAATCGCTTTATAGACAGCAGCCTTGATACTTCCCCCATGCACTTCGATACAAATTGCCTGTCAAGATCACTCAGGATTTCCTCTGGTATTCCTAGACGACTATACATATCCAGCAGCACTCTCGCCACTGTCTCTGTTTCAATATTCTTGAGTTGAACGACTTTAGGGTATCTGGTTGCATAATCAACCAAGGTCAGAATATATCGATGTCCCTTCTCGCTTGCAGGTGAAATTGGTCCAACTAAATTTACAGTGACTCTCCTAAACGACACACCAATCAAAGGCGTATCTCCTAGTGGCACACGGGGAATGGATTCTTTAGCAGTTGTCTTCTGACATACATCACATGATCTGCAGAAACTAGTAACATCAACTTGCATGCCAGGCCAGTAGAAATTTGTTTGAACGCTGTCTTTAGTGTTCTTGATCCTAAGATGTCCTCCGAAAATAGAGTCGTGGGCGACTTTCGTAATCTTTCTTCTCAACGTTTTTGGTACCATAATCTGCTTTGAGTACTCACCTAATCCATCAACTCGGCTTTGAATCCAGTACAAGATAGTCCTACGCTTTTCATACTTTATTTCGTAATCTCCTTTTCTAACGGCATCCTTCAGGTTCACATATTTTTCCAGAGTAATGTCTTCCTGTTACAACTTTGCCAATTTATCCTTCGTGATGGAAGTCTGATCCGTTGCGTCCTTTGCAACTAAAGGTTTGATCGTGGCATCCTTCCGAGCTTGAGCCCTCGTGACCGCAGCGGCACATGTCTCCACACCAGGAACAGGATCATCCAGATTCCGTGCCCCAGGAATGTTTCCAATGACCAGGTCAAACAAAGGGTCTTGCAAACAAATAGCTTCAGTTACTCCTGTATGGTAAGGCATGTCCATTTTAATCTCAGCAATGGGTGCCTTCTTCAATGTCCGGTCGGTAGCCATCACGAAACCCATGCTACCAGTAAAATCACCTTTCTTCACCAACTCTCTACTGACAATAACGCCTTTGCAGCCTGTATCGAAAAAACCCCAACTACATTCTCACTCACTTTTCCGATCGCAAGAGGCATACACTTCCTATTTTCATTACTTAGGCAGGCACCATTACGCACGATATTAATTTTCTCTCAAGATTTGAGCTCCAAATATTCTTCATCCTTCGCTTTGGCATCATCCGATAATCTTCCAACTTGCGCAGCGGATCCAACTTGGCACGGTTGTAACGTAGGTCTGGGGGTGTTGCCTCCACCCCGAGGAGCAGCTTGAGGGCGGGGTGTGTTCCGACAGAATCTCTTTTCATGACCAATTTCACTACATTGGTAGCACGAAACTGTGTGTCTAGCTGGTCTGTTATACTTATTACGTTCTCCTTTTAGTTTAGCACGACAGTCGATCGCCCGGTGACCAACACGGTTACATAGAAAGTATTTCAGGGTACTCGTAGGAGGAAATCCACTATAATTATCTTTCATACTGGCTCTTGCGCAATCACGTTCGATCACTTCCTTACTCGACAACTTTTGATTGCGCACCGCCAAATATTGATCAGCCAACCGTGACAATTCATTTAAAGTTTTTGGGTCGCTCTGCTTCAGTCATATCGATTGATCTTTGGAGCAGGAGCTAGTGAACTGCTCGCGTACAATCAAATCAACTACGCCCATGAAGGTTTGCTCCACTTCGGTCAACTCTATCCACTTAGTGAAACAGTTTTTAACCTGAATATAAATTGACTTGGGCTTTCGTGTCCTTCCGGTCTAGCTTCTCGAAATTTCTCTCGATATCCGCGCTTAGTAAAATCATACCTTTTCAGTAAAGCAACTTTAAGACGCTCACAATCCATGGCTTCTTCTGGCGACAGTCTATTACATACTTCTACTGCCTTGCTTGTTAACAGCAGGCTTAACTGGGTTGCCAAAGTACTTCTATTCCATTTAGCCACATCAGCACATCTTTCAAATGTCAAAAGAGATTCGTCCAAATTATCCTTCCCGTCCACAAAAGATGGTAACGGTGGTGTCCTCACAACATTTTCAACCAATTTTTGATTCAAATGCTCGCCATTCTGAGATTGGAAAAGCCTCCTCGCTTCCAATTGCAACTTCAGCTTTTCAATTTCGAGCTCAGCCTTCTTTTCCTCTACCGCTATTCTTCGTTCTTCAGCCGTTATTCTCCGTTCTTTAGCCTGGGCTGCTAACCTTCGTTCTTTAGCTTCAGCCTCAGACGCCATTCTCCGTTCTTCAGCATCGGCCTCTCCCATTCGGCGCCATTCATCCGTTATAAGCTTGTTCCTCTGTTTTTCATCCAAGTCCAACGATTCTACTTGTCTCTTCAAGTCCTCCAACTTCTCCATATTAAGTTCTTTTGCAGCAATTTTAACTTACCAACCGACAAAGACATTTGTATCCCGGACGAGCCCCCAGATGTCGCGTTGCAATAGAAATTTTCGTTCTATCTCAACCTTTAATTTACTTTTTAATATTGATGCGACTTGTAGTATCGCTCGGATGCTTAAGTCTGGTTGCAACGTAATAGCTAGGAAAAGATTGGCTTCTACTAAAATACGTGGCTCACGCACTTTTCGATCAAGAGCAGAACAAATATATTCACCGAACATTTTAAAATTCCATATTCCTTTGCCCGACGATCACAGAAAGTAATGCACTTTAACAATCAGGAACTAACCAAAACAAAGCATTTGTCTGACACTTGTCACGCCAACAATCCGAAATAAAATCACCACAGAATAATACGTCGTTTTTCTACAATAATTATCTTTCTACTACTCTCTCTACTGAACTACTCTTAATCCTAATAATCTCACCGCCTTATATATACTGAGATGAGCTTCCAGAAAATGCTAGAACATCACGTGACACAGAAAAAACACCGTTAATAAATTACGTAATCGGCAATAAAACAAAAAAATATTTGAAAAGAACCAAGATTCACTAGAATACTCTGGAACGTAGTTACGTTGCAAACCATTGTGACATAAGAAGAGGCATGTGAGTTACAAATCTAAATGCAAAAGAAAAAAGGTATTTTTCGAAAACAGCCGATATAAAAGCGAGTTTGGGTTTACAATTTCGGATTTGAAATTAAAATGATCTCAGCAGAACAAAACCACAAATTACACAAACAATATATAAAAACTATTCCTACAACACAGATATACTTATTTGTGACAAAGTGAAATAACTCTGTGTATTTCATGATAAATTGCAATTTTTTGTTGGGGGCTCATCCATGACTAGTGTCAATATGAAATAACGTTTCGTATTTTACTATGAAATTGCATTTCCTTCTTGGGGGCTCATACTTGACTAGAGTCGATATGCAATAACGCGTATTTCATGATAAATTGCATTTTATTGTTGGGAGCTCATTCCTGACTAGGATCGATATGCAATGACATTACGTATTTAAACATTAAACTGCGTTTCCTTGTTGGAAGCCTATACTTGACTAGGGTCCATATGAAACAACGTTGTGTATTTAATGATAAATTGCATTTTCATCGCCGGGCTTATTCTTGACTTGGATCAATAAGCAAACATGTAAGGCATTTTAGCATGAAATTGCATTTCCTTGTTCGGGGCTTGCACTTGACTAGGGTTGATATGCAATAACGTTAAGTATTGTAACATGGAACTGGATTTCCTTGTTGGGAACTTATACTTGACTAGAATCGATATGCAATAACGTTAAGTATTTTACCATCAAACTACATTTCCTCTTTGGGGGCTCCTACCTGACTAGGGTCAATATTCAATAACGTTGTGTATTACATGATAAATTGCATTCTCAGGGTTCGGGCTCTTGCTTGACTAGGATCGATATGCAATTACGTCATGTATTTCATGATAATTGCATTTCATTGTAGGGGCTTATACTTGATTAGGGGCGATATAAAATAACGTCGTTTATTTCATGATAAATCGCATTTTCATGGTTCGGGCTCGTATTTGACTAGGGTCGATATGCAATAACGTTACGTATTTTGCCACGAAACTGCATTTTCTTGTGGGGGTCTCATACTTGATAAGGGTCAATATGCAATAACGTTGTGTATTTCATGATAAATTTCATTTTTATCGTTGGAGCTTACACTTGACTAGGGTCAATATACAATAACGTCGTTTATTTCGTGATAAATTGCATTTTCATAGTTGGGGCTTATACTTGACTAAGGTCGATATGAGATAAGGTTACGTATTTTTGCATGGAACTGCATTTTCGTTTTGGGAGCTTAAACTTGACTAGGGTAGATATGAAATAATGTCGTGTATTTCATGTTAATTGCATTTGTTTGTTGGGTCTTATATTTGTCTAGGGTTGATATGAAATAACGTCGAGTATTTTAATTGCATTTTCTTGAATGGAGGTTATAATTGATTAGGGTTAAAAAGGAATGACGTTGTGTATTTCATGATAAATTGCATTTTTATGGTTGGGGGATATACTTGACTAGAATCGATATGCAATAACGTCGTGTATTTTACGATAAAGTGCATTTTCATTATTGTGACTTATACTTGACTAAGGTCGATATGCAATAACGTCGTGTATTTCATGATAAACTGCATTTTCATGGTTGGTGTTTATATTTGACAAGGATTGATATGCAATAACTTCGTGTATTTCATGATAAATTGCATTTTAATTGTTGGGGCTTATACTTGAATAGGGTTGATATGTAATAACGTCATGTATTTCAGAATAAACTGCATTTTCATGGTTGGGGGCTTGTACTTGAATAGGGTTGATAAGTAATAACGAGGTGCATTTCATGATAAATTGCATTTTAATGGTTGGGGGCTGATACTTAACTAGGGTTGATATGAAATGACGTTACGCATTTTCGCATGGAGTTGCATTTTATTGTCTGAAGCATATACTTGACTAGGGTCGATGTGCACTAACGTCGTGTATTTCATGATTAAGGGCTTATACTTTGCAAGGGTTGATGTGAAATAACAATACGTATTTTAGCATGGAATTGCACTTCCTTGTCGGGGGCTCATACTTGACTAGGATTGATATGGAATAGTGTGGTGTATTTTAGCGTCGAAATCGATTTTCTTGGCCGGGCCTTACACTTAACTTGGTTAGATATGGAATATCGTGGTGTATTTCTTGATAATCAAATAATTTCATGATTTCAGCATAGAGATCGATTTTCATGGCTGGGCCTTATACTTTACTTGGATCGGTATGCAAAAAAGTTGCGAATTTTATCATAAACTTTATTTTCTTAGTAAAGGGGTTTTATTTAAGTAGAGTTTTTATGCATAAAAATCTCTTTTTCGTTATTGAGGGCTTATATTGCAGTACAATTTACGTGCAATAACATTGCATATCTCAGCTTCAAAGTGCTTTTTTGCTGAGGGCTTATACTTTAATTGGACCAATATTTAATGGTGTTGTGTATTTTATCATAAATTTTGTTGTTTTTGTTGGGTTTATACTTTAATAGAGCCGATATGCAATGACGTGGTGTATATTCTCAAAATGTTGTGTTTTTCTGTTGAAGCTCATAATTTAATATGTTTAAAATGCAGTTGCGTGTATTGGCTACTGGTAGTCAAGCATCAAGATCCATTTTGTTGTTGGGAGTTTATTCTTCAGTTGGGTCTGTATAGAATAGCGTTGTGCATTTTAGCATCAAATTGCGTTTCTCTGATGGGACTTACGCTTAAAAGGTGTTGTTATGCCCCAAGCTTGTTTTGCATTACATTAATCTGGTAGCCTATTTGTGGAGGTGCTAGTTTGATTGGGACATTAGATTGATTTATACAAAAACGAAAAAGGTGCCGATTTACACCAATTATAAGGTGTTTATGACGTCTTTGCGACGTTATAGGTCTCTTTTCACACCCACTAGAAGAAGCTTAACCAATCATTTGAAGTTAGATGAGCTTGCAAACAGTGCTTTTGAAGTTAACACCTGTTCTCTGAAAAGGTACAAATTTATCTTGATTTGGTTTTGATGTCATAGGCCTCTTATCACATCCACTTGGAGACTTGATCATCGTTCCAAGTTATACGCGTTTGCGACCAGTACTTAACATTTCTGAACCTTCTCAATTATAAAGTAGGCATTTCACACACATTTTGATAGAATCATGACGTCATTGTGACGTCATGGTACCCACCTGGGGTCGATGATCAACTGTTGCAAGTTACCTGGTTCTGCGAGCAGTACTTCGTTTTGAAGCAAAAATATGTTTATAACAGTCCTATTAACAAGAAGTAAGCAATAATAAAGAAACAAAGAGAATCTCATTTGGGTACATTGCGTTCGCCACGTACATGCGTCGGTGTAATGCTTGTCACGTGATAGTCTCCTGTCGACCATGCCTGCTCATTTTTTACTAGACCCGTTTATCTTTATTGATCACATGTAAAAGATTTTTCTGTTTAAAAATGTTTCAGGAAGAAAATTCTTTTCATTTTTGCGCATGAAGCAAATTTTCTCCTTCTGCAAATATTAATCAATCAAGCTTCTTTAATCATTCTTGCGCACATGCCGAAAGAAAATTCTAGTGGAAGATCGTGAAAGCAGAGTTACCAACGTGAAGTTTACAAAATTCCCAACTCATAAATAAAGCAGGTGAACATCAGATCCCGAACCGGATTTTAAAATCAGCATTATCCGGTTTTTTCTTCGGATTCGTATTATAAATTTTTGAATTTTCGGATTATGATTTTGAAACTTGGTTAAAAAGTGACGGGCATTCTAGCCATACGTGATCACCATACTTTTTACCTTCGTTAAGGAGCATGTAAAACTATTGGTTGTATTTTTCAATCGATGTGATTTGGAATGTGGATTTGAATTTCAAAGTTGTTGTTTTCGCGTACGCACACTCCCACTGGCAGTGGCAGTGGCAACTATCAGGATCAGAGCATCAGGCTGGGATGTGAGAAGGATGTACCCTAGGCCACCAATATGTCTAAAAGAGCTTGGGGATACATTTAACTAGGTGAGCACCGCAGTCTCAAGGCTACTGCAACGATCAACTGATCACTTATGGTTTTCACAACCACAGTAGGCTTACAAGACCAAAAAATTTATCAGTGTCTAACAGTGATGGCCTGTGATAAGCCTACTCACCTACTGGGCTGTTTGAGTCTGGTATAGCACCAAAAAATCTGAAGTTTGAAAATGTAGAAGTGGCTATAGGACATTTCCAATTTCATAAGACGGAATTTCACCTATAGGTTTTCATGTATAAGAAGATTGATTTAAAATTATACTGACGTGGGTGCCAGTACAAGGCCCCAAAGAGATGCATTATTAATATGAAGCGAATATATGAATGTTATTCATTTGTTTAAATTGTGTTCTAAATATCTGCTTAGTTTTATGAAATGGCCAAGCAAAAATTTGATAAATCGCAAAAATATTGTTGAAGCATGAGGTGGGAAGATTCTGAGCAAAACCCTTTTTGTATACATGTCGGTGTAAGCTTTGAAAGCTCATTTTTCAGTCACTTCAGTTGAGTTTAAGCCTTGATAGCAAACTACCGTGACGACATTTTGTATTCTTAAATAGTATTTTTGTGGAATTAGGTGTTTTCTGTCCATTTTTTTTGAAATTTAGTGTGCTGTTCAAATTTAAATGAGCTGTTTTTGTTTTGCACTTTAGTTAACTATTCTTCACACCTCTGCTTATTGCAATTTAAACTATATAGGCCTACGATTTTGGTGTAGCCAAGGGTAGTTGGTGATGACAGCATTCTGTTAGCATGCATGTTGGAAAGCAGCATGATGATATAATCTTATATTTTGTTATTTTCAGTGTAAGTTTTGTTTGTACATAAACTTTTGTTAAATCAAAGTTAAGCTTGTTGTTTAAGAACCAACAGTTGATTATCAAGTTTGTTACCATAGCATCAGCAGCAAATATGGAAATTTTTGATTTTCAGGATTTGAAGTCGGATTCGGATTATGCTTTTTGATTAGTTAGGAGTCGGAGTTGGATTAGAATTTCCATTTGTCGGATTAGGATTAGGAGCCGGATTCAAAATTTTTGACTCTCAACACCTCTGAAACAAAGCCACAAAATAATCCGAAAACTGCAATTTTTGAGTAAAAATTTCTTAGATTTCTATCATTTTTGGGCATATTAAATACTTTAAGATGATCTCCACAAAAAATCAAAACAGAAAAGAAAAATGATCTTCTCTCAAAACAGATTCTCTTTCTCCTGAAAAAGTCTTTCGCCAACTAGCCTACTCAACAAATTCTCCGATCTTCGCTCAAAAACTATTATCGGTAACTGATTCACTGAGCGTACATTGATCATCAAAAAGAATCTTAGCCCAAACCGAAAAAATTAGAATGTTCCATCTTAAAAATCCCAAGATTTTTCCCAAAACTCTTTACAATATCAAAATTCCTAAAAAATTCCGTATTTTTTGAAAATCCCCAAGACCTTGGAATAAATTCTCAAGATTGGCAACTATCTATTTATCCCCAATGAGGTTGGACGGTAGCTTCTTCAATCAGCAGCATAACCAAGCTACCATTGACGCAGAAGCCTGCAACAAGGACCACTAGACCACTTCAAAGCTGGTGAAAACGCTTCATAAATGCTTGATTAAATCTTGTATTTCATGTTATAAAATCTACAATTTGATAGAAAAAAATGTTTTTCATGGGTAAAATTAAAAAAAAAATTGTCAAAAGAAAGCATAATTTTACGTCCGTAAGCACAGATTTGCGATTTACCAAGTTCAAATCTAGTGTTTGCGACCAAAAATAAACTTTATCATTTGTCATTTTCCACTTGAAACAGCACAAGCAAGTTATTGCTGTTCGTGCGCCTAACCTGTTCTTTAATCAGGCCTACTAATGTTGTGTGAGAGCAACACAAAATTTACTTCAGGTCTTATACTTTAAGAAACTAAATTTAGTGACAAATTTTCGGATCTACTGTAGCATTCGCTATCAACAACTTGACTGATGATGAGGTCGGAAATAATGGCTCCAGTTAAAAGTTGATGTCTATGAATTCTGCTGGGGATCTAAATATTTCTTGTGACAAAATCACTGGCACCTGCATAGATTACGCGACATTTAACTGCAGCCACCCAGATACTCTTGCTTCAGTGCACGCTCATCTGACATACAGCTGACCCACTGCAAAACACAAAAGGCTAAACGAAACTTGCGCAGTATAGTCTATTTTTTCAATTGGGTTTTTGTGGAGCGCTTTGTAAAGCGGGGTCTAAGGTCACGAACATCTTCTAATTAAATTGTATAATTTCCGATTGCATTATATAAGTTACGTTTACATTTGTACGATTTCCATCTACATTTGTACGATTTCTGTTTGTGCTTGAATCTGTTTGTGTGTTGAACTTCGCAATTGAAAGAAAATGATTTTAATTGTTTTGTGTTTTTGTTTGTTTGAGTTTTTGCTTTTGAAAACGATTTTATTTGTTTGGTGTTGTACCCCTGCTAAAGAATACCAGCACTTCAGAACGTTCTCCAGTTAATATTAATTGCAGTTTGATTTTCAGCTCGTTAAACAATCTTCGATCTTTTGTTCTACCGCAAGCGCAGTCGCTATAAAGCGAAAACATTAACTTCTTCATCGCGGTTTAAAATTAGAAGCCTTTAGTAATATATCATGAACAAACTCCGTTGCGAGCAGAAGCAGCGGTCGTACACATCGTATGGTAAAAATTGAAACATTAGTTTTTACAAAAGCCAACAGCCTCGTTCTGATCGATAATTTTTTGGTTTATTGTTTTGATCTTGTGATCCCCTACAATGTTGTATTTTTAGAATGCTCTTCTAGTTGTATTTATTAGATATATTTTTTAAACTTGATATGGATTCTTTTTTCTCAATAATGTTATCTTGATATCGGTTCTGCAGTTGGTTAGAATTAACTAAAAGGGTCTTTATATTGATACAACTAGAAATATGCAGACAATGGATTCAGTCTTATTATGATACAATCTTGAACAAAGAAAATCTTGAAAATATAGTAGAGTATAGACTTCAAAATAGTGACCTGTACGATAAAACAAAAACAGATGTTTAAATAATCTGGCGATAAGAAAAATTTGAAAGTTTATTGCTAATTGGCTGCGTTAAAAACTTACTGTAAGATTTCGTGGTGTCCAGTTAACCTATTTATCATTGACGCCTTGATTACTTTTATTGCCTTTTCCTTTCATGTGTTATGAATCGTACTCGCTACCTTGACGGACAGGTTATCGCCTTTGTCTCAGAGACTTAATATTCCCAGTTTTGGTCAGCGCGGTCATTGCTTGTTAGTTTTTATATTTTTTCGTTGAGGCAAGGCAGAAGCTAGTTTTTACTGGGAATTTACCTTTTGTGTTAGTTCAGTTATATTTTTTCTCTTGGCCATACTGTAGTGCTCCTACCGTCCTATCTTAGTTAGATTTCTTACCGGTACCAACGCCAACCTAGTTTGTAAACTAAATTTATCAGTTTTACTTATCTAGCCCACTGGGCTATGCTTAGTGCAGTAAACTGTAGTTTTGGGGTTTGTGATCAGTTTCTGACTCTCGGGTAGTTGTGTGTTGCTTGCCTCTTTGCTTTATTTTTAGATGCTGAATCAATGGCTTTTAACGCCAATTAGGACAAGTTGTTAATTGCTTTCTGTAAAGCTATTGTTGCATAATACAGATTTCTTGCTTCTTCGCCCGAGTTGGTTTTGTTTCTGTTCTCACGTAGGACAGACCTCGTTAGCTATAGCTGTCCAGCAAGTTCAAATAGAGTCATCCGATTCTTGCTGCAATCGCGACAATCGACCACACTTACAGAAGAAAATGATTTAACAACTTTAGTACAACTAGTAGTATAGAAAAACTAGCAGCAGATACAATCTTGGAAGAGTAGAGTATAGATTTCAAAATAGTTACCACTGTTGAAAAAAGAAGACAGATGTTTGAATAATCTGGCAATGAGAAAAATTTGCTCGTTCCTCTCTATTTGACAGCGTTGAAAACTTACAGACGAAAATAATATACAACCAAGAGTTTTTCTAGATTTTTTGAAATCATACAGGTTTGCTGGAGAATAATCGCATGCAGCAGAGTGACGTTGTGAAAGTATGAGTTTGCTTCCAGAAGAGGTGAAGTTTGGTGGAAGTTATCATCGTGAAACAAAAAATATCAAATTTGATACAATTTCAATCAAAAACTTTTATGTTTATTACCGCTAGTTGTTAGTTTTACACTTTTTTACAAGAAAAATTTTGAAGATGTAGAAATATTTCAGCAGCTTGAGCAGACTTTTGGGTAAAATTTAGACAAGATTGTTTCGCGTTAATTGACAGTAAGACCGTTAAGTGTAAAATCGTTTGTGCAACTCCGCAGTAGAAACATTTTGTGTCGTTAATAGAATAAAAAAAAATCAGAAGAATGAAGTTTGTTTAAATTCAGCAATTTTAAATTACTACTGATACTTTAAATGGGTGTCGTAAAACCGAGAAGATTTAACTTTAATGTGAGAAAGATTGCACGCAGATCGTTTTAGAGAGTACTTCAATAATTGTTAAACTGTTACTTATAAGTATTCATCATATATCGAATATATAACTCTAATCATTTTTCATGTGACAACTACAAAACAAAAATTGCAACGTTATATCCTATCATCATACTGTTCCAAGGTTTCAACCAAAAATTAGTAACTTTTAACTCCTAAATCCATCAACTAAACATAAAATTCATATTTTTATTTTTGACAGTCTACTTAGCATAACCACATTAAAACAAAAATAAATAATCTAAACATACAATTTACAACTTTTAACATTATTTGTAGGATATTAGGAAAACAAAACAACACAAAAACTATACCCTATTCTTATCAAGCATTCATTTTTTAACTCTTCTGTAGCGTTCGCTATCTACTGCAAATAAAAATTATTAATGAGTAAAGAATAAACTTTATCCAAACATCCAATTCTATACTTTTTCGTTAAAGTTTGCTAAAAACCACAAACAGAAAGCGTCATACGTTAAAATTTTTAGGTGCAATTTACAAAGCAAACAATCTGACTGTAAGTGTGTTATCACCAATTTAATACTCATCAATATACCTAGCAATTAGTATATTATGTTAGTGTGTTCGAGTTTATTCGAAAATGTTGAATTATTTCTTTTTTATGTTATTGTTTGATAATATGACCTAGCAAACAATAAAAAAACTCATTTCTTTAACACATTTGTTAAACAAAAATTTTCAACTCAACCGTTAATTTACCTTAATTTGTCAGCACTTTATCTAAAATCTTGAGCAAACATCAAATTTACCATACTTATATTTCTGTGTTGTCACAAATTTTGTTTAGAGAAAAAGCCGGCCATTTTGTTTTTTTCCTGGAAAAAACTGCTTAACAGATTTTACACTACAGATAGATGGTGGGTTCAAGCCATCTGTAGGTTTTGTGGTGGACCAGTCTAACTAAGATCTGCAAACAAAGCGTAAACTTATAGGCATAACTGAAACTTACAACTCAGTATTACCACTGCACGTAATTTTAAAGACCTCAACGCATCATCTGTCAAATAATTTTCTAATATACACTTAAAACATAATTCTCAAAATCATTCTATTACTACTCTTTATCTCCAATTTTGTATGTCGGTTTTCATTTGTTTGCAGTAGAGATTGTCTGTATCAGGTTGATATCTCTCTGGTCACATTTTGTTTCAATCAACAAACATATTGTGTAGAAGTTTTATAACATCCTGGTTCAATTCACGTACACCAATTTTGTAGAAGTTTCATAACATCCTGGTTCAATACAGGTACATCAATTGTAGATCAATTGAAGACCTAGTGCAAGAGTTTAATTGTATGAAACAAAAGTCTTTGTTTGAAAATCAGCTAAGATGACTTTTAATTTGTCACAACACAGAAATTGTACCATTTATCAATACCATTTATTAATACGTTAAACTTGATGTTTGCTCAAGATTTTAGATAAAGTGCTGACAAATTAAGGTAAATTAACGGTTGAGTTGAAAATTTTTGTTTAACAAATGTGTTAAAGAAATGAGTTTTTTTATTGTTTGCTAGGTCATATTATCAAACAATAACATAAAAAAGAAATAATTCAACATTTTCGAATAAACTCGAACACACTAACATAATATACTAATTGCTAGGTATATTGATGAGTATTAAATTGGTGATAACACACTTACAGTCAGATTTTTTGCTTTGTAAATTGCACCTAAAAATTTTAACGTATGACGCTTTCTGTTTGTGGTTTTTAGCAAACTTTAACGAAAAAGTATAGAATTGGATGTTTGGATAAAGTTTATTCTTTACTCATTAATAATTTTTATTTGCAGTAGATAGCGAACGCTACAGAAGAGTTAAAAAATGAATGCTTGATAAGAATAGGGTATAGTTTTTGTGTTGTTTTGTTTTCCTAATATCCTACAAATAATGTTAAAAGTTGTAAATTGTATGTTTAGATTATTTATTTTTGTTTTAATGTGGTTATGCTAAGTAGACTGTCAAAAATAAAAATATGAATTTTATGTTTAGTTGATGGATTTAGGAGTTAAAAGTTACTAATTTTTGGTTGAAACCTTGGAACAGTATGATGATAGGATATAACGTTGCAATTTTTGTTTTGTAGTTGTCACATGAAAAATGATTAGAGTTATATATTCGATATATGATGAATACTTATAAGTAACAGTTTAACAATTATTGAAGTACTCTCTAAAACGATCTGCGTGCAATCTTTCTCACATTAAAGTTAAATCTTCTCGGTTTTACGACACCCATTTAAAGTATCAGTAGTAATTTAAAATTGCTGAATTTAAACAAACTTCATTCTTCTGATTTTTTTTTTATTCTATTAACGACACAAAATGTTTCTACTGCGGAGTTGCACAAACGATTTTACACTTAACGGTCTTACTGTCAATTAACGCGAAACAATCTTGTCTAAATTTTACCCAAAAGTCTGCTCAAGCTGCTGAAATATTTCTACATCTTCAAAATTTTTCTTGTAAAAAAGTGTAAAACTAACAACTAGCGGTAATAAACATAAAAGTTTTTGATTGAAATTGTATCAAATTTGATATTTTTTGTTTCACGATGATAACTTCCACCAAACTTCACCTCTTCTGGAAGCAAACTCATACTTTCACAACGTCACTCTGCTGCATGCGATTATTCTCCAGCAAACCTGTATGATTTCAAAAAATCTAGAAAAACTCTTGGTTGTATATTATTTTCGTCTGTAAGTTTTCAACGCTGTCAAATAGAGAGGAACGAGCAAATTTTTCTCATTGCCAGATTATTCAAACATCTGTCTTCTTTTTTCAACAGTAGTAACTATTTTGAAATCTATACTCTACTCTTCCAAGATTGTATCTGCTGCTAGTTTTTCTATACTACTGGTTGTACTAAAGTTGTTAAATCATTTTCTTCTGTAAGTTTTAAATTCATTACTAATCCAATTACATGTGTGAGCGAGAGTGGCTCGAACGACGAACAATTAAAGAGCTGCGTGATGTGATTTAAGGTAAAATTTAGAACCAAAATATCAACAAGTTTTGTAAAATTATTCCACTGCCAGTGACAAAATGTTTATTATAAAGTTCGTAATCTTCCAAAAAATATTCAAATTCGATTCAAACGACGCACCAAAAAAAATAAAAGTCAAAAGATCTCAGCTTTCTAGCATATTCCCTTCAGTGAAATATTTCAAAACTACCACAGGACGGAAGGAAAAATGTTGGTCTAATATCAGATACGATTTAAGCTATTTCAATTTAAAAAGACGTCAGAGTACATACGTTTTTCTTCAAAACATAGTTTTATGACATTCTTGGTAACTTGTGATGATAGGTACGTGTATACAACAACTGTGGTGAACAGAACTCATATGTCACAAGCGTTCTAAGAATTTCCTTACCGGTTCACAGTATGATTTGTTCTTTAAGAAAAATAGGTTCGCTTTTTGATTAAATGATCTTCCAAGCAAAAAAATTATTGAAGAGTCTGTGCCTTAGAAGAAATAGAGTCGTCTTGTTATCCTTTTGTTTACGTGGTTAAATCCGATCCAAGCGATCAAAAAGGTGAGCAATGTGTGGCAATATACTTTGACAAGTGTGCAAGAGAAAAATACTTTGACTGCTACGGACTACCTCCTGAGATCCTTGGCAATATGATATTGTTCGCTATGTATGCATCCCCTAAGCTTAATACCCAGGCCCGGAGCAATGGAATCGTTTATGTTAACAAGTTCATCGTTCGGTGAAACGCCCGTTCCGGTGTGCTCCTGAGGTGCGTGGGCCCTGTTAGTAGCTCGAGCACTGTGATTGCGCAAACCCTGACGAAGAACTGTGTGGGGGAATCTCCGCGTGTGGCTGTTAAGTGGTATCTGGCGCTAGTTACTTCGCCTATCGGGTCGCGCTATGTCACACACTAGTCATTATCCGTGCCGTGTGCTATTTGTCGGAATTGGTAGCTATGCTCGGAGTAAAATAGGCGAAGTGGTTGACCTCTTGGCGGCCGTGCATTATATAAGCTGCGGTGCAGCCATTTGGACCCACCAAAATCATTTAAGCGCCCTTTTAACGTTACGCGTACATTGTATTCTTAAACGTTATCGTTATTGCAACGCGTCAGTGGGATTGGAACCCGCGTCTTTGAAACTGGCCTCCTCGCGCGCCGAGTTTCGCTGCCATGCACCACGTGCTACCAGCCATGCCTCGAAGCACCGCATTTAGTTTGTAACCTTTGGAAGAAAGACCTTTTTATGCCTAATCACTGCTTGTGTGATCAGCTTTACATTAAGAATATCAGTTTTGGTCCATAATTAAGCGGCTAGCAGTACGTCAAAACGAACCTCGTTCAAAAGTAAACGGCACGTAAGTCTTGTGCTTTGTGTTAGTTTGTTTTTACAAAAGTCAACGTTAATGCTATTGGGGGATCTCTTGGCCCTTAGCAATCCCTGCTGATGAGTCCAAAAGGGCAAAACGCGTCCAGGGATGGCTTTATAAATTTGAAAATATCACTCAATAGCATTGCTTCCTTCGGAAACCTCGCGCCTTCAGCACTCCCTTTGTTGTTTTGTTTCTCGCTTATAAGATGCTCTCTGTTGATCGTGACCACTTGGAACTAGCAATATAAATTATTTTTAGACTGTATATAGATTCACAAAACTATACAAAATGTATTTTCGAAGGTTTATGGTCACTATTACGTTTTTTTATTTTGTTTCATTTTTGTGGTATACCTTTGCGCACTATGGTATCTTTTTATACCTCAAATCTAACTGAAAACAATCGTAGTGTGTCTCAATTTATTCGTGCTTTACCACAGTGTTAACTGTACGTTTTGTTTTTGCTTGCAACAAATACAATCAATACAAAACTAGCGTGATAAAAGTCTAGACAGTCTTATTTTCTTCAACGTTCAGGTTTCAGATACAATTTGATTTGTGAGCGGTTGAATAAATTCGCTTTTTGAAACGACGGCGATCCAAGACTTTAAGCATCCAGGTACTAGCCTACTACTTGCTTTTCAAGAAGCTTACGGTCAATCACCCATAACATGTACAGTTAACTTCCCAGCAAAACGTATTTTTTTATACGTGGATAAAGTCTCAATTTCAGGAGCTTAAGGAAACAAATCAGCTGATCATGATTGACTGGGGTAAATGACAAATATCATTATGCGTTTTTAGTTAAATACATAGTTATTAACCACATAGGAGACTTGACGTCGTAGCACCGGTACACTTTCGACAGAAAACCGTAACTGAGAACTACCGCTAATATCTCTTGCTTTATTGCTTTGTCACTTTTTTGTACCTCGCACGCAGAATCGTCTAGACTTGTTGCTCAGAACAGAAGCAGCACGTAGTTTTTAGCTTCGACTTTGGGTCGAAATAAGATAAAAGAAAGGTTTTCCATCAGCAGAGATAGAACTTTCCTTAGTTGATCTGAGAAAAACATCACCTTTTGTGTTTTCACGCTGACCAAAGTTTTTCTCAACAAAGTCATGGCGGGTTGCGATGATCTTCTTCTTCTTCTTCTTTAAGTGTCATGGCTGAGGCCAGCTTTCGACAGCTTCCCTGCATTTGTTGCTCTAGCCGTCTAGATCAGTGTTTCTCAACCGCCGGTCCGCGGACCGGTGCCGGTCCATGTCTACTTTCTTGCCGGTCCACAAAGTATATTTTAATTTTATATCTCAATTGGAAAATGGTTAAGGCTGATCCATTATTAAACACTTGCGGTCGTCAGAACAAGTCAGTCTGGTTAGACGCTTAATATGCGCGCACAACAATTTTTGTCCAATAGCCGGACAACGAGTTTATGTGCTCTGCCGACTAATCTAATTTTGCTTTTTTGTCTAAAAAATCAACGCGGCAGGTGAGACGAAGCACTTGATGCAAGTGGTTATTCACATAATTGAGAACTTTGCAAGTGGTATGCATAACAACTCATTTAAGACAAGTTGTTGCAGCAGTATGTAAAAGAAAAAAATATGTTTAAATCAAAGGTTCTCAAACTTGGGTCCGCAAACTCCTGGGGGTCCTTGACGACCGCACAGGGGTCCGTGGCTTCGTCCCTGTCAGTCAATCAATCAACGTTTGTCCCGGAAATTTACTTCAGTGAAATTATAAAAAGTAACTCTGGCTTGACGATGAATTGGACCGCTAGTTACGCAATCGCGGCTGTAATGCAGGTGCTGACCTTTTTTTGGAGGACAGCCCCACTTCCTTTTGTATTCGCATGTTAATTATTATAATTGGAAGTGACTCGGGTGACAAAATTAATGTCATATATAATTGGGGTCCGCAAGAAAGCAGATTCACAAAAAAAAGTCCGCGAAGCAGCAGATTCGCAAAAAAAGAGTCTTCGAGGCAAAAAGTTTGGGAACCTCTGGTTTGACCTACAGTGCAACGGTCTTTTCTCAGCTGGCGATACTGCACACATTACTTGTTTCTTGAACAATGCATGTTGTTTGAAAAGAACAAATAACAATGTACAGCCGTTTATAACTGCCTAGTTAGCGTTAGACGTCATATTCCAAATAATGGGGAGCAAAGGCATAGCGTTCGCTACAAATTAAAATTTAATGGTGTAATTTAACAAAATCTGGCAGTAAAATGGAAACAAGCAAACAGCTAAATATGTTCCAGTTCTTTCAAAAGACACCCAAATGTGAAAATCAAGTTGGTGGTTTTAACAGGAAAGAGGAAGAAGATAAGCCTACTACTTCAAATGTACCATGTGGCGGGAAATGATCATGTGATGGTGATATGCATTGTGAAGAGACAAGCAAAAAGCGAAGACAAGACTTTGTTAGGCAGTGTAAGGAAAAATACTTGGAACTTGGTTTCACCATTGCTCCTAGCAGTGAAAAATTGCCGCTTTTTATGTGCTTAGTCTGCACCAAAGTTCTTTCAAACGACGCAATGAAACCCTCAAAGCTCACTCGGCGTCTTCACTCACAGCATAGCAACCTTGTTGGCAAGCCTCTTGCATATTTCAAAAGACTACTGAGTGAAACAGAAATGCAAAGAACTGATATGCAAAAGATGACAACGACTGATAAAGCCCTTCGCAAATCTTCCTATCTAATTTCTCTTCAAATCGGAAAAACTAAAAACCTTAGACAATTGGGGAAGATTTAATATAACCGTGCATGTTAGCAGCTACTGCAGAGTTTTGGGTCCGGAAGCAGCTAACAAGCTTCAAGCGATATCAATTTCGAATGACACAGTTCAAAGGAGAATAATGGATATGGCAGTTGATGTTGAAGAGCAAGTTACTGAACAAGTAAAAAAATCGAAATATTTTGCTATACACCTTGACGAATCAACAGATTTGAGCAACTGTGCTTTTCTTGTATGCTTTGTTCGATATGTAAATGAAGGAAGAGTCATGAAAAGTTTTCTTTGTAGTCTCAAACTACCTGGACGGACGACCAGTTTAGAAATATTTAGGTCTCTTAATAACTATGTGCAAGAGCAAAGTTTAGATGGGGGTAAATGTGTCGGGGTTTGCACTGAGGGTGCTGCTAACATGATGGAATGTCACTCGGGTGTAACTGCGAAAATTAGAGACGTGGCAAACAAAGATCTGCTGATTACACACTATATTCTTCAACGGGAAAATTTATCTGCCAAAAAAATATCTCCTGAATTAAATGACGTTTTGAAGATTAAGATCGTAAATGATATACGTGGCCGAGCATTGCACTCGAGGTTCTTTGAGGCTTTGTGTGATAGCATAGGTTCACAACAGTATCATCTCTTATTTCATGTTGAAGTAAGGTGGCTTTCGAGACGCGTTCTCACTCGACGCCTTCTTACTCGTCACTTTGAATTAAGTAAAGAAGTAAAGCAGTTTTTTGTGAAAATAAACTCTCCACTAAAAGACTGCTTATTCGATGAGATGTGGACAGCCAAACTAGCATATTTAGCGGACATATTCAGCAACTTAAACGACCTTAACTGTTCTCTGCAAGATAATCACTCCAATATATTTACATTGCGTAACAAAACTGATGCTTTCAAGAAGAAACTGATGTTTTGGAAAAGCAATGCGCAGAAAGGCGATATCGATGTGTTTCCATGTTTGCAAGATATCGTGGCAAATGCATCTGTTGATACAGGAGAGTTATTTACTCTTATAAGTCAACACTTGCAAGAGATAACCATCAGTTTTGGCCAATATTTTCCAGATAATGCAGATCCTCGAAAGGGAAATTTTTGGATTATTAGTAGTCCCTTTGCAGAGGATATTGATTCATGCAATCTTAACACTGTTGAGAAAAAATCGCTTATGGAACTTTCCTGCGATACCACGTTGATGTCCAAGTATAAAGATTTTCTACAACTTAGGCTACACATGTACGAAAAGCTTTCCATCTTTATCTCTCATCAAGAACAAACCGAGAAATTGTGCGGAAATTAACGCTCCATTCGTCTTTCAGAAACTTCGCTACAACCGCCTTTATCACTTCTGCTATCAAAAAGACAGCAGCAAATTTCTCATTGGATTGTTCACACTTGTGTGCAATTGAATTGCGTATCTTGTTTTTGCGTTTATGACATTTTTGGTTGATTTTTTATGTCCACCGGTCCGCAAAAAATTATGAAATTTTTCATTATTTTGAAATTTTACCGGTCCGTAATCTAAATAGGTTGAGAACCACTGGTCTAGATCGTTCACGGCCCGCAGTATTTCTTCAGTCGATCCACCCAACACGTCTTTCAATTGATCCATAAGTTTTAGGCGTTGTCGTCCTCGTGCGCGTTTTCCTCGAATCTTTCCACATATTACAACATGTTCAAGTTTCTGTTTCCTCATGACGTGCCCAAAAAACTGCAGTTGTCTACTCATCACATTCTTCAAAAGTTCTCTTTTCTGTCCTGTTTGTTGTAATATTTCTTCGTTTGTCTTTCGGGTGACGTATAATATTCTTTGCATTCTGCGCAAGCACCACATTTCAAATCGTTGATCGCTCTTCTTAGTTCCGCGTTCAAGGTCCAAGCTTCACAGCCATATTGTAAAATGGGATGTACATAGCATTTTAGAACCCACATTCTTGTCCGAATTAACATCTTTTGTTTTTTAGGATATTGTCCATTTTAACAAAGGCTCGTTTGGCTTGCGTGATACGACATTTTTATGATAAATATTGACCTTAATAGCGATCATTTCGTCTTGGCAAGCTATAATTATAGTCCATTGAGAATAGTTGTAATGGCTATTTATGAAGGGGAAAAAGAGAGATGGTGGTGAGTAGAATATTGCTGCCGAGCTGATGTGTGAGGTAAGGAAGGTTGGGCACAATGAATGTATGACTTTGAAGCAGCAGGTATCTAGGCAAAATTTTGTTTTGAAGATGATAGCTTTATCTTGATGGTTGTTCACTTTCTGGAGAAGCGCCGAAATGATGTCTTAGGAAAAAACGGTGTTGGGGCTTTGCTTTGGGCTACTAAACATCATAGAATCCCTAATTTTGGCATTTCTTCAAGTGAATGTGAGTCGAACGCAGCCAGAATGGATTGCACATGTGTAGGCAGTCTGTTCATAAATTTAGTTTTTAGGAACCAGATAATGGTTTCATCATGAGGATTGCGCATTTCCATTAACCGTTTTAGACTACAAAGAAATTGTGTGGAAGTACAATCCCCCAGGGTTGGTGAATCCTTCAATCGGCTTATTCGTGTTTTCAAAAGAGCACTATATGCCTCAATTAAGGATTTTTTTTAAGATGCGAAAGCTATGCATCGATTGACCGAATTCCAAAGAGACTCTGTGAAATTAATTAGGGTATAGGCATTTTATTAATTCAAAGTATATTTGTTCATCAGTGAAATATGTATGGAATTAATGGGCTTCAAAAGTGTAAAAAAATACATCCACATTGTCGGGATCAACTGTAAGTTGGATTGGGTCATGTATAAAAATAAGCTGACGGATAGATGGTAAGGTAGTAGTTTTGGTCAAATCAACCTTTTGTGATGAAGTGTGTGATTGGTTTAAGTCGTGCGCAAAAGTTGATGTAACAGACGTGGAGGGAATGTCATGAGTAAAGCCAATAAGTTGCAATATATCAATAACAAAATGGTTGCTGATAGATGTTAAGTTGCAATTACGAGAATCAGCTAAGTCCGTAGGCCAAGGGCAAATCAAGTAACAAAGTGAGCGCACAAGTAAAATCAGCAACTTAAATGGATGTAGCATAAGCTAGGGTAGAAAACGTTATGCAAGGTTAGCTAATGGTTTGAAGGTTCACACCAACATAAATACGACAAACATTATATTGAAAACAATTTACAGTGTATTGCAAACAATGTACCCAACCCAATTTGACGAGACCATCCCTGGACGCGTGTAATGGATTGCTCCCCTACATATTGTTACCAACTTCATAATAACAATAATTAGTGGCAACATTGCCAGAAAATGTGCTTCGCCTGGTAGTGAAATAGGTTGAACTTTTACTTTTTCCGTGTTGCAGGTTATGCAAGTTGGTATATTATGTTGGTAAAACTTTTATCGTGGCCAACATCCAGAATTCAGGAAAAAGTTGGAAGTAAAGAAGAATCAACTTGAGAACTGTCAGAACCATCAAGGTGTTCTACACGAGTCCTCTTGGACTCCTTAGCAGGGCCTGTTCCGTCCCCCAAACCAAACCCTTCATTTGCAATAACATAAACTCGTTTTCTCCATATGCAATAGCAAACACTCGGACCGAGTGTCTCCATTAGGTTCACCATCTGTCATGGACATGCTTGCGCGGCTTGTCCGACACATGTTTGCTGTTGCATATGGAGAAAACGAGTTTATGTTATTGCAAATGAAGGGTTTGGTTTGGGGACGGAACAGGCCCTGCTGAGGAGTCGAAGAGGACGCGTCCAGGGATGGTCTCGTCAAATTGGATTGGGTACATTGTTTGCAATACACTGTAAATTGTTTTCGATATAATGTTTGTGGTTTATGTCGGTGTGAACCTTCAAACCATAAGCTAGAGTGTAACTGGCAAATATGAAACACTTGCCTGTTGATAAAAAAAAGGCAATTAGCTAAGTTAAAGTAAGCTGGCTTCAGTCACTAAAAGTGGCCAAATAAAATGTAGCCCAGCGTAATTAGCCAAGAAAATGAGTCCAAAATTGTATAGATGTAGTGTTCAGTTATCGAAAACAAGAGGTATTGCTAAACCAAAAATCAGCAATTTGGTAAGGTAATAACAACAATTTTGTTAGTTGAATAGGCAGATTGTAGATGTTTTTCAGAATGTAAGTAAATTTTTGCACTAGCCCAGGCAGAATTTTGGCTTAAGGAGAAAAATTTAGCTGCTGTAACTGTTCAATAAGTTCTTTCCTGTATTTTTTGCTTACCTTGAAGTTTTAACTGTTTCAAAAACTTCTAGACGGAATGAGGTATCACTAGGTTTTGAGTAAGCGCTCAATTACTTAGTCGGGGGTCACCACTTCTAGAACTCCTAGATGGTTCTGACAATTGCAATTCCAAGTTGATCTTTCCTTATCCCTGAATCGTTTCCAGAATTCTTGAAGTAAATCACATCAAACATTTTATCAATATACAAACTTTATAACCTTTGACTCAGAAAAAGAAGACCAACGTTACATCACTACCAGGGAAGAAAACTTGACCCTAATTTTTAATATTTTAAAGTTAGTAATAATATGTAGGGGAACAATCCACTACACAGCTGAGATAGGCTGCAGGTCTCGATGCAGCGGCATCTTTGTTGGAGAATGCTCTGGCAGTTCAATAATAGTGTCTACAATAATTTTCAGAAAGTGGCTGCCAGAAACTGGTCGCTTTTGTATATACCGTACTTTTTGTTTGGTATGGATCAGTACCAAAATCAAGTAAGTGAACGGCGTTTGAAGAAGCAGCAATTGTATTGGTAGTGTTGGCAATTTTTTCGATTAAAAATCACATTATCTCCATGGCTACTGTAGATTTGCCTTAAGTCAGTGAAAACTTACGAGTTGTGTATAGCTTTCTTTGCTCGCTCCACTAGCTTCCCGCGATCCTCGAAGCTATTGACGATCTCTTTGATGTTGCTAAAGTTATCCGCACAATAAAATGATGCCTCCAACAATGTTACCCAACGTGTCAGAATTGGTTGTGAAGGTGCCGGCAGACAGTTGGCTGTGAATACAGCACGGCGGTTTTTATTTTTTACCGTTGCTGTCTTTATGCATGCAATCAAATTGTTTATAGCTTTGTAATGTGCAGGTATGTGTTTAGCACAGAGTTCGAAACAGGCCCAATTGTAAGGCCCAAACCCGAAATTTATTTTGTAGCCCGACTTAGGCCCGAAATTTAAACTTCCCGAACGACTTGAAAATGCATGAAACTTCGAGTAGGTTATGTAGGTGAAGCAACAAAATAAATATCACAAAACAATTCACTGTTGATCAAGTTTTAATTGAAGGATTTATCTGAACCACAAAATAATTTACAGTGTGTTGATCATTTTTTAATATTGGATTTCACAGCATGATTTATCAGCACAAACCAATCGAAAACACGATGCTAGGTCCAGTCCCAATGTGTTCAACCATAATCTCCGCAATTACACAAAATTGTCTGTGAGAATCCAACGTCGCATCTTGTCAAATCAACTGACAATTAACCCTATTAAGGCCGGGCTTTTTTTTGCTTTTTATGTCCGGGGGGGGGGGGGGGGGGGGGGGAGGGGGTCGATTCGACCCAACACTTTGGCAGCTAATAACTTTTGAACCGCTCACAATAGCGATTCCGTTTTTGCTCAGATAGATGCAGAATTTATTTTTCAATCTAATTATATACTTTTGGTTATGATCAGATTAATAGCGTACAAGGTATTGCAAATTAAATGCACAGCATTAAATTTTCGATTTTCGACTGAATTTAAAATAAAGAAACGGCCGGCGAATTTTCTTTTTTCGTAGTGTTTACTCTTCGACGTTGTGGTTGTGCGATCGCCTAAGCGAAATTTATCAATGTCAGCTACCAGGTAAAAAGTTCAACAACTTGTCATCAATTTGCCATTTTGCTTTTTACGGGAAAGTTACCAGCCGTGATGTTTGTATAACATTTCTTATGTTGGACTACTCGCCATACGCCATATCTCCAGCTAGATTTTTGTAATTTGAATTGACTGTTTGTAAATGTGAAACAGGGTGTGAAATAGCATTTCAACGACAAAAATTTCATAGCTTTATGAAATTATTACTTTTTTCATTTAGACAAAAGATGCAAGCTATGCTTGCTTATCAAGCATAAATATTTTTATTGATCAAGACATAAATCTCATTGAAATTAAGGAATGCTCACGAATCATATGGCTCTTTTATTCTTTCCTCTCCCTTATGCGACGCAATACGACGTTTTTGTAAGTCCCTCCCATCCTTGTATGCAGACTTAGACGATTAAATTTTTTTAGCATTTTCAAATTAAATTAAACATAGATATAGAGCATTAATGTTTTTCTCAAATTAGGGTAGAATAAAATGAGAGCTTTTCTGATTATCACAAATTAAGTGGAATCGGAATTAGAATTAGAGCATTCCAGTTTTTCTGGAATTAGTTTGAAATTTTAATTACCAAACGAATTTTGATGCCATTTAAACATCTTCGCAAAACCACTTTGTATTTGCGACAATTCTAAGACTTTTTCATTTTGGTCATCAAATCATTGTGAAGACCTTTTTTCTTTTTGGAGATCACCTAATTTCGATTTTGATTTTCGGCCAAACTTTTCGCAAATAATAAAAAAAGTTCTTGTCCTTTTTCAGATTCGACTCTACGGTCAGGATCTTTTCTAAAATTAGATTAGAATTGAAATTAGGGATTTTTTATATTACACTACAATAAGAGACTTTTAGTTTTTTTCAAATCAGAATTAGCGACTTTTTGCTGTAATTTACCGAATTGACCAGCTAGAATTAATCAGTTGTCCAAGTCTGCGTATGTAACGAGTTGCATAAAAAAGTGCTCAAGCAAACTTAAGTTTTGGATTTGCTACAAAAACCTGTGACATCGAATGATTGTAAACTTTGATTCTTTTTAGTAGCAAGTTTGTCCTACAACGATATGTCTATGTGGCCTATCTTTTATCCCCCTCACTATGATAACACCAATACGGCAGTTTTGTTTCCCTCTGGAGGCGTTATATGATATTTATACGGTCCTTACAATTTTATATCCCACTGGGATCAATTATAATGTCACCAATTTGAGCTTTATCATCGTAACTTGTGCTTTGAGGCGTTACTGAATTTAGAGCTATTAATTAAAAAATCTCTTGCAATTAACAGAATACATTAGAAATGTGAAACAAAATAGGCTATTTCTGGATTAGCTAGTAGGCAGTCATGCTGTTTCTGCTTATAATTTATCGTCTAATATGAAAATACGGGAACACTACATTAAATTTACGGGTAATATCAACAATACATATATCATCGTCAAAAGCAGCAATACGCTTGTATGCTTCAAAAACAACTATGGCAGTGCAATTTTATCCGTAAGTGTAAGCCTAACAACATTTTAATCTTGCAAGGAGAAATCTCAAATGCGAATAAGGCGCTTATTGCACAAAGGCTTTGCGCATTTTTGGCCCTGGCTCAATTGCTTACAAACTTTGTTTTTCTTTTCTTTTGATCGTTTTCCTTTAGTCTTACTGATACATGCATCGTATCGCCTTCGTTTTTGACTTTGATGAGGAAAAAAGCCACTTAACGTTTTTACATTTTGGAGGATATTTTTTTCCCCAGCACTATCTCAATTTTGCGAACCACAGAAGACTTTATACCAATTAAAGTTGGTTGTGCTGTATGTGGGTGAATCAAAGACATAGCTAGATTAAATCCGAAATCTACAGATTTTATGTTTCGAGGCTGCAGATCGTTGTTCATTGCATATATCGTGCTGGCGTTCACTCGACATGTGTTCAAAACGTATCAAAATGCATTCATAGTCCAGCGCTTTGATTTCGATGTACAACTGTAGAACCCCATTTTTTTGGTCAATGATGTCTGTTTCGCCTTTTGAAAAGTCGTATAGTTTGTAAATAGCGGGCTTGCTTTTGTTGTCATCTTTTGTAGTTGCAAGAAGCGGCGGCACTGTTCACTTTTTGCTTCTACCACATACGAGTGCAGATTTAATATGACGTTATTCTTTTCCCAATAAATCTCGTATGAGTTTGTTTCTCGGTCTTTGATTTCTCTAATTTCGGCTGGAATTGTTTTTCTATTTGATTGTAAAGTTCCTGCAGAAGTTTTTCCGCGGTCAAGCAGCCACAGCGCCATTGGTATTGAAGTATACAATCTGTTATATAATATGCTTCTTGCCACTAAATTTGTGTGGCATTCCAAATTTTGAATTAGATATTTTACTGTTTGTGACATCCCAGGAGTGTAGTAAGATGTCGGTTCTGCTTTTGGCTTATCAGAATACACAACAGTTGAAAAGGCAAATGGATAGCGAAAAGCATTGATTGATTTATACAGCATTCCATACTTGGCTGGTTTGCTCGGATTAAATTGTTTGAAACTGATTTGTGTTCTTGTAGGATAAAAAGTATCATCCAGCGACAAATAATCATTAGGAACTAGAAATTTCCCACAGTTTTTGTTAAATTCTTCAAAAATTTTGCGAAAAGTTGCAAATCTATCGTATTGCTAAGGAGTAGGACGCGTTGTATGATCATCAAGTAATATGTGGGCAATCAAAAATTTAAATCTATTCCTTGACTTAGCTGCACTAAAAACTGGATTGCCAAATATTTCATGGAACATCGCATTAGTGCTTTGATGTGCTTGTCCTAGTAAGCCTCGCATGTAAATCATTCCAATTAGTGCCAATACTTTCGAAGGTGGTTCTGATCCCTAACATAAAAGATCTTTTTATTTTTCACACCCGACTCTTCGGTCAGGAACTTTTTCGAAATGAGATTAGAATTGCCATTAGGAATTTTTCAAATTAGATTAGAATTAGCGACTTTTGGCTGCAATTCACCGAATCAGCCAACTAGAATTACGCATATTTTGTTGTCCAAGTCTGCGTGTGAATGTGACGAATCATATGAAAAAAGTCCTCCAGCAAACTTAAGTTTTGGATTTGCTACAAAAAGCCTGTTATATCAAACGATTGTAAACTTTAATTTGTTTTATTATCAAGTTTGTGCTACAACAATAGACCTACGTAGCCTATTTTTTATCCTCTCCCCCATAATAACACCAATACTCCCCCATAATAACCCACCAGAGCATTTTGTGCGGCCCTCCAAACTTATACAAACTTCCATGAATTCAATTCAATAAGAAAGGGTTGGCCGCACTTGCCGTATTGAAGAGCCAAATACGATAGAAGCCACCATTGAAAGAGCCGCTACGCAATTCTTAGTTTGAACTGACGCATTTTCCGTCCAAATAAAGAGTGATGATCTTTGTTTTTGGACGCCATCATTATCAAAACCCTGTAATACGTCTTTGCAAGAAGTTATTGCATGATTTTAAGCTATTGCAAGCTCTTGCATTGCATACAGCTATTATCAGATTTTACGCATTGGCCCTCGGCCAATTCTTGAATGGTCGATGCGGCCCTCGGCTAACTCTTGAATGGTCAATGCTACCCTCCAACTAAAAAGTTTGCCCATCTCTGGTTTAGAAGAATGGAAATGACAAGACGATATTTGAGTCAGCATTCAATCTTATAATGTTGTGACAGTTGACGCAAGCCGTAGTTTGAACTTCAAACGTCAACTTCAATGCAAATGCCGTTCTGCTCGGCCATGCAGCAGGAAACGTAATGCTTTTACCAGAGGCATCTTTATAAAAGTGGATAAAAGTATAAAAGTGGATAAAAGAACACGGAAAAAAATCTTCATTTGCTTTTGGAAGTGTGTAGATGCAGAATACAAACACATTGCTTTTGTCACGCGGTCAACAGAAAAATATTTTGGTGTTGGTCACAAACTCAGGAGATATTTCACAGTTCCTTCTCCCCTTAAAAAAAATTAAATTTTGTGATTCACGATTGGCTTCTTGCGTTTTGGATTTGTATTTGCTGATAAAAATTCGGTATTCAATTAATTACTAACAGCTTACTCGTAAAGCAACGGAAATCAAGTTTTATAAAACTCCTAAATTAAATTTTGCTAACTGTCGCCCCTGCGTCCCTTAGTCTACCACTGCATATTTTCCATCCAATAAAAATTGCAAGTGCGCTCGTTGCTCTCCCACCAACCAATCCCCAATTTTAATTGGTAACAACATTACAAATCATTATGAAAAGCGCAAACTATATTATCACGCCGCCAAATTTATTTTCTGGCTTTGCGCTTGAAAACAATTCTTTTTGCTTTGTTGCATTTGTCAAGTATCAAAATTACGAAATATTTGCTTGCATTACTTTATCGGTAGGTTATGGCCTAGCGTCAAGAAGATATTATTTATTTAACTAAAAGTTACAAAATAGCCCTGTATCTGAAAACACTTTGATGTTTTTGGCTTGTCAAATTAAGAGTTGCTATTCACAGGGAAAAGGTTTTGAGAAGAAAGATTTCTGAGAAACGGTACAGTTTTACAGTCAATGCTTCACTTCAAACAAGTTCTGTGGTTTACGTAGCTCGTCACGGTTTTGCGTGTGCGCTCTTTCTCCTTTTTTTCTTTATTATACAAAAGCAATCGATGAAGAAATTTGCCCGAGTGGGTTTCGAAATTGCTATGTTTAAGTCAAAACTACAAAGAATATCTTTGTCAGTTTATAACCAACCAAAAGCCAGATAAATTTTAGGAAAAGTCAAAAAATTTCAAACATTTATCTCAAGCGGTCGCTAAGTTACAACAGTTTTAATTTGCTGTGGGTCGAATCGACCCGCCCACCCCCGGCCAAATAGGGTTAAAATAGAGCGATTACAAGCAGCGCTTCAATTGACCACTCATTGTGATTGAACTTGAAGTCACTATATTAAACAGAGATGGTTTTCATGAAATTACAAGCAGCACTTCAATCGACTACCCGCTGTGATTGAAGGCACTATCGTAAACAGAGATGTTCTTCCTTGCCACGAAAAAGAAGCGGTCGCTGAGCTGAAATAAATCCTTACTCTTAATAAGCCTACTGTGAAAAAATTTTGCATACCGGCCCGAAATCGGCCCTAAAATTTTTTAGAACTTAAGCCCGGACCCGTCCCTAACCCAAACCCGACCCGAAAAGCCCGGCCCATTTCCAACTCTGGTTTAGCACAGATATGCCGCAAATGGGCAGTACAAGTTACTTGAAGCAAACGAGGATACGCAACTTTAAGCGTTTGAGCTGTTCTTATCAAGAAGCGTGCTGTCCCACTCAGCAGCAACAGAACATTTCCGCCAGCAACGTTCATTTTTTTGAGGTTGTCATCCATAATTGTGCAAATAGCGGAATTGCTGGGGTTGGCACTCAACGGTTTGCAAGCAAAAAGATAGATTTTACTGAGCTCCTCCAAGATTCCAGCAAAAATATTAACATTTTTATTCACTTCTTGCTTCCGCTTGATCTACTACCAAGAATATTTCTTTCAATCAACATTTCCTTTACACGTTCCAACTTTCGCATTGCTAATTCTTTAAGATGGCATCGACAAATTGATTCAGGAGAGCTATGTTGTCCCTAAATTGAGTAGATCAATTTTTTATAGTTGCATGTTGAAGTTTATAAAGTGGTATATCAGCTTTTAGGAATGCATTGACAACATTTAAAGTAAAGTCTATTTGACTTGCTAGTAAGAAAGATTGCATTTTAGATGTCTTTTGACCTGACGCAGATCACATTTTTCCTTGATGCTTTGCAGTTGGGCGATGTTGCTCAGTGAGAACTTGAAAACGCTTGCCGCATTTGACTATGGTCTCACAGAGCTGACAAAACACGGTTTATTTTGAAGATTACAAAAAAACTCTTTGGGATATTCATTCACTTTTTGTTTTCAATACTTTTGATTCGGCAGCTTTGCCCATTCTGCTGTTTTCTCAGGAAATATTATTTTTATTTCGATTACAGGTTTACCCATCCAGCGCACTTCGTATCTACACATTGTGTATGGCGTCACAATACATTTTTGCTGCGAAAATCCCACGTTAAAGTTGGTGACAATCTTTTTTATTTATCATTTCAAAAGCGAAATGAGTTTAATAATACTAAAACCAACTTAAAAGCTTCAGTACTGATTTTTTTATGCAACCCAACAGATTTTTATACCTTTGTTACCCTTAGTTATTGACTTAAAATGAGTTTGATGACTTCAAGTACAAAGTATGTTACTAATATGACCGTAAAACTTTTGTCATAATAACCCTGGTCTGCTGATAATGTGATGCTG
This sequence comes from Trididemnum clinides, assembly GCA_963675345.1. Taxonomy (NCBI): domain Eukaryota; kingdom Metazoa; phylum Chordata; class Ascidiacea; order Aplousobranchia; family Didemnidae; genus Trididemnum; species Trididemnum clinides. The sequence continues at coordinate 12,827,145 of OY776297.1, read as the reverse complement.
CATGTTATACAAGTATCCAGGGTTGGTAAAAAAATATGACTTTATTGACGAAAAATTGCCCTAGTTATTAAATTAATAACGACGTAACAAACAACAATCATCGTACATACGTTTACTGTTGGTCCTTAAAAATAATGAGTCGTTTTCTTGCTTTGTGGTTAATTAATATGGTGCTTGTCTAATTGTACATAGCCCAATTAGCGCTTATTTCTGGCACAGTTTTGCTATGACGTTGTAATTTTCACTTGTTGCGGTTGTAGATTCAAGAATATCTTGTTAGCTCGGCAGTATTGGTTGTAAAACCAAAATAATTAATTATGAACGTTAATATTTGGGGTCACTTGTAACCACCTTGGCGAAAAGCTAAAAGCATTTCCTGAAGGATTCGATTTCATCTCCTTCTGATGGTCAGAGCTCTGATCATGGACTCTTGTTATTAAGTACTTATAAATTGTTGTTGTTTCGTTTGAGACCGATCTTTTTCTAATTAGATTTTTAGGCAAGTGGTAGACAGCCAAATTTTAAAACCTTTATCCAATATTTTCAGAGCATGTATTCCATTCACTGACTTGTAAATAGGACACTACCAAATGACATAATCCGCAGTTTGCCGTTTTGCACCGCACTTCCATGTTGCGGAGGAAGCCAGTACCGGTATTATTGATACAAACCCGCAAGTAAACGACCAAACTCCGTTCGCAGTTAATTGAGTTTGAACCATAAAAGTCGGTCTAGAAATAGTCCTGAAAGTCTTGCGAGGGGTTTGTTGCTGAAATCACGAAGTCTATCAGTGTAATTGTTCCAATCTGTATCCCATACTTGATCCACTCGACATGCTACGCTATTGCCATGTTTAGCCAGCTTCATAAATAGGAGCGAGACTTGCTTCAAAGGGCGCTTTGACTACAGCCTACGGTACGTTTCTTGTAGTGACGCTTAGAGGTTTGAGCGAAGCAACTGGTCAGGATTCTTGGTTTGGCGACTTATTCGAAGTGATATTTCTTTGCGACGGAACTGGGCAGGTTGGATGCCAGCGAGGATTAGTAGATAGTCCGCAGAAATAGAGCGCAGGAATCTAATAACAATAGGAAAGGCATTGTTGATTTGAACGTCGACAATGTAGGTATAGGCGCTGCGGTACCATGATGGAGCGCATTGCTAAGCGATAAAATGGATCAAGAAAAGTTACCGTGCACAAAGTGTCAGCATCGGCCCCCAACTTTTTCCAATGAGTTGTCTCAACAAAGCAACGCGAAATGTTACCTTTTTTAGAGTCACTGCAAATGACAGCGATAGAGCCATCTGTCCAGCATTACCTCAAAACATGTCGGCTGTTGGCGAAAATGCATGTCCTACACTCGTATGGTGTTGTAAAGTCAACAAAAACAGATCCAGATTTTTTACAGCCCAGAAGTTATCCTCAACGTCTTGTGTGAGCAAAGTGATTTGGTCAATGGTTAATTTTTCGCGTCGAAATCAAGTTTGCTCTGTGGGAAAAAGCAGATTAATGATTGGTTTAAACACGAGAGAAAATAAATCCATCAAAGATCTTGAAGGAGGCCCTGAGTAGAGAGATGGGGTGGTAGCTTTTGTGGTCTTCCAATGGTTTGTTTGACTTGGGGATAGCAAAATCTAAGAATCCTCTACATATTTTTGAAATCTTGATGCAGCGTAAGCAGGATTTTACGGTATTGCCAGCGTAAAGAATCATCTCCGGTCAGATGAGGTCTAAACCAGCAGCTTTTTCGGACTGCAGGTGTTTGATTGCTGCAGTGAGCTCTTTCATGGAAAAAGATTGGACATATTTTCAGGGGTTGATGTATCAATCTTTCAGAGCTTAGATGTTTTTTAGCCTCAAATCAGTCAAAACTGCAGTCACTGGCCTAGTATTTCCCATTGGCCACGAGCTGTCATGAGATGGAATTTTTCGAAATGGAACAGTGTTGCACTGAGGGTATAGATCTAGCTCTTCCAGAGAGGTCTTCAACACTTTGGGACTCAAGTATGAGGAGTCAATGGAATGAACTGTTTCATTTTTTCGATCTCTTCCTTTCCGGTGAATTCTTTGAAGGAGTTGTGTGGCAGTCGATGTTCTTGTTGGACCATCACGCGAGAGAACAGTAAAGACGCTTGTAGTCAGCATCCCAGTAAGTTTGTGTAAGCGGACTGCAACCATTTTTGACAAAAAATTTCAAAGGCCTATTGACTTTACCCATCAATATCAAATCCAACGTATGGCAAAGGGTAAAGAAGTCTGACATTCATAAGTCACAAATATAATCTTGGTTTACAATTTTTCAATATGTTTTTGTAACTTAAAATGCGCTGTATAAGTTGCACATTACAATTAACATAAACTCAATATTCCCAGATATGCTGATTATTCGAAGATGAAACTCTACAAGAAGCTGACTGGAAATAATTCTACCTGTTCGGCCCATCGAACTAGGCTAACTAGTAGTAAAAACAAATTAACCTCAACACTTTTTACCTTACTTTGACTCCAGATTCACTCGATAACATTACATGTACTTAATTTTTATTTGACCGTCAATTTTATCCATTTTATTCACAAAAAAACAATTCAATATCACTCCTATTCAATGCAATGCAATAGACCTGAAGGTGGTCAGCCACTTTTTGATTAAGCGAATTTTGATAACGTTTGATCTTGTGATTGAAACTTTCATATTTTTCCTCGTTTCTTTGCAACTGCATTATTATTCGCAATATGGGCCTATCACCATTAAGGCGTTCTTTGTTTTGTCACCGCAAGATTTTGATGTACAAGCCAGCATCGTCTCTATTAATGGAGGGAAACCATTATGAGATCACTGCAGTATCAGTTAGCACAGGCGTACCATACATTTTTGAAAAGAACGGGGCAGAAAAACAAATTAGGCTTGTTGGATTTGTTGCCGAGGCCAAAAGGGAAAGGCATGGCAGCACAATACCCACCCCGTACGTACACAAGCAAGACCATTAAAAGTCTGATCCAGGCTGGTACCAATATTAGAAGGCCAGTTGAGCTCTTTTTATGTTTGTCAAGTTGAAGATCTTTTCGTAAAGATTAACTTTTGTGCAAATTTTAAGCCCTTAGTTTTGAAATCGACTGCGCTCCACACTTTCGTCATAAAAATTTTTTTTATAGAAATGATCTTCTCAAATAGATGTCATGTTGAAGATTTTTTTTAGAAATCAAATTGTGGGCCTTTGGTTTTTTTTGGGTGGGCTGAAGTGCGAAACGCAACAGCATAACCCACACACCCCCCAGAAGATTACACTCCGTAGGTTCCATGGGTCTCTCGTCAAAGCAACTGAAGGCTAGGTTAATGTCGGTAATGATGCACAATAGGCAGTAATTAGCGTAATCGAACATTGAAAGTTTGTCAGCAACGCGCAGTTCCCACATAAATTTTGATTTTTGTCTTGAAAAAATAGGTCAAAGACTGTGTTTTAAAAGCTTAGCTCTTTTGTTTGTTTTTTTTTAAAATATGATTAGTAATAGTTCATCATTTTATGATTTTTTGCCTCATACGCGACAGCGCACAATACCCAAGCAAGCTGTAGGGTATGATGCTTTGTCACTGCTTTTCCAATTTTAATTATCACGTTATGATTTGATGGGAAAAATTTAGTATTTTGCTGATGAAAAATAAAAACTTTGGCAACTGCTAAATACAAATGAAATTTCCACCTCCACCCCTACCCTAACATACTAAAGCTGGGGCCGCCTTTTTCCAATGCAAACTTTGAAACCCATGTTTCGCGTTAACAATGTTGAGCAGTATACTTAAAAGTATTTTATCAACTAAATTTTTGTTGGTCTGGGGTGTGCCTATATCGGATTAAGCCGCTCTCGCCTTAATCCGATATAGGTACAGGTGATGATGTCGAGAAATTTAACCCATCAAGCACAGGATGAACGTGGAGCTTGGGGCCTGCAAAATGATCTTGCGATTATCGATGCAAAAATCAATGTAGGTGCAAACCATAATTTCAATGCAAAATGTGAGCTTAAAAGCATATTCTAATTCTGCTGGTACACGCCGCATGCAACGTAACGCTCCGAGCGATTAATCATCTAAGTTTTAAGTGCTCAACTCCTGCTTTTTGATTACATGGCTGATACTTAATCTACCTAATTATGGTGTGGAAAAATAGAAGTTTTTGTCACTAAAAGTAAAAAGTGTGAGCAATTTAATTTCTAAAAAAAGATAAAGTATGGAGACGAGAAGTCGGTTTATAATCGATACACACAACCATGCAAATACTAAGTGTTCAAGATACTGATGTAGTCAACTTTGTGTAATTGTATCAAAATAGAACTAATGAAAAACCAAGAAAAGATATTTTGACTGGAGAATAAAAATAAGCAAAAGTAAACATTTTCAGAAACCTTTACTAAAAATCAACATATCCAATCTAACTATTTATGAAGTTTTTACCAGACATTAAATAAAATTAAATCTTAAATTTTGTTCTACTGGTGAGTAATAATAACCGCCTAAATTTCTTCGGTAGTGCCTTTGTTAAGGCTAATGTTTTGTCCCAATCTATCACCATTACCGCTTAGCCTGCATGAGAATGAGTTTGTTTTTTTAATTACTACAGTAGCCTACTTTTTACATGATAAATTATATTGGAAAATTCTAAGTTGTAAATCTTGTGCGCAGAGTCATTTTGAAATCTTTATTAATATGTTGTTGTACCAAATAAGTTTCCAGTTTTTTTAGATGATGTTGGCCGTTTTAGCATAAATAAAGGCACCAGCTCCACCAAAGAAATTTGTAAGATAATGTATTACTCAGTGGAACAAAAGTTAAGATTTTGTCCATTTTAAATTCAAAACAGCTAGATTTAAAGATATGCTACCAAAATTCTAAACTACAATATTTTTATTAGTTTACTGGTAACTGAATTTGTTGGATGAAGTGTATTTTTGGCAGGGTAGCTGTGTAGGCAATAGAAGCTTGCGTGAAGTTACTTTTGTGTCTAGGTGTAAGAATAACAATTGTTTTTGATGAAATGAACTGTATTTCAAAACAGATTAGATCAACTTTGGAATAAGGAGAAAGGTGTCATCATTTTTAAACAAAAATGCATTAGCGATGCTTTGCAACCCTATGATAAAAAGCTATTTTTTTTGGAGATCGATGTAGGCGGTGGTCTAAATTTTGCGAGAGTATACTGTAATGACCTTGCTTTTTTATAGATCGAGCATCCACAGAACTAAATGTGGGCAAATGCATGCCACATTTACAATCATGGCAATCAACAATGGCATTCCACAACTTCCTTAGGGGGCACATGGATAATTTTTGGCAAATAATTGCTGAAATACACATTTTACTGTTTCTTAGGGGGGCATGTGCATAGAAGCCCCCGTGTGTATGCCACTGCTTACATATTACATTTCCTTATAGTATTTTGGAAATACAACTCTGATTCATAAACTTTAATGCATTTTGAACAAATTTATTTGATTAATATCTAATTTGAATTATAGGACATTTGTTACTTATATAATCAAAGCAAACAAATAATATCAGTTGAACAGATATTTAAATTTGAGATCACAAACTTTGTGTATAGGCATTTCAATAACTTCTGCCTAGTATATTTGAACATATTTTTAATCAAAACATTTTAAAAATCAATACCACAAAAACTAGAAATAGCTCAGATGTTTTTACAAAATACTGTCAGTTGAATTTAGGACTGTAGCTATTTGGCAGTGGCCATTTTGCCGTCGACGGCAATTTACCCTCAGAGACTATTTTGCCGTGAGTTGTTTGTGATTGGTCAATCTTAATGATGTACTAAACATGTGACTTTTGGTCGTCTCTGATTGGTCAATTTTAAAAACCAATTTAAAAAATCTTGCACCCCCAGGTCTCTATCCCCCACCCTGCACACTCCCTTGCAGTGTACACTGCCCCGTACATTTACATACCAGGCCTGCCCCTTCAGTGTACACTGCCTTTCTTTTAAAGCCCTGGCCAGCTGAGATTCGAACCTGATACCTTGGTATCTCAAGACCAGCGCTCTATCCACTACACCACAGAGTCACTGGTGCGATAATAGCAAATTTGGCTATATAAACACGTGAATGATCACGGCAAAATAGATTCCAAGGGCAAATTGCCGTTGACGGCGAAATAGCCACTGCCTAGCTATTTTGCCATCAATGGCACATTACCGGTATCTTTGGAAGCTATTTTGCTGTCAGACATTAGTTATTGGTCAATTTTAATGGCATATTGAACACGTAACTTTTGTTTGTTTCTGATTGGCCAATTTTAATGATGAACTAGAAACAATTTGTACCCCCTAGCATACACTTCCCTCAGCGTAACTCCCACACACTACATTCACATATTGGGCCCCACTAGTGTGCACTGCCTTTGTCTAAATGTGCTGCCTGCCAAGATTTCAACCTGTAGCAATTGCATTTGAAGGCAGCTGCACTACTCACTCACCACAGTGTCACTGCCAAATTATAGCAATTATGGCTATATAAACACAAATGAATAGTGACCGCGAAATAGCTTCCAAGGGTGAATTGTCATTGCTGGCAAAATTTCCACTTCCTAAATTTAACCAAACAGCCTTCTAAGTAGCAGAGATAACAGAGAACCTTTAATGTGAAATAAAATATTTGATTCAAGCAAAGACATTACTTTCATAAAAGGATTTTATAAAGCATTAAAAACATTTTTATTTCAAACAAACGTTCTAATTCACTACCAGTATATCTTAATTCACAAAGTGGTATATGGGCAATAACAATAATATTGAACTAAATTTTGCCAAATTTTAGATTATAGTTTTGGCCATATCCATTTTGTTGCCAATTTTGATTGTCTCAACTTTAATTGTACTATTAAGAAACATGAACATTTCTTCTCCCTCCCAGGCCACCACAAAAAAATTTGGTTTTATTTGTCATTTAATGTCGACCATTTCCAATGATATTTTTTTGTGTGAAACTTTTGCATCATCACCATCCAGATATTTTTCAGTGTTTTACTGTTTACAATAGCAGTCAAAAACTATTGCGTGTATATAAAGTAGATGTCTATAGAGTTGGTCTTTCATTTTTTATTCTTTCAGGTGCAGCAACCACACACTGATTTGATTTGTTGTGCATTTTACAAATTAAAGTTGTGCATCTTAACATAAACTGTTTGTTGTTGTTTCCTATTTTTGGCTGTTGCTTTGATGTGTTTTGCTGGCCAAAAATAAATATACTAAATAACTGAATTAGGAGCAGTGTTACCAGATTTTCTTCAAGTTTCCTGTGAAAATGATACCTAAAAACTAGCCCAACGCTTGCCTGTTAAAAATTTTCAAAAATTTGCAAAGTTAGTTCATACTGGGCCATTGGGAGAACAGTCAAGGCCCAGCATCGGCATAGTATTTGGTCTCCCATCGATGGCCATAGACATGTCAGCCTGTGCTTCTGCATGATTTTCAAAAAGATGGGCCAATGCTGCTGTTGCCATGATCATTTTGGTAATTTTTCCTTTGGTGAGACAATGATCTCTCCAGAAAAAAGGTCATCACTCCCAGGTGGTGTTATTTTCACCTAACTGAGGAGTAATCTTTGATGGTAATGTTGGTTGAGCCCGTTTTCAGTCTGTTTCAATTACAAAATATGCCAGCAACAGTATCAACCTCCCATAAAACAAACCATTGTCTGACACTTTTACACTTGTTGTCACTCCAAAAATTAGCTCAAAAAACCGCAACTGCTAAATTTTTCCCACAACGCCTAATCAAAACTAGCCCAATCCCATAGTTTTACTGCAGAACTGGCAACACTGATTAGGAGCATAAAAAAATTGCTATTCTGGTTTTTAATAAAAACAGTGGCAATGCAAGTAGGTGCACTGGTAAATCTACTAAAAAGACATTGAGAAAAGTAAAGTTTTAATATTTTTGTCAAAGAGAGTTATAGAAAAACACAAACATGAACAACAGATGAAAAAATTAATGACAGAAAAATGCCATTTTGATTAGCTAGTTAGGTTTTGCTAATATTTTAAAACGTTAATGGACTGCTTACTGGTAGTTTCTGTCACATATGTTGAAAATTCTGCTAATTTTTTATTTTAGCCCACTCAAAGCATTATATAATACATTCTAATGTATAGTGGTAGTTTTTTCTTTGTTTGGCACTAGTCCAATAACAGTATTTTGTGATATTGGATTAGTCCTCAATGTTTAAAGAATGTGAAAGGCAGAGGGTGCAAGACCAAAATGGCTTAAGCAACTAAAAATTGCTGCACACACACAACTACACTTTAGAGACAGCATGGATACATTCTTAGTCATGCATTACTGACCAGAAAAATTAAAATTGAAGGTTTGAAAGGCAAATTTTTTATGGCTGATGGTGCTAAACACATTGTGTTCTGATAAATGTTCATCAAGTGGTTTTTAGGTTACATAATGACACTAAAGACTAACTTAGGAATATTAAGACAATAACATGATTTTTGTGGTGAAACATGATCCTATTGTCTGGATTTCTGCACCTGATGGCATTAATTTAGCTTGATTCTCTGCTTAATGCTCTAGACTTCAGATACTATTTTTTTATGTGATGAGAAATGAGTGTGTGTGTGTGTGTGTATGTCTGTGTTCACTTTCTTTCTTTAAAGCCTTATTTCCGCTGGCAAAAGACTTGATAAAGATTGGGAAATCTCTATCCCTAAAAGATTTTGTAAACATACACATATGCAACCAGCATTACTATTGTTCTTCTCAAAGCCATATCACAAAATCACATTTTAGCAATGGACATGCTATATTGTTCAAGTTGCCTTTCTTCATATCAGAACGTCTTTACACAATTTCAGATCTTGGGGATTGTCCAATCTTTATCACTTCTTTTGCAGGTGAAAACTCGGCTTATAGCGTAATGATATGCATGAGGTCATTTCAGTCTTTTACCCTTCGTCCACAAGAGCATAAGAAGGACTGAAAATCCAAAACAACAAAATAGGTTTTTTGGATTATGCTGGGGTGCATGCTGAGCCAGTATTGCATTGGATATTTGACTAAAATGTGTAAATAGCTCACAATTAAATTTCATCTTTGAAGTGAAACTGTGACCCATATCAATGGCATACACTCCATTTACAATTAATTTTCCCCCTGTTTGGTTTGTGGCATTTGTGTCAAGAAAAAAGTGAAAATGTACTTAGTATGTGTCATTTATCAGTTGGCCGGTAAAGTATATTAGTGCAATAAAGTTATTGGTCTAATGCAGGTTTTGCAATAACAGTGCGTAAGGTGCTTAATACTGCAAATTGACTTTTAAAGCTTAATTGCGCATAGAAACAACATGCCTTACAAATTGTGACTGGCCCACTAAATGTTCAAGAAATCAGAAATTGACCTGTTTGCAAAAAGGTTGCACACTCCTGCCCATATGAATTTATGACTTTTTACTGCATGGCAACAGCTGAGATGAGGTTTGTTGCCACGAAAATTTTATTCTGCCATATAAGCTATTTTTAAATTTTTTAAATAAATTTTAAGTCGTAAAATGCTTGAAATAGCTTTGCCTTTGACCTTATTTTGTTCTTCTTCTTCTTTTGGGAGGGATCCACATTTTCAGATGCTGGCAGTGATAGTACTCAGCCAGCATCGTGTGTCGACATCCAAAACCGTCAGTCCACGTATTCTTGTAGGTGCCCGATGTACGGGGCATGTCAGAATGATGTGTTCTGCAGTTTGTTCTACAGCGCCACACTCGCAATTCGATGTAGGAGCAAGACCCCATTTGTGCATGAATGACTGAAAATACCCAACACCAGCCTGCAAGCAGTTGAGCCTGACCCATGATGATCTGGGCAGGCCCATCCTCATTGGCCTAGTGCTTGTCCTAGGAATGAAAGCATGGAGATCAGATGAACACTCCGAGTATTCCGTGCTCCATTTAAAATCAGTCCATTGAGCTGCACAAATATCCAGTTCAGTTAGATCTTGCAGTAACTTCCATGCAGCGGGCACATAGGGGCATCTAGATTTTAGTCTCTCTCTGTAGCCGTCTGGGGACCCAGCCAATAATTCATGAAGAATATGGCCAGGGTCCAGACTGCCACGATATGCCAGGGAGAGTGTTGCTCCTAATCGGCGAAGCTCAGCCAGCTGGATACCTGCAAGGACGGGTAGATAGTCTGTTGGAGTTGGACGCAGGCATCCAGTAACAATGCGCAATGCATCGTTAGTTCATATCGATGAGGCGAGTGTGTGTACTGCAACTATCGATGAGGCGAGTGTGTGTACTGCAACACCAAACTGGTGCACAGTACTCCGCAGTGGAGTAGACCAGAGACAGGGCGGCTGTACGCAGTGTTTTAGCTCCAGCGCCCCAACCTGAGCCTGCAAGTCGTCTCATCAGTGCAATGTGCGTTGTTAGTTTTTTGCGCAATGCCTCAAGGTGGTGACAAAATGTGAGTGATCTGTCCAGTTTAACTCCAAGATAGGTAGGGACTGGACAGAATGGTAGGCGTTTGCCATTGTTGTAAACATTAAGCTCATGTTTGGCCTCTCTGTTATTCAGGTGGAAGGCCGTCGTCACTGTTTTAGTGTGGCTGAGCTGTAGCCTCCAAGTCTGGAGATATGTTGAGATTGTAGTCATATCTTGGCTTAAGACCCCCTCCAGGTCCTTCCAGTCATCAGAAGAGTATAACAATGCCAGATTATCGGCATAAGCATACCTTCTGGAGACTGTTGAAGGAAGATCGTACACATAGATATTGAAAAGAAGGGGTGCCAAGACTGATCCCTGTGGGACGCCGTTTTTCAGACGTTGCAACCTGCTTCGCTTGCTGTCACTGGTAGTAAGGGTAAAACTTCTATTTGGGACAAGTTCCATGATCATACAAACCATGTGCTTATCTGGGAGAAGTCTCAGCAGCTTGCAGGTGAGGCCACGATGCCAGACAGTGTCATATGCTGCTGTCAGATCTACAAACACAGCACCGGCCTTCTTTTTTGCCTCGAAAGAATCCTCAATGTTTTGTGTTAGTAAAACAACTTGATCCACTGTCGATTTACCATGTTGAAACCCAGCCTGCTCGCCTGGGAGCAGGGGGTCGACAATAGGTTCAATACGAGCGTAGATCAGTCGTTTGAGGATCTTGTAGAGGACACAGAGCAAGGAGATGGGACGATAGCTCTTTGGGTCCTCTACAGGTTTGTTTGGCTTTGGGATCGCAACTACAAGTGCTCTTCTCCAGACTTTGGGAATTTTGAGTTGGCGCAAGCAGGAAGAGAGGAAGCCACGTAACCAGGACTTCAAAGCAGTTCCAGCATGGATTATAAGCTCCGGGCAAATAAGAGTCAGGGCCTGGAGCTTTCCCTGGCTTAACATGTTGGAGAGCAGCAGCAAATTCTCTGGACGAGAAGTCGCCAGAGAGATTCACTGGAGATGGTATCAAAGCCCTCCAACAGTCAGACACTTCTTGAGAAATGAGTCGAGACGACTCACGATCAACACCCTCGTATTTCCCGTTTCTTACCAGCTGAGCAGCAATGGCATTAGCTGAAACGGGACAGTTACGAGGGCTGTGTCGCGACCTGCCAGTAAGGTTGTTAATTGTGCTCCATGCTTTTCTGCTTGAGTGTGAAAAGTTGATGTTTTGAACTGCCTCTGACCATTGGTCTCTGCATTTCTTGTCCAGCCAAGTTATTGGGGCTGTAGCAGCCCTGCTTGACTGGTCTCCAGCAGGAGACTGCAGAAACGTTTGGTAGAGGGCCTCACACTTAGCGTCCCAACACGGCATGTAGGTGTTACGACGACCGTGTGGGATAGCTTTCTTGGCTGCTTTGCTGATGGTATTGCAAAGGTCCTGGTAGGCCTGACCCACATTTGTTGAATCAGGTGATGGCAAATTCCTTGCAAGCTTGTTTGTCAAGGAGTTATGGTGGCTCCAGTTGGCCTTGCGGAAGTTCCATCGCTTTACAGGCCTTCCCAGTACTGGGAGGGAAAGCCTTGGTGGTGTTATAAGCGAAGGTCGATGTTGTGACCTAGGAAACTTCTCCAAGACGCGTCTGTAAGGCAAGCGACTATCAGGACCGATGGTGGTAAAGGCAAGATCCGGGTTAGTGCCAGCGCCCAGAATGAAAGCTAGGTTTATCCTTGGGATCGTGAAGAAGGGCAAGATTATTGGAGCTTGCCCAGGCCAGTAGGCAGTCTCCATCCGTGCTGTTGGTGTTATAACCCCAGTCAACATGGGGGCAGTTGAAATCACCCGCATACAGACAAGGGTGAGTGAACACTGCAAGGTCGGAAACTTGCAACCGCGTCGGTGGAGGTTTGTAGATGTTAACGATTTTGTAACCGTCAACATCCATGCACAACCACTCGGTCTCCGATGTCGTGGGAGATTGATCGTATAAGGTCCATTTTAGCTGCTCATGGACAAACGTGGCAAGACCATGCTTCCTGCTTAGGGAAAACCCAGCTAGGTGATAGCACTAGCTTTTCTGCAGATATGCAGTGGGTCTCCTGTAGAAGGATGACAAACGCCTCAAGCTGAGTAGCAAGGTGATGAAGAACGTTCATCTTGCAAGCTGTGAGGCCTTCGATGTTCAGTTGTAGTATTGAGGGCCCACGGAACTTTTTAATAATGTGCCCTGAAAATGGCAGTTTATGTGCAACGCACTCATCATCCCGTCCTGAAAAGGACGTTTGCTGATTAGCAGGCCCTTGAACATCGGAACAAGTGGATACCCTTCCGGATGGGCACATTCAGTTTCCACAGAGCATTAGAGAGACTTTCCAATTGCTAGGTGTACTCACGACCAGCGCTGCATGAAAGCATGTGCCATGCGGACCTTATTTTGTTTATGCATGTGTTCTTATTTATTTTGTACTGCACTTTCATTATTTGTTGTATTTATTTTTTCACTCTTCCAATTTTTATTTTGAACATTTTTATTTATTTGGTTGTGCACCATCTATTTACTTTTTTAACTAGTTGTGTCAACTGTCAGGTAGGATTTGGCTCAAAAACTGAAAGGTTCTTCTATGCTGTCTGACATGTATGGTTTTTTTTTATGCTGTCTTTGGCCTAACAATATATTTTAATTTTATGGTGATGTTTTGTTTTCTTCTTTTTGAGCCTGAAGATGGAAAAACATGAAGTTACTCGCTTATTTACTTGCTTCAGCTTATAATTGATTTCACTGTATACAAATAAATTTATAGCATTTTGTTTTTTTGGTAGTACCAAATTGAAGGAAAGTTGGTGAAATGTAAAGCGTAATAAGAAAATTACACAAAAACAATGGCCTGATAAATTTTTGATAGGTTTTTTGAAAATAGCTTCATACTGGGATCAGGTCTACAAAATTCCTCAACGTGTGAGAACTTTCCCTTCTGCTTGCGCCCATGGCTCAGCACTACTAGTTCGTAGTTGCACCTTGGTGTAGATTTGTAGGTTGCCATTTGTAGATATTTTTGCTGATTTTTGAAATATTGCTTTTAAAAATTATAAGGTAGATTGGTTCATGAACCAACAAAATATTCTTTGCTACCCATATTTGGGTTGCCACCCTGGGTTTGAAATCCATTGCTAAATTTTATTGTGTATTTTGCTCTACCTACTTTTGAATTTCAAAATAATTTAGTAGATTTGTTATAAATTGTCAATGGGTTTATTTGTGATTAGCTGTTGACTGTGCTTGCTAATTGGTATTTTGTATATTCATAGCTATTGCATTGAATGCGCAATATCAAAAAGTTGTTTTACGTTAGCAGTCGAGCTGTCGGCAAGCCTAATTTTTTGGTGAGCTGCACACATTTGTGCATATAACGCTTCCTATGTTCTGTTGATGCACTGTCAAGTTATCAGGTTAGTAGGCACCAATGCAAATATCTTGTGCTATGTTCGTGGCTTTGCCAACCAACTATCCTTAATATTGTTTTGTTGGGAAGGTAAATTATAATCAAAACATCGCAGTTCGCCAATCCTAGCGTAGAAATGGCAAAGCTTTCAAGTTTTTTCTTTTTCATATTGTATTTTGTTATTTTTATTTACCTACCAGCTAGGGCCACTAGGATAGATTGGCGTCAAAATATTCCTTTGTTTTTAGGTTTCAGAAGCAATTTTTCGATGTTTGTAGCAAAATGATTAATAACATGATGAAAACTTAATCATATCATTGAACACAAGAGAAACAGAGTTTAGGACCCTGCAAAGCACCTTTGCAATCTTTGATTCAGCAATTGCCCATACATATCGTTATGGTTGGCTCAGCCCATTGTTTAAACCTGAAATCATGCTTTGTAATGCTGACAGTGGTTTTCCTCGACCATGCTGCACGCTGTGCAATGCTCACTCAACTTGCCAAGATGGCAAGTCTAACACTTAGCCCATTGCGCCTTGCTTTTGATGTTGAAAAATCTATCTGTTTGTGAACTGAGATTGATAAACATAAAATTTCTTTTCACTTATTATGTCATTTGTTCTGAGTCACCTTTAATATCATGTACAAGAATAGTTAGGGCACCTAATAATATTTGTGTAGCCATGGGCGTATGAGCTCAAACCAATTTGGGGGGGCACCAAATTTTTGCCCGAAAAATTTGTCACTGCAATAACATCTCCAAAAAAAAAAAGGTCATCGCCTGTTTCGCTGCACCTTTTCCATCATTTTCGGCCTAAACATATCACAAAACGTGAGGCCAAACAAGTGATGACCTCTTTTTTTTTTTGGTGGTCATCCCTTTTTTTGCTTTACCAGACTTGCTAACCCTATACTTGGAAATGATTGAAAGTAAAAGGAGTAGAAAATATAATAACACTTACTCAAATTGCCCGAAAAATCAAAAATTGCCCGAAATTTTGTCACAAAATCAATGCATTTTTACAAGCAGGGGGGGCCAGTGCCCCCCCGGACCCCCCACTTCCTACGCCTATGTGTGTAGCTCATAGTGAGTGTATGTCTGCATGTGGTCTTCCCATTAGTGCTGTCACTGGCTCGATGTGTTAATGCAGTGGTTCCCAAACTTTTTTGTCTGTCGGCACAGGAAATCAGTTGAACAAATGTCACGGCACACTAACTACTGGAATATATTCCAATTGATGTCTAGTGGCATCACGAATGATAGCGAGAATGATGATAACCTTTTTTCCTTTTGGAAATCACCACTTTTCTGGGCAACGACCTCTGGAAATTGCGTGATGCAGTCCCTAATAGTGTTGATTTCCAAGAAAAACAGGTCATTTTCTCGCCGTGACCTGCAATGGCAGCATTTTCTCAATTTTGGCCGAAAATTTGTAACAACAAAAAGAACTTTAAAAGGACTTGCGGCACACCTGCAAATCTTCCACGGCACACCAGCGTGCCGCAGCACACAGTTTTGGAAACACTACGTTAATGAATGTGCACTCAAGATTTCAGCCTCTTCAGCTGTTTCAAGGTTTATGTCATGCTATTAAAAAAAAAACTTTTTTATCTTGGTCAGTTGACGATATCATTGTTTACTTATTTTTGGGCTCTGTTTGTAGGCCAAAGTAGCATTTTCAGCAAGTATAGGGTCAACTGTGCAAGTTAGTAAGGTACAACACAGTTTCCTTTAAGCCGATTATAGGGCTAGCTAATTCTTTTGTAAGCAATTGCGCGCTGGCATGCGCTTATCTTTGATGCTTTTTAGTGTACTGGAAATCAAAAATGTATACTCTTTTTGCTCTTTGGTAATACTATGTTATTATTTTTTCAGAAAATTGCAAGATTTATAATTATGTGCTCTAAATTTTCAGCTCATAGCCAACATTTTTCAGCTCATACCTAATTGTCAAAAATTTAAGAAGAAATTTAGGTTTACAATCAATTTTCCTACTAAAAAAGCTTGATAATTTTCAAAAAGAAAATACTGTTGATATGTTAATTTGAAGTCACTTAGTTGTGTTTAAATATGTTACTTTTTTCTAATGAATACGATCATAAATCTTGTCACGAGTTGAAGCTTATGAAACCTGTTTTTTTGTTAATGGTCAAACTCTAGCTAACGTAGATGTTTGAAAAATATCAAGTAATCAACCGGCGCGGTGGTGTAGTGGTTAGAGCGTCCGCTTCGCAGTCGGTAGACTAGGGGTTCATTCCCCTTGTTGAGTCATACCAAAAGACTTTAAAAAATGGTATCCACAGCTTCCCTGCTTGGCGCTCGGCATTTATGGGAGGTTGTAGAGAACAAGCCGGCAAGTTCGCTTGTTGTGTCCTTGGGCAAGTCACTTAACGGGACGCCCCACCTTTATGTGGAAGACAGGTGGCCCAGATACCTCAAAAATGGCAACTCCCAAGCGAGTGCGGACGTCCCGTCCAAAATATAGCGATACAATTCGCTTTCTCGTGAATGGAGGATAAATATGAACAAATACAAATACAAAAATAATTTGAGACAAAGTGTCCTGAATAAGTAGTTGGCTGTAGTGATTTCTTAATACGCTTCGTTTCATAGTATGCGAGGCCGTGAAGTGAACCCAATGGAAAAGATGTTTAATAAGAGGACTGATTTATTTATCAATTATTGCAGTGTGATCGTCCATACTGTCCCTTGATGTTGGGTCGTTTCTATTTTTTTGAAGAGCGGGCGCTACATGGCACCACGGCCTCCTACAGATACGACCTAATATGAAGTATTTTGACCTGGTTTTCTAACAGGCATGTCTGGCGAACAAAAGCGAAAAAGAGCTTGCGACATACAATGATACCCAACACATAAATCGGTTTTTTGAGCGAAAATTCTTCCATCAATAAAATAGTTTCAAGCTTTTTGTAATAAAAACTAGCATTAATAAAGTACATACTGTCATAACAATGGAAATACGATTAAATTTAACATTTCTTTAAGAAAAGTTGTCGCAATCTAATATACAAGTAACAAGACTTCAAAATCTGACCAAGTGTTGGTAAAATTCAGTATGCTATACAAAAAAGATAATTGATATACGAAATTTAGTTTACTGTACAAGAAAAATAATAATTAAGTTTGCTGGCAAAAAATGATGCTGAACATCCTCTACACAGAAAATACACCACAGACTCTCACAGTGTAACAAAATGTGAGCAAATAGCATTACTGTATACAATAGGCTACGTCTCAAGCTAGAGTAAACCTTATTTATAAGGAACTTCGCGGATTATCAATTGTTCTTTAGCACGTTGTCTTTTTTTGAAACCAATTATCGCATCTTTCACTATTGCGTCATTAGCAAGTTTTTGTTGTTATAAAAGACATTGACATTTGTTTTGATGCATGCATTAATGAATACTCTAGTGTGCACAGTGCATGCAACCATTTAGTCAGAGAAGTGGTCATTTAAAAAGTATATTGCAGCAGCTCGGACACAACTGGGGAGTTCATTGAAGCGCTTATCAAAATAATCGAGTAGTGCAAAGCCTTTGTACACAAAAGCAGCCAAGGGTTCAGAAGGTACGGTCAAACCTCCTTTAGAGAAGTGTTCAAAGTACGGAGCACTGACATTTAAATCAGATATACGCAAGTTGCAATTTAAACGAGCTGACATTTTAAGAATTTGCTTTGCCTCGTATCCAACAATAATTTTAGCAGCATCTTCACTTTCAGATGATAGTGCAATATCCTCAATATCAATAGTAGAGGTGAAATTTGTAAGAGATGGCAATGATTCTACTGATTTTACACTAGGAAGTAAATCTTGCCAGAAATTAATGTTTTCTTTGAGAAACATGTAGCAAAGTAAGGTTTTCGCCATATTTGTAACTTCTCGTAAGCTTTTATCCACCACTCATTTGGTAATATTGCAAAAAACGCTTCTTTAAGTCATTACTGAGCAGTTTGGATCGAGCAAGAAAGTCGTAGTCTTCATTTAGTTAGTCACGGACTAGATTGGTCTGTGCGTGGGAGTATTGCGTCGAATCAAAAGTGCTTTGCCAAACACAAGCTACATCGTGAACCACGCTAAGATGCGTTCTAATCAGCGAAAGATAACTAAAATTCAATTTTGCCATCTCCCTTAACACAGGCATTTCCCAGCGGATTAGAACAAAACTGTTTCTTTGCATTAACAATTGTCCGCCAATCGTTTTATCAACGTCAAAAAGGCAGTTATATCACTTCTTTTAGGCAAGTAGCATTTAATGGCTGGTATAGTGCTCTCATCAAATATTGGAAAGCGAGATGAACGCACTGCTTATTGTTAAATGGATCGAAAACCTGAAGAGTCAGTTTTGGAGCTTTCTTTAAATGGGCTTCGAGTATGCTGTCTTCTTTTTGAATGTGCTTCAGGTCATCCCATGAAATGTAGCCTCCAGTGGTAGTCAAAATATTGTCACCAATTTTAAAATTGAATGCAGGAAAAACAAACTTTTTTGCATTCAACAAGTTGTTTCTAATGCTTTTAATTAAATGCACATTATCAAAAAATGGATAAGTTTTTGTCACATTTATCGGATGCTGGACGGACAAACTATTATCACTGGGATACATCAGTCGCAACTCCTGAAAAGCAGTTACATTGCAAGACTGATTGTCAGTCACGACAGCTCTTTGCAGCAAATCCAGCCTGAGTTAAAGCAGACAAGCAGTCATCCATCTCTTTCGCTAGCTATTTTCCTTTGATTGAGACCGCTGACCTAGCCTTTACTACAACTGTAACTGAACTTCATAATCCCTGGATCATGGAAACCACTATGCCTTTAAACTGAGTTCCTTCTTTGTCGGCTCCAATAAATTGATCTTGTGATTATTGAACACTCTTTTGCAGATACACTTCATCTGAAAATAAAGTTACTTCTTTTGATAAGGAGCCTTTCTCCACGTGCATTCTGGCTGCTTTGATTGCATCAATATTACCGCTTCGAAGTTTCTCAGCAGAGATATTGAAGGAAAACTGAAAATATTCGAGCAATATCTTGTGAGCTTGGGCAGATGTTTAGCGCAACAACAATGAAAGACGAATGAAGTTGGATGAATAAGGTGAATTTCATTTTTAACTTGAAGTGCTCATGGCACTTCATTTCTTCGATAATTGGATTGCTTGATTCAGAAAAACTGCGAATATAAGCTGGAAAATTATCCAACATACTGTAAGTTTTGCATTTCTTCCATTCACAAACCGAGACAGCAAGGAACTTCGTCGCGGTAATATTGAGATTTGTATCACTTTGTATAGCTTCATAAATTTTTGAAAAGCCGGTTGCAATACTAAACACAAAATTGTAAAACAGAAGGAATCCTTCACCAACGTAGCACTGAAATCCTTTTGGCACATGTTTATGATCAATTTGATCAAAAGGTTTGATAGTATCTGCATTCCCAAAGTCTTTGCGTTCATACAACTACTTTGCTTTGCTTTCATACAACTACTATTGCCCTCCATTTATTGCTATACCGTATAAGCTATTAGACACACGTACAAAATGGACTAACTATTTTGTAAGTGAGTTATCTAGCAGCTTATCACTTTCAACTGTAGTACTTATATACTTTAAAATTTTGGCTTCTATCTGTATTATCACAAAAAGAAACGCGTGATCAAATTGCACATTTCAGAATTTCGAATCCTTGATTTTCGAATGGCCTTGGATTCAAATCCAGATTTGCATTTTTATCGGGTAATTGAATTCGAAAATAAGTAGTCATAAATCTTAACGCAGACACGTAGTACAGACAAAATCGGTTAATTGCATACAAATCTCAAGCTAAATTCTATTCAGCTTCAAGTACGAGTTTTTATTATAGTTTACATTTGCACTGCGTATAGTTTTTATTTACTCTCGTATAGTTTATATTATAGTTTACATTTGCACTGCATTATTATTGTGTGTCGTGTTTGCATTTTCAATGGTTCGTTTTATTGCTATTATTGCTACTAGCAATACACCGTTGAACATAATAATATAATATATTTAGAAAATTCAAACGTTTTCCGCGCTACATATCGCCCTCATCAGGATCTATACACAAATATTTACAGCATTAAAACTTTCGTTGAACGAAAACACAAAAGACATAAAAATAACCTGAAAATAGTTCTAATAAAAAACAGTAAAGCTTCATTCTACGGTCTTTGTAAATGTCTGGTCACTGCTAACGAAGAATCTGATACTAGAAATTTTATTTTATTCTAGAATAGGATTCGAAATTATTATTTTGGAATAAGCAATTATTCTACTTTGTGCAACCCTAGGTCGAATTATCAGTACTGTAATTGTATCCTCGTTATCAGTTATAGTTGGTCACCGAAAGAAATAGGCGCTTGCTCTTCGTTTTAATTCCTTTAACCTCCATAAAATGACTGAACGTTTTAAACTATACAGTTGCTACACGCTATTTGACCTTGATCAGCACCACGGCAAATGCAGTTAACTCATGAACTGTACTGCGTGTCAGTAATTGTTGCAAGCCCTTTTTCGCTTTTATTCATCAGACAGGCCGGTTTGAAAAGCAGGTCAAAATGCTTCATATCAGGCCGTATCTTTAGCAAGCCCTGATGGCACTTAGCTGTCTCAAATGCGACATACAAAAGTGTTGGGGAAGATTCGATTTTGCGTCTTTCCCTGCTTAGATTATTGATTAGGGATTCCTCGTGCTTAATTTTTTGTTGTGCAGAAGTTGCACTTCGACCATTAGATTTTCGTAATATCGAAATATATTACGACGTTACAACTGCTTTGAGTTACATGTGACGTTACAACTGCTTTAAACTTATGTTGTAGCTATGGCAATGCGTTTAATTGTCGAGTTATCACGTATTTTAAATTCACTCTAAATTTGTGCAAACTGCAATGTAACATGTCCAAAACTTTTAAAGCTATTTTAATCATATCTGAAATTACTCTGTGAAAAAATACTCTATGAAGGCTGACAGAGAAACCTTAATAAGCTATCTTCGATGCGACAGTTTAGCAAAAACAAAGTAGCTTGTATTACAGTTAAAAGATAAGTAATGTGTTTAGGTTGGCGCCAAGATAATTGTAATTAGCGATGGCCACTTATCGGATGAGTTTTTTGATGGAATTTTGCTGTGCTAGTACATTTTGGGGTAGACTGCCTAGAGAATGGGTTGTAAAATACGCTTTATTCAAATATGTAATAAATTTAACTCTATTACAGTTGTGGTTCTTTAGGTTAACGAGCTTGATGTATGACTTAGGTACTGCGTGAGTTGACTGTTGATTGGTGCTAATGGTTGCTCATGGCTGAACCTGGAGACGAATCAAAGCTTGTTATTAATCAACATTACGACGAAAGTGTAGAAGTTAACGATTCTGAAGAAGTTGCCAGCTTATACACTCCAACACCCCGTAAATCACCAATTGGTGTCAACAACCCTCTTGGACGCATTTTAGGTGAAGAACAGCAGATACGACAAACTGCAATGTCTTCCGATCCAACCAATTCCGATGACCTCAGCTTGAACGAGTATGACGAGCAACAAAGAGGAGATCCAATGACGATTCCAACTGACAAGTTGTCCGGTTCCAATGCTGGCCAGAAGAGTTTTAGCGAAGGAGATTCCGATGAAAGTGAATCGTCTTCGTCAGATGATGACGACGATAATGCAGAGGTAGTTGAAGGAGCATACGACCCTGCTGATTTTGAACGGCTACCTGTCAGTCAAGAAATCAGAGAACTTTTCCAATACATAACAAGATACACCCCACAATCCATAGAACTTGAGCACAAATTAAAGCCGTTCAACCCGGATTATATTCCGGCAGTTGGTGACATTGACGCCTTTTTAAAAGTACCAAGACCTGACAACAAACAAGTCAGCTTAGGTCTGACAATTCTCGATGAGCCGTGCGCCAAGCAGTCTGATCCCACAGTTTTGGATTTGCAGCTTCGTAGCATCTCAAAGACATCTGGTGTTCGAGCCATGCAGGTGAGAAGTGTGAAAGATGCTGAAAGGAACCCCAAAGCGATAAACAGTTGGATAGAAAGCATTGAAGAGCTACACCGTAACAAGCCACCACAGAATGTGCATTACACCAGAAGCATGCCCGACATTGATTTGCTGATGCAAGAGTGGCCTCCTGAGGTGGAAGAACTTCTTTCTAAAATAAGTCTTCCAACAGCAAGTTTAGACTGCTCTTTGCAAACCTACACAGATATGATTTGTAGTATTTTAGATATTCCAGTCCACAAGAGTCGCATACAATCTCTTCATGTGCTTTTCAGCTTGTATTCTTCTATTAAAGAGCTTCAACAATTCCAATCATCGAATGCCGGAAATAATGGAGCAAAACCTGCTGATGAGGCTGAAGTTTTAACTCTGGAGCAATAAAATCCTTTTTCCATGCCACATAGTCTTTTGGCTCTTATTTTTAATATGGTATCATTCCCTAACTAGATCAGCCTTAGCTGTAATTTTTACTTTTTTACATTAGCGTTTATTTTCGTGTAACTTAGTAAAGCAATTGAGTACAAACAATATTTTTTCGATCCTGAAAAACCTTTGGAATATATGCCTATACGTCAGAGGTCGGAAAACTTGCATATTATTCCGAAACTGTTTTTAAGAACAGTGTGATTGCCCCATAGATAATTAAGCACCAAAAAGATTGTAGTTAATTTTATTTAAATTAAAGTTCTTTTTTCTTTAAAGTCATTGTTTTCGTGTTTTCAATCCAAATTAAAAATTTCTATTGAAGATCAGTAGTTAAAATCTGTGTTTTCGCTCTTTTTTCTCTGCTGAAAAACCTTGTTTATAGAGATAAACCATAGGAAATCAAAGTTTGTACTTTCATTCTTTTTCCCCAATTTTTCAATCTCTGCTCTACAACGTGCATTTGCACTTCAGAATTTATTAAATAAATGTGACATATTAATGCGTTATTACGTTTTTAATCTTAGCTAAATGAAACGAGATAATTTTGTAGGAAAGTTACAGAATCCGATTACATTTATTTGTACTTTTGTGATCAGGAGATAACCTGGCTGCTGGAAATCCTAGCATGATTTAATGGCTGTATTGACTTTCGTCTGGGAGGGAGGACTGCATTATGTTACGTTGAGAATATCGGTTGTATCGTATTTTGTAGACACTGAGTCCAAAGGTATTTCAGCGATTCTAAAATCAACCATTGATAAATGTGTGTTAATAACAACATGCATTTAAGTAAGAGGAGCTTTCAAATAAAGTCAAGAACGAGGTCGAGTAGAATAAAGCATCGTTTGCGGTGTCAATAATGGTGTGTTCGAATCCCTCAAAGACTACTGCAATTTTTCCCTGTTTATGGCTGCAAAGCGCTGCGCCACCAAGTTAATTATCAGCTTTTATTCGTGCTTAAGCTTAAGTATAACTTACTAAAGACGGATTGAAGTCATATGACGAATACAAATATGCTTTAGTTACGTCGCAAATGTAATCATCACTCCATCCCCCACAAAACCTATTTTTCGTTGTCATTGGCAATGGTCTATTGTTCTTTTGATAGTTATCATCTTTACCTACGTAATAGCTACTCATGAACCATAATCAAGCGGCTGACGAATAACAATTATAAATGACGCGAGAAATAAACTTGCGAAGATCAATACCGTATAGCTAATAAAAAGCATTGTTCGCTGGGTTACGGTAAATGATAAATGCTGCTGATATATACTGTATGTTCATAGTAGTTTGAACGAACTTTAGCAGTGTTTCTCCGCTTTTGGAGCTCCCAACCCTTCTAACACGCCATCAAAATTTTTTAAAAGCGGTCGAGTCAAGCCTAAAACTTTTTGGGATCTTTAAAACTTTCCTCCAAAAAATTACTATCTTTTTATTGTGGAGGAAACTAAGCGGCAGATGCATAAAGGGGGAGGGAGCAATTGCTCCCTTAAAGCAAAAGCGCAACCTGCTATGATTTTACGATTTTGAAAACAATACACAAAACCTATGCTAAACAAACTTTAAACCAATTTTGCAATAGCGTATTTAAGGAGAGGGAAGAAATAGTGGGCGATGTGGCAGGATCCAAAATATTTGACGGCATTTCAAAGAAATTGATCTCCAAAAAATTAGTTTTTGATGTTTGTTGCGAGACCAAAATAGGTCTCAACACTAGCGCAGATAACCGAAGATTTTCGGTGGGCTAAATATTTTTGCCTACACGGGTAACAGTATCTGCTTTCGGACACCGCTTCTCAAAGCGACAAGATATGCTTTGTACACAAATTACTCTAATAAGTCAGCATTTAACCCGCTAGCTCTTATGAATTTAAAAACAATTTCTTTAAACAAATTTTGATATAATATTTAGAACGTCATCAGCGAATAGAGCCACAGTAGAAAGTCCATTTGTCGCCTATACCACTATGCAAGTCGATTGAGCTTATTCTCATGGTTCTTTTCGTGATGGCTATGAAGCACACACAAATTTGGCAAGCGATCTAATGTCATTGCTGAGTATAACCAAGTCTTGACCTATTTCAGGCACGATAAAGATCGCTCAGCCTCGATGGTTGTTGCTGGTAATGACATGATGATTTTGGTTGCTCCGCATACGCTTGTTTAATCTTGAGCGCTCAAAAGAAACTCGATTCGTGGCTGACTTCCGAGTTCAAACAAGATCTTCATAGACTTACCTCACTGTCAAGTCTAAAGAATTCTGGTAGGCAACAAGAGTGTAATCTTATTTATCTTGATTAGTTGGGACGAAAAAAGGACTAAATGCCAAGCAAAAAAGGAGGGTTATCACTAAATTGTTACCGTAAAGAGCAACTTAAACCGTCAACGTGTGGTAGGTATTCAAAACGATAAAAATACTCTGAAGCCGATTCAGTGCACTCGTTATCATGATGAACTTGTACCTAGTCTACTTTGGAGATTGTCGCAGCTCTTTTACGCCAGCTGCTTTACTAGCTTCTTTGTAAATGTTTGATGCAACGTTTAAGTGTATGCATTCTCTATTGAAAACATTTTGAAAAAAAAGAATTAAGGCTGTTTAGAGATAACTGAGAGTCTGAAGCTAGCGCGCTAATGGTTCTATGATCGCCTGATCAAGCACGTGAGTCACTCCAGATTTCTCAAGAGCAGATTTGAAGAAAAACCTTTGGCCTCGTCTAACTGCTGCTTGCATTACTCAACTTTTGATACTTGATTTGTAAATAACGGCAATTCTCGTTTCTTTTTTCTTTGTTTAGGCATACATGTTTATTTCAACGCAAATTTTATAGAACAGGCAAGAATGTGATTATTTCTAAAAAAATCCTGTATGGTACTATTAAACAATCCTTTTATAACACTGCCACTCTGTGCCAAAAAAAATACCCTCTAATTTCGCCAACGATGGCCAGCTATGCCTAACCTCTAGGAACCCGTTAAGTAATCTGTTTTGTGGCAGAGGTAACGTAAGCTACAGTGGTGTTCATAATTCAGGAGCCACCTTGCGAAAATGCTCATTATGAGTGTTCTAGGTAAAATTTTTCTTATTTATATTACTTAAATATATGCCTGTCAAACATTTTTGAAAACGATTTGTTACATTTATATCACTACCATAATTGCCTTTTCCAAAAAATTATTTTATAAACCGAAATGGATTTCATAATGTGACGTCATTCATAAAACTCACTTTTTTAATCACTAGCAGTACAGTGAACCCTCGTTTATCGCGGGGATACGTTTCAAAAATAACCCGCGATAGGTGAAATCCGCGAAGTAGTCAGCTTTATTTTTTACTGTTATTTCACAATGCGATACTGTACTGCAGAATGAAACAAAAACAAAACCTCTTTTCAGGCCCAAAATCATAGGCGTAGCCAGGGGGGGCCAAAGGGGCCATGGCCCCCCCTGAATTTTAAGTCAAATTACAAAACAATATCAAAAATTTACAAACATAAATTTTTTTTGCGCCTCTGCTGGTACATTAGAGTTTATTGTTGACTTTTAGCAAGGAGGTGGGTCGGGTGTGACTTTTTTAAGTTTTTAAACTTTCAAATGTTATCAAACAAGATGTGTACGTTTTACACATTAAATATCTCCGAAGTTTTTTTTCTATGTCGCAGTCGAGTGATGAATTGATAATCCAAGTTATGGTAATTGCAAGAAATAAGCGTCTCGCTGAGCGCTTTCTTGTTTTATTGCGACGTGGTTTACTACAAAGACGTCGCTTCTTTTATCAGAACGCTCAACCTACCAGTGGTAGTGGTTTCCTTGAAATTCGTTAAATAGTGTGTTGTACGTCGCAATTGAAGTTGAATTATTAAAGCCGTTCTTGATAAAACTACATTAGATCAGTGAAATCGCATTCGCACTTTCTCAGTTTTGTAGAGCAATTTTTATAGTAGCGACGAGCGTAGTTCACGAAAGGCAAAATGCCATTATAAGTAAATGACGTCACATTAAAAGTTGCAAAATTTGGCCCCCTCTCAATTTTGATCTGGCTGCGCCCTTGCCCAAAATGTGTTTAAGAAATAGAAATATTAACGTATATATCAACTTTTTTCACTTTTTTCAACTTTTTTCACCTCTAGACAACAGTAAAGCCCCTGAGCCAATCAGGATTCACTGTAAAAAAAGCACTGTAAAAAATTCCGCGAAGCCGCGATAGGTGAAGCGCGATATAGCGAGGGATCACTGTACTGCAAAACGTCATTATTGTTATATGCAATTGAAGAAAATGCGTTTAGTATCACTGTGAGTTGTAGCAACCTTAGGTCACATCACGCTCACACCACGATTTACTCTCTGTGAGTCATAATTCATGCAATTGTCTTGCCAATGCTGAGACCTATGCGAAAATGTTATGGTCACAACTTGGGCAGAGAATTTAATCTTGCGTGTGTAATGCAAATAAAAATATTGAACTACAGAACGGCGTTCTCTCGCTGTTTCATATTAACTTCACTGGAAGAAGTATATTTCTACTCAGTGGGTTCTCACACTAATCGCTCGTTAGCGCATTTCTTTTTTTAGCTCTAGAACTGTTCAGCTGTAATGGTTTTACATGTTTTATTGAGAAGGCGTTCTACAACACATCTCACTACAACGAGACCCAAAATTCAGTCAACTCAAAAACACTAAAAGACCTTTTCGTAGAAGTCCGATGAGCCCACCCAGACTTAAAAAGTAAAGTGTTTGCCTGTGCTTTCGCGGTTTTCAGATTTAAAATAGTATGAAGCATGAAAAACTAAGGATTAAAAGATTGAATATAAATCATAATGATTTTAGGAGAATCTCCACACAAGTGAAATTAATAAATGACGATTCCATTAAGAATATCAATAGACTGAAACTTTATAGAGTAAAGTTGTGACTGGAATCAGTCAATATTCGAACTCACACTTTATTTAACAAATCGATTTCACTAAATTAGCATCATCAGTGTTCTTATTCAAATAGAATTTTCAAATTCTAGAGCTAAAATATTCTATTTGAATAAGAACACTGATGATGCTAATTTAGTGAAATCGATTTGTTAAATAAAGTGTGAGTTCGAATATTGACTGATTCCAGTCACAACTTTACTCTATAAAGTTTCAGTCTATCGATTAAAAGATTACATGAGTACATCACAATACAGGAAGTCTTCGGGTTACGACGGTCTCGACTTACGCTGTTTCGAGGTTACGAACGCGCCCCATAAAAATGTAAAAAATGATGTGGAATAGAGCTGCTGGAATCTCATGGAGAGAAGTTATCTGCTGGGGACTTGATACAGCTGGAGAAGCAGATTATAGTGGAGGAAGAAGAAACCCCCCACCCCAGAGCCTAAGGCTTTCACAAGGCAGGGCTTGACAAAAGGTTTTTCTGAGATACAGCAAGCGTTGGCAACCTTTGAGGCTCAGGATCTTAACATGGAAAGGTTCACTAAGGTTTCCAGAGGCATCATAGATTTACTGCAGTGTTAAAAAGAGATCTTGGATGGGAAGAGGATGCTGTCTGTCCAGTCTAAGCTAGAGCAGTATTTTAAGAAAGTGGAGAGACCTGCACCTTTTACATCAGCTGCTTCTACTACTATAGAGCCTCTACCGTCTACCTCAGCTGCCTCTACTACTCCAGCTTCTTTACCATCTTATTAATATTTCATTTAATTCATGTGGTATGGAATTGTTTTCTCTTTTTCAAATAAAATAGTTTTTACATTAATTGTCACATTTTATTATAGTACAATACTTAACAGTACAGTACGTATAGAGTAATTTATTTATGATGTTCCGACTTACATTGAAATTCGGGTTACACCACGCCTGAAGAACGGATCAACGTCGTAAGTCGAGGACTCCCTGTATTGTACAGTATATGTGCATCCCTGAACATTAAATGTAGTTTCTAAACAACTAGCAAACATTTAGATGAAATTAAGAGCATCTTTAACTTAAGGTGTTTTCTTTGCATCGCTTACTTTCTGCAAAAACATATCATTGTTGCATCGCTTACTTTCAGCAAAAACATATTCTTATTGTTGCATCTCTTACTTTCAGCAAAAACATATTCTTATTGTTGCATCGTTTACTTTCAGCAAAAACGTATTGCTGCATCGCTTACTTTCAGCAAAAACATATTCTTATAGTTGCATCGCTTACTTTCAGCAAAAACATATTCTTATATGTATAGCAATGCAAGAGGCTAGCGATGCACTTAGCAAACTGCAGACAGTGACACTGTTTCGACCTATCAGGTCTCTTCAGTGCAGTTGGTGACCAATAAGAAGCTAGAGGCTTTTAATAAAGCATAGCTTAGACCGTCACACTTGTGGGACCTAATACTGGGTCCACAGTAGTGGATGGTCTGTCAACCTCTGCGAAGCCGTATCACTCGTGAATGAGTGGCGGTTGTCTTATAGTTGTATCGCTTACTTTCAACAAAAACATATTCTTATAGTTGCGTCGCTTACTTTCAGCAAAAACATGTTTTTTAGAGGATGAACTCAAAATATTACAAATGTCCGCACAAAAAAGAAGATGCGAGTACGCAGGGTAATCAAATGTTTAAAAATTAACCCAGCCAAAACCCCCGAGATTTTATCACATTTTTTAAGCACAACCCCGAAACCCTTGCACGGTAACAAAAACCAAAGATCTGGTGGTAAAACCGATGCTTTGGTAGCGCTAGCATCAAGTAACATAAAAGGGATTGCCGCTGGTTGATGCAGCAGTCAAAACTTGGTGCTTTTCAAAACGGACACCGGGCCACACGTTGCATGTTCAAATTTCATTAGTGAATAGTCTGCTCTTACACTTTTAAAAAAAGATAAAGATGTAAGAGTACTGTATGTGCAGCATTAATGACAGGCTTAAGAATCAATACTGTAAAAAAAGAACAATTCAATATCGATACTGACCAATAACAAGGAAATAAGAAAAACGGAGAGTCTTCGACGAAGGGAAGAGTTATATTTCTTTCCATGATATACATGACTTGCAAAATCAATTTTGCATGACAGATTTTAGAAGTTAATTACAAAACAATGAAAACGCACCAAACAGAATTTATAAGGTGTTCATAAATTATCGCCGCAATTTCAAAAATTCAACAAAATTTTATTTTTTGAGACATTTTCATTTCGTTTGTTTTATAGTGAAGAGTATACTCAGAGTTTTATCTATCTTGACAGGTGTTTTTTGAAATGATCAGGTTTGAAATAATAATTTATTTAGTGATTGAGCAGAATTTTTTGAAGTTAGCAGGGAAAGCGATTTTATGAAAATGAGCATTTCGCGCGAAAAAGTCCAGTGCGTTTCCTGGTTTATAGAGACGAAGTCAAACATCCAAGCTCAGCGAAACTTTAGACGAAAATACGAAAAAGAGCAACATGCAAAGCCTGCCATTTGATCATGGCGTAAAAAGTTTATGGAGACTGGTAGTGTGCTACAAGAAAAGGGTACTGGCGAATCTCAAACATCAGAAGTATTTGAATCAGTGCGTGCGGCATATACCAGAAGTACTAGAATGTCTATTCGAAGACCTCCTACGCAGTTATGATAACACGCTCCACTATTCACAAAATTTTGCATAAAATTTTGCATCTTTATGCATTCGAAGTGCAGTTTACTACGGCCCTTGATCCAGAAGATTAGCCACGATGACAAGAGTTTGCAGTGAGCATGCTCAACAGGCTAGATTCAAACCTAGGATTTTACAACGTGTTTGGTTCAGGATGAATCTACGTTAAACGCCTCTGGAATGCTGAACAGACACAATTCGAGAATGTGGGGCTAGATCGGACAATTATCAAAACGCAGTCGACTCCGCTTTATCCGGACACTTTGGTCACGACTGCTTTGTCCGCATTAAGAGGAGAAATAAGCTTGTCCAAATTAAGGAGAGATACTCGGCAAGGAGCTAATACGCCTATCTTTACTATTTGTAGAGGATTGTAGTAGGAATCAATAAAAACGTTCAGAAAAGCAACTCTTAGGCCAGACAAAGGATTATTTACGTGCAATGAAACACTTGAAATACAATAACAGAGCAGCCTTGCCTCATTTTCTTGCCGGTCATGCAAGGTGCTATACGACGCACCAACAAGTGCAGCCAACTGTTTGGGTGTCAGGGACTGGTTTTTCTCCTTTTCATCCTCAATCTTGTCCAAAACTTTACTTCTTCAACCAAAGCTTTCTGTGCCATCACCGACTAAACCGAAAAAAACGTAGCCTAATACTCGTACAGTATACAGAATGTGCGGTGAAGCTGGTTGTCTTGTTTCTGTTGACGTAATAACATTATCATTTTATTGTTACATCACAATTACTCAAAGCTTCAAGCGTAATAAATGCTAATGCGATAATACAGCGACATTCATTGTCCGAATTAAGCGGAAGTTTGTCGGAATTAGCGAGATAATTATATGTGTGATGTTCACTTTTGTTCCGTTCTAGGGACTTTTGTCCGAATTAAGCGGTTGTCCGGATTATCCGGTGTCCGAATAAAGCGGAGTCGACTGTATGAAGGATGAAAAACTAAGGATTAAAAGATTACAAAAGTACATTACAATATTCTGAAGTATTTGTGCATCCGTAAACAATAAATGTGAAGTTTCTAAACGTGTGGTATAAAATCATTTTTGGTAAAGTTGTCGGACCAATTCTATTCGCCGAAAAATCAATCGCGGTTCGATTTTACCTCGACGTTTCAAAAGAATAATTGGCAGCACAGCTGGAAGAGTTTTTGCCATCACTTATTTTTCAGCAGAACAGTTCATCATCTCATTGGAGCCTCAAAGTCAAGCAATTTTTGATCAAAATATTTCAAGATCTGCAGATTGGACGTGATGGTCTCCTGCGTTGACCGCTTCGTTCCCCCGACATCACACGGTTGAATGTTTTCTTGTGAGGTTATGTAAAAATATGGTCTACCGAACCAAAGTCCGAAATAGTATTGATTTATAACCTCAAATAACTGAAGCAACCACTACAGTTACCTGCACAGTAGATATGTTAGCAACAACACGGCCAGAAATTAATTACCGTTTGGATATCCGTAGTGCGACTGATGGTGCACACGTAGAGATGGACTACAACATTTAAAAAATTTCAAGTATTTTCCTTTGCTATAAAATAAGCCATGTGGATATATCTCAAAAAACGAAATTTTGTTGAACTTTTGAAATCGTAGCCTCAATTTATGGATACACTGTACTTTTTTGACTTATGTTGGTTAGGAATGGACCAGGCTCCCGTCCTCACCGGAGATGGCAACTTTAGCCATCGACAGATTTTTAAACTTGATTAACTAATAAAATAGTTTAATTCAGAATTTTTGTGAACTCTGGCTCCGGCCTCGACCAGATAAGAAGCGATAACTAGGCCCCGGTCAAAATTATTGTCCCAGTCGTTTTCTAACTTAGGCCCACTTTTTAATCTCAACAAAAGCAAAGCAAACAAGAAATTGCTACAAAACACAGATCAATTGAATAAAAGTTTACAAAGCAAACTGAAATTAGGCACATGGCGATGAAAAATAGGAATGCTTTCATGCAAATGATGGTGACAACCAAGAGTAAAAAATTAGCGGTTGAACACTTGGAAACTATTTTCAATATGTGCAAAGGTTGCTTACCGATATTTTATCATCCTGATCGACTTTGGTCGCGTTTATAAGAAAGAATTCGGTTAATGGAGAAAAGCAGAAAGAAATGAGGCATTTAATGCAGAAAAAACAATAGAAAAGACTATAGACTTATTTGGTTTGCGATACCAAAAAAATGAAGTCACAACACTTTCCTTTCTCTCATTCTGGCAACATTTCTAGATTTATAACTGCTAAAGTTATTTAGGAGATCCCAAAATGGTGGATACTACAATCTGGGTAGTGTTACGTATTGTTTACGCGTTTTATTGTGTTGACACGTGTGAGTTTTAAAGCCGTGGCCTCTTGCTTCGCTCTATTATTGATAGCAAGTAAATTAATTTATTTGGCATTCATCTCGCCTGCTTGAGCTTCAGGCCGCCTCCAGACCTCTGCGATAATATTTGCTTATTGGCTTGCGTCAGTTGTTGTTTTGAGTTGCCAGCGAGCGGACGGCAGTTTTCACCTCTTTGTTGTTAGAAGATTTTGCTGCTTGCCCTCGACAGAATCTCAAGGATTTTGCGTCGTCTCTACTGCTTGGGTCAAGTTCTTTAAAAGCCTAAACAGTTAGGTAAATATTTATATCAGTATTATTCTCTTAAATCAGTATATAGGCGCTTTTCACGATTCTTGATGCTTTGTGTTTTTTAAACAGAAACCGTTTTCGTGTACGCTCTGTGTCGCTAGTGAGGTCGTGTTTATTGGGAAATGAAGGAGTTACATAGACGCGTACACTAACAGAGCAGCGACGGGAAAATATCTGTTACATGTAGCAATCAGATCACGAAGAATTTTTTAGCCTTAGAAAGCTACAGTTATGTTCCCGTATATTTCCTTCTATTTTTTGTGATTGAACTCTAAAATCTGTGTCTCAGAATCTATATTGAATGAGTACTGTTGCAGTTAAGGTACTCTTTCGATTATTGCAAAATTATCGATTTTAAGAAATTCTTTTTTTTGAGATTCATTATCACAATCAAATTTCATTCTTTTTGTCCGGTATTGATTCCCGATATTGGTTTTTATGTTTGAAGCAGTGCTTTTGATCTTTTTGAATGCATAAAATTGTTTGGTGTCAAAACGTTGATTATTAAAAAAGTTGTGATTTACCCTGTTTCGAATAAAACAAGGTTGAGCGTTTTGGCTTGTTTTGTTATCACGTAGTATAAGAGCAGACGTAACGGCAATTGTTGACCTGTTTTTCGAAAGAGAAGGGTTGACAGAGTGTAACGATTATGAGGTCATTTTTTTTGCTTGCTTGAGAAAAGTTTTGGTTGGTAAGCAAAGTGAAGCAAAATTAACCAGTCAAATGATTGGCGCTCGTTATGCTTCTTGAACAAAAATTTCCACACGTAAAAGTGAATTTTACAAAACACTGTGAAACTTTATTTAAGACCGATAGTTTCAAAAGTTAAGGGTTCTTGTCGCTTACAAAGTAGGTTAAGAGCAGTTCAGAGTCACTTGGTTGTTCGTTCGCAATGAGAAAGCTTTGTTTCATCAAGCTTATTTTAAATTTTATGCCAGAAGAAGCAAAAGTTTTTCGACCGCTTTTCTCCACGCAAGTGAAAACGGGATTCAATATTTACTAGACGGCGCTTTTTTAGCGTTAGCTTTGCTTGTATTTTTAGAAGACATCATTAATTTTTGTTTTATTCTATTCATTTTTAGTGCTTTTTTTCGTTGTTGTATTCGTTATAAATATTTTTTGCGTAAAAAAAGGAAAAAAATTCAACACTGCTGGATCTTAACTGCAATTGAAAAAAAGTCACCATTGCCATGAGTAACCAAAGCAGCAAATTACGTCGTCTCGATAGCACCAAACTCTGTCCCACTGATCGGGTTTTTACGCAGCAAACACAAGCTTAAAAAAGTATCAAATATGAGTAATTTAGAAGTGCATAGACTATAAGATAAAAAATAACTTGATAAAAGTGCGAAATGTTTGATTGCAGGAAAGGCGCACGGTGATGTATGCGCAACAGAAATATAATCTTCAGCGACAAAAATTGGTGCCGATAACAGTAAGGAATCTACAAGCATACGTGATCTAAACCGGTGGTTTCCAATCTTTTTTAAAATGATTATAAAGTTTTCTAAAAACTAACTTTTCTAAAATTTCATCACCCAGGGATATGCTTAATTACAAGGACGTTCAGAAAGTAATGCAACTGATTTAATTTCTCGCGGCATTCATTAAATCAATATCTGATTGCAGACAGAGACACTATTTCGACCTATCAGGTCTCTTCAGTGCAGTTGGTGACCGACAAGAAGCTAGAGGCTTTTAAAAAAGCATAGCTTAGACGCCGTCACCAACTGCACTAAAGAGACCTGATTGGTCGAAACAGGGTCACTGTCTGCAGCTAAGTTTTTATTTGTTTCTTAAAAAAACATAAACTAGAATACAATATATAAATTTCTCCAATGAAGAAAACAATCAAGAAATAACAGCAGACGGTATATGTTAAATTTCAAATTTTTACTCTAAAATCTGAATTTAAAAAATCACTCTCTCATACACAAAAGCAAACTTTAAAAGAAACTATTTGAGTTTTCGGTAGCTTCTAGACGAAACCAATTATCACTTAGAAGACAGGAACAAAAATTGTGTTACACAGTGTAATTTTTGTTCTCAAAGTTTGAAGGGGGAGGGTTTTTTTAACTGCCTCCTCCCTGACTACGCCTATGCGATGCACTTAAATGTATATATAGTGTATATAAGTAAATAAAAAATCAGAAATTTCGTGCTTTTCTTACAAATACCAGTGGCGAAAATAATTTCAGGCGCCCCTACTCTGGCCGCGATCCACACGCAGGAAACCACTGATCTACAGCAATATAGATTAAGGCTAGAGTTAGGATTAGGTGAGAGCACGGTTAAATTAGGTTTAGAGTAATGTTTAAGATTAGGATTACGATTAGAATTCGGTTAAAAGTTAATCGTATTCAGAACTCCAAACGTTTAACCTATCGCGTGGATCACCAGCTATACCAAAAATAAGTAGGTAGATCACATGCTATATTGGCACCAAAAAATATTTGTTTTTGTCAAGTACAGCAATTACGAAGCAACCGTGAGACAGCATTGGCAAATATAGCTGTGCGTGGAACCCACTCTGGTTATTTTCTACCCAATGGTGGTTACGTGATCAGCATGGGTTTCCACACTCATAACATTTTCATTATTCTATGGGTATGAAGATCTACTTTTATTACCTTTGCATTCTGCACACGATAAAAGAGCCATAACGGCTTGCTGTTTCCAATGGATGACCAATAAATTTTCACTTTGTTGTGCATTTCTAAGTATTTTAGGTAGTGCAAGTAGTCTATCTTTACTGCAAGAAAACAGTAATAAGCTGTAGCGATATTCAGAAACAACATGAAATCGAATAAAAATGATAACAGTCATTACGTTTCTTGGAAAAGAAAGTGGGATTTTTTGTTTACAACTGCTGGATGGTCTGTTGGCCTTGGAAACATCTGGAGGTTTTCTTTCGTATGCTACAAACACGGAGGAGGTAAGTACTATAGGCAGTGGCGTAGCAAAAGGGCATGTGGTGTGCGCGGTCCGCACTAGGCGGCCTTTGTTTATTGAAAAAGACAAGATTTTAGCACCAATGTCTATGATTTGCTTGACATAAAACAATGATGCATTTTTTGCCTCCGAACAGGACGGCCAGAACCTATGCTACACCACTGACTATAAATTTGAGTAAAAAGGTAGGCTTCTTCAATAGAGGGGCTCACACAATGTAATTGACCGTGACCTTATTGGTAAGAAATTAAGTAATGTATACTACGAAAAAAAGACAAACTAGCTTTGCTTGGATGAGCATGTCGCTATATTTAAACTTTTATTTATCCAACGTTACTATCTGAAAATGATCTCTGTTATTTGCTATCCTCCATTTGAACTGGCATCAGCAATAATAGTGTGATCACAACGAGCGAAAAGTCAAATATTCTACTCTTACATTTTTCTGGCTACTCCACTTTCTACAAGTTTAAGGCAATTGATTTTCTTTAAAGGCCAGAAGCGCTGAAAGACTGACCTGCGCCAGATCCAAAATTTTTTAGAGTCCGAAGAGGAGGCGTATGAAGATAACTTTTATTGTTGGTTCCTTTGCCAGCTTGAAATCTTTCCTTAGTGAAAGCGGGTTACTACCAACATTATTTCTACCGACTTGGAATTTTGAAAAAATTCGAGCCTTTAAATTCACCCGCGGCAGCCAACCAATTGTGGATTAGGGGCTAGGCACCCCGGCCCTCTTTTCAACGCTTCTGCTTACAGTACTTTTTGTGCCGGTAGGTCTATTGTGGTCCCACTTAAAATGTTACGTTAAAATGTAAGTGTTAAATGATCCTTAAAATGTTACGTCTCACGTAGAATATTACATTATGTTACATGGCAGGTGTTTTCTTGATACCTTACTTGCTTTTTGCGGTTTTCCTTGTGTTTCCTTTGTATTTGATTGAAGCATCTCTAGGACAATGGAAAAGACAAGGAATGATAAAGTCGTGGAGTTTTATTCCAATATTAAAAGGTTAGCGAGTGAATAAGACAAATTATGATCTTGGAAAAATATTTAATGGACGACCGCAGTAATTGATTAGCTTGTAAACTTTCCATGTTTTACCTGGTTAAAACATTGGAATTGTTGCCATTGACAACTATTACCTATTTGCCAAAAAAATCCCATCTTAATTCTGGTTCTGGGTAATCGGTCTGAATTTATGACCAACTCGAAATGTCGCCCTTTCTCATAACTAAGTCAATTAGCATCTTTATATTTAATTAATTGGGATGCATGAAATGAATATTCAATATGTATTTCTTTTTTGTATTGTGCCCTTTATCCCAAGAAAAAAGTTATTCAAATACTAATCAACATCATTAGTTGCAGAGAAA
Source organism: Trididemnum clinides (assembly GCA_963675345.1). Classification (NCBI taxonomy): domain Eukaryota; kingdom Metazoa; phylum Chordata; class Ascidiacea; order Aplousobranchia; family Didemnidae; genus Trididemnum; species Trididemnum clinides. Next base: position 12,790,224 of record OY776297.1, on the reverse strand, counting down.
CATTTACCAATTACGTGAAAATAAGATACGATAACTATAGTTCACATGCAAATTTCAGATCTTGGCACGAGACCACAATACTAGAAATAATACCAGTATGTTAGATAACTAGAGTTATTGGGAGAAAATAGGGGAATGTGAAACCAACGGATGAAAATTTTGTGGAAATGCTCATTATTAAAAATACGTATGAATGTGCTATAATTTAGACCGTAGAATATTACCTTACCTAGGAGCCCCAACGCTAATAAGCTAAGTGTGACATAACACAAAAATAATTAACATGCTTTGACAACATGAGAAGGATCATTTAATTATTCCTTTTGGAAAAAATATTGAGCCTTTAGAAGCAAAAAAAGAGTAAATTAGTAATTTTCAAGAGCTCGTATGAAAGCAATTCGTTTAAAAAGAGTATAGTTTTTTGATTGTAACACCCCGACGTTTTTTTCTAAACATGCTCTTGCTTTGGTGAACTTCACAATATAATATTGTAGCATCAACCACCAACCACAAACGAAAGGGCAGCAAATCAAACATACGAGTATGTCAAAGAATATGCTACCCACGCAACAGTACAGTTATAGGCCAACCCCCGTTTCCGATTGTTAATCGCGTTTGATATTAGCCAGTAAATTGGTGGTAACGAATTCGGAGTTGGTGAAGATGTAGTTTGAGCCACTACGGAGACTCCAAAACTTTGTTGGAAAATGAGCACATTAGCATCTGCTTCCAACCAATACAGAAAGGTAGCAATAGAATTGCTTATCAGGACAAATATTTAGCTCTATCATTTATCTAGGAATGGGATTTGCTCAACTCTACATAAATGTGATGGAAAAAATCTACTACGCTATTTTGCTGGTTTGGATCTCAAAATATTTTGTTGCAAGCTTTTCTCAGCACTTACCGTGGAACAGCTGTGAAAGATGGGGCAATGCAACTTGCAGAACTGTTTCAAGTAACACAAGCAAATATATCAATCGCACTCTATACACCAACATTTCATCAGCCGGAGAACTGTTCTGGAAGTAAGAATCTTTGCTTTTTTGCATTTGGTTAAGTTTTTCTAAATCAAAGATTTGAATCTTAAAGTTTAAATTCCAACAATACGAGAAGAATAAAAGAGGAAACTAGTGACATGTATCTAATATATAGTGCGCAATTCTGTCTCTATGTGAGACTGAACCTCTCCGAAACTTTTGCCGTAGAACAGTGCTCTTCAACCGGGGTTTCGCGGAATCTTAGTGTTCAGAAGAACAGTTAAAGGGGTTCCGTGAGCGTTGGAGGTTCTGCAAGGAATCCTTCATTTGACAAAAATTTAACGTCATTTTTAATTTCTTGAGAACAATTTGGAAAAACTTGACAATTTGTAGTGTAAATGCATGATGTAAAAATTTCCATGATTGTGCATTTGTTTGATTTTATGCGCAACAATTTTGAGTAGTATGGTTCGCAAGTGCACAGCAAGAGAAAAGGCGATTTTCTCGAAAAGTTGAAAAAGCAGTAGTCAAATTTCGCCAAATGATGGCAGGATAGGATACGCAGGGCTACCGTCAACCTGGAACGAAAATTAAGGACAACCACAAACACGTATTTTTTCTAATACTTGTTCAATGATCAATAAGAGTTTTCATCAAATGTGAACATCTATGTGTGCACATTGATTTAAATACCGGTGTTTTAGTGGTATAAAAATAGTTAGCCTAAAATCTCAAAGCAGCGAGCCAAATTGATCGGGTAAATTCCAACTTTAAATCTCAATTTTGGTTGAGATAAAAAAGTTTACTTTAAAATAGGCTCAAGCGGTCGCATATTGCTAAGAATGAAACAAAATAAAAACGTATTGTCAAAAATGAGGACGGTATGAAAGCACTGACAATACAACTTCTGATTCACTTTCGCAACAAGTTGTGATGCACGTACAGTGAGTTCTCTCCTTAGACGGTACTTCGTTATCCGATAAATTCACAGCTACGGTGTTTGGCAATCATCACCCTCGATTCTATTTACTACAAGAATAATCCACAGATACGGCATCCGCTCGTGTTTTATTTACACCATACCGTAGCACCACCGAACCGCGCGGCAATTACAAAAATCAGTCTCTTCCCGCTATTCCCATTGAATGCAAGTGAAATCCTTACGGCATGTTTTTTGTGGATAACATTATCGCGACGCACAGTGACGCATCCATAATTGCCCGAAAACGTTCTGCAGCAAGGGCTGAAATCCCTACTGTCAGTTAGTTTCGATAGGGACATCATCTAACAGAATACGTGGCGAGTGAAAGGTAAAAAAAATATTTTCTGTTTATTTATTTTGCGCAGTACTTTAAATTTTTTGATAAGACTATTTTTATATCTGTTGAGGGGACTTTCGGCGTGCAGGAACACATCCTTATTATTACTTGTTGTTATGGGTTCGGTATACGGTAATTTCGATTTGCGGTAAGGTTTTCAAGAACGCATATTTATCGTATAAGGAGGACTTACTGTATTCCAACTTAAAATTTATATCAAAGACAGGGGCTCTCAAAATTTTGTAAGCTACATACTAGCTCACTGAACCGAAATTTAAGTTTGTTTAAATTGAATTAGAATGAAAAACAGTTCAACCTGTATGAATTCCTGCGGATAGCCAATTGTATTTAGTGAAGTGAGAGAATAAAAGCATATTTTCAATATTAATGCGACTTGTTTAAATTTGAGCAACAATGCCAATTTTACGTGAAAAATTTTTGTTTTAGTGAGGAATTGCTTGCTAAGTCGGATGGAATTGAAAATATTGGTTCTCTTAGACTGGAAAATGTGCTGTACTTGGCAATGATATCTATATTGGTATATCTTACGGTATTCAAAGGAGCAAACTGGGCCACTAAAGTAAGAAAACACCACTGAAGTTCAGCATAAATATATAGAGTACCATCAGCTAAATTGTTGACAGGTACTCTCTTGGAACCATTTGAATATTGTCCTAAACCAGTGCTGGGCAAACTACGGCCCGTTTGAGCATTTAGTGCGGCTCGCCAACACTTGTAGAAACTTCCATATATCTAATCTAATATGACATTGCAAGAAGTTATTGCAAGCTTTTACATTTCACTCAGCTGTTTCTCAGCCAACTCTGGAATGGTCAATGCTGCCCTCGGCTAAAAAGTTTGCCCAACCCTGTCCCAAACCATGCCCTACTCAACCCGACAGAACGCTTAAACCTCATCCCAAGAATTTTCCGGTCAATACTGCTTGCGCAACACCAGAAAGTTTTTTTGGCTTGTCAGTTAAACCCAGATCGCAGCTCTACCCATCTTCTCTCGAGTATGACTTCCTCATCAGGATTTCGTGATATAAATTCAAGCCGCTAACTGTATTTGATCCAAATGCTGAAAAAATCTTAACGTCACCCCATAGTCATGGGTTGATTGATGATAGAACAAAGAGTTACTTGCTACTTGTATCCTACTTCACAGCAAGGTTGTACTCACAGGTAGTCGAAACACTGAAATATTTGTTCCTTGAGCTCATTTAGCTAAACCGACTACAAACTAGAGACAGTAAATTTGTCTAAGCTGGCAAAACATTTTAAAGTGGAATAGCTTTATGTCACGAGAAAACAAGTACGTAATTAATATTAGATACTACTTTCTACAAATAAAGTTAATTACTAAACTTGTAAGTTCATTTCAGATACAAAAGCATTCTATTTTTAATCAGGTCGCTTATTTCACGGCAACGTTACCTGCTGTTCTAATCATTGTGGTACTAATTCGAGCTGTTACGCTTGATGGAGCTTCGGATGGAATCATAAAGTATTTATGGCCAGACTTCTCAAAACTAATAAAATTAGAGGTGAGCACCCAAATTCTTTAGATTAAATTTTTTTTTCGTACTTACGAGACGGTGGCAGTGATGTATTTAGCAGTCACTGGGTCAAACGTTATTGCGGTAGACTGGTTTACTCTTAATGAAAAAAAGCGCGGTAGTAACAGATGAGCACATTTCGACCAGTTAAACAAGTAAATTTAATTCCTATCTGCTTTTTCTGCGGCTAGTACGAACCAGGATTAAGTTTTAAAATACTGCTGGTTACGAACTGGGGTTGTGTTGTGATGTGCACAAGAACGAACCTGCCTGGCCTGTTTGATTTTTTATGTATTGTACAAGAATACGTTTCATCATAATTGTTGACATTAAAAATGCTGTCATTCCATGACAAAAATAAATGATGTAAGTCATTGTTATTGCTTCAGTTCAAGGAATGATCATACATTTAGGCTTGGAGCTAGTTTGCATAGAAACTTTGTAGGGAGCAAACTTTATTATGTCTTGTGCATATTACTGGTTTTAAACCATTTGCAATCAACCAACCAAGTAAAGTGGATGCAAAATGTGTAAAAGTAGGGAGTAATATGTCCCTCGCCTTTCTGAAAATAGGTCTCTGTACTTAGCAAATACTTAGCCGTCCATTTCTTGATTGAGCGTTCCTGACATTACCGTACTTTTTCAAATCATTGTAGGTACAACACAAAAAAGCGAAAAAGTTGTTTATCTCATGACAGGTTTTCTTGTACCGTATTTTTTCGGAGATAATTCGCACCCCAAGATAATCGGCACTCCATTTTCGGACATAAAATTTTGGCAAAAACTCCTATCTCCGCCCATAATACCTACCCTCTGATAGGAAACCACAACAGCAGTTCTTTTCACCCCCAAATCAAGTGTTTCCACAAGTGAGCGAAAATATGGTGTTAAAAGTACAAAAAGAATCCTCTATTCGCGGTCCGCTGGAGGTCCGCGAAGCATTTGCAGGTGGGCCGCATGATGTGAGTTTTGGGGTCCATTTGGGAAATTTAAAGTACTGAAGATCTTTTTTTTAGAGGACAACTACACCGCTATCTTTTAATGAATGTTAATTGTATATGGGGTACTTTGTATATATCTCAGGGTTAACTTGGCGACATTTTTGAATATTATATTATAATTTTTATTAAATGGGTCGCAAAGATTTGTGGCTTTCTGAAGTCAGACACGGCTCGGAAAAGGTTGGGAAACACTGCTCTATACCATTAACTGTTGGTTACTGGTATGGACGATTTGTATTGTAGTTTTAGCACCATATTTTCGCCCACTCGTGGAAAAACTTGATCATGGCTTTATCACTTTAGAAAAAAACCAAGTTCAAACTTATTGTAGCCGCGGATAATCCAAGCCAGGAATTTAGAATTCATAGCTGAGTCATAAAAATGCGGGTTATATCCAAAAAATACGTTAACTGCAAGGTGGCGATTTTGCCATTCTCTATCCTTACAGCTAATGACGTCATTGCGCGTGGACAGGTTACAAGCTGTTTAGATTGCAGCAGCGTGACCAAGTTTTGTTGAAAATTGAAAGACATTTTTGGGCAGAAAAGGATATTTTTGCCGATAATATGTGGCAGTAAAGTGATAAATACGTAAGTTGAATTGCCAAAGGTGTAAACCGGTTATTGATTTGAAAGAAGTAGAGGGGGACACAAATTGCAGTTTACTGAAATTCAAAAAGAGTCAAATCCATAAGGTGCTCGCTGAAACAACAATTTTTTCTATTTTTAAGCAAAAAATCTTTCAAAATAATAACTTAAAATGACAAAGCTCGAGAATTTTACGGGTTAATGGGCGGACAAATTTCTCTTGTTCTTCAGTTCCTTCGCAATGCTTATGCACTCCCGCTGTTTTTATTGTAGGTTTGGACTGCTGCTTCCACCCAAATATTGTTTTCAGCCGGACCAGGCTTGGGTGTATTTTTGTCATTAAGAAGCCACAACAATTACCATGATGATTTTTTTAGGTAAGAATCTTTTGCTGTTAACTCTATCAGGTCCTGGCTTTTTGTGTTTCGTAACCCTAAGGAAAGGTCGAGACGATTCTAGAACTATAGCTTCTGATGATAACTTTGAAATCTCTGACGGTAGATTTTTCATATTTCTTAGATTGATATGACGAGTTCGTTTAGAAAGCTATTCTTTATGACAGTGTTTTGGAATTGATTTTAAAAGGGACTCTGAGGAGTACAGAAAGGAAATTTTTCCGTTATAGCATTATGCTCATTTAACTTTCAGGACCATGTCGAGAACTGGGAGATTATGCTTCCACATTTTTTTTTATTAAACTTTAGATTCATTTTTAGTAGTAAAAGTAGTAGTAGGATGTGGGAGGAAGTTTTTTCCACCTTGACACTATTTGAGTCAAACCCTTTTGTTTCAAAGTAAACTACTGACGTAGCGGCAAGTTTTCAACATTGGGATTCCACTTTTTACAGCTATCCGTCCATCACGAACGTCAGTGACGCAACTGAGTAGTAGTAGTGGTAGTAGCCTGCAGCAAAGAATTTTATTTTGGTCCAAAAAAACATCATACCAAAAAATTATTAAAATAGCGGACAAAAAAAAAGGAAAAGCGAATTATCGATATAGCTTATGTTAAAACATTGTGGTCACACCTAAAACATTATCCATATTTTGTTTATAAAAGTAATCATAAATTAAAATAAAACTTGTTTCACTCAATGCAAGATGCGTATAATTTATCCATCAAAACTTGAAAAAAAAAGAAACATAAATTATATAATTCGAATTACAGGAGCTGGTGTTAGCCAGGCTATACGCTAACACCAGCTCCTGTAATTCGAATTATGACGTAAAAAGGCAATGGTTTGGCTGGGAATCAAGAGCATGTATGGCAATCAGCTAGCAATTGTAAGCGTGCATAATATAACCTTAAAATTAACAGCATCAGTTGATAGAACCGATGGTCGAGTGATATAAACCGCACGAAGCAATTCAGGTGATCGTCGGTTTAATACCTAAGTTCACCTGAAGAGTTCTATTAGGAACAAAACCGGTCGTGAAAGTGGTATTGCAATCAACTCATTGTAGTTAGCCTTATAAGTTGCCCCAGTATCTATTAATTAATTTGATAAATCATAATGTTAGGAAAGTCAAACTTTCTTATTTTCACAAAATTTGACCCCCAAATATTTTTGCTAAATATGTATTTTTCAGAGGTAGCTAATTCAAGAATAAACCGTTATAAAGTTCAGGGTCATCGCAACTTAAAACAGTTTCCAGGTTTAACTTCGCACGATCCTAAACAGAAAAGGTAAAAAGATATTTTGTGCCAGATGATACAAATGCGCACATCTTTGAAATAGGCCTACTACAAAATCTTACCGAATTTTTTTGCTGAAGGGGTCAATTCCCATTAAGTATTGCTGTATGATAAAATCATAAACAAATGTTGAATATAATTTTCATAACAAGCATATGACATTGCAACTAATGTTAAATATTGTTTTCTTCCAGGGATGGCATTATTATAATCATGAGCAACATTTTGACCAGTTTTTTTAGTGGCTTAGCTACTTTTTCAACGTTGGGATATATGGCTAACTATTTGGTAAGTTTTTATGTTTTTAGCAATTAAACCTTGCCGAGGTGAAAAATTGGTTACAACGCTGAGTAATGTTCAAAGAGCAGCTAAAAACTATTGAGCCCTGTTCGACTTAACCGTCTTACAGTTTATATTTTTTTCCAGAAATTTCAACAGTGTGTAATTAAAATACTCGTTTAAAGATAAACTGTTAAAAAATTTTGTTCGAACGAAACCACTCCCCGTCAGCAATTTTGGAAATGATGTCATCATTGGGTGTTTGTCTGAAGCAAAGAGTTGTAACCGAATTTCCTGTCTTGGAAGGCGAACCACCAATGAACATCTACAAGAGATAGGAAAAGTTTTATGGGGATGAGGCAATAGGCTACAGTGCTGTCAAAAATGGGTTTCCAAAATCAAAGGTAAAGAAGAAGGTCCAAGTTTGAGCGACACTCAAAGACTCATGTTTCTCAAGAAGCTCCAACCAAGCTTTGATACGGGCTTGTTTGTGGGTGTACGCAAGTTGTTTTGGAACCCGCTTATCACACAAACCTTTTTAAAGCTTTGCTCCCCCACAATTTCGGCCGCACTTCTTCCCACACAATCTTGGCAGCACTTCCATGGCTTATTCCAAAATGGCATTATTATGATCAATGTCATCAAATAGTGAATCTGCAATCTTCCTTGATTAGTTCCTGGACCCTAACACTGTTTCCTGGATTAACCGCTTATGATGGCCTCCCATTTCTTTATTTTTCCCAGAGTTCACCCAAATTTGGACCTTCTTCTTGACCTTTAATCCCGGATAACCATATTTTTTGACAGCGCTGTAGCCTATTGCAGCATTTCTATAAACCTTTTTCCAACCTTCGGTAAATGTTTGTTGGTGGTTCCCCTTCCAAAACAAGGAATTCAATAAAAGCTCTGCTTCTGGCGAACATCGAATGATGTCATTTTCAAAATGGCTGACAGGGAGTGGTTTCGTTCAGATAAAATTTTTCAACGGTGTTTTTTTGAACGAGCGTTTTTATTAACTTACGAACTCTTAAAATTTCTGGAAAAAATATAAACTATAAGACGCTTGAATTGAATAGGGCTCATTACTTTTTGATTGCCCCTCGTATCGCAAACTAGGCTCAAGGTAGAAGTGGGCAGGTCTTACAACTCTACTAAGCCTAGGCCTAGCCTGCTTTCAATTATTGTTTTCCTATTTTATTAATTTTCTATTGTTGTCGGCTGTGAACACAATCATATAGCCAGAAGGAAGTAAGAAGTTTCTTTTTCCCTCAAAACTTTACACTTGCAGCAGCACACAGTGTTTATGATTTCATCTTGCATTTTGCCGAGCGAAAAGCTAAAACTCGGCCTTTTCCAATTTTTTTTTGCCACACACCGGAAGAATGACGTTGTCAGCAACGCAACTGTTCATTACGCGTACCAGAATCTGCAAAAAGCGGCTGTGCATATCAGTCAGTGATTTTGTAAGATTTTAGTCTGCTCACCTCGGCTCAAGAATGATTGCAGGATTTAAATCTTACACTTAATTTTTTACTATCTCATTCAAATAATAGAATATGTGCAAACAAGGACATAAAATATCGTGGACGGCAACTTCTTATTTTTCGCTGTTTCGCTTCACCAGCGTCACGCGTCTGTGCCGTAACATCGACAATTCTTTGAAAGCTCAGCGCGCAGGCGTGACAGATACACTCCCACTGAAAGTGCTCGTCTAACCATTGTAAAACCGAGAGAAACAAATGAAATATCAGCTCTTGTAAAAATCATATCTCAGGAGATAAAAGGCGATAGCAGTCCAAATCGTTTGACAGACGTAAAGTTGTCAAAGAAAAGTGTATTCGAAGATGAAATTATTATTTTCAAAAAGTTGATATCCAAAAAAATGTCTTCATGCTGTTTTGGTGTCCGTAATGAATTTAATTTTCGCTTTTTTTGAATGTTACAATTACTTTTCAAGAAAATTGAGCAAACTTATTTTATAAGATAGCTCGCTAATAGCATATGGTGTACTCAATGCCATGCCTCCAAGAATTTGATTAGGAGGCACGCTCAAAATACCACAAATCTACAAAGTATATATTAAACTACAAGCTAATAAGACTTACATACGTAGTGCTATGTTACATAAGGGTAGCTATGGAGCGACAAAGTGGATAGACGCCTAAACGCTCCAAATTCTGATCTTCTTATTCTTAAATTAAAATTGATCCTTTAAAATCCGCATTGTTTCTGATAGTTTTTATCACATGGGGGAAAAGCAGGGGGAGTTGATGGCTGCAGCCAAAGGTTTGTTTTCGGTCCTCTAGTTCCACCATAGGTTTTAAAAATTATGCAAAATGGTCACTTTCAAAAAGCTAATTTCCAAAAAAGTCTTCACTTTCTTTAGGGTCGAAAACAGAAGAATAATTCTTTTCAAATATTGATCTCCAAAAAATTGTTTCGTTTTTATCTTGAGCCGTCACTCCCTTCCCGCATACATACCACAGTGTTTCGCCTATAATGGTTGTTATCATTAGCATAGCTAGAAGCAAATTTTTAGCGGGAATACATTTTTTGGTCTTTGTGTTTCTCAATTTTGTTAGATGGCTTTGTTGTTTCGAAAATCTACAGTGTTCAATACCAATTTTTTTAGTTTCACCTCATAATTGTTTGATACTTTTTTGATGTCTGATGGTATCTTTATTCCTTCATCGAGTTAAAAATATTTGGAAAAGGGGTTCGGGCCCATGTGCTCTCCTAGCTTCGCCTATTATTATTGATACGATTACACAAATAAGCTATTAAGTTTTCGGCCTACTCTCGACCTTTTCATAATTTTATTTTGAGCTGAGATTTTTTATGATTTCTGATTCAGGCATGAGCGCTACAAGGAAAGAGCGAAAGAAACCATGTCTTTCCGAATCAGTACAGACCTATAACAACCGAATATACAATACCAGAAGCTATTTAGAAAAAAGATGAGTCAGGATTTTTAATTGAAGGAGAACAAAAGTACACATTTTAGAAAAGTCTTTGTTCCAATCTGCAGTGGAAGCTGTGTAGTACTACTTTAGACTCTAGGCTTACTCTTTGCGGTAATGCATAGAACGAGCATAACCAAAATCTTATATGTGTCTACATCTATGTTACAATGACAAAAAAAATCACTTTGTGATTTTACCGGTTTTTTAGTTTTTTTTTCTGAAATCAACAAAGTCAGTATTTTGCAAAAATAAAGTTAATTTTGTAAGCTGTTCAAATTGATTAAGAATTGCCCTAATCATCATTTGTAATCTTTATTAATGACAAATTGTCAGGTTAAATAGGATTTGGGTTGCAAAGAAGTAAATTGAAATTCTAAAGAAGGTCGCACCCATTCAAAAAATATTGTGGACGCAACACCGATATTCAGCTATATTTTCAGCAAAGCGTTGGCTCACAAAAAATTACGTTTTTCAATATCTCATCAAACTTGGCCTTTCTTTAAATTTCCTTCATTATCAACAAAGACATTTACTTAGCGTTGTCAGTACTGTAGTACTGGCAGTAGTAATTTCACTTTTTTCTTTACTCAATTCATTGGCATAGGCAGAATTTTGTCGTTGGAAATGGGGGAGAAAATGGTTTTCTTCATTAGCATTGCCGAAGATACAAATATATTAAATTCAATAAAATTATGAAAGGAAAATTGCAGCTGATATTTGATGTCTTACGCATAATTACGTAAGAGAATAGAAAAAAACAGCCATCGCTCATAATAGTGTATGTCACTGGTACAATAGTAAACACATACAAAACTTGCAAACTTTGCTTAATGGTACAAAATTGCGTAATCAGTATTACTGAGAAGTAGTGAAATTGAATAAAAACATTCAGCTCACAGTTTACCACAAAATATATTCTTAGCGTTGTTAGTTTGTTCTCCTAAAAATGATAATGGTTACCTTGCTAGGCCTACCACGGCTTCGCACAGGCTCATATTGTGAATGTACGACGAGCTGACGTCAACTCAAACCTAAATTTCGCCATAGAACACAAGAAATAAAAGTCTTGAGAAAAAATAGATAAGGGCGTGCTGCATTGAACATTACATAAATGCCGGTGTGAATCCACGGGCATACCTATACCGCTAATTTAAAAGAAAAATGTTACAGTTTCAGTTATTTTGTTACAGAATTCTACAGTAGATCAAGTTGTTGATTCTGGTTTTGCTCTTGCTTTTATAACTTATCCCGAAACGTTATCATTGCTACCTCTGCCACAATTTTGGTGTGCTTTGTTTTTTGTAATGTTGTTCTTATTGGGGTTTGATTCGCAGGTAAGTAGGATAACATTTACCATATGACATTGATTCAAACAAGCCAATATTAGTAGAAAGACTTGAGAAGGGACGCTAGGGGTGGGCAATGCTATGTTTTCTACAAGCAAAGCTCACGAACCAAGTTGTTTTTGCATTTTACTCTAAATCTTAATAGTACGTTTTGTCCTATATCACAAAATAATTTTTGTTCATCGATCGTGTCTCAGCAAATTTAGGTGCTGCATTGATTGCAACGTCGACGCGATGGTGTAGTGGTTAGAGCGTCCGCTTCGCAGTCGGTAGACTTAGGTTTTATTCCCCTTGTCGATTCGTACCAAAAGACTTTAAAAATGGTATTCACAGCTTCCCTGCTTAGCGCTCAGCACTTAGTGGAGGTTGTGGAGAACAAACCGGCCGGGACGCCCCCACCTTTATGTGGAAGACAGGTGGCCCAGTTTTCCCTCTGAAGAAAGGGTTAGTGGCAGGAGGGGTATCCGACCGTAAAACAAATGCCATGTCATAAAAATGCAGATATCTGCTGTGGCGAACCCTAATCGGGAATAAGCCGAAAGAAAAAGAAGAATTGATTGCAGCGTCCAAGATATGTTTCAGGGATAGCCTTACTTTTTGAGAACATTATTGTATATGAATTTTGAACGAACATGTGAGTGGATGACGAAAGAAGGCCCAAGAAGTTTGCGAACAACTTGCTTTTGACAACACCGTGGTAGAATGCTTTTTATCACGAGACTGATCATAGGGTCACGCGTTTAAATCTCCCAGTGACTGTGCTGTTGCATACTTGGAAAAAAACTGGGTAATTTTTCATACTTGGCCGGATTTTAACCAACAGCAAATTTTTTGAAGTAATTCCAAACAATTCAAACTGACTGTAAAAATATGGAAACTCAGAGAAATTTCCTTAGCCACTTTGTCTCTCTCCTGCAAGCCTGGAGGAGAAAAATAAACATGAAAATAGCTCCTGCAAAAACTTTGAAAAATAATTGAATATGCGTCTTTCGTTTGCTAATTCAATACTTTTTAGACCAATTCAGTTTAATATTTTATCAGTACAGTTTCACCTCGTTAACTCGGACAGCTGGGAGGGAAGGGTGTCTATGTTAGCCGATTGTCTGACTTAACCGACGGCCTATAGGCCATAGCTTATAAACATGCCTAGGGTAACGAAGTTTAGTTAAAAATGCCGTTATTATATAGGGTATTTTGTTTTACTACATTTACCTTCATCACATGTAAAAAAGCAGATTTATTTATTTAGATATGATTTATTTTTGTTTATTTAAGTATATCACCTGACAAAGACTACGTTGGGCTAGCCTTGCCTAGCAAATAAACCTGTACCGATATCGACTGTTATTATCGGTTATTACAAAGATTATTTTCTTTTACCTTACCTTCATAACAGGTAAATAATTAATGTACAGTACCCCTGTGCACTGTAAATGAGATTTATTTGTTTTGTTTTTATTTTTATAAAAATGACGAGGACTGCTGCATCGTCCATTTGCAAGTTACGTACAGCGACCAAACAGCTGATCGCATAATGTTAACAATTAAAGTCGTATTACCTAGGTTATTTTTTTTTTACCTTACCTTCATTCCATGTAAATAATAATGTACAGTTTCTCAATCTTGGAATGTTTTTCCATTTTTTTTTTCGGTCATGGTCCGATTTAACCGATATCCGGCTTAACAGGGTCCGTGAAAAATTTTGGCTCATCTATGAGCGCAAACAGATAGTAAGAGTAAGTCTCCTTTTAGCTAGCCGGCTAGGAAAGGGAAGTTTCATTTGTTGTTTACCTGCAAAACTATTGACAGCAATTAATGTTGAATGTCATATTGCTTTCCAGTTTGCTGCCGTCGAGGTAATTGTTGACTCTGTCATTGATTTGACTCCTTCAAAGTATCTGCCCAGGAAATACACAAAAGAAATTGTTTCATTGATCAGTTGTATATTTTTGTTCCTTTTTGGACTCCTGTTTATTACTCAGGTACATCATTGGAATTTTTTTAACCAATTATCAGTAGTAAGCTTTCACTTACGTGATCAAATGTTATCGGAAATCTCTTTTGAAAAAAGCGGCTAACGTCTTTCAGGTTTTAGCCTTAACAAACTGCTTGGCCAGTCCGAGTTTAATATGCAATGGAGGAAGTAAAATTTTGCTTCTTTCCATTGGAGATGAGTTTAAATCATTGTGGGAGCCTGGTGTGAAATCTTTGCGAGCTGGCCAGTTTTTGACCAAGTAATGCTACTCATCCGCTCTACTATTTCACAAACAAAGAAAACAAGAATGCTTTGTATAACCTCCTTGCAATCCCAAAAGATTTTAAAGTCTCCACATACGTCCCAATTGCAATCATTGTATTGAATTAATTCCAGTAATATTTTTGCGGATTCACGATCTTCCTTCCTTCATAAATTACTTTTAAAATAAGGCACTGTAGCTTTAAAAAATTCTAGAGACTTCACAAGTTACTTCGTTTTCGTACGATTGTTACTTTTCTGAGACCCAGGCAGGGCCTCAGATATTTCAAGATCTTTATGGGCTACAACAAAAAGATGTGTATTGGAACTGCGTTTTTGATCGATCAAAATGAAATCAAGATTAAATCAAACTACGTAGTGTAATATATTTTTGAAAAGGAAATTTCATCCCAGCTAGCGTGATGTGCATTCTAAAAACAATGCTTTGTGACCAAAAATGAAACAAAAACATCTTTACCCCATTCTTTTTTTGGTGGGAGAAACCAATGTTACCCCAAGTTCAAAAGATATTACAGGCCTCACGTGTGGATAAATTTTTTTGAAAACGGCCGCTAGATGATGTAAAAGAATCATACTTTCGACCTAAAATGTCAAAAATTACTAAAGGACAAATTTTTTGTACTATTTTCAATTTTTTTGAAGCCCAGCATTTAAATTTTTGGCCTTTTTAGGGGTCATGGTATCTACTGCAACTACCCTTTTCATCAGCTGTTATATAATAACTCTTTGCTAATACAACCTAATATTGCCTGTCTTTGAAAAGACTGGTTCTTCTTGATTCATATGATATGCAGTTAAAATAGATTATTTGTTGCTTAAGGTGAAACATAAGCTACTCTTTTCCACCCAATTTTTGCTGGGGGAAAGCTAATTTTGATTGATTATAGCCCACCTGTCAAAGTAAATAAAAAGTGCTTTGTTTGCATTTTCTCTTGGTAACTTGATACGACGTGGTAAAAGAGTGGCACAAATCAATAAAACTGTTTTAATATTTTTAAAAGATCTACTTTTTCACAATTTGCAATTTTATGAGGTCTAGCACCAAAATTGAGGGTTTTTTGGCGGGTACCGAAGATAATTTAGGGTTTATCATGTAGGCTAGCCTTTTTACCAATCAAAACTTAGCTTAAAATATGTATTATGATATATTTTAAAAAAGGATATTTCTTCAACTTTCAGATGATATAAACTTAAAACTAATATTTTATTGCTAAAGATGAAACAGGACCATTTTTACACCCCTCCTTTTTTGTTGGAGGAACCAGATTATCACCCGGAGTACCCTACCTTGCAAAATCTATAAAAAGTGTTTGATATACACCAGCTCCGTGAAAACTTGATACAGGGCACAAAAATGAGTTATGTAAACGCATAAACATGATTTTAAATTTGGAAAGAGAGTGCTTTTTGTGTGATTTGCATTTTTTGAGGTCCAGCTATCAAATTTTGAGTGTTTTGGCCCGGTACTAAAGATAGCTATAGGTATCATGTTTCATTAATCATTATAGAATAACTCTTAGCCTAAACCATGCAACAATATATATTTTTGGAAACGAAATTTCTTAAACTTTTAGATGATTTGTAGTTTGCGAAGAAAATTTTGTTGCTAAAGATGATACAGGACTATGTTGATTTCCCAACCTTTTTTGTAGGGAGATCGTCAATTTTTTTGCTTTCAATGTTTTTGGAGTCAACTATCTATCAAAAATTCCACAGACTTTATTCTTTGATCAATCTTGCTGAAAACTTAGATACAGACAGCTAAATAACCATGGATATCAGGAAAAATTGCCAAAATGTAACAGAGGAATTAGTTTTTCTACAAATTGCAATTTTGTAAAGCTCAAAAATCCAAATTTTGAGTGTTTTTGACCGGTATTGAAAACAGATTAGGCCTACGAAATTTGCCAATTTCATCAGTCATTATAGAATAACTCTTAACCTGAACCATTCAACAGTATATGTTTTTGGAAAGGAAATTTCTTAAACATTCCGATAATATGTAGTTTGAGATAAAAATTTAGTTGCTAAAGATGATACATGACCATGTTGACCACCCCCTTTTTGGTGTAGGAATCACCAATTTTTTTGATGGTGTCGGCTATCGGTCAAAAATTACACAGACTTCATCTTTTGATCAATCTTTCTGAAAACTTAGATAGAGACCGCTAAATAACCATGAATATCAGGAAAAATAGCCAAACTGTACCAAAGGAATTAGTTTTTCTACAAATTGCAATTTTCTGAAGTACTGTTGGAAAATTTTTCAAGAAAAAATGGAAAATTGTGTATGCCTACTATTTCTTTATCAGCCATTATAAAGTAATTCCAAGCCTCAACTATTTAAAATTATATATTTCTGAAAAACTAATTTCCTGAGCTTTCTAACTATATTAACAGTTGTCAGGTTATTACATTGTTTATGTATTAAATTTATCTGTTTGTACTAGATTACCAAATTTTAGGGGGGTAAAAAAAATTCGACTACAGATAATATAGGTCAATTTTTTTTAAATAAAAACAAATAGTTAAGACAAATGTAAATCATCATCAAAATTGCCTTGAAAGAATCTTTTATTTAAAAAAAATTGTTGAAATCGGTTAAGAAATAAAGTCACAAATCATTTTTAAAGTAAACTGATTTTTTCAACTTTTGAAAAAATCATCAATTGATAATCTCGCGGGAGCGAAAGGATGTAAGCGCAAAAATCATCAATTGATGATCGTGGAAGCGAAAGAGTTAAAGGAAGCGCCATCTAAATATGATTTATTTCTCTATTAAAAATACCTCTGTGCCAATTAGATACTCGTAGGTATATCAGCAAAATCATCTATTATCAGATCATTACCGCCGGTACCGAAAGTTTTTGATTGTCCCTGGCCTACTTGGTCCAGCTGCCGAGGCAATAGGAAGATTTCATATGACGTCACACATTTGGCGCGAAAAAAGGGGCTGACCAAAAGATGTAATTTATTCTGAAAAGGTACGTATAGGGCGAACACCAACTTTTGGGGTTATTTTAAAAACTAATAAGAAATCAAATAAAAATTGGAATGAATTGTTGCTAGTTGGATCCTCGAAAACAAATAAATTTAATCAAAAGCAATTTGGTTGAGGTTAGGTCTTTCAGTTGGCTAATCTAAACTTAGTACTGCGTGCTAATTCAAAAAATTGCCCCAAGGAGAAGTGCCATCTAAATGCCATTTTCTCCTCAGTTAAAAATAACTCTATGCTAATTAGATACTCGTCGGTACATCCAGCAAAAACAACCATTATCTGATCTTTACTACCGGTACCGTAAGCTTGCCGGCAAGCTTGCTCGTTATGTCCTTGGGCAAGGTACTAAACGGGATGCCTCCATCTTTATGTGGCAAACAGGTGGTGATGCCAAGCAGTCTACCCGTCGTGGTGGCCCAGTCCGACGAAAAACATGCAAACAGAGCATGAGCTCATACCCATGAATAAATGAATTGGTACCGCAAGTTCGTAAATTATCCTTAATCCAGCAGCCTAGGCCCAAAAAAATTGTTTAAGGAGTAGTTAAGGTCACAAAATTTCATCTAATATATCAATAGGACTGGTCTGCAAACACTATTGACAAAAAATTTCAAAGAATTACTGATTTTATCCATCAATATCTATTTCAACAAGTGGCAAACGGTATAAAAGTCTGTCCTGTTATTTGGACTACAGTAGGCAATAATTTTAGTTTACAACTTTTCAGAATGCTTATGCAACTCAATATACTGTATAAGTTGCACATCACAATTAACTTAAACTCAGCATTTCCAAACACGCGGATTGATCGAATATGAAACCCTTGCAGAAGCTAGCAACAAACAAGTCTGCATGTTTAGCTCATAAAATTAGCCCAACTATTAGCAATAACAAGCAAACTTTAGCACCTCTTGCCTTACTTTGACTTCAGATTCATTCCTTAACATCACTAAAACAACATATTTAACGTTTATTTAATATATAATCCAACACAAGGCAAACGGTACAGAAGTCTGCCCTGTCATCTAGGCTACAGTATAACTTAGGTTTACAACTTTTCAGTATGCTTTTGCAATTAAATATGCTGTATAAGCTGCACATTACCATTAACTTGAACTAAGTATTTCCAAATACTATTATTCGACATGACACCCTACCAAAAGCTGACTATCAATAAGCCTGCATGTTTGGCCCACAAAACTAGGCTACCGAGTAGCAATAACAAATGGACTTTAACACTTTTTAGCTTACTTTGACTTCAGATTCATTCCATAACACCAGTAAAACAACATATTTAACGTTCATTTAACAACTGTCTAGTTTATCGGCTGGACCAAGTAGGCCAAGGACAATCAAAAACTTACGGTACCGGCGGTAATGATCTGATTAGGGATGATTTTGCTGATATACCTACGAGTATCTAATTGGCATAGAGGTATTTTTAATAGAGAAATAAATCATATTTAGATGGCGCTTCCCTTAAGGCCAATTTTTGGGCCAATTGGCACACTGTGCTAAGTTTAGTCTAGCCAACTGAAAGACTTAATCACAACCAAATCGCTTTTGATTAAATTTCTTTCTTTCCGAGTAACTAACTAGCAATGATTCATTCCGATATTTAATTGATTTCTCGTTAGTTTTCAAAATAACCCCCAAAACTATACGCATAAATTACAGCTTTTGGTCAGGCACCTTTTTTCGCGCCAAATGTGTGACGTCATATGAAATCTTCCTATTAAAAGCGGCTAGTAAAAACAGTGAAAAATGTCCTTGTTCACTTCTTTTTTCATTTTCTAGGGAGGAATATACGTGTTCGAGCTGATCAACCACTACGTGTTTTTCTGGAACTTACTTCTGATGGCAACCTTCAGTTTTATCGGAGTTGGTTGGTTGTATGGAGCGGAGCGATACTGGATTGAACTCGAGAAAATGATTGGTCCTTGTCGTTCAAAAGGAGCTATTAGTTTTGTTTGGAAATTCGCGGGGCCTGTCATGGGCTTGGTATAAAAAGAAATTGATTTATTGTTTCGGCTCGTACAAAAAATATGTCCCCGATTTGGGTCATATTAATTCATGTAGTTTGAGGGAATATTTTTAAAGTTTGAGTACGAGGAGGGAAATGTCCAGATTGATTAATTGATTGTGAGTGCATACAGCACGCAATTAAATAAATAATACAAAATTAAAGTCTTAAGTGTGTAATATACAAGCCAAGAAGAAGCAAAGAACCTGAAGTATTTTATGTTCAGTTGCTTCCTGATTATAGCTCTACAATTATTTGTTGCAGAAGTGCATTGTGATTGAACACAAGGCAAAGCAACGCCCTATCAATAAGCTTTTTCAAATAAGCGGTATCTTTGAGTGGCTGTTTTGTGATCAACTTGCTGGTTTTTTAAGATTTTTAAAATGAGGGAGGACGACAGCTAGCTGAATGCCTACATTCTCCCCTAAAAGCCAACAATATTTTAGACAAGATACACCAACTGGTGCCTCTTGTTTACAATATTGTAGTTATGGTAGACTAAGAGGCTTATTTTAAAGAAAAATCAGAGGCTTATTTTAAAGAAAAATCAGAGGCTTCAGAATCGCAACAAAAAGGCAGTGTTATGTACCCACTCTTGTGGTCGTCAAATACAATAAAGATGAAAGGGGCAATTGCATTAGGGTATGCGAGTTGTAGAAAGGTTGTTTCACCGGTACTTTTGTTCGTGTTATCTTATTTTAAAGCAAACTTAGTTACTAAAATAGTCAAGTAACTTATCGTAACATTTATGCTTACTTAGCATTGCTTTTACTTGTCTGGCCCGTTATTCGTCATGGTGTAGTGTGAAGTCAAATTTTTTTGCTGCTCATTTAGCGTCAAAGTTGTTTGCAATAAAGTTGTTAAGCCTATAATTTTGTTAATTTCTAGTGCTTTTAGGGCCTCACCATATACACAATTGCATCCAACAAGCCTCTTACATATGGGTCTTACAAATATCCTTTGTGGGCAAATGTGGTTGGCCAATTGCTTTGTTTTGGTAGTATCTCATTGGTATTGATTGCTGCCGTTCATCAATATGTTACATCGAAAATGAAATTTAGAGAAGTGAGTAAAATTATTACCGCACATAAAGTGTATAAGGAAGCAACACTAATGCTGATACCGAAGCAAAATAGATTTGTTTTTACTTTTATTTTTTTAGCTGATTCGGTTTCTTTCAAGCTCTTCCCAGCTATCTATGAATTAGATCAATCTGTTCTCTGAGATCGAAAAAGCCTTAACTCATTAACGCCCATGATCCCCAATTGGGGATTGGGTACATATTACCCAACATTTTCTCAACTGCAAAAGTGGAATGATTGTGTATGCAAAACATACAGTACATGTACTGTGTTGGCACTTTTTCGTCTATGCCAGAAACAGGAGTGTCACCAAATAATAGGAGTTTTTGCTAGAAACAGTCTGACATGGTCGCTATTTTTTTGGCATATTTTGATCATCCAATTTTCAGTGCACTTTTTTGGCAATATTTGTCAATTTTTTTTCGAGTTAGTTTGCATCAGCAAAAGTAAATATTCTATATCTACTCAAAACGCTAGGTATAAAAAAATCCAACAGCACAGCGTCAACATGTGTTTTATGACGGTACCCATTAGAGGATCATGGTCAAAAACGGTATTTATTTAAAACAGATAAATTGTTTTATGTGAATGTTTTCTTTCCCACCTACTCTCTAAACTAAAAGAACGGAGGGTGAAAAAAAGTGCAATGAATCCGTTTAGCAAAGCTTTATTCAAAGCTATTATAAGCGAACATTTGTTTTGTACGGATCATGCTGATGAATCGAAAACGTTCAAATTCAATATAAATTTTCAGCTTTCCTGATCACCGTCGAGGTTATAGAGGGCCACAGTGACCATAGCAACCCAAATTTTTTTAATCCGATCAAGAAGCAAGGTCAACCAACAAATATGATAAACACCAAAACCGAAAGGCATGTTTTCAACACGGGCGGAGCCACTGGGACTATGGGTAAATTTGTCCCCTTCAATTCTGTTTAGATAATTCGTAAACAGAGCGACGCTCTGTTCGCGCTCAGCATCATGCAGCGAAACCACGTCACAAAATTTGCTTTAAATATCGGTTGGAAGTTTCGTTCCTGGTTGCGAAAATCGCTACATGCGAACGCAGCCTTAAAGTGAAGCCTTAGGTTTCGTGAATTTACAGTGAAATCATGAGACACTTAATTTACGTCCAGAAAAATACCATACAGTAAAAAATTTTGTGTAATTTTCTTGGGAAAGTCTGTCTAGTCCAATCATTGGCTAATCAAATCCTTCCAAAATTACGTTCAGATTGGGTTAAAAAATTAAATGGTTTAATATCTTGAGAGTTTTTCCAATTTCCTAGGTTAATTTTGTGTAAGGTAATATGAGTGGATCGTTACGTCACTAAAAACGCGCCTAAACATGTTTGGAGGACATAACCGAAAAATAAGTTTGTAATTAAAATAGTAGTGTTTGTACTTGAGCAAATTAGCAAAAAAATAAATAATGAAATTTTTGTGATTTTGCTCTTTCAGCCGAAATATCCCTATGCATATGTTCTTAAATTTTTTGCTTGATAAGGTCACCCATCAGTTTTTCAAAAATAGGCCACCTTCAGACTAATATCCATATCGATATATTCTCAAACTTTTTGCTTAATGAGGTCACCTACTAGTTTTTTTAAAAATAGGTCACCTCCAGAATAATGTAAGGCCAGTTTTTCCTAAAGAAAAAATCTTTCGGTCAATTATTTCTACTTGTGGCCGTTGAAGATAATTTTCAAAACAGGACATTTTGACCTTAAAGATCTTTAATTTTAAAAAGCTTCCTTTTGTGTTTGATCTCAAAAAAAATCTTAGTTTAAAAAAACAACTCTTCTCTTTTGCGGTTGATCTCAAAAAAAGTCTTCAGTTTAGAAACTGGTACATTCCATCACATTGGTATTCATGAAAAATTCTGGTACCATCTGTAGTGAACAAAGCACGTTGTTGTCAAGCTTTGGATTAGGTTGTATTGGCTGTTAAGACAAATGATTCTACACGTAATTAGAGCAATAAATGCAATGGCAGAACTGGTTCAAGTCTACAATTTTTGTTCCGTCACTGATTAACACTGCAAGTTGCCAATTACGAATATCATAACCACGAGAGCAAAAGATATCAAGTATAACGATTCTAGTGACTTATCGCATAGCGAAAAATATGGCGATTTCGAAGCGCCCTAAGGAACAAAGTCAACTCAGATAACGATGCGTGAATGCAGTTCGAGACTTGCTTCTGAGTTACCAAAAGTGAAAACGCAGAGCATTTCTATAATTAGGTACCATACACTTACTCGTCCACGCTGACAACCATATTATTGTTAAGCCAAACCAATATTTTAAGATAATTGTTTAAGTAAAGCCAGATCGATGCCATAAATCGCCAGTTTAGCGCTCATACGTTATTCTCTTCAGAAAAGCGCTTTGTTATTATTACAGATACTATTTTGCCACTGTCTGTCATCCTAAGAGACCATGTTCAGCATATTTTGTAAAAGTGATCAAACATAACTTATTTGAGGGGAAGCAGAGGCTGAGTTACCACTCTTTCAAACAAAGCATCTGCCAACAGACAGTAGCAGCAAAACGGTATTGTAGCATGTATGCACTAAATATGAATATTTTTAGCTCTTGAGAAGACCTTCTGTCAAATCCTGTGAAGAAGATTCCACGGAAGAAGTGAAACATGAATTAATTGATCAAGTGTAGATCAATGTGACCAGCCTAATCACTTGTCTCACTAATACGCAGCAAACTATTGTTTTAGTAGTAAAACAAGCATAGGAACTCATTTTAAAACTTTAACTGCTATAAAGTGCCGGTGAAGTCAAAATTTGTTTTACTGTAGAATGTGTCTATAACGGCCTCGTTTATTACTGCTATTTGCCTATGAAGTAACTTTTCGCTCGGTCCCAGCAGAATTACTATATTTTGTATACAACATTAAAACTTCATTACCACTTGCTTATTTATAGGCCATAAAACTCCTCTTCCAATCACAATTTTGATGGCGGTTTTATTTGGCTACGATAAGCCATTTTATAGGTCTCTTTTGCTCCCTTAACCCTTTTTTGCTATGCTTATGATATAGTTGGCTATGTGCAGTACCTTTGACGTCATAAGTATCACATTTCAAGTTTAATTTTACATTCCAAACATTTAAAACTAACCGCTAATCATGAAGTGTAGAAAATCATTGTGGTGTTTTTCCGATTTCATTTTAATTATATAGGCCGCCATCAGCTATCGCAAAATCAATATTAATCAGTGCGCTCTAGGCCATAGTCTTGAAGTTTTTCCGCGCTGATTGAAGTCTGTAGCGATTTGAAAGTAAATATTTTGAAAGGTGATTTTAAAAAATCAAATCCGTTTTCCCATTTGTAAAATAAAGTTTAACATTGTCAGGGTAATTGACAAGTTACCACAAAAATTCCTGGTCGCACTTTTCACATTGTGATAAGCTTGATTAGAAATTTTTATTCTCATCAAAGATGAGCCAACTCCTGCAAACCATCTTTTTAATTCTTTATTGTGCCTAAGAGCCAAACATGTGAGATTATCTGGCAACTAGGCCGAAAATTATTTAGTGGCGCTAATTATATTTCCCAGTAATCTCACTTTGAATTTATCAGTAATAGCACTGTCAATGATATTGCTAACGAGAATTGATCACACAACGTTAACTAAGTTTTAATTATTGTTTTTTATAATGTACGGTAATCTTAATGTGGAATACCTTAGCATATTATAGACTACTAATGATCGTAATCAACGATTTTTAATGAAATATTATTGTAAATCTGTTATTTTTAATAGTGCTTACTGCTTACTAAGATTAAATGCGATATTGCAACAATTTATCAATTTTGGACAGATGAAGAGCAACTTTTGTACAAAATTAGCCAGCTCTGCCGGCGTCACCCATTAGGGCCACCATAGAGATATGTCAGGTAGGAAATATTGGTTCAGTCGGTTGCACCGGCTTTACCTAACATACATTTGTAAGAGCAGCAACAATAAGGCTTTATAAATAAGGGCATCGCCTCTGCGTCCCTACTACTGATGCCGTATTGGTAGGCCTACTTTGATTATGGATTTTGCTCATAAACTCTCTATCAATTCTCAAATTCTATCCGATCCTTCCGATAAGCGTAAGGACACAAATTGGGGTTGGATGCCGAAATTGGGGTATGGGGACCAAAATAGTTTATGATTTACAATTACAGAAATAAGTTATTGACCATACACTTATTTTACGACTTTTTGCGAACCGCCTTAGTGATATTTGTAATACCAAGTCCCCGGGCTGCTCCTGTACCTTGGTCCCGCAATAGCGTAAAAGAAGCTTTACGTCAGATGGTGATACATCGCTCTACCACTAACATTTCGAACTCCTGGTTTCGTAATTTTATTTGTCTGTATTTGTCACGAAAAATAACTTTGTTCACAAAAGATCTCTTGAATGAAGGCCTTCTCCTCTTACAATAATACAAAAGTTCATACTTCACATCTTCCCCCACAAAAAGTAGCGGTGTCCGCTACAACTATACCTCCTGCATCGGACCACCTAATTGGGCTATTAACTTAATATTTTTAAGGAAAAACTTTCTTCCGTAGGTGTTCTTGTATGTTTGGTGACTACGATTTCACATAGGATGTGAACCTACTGACCTATTTTTTTTACATTGATTTTTCCTCACTTGTTGAATTTTATAAGCTATGTCCATAATACCAACTTCATTACCTGTGAATTAAGACTGTGCTTACTTGCAAATATCAAATAATTTCACAAACTTTCACGCATTCCTTTGACTAAATGAGTGGGGTAATAGATTCAAAGCTGTAGGACACTTAAGTGATTGATGGATTTATTGCAATTAAGCAACGAAGTAGTTGATTTACTACTTACAACTTTTTCTTAATTGTAGGCTTGGTTATAAAACTATACAATCTTTGGCTGCGCTTATGTTCCTTGCTCCTGGCATAAATGCAGCCAGGATGGGACAAACTGACTAGTAGCCCAGAGTCCAGCTTGCAGTTCAGTACTTTTTGTTAACTAGGCTATGGCAATAAGTGGACAACCTATCGGCCAAGCTTTTTGTGCCGAAGAAAGAAATAAATGATCCTTTTTAAATTCAGAAAGACTTCCTATTAAAACTTGGCTTTTTGTTCCACTTTGCTGCATGTGATAAAATTGCCTTAGTGGTTAAGAGCAGTGTTGCCGCTCTTGATTTTACGAATTCGCAAGCTTCAAAGTGCAAAACCTCAAGATTTGTAAACATATGCAAAAAATCTAGATTAAAGTTGTATGAAAAACGATTGTTTTTGGGGCTGACTTTGACCTATTTTCTGACATTTATTACCCAAACAAACATGAAGAACTTTTCTTTTTTGAAATCTAAGGTTTTCTTGCCTCACTGTTGACACACGAGCTTGGTTCTCTTGCCCCACTGTTAACAAACGAGCACACTTTGGTCTGCCACCAACTCACGATGACCTTTTTTTGAGATAGATAGACAAAGACACCTAGCCATCCACTTATGGATCCTCAAAACCCATGAACATAATTTCATTTTTAAAAACATTTTTCTACATCCCAAAATAGACTCTAATTTTGCAAGATTCCAAGACAGCCAAATTTCAAGATCTTGGAAAATTTTCCGAGGAATGGAAAAGCTGGTTAAGATTACCGAGGTGTACAACATCATAGTACTACAGAGCTATTGTAACATGGACTCCACCAGCAGTTCAGTTATTATATTTTCGAACTTTTTATAACATTATTAAAAACCTAGATTTGAATCGGTTTGTTGGCACTGTAATATATCATTCTATTTTAAAAGGTAGCATATCAGTAATCGACTTTACTGTTTACGATTGCTTTGCAAATTACAACAGATAGTAAGTACACCTGCTTCCTGATACTGTTACATCTAAAGTAGCTCCAAGCAACCAGGATTTTGGTAAAGGGGGAGGAGAAAAACTAAATTTGTGGTATTGCACTCACTAATCAGCAATTTTGCAATTACAAATTCTGATTAGCTCTCGGGTTGACGTAGTCTACTTCAATGGGCAGACTAATTGACCTACAAACAGTGATGGGATTCAAAATTTTAAGAACAGGTTCTCTTTTGTATCAAACTCAGTAACAACAGGTTCCCTCATTTTAGAAAGCCCATTTGCTGCGGTCGTCTAAGGTCTACAATAAAAAACAAGAACGGGTTCGCTGATTGTCACGGCACTCCAAGAACGGGTTCGCACGAACCCGTACGAACCCCCTGAATCCCATCACTGCCTACAAATATTATTTGTTACTGCTCGTATATTTTTGCTCAACTAATATCCACTATTAATGCTTCGGCCTGGGCCAAAAACAAGAAAGCATGATGAAAACTGCAAAAACCTCACCATCATATCTCAAAATAAATCCTAACTTTTCAAGTAAGTTTCTTGCTGTACTGAATATTACCTAAGGTGATTAAAATTACTGGTCAGTGATAATTTGTACTTGCACAAATACACGATTATAGGCGTTTAACATAGTTTTTGACAACAGAAAAGTAGTCAAATTAAAGTATCAAAAGGCCCTACAAATTTTCAAAAGTGGGTGTAGCTTCATGGATTTCCAATGGGGAGGGAACGAAGGGGATAATTTTCACCCAAGATATTTGGTTGCAACACAAAGTATCGTTAAACTATAGAATAGAATCAGATCCTTCATTGGAACTTGGACATATTCGTTGAAAATACTGTCTTTGCCAATTGATGGTTCCCAGTGAATTGAAAGCAAAGCAAGACTGTTCATGCGTTGTTCTCCCATTGTGCACCTTAGATATGTTTTTGGACGCCGTATGGAGCTAAAGCTATGTTCACTTGTAGCAGTTGGTACAGGTAGCGTTGCCAAAATAGCGGGCAACTTCCGGGCATTTGGGAAAAAGGCCTGCATTGCAAACTTCCAAAGCATTAATTGCGTTGGTTGGAAGAGTTGCTATATCCTGTTTCTTCCACTTTTCTTTCCAGCGCATAATTTCTGAAACAATGAAAATTTTGCTATTAACATTGATATAATTCCAACAAGTTGTCTGTCTCCGAAGAAGATATTAGTGTCACAGAGTATTTGGGTATCAAATTTCAAAAGATTTGGCATTTCTTGTTTTGGTCTTCAAACCTTTCAGTCATTTGGACCAACAAATGCTCTGTATGTGGTACATAAAAGGATTGGTGAGAATAACTTTCTAGATCATTAATTGGATAGTTTTTTGGTGATTTTGACAATTGGCTCTTGGAATCATTAACGGAATCTCATACTTTTGACAGAGGCTTTTAACTTTTGTCAAAATTTGTTTTAAAGTATCCTCACAATTTGTTTTCTTATTATTAAGAGCTAAGAGCACACTTTTGATTAATTTATTGGCTGAAAATATGTTGTTTTTTGCTACATTTTTGAAAGTGGCAAAATTATCTCTGCAAATTTTGCAATTACACAGCAAGCAATCACAAAACTGTTGTTATCAACACTGTTTAACATACTGGTTGCTTTTGTTGAAACTAAAGGAATCTTATCCTAAGGCCTTGAAGTGTTTTATACTTGCGGGAAAGTGCTCTCGAAAAGTAATAATAGAGTCATGGCGTTCAACCCATTGAATTGAACACAACAGCTTCAAGCGTTGGTGGCTTGCATCTGGAATTTCTTTTTCAATGTTGCCTCGCAAAGCTTCAACTAGATGAGCGTAACATGATAATAAAGTGCACACCTCACCAATTGTAGTCAATGCATTGCTGATGACTCTTAATACTAAGACAAATTATTATTACTAAGTTTAAAACGTGACTGAAACAATGAATATACATTGCTAAAGAATATCTTTCACTCTTTCTTACGCGCCAGAAAATTTTCCACTCATATTGCTTGCACCGTCATAACCCTGACCTCTCAAATAATTCGGATTTAAACCCAACTCACACAATTTCGAAAGTATAACGGTCTCCAGATTTTTGCCTGCAGTTGATGAAACAGGAACACAGCAAAGAAACTTTTTGTAAATAGTATCAGTGTTAACAAAATGTATAAAAATACTAAACTGTTCCGTTTGTCTCGTATTCGAAATTCATCATCCAAAATTGAAAAGCAATCATTGTTAGCAACATCGGAAACAATTTGCTTCTGAATTTTGTCACCCATGTAGTAGTAGTTATTCAGTTTATATTTGGTATTGTCCCCTCAGCAGAGATAACAGCATTCAGCCCGTTTCATCGGCAATTGCTCGCACTCCATCTTTCCACTTTGCTCGATTCAGGGCATCCTCCTTCTTCAAACCAATCTTCTCTTCCACTTGCTTTTTCCAGGTCTTCTTCGGTTGTCCTCGCTTTCTCTTGCCACTTACTTTAAGATCCAGAGGAATTATCAAAACACTATCGTCATCCCTCCTCAGTACATGTCCACACCATATAACTTCCTTTGAGGTTGCTAACCGATAGCTCTCTATATTTTTGCTTAACTGTCATGAACCCAGTTTCCACATTTTGTGCACAACACTGAATTGGCCATTACTCTCCTCCCACAAACTCCACATGGATCTATCTTGCTTTTGAACAGTTTTCCTTTCGACCCGTTTACCATCACTTTTGTTTTTCTGGTGTTGACTTTCAAACCCTTACTTTTCAGAGCATCCTTTCAATTTCAAAATTTTTTCTTTAAATCTTTCATTGTTCCACTCAAGAGAACCAGGTCATCTGCATGCAGTAATTCATTAATTACACCTCTTATTGCATTTTCTGTAATAAAGTCCACAACTATTGCAAACAAAAGTGGCTACAGCATATATTCTTGATGTACACCAACTTTTACTTCAAGTTCCTTGGAATATGCAGATCCTACTTTTACTCTTGTCTTTGCACCATCATACAAGTTCACAACTGCCCGAGCCATTACTTCTTACAAACTCTTCTTTCTCATGGCTCATTTCATCACTATTCTTGGCACTCTATCAGAAGCTTTTTCCATGTCAACAAAACACATCTGGTCTACAATTTCTTGTCCTTCTTTTGATATTCCTTCTGCATTCTCCTCAAAATAAATATCGCACCCATTGTTTCTTTTCCGGCCATAAATCCAAACTGCATTTTATTCAAATTGATTAGTGTTCGTATTCGCCTCGTTGGTACCCTTTAATCATTTTCATGGCATGTTCCAGCAATTTCACTCCTCTCTATGATTCACAGCTCATCACATCACCATTTCCTCTAAAGATAGGCAGAATCACCAGTTTTCCACTCATCAGGCATTCCTTTACCATCCAATACACGCTGACACAGTCCCATCATTACTTTAACCCAGTGGTTCTCAAACTGTGCGTCGCGACGCCCCGGTGCGTCGTTTCAGTTTTCCAAGGGCGTCGCGGGATAATTTGGTTTTGTGCCAATAAGTCTAGGTTCTATTGCGTCAAAAGAACTCTGATCGTAGATTCCATTCTTACTTTCTTCTGACATTAATAATCAATTGTATTTTCACAATAGTGTTTTTAATACACTGTTGTTATTGTTGACTTGTTATTCAAGAATCAAATTGCAAAAATTTAGCTTAATTGGCGAAAAATATATAAAGAATAAAGCATTCAGTTAAATGTTGGACGAAAACAGGAAAGATGAGTTATAAATTTAGAAGAGCGCAATTTTACAATTGAAGATGACAGACCAATCCAAAATCTTGCGAGCATAAGGACAGTTATATGTGTAGATTATGGGTCACATTTATCTCACAGTACGGCAAACTAAATCTTTGGATGTTGTCTGGTGCGTCGCAAAGTCTGGCAAGCTTTTTTAAATGCGTCGCATCGAAAAAAGTTTGAGAAGCACTGCTCTATACACTAATTTTTATATTTTTTTCCTGAAAGCACAAAATCAATTTTTGCTGCACCTCCACTTGCGTTATTAGTGATTTTCCATTTTTTGCCTTATAAAACTATGTGTTTGCCACGCACGGCTCTTTTTCATCACAGAACTCCAGCAATCTTCTTCTTTCTGCGTTTCTTTTCCCAGTACTATTTCCCCCATGTACAGTCCGAAGTACTAAAAAAATGAGCTCCTTGGCCTTCCATCTTACTTCCTACATGCAGCACACATTAATCCATCTCTTGTTAACGTACTTTTGTTTTCCTTCCACAAAGACTTTCCACATTTAAAGTACCAAATCTTGTTTCACGATATTCAGGTTTAAACCAGTAGTCTTCGCACCTTCGGACGATTTAAGAGTTGCCGGGGATTGGAATTTGTTGGAGCAAAATTCTTCAACGGGGAGCACGCCCTTACTTATCCCCAACCTCAGTTTTCTGACACGAGTGGTCCAAACAAGCAATTAAGCTGACAACCCCACTATTAACAGTTAGACTGCAATTGGTAAACACCCAATAGTCGCCTCTTGCGGCATATTGAGTAAACAGCTTCATTATTCTTTAAAACCGATGAAATGATATCATTTTGTTACGGGGAGCACGCATAAACAAATCTAAACTTTTTAATTTGTGCATTCTAATCGCAATTGCAGGGCAGCTTTAATAACACTTTGATCATGATCACGTTCAACAAGATCAAAGGAACCTGAATTTCTGTACACTCTTAGCAGAGCTGTAGTGTCTCGATCTTGAGACACTTTTTTTCAATCTCGGTTTCAAAAGTCCGAAGTCTCGGAAAATGGGCATGTCTCGGCCATATTTAAAGGTTCGTTTCAAAATTGAATAAAGTAAGCTAAATTTCCGACAGTTTTGCTTTTACTGTAAAACCCACATTAATTTTAACTTATACTGAAAAAAAACAGCTTTACTTACTGTTGTGTTATGGTGAGTGCGTGTATCACGATATGTAATTATTTTAACGCATGTGTTACGTTTTAATATTAAATAGCTCATATCCTGGTATATTGCAACGTGTTTGAAAATTCATCAAAATGTCCGAAATTTAGTGTTAAAAAAATTCATTGAACGTTTGGTTTTAAAGCCTTGCGTCTCGTCACCTTCAAGTCTCGACTTTTTGCGATAAGTTTCGGTCTCGCAACGTCAATGTCTCGTCTCGGTCCCAAAAATTTTAGCCGAGACTTTAGCTCTGCTTCTTACAGGCAACTCTTGGCGGCCGCAAAGTTCTATGCATTTTATGAGATACATGCGCAATCGATTTTCATCTATTAGAGACAAATACTGTAAATTCACGTTAAGGTCTTTAAATTATTTATACATTTTAAGTGGAAGCTTCAGCTCCCTAAGCCCCCTGGATCTACGCATTATGATGACACATTATAACGTTGGTAATATCTCCCGAAAAAGCTTTAAACCGTGTTTCCATGGAAAGTATTTTTTGAGAAAATAAAGAAAACAAATTTTAAAATTAACCGTTTGTAATAACACCACTTTACCTCCAAAAAGACTGAAATTTCTCCAAGTTGATGTCGGGTGCTGAGCTTTGTTTAAGCAAAAATACGCTTTCTTCCGTTAAAAAGAGTGATCTTTGAAATATTATCTGAGGTTAATCGTCATCATGACGTCACCAACCCCCTTAAAATACTCACCACTTGTGGTGAATATTCGTGCCAAGATTCATGCTTGTAGGTGCAGTAGTTTCGGAGAAGTTAAAACGCACACACAAAAGCAAAATTGGTTTTTATAGCATAGATGCAGACAAGATCGTAACTTAGAAGCTAGCGTCTTGTTTAAGTTAGATCTTAAATCCTAACACATATGACACAAAGAAATGTAACCAAGTATTTACTGAAGTCGAGTTGGAAATTGAATTAGAGCACAGGCACAAATAATAACGCAAACAAAATACTTAAAATGCAATCCAAAAACGGGCAAGTCGAAGTTTTTCGGTGGTTTTTACAGCTTTTGTCTGTCTTGCGCAATACAATTTTTGTGTCGTTTTTTGCGTTGTTGCATCTTTGGAAGACGAATTTTCTAGAAAAAAGTTGGGCTTGCTTGCAGTGTTTGTGGCAGAAATGCAAAGTGCCAGCCCTGCAGGTTTAAAGTAGATCTTAATATGAACACTGGTTGTGTTTTGCTAAAAGTTTGAAAGTTGTCCAGTGATGAGAAGATAAAGGTAGCTAAAATTAATGGTATTGTAAGTCAGGGGGTTGCAATTAAAAACAAATGCATTGTTAAACATTATAAATTTCAAAAAGCTGAGTTAATAAAGTCTGATCATTTTCTTGAAATGATTCGAGATTTTTAAAAATAGTTTTTAGCTTTAAAACTTCATTTTTGCTCAAAAAATCCAAAGCAAGCGAAAATCTTTTTGATTTGGAAATAACATCTAGAATCTCGACAATCTTTTCAGCATAACCTTCATATAGTTCTTCGAAAGAATGCAGAGCAGTTATCACATCACCCAGCATACAATCTCCTTCCAAGCATTTCTTTAAAGCATCACGTTCGATTGAAACAAGATAATCAAATTTAGCTTTAGCTGTACAGCAGTCTCTCTTAAAAACACGAGAAAATTCAAATGCATTTTGTGGTTGGCTAAACGATTTTAATTTTCCATCTTCACATTGTTGTTGATTTGGCATCACTTGGAAATTACTTTCAGCAATATGATTCCACTTTTGATAAGACATACCTCCAATTTTATCATTTTTATCGAGAGGCTTTAAATGGGAAGCATCAACAATATCTCTGAATTCCTCATAACTTCGAACTTTTTGATTAATTGCTCGAAATTTAGCATCATTTTCTCTTTGATATTTTTCTTCTTTAGCTAATGCATGTGACACTTCATTTGCGAGCTTTTTAAAATCAACATCATCATCAATGCTTGCCATAGTGAAAAGATGTTAATATAGTTAGAAGTTATTGCATAAAAATTATGGTATAGGATAAACAAAAATGCTCATGACGAGCATAGAACTGTACATCAACAAACGCTTATACCGAGGATAAAACTCTACAAAAATTAGCAGATAAATGCGGTTTAACTTAGCACAGCAGCCATTGTTATGTGCAAATCATAATTCTCAAATGTATATAACTGTTGGTAAATTCCGAAAATTGTTAAGTCTCCATGTCTGCTGGCATCCAAAAATAGCCTTGTTTTTAATGTTGCTTTTTTGAACAGTTTTTTATGCAGACTTACAGTAGTATTACCTTATGGCAGTGAAACTAAGCATACTGACCTTTTAATTCATATAGTTTAATATTTGCTCCTTGTACTGCTTATGTTGTATGTTATAGTCAAAGAAACAATGAATGGTGCTGGTTTAGTATATAATCTACCACTACCATGCATAAGAATATTTAACTAAAAAAAGAATTTATTTCATACAATCATACATAAGACTCCACATAAGAAATTATGATTGATATACAGTGCAAATATCATTTAAAAAAGAGACAAAAAGATTTTCTTTATTAGGGCGTAAAATCTTCCAGCAAATAAAGGGCAAGTGCGATTGAAATGTTTGCATTGGAATTCCTCTTATCTTTTTAAGAATACGAATTTTAGCTTCTAGCTAATCATTTCAAAAAGAGACAACAAGATTTTCTTCATTTGAGCATAAAATCTTCCAGCAAAGAAAGTCTAAGTGCGATTGAAAGTTTGCATTGAAACTTCTCTCATCTTTCTAAGAATACGAATTTTAGCTTCTAGCCAAGATTGTTCAATGTTTTGCGTATGTGTTCGATCTTGAGGATGAATATAGCTTTGCTGGTGGTTGACGGTGGAATGATTGAAATAGCGATTTCCAGTTGAGTAACCTGGCCATTCATCTGAGTGAATGACAGAGCCTTCTTAAACTTCTCTTCGAATAATTGGTTTTAAAGTAGCTTGGTCTCTTTTTGCAACATAAAAATAGCAACAATCCAAGCCATTTTTAAGGCCAAAAACCCACGGCCCATCTATTCTTTGCCTGTGATTCCTGTTGTCTACATCTGCTTCACTGTCAGTAGATTCGGCTCTTTCATCACCATTAAGAAGATGACCTTGATTATATTTTCCTCCAGCAAAGCGTGCTTTGTCTATTTCAACAGGATTTACTTCAGTTCCCACCATTTGACCTCTCCTATTGACAGACACTATTGAAGAGCAAACTTTTCTGCACATGTTGAGCCAATCACATATAGTTGTCCTGCTTCTTCCAGTCATTTCTTCAGTTAAATCAAATGACAAATCCTTTACAAAATAATAAACCAATTCCAAAATATTGCACAGCATCAGCTAGCAACTGATCTTATTATTAAGATCAGAGTAGCTGAAGAAGATACTTTCATGGCAAACAGATCCAAATGTCTGGCACCCCTTCTTTGTGCAGCAGAAAACAGGACAGCTTTCACCTTTTATTTTTTTTGCTTTTGAGCCATTTCTCCTCCACATTTGCTGCAAGGAGCAATATCAACTAGTTGTTCAAGAAGTTGATAGCACCTAAGAAATTTCGTAGCAGTTATTTCATCTTGGATGACTTGTGTGCACAGTTCTTTAGCTCTAATCATGGGCTGACTTGATCTGGAGTAAATGTGGTGCACAGATGCCAACTACCCTGGTACAAGTAGATCTTAAACTGCAGCAGTTTCCCAGTAATCTGTCTAATCTCTTCTGCAATTTCGCTCTTATTAATTTTGTAAACCTTGCACCTAATTAGCAAAGGAGCATACGGGCGTAAGGGGCATTAACAATTTATTAAAATGAATATGCCAGGAAACAATAATGAGTATACCACCCAACCAATTTAGACAAGACCTCCTTACGAACGTATGCTGCTTTGCCAATTAGGTGCAAGGTTTGCAATTTCCTTATCTTTGCCTATAATTTTCAAATCTTATTAATTTTGCATTTATCTATTATCACGAACTCTCGTATCGTGGCATTGTTTTAGGTAGATTATAAGCTGAACTTGAAACATTGCAATTTATCTATTTTCACGTATTCTCTTATCTTAGCATTTTTTAGGTAGATCACAAGCTAATCTCTCTTATCAATTTTGCAATTTATCTATTATCACATACTCTCTTATTGTGGCATTTTTTAGGTAGATCACAAGCTAAACTAAAACATGTGGGTAGATCACATACTAAACCTGCACCAATAAATGTGAAATTTCATGGAGAATAATGGAAAGAATTGCCAAGTAAATAATGATGTCAATTTGATGATTTTGCAAATCAGTGTTAGGGTGTTGGAAATTATTAGGTTTGTTAGAGCTAGGGTTAGTCCAGAAACTTTCTTCATTTTAGTTGTATTGCAGTCCAAAGATCAGTTCACACAGATGATAAGTTTAAAACAAAAGTTAAGATTGCTTAATAAGAGTTAATAAATAAGTTTGTTAGTTACAATTCCTCCTGATTGTATGGTGTTCACATAGAATGCTTTCATATTTTTCTACTTTTGACTGCCATTTTTTAAGGATACTTAAGATGCCATACCCAAATACCACTCACTACTACACAATGAAATAATCAAACTCATCTAACTCAAAATGTAAGCTTGAATGCAAACCCCAGTTCTTTCGACCATGTCACATGTGACTTCATGTTTTGAGGGCACAACTCACAATCTTTCAATTACAAATCGAACACTCTTCCACTGCGCCACACTGTCAACAAATGTCACCTCATTGTCACCAATGAGAAAAGTTTGTGTTGTATTGCTAATTCTACACTCACCAAAAGCTGCAGCGCCAGCTAAAAACAGATGCAAATAAGAGGGAGGTCTTATAGCTTTCTTCCTGATATTTGCTTTGGAATAAAAAATCCAGAGAATGCTGACATACCAATACCAAATTAACGGATCAACTTGAATGGTATTGCTCAAATCTATTGCAAAAATCTATAATTTGCAAAGTTTTCACTGCCTGCTGGAGGCTTTGTCAGTGAAGTCTGGAAACTGAGCTATGTGTTTCATTGTCATTTTAAAAATTGCACTGTCAAAGCTGTCAGCAGGCAGTGAAAGCTTTACAAACTTTAAGTGTTTGCAAGAAAATGGACCAATACTATTCAAGTTGATTAGTTTAAAAAATAGATGTCTTGATCATGTGACATTTGCATTAGACATCAAGTTTCACTACAAAAATGATTCAAAACTGCAATAGCATCACTTTATTAGGTAGGCTGTTGCTCAGCTGCTATTTTAGTAAAGTGGTTTTATATGAGATTTCTTTGGATTGTCACCCATAACAAAACTTTCACTGTTGGCTACTCCTTAGCACTATCACATTGCACCATTGCCTTATAATGCTACTTTTGAAACAACTTGGTTGAGTGGATTGAGTCTCATTCATGGTGATAGCGATGGTGAGTTTGAATTTCACAATGGTTTCGAGGTGGAATTCTTGGAAAAGTCACTTTACTGCAATTTTCCCTGGTTGGTGGCAGACTTGTAGCAGAAATGCAGTGCAAGCAGTACCAGTAGCTCCAAAGCTGCTCTGAACATAAGGCGTTCTATGTACAACCGCAAAGGTTTTCCAGTGACTACAAGACCAAAAAATATGTGACAATGTTTGGTAATTTAATGTGCAGTAATGTACCCCAAGTTAACGTTAGCCCATTGATGCTTAAAAACAGAAATTTTCTGCCATTAAAAAAAGATTTCTGTGTGACTAGCTAAACTTTTGCATTTCCATTCCAGCGCTAGCTTTAAACTTTAGCAGTGTAATGAAGTCGTTAGCTATCTACCGATATACCAAAAACTTTGCATTTTGCACTTTATTTCAGGATTCTTAAACTGCATCCCTGATCTGTAATTCTTCGGTGTGTTGGTGGGTGGCCTCAAAAATAATAAATGCAGCTTGCTCACAGTCCTCAATTCATTAAGTCCCAAACTTGTACCTCTTTTGCTAAGTGCCTGACTTGAAGCAGCAAGTAGTTCAGCCGTAACGATTTTCAATTTGTTGTTTTCATCTTGACAACCGCACGGTTTAGCGGAACATTAAGCAGATTTTGGCTCACCAATTGCGAGAAAGGGCAAAACTACACGCAAGCCTGATTTGCTTTCTTTTACGAAGAATTTTCCATAAATTATACATTTAAATATTTTTCTTGTTTACTATGCTATCAAGTTTTAATCAGTTACAACATTTATAGATCAATTGTAATTAACAAAGTTTCAAAATTGAATCTAAACGGTTGGGTCAAGATCTGAATGTAACAATTTTTGATTGCTTTGCTTACACATCAAATAAAATAGTTGTTTCAAAAAAATAACAGGTAAAACGTCTCAAATTTGTCAATGCTAATGTAAAAAACATAAAATTATATCTTTTTTGCTCATAGGTGGCCATGTGTAGATTAGCGCTGGACCAAAATAAACTGAACTAAATGGCTAATTTTTAAAAAACATATTACTTTTGGTTCCAGTATTTTTGTTTGCAGACCATCTAGCTTCTTCAAATGTACCAGAATTACAAACATAATGTCGGTGGGTTTTGCCCAAATTTAGGTACATGTTGATTCCACATCACATTTTCTTTCAAAAAAGAACAAAATTTCTCTTGATTAAGCTTAGCTTAGCCAAGTGGACTACTAGCGCTGCGGGCCCAAAATAATTATTGGATCCCCAATTTTTTGAAACTTTCACGCTCCCGATTTCAAATGAAGTTCTTGATTGAAGTCCGCATTAAAAGTGTGGCTTACAGTGACCCTGAGTTTTTACGCATTTTACTTGTAGGACCTCCATAACAAAGGTAGTCAAGCTAGCTCAACTTATATCTCACCCACAAAGCATTTTTGTATAATTCTGGAGGGATCTCCAAAGAGATATTGTTCGAAAGAGTTAACATTCTGCCCAGAATCATATTCAAGGAGATCACCATTGTTCAGTAGGGCCATGCTTTTTCAAACAAATCAAAAAATCTGCCTCATTCGCATTTGTGCGTGACTGCCAACAGAAAAAATTTTCATTTTAATTCTATCCTAAATATGCCCAGTTTTAACAAAATGATGAGTAACCACAAAAAAATCTTTCCTGCGCCTGCAATTAGTACCGCGTACCTTCTTTCTCAAGACGAGCAAACCGGAATACTTTTTTTGTGTGAGTTCTAAACGCAATTTGTCGTAGAAAAGCATTTGCTTACTGGGAAAATAGAAAGGAAACAACCGTAATCCTCTTTCGATTTCAGAGGCAGAAGACATGAATATTGGATTCTGGTAGATCTACTTGTTCCATTTCTGATTGGTGAGCTCAACGACCAATTATGATGTCATATCTGCTTTAAAAGTAATTTTTGAATCTCGACTAAAGTTTTTTCAAACAAAAAAGATATCGTAACAGAAAAGTTTAATAAACACGCTCTAAATCTACAGACGATGGGTTATAAGGGAAGATGGGGCAGGATGGGACAAAAAGTTGTTTTTGGTGATTGCGTTTTTATTTGAAGTCAACGAACAATGAACACTTGATGTACAAAACTACACTCTATTGTGAAGAATATAACAAGGTTGAAGAACACGAAGTGTATACATGCAGCATAATAAAACGAACTAAGAAAGTGTAAATTTTTTGGCCCATTGTACCCCAGGTGGGGGTTCTGTGGGACAAACATTGGGGAAAAGTAGGACAAACTTCTGGTATTGTTTTAGTTTAGCCTACATCAAGCAACGAAAAGTCGTAAGTAAAGTTAGTGATAATCTTTGTTTTATAGTTAATCCGCATTGATTGGGCACAGTTAAGACAATCTTTATATCACAATGTTTTACTGAAGCCAAATCTTCAACTGACAGTTGGTCTAAATACCACTTTAAAAACACAGCGCATTTGTATATATTCTCCTTAACTGGCCGTTAAAATGCTAGTGTGATAACAACCACTGTAGATGATAATTTCATAATATGATAATAATTGCCCTACAACAACTATGTCCCACCGTGTCCCAAATTTTTTGTCCCACTGTTTCCTCGCCTGTACTTGCCAGCATTCTTTGGGGTTTTTGCAGCAGCGTCAAACCTGGCCTCTAATTGTAATGCGGCAAAATATATTGAAATGTTTTGACTAATCAAGGTATAACTTTCAGCTACAAACACTAGTTTAATCTTTGCGAAATTGCATCCCAAATGCATCATCAAAAATATGCTTTTTCCTTTAAAAAACGTCTTCACTACCACAACTACAAGCAATGTGCTTCACAAAGCAAAATGAATATAAAAGTGTAACTGCTATTTGGAGACTAAACATTCAGCAAACGGTGACCTTTCAGAGTTTCCCATTTTTTCTATAAAACGGTTTGTCCCACTGTCACCCACCTTCCCCAATTCATTTTGTTTGTAGTAGGGTTTTTGCATTAGTTTTGAAAATGAAGTGCGTCCTAAACATTATTTGTAATCTGTAGGAGACTAAACATTTAACCGTTTTTATTGAATAGGTTAATTAAACAGTTGATTGAAATCGATTTCGGTTTTCAACAGACCATCTTCAGTAAATCTTATTCAAACAACTCCTTTAAATGAGTAGGCTATAGCCTAGCTCTGGAAGGCAAGATTGAAGTTTAACAGGAGAGATGGCGGCGCTAAATCAGCAATTGTTTTTAAAGATACAGAAATTGAATAATAAGTGAAGCGCCTAATGCGCTATTCCATTTGTAATAAAATTTGTGATTTTGAGGTTGTGGCCACGCCTTAGGTCTATATGTTTCGTTCATTGTTTAAGCGTAGCCAGGGGGCAAAGGAGACTAGCGTTTGCTCTAGTTTTTAACCTTGGCCTCGGTGGTTGTGTCAAGTTATTTTCAATCAACACAGCAAAAATATCTACCTTACTGTACAATTTTATGTAGGGGTGTTGTTTTCTTTTGATTTTCCCATAAACTTTCCCAAGTCCCTGCTGACTACCCTTTATGTGCCCTGCTCCCTGCCTAAACGTACTCATAAGAATCAAAAAGAGATGTTGCCTTCCCTCAAAATTTTAGTTTTGATCGCGGTAGCTCTATGAAGCTATTATTAAGCAAAACTGCAAAAAATTTTTTACCAAAAATGGCGCGATTTTATTTCGGCTGGACTCGCCATCAGCTACGGCGAGTTAAAAGGTAAGCTACTGTTAGTGCATGCGGCTGTGCTGGCTTCAACGGTCAAGCAATTGTGCAAGCAGTAACCAAATGATGTTACAGGAGACAACAATTTTTGTAGTCTAACTGTAACGGGTTCGTGAAGCAGAGACCCTTGGGGTAGTCTCCGAACCCGAGACAGATTGCCGTGAAGCTGTGCTGGTACGTAGATGAAACGCGCTTTTCTTTCCTCACGCTGATATTGTATTGTCTGCTTTTCTTGAATAAATTTTTATTATTAACACAGTACTGAAAATTGATACAAAAGACAGATGGGGTGGCGTTGTTTAGCGACGTTGGCGTTGTTTAGCGGTTTCAAACTAGTTTTTGACCCCAAGCACCTTATTCCTTAACACAGCTTCCACACAATCACGATCAACAAAAAAGAACAACTTATTCAACTTTCTTCAACGATGTTATCTACAAGCTTCTCCTTTGCGATCATTTTTCGACTCAAAAGCACAGGCTTACAAACTAGGTTTCCGATCCGTCTTGTTGCGCGTCTACTTTGAGAATAATGAATCAAATAAAGTGTGAAAAGAAGGCAATTACTACTGCGTCGCTTGAGGGTCAACCTTGCCAAATCTATCAACTAATCAATAACAAACGATACTTGGAATAAAACACACATAACGACACAACGCGGGTTCGAATCGCAGGTTGCCTACGCAAAAACTAGATTTAAAGCATTACATGTTGCCAGATATTGTAACAATATTTACACTAACTGCAATTGTGTGCTCCTTACTCAATTGATAAAGATTTGTAATGCTTGCAAAAAGTATGATTTCACAAACTATTATTTGTTCTTTCCAAAAAATGGAGAAGAAAACAAAAGTCAAAAATGATGGTAGCCACAAATTGGTATCGGTACTTCTTTTCAAGATTACAAGAACAAACTATTCTGTACTAGGCCTATTTTATGACTTAACGCCCCCCTTTTGTATTTATGTGGTCTTAAGTTCTGATTGTGGTATATGACCTGGTTCCGGCACAGCGAGAAAAGCTGCCATGCATTCCCCTAAAGTCATGCTGTACGCCAACACACCCACAAAAAACTTTCAAGTAAAAATGTTTTCTTTAGGTTTAGTTTTACGTATTAATAGGCCTATTGTTTTCTTTTACTTTATTTTTGAGCTTAGGTTTTTCGTAATTCAACTTTGCCCCCAGTCCAGACCTCACTACTTTAAATTCAAGATTAGTCTTGCTAACAATCAGCCTATTAAGTAAAATTTCACTAAACGCAGGAAGGGTACCAAATGTGAAAATATACACAAGCGCCAAAGTGACTCAAATGTCGATCTCTCTACTCTTAAACTTGAAGCATTCTTATTCACAAAAAGCGTATCGTATAGCATAACAGATAATCTTCTCCAATGATAACTGATCAATAAAATTCACCTACAGGTAACAGAAATATGTTTCTTTTTCACTACTAGAACATCATGGAAAACGCTTTCTTAAAGAAATTGGTTAATAAGTACAGCCGCTGCCTACTTTTGTTTTCACTTAAATGGTAGCACGCAGCATTGTGACGTCACAGAGGTTTTTTTGTAGCGTTCAAAAAAAAGTGGAAAAGATGCTTAAAATTAGAAAAATCTTGAAAAATAATTGCTTCTTGCTTAGCCAAAAAAAGCTCAAATTGTTGTAAAATTTTTTATCAAAAGCAGCTTCTCAATATCTCCCAAAAAAGCTTTCAGCCGCATTTCTACGATGATAATTTTTTTTAAAAAATGAAGAAAACAAATTTTTCAGTCAAGTTTTACTAGTGATATTATCTTACACCGTAGAAAGGTAAAACTTTTGCAAGTTGCTAAGTTGGCGGCTGGCTTTTGTTTGAACAAAGAAATATTTTTCTTAGTCAATCCCTGCAAATTAAAAAATTATCCCAGGTCATGAGGTTATTATGATGTCACGAGCCTGCATATGTTACCAAACCCCTGGAAGTGATGAATTGTGGCGAGTTTCATGTTTATAACCCCTGCAGTTTGGGAGTAATTAAAGCGAACGCACTTACAAACACACAGACAGAAGTTGGCTTCGCAATACAGACTCACATGTACGTTTCAACGAATTGTCGTAAAAGTCTTATCTGCGTGGGCGGGATTCCATTGAGATTTTAAATAAATTTATAGAAGGTCCCTGCAAAGGGGTTACCTCTGGATTTGATTGATTTGTTAACAGTCATGAGAACTTGGAACTGCGTCTTCATTATTACATCAAATAGGCCGGCAAACAGAATTTTTGTTAAATGAAAAGAAAATCAATCTCCCTTTAACTTAGATAGAACAAACTAAAACTACAATGGTTATCATGTGCATAAGCAGTAGAGTGTAACCAATAAAGGTTACTTTTGTTCTCCACCTGTTTCAAAAACATGAAGTGGTTAGGAAGGGGGATTCAGCATCCTAGCATCCTGATACATCTTCGCTCGTTAAAGGCAAGGGCGTAGCCAGAAAAAATTGAGAGGGGGCCAAATTTTGCAACTTTTAATGTGACGTCATTTACTTATAACGGCGTATTCACGTAATATCTATGAAAATGCAAATTTTATAGAATTTCTGCCTAGTTGCAAACTGGCCGCTAAATTATGCAAAATTTCTAACGCTTTCTTTGAAAAGGTCAATTAGGGATAATTTTTGATAAGACAATCGTCACACAATACATTGTTGAGCCAGACACACCCATCTGTCATTTTATAAACGCGTTCGCCATTTTATTGGTTGTTGAGAATTAAATAGCGATAAGATACAGTGCGTACAGTAGTGTAGGTTACTAGATCAGTAAGTGCTCAGCACATGTGAGAATGTCGAAATCAAAGTTGAATAAGTTTTACTTCCAGTTGATCACGCTCAGAAATCAATTCGTCGTCGCTTTTCGCCAGCCATGGTTGCCAATATTCGATTGGTCTTCTCATCTGCTCTTTCGTGATGGCAGTAAAGCCCGCACAAATCAGAAAAGCGATCTGAGGTCATATGTGAACGTAACCAAGTTTTGACTCGCCTCATACACGAAAATCGTTCAGTCTCAACAATTGTTGCGGGGAGTGCCAAGATAATCTGTATGACGTTGCGCACACTTGGATAAGCTTGGGCGCTCAGAAAAAGCTTGGGCAAGCTTTCCTGGTTTACTTGAGGGGTGAGAGAACTTCTCCACAATTTTACTTCATTTACGAGGTTGTCCAAGGAATATAAGCTCTCAATGTCATTGATGTTGGTCGGATTGTTCGGAGGCAAGATAGAGAACAACGCAAAAAAAGAAGGGGTAACTTTAAAACGTTCTCGAAGAGAGCTACTTAGATCATCAATGCACGGGAGGAATATCGAACGTTGATAGTATTGTGAGGCCGATTCTACTTCAACGTTATTACGATGAACTTGGATTCCAACAACTCAAGGCACTGAAAGCTGTTTCGTGCCAACTGCTGCACAAGCCTCATCACAAATACTAGATGCAACTGTGTTGAAGTCCACCCGGTCTTGATCGAGGACGCTTTGAAGAGAAGCAATAAGACTTTTTACAGAAGGTACACTGACTCCAACAGACTGAAGCTTTCGCGCTAGTGGTTCCATAAGTGCTGAGTACCGCCCAATCAAACATATGGCGTATGTTACACTAGGTTTTTCGAGAGCAGCTTTTAAGGAAAGAGCTTTCGCTCGTGTCTCACCGCTCGCGTCCTCCATCAATGAAGCAACAGCGTCAAGTATAAGCTTGAAGTTAGCTTTAAATATCCGGATGCTGATGTATTTTTGTGACCACCTGGTAGGAAAGAATCAATGAATATTGACTCCTAAACTTGAGCGCCTTTTAGGGCTTTCCCGAAAGAAACGAATAATTTCCCTGATGATGTCGCAGGTGCTTCTAACAATAGAAACTCTACTCTGGTCATTAATGACCAAGTTCAAA
The DNA here is from genome assembly GCA_963675345.1 of Trididemnum clinides. Classification (NCBI taxonomy): domain Eukaryota; kingdom Metazoa; phylum Chordata; class Ascidiacea; order Aplousobranchia; family Didemnidae; genus Trididemnum; species Trididemnum clinides. The sequence goes on along the minus strand of OY776297.1, from coordinate 12,746,262 downwards.
CATTGTGCAGCACAATGCACAAATATTGCTGGGGGATACTTTTTGCGAATGCGTTTTTGAACTCCACTCACATGACCTGTCACAGTTGATGGACCTTGTCCAACAAGCTTTCGAAGATCAACGCCTATTCTGGAGAGGTGAGCCAGAATAGCTGCAGAAATAGATTCCGCAGAAACTGAAGACATTTCAACAAATCCTGTAAAACTCTCTTTCACTTTTTCACCTTTGGTATATCTTAAGTTGTTTTTTTCCCGAAATATCGCAGGATTCATCGGCAACAACAGATATAAACTTTCATTGGCCTCTGCAACGAACTCTTCGACCACCATGGTGCTCGCAATCCCAAGAATCTCTTTTTGAATGGTTAGACTGGTATACTTAGCATTTCCAGCCATCTGAGCAAAGTGTTTCTTCAAAGCTTCGTCCCCAGCATCCATGCGGAATTGAAGAAGCTTCATAAAATTTCCCTTGTCTGCGGAATGCCCAAGCAAAGAAATATTGTTAGAAGCACAGAAAAGAACAGTTTTGACAATAGAAGTCAGATGTTTTTATTTTCTGCTGTTCGCTTGTCTCTTCCAGCGTCTATGCAAGTGTATATATCTTTGCAACTTTCCATGGAGCTAATAAAATCCTTCGCTGCCAATTTTGCTTCTCTGTGGTAAGCGGCCTCTCTGTGAGAAAGAGCCTTTTCGATAAATTTCTTGAAATTTATACAAGGTCTTTTCAGGAAAGCAGCGTTTGCAAGACTGCCATGTGTCAGATGCGCTTGCATCAAGATGCATGTTTTGCATAAACCACCACCACCACCAGAGAGTTGCGTTTAAACAAGCCAATTGGAAAACCTATCATCTTGAATCCACGACTTCAGAAACTTGCGACGATTTGCCGAATGGCATCAAGAAGTAAAACATTTCGTGGACCTTCTGAAGTAAAAAGCCTATCTTTTGGCATCTGTGATCTGTGAGTGAATTTCTAGAACATATCCTAAATCGATGGTCTTCCCCAACATGTATTCTTCATGGCTTTCGAGAACAACTCCAGCCGTATTAGAAGTAGTTGGTGGTTGTAAAACTTCAACATCGTCTTCAACTCTAGCACTATCAACCTGTTTCCTTGCAGAAAAAAATATCTAATTTTGGATGTTTAGTGGGTCGGTTCGATATTTTGCCTTTCGTGAACAACGCTCGTTGCTACTATAAAAATTGCTGTACAAAACTGAAAAAGTGCGAATGCAATTTCACTGATCTAATGTAGTTTTTATCAAGAACGGTTTTAATAATTCAACTTCAATTGCGACGTATAACGCACTATTTAAGGAATTTCAAGGAAACCACTACCACTGGTAGGTTGAACGTTCTGATAAAAGAAGCGACGTCTTTGTAGCACCCGTGCTTTACCGGGTTAGAATTGTGAAGCTGCTTACCCAGCATGTCGTGAGAGGCGACTCTTGGGTACCCGCCACTGGCAGTCCGCCTTGTTGGTGGTGGGGCTACCAGTCTGTAATTTGCATTCATGACTGGTTCGAAATGGGCTGCCGCTTTCCCCCTAGCCTAATTCAGTTAGGTTGACGGCGTGAACCTGGATTTTCGTTCGTGCCGTACTTGCATCCCAAGGAAAAGGAGGGGTAAATCAACCAACCAACCAACGTTTTTGTAGTAGTCCGCATCGCAACAAAGCAAGAAAGCGCTCAGCGAGACGCTTATTTCTTGCCATTACCATAACTTGGAATATCCATTCATCGCTCGACTGCGACACAGAAGAAAAACTTCGGCAATATTTAGTGTGTAAAACGTACACATCTTGTTTTATAAAATTTGAAAGTTTAAAAACTTAAAAAGCCACGCCCTCCCCACCCCCTTGCTAAAAGTCAACAATAAACTCTAATGTACCTGCAGAGGCGCAAAAAATTTATAATTTTGTTTTTTTGATACTGTTTCGTAATTTGACTTAAAAATTCAGGGGGGGGCAATGGCCCCTTTGGCCCCCCCCTGACTACGCCTATGGTTAAAGGTCCTGCATGAGGCTGTTGGGTGGTGTCAACAAGGCTTCTAATTTAGCTTTTGGATTGTACATTATTCAAGTTTTTTAAGAATTTAAATAATGTATGAGGTTTATAATTATACTTAGGCAACGCAACAAAGTGCTAATCGTGGCCATTGGACATGAGTGAATAGAAAAGAATAGAAAAGTAAACATCTCGCAAATTGCCCGGTGTCTTAGCTCGCTGTACTGTAGGCAAGCTTGATGCGCTACACGGTTTATCAAAAAAGTTTCAATATAGAATAGATTTTAGACTTAGCACAATAGTTTGTCCAACCCACACCCTTGACAAACCTATCTGACATGTCCGCGTACCTATTTCGTAAAATATTCTACTGCTGTATTACAACGCCAGTCGTGATTAACGAAAATTTGTGATTTGTGATTGTGATTGTACCTAGTGATTTCAGTAAAGAATTTGTAATTTGTGATTGAACCTAGTGATTTCAGTAAAGAAAAGTTGGGGGTGTTGTAGTAATTCTTCTCTCAGTGAGGTATTATCCAATGAAAAAATCTTTAAAACCGCGTTCGCAAATTTTTTGTGGTTTGTTTTTCTTGCGATACCAAAAGGTTTTTCACGAGCTTTCAAATGCACCCCGACTTCTTTCCTCCATCCATCTCTAAATAAATAAATCGGACCCAAAGTAAAAGTGAACAAGCTTAGACAGCAGATCTACACCAACAATTTGGTTTGTATCGATGACTTATGTACCTGATAGCATCATAGTTATTTAATTCATAATGTTAGCAGCCTTATATCGGTTGAGCAAAGTTAAAAGTCATTTTTTGTCCCAACTAAAGCCGGATGTCTATCGTGACAGCTACACATTGTTCCGCTTTGCTTGTAAATGTGTTTACACAACGATTTTATACGTTTTTGTTAGTATTTTCATTGTATAAAACTAGATACGTGTTTTCAAATGATGTTGCTTTTCAATTCACCACCTGGCTCGCTGATCTTGCTTTCAACTCGCTTAGTGGATTTGAAACGAGGGCGTTAGTTAAGCAAACACACATCAAGCAAACAAACATCAGAAAAGATTCAATGCCCTTTTCAACGATAGCGCACAACACTGTCACTATAAATGTCATTACGTGACTATACAGAAAGCTGGTTTTGTATTTCGGCGCCGATAGCAAAGTAAAGTGTTATCAAAGTTATTTCGACTTAAATATTTAATTAATCCCGCGAAATGGGTTTCTAATCTTAGAAACGAGTACCGTATTTTGTCTGAAAGCTGTATGATAAGACCGCAACAACGAAAATTTTTAAATTTCAACTATTTATGAGCAGTTTATTCAATCTACTGACCGAGTATAGTTCAAGAGAAAGACAGATTAAAGGATCCTTGGCAGGTAATGCAGCACTTACCATTCACCAAAGACAATTTTTTGCTTCAACCTTCACAGTTATTGACTAAAACTTTGCTGTAGAGTCACTGTTGCTAGAGATTAGACATTGGTATAATGTGGTGAATGTTTTTCAGTAGTTACGTATTGTTTGCGTTCTTTAGAGGTGATGAGGTGGGCGAGTGCGCGCAAAAGGGTCCATGCCTCTTAAAGTTTTGAAAAATGTGCAAAATTGTGGGAAAGAATGTTTTGTTTCGAGAGATAATCTGCAACTCAACATTTTTTTTCAAATCATTTTGATTTCAGTCAAATCAAAAGTCAAAAGTCCTGTAGCTTACCAAGCAATTAGGCACCTCAATAAATTATGGTTCCGGCAAGGCTGTTATTTGTATCCACATTTATTTTTGCTTGTTTTGATTTTACTTTTGTCCACAACAACACAAAATGAAAGCGACAATAAAATAACAACAGACAAAAAACGAAAGGAAAGCAAGTCAATATACTTTAATGCATGCGCACGAAGTTTGGAAGAAAAAAAATGTAAACAGTTGCGGTCAGGTCATCTAATCAAGTTGTTAGCTCGGCTATCTCGTCTGATCAATTTTGAACTTTATTTGCTTTGAAATCTGTTTTAACAAAGTTCTGACTTTCTTCTTTGTTGCTTGCTGCACTGCTTTCTAATGTTGCAGATATTTATGAAAGATTAGCTATGAGTTGCCGTTCGGATTCTTATATTTATTCTTTCACTGCCCTGGTCGGTAGTATCTGTATATTTATTATCATGCTCAAGATTTTAATTACTCTGCGAAAGCTGTTCTTACGGGAACGCTACGACTTGGGTAAAAGATATGGAACAGGAACCTGGGCTCTTATCACTGCTCCTACTTCGGCCACTGGCCACGGATTTGCCGTACAATTAGCAAAATTAGCCTTCAACATTATTCTCGTTGGAAGAGACATTGAAAAACTCAACAAAATGAGAGATTTGCTTATATTACGTCATAATGCCAAGGCAGGTTTCAAATGTTTATTATTAAATTGTAGTGTCTGCGGTGTATATATTACAGCTTTTCTTGCATTTCAAACACTCCAAAATTTACATACCAATAGCATTTAAATTCCGTTGTTGTTACTTGCTTTAGTTTGTCTGTTAATTGCTGATGTTGTGTTTTATAAGTTGAATATTCTTTTATGATCATTGTCTGTGATCAGTTTTTGATCACCAAGTAAACTTTTCAAAAAACGACTTGTTTTCAGACATGTTTACTGTAAAAGCAGTTCGTTAAATCGCTTGGGCCACTCGAGAACAGCAATTCGTATGTCTTAATGTTTGCGACCAGCGACGTACTCAGAAATTTCTTGAGTGGTAATGCGAGACATTTGTTTTTCAAGGTCGGCGAACGATGAACACTGTGCTCAAAACTGTGCGGAAATAGCCAGTGTTAAGCTTTTTTTGACAAAAATACACATTTTGCTGTTCCTGAGAGGGGGCGCGCACAAGGGCCCCCCTGCGTACGCCACTGTTCGCTACATTATGATCTTACTTAGCTGCAAGGGATTAGGTACGGTACAATACGGCATGGTTTCCGTACCCCACACTTCCGAAAAATATCGTAACGGAGTTCTGTACTTTACTAAAATACCGAACCTAATTTCGCACCCTACTTTTCTACGAAATTTAACCGTACCGTACCCAATCCCCTGGTTCTAGATCAATAAACTCATGTGAGGTCAAACTGGTGGCAATTAATTGCATTTTACGCTATAATAACGCAATTTTTGTTACAGCTGTAACGTTGGAACTTTGTATGAATTTTAATTTCAATAAAGCAAGTCTTTCGGAGACTTTAGATTAGGCCTCCGGGAAGAGTACGGTATTCAAAAAATAACACCGTATTTCCGTATGGTCAGTTTCTTTAGAATTTAACCGTACGGAACCCAGTCTCCTGCAAAGCTGTCAGGTTTAAGGTTTCGGTCAAACATTTGATATCTTGCGCTGAATCAAGGTGGTTTTTGTAATTTTAAGTTCCAGCGCATTGCCAAACTTTGATCTTAAAAACAGAAAGAAGACGCTCCTACCAACGCAACGGGATACCAACTTCTTGAAATTTGTTTGAGGGTTATACTAGGTGCTGATTTTTGAACAGCCACAGATTTCACTTTCTAGTGAATCTAGTATTTAATTTAACGTGGTTAATGCACCAAAACTATGACGTCATAATGCCCAATTGACTTCACTTTAGACTGGCTGATAATTTAAAAAAAAGCAATTTTGTAATGCTTAATCTAAACTCTTTCCGCGAAAACGCAGAAGGTACTTTAAAAAATTAATTTGGATGCTTCCAGTCATGGGTGTAACACTTTGTTTGCGGCGTATAAAATAGGATTCTGTAAAGACTTTTGTTTTTTTAAGATAAGTTTAGCATAGAGAGGTTTTTTATATTTTCAGCTTCAAAAAACGGCAAATTTTGAAGCTGAAAATATAAAAAGTGACCTACATTTTGAAGGTCACTTTTTGGAAAGTGAGGATTTTGCTGGTTTTTCAAATTTCTGGGGGCTGAAAAAGTCTGGAAGCACTTCATTCACCTACGTTTACGTCTATGCTTCCAATACAGACTAAAAGTCCAAATTCAGGTTTTATGGCTTCAATTATGGACTTATAGCTTACAGCTGCATTCTGACCCTAAAACAACACAAAATTTGTTCCAGCCCAACTGAACGCTGGAGCAAATTGTCTCGCGATCGAACTAAAAACCTCATTAAAAAGTGATTGGAGGAAATCTTTAATTTAATTTACATGCATCAATTTTTTTACGAAAATTGAAAACAAAAATTTGCACTATACAGGCGCATTAAAGAAAAATAGAAAATTTGTTGTTTGATCAACAGAACTTTACTTTTCTAGGTGCGAACACTGGTCACAGATTTCAGAAATGCCTCTGATGTGAATTTTTACAGCGAAATTCTTCGTCAAGTTGAAGACCTTGATGTTTCAATTGTTGTGCATGCTGTTGGAATGGCTGCGCTTACCAAAAAATTCCACTTGCAATCCGCTGAAAGAAACAGACAGTAAGTTGGCATTTGATGCAAAGATCAAGTATAAAGTTTGTGACGTGATCAAAACATATTGACGTCATAAAATAACCAACTGTAAGGTCCTTGTAGCAGAATGGAACTTGTGATCGGCAAGGACTATACATGATAATGATTAGCTTCTTTGCTGGTCTGAGAAAAATGCGATAAAAATCTAGAAAACCCCTAAAATACACACGGTCATTCTGGGCAATAAAAAGGCCAAAAAAGGTTTGAAATTATAGCAGCAAAAAAAGGCAGATTTAACGTTTTTATAAGCTTTGGAAGTGCATTCTACCCTTCTGCAAAATTGATTCAAAAACTTTGTTTAAACTCTGTTCTCTTATCCTAAACATTTTTTAAGCATGCCATTGCTATCATAAAAATATGCTTTGATTGCTCACATTTTTTCAGATGCCTGATTGTAAATATGTTTGCTCCAGTTCTTCTCAGTCAGGTTTTGATCCCGCGTCTTCAGCTTCGTTACCATAAGAGCGCCATCATTAATGTTAGTGGAGAAAATGCAAACCAGCCCATCCCGGGAATGGCAATTTCATCAGGAGCTAAAGCATTTATTCATCAATTCTCTGGTAAGCTGTAAAATTTGTATGAAATGTCATAAAAGTGCTTTGGTTTTGCGACAAGGACTGCTTGGATTAAATTGTCGGCAACGTAGTCAAATGGCTTTTGGGCTCACAGCGATTGTACGGTCTGATGTTTAAACCTCATTTTTGAGGTGATCCTCAAAATGATTTTTTTTCAGGTGATTTATAAAAGTGTTTTTTAGATGATTCCTAAAAACAGTCCTCTGTATTCGGTGGTTTCAAAAACATCTTTTTTTCAGCAGATCCCTAAAAGCGTTCTCTTTTTCAGTTTATCCCCAAAAAGTTCATTTTTTAGATATGTCAGATATGTCAAAAAAGTCCTCTTTTTCAGCTAATCCCCCCAAAATTGTCTCATTTGAGTAATTCATAAAAAGCCTCCTCTTCAGAGCGTTTGTAAAAGATTTTTTTCTCACGTGTTTTTTAAAATAACGAAAAATAAGAAGCATTCACCTTTTTCAATGCAAATGTTTTAAAAATGTAAGGGCATGGCTTGTACAACTTGCAACACCACCACTTGGAAATGCCTGTGTTTGAATTACACATTCTATCGATAGTTATCTGTGCAGCTTTTTGGTGCATTACTATTCATTTCTTGCTTTATATTTTTGTTGCCGTCAACCCGATTTGTACGATTTGTTAAATCATATTTTAGAAAGCGAGTCCCTATTTATGGAAAAACCGAGAAAGCAGAGAGATCAAAATTCCCTTCTTGTTTCAAAATTTTGTATGAAAACTCTTTTTTTCTCGACAAAGATAGCATCTTTGTCATTCTTTTAATGATTGTTATTTTTAGTTGCTGCGTCTTATGAATACGAAGATAAAATTGACATTATGTCTGTTCAACCACTTGGAGTAAAATTATTAAAGTCACCTGATGATAAACCAGAGAGTGTTTTTGTGAGTAATATTAGTGTTTGTCACTTCTTTTACTTTGTTTGAAAAAGAGAAATTGCAAATTCATTATCCTAATAATGAAAGTTATAAGGGGGCAAGCACAAAACAAGAGAAAGTAAGATGAACAGTGCAGAACAGTGCACCACTGCCAACAGTAAAGTAAGCCATGACTTAAGCTTTCGCTATTTGCTACAGCTGTTTTTTTATTTGTTTAGATAATTGAATCTGAGAAATTTGCCAAAGCTTGCTTGAAGCAACTGGGACATGAACGATCCATTAGCGGGCACTGGATTCATCAATTGCAGTCCTGGGCCTATTCATTAATCCCTCAAGAATTAAAACTTAAATTTTGGGTACAAGTGCTGCTTCCTCAGCAACTCAAAGCGTCATTACCAAACCCAACCATTGGATCAAAAAATAAATAAACTGAATGCAAATTATGGCGAATTCAAAAAGAGGAGCGAAAACACGAAAGTGGAAATGATCTAGAACAGCGGATGAAAACAAATATCTTTTATACTTAGAAAGCTTTTGTTGCGTTTTGTACCCCTGGTATTATTAAAACAAGCAACGGTTTTTTAGTAGGTTATTTATACAGTGTATTTTCGCATGATCGGGTGTTTTAGGTAGTAGATACCGATAATCAAATATCAAGTTGCGTTGCCATTGAAAACACATAAAGAGAGTTTGCTAAGCGTAGATTGTTTTAAAAAGTAAATTCTAATGTGATGAAAATTTATTGCACACAAGCAAAGCAACGAGTTTGGGAGATAATAAAAATCAACTTTGAAAAGTTATGAACGATGATAGACTTTGTAATACACTATTAAAGGAGTCGGTGTCTACTGAGATTTACGAGTGTGGTGCGGAGAAATAAACCAGGTATGAGAACCTTTCTGTTTGATTTGCACCGTTTATTTAGGATCAAGATCCATGATCGTCAGCGAACCGGTCGGTCGACACCAGTCAAAAACTATTTGTTTGTTTATTGCTAAAAGTTGCAACAAATTATTGCTGTGGATAGAATTTTTGATAGGAATGTTGTGCTGGTTTTAACATTTCCTAGCCACTTTGCTGCAAGTGCCTTCACCACGGCAGTCTACAGTCAACGGTAACGAAACCTTCGCTCACGAGTTGTTTGCCGCTCACCAATTTTCCGCTCATAATTATTGTGCAGAATCATGAAATGACGAAATATTGTGACGTTTAAGATGAAACAAAATAACGTACAGTACTTTCAGTCAGGACAGGTTAATGATCAAATAACACTTTCAGAATTAAGGTGAAAATATTTTTATTAGATATGTTGTTGTTGTCACTTGATCTCTTCCGAGCGAAGAGGGAATAGCGGAAGACCCTAGAGACAGAGAATTCGAGTAACTCCTTAATGCCTGGATCAGAAATCGTAAAGAGAAAAGGAGTTGCCAAACAAGAAGCGGCGCAATGAGGCTGCAACAGGATGGCAGAGAATGAGATGAAAGGTGCCCTGGATCGGATGACCTCAGGTGCTGTATAAATAATTCTCAATTCTTCCAATTCTAAAGAGATAAGAGTTTAACAGAAGGCTGTATCCGTTACCTAGAAGACGAAAAAAAACACAACATTAATAAAGAAGAAGTACAAGTTCCTTAGTACTGTAGATAGTTAGGGAACCTGCGTATCGAAGAATTTAGATGAGACCGTACGCTGCAGTTGAGAGACGAGAAAAGTGGGTATGAGAGGTAAAATGAGAGAGACTAATGAAGCTGTAGATGGCTAGAGCAGCGCTCCTCGTCTGGCCAACTCAAGGGCAGAGTCAATGCCCGGAAGAAATAAATGGCCGGGAACCCATTGTAGCCTGATAGAAACGGAAGAGAAAAAAAATGGGTAGTTCCTGTTAGATGAGGCAAAACGTGTAAGATGGAAGAAAAGAGAAGAGGAAAGTGTAGCAACAACAGAGTAACAGTTTGAAAAAGAAAAAGAGATAAAAACGCAGTTTTGTTGGTGCTGCTTTGAACAAGGGAGAGTTTGCACAATGGTGCAGGCTTCAGAAGAAAAGCTTGAAAAATCAGATCTACAGGATAGGAAAATTTGGCCTCAGCGCCACGAAGTGAGTAGTTGGCAAGGACGCAGAAGCATTCTTTGATAGAACGAAAAGGGACAAAGTCATCAGTCTAAATCACAAAATCGTGAGATGGTAAAGTCTAGGTGAGCAAGAGCCACACCTCGGCAAGAAAGAGGAGTGTCAGTGTAGGAACATGGAGTAGAAAGAGTGCGTTCCACACTATAGAAAAGCAAATTCTAACCAGAAGAGAGAGATAGAGATAGAGAGAGATAGAGCAAGCAAAAAGAGTCTCCCTGGGGGAAGTAGAAGAAATCATGAGTAGGTGAATGGACACCCACGCTCTACAGGAGAACCTGGAGAGTTTGCTTTCAATCTAAGTCTGGCCAAACCTAAAATAGGGAAAGGGCCGGCTTATAAAATATGATGATTAAATGAGTTGGCGTGACTCGCAGGTGACGTAAGCACACGCCTGAAAGAAAACAAGAGGCAGCGGGTGATGGCGCAACTGACCGCTTGGCATAAAAATATGTAAAGATATTCCAAGTTGATAACGTTGGAAACCGTGAGAAAGGAAAATCATACTAGTGAAGCATAACTGATAAAGGGCCGAAGAAAAGCTTTATATAGAAGAGAAACAGACTTCTTGAAGGGATCCCATGAGAAGGCAAAGATACAACGTAAGGCCTTGAGACAAAGGAAAAACCTGGCCTTTGGCGAAAGAGCATGTTTTAGAAAGGAAAAAGTGTACAAAAGTGATCTTGAGAAAAGTAGGAATAGAATCGAAGCGAAAAGAAGAGTTGAGCACGGGGAGGAAAGGTTGAAAATTGGCTTGGTGGGGATTAATAAAAAAGAGGGAGACCCCACGTTACCTCAAATTGAGAGGAAGACACCTGTGCTCGGACCAGCGCTGCAGTCGAATCAGGGCTTCTTGTGTGGTCTTCGCAGAAGCAGGTACCGAGTAGGAGGAAGGCCGGATGGCAAGGTTGTCACCACAAATAGAGCAGCTGACTGAAGAAGGCAGAGATATAAGGAAATCGAGGAAAAAAGAAAAGACAAGAGCTGAAAACGAATCCTAACAGAATACCTTGTACTATTCGAACGAGCGACATTTTGTGATTTTGAAAAACTACCCAAGCGTGCCTGACAGAAAGAAAAAATTGACTGAGTCCACGGAACAAGGCAAGGATGAAGGCCATCCGAAACAAGTTTGTGAAAGATAGCGGAATGGTAGATAGAGTCAAAAACCTTTAAAAAATTGATATCAGCAAGAATTGACCTGATAGCCCGGCTTGGGCTTGTTAAACTTACCCAAAATGGAAGGAAAAAGACGAAGGATTTGAATAAAAGTAAACCGACCAGAGCGGAAATTGTCTTGGAGGAGGGAGAAAATGGAGTTAAACTCCAAAAAAGTGTAGACGAGATAGTATGATGCTCTCTACTTCTTTGAGACGCAGGAAGTGAGAGAGATAGGTAGGAAAAAAGCAGGTGAGTCAAGAAGTTTTCTCATCTTGTGGATAAAAGGAATAGATCAAGACTTGCTAATGAAAGGAAAGAAATGCAAAGACCAGAAAAGGATAAAGATGTGAAGAAGAAGATTCATGCCAGTACGAGGAAAGTACCTCAGAACAAGGTAGGGGACTCTGTTTGTGGCGGTGGCAGCGGAAGAGAAAAGACTGAGGGCATTTCCAAAAATTTAGTGGAGGTGATAGGAGAGCACAAAGACAAATAAGACTTCTTAGAACAGGAGGCCCAGTGGAGTTCAGACAAATAACCTCTGGCTCTGCTACGCAAAGCCTACAACTGAGACACTAAAAAGTGAGATCCCACGTTATTGGCATAAACTGATGCCGACTACCAGGGAAAGGACCAGCTCAAAAAATCAGAAGAGGAGGAGGAGGGGGAGAAAGAGGAGGGGGAGGAAGAGGAGGAAAAAATAGAACCATCGATAGATCAAAGGATTGAATCAACTGGTGTGAAATCAGATTTTGGGGAGAGAGAGAGATGAGCATTTCTCGTGCCATGCCTTAGCCTTGGCTTTGGTGATGACGGACGAAGCATGCCACGAGACTGGGATGTAAGTCTGTAGTTCTTCATCACATCTGTGAGCAAAAACAAAGGCCTTGTGTTTTTCCCTTACCCCTCTTTTTATTGCGGAAAAACAACAATGTTGAGGTTTGCGTCTGACGCGGCCAAAAGGAGTGGAAGATTTGGCTGCGTTTAGTGCCTAAAAGAACAAAGACGCAGCACCACAGAAAATAGGGGAGTAATACTCTGCAGATGGTCAGTGCGAATGGTTGTAGATTGCAAAGTCGTCCTAAAGAACTGACTGAAAATTTAAAAAAGAAGAACTCTCATTGGGACGAGAGAGAAAAGAGAGAGAGACCATAAGGAGAACTGGGAGGTAATCGGAATTCAGGTACTGAAACATTTTCCCTGAGCATAAAAAGGGAAGAAAGGAGGGAGGGAAGGAGATGTCCGGAAAGAAGCGACTACCGGAGTAGCAATGAAAAATACTAGGTTTTCAGGCTGATCAAGGGGAAAGTGGTCAAAGGAGATGAGTCGATCAGCTACTTTATCCCACGAGAGTCCGAATTAACTCTGGAGTCCCAAAGAGAAGAATGACAGTTGAAATTCCTCATAATAAAGAAATTTTGTGAGAAAGGAAAAAGAGAAGGAGAAAAGAAGTCGGTTTTACTATCCGCCTAAAGATGGCGAATAGGAAGAGCGTAGATGTTTAAGAAAGATAGCAACGAGAAATGTTTCAGCGAAATATGGATCCCACGTAATTAGAGTAGGATTTAAGCGAAGCCAGAGAAGAAATTTAGAGTTCAGTAAAGGATAGACCCTGTCTCACAAAAATGACAATATCGCCGCTAGCATGCCAGTCATCAGGTGAAAGAAAGCCAGACCAGTAGTGAGTGTAGTGAGATCGCAAAGCAGAATATCCAGGAATTCTAAAAAATGAAGAAGAGTTGAGGTTGAACTCCTCAATACAAATGAGATCGACAGAAAAAAGCAAAACAAGTGAAGAAATCCAACGCTTCTGGTGCGAAGACCTTCTGCATTTCAAAAGAGAACCTTAAACGAATTAGGAAAGGAAGCAGGAGGTGTAGAAGAATAACCGAAAGTGAAGGAGGGTGGGAAAAAACAGAGGTAGGAGTTTGTGACAGTGGCGAAGGAAGGTTGGAAGTGTTTGGGCGAGGGTGAGGGGAAGAAGCTGCATTGTCGGAGGGGGTTGTATGAGTTGTAGTGCACAGAGGAAGTATAGTAGCTAAAAGGTTTTGAAGAAAATCACACAGTGTTGATGGGCTGGGGGCCTGTAGGAAAGACGGAGATGCGGCAAAGAGGAAAGCTAAACTGAAGTGAGCGCTGGAAACGGCTTTAAAATACGGGTGGGGAGGAAGATGCACTTTAAATATGCCCATTTAGAGCAGGTACAGCTATGCACTGACCTGCCACTCCAAATCACATTTCCGGCTGACATAGAATTGGGAAGGATGAGGCTAGGGATTGGATGAACGTTTTTGCTAATCAGATGTAGAAAGAGAATGAGAAGGCAAAGAAGAGAGAGGTAGGAGAACAAAAGAAGAAAAAAGCCGGCGACCTATTTCAGGGGAAGTTAAAGAGAGCAGCAAAAAAAATTGTTTTGTGTTGGGAGGACCTAAGGAGTCTGGGACCATCGTGGAGACCAACAGGCATTTCGTCTCAACCCAGCAAGGTCTTAGACAGTAACAGCACGATGAGGCGGCTGTTGATAGGTGTGGTGTTGGTTTCCCGTTTGATTTGTATATAATTTTGTGGCGCGCGTGTTTGCTGTTGTGTTCTATTGTTGATTGTCTCTTGTTTGTGACGTATGGTATTATAGCTGGTGTCCGTTGGGCTGGTATGCTAGCTGTAATGGATTACAAGCATGTCAGGGCTAGTAACTGGGTGGGATTTAGTTCTATGATTTGAGTTAGTACAACCAAAACGGGAAAGTTAGGGTTAGGATAGAGAAATACTTGCAGGCATAGTTTACTATTGTTGTATTCTGTATTAATGATTGCTGTATTTTGGTTGAATTACGATTTGGTTAAGTTAAGCAGGCGAGCGGCAGTAGGCCTAGCCTTGTTTTTGAGTGTTGTATTGCGATTGAGCTCCCATCGAATTTCTAAGGGAAAGTGATTCCTAGGCAGTGGTATTCTGCCGAGTTTGGTTAAAGAATTTTTTGGTAAGTTTGCTCATAAAGCTAAATCTCTATCCTTTGGTAGCCTAAAACAGCTTGCTGGGTTCGTGTGCAGTTCCCGAAGTATTTTGTGTGTATTTTCTTTGCTGTGATGGTTTCTGTGTATTGCAGATGCATGATTAACGTGAATCTTATTTGTGCCTTTATTTGCGCAGAAACCGTTTCGACGCTGAGTCGAGACGCGTATCAACAAATTCATCTGTTAATCAAGAGCGTTCGAGCGTGTCAACCAAACCGCGCGAGTTCGAAATTCACATGCGGTCTACTTGAAGTTGACATGATAGTAGTTCACATTTACTATTGAATTCGATAATGATTTTTAGGTAATGAAACTTTGCAGTTTTTTGAAATTAATGGCTTGATTTCAATTTTGCTCAGTTTGTTCAACGTCTTGAAACTCTTTGAAGCTCTTGAATATCATTGATTTTGTGCAAGCGGCTCGTGGAAACAAGTGGCCACCTCTGGACTGCAGCAAACACGATCAGAACATTTAAGTTGTTAAGTCATAATGATGGTCTTGATCCGTTGCACAACTAAATTTTTCTTGAAGAAGCACTCTGAAAATTTGGCTGACCAAAACAAAACAAAGAGTAGATTTTTTTGCGGTTTCCCAATGAATCTGGCAGTTGACTTTCTGGAAATAACATTTGGTCACACTTCTAATATAACATTTCGGCCACCATTTGGGTTGGATCATAAAAAATTCAAACCGGTTACATCTTTGGAGTAAACTGCAGACTACATCATACTTGGATGTCAATTAACTACATTATTTATCGATACAAGGTTCCCCTATAGCCTGTGATACAATGGATGAAAGTACAAAACAGTGATTACTTAATTCTTGCCTCAACATTTTACCCAGTGTCATAACGTCATTGCTCAGGTCTGGAATAAGTATAACCTCTCACCCTCGGATCATGATTAATTGAAATATCTACTCATGCAAAGGAATGAAACATGAAAAGAAGCTTTTCACCTGGTTTTGATCTCTTGGTGTTTTAGCCTAAAGTATGAACGTTGTTTGGAAGGTTTACTTTGATTTTGATGTGTATTTTTTGCATTAATATTTTGTTGTTGATGTCTTTAACTTTCTTTAAAAAGCCTCATGGAATGTGATACTTAACCAGGTTCACACCAAAAATCTAATCTACGTAGATCAGCTGAGAAAAAGCATCAGTCCACTTCAGAATATCAAAATCATATCTTACGACTTCCTAGGCGAGAAGCTTCACCATTCCCATTGGGAGAAGCAGAGGTTTGAACCTAGATCGGAAAATGAGGTTTTCAGCAGAGTCCAACAATAGTGACTAAAGTTTGTTTAGCTAGATCGCTACAAGCAAGAGATTAAGTTCAATTGCTAACCTAAAAATCACTAGCATACAAAAAAAATTATATGGAGGTATTGCCATGGCTTTATATGACATTATAATTTCAAGGTCAAGCAAAATCGAATCAGGCAAAAAATGTAATAAAATTATCACGAATAAGTAAATTTGCTTTCGTTTTGCTTTGATTATTTTATTTGTGAATCTAGAAGCGTCTCAAATCTAAACTTGGTTTTATATCTCGGTTGTTTTTGCAAAAACCTTTTTTTTGAGTTAAAATTTGTATCGTACAAGCCTTCTCTATGACGTAATAATGGTAGATCACACCATAATAATAGTGTTTTCGTTCAAGACTGATCTAGAACAGGGCTTACCAAACTTTTGATGGTTTGGAGCCCTTTGAGAGGTCAAACATTGATTGCGGAGCAAAAAAAATTATACAGAGATTACATTGACACTTATCAATTGTTATTCAGTGGCTGAGAACGCGTTGTATTGCCCGAAATTCGGGTGATCTCCAAAAAAAAAAAGAAAAAGGTCATCGCCTCTCTTGCTCTCCCAATTTATGCTTTTTGAGATCAGTTTCATTGGATCGAAGTAGCTTTGTACGCATTGAAAACACTGCGCTGTACATTTGTATTGTCATTGTCAAAAGGGCTTCGCGAGCCGGATAAAAAGCCTCTTGTTTGTACTCTTCGTTTGCGGAGCCCCTTAGCTTCTCTTGCAGAGCCCTGGGGCTCCGTACGGAGCACCTTGGAAAACCATCATCTAGAATATCCTTTTCCTCTCGAAAGTTTTCGATTGCCAATATAACGTAATTTATTAGCGGGTGCTTTTTTTTTTATCATGTGATGTCGTTTTTGAATTTTCTAGATTACGTCCATTCACATATGTAAGGCGACGAGATTTTTTCTGCACCAATTAACAGCCGCCTCAACGTAGTGGTGTGGTCCCCGGCCCCGTTTGGGTTGGGTCGAAATTGCTCTTGGCCTCCCCGAGGGTCCCAGTTACCTCAGGCACTCCCCTTCATTTTTTCGCTGTGCTGCCCCCTGAACGACCGCAGAAGGGCAGCACACAGCTTCTTCAAAATCGGTCGCTTGTTTTCTCTTTTCCTTTTCTCCTGCCCTTCTCTTTCCCTTCTTCGTCTCCTCATTCTCCTCCTTCTGTTGATGAGCGGTAACGTTCATCCCAACCCTGGCCCCATCTTTCCTTGCTCTGTGTGCACTGGAAATGTGACCTGGCGGGGCAAGTCAGTGCAATGCTGCGCTTGCTCCAAATGGGTTCATTTAAGGTGCTCACAACTTTCCTTATCCCAATTCAGAGCTCTTGGCAGCTCTCACTCTTGGAGCTGTCTCCCCTGCCGAATCACTGTGACTCCCTCTTCGGACTCTTCCGACATGCGTACCTCCACTGTGCAATCTGGCCCCGCCTCCGCTAACGCTGCTCTCTCGCCCCACCCTCGTCTCCAAACTTCTTATCCCCGATCTGCCCATTCACTATCTTCTCCCTCTCCCCCTCCACCACCGTCCCTTGCTCCTGGCTTTTCTTCTGCGCCTCCTGCCTCCACTCCCCCCCTGACTCTCTCAGGGTTCTTCAATGGAATGCTGGAGGTCTTCGAGCCAGTAGCACTGAACTACTTCACTTTCTTTCGTCCCATCCTGTCGACCTTATCTGCATCCAGGAATCTAATCTTAACTCATCTTCCTCTTTCCGGATTCCTGGATTCTCTGCTCTGCGTTCTGATCGTACCCACTCCCGGTCTGGCATTCTCTCTTCTGATACCACGCACGCTAGCGGCGGCGTTGTCATTTTCGTCAGGCAGGACCTATCTTTCTCTGAACTTTCTACCTTCACTCTTTCTTCGCTTGATCTCTACTCTGATTATGTAGGGATCAACATCTCTCTTAACAACTCCTCCTCGGTGTCATTTCTTAATGTGTACGCCCCCCTTTTCGCTCCTCCCCAACGGATGGCAGAACCGATTCCTTCTCTCGCTCCATTTTTCCCTCCACCAGATATCTCTTCATTCTAAGGGACTTCAATTGCCATCACCCCCTTTGGGACTCAAAAGTCACTTCCGACCCCCGCGGAAAAGAAGTATTCGACTGGGTCATCTCCTCTGACCTCCTCCCCCTCAATGACCCTGACACACCCACCCTTCTCCATTGCTCCTCTGGCAGCCGCTCCTCTCCTGACATCTCCTTTGCCGCCTTTTCTCTTGCCCTTTCTTGCTCCTGGGAGGTACTACAGGACCTTGGTTCTGACCATCTACCAATTCTTCTATCTATCCCTCTCTCTCCGGTCTATCGCCCCAACGAGCGCCCCCCTTCCTTCAATTTTCAGAAAGCTCGCTGGGATGGCTTTGACTTCTACATTGACTCTCACTGTCCCTCTGCAGAGGAATACTCGTCTCTTTCCTCTGCTGCTCCTCTCTTTACCTCTCTGGCACTGAATGCGGCCAAATCTTCCATTCCTTTCGGCCACATCAAACGCCCTCCTAAAGCCTGGTGGTCTGCGGAGGTGGAAGAAGCGGTTAGTGAAAGACGCAGGGCTTTCTCTGCCGCTCACAGAAGTGATGAAGATCGCCAGGCTTACATCTCCGCTTCTCGACGCGCCTTTTCAGTCATCGCCAAAGCCAAGGCGGAGGCATGGCAGACGACTTGCTCTTCTCTTTCACCTAGGTCTAAACCTAAATCTGTTCACTCTCTTCTTCGCTCTATCGCTGGCTCGTCTTCTTCCTCTCCTAACTTCCCCAACTGTTCGTCTCCCTGGGAATCGGCTTCGGTCTATGCCGCTTACTTGAGATCCCACTTTTCCATTTCTCAGCCAAAGGCTCTGCGTAGCAGAGCCAGAGGCTACCTCTCTGAGCTCCGCCGAGCCACGTGCCATGTGGAGTCTCACTCGTCCTTTTGCTCTCCTTTCACTCTCGCTGAATTTCATGCGGCTGCCTCCAACCTTTCCTCCTCCACTGCCACTGGCCCAGACAAAGTTGCCTATCCCATGCTAAAGCACTTTCCTCGCTCTGGCATGGATTTTCTTCTTCACATCTTCAATCTCTCTTGGTCTTCGCATTTCTTTCCTTCCATCTGGAAGACATCTTCCATTTTTCCCATACACAAGATGGGAAAGCCTCTCGACTCTCCTGCTTCCTTCCGGCCTATCTCTCTGACCTTCTGCGTCTCAAAGCTTTTTGAACGCATCATTCTATCCCGTCTACTCTTCTTTCTGGAATCTAATTCCATTCTTTCTCCCCGCCAGGCCGGTTTCCGCCCTGGACGGTCTACACTTGATCAAATTCTGTACCTTTCTCAGTCCATTTCGGATGGGTTTAACAAACCCAGGCCGGGCTCTCGGACGATCCTGTCTACTATCGATTTCTCTAAAGCTTTTGACTCTGTCTGGCATCCCGCCCTTTTCCACAAACTGATTTCGGCTGGCCTCCCTCCTTGCTTTGCTCGTTGGACTCAATCTTTTCTTTCTGATAGGCGCTCTTTTGTGATTTATCAAAATCACAAAAGTCGTTCCTTTCGAGTCCGTCGAGGTGTTCCGCAAGGATCCGTTCTTGGCCCTGTACTTTTCTCTCTATTCATTAATGATCTTCCGGCCTCTCTGCCTTCTTCCGTCAGCTGTTCTCTTTACGCTGACGATCTGGCCATTTGGTTTTCCTCCCCCTTGGTCCACACTGCGGTGGAGGCCACTCAATGAGCTCTGTTTCGATTGGAGCGCTGGTGTGAGTACTGGTGTCTTCCTCTCAATCCGAGCAAATGTGAGGCCTCCTTCTTCACAGTTGATCCCCACCAGGCTAACCTCCAACCCAACTTTTTCCTACTCGGCTCCCGCCACCGTTTCAATCCCACTCCAACTTTTCTTGGGGTCACCTTCGACAGCACTCTTTCCTTTTCTAAACATGTATCTTCGCTGAAGGCCAAGTTGTTCCCACGTCTCAAGGCCTTACGCTGTATCTCTGCTTCCTCATGGGGCCCCTCTAAGGAGTCCCTCTCTTTTCTGTATAAATCTTTTCTTCTGTCCATTCTCACTTACGCTTCACCCGGATGGTTTACTTTCCTAAGCGCTACTAGTTTCACCAAATTGGAACGCCTCCACCGAGCGGCCAGTCGCGTCATCACCGGCTGCCTCTCCTTCCCTATCCCTCTGCTTCTCTCCGAGGCTTCTCTACCTCCCCTAAAAGTCACCCTGACTCATTTCACTGTTTTATCTTATGAGTGGGCTCTTTGTCTCGCAACCTCTTTTCCTATTTCAGGTTTGGCCAGACTTGGAGCAAAACCAAGACTCTGCAAATCGTCCTGGAGAGCTTTTGCGTCCACTCACCCGCTCATGCTTCCTTCTACTTGTTCTAGGGAGGCTCTCCTTGCTTGCCCTCCCTTTCCTCCTTGGAATCTGTCTTTGTTCACGGTGGAGTCCACCCTTTTCACTCCATGCTCTCGCTCTGATCTCCCTCACTTTCGCCAAGGTGCGGCTCTCGCCCACCTTGACTCTCTCCCCCCTCATGATCTGGTGCTTTGGACTGACGGCTCTTTTCCTTTTGGCAAGGGCGGCTCCGGCGTTCTTGCCGACTGTTCTCTCTGTGGTGCTGAGGCCACTCTTTCCTTTTCGGCAGGCCCAGTATGCTCAAGTTTTTCCGCTGAAGCCTGCGCCATTCTGCACGCTCTTTGCTGGTCTCGGCAGCACCAACAAGTCTTCCATTTCTCTTCTCTTCTCCTCCTGTCTGACTCTCGTTCTGTCCTCGCCACCCTGTCCTCTCCTCCATCTTTCCTCTTATCTCAAACTCTGTGGCAGATTTGGCAGGAGCTGTCTTTTCTCTCCTCCTGTTCTATTGGACTACAATGGGTCCCCGGACACTCGTTTCTCCCGGGGAACGACGCGGCCGATGAGCTGGCCAGACGGAGTGCGCTACTTGCGCCCTCCGCTATCCCTTGTAGTCTCTTTCCTTTTACCTCTCGTATCCACTCTTGTCTTATCTCGGACTGGAGGCGTACTGTCTCATTGAAGTATTTTGACACACAGGTTCCCTCGATTTCCACCGAGGAACTTGTGCTCCCTCGACATGCTCGCTATGTCCTCTCTCGTTTACGCTGCAACGGACACAGCCTTCTTTTAGGTTCTTATCTCTCTAGGATTGGCAGAATTGAGAATTCTTCCTGCAGCGCCTGTGGACACTCGTTCCAGGACACCTCTCATCTCATTCTGCACTGTCCAGCTACGGACTCTTTGCGCCGCTCAATCTTTGGCGACTCTCTGTCTCTTTACTACCTCTGGCCCAGACCCTGGGGAGTTGCCCGGCTTCTGGGGCTCCATGGTCTTCCGCCATGCCCCCATCCCTCGGAAGGGGTGGGGTAAACAACAACAACAACGAGATTTTTTCACATGTAGAGAGAAAGAGAGAGTACAGAGAGTGAAGAGAGCGCGAAATAGTACAAAAAAGCGTAGAGAAACGGATAGCGTGTTATTATGTAGTGGTTTGTTGTGAAAATTGTGGTGGAATATTAGCGTGACAAGAATCAAGTGGTTAGTTGATTGATAGAGTTTTTCTGATTGATATATATAATAGAGTACGTTGGTTGTGTGATCGACGAGTGAAAGAATTTTAAAGTCTCGAAGTATTTTGTGAATGCATCTGTTCTGTTTTTTCATCGAGAAATGCGTGGTTTAAAGTATCGTGGTTAAGTATTTAGTAGAAGCCAATGCTCACCTAGCTGTTATGTTGCAGTCAAAATTAATTATTCGAGCGATACTATAAGTCGCCATAATTTTAAGAAAAAATTAAAGTTGAGATAGAACCAAAATTCTATTTACGCGACATAGATTATTATCAGCTGAAATCTATTGACACCGATTGTTTTTGAAAACTTATTAAAAAAAGTTGCAAGCATAGAAACTATCCATTGATAAGCTTGTCCGTTTTTTCGCTAGTAGGCGCAAGCAAACTGCAAACCTTTGCAGTTTTAGCACCAGAGCCTCAAAACGATTGCGCGATGTTTAGCAATTGTAGTGGGAGTGAAATTTCCAGCCGTTCAGGGCCATCGCTACGGTGCGATGTCCAGCTCTAAAAGATTTGAGATAAAAAGCCGCGCGCACCCTTTTAAAAAAAGTCTATGTTCGAAGCTCAGGCCTTTTGCTATATGAAGGTACGATGAAACAGTGTTTCCCAAACTGCAAGTCGCGAACCCAAGTTGGGTCGTCTGAAAGTTTTTTGGAGTGGCCATGTGCCTGTAGTTTTAAAACGCACTGCAATTAAAATGGTCGCTTCAGTAATTACAAGGCAGGCCAAAATGTGTATTCTGTTTGAAAATACTGTACTCTCATGAGAATCGATGAAGAACAGCAAACAACAACGTCACTTAACAAACCATGCCGGCTGCACCAATAAACTGATTGAGTTTTATGAACGGTAGTTACAATTAATTAAATTACAGAAAGGTGTTATGACAGCATTTACAGGAGTAAATAAGTCTACTGTTTATTCTTCGTATGTGGCATCCTTCCACATTGCAAAGAAAAAATAACCTCATAAGCAGGGGCGGCTCGTAGCTAAAATCGATAGGGGAGCTGCTTCAGAAAATTACTCTACAGGCCTAATTTTTCTCACTATCTATCAGCATTATACACACACACACACACACACAGCTCGCCAGTTGTCCGTCAAAAAGAAACCTTTATTACACCAGCACACAAGGGTCAGTACTGCATGAGCGACAGTTGTCTTTCTACAGCTGCATTGCAATCTACTGCTAATTTCAAACACCATATCACAGGAGCTTTGAAGCAAGAAGTTTTTTATATTTTTTTCATAATTGGGAGAAATGCATACCTATTACTGTTATGTAGCAATACGCGTTTTGAACTTCTTTTCTGACTGGCTCTGAAAAAGCGCCACTCTTGAGCTCAATATTGTGGCATTCACATTTTCAGTAGAAGCTCTTCGATGGCTTTACAGCAAATAAGTTTTTCTTCTTCGCTAAAATACAGAATTTTTTTTTTCTTATACGGCAGAATGTTATTGAAGCTCCGGTTCCAAGGCAGTTTTTGTCTTTGAGCACGGGATGCCAAAATTTCTACTGCTTCTTCGAATAAGTTGATATTCCTGATAAGATTGCTCAGCTCCTCCTGATTGAGTTGCTCTGGAATTGATAAATTACTTTTGGAACACACTTCCACCGCTGTCACTTTCAGAGCTTTCTACCTCTTCATAAAACTCATCATATTCTACGAATCAGTCAGATAAATTGTTGAATTCAGGTACAGGTACTTCCTCACAGTGAGGCACAAGTTGACCAGCAGATTATAAACTGAGTAATTTGAAGTTTTTTTCTTGTGACGATTTAACCCTTTTTGGTCCACCAAACAGACGTAGCACTCATTAAAATAGTTTTTTGGTACTCTCCAAATCATCGGTATATCAAACCTAAGACTATTAAGTGTACCATCAGCCCACTTTCCGAGCTTTTTACATTTGCTTTGCAGACAATATGAGGTGCCCATGGTTTATCTTGGTCACCAAGCGTCACTTTTAAATACGTAACATGTATCTTTTTCACAAAAAGTGATAGCTTTCCTTTGGTTTTTGAAGATATGTTCCCCACAGATGTCAAAAAAACTTGTCAGGATCGTTATGACAGCTTCTTCGTGATAAACTCATAACTCTTAAATACAGCTTAAGCAGTTTGCAAAATTCATTATCCAAAGTACATATGTATCTGTGATTTAGAATAAAAACTGCACTAAAATGTAATAGGCTATTGATTTAGTCACAGGAAAATACATACCGATTAGTTACTAACATAAACATATTGTTAAATTTTCATTTACAAACCCAATTTTCTTTGAAATTGCACAACACTCTGTATTTTCCAACCTTTAGTTATTTGAGTATTTGCTCAAACCAGACTCGTGGTATTCCTTTCTCTGCTACAGAACCATTAAACTTTGATTACAAAATTCACAAAAATATAGCTACAAAATGAGATATTGACATTATCTTCCTTGATAACATAACTAAAGGGAGTACAGTACATGCTGTGAGCATCGCAAAGAAACTGCAGCTTATCAGAATGATAAGCCTACTGTTGCACTCCCATCACCTGGTCTACTGTTTGATCGGGTGCAGTTTGCCGAAAGCCGAGGAACCCATTCGCAAGCTAGACATACAGTACCACAACATACATACAACTAAATGACTTGTGCTGTGGAAAACGGAGTCCGAAATGTTAAATCTCAAAGACCACTTTTATTACCTTACTACTAAAATCATGGAATGCTACATCAAAAATTAGACATATTTGATTACCTGGTAGAGAATGATAAATGCATACTACCTAAGAGGCATTTCCAATGTACCGGTTATTGATAGTTGTGTTCACATTCGACAGATACAAAAGTTAACGATTTTTGTCTTGCCAAAAATGAAAAATACCGATATCTCAAAAACTAGAGCCAATTCGGAAAAACCGATGTCATTTTCAAATTCAGCGGCATCAAAATACCCTTAAATTGTTAAAATATTTTTGGCACTTGAAAAAAATTTTGTTGACCAGTGTAATCAATCCTTGGGTTGTTTCTAATTTGCCAGAACTACTTCTCGGAGTTGCAAAAGAAAATACGGAAATGGCGGCTGAACCAGCAAACCAAATTGCTTTCAGTTCGCTTAGAAAAAATACCTGGAAGTTCAAGCGAGTATTTTTTTTTGGATTGCAATTCATTTAACTTATCCCTCCGTGCCAGAGTTTGTATTTAAAAGACTGATTCCATTTGCGACCACGTGGCTTGGCAAAGAAGGATTGGGCGTAATGAGTGGGTTAAAAAACATCGAAATCGATAAGGTGTGGAACATGAGATGCGCGATTATGTTTAAAGCAAAATCACGCCATTATTTCAAAAACTTGTGGACACCAAGCAAGCATATTCGTCACACGAATGTGAATATTTAACTGTTGAAACACGTATTTTTTTATATAGACAGCTTTATCTTCTGTGGTTCCAATCATTTTGAAAGTTTGGATCAATGTTTGTGACTTACATGTTGAGATTTCCAGTCAAACTGGGATCAGCGTACTAAGCTTGAAGTTCCAAGTATCTGTATATTACTTGGGGTCGTGTGTACTCGCAAACCTGAATTTTTTTCATAGTGGGGTTGCTACTTAAATAGTTAGGGGATTATTGCTCTAAAACCACCCCATTCATAATTTGTGCCTTCTGTAAAATTAAAATTTCCATTTCCTTGCGCATAATCTTAACGGCAGGCTAACATGTGTTTATCCAACTTTTTGTTCTCTTGCAAAAAAAAAATTTGTATAATTGTTTTCTAGCAAAGCATAAATAAAGCATAAAATTGTTTTCTAGAAAAGTTGAGTCAACGAGTATCCTTGTTTTTAATCGGTCATTTTCTGTCGCTCTTCCTCCTCTTCTACGTCCTCTTCTTTGACTCCGTTCCTCTTAGCAAACATTGTGTTTATTTCTTGGAAAGTTTTGTGTTTTGTTTCAGGGACAATCAGAAACACGTAGGTGGCAGCGAAAATACAAACAGCAAGGAAAACAATAAATACATACGCCTTCATTGCTTTCTGTAACAAAACAACAAACAAATCTTGAAGTAGTTAGCAATATCTCAGAATGAGGTAATACTGAAAAAATCGAACTGTCATCACATCAGATCTTTATTGCTATTTACAACAACAATTTATATTGATACTTTTGAAGTTAGCCAATTGTTCAAAAGAAAGGTAATTTAGTAAAGCTTTTTGTGTTGAAATACTATGCGATGGTTTTGAAAGTAATAGAAGTTTAAAAAAATGAAAGATAGAATGTCTTTAAAGCAAAAAGTGTTAAATCTGATGAGAAAAATAAGAAGCTGCTTGAACTGTTGAAGCCATTCACTTGCCACAAAAAAATTCTTAATGCTTAGGCTACAGTTTAAGCCAACCTGAGCAAATTGAAGGTCTGTATGCACTAGTGTACTTGGAAATATTATTGCTTGGAGGTGAGACCATTGTGAAAGCTTGGAAACCCTTCTTTTTTGAGAACAGCCGCTTGAAACCGAGAGTTTTGTTCAATTACAGTAGGTCTTTGAACAGAAGAGAAAATCTTTTTTTAAGAGATCAACTTTTTTCAAAGCCATAGCGTTGTCCCTTTTGGTTTCCAAACAAACATTAATTCCTTTACCTTTCCAAATTTTATGCTGTGGTTATACCGTTTAGAGGGCAGTCACCCTTTATCTCCCCTTTCCAAAAATGCCAATGACTGTGTGGTTTATGAGTGAGGACCAAGTAATGAAGTTAGGTCTTTAAACAACTTTCAATTTCACGATACCTGCATAAACTGGAAAACAAGCGCCAACAAAAAATTCGACGTCCAGTTGAATCCTCCACAACTGATTGCTGAAGCAGCAGGACGTGCTGATTGGCGGAAGAATTCGGTCGTTAAAATCCAAGGTACAGGTCCTAAAAAGTTTTATTGACTACTTTTTTATTGTCAGTATAATTTAGGAAAAGGAACATGATGTAATGTCGTTCTTAAATGACTGGCCCCAGCTATAAGACTACATATGATGGCTTGTGCTCACAAATCAAGCCAGCAGCAACACTGGTCAATGATGGATACATTTTTCTTACCAATCCGTTGACAAATATATTTTATTGATTAATTGCAAGCTGAAGCCAGGGAAGAATGTTTCATATTTTTAATATTACTTGAGGCTCTGATAAGCAAATTTTTTCGTTACAACAAAGGCAATAGTGTAGACTGAGGGGGAAGATAGAAAAAGGACAAGTCTTATCTCTTTTTCCGTAACAGCATGTGTAAAATCTATTTTTAGAAAACTTTTTACGAAAGCCATTGAATGTACGGTTAGTTTTAATACCACTTTTAATAACCGTAGGCGCTATGGACGATCTCATTCAGCATTGTTGTGAGCTAAAAAAGGTCGAACTCACCAGGTCCAATAGCAAATCCAACTATAAAGCCAATTACTCCAACCAGTGACAGCCATGACATCCAAGGTATTGTGCTCTGAAGATTCAGTGTAACTGTCATCACGATGCAAAAAAAACCAGAGATAAGATAACCACCACCCAGAAGGATTTTTCTTCCGGCTTTATCCATTAGGAACACCTTTGAATACACTTTTTCAATAGAGAGGTGACATTAAACAACGGCAAAGCTGTATACTACAAGCGAGTAGAACAATTGCTTTCATCATTCTCAAAAGCCTGCATTAGCAATCATCAATTTTCCGATGCTCAAGTTCGACCGGAACTGTGCTTCACCGGATTAGAACAGCGAAGCTGCCTAATTAGCTTATTATAAGAGGCACATTTTGGCCCCTCACCATTGTCAGTCCGCCTTGTTGGTGGCAACAGTTTGGATTTATGATTGCTGTAAAATAGACTGCCACTTTCCCTCAGCCTGGATTGATTGGCTTTACGTTGGAAACTGGAATTACCTTTTATACCAGCTGTTAAATATTGTTCACGCGTTTTAGTTTGGTGCTGCGCGTGAGTTTTGAAGCCTTCGCCTCTTGCTTCGCTCTACTTTTGATAGCTAGTGAGTTAATTTATTTGGCACTTATCTCGTGTGCTTAAGCTTCAGGCTGCCTCCAGACCGCCTCAATTACATTTGTTTATTGGTTTTGTTATGAATTGCCAGCAAACGGATGGCAGTTTTCACCGTTTTGCTGTTAGAAGATTTTGCTACTTCCCTCGACAAGGTATTAAGGAATTTGAATTGTCTCTACTGCTTGAGTCAAGTTCTTGGAAGCTTAATAGTTGGGTAAATATTCTTTTCAGTATTATTCTGCTGCAGGCAAGTTAGCGCATTTTACAATTATTTATGCCTTGTTTTTTACGTCAACAGAAAACGTTTTCGAGTACGCTCTGTGTCGCCAGTGTGGCTGTCGCGTTCATGGTGGAATAAAGGAGTTGCACAGACGCGTACGCTTGACAGAAGAGCGGTAAAGGAAAGGAGGCAAACTTGAGACGCGTTGGCTAAAAGCTTCGGCCGGGCGTGTGACAGATTCAGCACTTGGCCCAAGCTGAGTTAAAAGCACTTGGCCCACGATCTGTTACACCAGCAATAACAACATCAACAAACGGAATAGAAATTTTTCGAGTAAAAGGCGATAATCGCGACGTCCTTATTATAGCAAAAACCTCATAAACCGTGATTAAACGTAATATAAAAAGAATAGTGTTAAAATTGCCAACTTTTGCTGTGCAACCATGTAAAAAGAATAAGCGTATCATTACTGGTTTTAACTGTTTAGCTCATACTATAATGCCTGATCTAGGCCAAATTATTCTTACAGATACAATGGTCATCATGACGTTCACAGCTCCTACTCCAACTGCCACATAGTTCTGTAGTGATTCAGGAATCCCTGCTTCAGACAAAATTGTGTTGAGGTAAAAAAAGATCTGCAATAAATTAAACTATATTAGCGGAAGATGGTAGTGTAGAGCTATAACCTAATTTTCATTTTACTGTTTTTTTATCGGATCATTATTACAACGGGAAGCAGAGCATTGGCTTTGCATTTACAGATGAGAATGTCTAACTTCTTGCACGATGGCACAACAACCTACTGTACTTTCTTTGTATAAGTTGGCAGCAAAGTTAATTTTACTTCTTTTTTTGCGTTTTACTGGCACATACATGCTGATTCAATCTATGTTTACAACTGCACACCCCTTATCGAACCCTAATTTTGGCTGAAAATACAAAATTCTTTGCATTCCAAATGCCCTTCCCCACGAATACCAATGGTGCATTTACAGAACTTCAAACTCCGAATCTTTCTTTGCGAAGTCTGGAATGATTACCTCAATGACACTTTCGCTACCGCACTTCGGATAAGCAGGACAATCTGTAAAAGGCTCTCGTAAGTAGCAGTCGAAGAAAGCTTATATTATGTTCTTTATTCAAAGTTTTAAAACTGAAAAAAATTAGCTTTTAAAAGTATGAAGTTCTTCTTTAAAACATGTCTTGATATAACCAATTGAAAAAACTTTAACATCTTTTTAAAAAATTCTAATAAACAATATTTTTGCATCGCCACTACTCCCCCCGACTAAAGGAGTTGATTGCCAACCCTTTTTTCTTTTTCTTTTTCTCGAAAAGTTTCGTATTCGGAAAATTTCATACATTTTTTTTAGTCCTATATTTCGCGTGAAGTTTCACTTTTCCATCACAAATACCTTTTTTGACATTCTATGGAGCAGGGGTTCTTAAACTTGTTGAGACGCGCCTTCTTTGACAATGTCAACAAAATCCAAGCGTCCCTATCATACGTGAAATCCTTTTTTTTGATATTATTTTTTCCACATTTGCTCTTTAAAACAGAGAAGCTTTTCCTCTTTTATTTTTTCAGAAATCAATTTTTCAGAGTGGTTATTCAACATGAAGATCTTTTTCTTCTTTGGGATCAATTTCTTCGAAACGCTGATTTTGACAGATTTTTTCAATTTTTTTAAAGGGGAACCATGACACCGAGGCTTCGCGCCTTTTCTGCAAACCTTCCATGCGCCATCCAGCTTAAGAGTCCCTGCTCCAGGATTGCCAGAGTTGTTACTTTTGGTAACAAATTGTTCCCTTTTGCATGCAAGTTTGAAATTTGTTACTTTTGTTACGACGCTGTCAAACGTTGATACTATTTTACTCGATTATTAACATATACTTCAGTTTTAAAGATTCAGAGTTAAATGATAAATTTCAAATTATACAGAGCAAGAATTATTCATAAAATAGCAAATAAAGTGATGCGATTACAGTTGAGGCGGTTTTGAAATGCTTCGAACACGTTCTGTTTTTGTGTAAAACATGTTTTGTTTTGAGCCAGCCACGAACTTTGTTTGCACTGCCAGTGCTAGTCAGTAGATGTCAGTCACTAGTGAGGTGTAAGGGTAAGTAAAATGCACGTTCTTTCTAATATTTAAAACGTAAGTAAGTAATTACATATTTTTATTAGTTATATCAACATATTGACTTTGTTATATAAATTTGCCACCTTTTCGATTGATTTGTTACTTTTCGACCATGGTATTTGTTACTTTTTGACCATGGTCTTTGTTACTTTTTAAAACATTCTGCTGGCAACCCTGCCTGCTCTAGAAAACTAAAGGTGTAACATTCAAGTGTGGACTCCACAATAAAAATGTTACAACTGCCTAAAAATATCCTCACGAAGAGGTTGGGTCAACGACACGTGGGGTGAAAGACATGGCTCCTATGGCCCCTCCATAGCAACGCCTATGCTCGCTATCGTCACAATATGTTCTGCACAAGCTGATGCTATCAATGTCACGTTGGAGATTACTATGACCTTTCACAAAATAAATAACTAAGGGGTGTGTCATGAACACATATAAGTTTTATCTTTTATGTCGTAACTAGTAGTAATCTCACGACGTAGGAATGTCGCTTGATTTTGGTGCGCATACTCAATGATAGATGCAAATAGTTACATTTGGCTTACTACTAGTACAAACGGGTAACCTACTCTTTAAGTCTAATCACGCTTAGTAGACATATATTTAGGGCGCTTAATTTATTGGGATTGATTTTGTTGGAAACAATGGTGATGTTGTTTGAGTCTCACTATGAAAACACAAATGACTCGTGTGAAATCACAAATGATCAAATTGGAGAAAAATAGCTGTTAATCTTGAAACGGCCACAAATTGCATCACTTAATTAAGTAGCCTAATAAAGTATACAACAACGCCTAGCCCTCCTTCCTCAAAAAAGTATTCCCATAATCAATTTGAGGTGCGAGACCAACAAAAGTCATCATTACATACCTTCTTAACATGTAGAAATATGCCTCCGAAATCTTTTAATTCCTTTGCCCCAAAACGACCTAATTAATTTTGAGGTAAACAGAATTGCCTAAAAGATTTAGAAGCTCTTTTCATATATTCAACTGGCGACTACTTGGCGTTTAACCAGCGCTTTCCAATCAGTTACAGTAAAGTTTTTTCAAAAGGGTCACAAATTATCTCAAAATGTTACAATTTTTCAGTAGCGTGAAACTTTAGCAGTTTAGAACGGTTGCAATAGATGTACATGTATCATAGAATATTTTTTAGACATTATTTTAGCGTCTCAGTCCTAAGGACTTTGAAGTTATAGGATTTATTTACGCCATAGAAAAGTATATTTTTGTTCTGGATTTAAATATACTGTTTAGCGACTAATTAAAGGAATAACTGCTCATTGCAACCCTTTGATTGCTCTGCGTTCTATCCCGTGTTCTCACTCTTGTTAAGTCATAGGCTTTGTTCGCACATAGCGTTTTTCGCAACCTGAAACAAAACTTCTAATCTATATTTAGAGCAGGTTTTAAGACGAGGTTTTGCTGCTTTATATTGAGTGCGAAGAGAGCATTGCTTTGTTTGCGCTCAGTATCAAGCAGCAAAATCCCAAATGCTTGTCTATATTTGCCATATCAAGTACTGGTAGATTTGGTTTCAATCAATTCCCAATACATTTCATATCGGATTTTCTCAACGTGTGGTGATATTGAAACGGGGCGCTTAATTAACCGCATCTACGATATCGCCCCATGCGTGGCATTTCTGATGCTATGTATTGTGAAGCTACTGCAACAGGTAGGCTGTTCAACTAAACTTTTTTTTCAAAATTAGCAGATTTCTATTACTTTCCATTGGTTACTCCATATTTTCCACAAACAGCAAATTGCATGTGTCATCACTATTTTGTTTCTGCCTTCTATTTTAATTTTTTTCATTGACGCTTTGCCGAAACATTTTATAGTGATTCTCCAGAAACAAAACTGGAAAAGATAAATAGTAAGCAAAAAATGTTTGAAAGCACTATGTAAAAAAATATATCTCTTGTTCTTACCGCATTGATACCGCACAATTGCTGAGTAATTTGCAAGATGATGGTAGAAATGAGCTGCCATCTAATTGACTTGCACTTGAAAGCTTCAATTACGGACATCTGCTCGCTTGCAGCCTCTGCTTCAGCTTCCATTTGCATTTCTCTCATTTCATGAGCAACGTCTTTTGTTCCTCGAAAGCGTTCAAGAGCTAAAGACAATGAAAAAAGTTTGGCAAAGTACTATAAAGCAAAGTGAGGAGTGTTACAAAGAGGCATGTTTTTACCATAATATTTGTCTGCTACATGAAAGCTATATTATAACAAATTCTATGGCACAAACACCTTCCATTGTCACTGACAATTTGAGGGTTGTAAAACTGGTGTAGTATATCCTGTAAAAATTTTACAAATTTTCAGAGTAAAAAGCGATGTAGATAATGACTTTTTTAAGAAATTCAAAATTGAGTGAGACAGAGTTTGTGAATTCAGGCAATCAAGTTTGTTTACTTTTTTTCAGACTAGCCATCATCAAGCTTCATTTGCACAAATTTACAAAAGTTTGAAGCAATTGCTTCAAGCGACATTTTAAAATAAAGAGAAAGCACCCCAGCTACGAACCCATTTTTAAAAACTTAGTAGCTTTAGCTCGGGTGTAAGTTAGGATATAGCAAACAGGGACGAACAAACGCAAAACAAACAAACAAAGGTCTTCTGCCTAACAAACAAAGAAAATTCTTCTTTTCAATATGTATTAAGTAGAAACAGTTTAAAAAAAGCGGGGGAATTTAACATTAATTAGTTATCCTTTTCTCGGGAAATATAAGGCTGCTTGTCAAAAAGAAGCAAGTAACTTTAGTTATTCTTCGCCTAAAAAAATTCTTCCTAGTCGTACTGAAGATAACTTGCTTGTGAAGGCTAAAATTTTGTCGGAAATATTTTGTGGTAAAAAGCACGTTGATCTGCGTATCCTGGCGTTCTAGCTGGCTGAGGCAAACAGTATTCCTGCTCGCTGAAAAGCATATAAAAAAGGTTGTGTTAACTGGTCCCAAACATTTTTGAAAATTCATGCAAATTTAAGCTGTCGGCCAAGAGCGACATCCATTTAGAAGTTAGCAAATTTTGATCAACACAATATCGGCATCTCCGAGAGAATAATTTAAGTAAAGTCTTGAACAAACTCATGTATTAGTAAAATCAAATATGGGATGTGAATAAACCCAGACTCACAGAAAGTCACGAAGCACAAAAAGTGGTACTAAAAAAGAGTTCCAAACAAGTTAGATGAGCTGTGTCGCAAAAGCACCAAAGCCTTGTTACATTGTGTAGGATTAACGCCCATGGAAATTCATTTCACTGTTTTTCTTGTATTTCTACGTAAAAAAAGAGTTGATGGTTTACAGGACCATCATGAAGTTGATATTTGGTTTTAAGTCTTAATTAGAGGGGACGATTATTGAAATCTTTTAAATGCGGTTGGAGCATTTCGTGTACCACATTAATCTGTTTGAGAAAAATTTTCTTTTTCTTTTACGAGACAACTAACTGCTCGTCTTAAATCTTATATTTAGAGCGCAATTCTGTCTGGACGTGTTTATGTACGTACATGCGCTTTAACTGCTCTGAAACTACTATGCATACAGACATCAAATTTGGCACGATTAATCACCTTCAGGGGTGAGTTTCATAGGTGATTTCATGACGTCATAATCAAAGGTCATTTTTAAAAATTGCATTTCTTGGCCGACAAAGAACTCTTTTTTGCTCAAACGAAAGCCAGTCTCCAGCTTAGCACCACACAAAATGTTTTATCTCTTTGGGATCCAAAATCACGTCACACCTAACGCTTGATTGCACAATTTGTTCTCTGTATTAGCTCAAAAACTACTGATTGTAGAAACGCCATTAAATGCTGTTTTGGGAGATGCTGTCAAAGCTATTTTCATAAAAAAAACCCTCTACAACAATTTAAGCTGAATTGACGACGCAACAACAAATACTTTTTTAGGCTTTTCGAGCCTTCTACGCATGCTTCTTCTCATTTATTTCCTGCGCGCTCGCAACTCGCTCTATGATTCATATTGGTGACTGGTACAATCAACCCACTCTTTCGCTAGAAGAGATCATGATGTGATGTTTTTCAAAAATTGCAAAATTTTTATGAAATCAGTTTGCTTAAAAACTGGTTTGTGATTTCATTTCCTAACCGATTTATATATTTTTTTAACAAATTAAAGGGTATTTCCAACCGATTCCGTTAGCATATGATATGTAGCTTTACTATTTGTTTTTATACTAAAACAATGAACTGTAACACCAGTAGAGTAACTTTTTACCCCCTACTAAAAAGTGGTAAGTTGAGTAAAAACAGGTAAGTTCAAATACATAAAGGTTGTGATAAAGTATTAACAGTTAGTGACTTTTGAAAGATGAAGAACTTTGGCTTTCCAACATGTGTAACTCCAATTGGTTAAGGCTAAAAATTAGTTTACAATGGCTGATCAGGAATTGGATACCATACAATATTTTCCATGTTTAGTTGAACAATTTTCCTACCTGACTTTAAGAAACTTGCGATTTTTAGAAAAAGTACATTAAAAATCTTGTAGGTGGTGCAGAATTTTTAATATAGCTTTGAAAGTAGCTTTTTGTGACGCTTTATCAATGGCAGTATCTCGTCAAAGGAAAGAGCTAGAGTGAGTAAGTGTTTTATCTGATTAATTTGGAAGTTAGGCAATCAAGACAAGCCAATAGCAAAATTGCAATAGCAAAATACTAGAAAAGCGCAGCAAGTAGCCAAATAGGAACACCGCGATTATTGAGAGAGTTTGAGAGCGTAAACAAACTCTTTCTGTCTGCTTTGAACCGGACGACGGGTCTTGATACAAGCAGCCTCTAAGAGATTAAGATGGAAAGAGCTGCGTGCTGTGGCGGGGATTGAAAACCGCTTATTATGATAGTTTAATGCACATTGATCATTATCTAAAAGATGCTGACCAATGGCAGAGTCACAATCCGGTTTGGTGCCGTTTCGTTTGCACGATCTGTGTGGTTGAGATCGGCGTGGACGGGTCAATTGTTGTCTTGACCATTGCGGAACATGTTGCTTGATGCGATCCTGTAGTCGTTGAGATGTTTGCCCTACGTACCAACTCTTACAATGGTACTTGTATTCAGGGATGTGGAAGTGGAAGCGGAAGCGGTGGAAGCGGTACTTTTTCTGTGGAAGCGGAAGCAGAAGCGCGAAAATTCTACCGCTTTCACATAGGAGGAAAGAATGGAGAAAGAAAAGAAATTGGTTCTGCTATCCTTCGGAGAAGAGCGAATAGAAGGAGCATAAACATTAAGAAATGAGAGCGAGGAGGAGTCGTTTAGAGAGATGTTGACCCCACATAATCAGATTAGGGGTCAAGCGAAGAAAGGGAGAAGGTAGAAATCTCAGAGAAGAATAAGCCTTACCTGACGAAAATGATGCGCCGCCGCTAGCGTCTATGATATCAGTAAAAAATACCGGGTCGGGAGTGGGTACCATCAGATCTCAGAGCAGAGAATCCAGGAAACCGGAAAGAGGAAGATAAATTAAGGTTAGATTCCTGGATACAAATAAGGGAAACGAGATGAGACGAAATAAAGTGTTGCAGTTCAGTGCTCCTGGCTAAGAAATCCCCAGCATTCCATTGAAGAACCCTAAAGGAGTTAAGGAAGGGAAGAGGAAGCAGGAGATAAAGAGAAACAGCCAGAAGCATGAGGCGGTGGTGAGGGTGCAGAGCGAGAAGATACAAAGTGGGCGGAAAAAGGATAAGAAGTTTAAAGGCGAGGGTGGGGTGCGAGTGCTGCATTAGCAGAAGGGGGCCAGATGGGCCAGATTGAGCAGTGGAGGTATACCAGCTGGAGGAGTCCGACGAGGAAGTCACAGTGCTGGTAGGTGTGGGATCTCCAAAAAAAGTAGAGACGCAGCAGGAAGGGTAGCTCCAGGAGTGAGATCTGCCAAGAGTTCTGAATCTAGAAAAGGAGAGTAGTGAGCACTTTAAAAGAACCCAATTAGAGCATGTGCAGCATTGCATTGACCTACCCAACCAGGTCACATTTCCAGTGCACACTAAACAGGGAAAGACGGGACAAGGGTTAGATGAACGTTGCCGCTCCTCAGGACAAGGAGAAAAATGAGAAGACGGGAAAGAAAAAGGTAGGAGAAGAGAGAAGACATGCCGATTTTAAAGAGGCTGTGTGCTACCCTTCTGCGGTCGTTCATGGGGCTGCACGGCGAAAAAATGGTTTGTGTGAGGGGAGTGCCCGGGGTAACTGGGACCCTCAGGAAAGCCAACAGCCATTTTGACCCAACCCAAATGGGGTTGGGGATCGCACCACTATGTTAAGGTGGCTGTTGATTGGTGCAGTTCAATTTTGCTCTCTTTACATTTTTTACTATATATACGACAAAAATTTCGCATTTCACTATCCAAAAAGATTAGAGTCAATACGTGTTTTGGGGACGGACAGAAGGTCGGTAATGATGATTAGAGTTAAAGTTAACTCAAAGTCAGAGTTAGTTGAGGATAGAGAGGGAAAATCAGCGCTATACGGTGTAATTTGTTGTTGTGACGACAGGTTATTGTCGAGAGCTGTAATATGTGGTCATACGGTTTGGATCTGAGAAGCATTAAGTTAGCTGTTGTAAAAGTGGTTGTAAGTAGTGAAGGAACTTGTAATAACTGTTTATTTGTTGAAGTGTTTAATTGGTTTTTGGATTTTAGTAACGAAATATTTGATTTTCTTGCAAGCAGTTTGTGATTTCTAAATTTTTGTTAGTGGGGGTTACGTGACAAACGCGAAAGTACATCAAGGGTTCCGCAATGACAAAAAGGTTGAAAAGCACTGTTCTACATACAACACGAGTTCTAATATCTATGAACAAAAAACACAGAGTAGTTCAGAACAATAAGCTCAAGCGAAGTAGGTAAAGTAATAGCAATAAATGAAGGTTTTTGTCTTCTCAAAATGATGAAGTATAGGAGAAGGCAGGCTACAGACCCACAAAAGTTAGAAAAAGATTGTCAACGGTCGTTTTCTCGTTTTCTGTTAGTGGAAGCGGAAGCGGAAGCTGTTGAAAAATAACCGCTTCCACATCCCTGCTTGTATTTATGTAGAACATCCTTGGACTACTGGCAACATGCGATTTGACGTAAAGCGAGTGCTGACGGAGTTTTTTGCTGTCGCATGATCTCAACTTTGGGTTGCCGGCCCGGTATTTGTGGAAAGAAGAAATCTTCGCTAAATTTAAGTCCCTGTAGACACAGTTTCTACATCCCAAAGCCACTTTTGTTGAACAACGCACTGCTTTGAAAGCCCAACTCGCTGACCTTGCACATTTATATTGTGACAGCACCATACAATCACGTGACTTCACAATGGACAAAGAATGCTTTTGTGCAATCAGCAGATTACCAAGGAATGATGATATCATCTTCATTATGCTTGATAAAGGCTCCGGTGTTGTCCTTTTAAACAAAAGCGACTACGTAGATAAAATCAGCGAGATATTTGATGATCAATCGAAATTTAAAGTTCTTGAACCTGTCTCTAGCAATGACAACACAGCTAAGATTAAATTGCGCGTTCAGAAGCGGTTGCTTGACGTAATCCAAGTCGATCTTGTGCCAAGGTGGATATATAACGAAATACGACCAACTGGATCGCAAAGACGTCGAATGTATAATCTGTCGAAAACACAAAAAGAAAGCACTTCACTTCGCCCTATACTGTCTATGACAGGTTCGTCCGTTATGAACTTGGCAGGTGTTAGTTGGCCAATTACAACCTGTGTTGGAGCGGTTTTCGTCACATTGCATTTCAGATTCGTGTAGCTTTGGTAAGACCATACAAAATCTTGACATCAACCCTAATGTGCTCCTTTGATATGTCCAGCTTGTTCACAAACCTTCTCTCTGATGAAACCATCAAAATCTGTTTGAAAATCCTTTATGATAAGTCCGATTCGTAACCAGTCATTGGAAAGGACGTGTTTGTTGAATTGATGAAGAGCGCCACATCCTCAGTTGAGTTCAGCTTCAATAACACCATGTGCAAACAAACAGACGGAGTAGTTATGGGATTACCATGTGATCCAGCTTTGGCTAACATTTTTGTTGGATATTGTAACGGGTTCGTGGAACAGAGGCTCTTGGGGGTAGTCTCCGAACCCGAGACAGATTGTTGTGAAGCTGTTCAACAAAATAGATGAAACGCGCCCCTTCTTGAACTTCCTTTCTTCTGTCGCCTAAACCTTCGTGCACTAATTTTTTGATAAACTTATATTGACGATAAAGAACTGAAACTTGAAATTAAGATATTACAATTGACAGAAAAACAAGATGGGATGGTGGTAACGTTGTTGGCGTTGTCGCGATGTAGCGGTGTAGCGGCGTAGCGATGTAGCGTTGTAGCGGTTTCAAGCTAGTTTGACCCCCAAGTACCTTCTTTCCTACAGCTCCACAAAGACGATCAACAAAAGAACAACTTATCCAATTTATCTAATCGGTTTCTTGCAAGCTTCTTTTGACAGTTTTGTCTTTTGCTCAAACGTGCAGGTTTACAAAACAACGCATTTCTTCCTGCTACGTGTCTACTTGAGAATGATGTAAAATGTGATAAGAAGGCAGTTTTCGCAGCGTCGCTTTAGGGTCAACTTTGCCAAATTCAACTACTAATCAATAAAAACAAAGCCTCAAGTAAAACACACACAACAACGACACAACGCGGGTTCAAATCACAGATTGGCTACGCGAAACTATGGATTTAAAACATTAGATGTTGCCAAATATTGTAACAATATTTACAAACACTATGAAGAAAAATAATGTTCTCAAACACCAAAGCCTCCAATATACTTCAGATATGCTGACAGCACGTTTGCCATCTTCGATCACGAAGCTGAAGCAGATGAATTCTGACCAAACTCAACTGCCTTCATCCATCCCTCAAATTCACCTTTGAAAAAGAGAAAGAGAAATGTCTACCGTTTCTTGATGTTTACGTCGAAAGAACAGATGTTGGTTTTGAAACCAGTGTATATCGGAAACCCACTTTACGTTGAGATTTCCGACTGACAAAAAAGTTTTATCTTGAAAACTTTCCACCATACATCAGAAGTTTTTCAGATAACAGAGCCACAAATATGATGGATGAACTACAGCAAATCCGATACAAAAACTTGATGATGGACCAAAATTTACGTCAGAACTGTTGCAACTTGCCCTGATGTTGCGCTACGCTCCGTTGCCAGCATACCAACTACTTGTCAAACAGTTTCCTTTGCTTTCGTTTAGCCTTCTAAAGAGATTAAGCCAGGAAGGACAGGAACCTTTGAAAGCAGTCAAACTATTGCTAAACTTGATAAAGACATTGTGTTGTTAACCGTCGAAATGTATCTGCAAAAAGAGTTGCAATTTTAGCAAGGTAAGCTGATCGGCTGCGATGACAATGGTAATTTGTTTAAAGGAATTATGACATTCATGATTGTGGGAGTACGGAAGAATGTGCCTTTCGTGATCAAAGCTGTGCCAGAATCGAAAATAGAAGGAAAGTGGTTGTTTGGCCAAATAATAGAAACCATACAATCTCTCCATGAAATAGGCTTTCACGTGCGAGCAGTAATTTCAGACAATCACCCCAGCAACGTGTCCGCCTTTATCGAACTTTTCTCAAAATATGGAAGTCAATCGCATGAAAATGCAATTTTGCGTCATTCTACGTCAGATCGAAGAACATATTTATTTTATGACTTCGTACATCTGTTAAAGAATGTACGAAATAATCTATTGAACTCCAGGCAATTTATTTGTCCCCAATTTCATTTTTCTGACTTCATTAGTCTTCCTGCTAGGAAGATTTCATGGAAGCTGCTTCAGTCTGTCTTTAATGAAGATGAGAAACTACAGGCGAACTTGAGAAAAGCCAACAAACTCACAAAATTCTACATCCAGGAGACAACAAGCAAAGTATACCATTAGCTTTGGCGATATTTGACCCGACCATTTCCGCCGCCATAGAAAGCTATTTTCCAGAAAGCAATACTGCGGCACAATCTTTACGCTTTATCAATTTCTGATGAACGATAAGCAACAGCAAACAACAATTTAATATGAGCTTTCATCGTGGAGATGCTGCAAAAGCAAATGATTGCAACCAACATTTCTCCGAAAATTGGCTGATTGGTTTTCTGAATGGAAAACTCAGCAACCAGACAACACGGAAAAGTTTATCCTCAGCAAGCAGACCACTTCTGCATTGGTAACGACTTTGAGATGCACCGCTACACTGATTGAAGATTTACTTCAAGAAGGCTATGCTTATGTTCTCACGGCACGATTTCAAACTGATCTTTTGGAACGGCAGTATTCACAATATCGTCAAATGAGCGGCGAACGATATTTAGTTGGACTGTGAGAAGCAACAAATAATGAGCGAATATTAGCACTAAAATCTCTTCTCAAAGAGTCGATTTCCTTCTGGCAAGAAAATATTCATCCTGACAGCAGCAAAGATCTCGCCCTGCTGTATTTTAATCACAACCTAAAAAACATATGTTCTGAGATTGAAAGCTGTTGTTTAGATCAAAACTCAACCGAAGTTGATGCCGTTGTATCGGGATATATTGCAAAAAAGATGATCAAGAGGACCTCCTGTTTAGACTGTAGGTCATGTTTAATTTACAATACTGAAAACCAGTCTGCCTCTGAATGCTTTGAATACCTTTCAACGTTGTCTCAAGGTGCTTTGACGCAGCTTGCCACTGATTGAACGCATTATGTCAGCAAATCTTTTGCTATGCTGGACCTATGCGAATATATGTGTCCCAAAAAGATGTAAACACAATTTAAATATTTGTAAACTAGATGTGTATGCATCTTTTTGGGACACCCTATGCGCCAGAGTGATCTACACGAAAGAGTTGCTGCAGAAAAATGTATTGAAATTTAATGATTTGCCACAATCATTTCTGTGTGACAATCACCTTGAAAACATTAAGTTTATCAACTGCACAATTTGTAACGTCTTTTTCAATAATACCCAAAAACTTGTCAATAGCCAAGTGCAAAGAGAAGTTGTACAACAATTCAAAGAAAGGCAAAGGAAGCGACGACACACATGATTAGAATAAAACTTTGCAACTACAGTATTGTGTAGTTCTAACTTAGAAAGCGGCACAATGCACAATGTAGTTTTTACTTGATGATTTTAATGCGCTAAATACCTTTTGCTGTTGCGCTGTTCTGAGCTGAAGTAAGTGCTGCTTTTTGATAAAATTTTACTTTTAAACAACCTATTTGATTAATTGATAGTCATCAAATATTAGACCAGTGGCTCTCAACCTTTTTGGCCCAAGGACCATTCTCAAGCTCGCCTATATATCCGCGGACTCAGGCTAGTATATATTAATGAAAAATAGGTTTTTTGATTTCTATCCAAGAGGAAAACCTCTTGGCGAAGGGTGACGAAATCCTAACAGTGGAAAAGCATTGTTTCCTAACGTGTTCGATACAGCAGGCTAAATGTAAATACAGCTTTTCCTGAAAAGTTTTTTAAATTGTTTAGGTCCCAAACGCAAGTACAGTATTTCTCAAAATAAGAGAGTTTAATACGGTATCAACGAAAAAAACCAACAACTGTTTTTCATTCAACACACACTCAATGAGAGCCTTGTTCTTGAACTTGCTAAACAAGTTTATCGAATTCCGGAATTATGGTTGCCAACGCACATCTGATGTCATCTTCCGGTTGAAGTCTATTGCGATACTTCGTTTTGATCATCGTCAGAGTTGAAAAGCCAGATTCACACAGGTATGTGGTTGGAAATGGCAAAAGAGCCGTAGCAGCTTGCTTGCAAAGATCTGAAAGACTAGGCTCCATCGACTGCACATTTGCCCAAAATTGAGTCAAAGAAGCCTTTTTAAACTTGTCTTTCCACATCTGTCGACTTTGCAATTCAAGAAACTCTTCAGCAATGCAGTCCATATCTGAATGAACTTCAAGCGCTGACACCTGAAAAGGATTCCGAACCCAATCAAAGACCCTGCAATAATCACTGGAAGGAATATAACGGTCCAATTCAGAAAGAAATGTGTTGAGGTGCTCAAGAAAGATGGGAAGAATGACGCCCAAATTGATATCTTTTTCTTCCACAAATAAGTTCAATCCTGGGAAAGCAGCTAACCTCCCACTTTTCATTCGATGCATCCACAGCTTTATTTTGCCTTTGAATGCATCAATACTTTCCAAAACATCAAAAAATAGTTTCTCTTTTCCTTGCATAGAACTATTCAGTTGGTTTACAGGGCTGAAAACATCAGCCAAAAATAGCAATTTCGCAATCCATTCATCACCACGAAAGCGATCAGCAAGTTCATGATTTTGCTCTTTTAAAAAAGCATGGGTTTCCTCTCTAAGAGTAGCCACTCTCTCAAGCACCTTTCCTCGTGACAGCCAACGAACAGTTGAATGGAACAGAAGCCCACTGAGTTCCGCTCCCATTTCGTCACACAAAGCACGAAATAAGCGAGTGTTCAAAAGACGAGATTTAATATAATTTACCACAGATACAACCTCTTTGAAAACTATGGCAAGATTTTCTTGTATTTCTTTTGTTGCCAAATTCTCTCTGTGGAGAAGACAATGAACAACCGAAATGTTATTGTTTTTCCTTTTCACAAAACTCATGAAGCCTTTATTACTTCCCATCATGGCTGGAGCACCATCAGCACAAATGGACACGCAATTAGACCACTCAAGCTGATGTTCTTCAAAGAAGAAATCCGCTTTCTTGAATATTTCTTCTCTTGTGGTATTTTTAGCAAGTGGACGGCAAAACAGAAACTGCTCAACGAAATCATTTGTGTCAAAATATCGCACAAACACCATGAGCTGTGCATCACTTCCGATATCTA
The DNA here is from genome assembly GCA_963675345.1 of Trididemnum clinides. Taxonomy (NCBI): domain Eukaryota; kingdom Metazoa; phylum Chordata; class Ascidiacea; order Aplousobranchia; family Didemnidae; genus Trididemnum; species Trididemnum clinides. Next base: position 12,703,912 of record OY776297.1, on the reverse strand, counting down.
TTGTCTTATCCAGTTGCAAACTAAATCTTTCACAGTGTCTTATGGCAGCGATTGTTTGTTGCAGAACATTTCTTGAGAGTTCTTTGATACGCCGCTTCATGGTGTCGTTTGACAAAGGAACCATTTCCAATTTGTTAGCAACAGCATCACCACACATTATCCTGGCCATTTCAACAGATGCTGGTTTGATCAAATTTTCTCCAGCTGTTTGAGGTGCTTTTACACGAGCGATTTTCCATGCAACCGCAAAAGAAGCACGCACTGCATGACTGTGAGAATATAATATTCCTCCCCAAGCAGTTGGGCTATCAATGCGACTTCGCTTCACCTGATGCTCTTTTTCTTTAAGTACTTTCAAGAGATTTATTAACAAAATTTCCATGGTTTGATTCTAGGTGCAGACGAAGTTTCGTTTCCTTTAAAGAGCTGTGAGCTAAGACTGTTAAGCACAACACACATTGCGGCCTCACTTTGCCATTCACCTCAATCGAAGTAAATCCAAGCTTTAAGTATTCATCATTATATGCAAAAACTTGCTTTCTTTTAGCCATTTTATGTAACTACACTAATCAATGTCTGAAAGAAATCAGTGATGCCTTTAAGACTAAGTAATTCTATTCAATCTTTGCGAGCTTTCGTTGACTAGCACAAAGTACGGTAAGACGCTAAGTTAACTCTGTAACTTACCGTACCGTACACTGATCAACACACTCAGGCTGATAAGAAGAACGCAATAAATATCTTTATTATGACATCACAAAAATAAAGTTGGTGAAATAGGAGTATTTTACGTTTTATTTGTAATACAATATGAACTGACTACTAGTAAAAGCAACTGTGCTCGTGGACTCATCCAGGCCCTTGCGCAGACTCATTTGAGTCCGCGGACTCGGGGTTGAGAAGCACTGTATTAGACAGTGGCGTATTTAAACAATTTTTTCCTACGAATAAAATAAGTTTCCCATACTATCCCTCTGCAACGCTAGCACAAAATCTCGTAAACGCGAAAAGTAAACAAACCGATACGCAGATGTTACCCGTCTAATTTTCGCGCTGTAAGGTAGAATGTCGGACGTCTTCTATTTTAAGTAGGCCATGAGTGTATTTTGGAATTGCTATTTCGAATTTTGACCACTCATTTTAGAAGTGGTTATTTCGAGTATTGGCAATTTTATTATAGCGGAGATTGGAAATGAAACGCCTATTTTGGTTATCAACCTATTAAATATTCATGGTATGTGTTTATGCTTTGCTTACTATTGCAGTTATTGTAGTTTTAAAGTGTGTTTTGACATTTAAGGCACATGTCAGGCCAGCAAAAACGGTACCGACACCACTGGATAGTTTGTCTCTACTTCTACTAGCTGCGACTTAATTCAGAATACAGCTACACCTAATTGGTCTTTTGCTTTCTTACATAGTGAAGGTATATCATCCCCAGACACAACGCCAATAGGCTCACCACGTAGGCTACCTTACGGTATGATTTTACAGACGCCAATCAAATGCAACCCACTAGTTTTACTAGAAAACAAGAACCATCACAAGTACCCAAATTTTGGTTGAACAATCCTCAAGGATACTTTCACATTATCGAACTGTTGTTCATAGAATCAAATATTACTTTAGAACACACAAAATTTACCCTGCTTGGCACAGTTTTAAGTCACGACAAAAAAGATATGCAGATGATTTCGAATGCATGGCCCCAAAGTAACTCAAATGAAATTTTTACAACAATAAAGAACGTGTTGTTGAAGCGATTTTCACCGAAGAATCAGGACTGTCTAGAGTAATTCTTTTCAGAAACTCAAAGACAAGGGGACAGTCACAGAATATTTGATTCGTTTACAAGCTTTATTATCTTCCCAATTCCCAAGCAATTCGGAAAAAGGTCAAGCTTTAATCCGGGGGAAACTCTTAGAATCTGTTGATGCTCAGGCTCGTCTTACATTATATCCTTATGAAAAGGAACCATTGGAGATTTTAGCTCAACACGCTGATAATATCTTGGCACGTAAACAATCGTTTGCTGTATGTGAAGATGTTGACCGTAATACTCAAAACGCAACAAACCAGGCTATTATAAACCAAATGTTAAAATCTCGGCTTGATAAGTTGGATCGCACCCTTTCTAGTTTGCACAAAACCTCACTACTATTATCACATTGACACCACCATCATCACCACATCACACACACACACACGTCCACAACCTCACATACATGTACCTCAACACAATACGAATTCCAGTCCTTTTTCATCAAACCAAAGTCCAACTCAACCCGTGAACAATGTTTGCAGTTACCATCGTCGATTTGGTGACCGCGCCTTAAAATGCTGGGGCCCATCCTGTCTAATGTACCAACAGAAACAGGCAAAAAACGCCAGGTTGACCTCCATAAACTAGGGGCTCGCTGATCATATTCCTCAGAGTCAAGTTCTCTACTCTGCGTGCGCGACAGTTGTTACAATACTGAATTCTTGATAGACACGGAGGCTGTTTATGCATTTTTACCACTGTGGGCAGTCGATGCATCGCTCCTTCAACCAATCAGTGGCCACACTATTTCTACCATTGGTGGTGGCTCAGTGCTAATCGAAGGTCACCTTAAAGCCCAAATTAATCTTGGATTTTCCCAACTTTTTGAGTTTGATTTTTATGCAGCTAATTTGCCATACGGAATTCTTGGAGCAAATTTCCAGCGACATTTTAACTTGTGCGTTGATCTTACCGCTCGCAGACTTTTCCAACCACCAGAAATAGAAAAATTTTCTTTGCCGATTGAAGAAGGTATTGAAACGGACTTTACTGTGCAATCTTGACAGCAGTCAAGTTTGAGCTTCTTACAATATTTAAAATCGCACCACCCTGAAGTTTTTATTGCCTCCACGCGATCGTGAAAGATAAAACATTCTATTACTGCTCATGTAGACACAATTACAGAAGTACCTGTTTGGTCTCGTGCACGGCGACTAGCACCAGGTAAATTCGTAGCCTTGAAACAGGAGGTTAAGCAATTAGTAAATCAAGGCATTTTAGCCGAAAGCCAGAGTGATTGAGCAAGTTCGATTGTTATGGTAAAAAAGTTTTCCGGTAAATATCGATAGTGCGCCGACTTTGTCGCTTTGAATAAAATCTTAAAGGTAACTCGCTACGCCCTCCCTAACGTTAATGATTTTTCGTCCATGGGTCACGGATGTTCTTGGTTCAGTTCAGTAGATAACAAAGACGCATATTACCACATTCCTGTCAACCCTGCAGATTCCCACAAGCTGACCATAACCACTACTCTTGGAAATTACAAGTATCTCTATCTCCCCATGGGTCTGGCCACTTCCAGCGGATACTTTCCAAAACTGATGAATGAAGTCCTCTCAGGTCTTCCCGGAATGTTTGTTTAGTTGGACGACACTAACATCATGTCACCAGATTTGGGTGGCCATCACAAACTGCTAAGCTTGGTTTTCGACAGGTTACAACAACATGGTTTGGTGGTAAATGATGCCAAATGTGTGTTTGTTGTAAAAGAACTCACGTTTTGGGGTCATTTGATGTCTGCGGAAGGAGTTAAGCCCATGACAAACAACGTCAAAGCGATAAATGATAATGTCCGCCCGCGAACCAAGAGACAGTTCAGACGATTTCTTGGCATGATTCAATTTTATTGTAGATTCATTCCCGACTGTGCCGAAATTCTTTGGCCGCTATATTCGTTACTTAGCACAGGGACAAGAATGACCCACTTATTATGGTCGCCAGTAACAGAAAACTGCTTTTTAGAAGCAAAGCAAGCAATGGAAAAAGCGACAGTTTTAGCTCATCCGAATTATGAAGCCAATTTTGAGCTGATTGCGGACGCGAGCGACAGTGCAATAGGTGCAGTACTGCAACAAGTTCCAAATGGATAGCGGCAACCCCTTGCTTTGTGGTCCAAGGCACTCACAACGTTCATGGCCTTGTTTCGAGCGAGAGCTATTTGCTTGTTATGCGGCAATCAAACATTTCCAATACTTTCCAGAAGAACGTTATTTTTTTCTAAAAACTGATCACAAGCAAATTGTTAAAAAGTTCCAACACAACTCTCCAGCTGCGTCTTCACGCCAAGCTCTCTTCATCGACTACATATTGCAATTCACATCTTGAGTGGAACACGTATTAAGACGTGAGAATGTGGCCGATACTTTATCCTTGAGCCACCGTTTCTGAAGCTCATCACTCCACCTTCTGCTGCACTGGATTACATACAATTGGCTGTTGCGCAGCAAACAGATCCAGATAACATAGATTTGCGCCGCCATAATAGCACGGCCCTTGTCATAAAAGATATACCGTTAGCTGAACATGGCATTAATATATTATGCAACTTATCGTCTGGTAGGCTGCGACCCGTAATTCCTATCTGGTTGCGTGCATCTGTCTTCAAACACTTTCATTTACTAGCACACCCCGGCACAAGGGAAAGCATAGCCTTATTGACAGAAAAAGTGGTTTAGATAGCGATAAAGAAACACGTCGCCCAATGGGCAAGAGAATGTTTGCAATGCAACCGCTCTAAAATACAGCGACATAACAGAACTCCTCTAGAAGAGGTGACTCCTCCTAACGAATGGTTTACTCATGTCCATGTGGACATTACCGGGCTACTTCCGTTAAGTAAAGGCTACGCGTACTCATTAGTAATTACAGATAGGTACTCACGTTTCATGCAGGCTGTGCCTCTCCAGGGAATCTCAGCGGAGGAGTGCTCCTCAGCATTTGTTCAATCATGTGTGTCTTTATTTGGTAGCCCATTCCATATATATTGTGATCGCGGAGCCCATTTCACAAGCGCCTTGTGGAGAAAATTAGCTCTATTTCTCGGTACACTATTACATCATAGCACTGCGTACCCTCCTCAAGCGCAGGGCTTGGTAGAACGGGTTAACAGGACTTTCAAAACTGCCTTTGAGTGTGCGGAATCTCCGACTGATTGGTATGATAACTTGCCATGGGCACTGTTGAGCTTAAGAAGTCAGCCTAAGGAAGATCTAGACAACCACTCATCTAATGATTTCGTGTTTGGGGGAAAACTACGTTTGCCCGGAGAATTCTTTGTTGCTCAGGAAAGGGAAGACGAAACTTTGCCCACTGAGAATTTGTAAAGTTATTGGCACAGTGGGTGGCATCTTTTCGCTATCATCCTCCTAGAAAAACAAATAGATCAACACATTTTGATTCGGTTTTATTCAATCCCCAGGTCACTCATGTTTTTGTGAAAGATGATGTGCGGCGCCATTCATTACAACTAGCATATCGAGGTCCATATCTCATCCTGGAGCAATGTCGCAAGTTTTTCGTGCTAGATTATGGAACTCATCAAGATCGGATATCCATCGACAGAGTCAAGCCCGCTATTTTTAGCATGACGTATTTTGAGGTTGGTAATACGCACTTCTTCCTTGGTGACAATACTTGATTGGCTTATGGGACTAATTACGAGCTATTTAGTTGGCTTATGGGGCTATGGGTCATTGGCTTATAAGCCTAATTGGGCAATGCTTTCCTAATGTGAACGGCGCGGTTAGAGTGTTTAATGTTCGAACTGTAAACAATACTTAAATTTTGAGGGATGACAGAAAATCATGCCCGCTTGAAGCGATTAATAAAAAATGAGAAATGTTCGATGAGGCGGTGGCCTCAATTGTGTTTCGATGCACATCGTGCCTTTGACAGCTACAAGTGTACTAAAGCCTATTCTCTGTTTAGTTTTTTGCCTTCAGTATAGATTGTTATTAAGCTGATAAGCTTGTTGTTCATTGACTGCAGTAGCGTATGATACAGTGCTTAATGCAACCAGTTAGATTGGCTTGAGATCAGCGAAGCAATATTATACAATCACTTTGTCACTACATTTTTATATGCCACCTTAAAACTTATAAAATTTACTCGGGCATTTTACTTTCACTGGATTTTTATGCTGGATAAATAGTTATATGTTTTACTATCACATTTTATAGTGACCGTATGTTGCTGGCTAATTAGATTTTTATCGCTACTTGTTGGCTTACGCGTCATTTTAAGCATGTTTGTCCACTTTCTACTACAATATCTAGGTGTCTGAAATCGCTTTTTTGCATAGTAATTAGTATTTCAGTAGATCGGTAATGTTTGCTTTGACTACATACGGTATCTGGTGTTTGTGTACATGAGCTGTACATATCTGTCTTGCTTAGGCTAGTTTTTTGTTTACCGTTTTTCACACAGTATAGATGCGATTCACAGCATAAATTACTTTGTATGTTAGTTTGCAAAAATTTGTAACAATTTTTGGGACCGCAATTTTACAAACACAATGATTATTTGATTTTGCTGGTGTATACTGTACGCCATGTTTTGAAAGATCCGTGATAAGAACGTTGTTATTCGTTTCTTCTCCGAAAAAGACCTTTCTTTAATAAGTGCGCTGTGTTTGTTTCGTAACTTGCGTTTGGGTGGTAATTGGTGTGAAGGTTTTCTCCAATTGACTTGAAATAGTAGGTTAAAATTTAGTCGTTTAGGTGTTATTAAGTTGCGTTCACGTCATTGTTCTAGTATCAGTTAAATAGCTAGCCCACCCAGTACTGTTCACGCAGTTTTAATCGGGTCTATTTGAATGAGATCATGCCTAGGCGCTCCCCAGCAAACTTGCCGATGCTATAATAATTATAATAAATCGATATTGTTTGGTGCGGAAAAACTGTAGCTCTACTGTCTCTATGCTGTATCAATAGGCCCATCATACCTGATGTTTTCACTCGTCGGCGCCGAATTAGATCAACATTTGATTACACTACTGAATCAATATCTGGCCAATGCTTGTAAATCTTCCTAGTTGCATATAAAATGGGCAGTAAAATATCTACTATTATCTTGACTGAAAATTTGAATATCTTTCCCTTAGCTGGTAGATTTGTTCAGGGCATCTTCGTTCCGAAATCTGCAACTTCCCCCACAGCCGAGCCTCAATGCATGATTAATTCTATACGAAGCAGTAAGATTTCGCGTCAATCAGCATTTTTGACGTCAAAATATTTTCTACTTGTACCTAGCAAGATAGCACAATGAAAACGTTTTCCAGTTTTTCATGTGTTCTTCGTTGCGTGCAGAGGAAGGACATAAAAGTGACACGTGGCAGGGGTTGTTTAACAGTGAATATAACATGTCCTCCCTAACCAATTTATAGTAGCAGATAATTCGTCAGCTCTCGTAACATTCAGGAAACGATGCATTGGCATATACATGTATGTCTCCGTTTTTACAACTATTTGACAAAAAGTTAAGGATAAATTTTTTTGAATGAAACTCCGCCAAGCAAAGCAGTATTAGAAATATAAATGCATCAAAAAATATTTGAAGCAGCATGGTGCGTCTTCAAACACATCACCAGTATACCCTATAACCAGGAGCGTTGACAAGAGAGTCCAGGGAATACCTTTAATACCGAGTCCGGATATTTTTGAGGGGGCTTGGAATTAATGCTGGTAGAGTATTGTCAGATTGTTGCTGGTGCTTTTCCTCAACAAAATCTGAAAATTTTCCCACAGAAAGATTGTCGCCGAAATTACCTGAACCGTAAAGCAAAACATCCATAGACGCAGGGATTAGTCGGCGATGATCTTTTTTTTGGAGATTAACCTCAGGCACATACCTGAATATGCGTACCTAGACCGTGGGGCAAGACATCTACAGCAGCGGCGATGAACCTGATTTTTTCGACATCAAACTGAAGCACTCGCTGACTTTGGTCTGCATATCGATGGGAAATTTCCTCAGGAGGTGTAAATACCCATTTCCACCACTTCTCCAGCTGTTTTGAAAGTGGAAGTTTGTATTTTTCTTTCTGTACCCAACGTACTTCCGAGACCTTCAAATTTCCCCAATTTTAAAAAAATTGGGGTTGAATTTCCCCATCTGGCAATACTGTGTTGGTACCGGGCCCGGACTGTTCTCTCAGCGGCCCTGACTATAATAGGTAACACGATAATGTTTTATCGATGTGAGACTATACGCGCAATAAATATGATGAAACTCACCTTTGCGAGGTTTTAGAGTATGAATTGTTTTAAACATATGACAATCAAGTTTTCAGAAATCAACCTAAGTTTTATGTTGCTCACATTTTCACATTAAGTTTAATCATTAAAATTTTACAAAATTGCAACAACAATGTTTCAGTCCAGACTATACGATATTGACACACCTAACATGAAATATACTTCAACCTGTATTGGCAAAACATACTCATGACAAAATAAGGCAAAAATTAGCTTGTTGCTCGTCTAATTGCTTTTCACTTGCTTGCTGGTTATCAATATGATAACTACCTCAAATTTCTCACATGAATATGCTAAGAGGTACAGAATTCTAGAGCAGCTTCATGTAGTCTAGAATCTGGACAGTGCGTTGAATCTTAAGTTTAATCCGCACGTAGATCTTACGAGATGCGAAGACTTCACAGATGGGTCACTAGAACAGTTTGCATGAATTCACGAGTACATTTATATACTTTTTTTTGGTTGCAGTCAATGCTGTAAACTGTCTTTTGAACGACTTTGGTTTGAAGAAAAATTCCTGAGAAACGCTGTGATGGAATAACGGTTTACATACTACATACCGTTTGAGCTAAGTGCAGATGAGATGTTTGGTAAAGTTTTTCAGTGCTTTAGATCATACGTTGTTTCATTAACAGAATCTTTTGTTGCTTTATATGAGTTTTTTCAAATTTTTATAAAAAATTTGAGGATTTGACATGGCTTGATTGACTGGTAGTTCAATGTCAAGAGAGGAATCATAAAATGCAAACTGGATTTCTATTAAAACCACATAAGTTTTGGCATCCAAATTTCCACTACACGCAGTTTAGTCTAAACCCCAATCACAACCGCTCGTTTTTTCCGAAATATAGCTTACAAGATGTTTGTAAAACGCAGAAAAACCTTCGAATTCCGTTTTATTACTCATGCAGGTCCGTACCTTTTTTTGCTTTTTCTTCGTTTCCTTTATCTATCAGCAAGCAACGTGGGCTTTCTGGCAGGAAAGGAAGAATGAAGACTTGTAGCAGTGAAGGAACGGCTGTGAAGGCGAGCAGCATAGGCCATAAATCCTCAGTTCCCAAAAGCTCTTTCAAACTGAGAGTTTGCGCTGTCAGAATACCTAAACACAATGTAAAAATTAGTACTTTAAAAGCAGAAAAAATTACGAAATAATTCTTTGATTTTGAACCGATGAACCAACGGAAAAATTTATAAAATCATGTTAGTTAGCATTACTGTAAATGAAAAAAGGTCTTAATCACCAATTTTTATTATTTTTAACATTCATAATTTTGTAATTACTCAGATTTTCTGGAGCAGTGAACTTTGTAATCACTTAAAATAATGGTGGAACCCATCCGCTTTTAAAACAAGGAAAATCGTAAAAAAAAGAGTTTGTGCACAGAAATTTCAAATACAGTTTCATTGGATGCTTCTGATAGGGCTCTATTTGTTCAAAATAGCTTTGGTAATCAAACTTCTGTTGTTTTAACCGCCGACCTCTGTGAGTTGAAAAGAGCTTAGATCTTTACCCGTGTGTTGTGGATGTTTTGAATAAAGAAAGAGCTTGAGTTTACTGGGTATTATTGTTTCCACGCTTAAAACAACAATACAAATAGCATGACACAAAACACATTAAAATTCAGTAATGTCATACCTAGAGATGGTTAGTATAGATGAATTAAATTTTATTGCAAAAAAGTATCGAGTGTCGGCATTCATTTATTCTGTTTCCCTGTATCGCCGATCCAACAATCGGCAAAACATTAGTGGACCTTTTCCAATGCACCTTGCGGCGAGTTCTTGTTGCTATGTGCAGCCAAACATTTGTCAGCGCGTTGCACTTTTCCATACAAAACAGTTAAAGACAGAAGTTTAAATGCAATAAATCTTTTTCAAAACATGTATTTTTGGACTTGAGAAAAGCTTTTAAGCTAGAATTCTGCGTCATGTGAACAAATGGAGTTAATTTTTAGTAAGTTTGGTTGATTTATAGGCTTTTTTTTAACAATATCAATGCAAATAAAAAGGGTGACCCAAAAATAAAAAAAAACAAAATCAAAAATTTTATAAAATCATACAAAAATTCGGCAAACTTCAAGCACTTTGCAGGTTTTAAACTTTAGTCTGTGAACAATAATTCCTCATAGTTTTAGGCATTGAAGTCCCTTTGCATAAAAGTCATGTCCTTTCAAAAATATGCTCCAACTGGCCTCCACGGCGTTGGAGGCAAACTTTCATACGTCGTACAAAATTTTCAGTCACTCAAACACCTTCTTTGGGTATTTCACAGATTTGGGCTGTGATTGCAATCACCAAGTGTTTTGCTTGGAGTAGGCTATATTTTAAAGTTTTTCGAGGCTTTATTTTTTGATGAATCTTTTTGAATATTTTGACGGATGTTGCCAAAAATTTATGGTATTATAAATGTGTAGCCAATCAAGATGAGCCAATGATGGGGCAAGTATTGTAAAGCGCGCCAAAGAAAGATTTTGCAATAGCGCAGCAGAAGGCCAAATGCTGCGATTCATGTGACTTCACAATGCACTAAGAATGCTTTCGTGCAATCAACAGATTACGAAAGAATGATGATATCATTATCATTAAACCTGACAAAGGCAACAGCGATGTTCTTTTAAACAAAACCGACTACGTTGACAAAACGAACGAGATTCTTGATGATCAATCGATATTCAAAATATTCAAATCGATATTCAAAAGATTTATTCAATATATTCAGAAGAAAAATATTCAAAAGATTCTTGATATCAATCGATTATTCAAATATTCAATATTCAAAATGATCAATCGATATTCAAAAAATATTCAAAATTATTATTGCTTGATCCTGGTCTCCAGCAATAACAACACAGCCAGCATTGAATCGCGCTTTCAGAAGCGGTTGCTTGACTTCGTAAAAGCCGATTTTATGCCGAAGTGAATATATGACACAATACGACCAACTGAATCGCAAAGACCTCGAATGTATGGTTTGCCGAAAACGCACAAAAAAGCCACTCCACTTCGTCCTATACTGTCTATGACAGGTTCGTCCCATCATGAACTTGGCAAGTGGTTGGCTGGCCTATTACAACCTGTGTTGGAGCGGTTTTCGTCACATTGCATTTCAGATTCGTTTACGTTTGCTAAGACCATGCAAAAGTTTGACATCGACCCTAATGTCTTCATGTGATTTCTTGATATGTCCAGCTTGTTCACCAACGTTTCCCTTGATGAAACCATTGAAACCTGTTTGGATGCCCTCTATGACTAGTCTGATTCACAACCAGTCATTCCAAAGAACTTGTTTGTTGAAATGATGAAGAGCGCTACATCTTCAGTTGTGTTCATCCTCAATAACACCATGTACAAGCAAACAGACGGAGTAGCTATGGGATCACCACATGGTCCGGCTTTGGCTAACATCTTTGTTGGATGTTATAAAACAAAGTAATTTTCTCAAACGCAGAGGCCTCCAACATACTTGAGATATGTTGATGACACGTTTGCCATCTTCGATCACGAAGCTGAAGCAGATGAATTTCTGACCAAACTCAACTGCCTTCATCCATCCCTCAAATTCACCTTTGAAAAAGAGAAAGAGAAATGTCCACCGTTTCTTGATGTTTACGTCGAAAGAACAGATGTTGGTTTTGAAACCAGTATATACCAGAAACTCACTTTCACCGGCCAGTATTCACGTTGAGAGTTTTTTAGTCCTCTCAAACGTAAAATAAGTCTAATATCTACAGTGGTGCAGCGAGCCCTAATGATTTGCACCAAGCTACCAATGAGAAGAGGCACCGGCAGGCGCCCTCAACTATTTTTTTCCGGGGATGTGGAACCAGTACGATCGAACCGTCGCTGGAAGAGACCGAACTAGTAATAATGTAGAAGAAGCGCACAGGAAAATCTTTACGGAGTTAGGAGTATCCTATCCCATTATATGGAAATTTATAGATGGTTTGAAAAAAATTCAAAAAAGCAGAGATGTATACTATGAGCAATTGATTGCTGGCCATGCTCCAAGACAAAAACTCCTTAAGTATGTTAAAGCTGACGAGCGCATTTTGCATATTGTGCAACTATTTCATGAAAAAGAACCGTTAGAATATTTTTATGGTTTAGTCCACAATCACAAGATGCATTAAATGAATAACTTTATTCAATATTAGTGTTGATGTTATCTTCTTGATGTTACGTGAAAGTTGACAAGCGCATTTAACATATTGTGCCACTATTTTGATGTAGGTTTTACAAGTTATTCTAAAATAAAAGTTTTTATAATAATTTTATTTAGTCCATATATCCTGCTTCAATTTCAATCAGCGCTAAAAAAAGCGAGGCACTGTCGTGCAACTGCAGGCATCCGACTGTAATCCAAGTTAAAATGTGTGCACTCCGTGTGGCGATTAGTCACTTCTATCATGATAGCTACTGAACGACGATGGCGTTCCATATATAAATCCAAGTGTTGTTGGTGACTTTCTATTTGTGGTTTGTAGTTGAAGTTGCTGATGTTGCTACACAATTCCCCTTCTCAAGCACGCGCAGCTAGCGGAGACGTGCACAGAAGCGGAGGAGGTTGCTCAGGTCGCAACATGCCTTCCCCACCAACGATTAGAGAGTGAGGCTTGCCGGTCGAAGTAAGTGAGATTCTCGTCAAGACTTCAATGGAAGGCGGTCTTGACGTTTGGGCTCGGCGACTCGACAACGGCTTGTGCTGCTTGACTGAAGACGCTGCCGTCCAACTACATCGGGGGAGATGTAGCTTCTTCGTGGGGTCACCATTGTAGCAAAACGCCAGGCATCTAAATTTAGTGCGAGTTAAAATGTGTGCACTCCGTGTGGCGATTAGTCACTTTTATCATGGTAGCTACTGAACGTGGATGGCAATCCATATATAAAGCCACTTGTTGTTGGTAACTTTCTACTTGTGGTTTGTAGTTGAAATTGCTGAGGTTGGTGCAGCATCAAACAATCGGAGCCAAAAAATGTGTACCAAAAAGTACGGTACCTTTAAAAATGCTAGTTGCAAAATTTTTGGCATTGATGTCGCGACAAGACAAAAAGCCATTGCTGATATTGGATGCCAAACGTTTGGAAACTAATTAGGGTTACATAAAGCATTAAAAAGTAATACTTTGATTAAAAACCACAATTATTAAACTCGGTCTCTGTATTTCTGGCAGGGCAAAATACCGCAACCCCGTATATTTTTGAATATTTAAAAATTTAAATTACAAAAATTTATTCTAATCTTTGTTAGCATCAGCATAAACCAACTGATGTACAATTGGTTTAAAAAAGTCTCGCAGTTACAGAGCAGTGGGAGGGTTTCAGTTAATAGCGCTCTCATTTTGGAACAATTAAACTCTACATGAAAACTCAACGTGATGCGATAGTTTTTCAATCAAAATCAATGCCACACGTTTGAAAACTATTGCTCGTATTATATAAACACAAAAAATCAATATTTTGATAAAAATAAACACAATAAATGAACCCGGTTCGAGTATTTTCGGCAAGGAAAAAATACCGAAAGCCCCTTATATTTTTTAACATTTACGATGTGGCCACAAAAACATTTGCAAATTACTGATAGCAACCACGAAAACCAATCGATGTACAATTGGTTTGATAAAATGCCACACCAACAGCATAAGAAACTGAAACTAGCCATCTTGCCATATAATGCCCTGTATTATAGAAACCAAGCGTCTCCGAAAAACAAACAAAATCGTAAATGTAGCGATTGATGTGCAAAGGGTTTTTTGTGGCAACTAGAGAAAAGACAAAATTATTGGAAATAGTACACACGGGTAAAACAAAAAAGAGGAAGCTATTTGAATGGCAACTTGGCAAATATTGAAATAATTGATCAATTGCTAAATTTGTCACAAAAAAACAAGCTTTGTCTATAACTCAAAATTCAGATAGCGGATCTCTTGGAACTTCTTCACCGATCCCAAGGGCCACACACCCCAATCAGGAAACCACGTTAAAAAGCAGGCTTGTACAACATACGGCCAGAAAAAGAATTTGTGGTGTGGCCAGCTAAAATCTTATAGCAAGTTGGTCAAAAAAAACTATCTCTAAACACAGAAACAAAAAAAGTCGCCACCCACTATTTGGAAACCTCGGTAGAGTTTATTAACAATAATGTTGTCATGTGGCTCGCGGAAAAAATGTTTGGCTATTGTGATTCTTTACTGCTTCAAGATAGTGCAGGCTACTCCGAATATAGTCATACTCATACCTGCTGCGAACTTGCCTAACCCACAATCAGGTTGGTCCTTTTGCCATCTATGACACGTTAAAACAATGCACACGGATTTAGGTCAAGCCATGTGCATTTTTTAAAAATTTCCATTTATCATATTGCTTGTATCCAACTTACTCTGAAACAAGCACCTTTCCAAACCACTTTTCCTTTTTAGGTGGTCGTTTTTAGGGCAGTTAATTTACCAGCGCGATGGGGTAGTGGTTAGAGCGTCTGCTTTGCAGTAGGTAGACCTGGGGTTCCCTTTCTTGTCGAGTCATACCAAAAAATTTAAAAAATGGTATTCACAGCTTCCCTGCTTGGCGCTCGGCATTTAGGGGAGGTTGTGGAGAACAAGCCAGCAAGTTCGCTTGTTGCGTCCTTGGGCAAGGCACTTAACGGGACGCTTTCAATTTTATGTGGAAGACAGGTGATCCAGTTTTCCCTCCGAATAGAGGGTTGGTGGCAGGAAGAGCATCCGACCGTAAAAAAAATGCCATGTTATAAAAATGCAGATTATCTGCTGTGGCAAACCCTAATCGGGAAAAAGCCGAAAGAAGAAGATTAGGACAATTATTTCTGTACACACTTGCAACTTTTAGTTGCATCTACTCATTCAACAGGTCACTAATTAAAGTGTGGCAATATCTTACCAATAGTAATTAGCAGTTGGCTGATTACTCCGATTCCGCCTCTATAATATCTTGGAGATATTTCACCAAGATAAAGAGGCACAACTCCGGTAGCTAAACCTAAAAAAACAAATTGAAAAATACGTGAAGTGTACATGCATGAGCTGTTTTTGTAAAGTTAACCTTTGAGAATAAAAATGAAATTTATTTGCTAGTCTTTGTAAAAAAATAAAGCCAAAATGATGGTAAAAATTTTATTAAAATGTTTCGCTTTTATACTAAAAGCATCAAAATAAACGGTGTAATAAAAATGTTTACCAGCATTTTGGCTTTAATCTTTTCATTAAACCTTTGACTTCTCTACTGTTTTTGTTGATAACCTGTGTTGCTTTAGGGACAAAAAAGCAAATAATGCAGTGGTAAGCTAGAAAGGGCATAGATATGTATTCTTGGTTGTTTCTGGGAAGAGTAGGAGGCACATCACTCGACAAAAAAAGGTAAAATTTTGTTTTTTTGACTCTCACATCTTTGTTCTTTTTATCCTAAAAAAAATTAAATATATCCTTGCTTCTTTTGGGGAGGAAGATAAACTGGTATCTAAAGATAATCTTCAAGGGAGGATGGATAAAACTGCCCTTAAGGAGGCACTACTGTTTAGAAACATTTTCGTGTACTGGTTCACATTTGCTTTTATAATTTCTTAAAACTAGATGCAAAGCCCCATAAATCATATATTGTTGAAAAGGGCAGAAAACTTTCTTTCTCGATATCACATTTTAAATTCGAGGCATACATACTTACGAGTTACAATCTGAAAAAGCGATTAAAATATTTGTGATTTGTCAACAAAAATGCTAAAAGCTCAAATGGCTTTAAAGATGTATATTCAAAATTGGTGGAGTGATAGAATAAACTTATGTCACTAAAATAATGGAGGGTTTTTAAAAAAGATCCTCCAAAGCAGAGAATATTATTTTTTCATCAGCAAACTTTCAAATTTCATACTTGTTAAAAATAAAGAGTCTCAGAGGAACGCTGAGACCTTCACTGCTGTCCTTCGAAAGCTAATACAAAGAATCCAATAATTCAGCAAAATTTCTTTAATGTACAAACTTCAGAGCAAATGACCGATAGTAAAAGCAGTAAAAACTAATCAAGGGTTATCCACGTCGTAATTCTAGGCAGTAAAAATTTTAAACTACATCGTTGCTTAATAACAATTCACTAAAAAACAAAAGTTTCTACTGTGCCGGCGTTTATAAACAAAATCGCGAGAAAAGAAGAAAAAGGGTAATTACGGTGCTGAGACAATACTTCATACTTATTTCATACTTCTTGCTCTAGAAACCGCTACAGAGTAAATTTTGAGAAAATGCCCCATTAATTAATGGCATACACCCCAAATATCATTTGTTCAAAGTTTCAGCAAAATTGGATAAGTAGTTATGGAGTAGTTTCACTTTTAACACCAAAAAATTTGATTTCGAGAGAAACAGCAAAAACGTCATACTACCTCAAAACGGAAATAACACCAAAATATACCCACAAAACATGTACATATTCTTTGTCATAACTACAATAGCCAAAAATGTAGCGTAAAAGAGCCGTTAAGAGGTCAAAATTTTCTTTAATGTCCTTTCGTGACCACTAGGTGCATAGTCACCTGTCTTCGAAACCTTTGTTATTTTTTGTCTCCTTATTCCTAAAGAACACTGAGATGATGTTAACCTTTTTTGTTTTTCGAAACCTAGGCTTTTTTTTGTAAAAGGATTGTCGGGCAACTGGAGTTTTTTAAACGCATGCACAAGTCCTTGACGACCAGCATTTCAATTGAGAACAGACATTGCTACAGCACGTTTTACTGCTGCAGTTACAAAGTAACGCTCATAACAACATTTTCTCCATATGCTGGCATTGAATGATTCATTTTTATTTTGGGTGAAGCCAAGGGCGGATTAGCAAATTCAACCGGCCCGGGAACTTTGAAATAAGACCGGCCCATTTTTGACAACTAATTGCAAATCTTGCTAAAACGTTACGGGTTTCACCTTACAAACTACATCATATTTAGCCCATTTCAAGAAAGAATATTTAGAATTAACAAACAAACATTATCAAGCACTATTTATAGAGCAACAGTCTTCGCATTTCTGCGTTCATTTTTGCTAGTTCGTCGATGATTGTATGGTTCCAAATGCGTAGCAAAACGTCTCGTTCGACGCATATCAAAAGAAGGAAATCCAAGCTATCTTCGCTTAGCTGATTTCTTAAACGGTTCTTTACATATCTCTGCTTGCTAAAGGTTTTTTCACAACCAACTTGTGTAACGGAAAGAGTAAGAATTACTTTGTATGCTTGATATAGAAGAAGATAACTTCTGTAGTACAATCCATATCTCAGAATCGCAACATAACAGCATAGAAAACAATTTTGGCATCGACATTCTCGAATGCTGGAGCTTTCGCCCGATCTCACATCTTCGTCATCTGTTTTTTAAAAACAAATTAAAATTTTAGTTGTATGAAAGAAAATTTATTAGCATCAGCAGAGTTGACCTGCGAAAAGTGTTAGATGATAATATCAGAACTCAATTTTGATCAAACAATAACATTTCCATCGGTATGGAAAATAGGCATCAAGTAATTATGGACTCGGGTTGTATCATACAGTGAGATAAAAGGTCAAAACATTAACCTGTAAATAGTTTGTCAATGATAAAATCAAAAAATGATCACCTGCTTCATCCAATTCAGTGCAGTGCTCAGGTCAGATCTTCTTTAATTCCGGCCATTTTGATGCAAAATCCAAGAGCTCTTGTCGAAGATCTTGCTGAACAGGAGAATCTGAACTTTTATTTGGCAAAAGTTGCTTATCATATTCACTGCAGAGATAGGAATCCCATGAAAAACTGTTTTAGAAAAGCGTTTGGATCAAAGTAGCTTAAATCAGCATATAATTTTTTATGCGTAGCAAATCTCCTATGCAAATTTTGAACCACTTGATCTAAAATTCTGTTGTGTACATCGACCTCAAACTTTTTCATTGAGTTTAAACATTCATCCAAGGGTTCATTTTTACTTTTTCCAACCCGTTTAGCAGGAAAGCTGCTTTCAATCAAAACATCACATCCACCTTCTTCTAAAACTTCATTGGCATGTTGAGCAAAATGATCAGTTTTTGTTACAACCGTTGAATATCCTTTTGCGTAGCTTCCACCATATTAAAAGCACTAATGAAATCCAGTCCAGAAATCTGCAAGTACTTTGAAAGTGCAGAGGTTGTCTCCATGATGCGTAGATAAGTAATGGCTGTCTAAACATGTTGATATCGAATCATATTATCTCACATGACTCTGGCATCAAACCGCGCTTTAACACTTAACTTTTCAGAAGCAGAAACACAATACAGAACTTCAATTACATCGCAGAACATGCCGCTAGAACCATCTTCAAAATGTGCCGAAAATGTTTCGAAGACATTCGTGCTAAGACCACCATCTAGTTACTCCACTTAAGTTTAACCTACTCTGAATATCACGACCATGACTTTAGCTTATCTGCTCTTTCCACGTGTCCATTGGCGATTATGATTCCCGAAAGAACATTCCAACCTTTTGAACTAATCCAATTAGATACAATTTCGGTAGAGAGGTGACTTTTAGTATCCAAGTTGCTATTATTGCTACTAGCGATACACCGTTAAACGTGTTTTAATCAAAGATGTTTATTTAATCATTTAACCAAACAATTTTGCACCGAACTTTACTGTAATTTTAGTTTATTTGAAACAATTATTTACGTAATCTCAAATCTGATCAACTCCTAGCAGGCAACCGTTTCTATTATCAGATTCTTTGTTAGGAGCAGTAACCAGACAATCACGGAAACCGCAGAATGAAGCTTTACTGTTTTTTATCAGCACTATTTTCAAGTTATTTTGTGTTTTTTGTGTTTTCGTTCAACGAAAGCTTTAATGCTGTAAATATTTACATATAGATCCTGATGAGGGCGATATGTAGCGCTGAAAACGTTTGAATTTGCTAAATATATTGTATTATTATGTTCAACGGTGTATTGCTAGTAGAAATACCCAAATAGAGATATGGATGCATGATTAGTCGTGGTAACATCACAGAGAACCAAGTTGAGAACGTGGGCATAGCACCTGTATGAATGTGACTAGGAGATTCTTTTTCAAGAAAAGCTGTAAACTCATTATACTGCTCCGACATGTTTGATGTTCCATCTGCACTATCGCAGATGCATTGGAAAACGTCTATGTTTTGCTTCTGCAAAACTTCCTTCAACAAATTGCACAGGTCTGCTCCAGTTGCCGAATGACTGTCACAACGGCAAGAAATCGTTTTTCGACGTTTTCCCTAACAAAGCATAAAATAACCAAGCATTTGTCGGTTGAAGTTATATTTTGAGTTGAATCGATTTGAACTGAGTAAATGTCTGCTTCTCTAATCAAGTTTGAAATTTCTTCTTTCATTAGCTTAATATAATAGCAATGATAGAGTTAACAGTAGTTTTGGAGATACCGGTAAATGTATTTCTGTTTGTACAGTTATGTTTGGGCTTGTATGGTTTGTTTTGAAAACATTTTTTAATAACATTTTATAAATGACACTTTAAAATGTTAACGTGCTTCGCAAGAAGAAGTACATTCTATAAAAATGTTCCGTTATCAACTTTTTCATTATATAAAGTAGACACTGCTTCTGAACTCCCTGTTTTTCTATAGCTCGTTCCCCGTTTTCCAATCCTTTTCCCAATAGAGACGACTCTGTCCAGAATTTGCCTTCTTTGCATGACCTGTTTGTTGTGTAATGATGTTTGACTGACAGTAAGTAGGTTTACCACTGTCTTATTACTGCTGAAGCGTATGTGAGCTTCAACACATGCCTTGTGTTTTTGAGAACTTTCGTGTTCATCAATTCGTTGGTAAATATGTTTCCACGAATTGAAATCCGTTAGGAATTTGCTGGGGTTATGATTGTAACTAGTAGTAGTACTAATGCAATTCAAAGATTGCAAAATAGATTCACGTGACTTCACAATACACAAAAAATGCTTTCGTGCAATCAACAGATTACGAAAGAATGATGATATCATTATCACTAAACCTGACAAAGGCTCCGGCGTTGTTCTTTTAAACAAAAGCGACTACGTTGATAAAACGAACGAGATTCTTGATGATCAATCGATATTCAAGAGACTTGATCCGGTCTCCAGCAATAACAACACAACCAGCATTAAATTGCGCTTTCAGAAGCGGTTGCTTGACTTCGTAAAAGCCGATTTTATGCCGAAGTGAATATATGACAAAATACGACCAACTTGATCGCAAAGACCTCGAATGTATGGTTTGCCGAAAACGCACAAAAAAGCCATTCCACTTCGTCCTATACTGTCTATGACAGGTTCGTCCCATTATGAACTTGGCAAGTGGTTGGCTGGCCTATTACAACCTGTGTTGGAGCGGTTTTCGTCACATTGCATTTCAGATTCGTTTACGTTTGCTAAGACCATGCAAAAGCTTAACATCGACCCTAATGTCTTCATGTGATTTCTTGATATGTCCAGCTTGTTCACCAACGTTTCCCTTGATGAAACCATCGAAATCTGTTCGGATGCCCTCTATGACTAGTCTGATTCACAACCAGTCATTCCAAAGAACTTGTTTGTTGAAATGATGAAGAGCGCTACATCCTCGGTTGTGTTCATCTTCAATAACACCATGTACAAGCAAACAGACGGAGTAGCTTTGGGATCACCACATGGTCCGGCTTTGGCTAACATCTTTGTTGGATGTTATAAAACAAAGTAATTTTCTCAAACGCAGAGGCCTTCAGATATGTTGATGACACGTTTGCCATCTTCGATCACGAAGCTGAAGCAGATGAATTTCTGACCAAACTCGACTGCCTTCATCCAAATTCACCTTTGAAAAAAGAGAAAGAGAAATGTCTACCGTTTCTTGATGTTTACGTCGAAAGAACAGATATTGGTTTTGAAACCAGTATATACCAGAAACCCACTTTCATCGACCAGTATTCACGTTGAGAGTTTTTTAGTCCTCTCAAACGTAAAATAAGTCTAATATCTACAGTGGTACAGCGAGCCCTAATGATTTATAACAAGCGTAAACTCAATGGAGAAATAGAACGGATCAAAGAAAATATTACTGAACAATGGTCATCTTAAAAACGTCATCAACACTCAGGTCGTCAAGAAAATCGCTCTATTTTCCGCCCGTAAGCCATTCGGCTCAGAAAAGTGCTTGGTATAGTTGAGGGTCGCTTAAATTGGCAAGCCCTCCACAAACTTGGAAAAAGAAGTCAAAAACGCCGTGGAAAGCTGCTATGGTTCCGTCAGCACTCACTTGGTCTTTACGTCAAAGCGCATGTTGCCTGTGGCTCGCAAGGATGTTTTACCTACCACTCAGGAAAGCTCTGTCATATATGAATATAAGTGCTACTGTGATAGTCGGTACGTAGGGCAAACATCTCAACAACTACAGGATCGCATCAAGCAACATGTTCCGCAATGGTCAAGACAGCAATTGACCCGTCTACGTCGTCCTCAACCACACAGATCGTGCAAACAAAACGGTGCCACACCGGATTGTGACTCTGCCATTGGTCAGCATCTTTTAGATAATGATCAATGTGCATTAAGCTATGATAATAAGCGGTTTTCAATCCTCGCCACAGCACCCAGCTCTTTCCATCTTAATCTCTTAAAGGCTGCTTATATCAACACCCGTCGCCGGGTTCAATACAGACAGAAAGAGTTTGTTTACGCTCTCAAACTCTCTTGATAATCGCGGTGTTCCTATTTGGCCTCTTGTTGCGCTCTCTCCAGCTTTCGCTATTGCGAAATCTTTCTTTGTCGCGCTTTACAATACTAGCGCTATCATTGGCTCGTCTTGATTGCCTAACGTTCAAATTGACCACATAAAACACTTACTCACTCTAGCTCTTTCTTTTGACGCGATATTGCCACTGATGAAAGCGTCACGAAAAGCTTATGGCTCAAACAGCTTTTTTCAAAGCTATGTTAAAATTCTGTATCACCAAAAAGGTTTTAATATAAAAAAGCATAAAAAATTTCTTTTTAAACAGTAGCACGCCCTCAAATGCTGATTAAAAAACAATCTTCCCAATTTTTAGAACAAGAATACGCTCAACCCTTGTTTATCGAAACCTTGCTAATCCGAACTTCGGTTTACCCGGACAGTGCTGATGAAACAAAGTCACCCACTTTTCTTCACTTAGTTGTTCTACAGCACATCCCCAGCCCTAAACATGTAAACAGTGTAAAAAGATTGTAAATATTTTAAGGTAAGGAAAATTAAAGTGCTGTTGTCTTTTATCCTTTTCATGACAGTTATTTTATTTTATTGGCATTAACTGTACACATTTGTGTTCCGTTTCTGCACCATTTAGCCCGGATAAACCAAGATCAAGTGTATATTTTAGGGGAAGGTGGAGCACAGTGGGACTAACTGTTTTGTAGAAAAAGTTGGAAACTTTGAAAGATCACTGCTTGCTGATCGTTAATCCTCAAACAGCCATTACACTTTTGTTTTCATTTTGCTTTTTGAAGTAGTTGTGGGAGTAAAGAAGTTTTTAGAAGTAAAAAGCTTATTTTTTGTGATGCATGTGGGATGCAATTTTGCAAAGAATAAAGTAGTTTTTGTAGCTAAAAGCTTTACCTCAGTTAGTCAAAACATTCCAATATATTTTGTCGCATTGCAGTTGGATGCCTGGTTTGACGCTGCCGCAAAACTCGAAAGAATGCTGGCAAGATCAGGCAAGGAAACAGTGAGACAAAAAATTTGGGATACGGTGGGACATAGTTGTAGGCTTATTATTATCATCTCATAGAATCTACGATGGTTGTTATCACACTAGCATTTCAACAGCCAGTTAAGGAGAATAAATACTAATGCGTTGTGCTTTTAAAGTGGTATTTAGACCAACTGTCAGTTGGAGATGTGGCTTTAGTAAAACATTGTGATATAAAGATCGTCTTACCTGTGCCCAATCAATGCGGATCAACTATAAAACAAAAATTATCACTAACTCTACTTACGACTTTTCGTTGCTTGATGAAGACTAAACTAAAACAATACCAGAAGTTTGTCCTATTCCCCACCTGGGGTATAGTGGGACAAAAAAATTACACTTTTTTAGTTCGTTTTGTTATGCTCCATGTATATACACTAGGTGTTTTCCCTCCCATTAGAGGATTGGTGGCAGGAAAGGCATCCCACCGTAAAACAAATGCCATGTTATAAAACTGCAGATATCTGCTGTGGGGACCCCTAATCGGGAATAAGCCAAAAAACAAAGAAGTATGCACTAGGTGTTCTTCAACCTCGTTAAATTCTTCACAATAGAGTGTGATTTTGATTGTGTGTTCATTGTTTGTTGACTTTAAATAAAAATGCAATCACCAAAAACAACTTTTTGTCACAACGTGCTCCACCTTCCGCTACATATTGTTAAGGACAGTTATTTTATTTGATTTGCATTGCATACAGTACAATATATACATTTGTGTTTTTCGGATTTTTCATGACCAGGACCTGTTTCCGCACTATTTAGTAAACTAAGAAAACTTGGGTCGAGTGTATTTCGTTTTATTTTTTGAAGTTTTTGATCAAAGCCCCAGAAAAAATCGTGTGTATTAAAAAAAGACGACAAACACTTTTTTCTTGACGAATTCAGTTCTGGTAAAAGATAAAAATTATTTTCATACCTGCTGCTTCTTTCCCTTATAAAAATTTAGGTTTCTCCTAGCACAAAAAGGGCTTCCTAACTTATAGAAAACAAATAGCTTTACGTTTAGTTTTATTTCTGGTGTCCTTCAAGTCGCTGACCATTATTGACGGCCATCAAAAAAAGCATTTTCGGTACAACTTGCTGATTTTTTCATGTAAGGTTTTGCTTTTTAAAACCAATAATCATACTAGAAGCCTTGGTCTACCTAAAATGCTGCGAAGCAGAAATCTACTTTAGTAACTAGCAACGCAAATAACAGATTTTTCTCCTACCTGAACTAAATTTTAAGATGGCCTGGTTATTGATTTTGAGAAAAAGCATTAAGTAATATAATACCAATGTCAAATAATCAGTCAGAACACGGAAATTGGGAAAGAATGAATAAATCGGATCCACAAAAATTATTTTAGGCTTAGCATCACTGTCGTTATGATGGTTGAATTGGAGAATGAAAATTCAACACCAATGCTACTTACCTGCAAATATTCCCAATAAAAAACGAGCGACGATAATCATTTCAAGAGAGTTGGCCACCTTGCTGGTTCCCATTAAAATTGCGCCGAAGAAAGACAATATGTTGTAGGCCAAAAGCGTGCCTTTTCTGAACAAAAAATGCATTTTCAAACCCATCTTTATTATAAGCTATTTGCTCAAAAACATCCATAGTCCGGAAAATGATCATAATGGTATCTACAGTTTTGAAACACATTAAGGTAAAAAGCAATTAGGTTGTCAAGTAGAGAAAATCCATGATTATGGCAATAACAGATAATCGCTGTGTAAAATCTACCTGCAACCAGTCTTTGGCTTTTTCTGATTACTCTGTAGACAAACGCTTTTGCGTTAAATGTTACCTTCCTAAATTTTTGATGAAAAGACCTGTCGAGTAAGAACCAACCATGCCTCCGATGTTGAATATAGCGACTGTTAGCGACCACAGAAATGTTTCTACGCTATTTAGCTCAGCTGTTGATTGAGTGACGCCAGCCGTGAAGTCTGTACTGCTTTGAAACATTGTTTTCTACAATTAAAGTTGATAAATATCAAATCAAGGTTGTTTGGAATCAATAATTATGGTTCTATCTTTAGTGAGTGAAAGAGGGAGTTATCTTAAAGCGTTCAAGGCAGCAAATTGAGCATGCCTTTGGACTTTGATTGCTTTTGGTTGCAAAACCTTTACTTTGCGAATGCTTGTGCAACAGCGCTTATCAGGCATTTAAAATTAAAGCTTAACAAGCATTAAAAGTCCACTTTAACTTAGTATGTTCATAAATCTTTCAACGTCACTTAACGGCGCTACAAATGGTTGTTATTTTGCCTGCAGCAACGGTTAATGCAGCAAAATTCTCATTCATTCTGGGTCGGTAGGAAAGCATAGTTGGCGAATTGGGAAAATTTGATTGTTTCGAGAGGGAAAAGAAAAAATTAAAGATTCGCAAATGTTACCAAAATGCTTCGTTTCTTGGTTTTTCGTTATGTCGTACCAATTATACCAAGAAAATTTTGCATGTTAGTTTCCCGTTAATAGGGTGCAAAGTTTGTCCACGTCGTGTTGTGGCGTGCCAATGACATGATTGGGGTGAGGGTAGGCACGCCCGTAGAGGTGCGTTCGCAAACCCATTTTTAAAATGTTCTAAGTCTGCAGTTACACACTGCTGTTATTTCTTGAACCGAGACACTTTTGTGATAACCTCCCATGTCGCGGGTTCGAGTGGCATTACCGGGTGGGCGTGGGTGCTTACCGTTTGTGTCATGTTGGTTGTAGTTATTTCTTTGCTTGACGAATTTAAATCGTTGTTGCGAAAGAAGTATTCTTGTATGAGCTGTGAATAATTATATAGTATGAATCAATTGTCCAACCCCTAAGCACGCAGCACTATTGCAATCAGCAATGGCTTGGTTTTAACCCTACTGCCAATTATCCGATGCGTTCGACACTGTGATTACTCACTCAAAAGCAACATTGAACTAGGAAATCGATACAAAATGCTTTCGCAAAAGCCCAATAACACCAGATTCAAGTGAGCTAGGACTATGAAGCTTCTCGTCAGCAGTATTAGTAGTGCTATTATCTCTCGGTTTGTAGCTTCAGAGGCGGTAATTCCACACATTTTTTGAATGCAGTCGACAACTTTAAAAATTGTTAAAATTGGCAAATAGTATTTTCCGAAGCCCTGCACATCCATAATAAAGCTTACGAAAAACATTGAAAGTAACTTCAAAGCATCTCTGTTCAGTTAAGATGTGCATGTATTACATACATTATCGAAGCATTATCGGCTTAGTTAATCATTTACAAATCAAACTAAAATTTTAAGAGTTTATACGTCGTACGTTAACGTGATGCGATCAATAAGTAATGTTTTTATAATTGCCCAATCAGCTCTTGCCAGCATTAATGATATTGCCTGTAACTTATCCGAAAATTAGCAATATATTTCTTGAAGCCATTAATCAAAAGCATCATATTGAATTGGTCCATCAATCTTTCAAAAAGGAAAGCCGCATGCAAAAAAAAGAAAATGCCCTTAAATTTTGTTGCACTGAGTGTTAAGCCCATGGTCACATAACGTTTCGTGCACAGTGTAAACCAACACAAACGACCAAAAACGTTTGGAAAATACCGAGCCTAAACTGTTTGCGTTTTCTTTCGATTACTGATAATTTTTTATTGGATTTATAAAAATAAGGATGATGATAATAATCCCAATGTCATTGCTTTATTTTTACATCTCATTGCTTCATTTTTCTATGCTTATTCAGCTATACTAACCTTAGCTGGCCCATTAACAACAGCAATGTTATATCCATATTGGAATGATCCACCAATAACTGTTATAGCTACAGCCGCTAACAAAACGCCAGTCAGTCTTTGATTCTAAAAAAATACTTCGTTTAATTTTTTCTTTACTGCTACTATGGTTGTGAGGAGGAAAGAGGGCAGTCTGACCCTTTCTAAGAGATCCGTGATCAACCATCTTAACCAGTCCACTAAATTATGAAGAGGGTACCCTCATTATAGATATCAAACCGGAATCGTACAGCTGATCCAAAGGCCGATTTGCTTTAGTAATCCGTCACAACGGTGCAACTCATGACTTTCTCCGTTGCAGGCTAACTCTTTAACCGGAATTGTACAACGGATATCTGATGGATCAATCCACCAAACCGGTTCCTCATGCAACTGCCTTTTCCGGCTGATCCGCTCCCGTTTGGTGAGATTGACCAACCAGACTGATAAAGCATTCGACTAATGGCTAAATTAATTTCCCCTTATGTGTACAAATTCCTACCCTCTTGCTACCAATTCCTAAGGCAGTTGCCTTATCTCATTTATTACAAAATCGAAACGTATGATTGGCATAGGCTACCAGATACCATTAGCATGCTTTAATTCATTTTTGCGATTTCCATTACTTACTTGGCCAGGCATTTTTTCAAAATTTCAGAAGAGATTCTCTACCAATTTTGAGAATGGTCAATGGTTTATTTCAACTGTATTTCACTAATAAAGCTATAGTAATTGATCTCTTTCGAAAAGTAGCCGTCGAGGTTTTCTGCAAAACTAGACCAAGAATTAACACCATCAATAAACCGAAGATCACTGCAGCCAACTAATTGCAGATTTTGAAACAGCAGCAAGTCTGTTTCACTTGACACAACAGATGTTTTTTAAAAGCTCGTAGTCAGATACGCAATTCTCCAAAAATAGCTCAACGTATATTCCTTAACTGCACTAGCACTTAAGACTCCCGTGACATTTGCAGATTAGCGCAAAAGTTATCGTTCCTGTAACTTTTGCTTCAAAAACTAAAACTCAGATTCTACTTGGCCAATTTCTCAGTCGAGCTGAAACACTGACTCTAGATGGGCGATAAGCAGGCTAAATAGGTTAAATTCTCATGTGTGATATAATTGCTTATGCAGTCAGATTTGATAAGTTGCTACCCTTTTTCTTTGATGACGTTTGATCACATGCGAGCAGCCTTCCTATATTACAGGCGCTGATTTACACCACTATTTGAATAAAATGTCGTAAATATTGCATCACAGAGCCTTGTAATTCGTAATTGCACTGTTAGGCTAAGTCACAGACAGGAATGTAGTGCCAAAAAAATGGAGTGTGGAAACACATGGAGTAGAAATATACATCTTTCAGTCAGGTTTATGTAAAACAGTGTGGGAAGACCGTTCTCCCACCACTGCGCCCCTGGTCTCAGATGCTTGCACAACAAACCTTAAAAATTAGTTGCTTCACCCGGAAACTAAAAGCAATATTTTTACAAAGTTTCTTGCTGAAAGATTTGGCAAAAAATGGTGGTTATAAGCTTTTATTAGTTGATTAACTTCTAAATTTTCGAAATCTCAATAATACTTGAAGAATATTGGTCAAGTAAAAGTTTACTTCACCGTTATTTTTTTTTCTGACTTCTATTCCTCATGCAATCTAGATTTCTCCACCGCTAATAATCTCCCAATCTTTTCCATTTGTTTCCGCAACAAATTTTGTAAAAATTGTTTTGTTTTTTCCAAAAGATACAGCTTATTGTTAAGGATGGCAATCAAGTATTTGTGGCAAAACAATGTAAATACGATTCAAGAGGCATTATATAATTTGCAGCAAGGTTTGACTCATTATTTGTATCCACTTTTAGGCAGATGGTCTTATACTTTTAAACGAATTTAGCTTTCTACAATGAGTAAACCCAAGCTTACAAACAACTCACTTAGTAGAAACCAAGCACTTTTAAAGCAATTATTTTCGGGGATGATGTCACCAAGTTCCACATGACAGAGACACTTTAAAGTTGGAGGGAAAATCAAAGAAAAAAATAGGTCAGTAGGTTTACACAGCTGTGTCAAAGCAGTCGCCAAATCTGTAACCGCACCTATAAAAGAAACTTTTTTCTTTAAATGAGTTTTACGCCCTACTGTCTGATCGGATGCAACGCATCTGAAGGGCAAGTATAGTTTCTTTTGCTTTATTCCGAGTCCAAAGCGAATAGGTGCACAGTGGTGGCCTTAGCCATGGGCAAACTGGGCGATTGCCCATGCCCCCCCCCCGTTAAATTTACGCGTAATTGTGGTCCCCCCTTTTGTCAATATACGCGTAATGTTGGATCTTGGTTTGCATTGTTTGTGCATACTTATACTGCTTGATATGTTGATCCAGTTATAGAAAACATGTGGGCTTTCTAGATAAATTGTAACAGTATAAGATTTCGGTTTTGCCTAAATTTGGAACCTTTTATCCCCCTCATTTGTATGTATTTAACTTTCCCTCTTCTGCTTTTATATTAATTTTTATCTTGTAGGCTACTCTTAGTCAGTCTGAAACTTTTGCGATGGAAATATCAGTGATTATAAAATGGGCTACATTTCTAGACTTTTGTAAACTCGCTTTCAAGTGTTTTTGTTTGAGTAGGGCAGTTATTAGCGTGGTCGCGAGGAGTGATTAGGGGCCCCCAATCTTCTTTGCCGGGACCACCACCGATAGTTGAGGCCATCACTGTAGGTGCAGCCAAGAAATGTCACTAATATTACTACGAGGGGGTTTGCACTAAGTCATAAAACAAGCCTACCACCAAAAAACTTACTTTTGTAATTGTAAAACAAAAACCATTACGGTGTTGAAACTTTAACTTTGAGCCCCCGTATTTATTGGAAGGAGCTGATAGAACTTGATACGACAAATAGTTTGTGAGTAAAGCAGTCTCAATTTAAAGTACCGTAATAAGGATTTCGGGTATAGAGGCAATGTCCCCATTTATACCAATTTTTTGTCACTTCTAAAGGCGGCGCAGCCAGCTGAACGGATGTTTCCAATTCTACTTAACTGATTGGTTGCCAACTGGACGACGCCCTCTGAGTAGACTACTTTTATGTATTGCTAGCCTACAGTAAAGTGAAACACGGACGGTTTAATGAGACCTAATAATTAGAAAAATAGCAGTATGCCTCTGTCATACATATAACTTAGATAACTTTCATTTGAAATAAACTCAATTTAAGGCACAGCTGAAAAACTAGAACAAGAAACTAGCTTATATTTTTTGTCAATGCCTTAATTTTTTAGCAAATTTTTCTATTATGCCTTAATATGGTTAATCATTGACGCGATTGTGACTAATGAAAAGCAAACAAGCGCGTAAAATAAAACTCATTACGATGCACCACGTGTTACAAATACGGTTTTTAGCTAAATTTCAAGTTCATACATCAGATCTGGTCTGGAAGGGTTTAGTGACAACAAAAATAGAGCGTTCTTTGTAAAAGTTGACAACTCCCAGAATAATGTTAACTTGTCAATTTTTATGAGATAATAAAATGTAATAGAAGGGACTTTGCAGGACTGGAATTAGTTTCGACCTCGGCTTCTTGTATTCTTCAATCCCCCTTTTGTTCAACATGATTACAGAATAAGACCCATTGCTATTGCTTAGTGTTCTTATAGGGACATCAAGGGTTGTTGACTCAAATAAAGAAAATAATTCAGCTGCAATGAATGCGTTCGTTCAAAGCGAGAATAAAGCACAAGATTTGTATTCGGAAAACCAAACGGCAAACATTTTTTTCAAAATACATGTTTTCATTTAAAATGTTTTGAAAATACTTTTTAATTCATCTTAAAACTTTCTTTAAAGTTGTCCATCGCAGTCATTTGCAAAAAGTATGGGGACCTCTCAAAATTTTTTGACTGTACAAACTGTATGCATGCAGTGCATATTTTCCAAAAACGTATGGATGACTTTAAAAATGATCATATTTGGAACTACAATTTCTGAAATGCTTATATTTTAACATTTCATATGACCATTATTGCTTGACAAATCCAATACCCAAAACCTACGCAAATAGCTGTTTTCAGCCATGACCTACGTTGGTATGCCAGCGAATAGAAGACAAACGAGCTACCGACGCTAGAAACCTTACTTCCAGAGAGTGGCAAGTTTCGTGCACATGTTTTTTTCCGAAAAATGTTCACTCCTACCAACACAATCCACCTCTCTCTAAACCCGATTTCTAAATTGCTGTCGTGTTGTTCTTATCCTTTCTTGTTTGTACTGAGTCACGATATGAACCAGATGACGAAGTTCACAAAGCAAGTCTAACCGAAATCAAGCTTGGGAAAAGTGGCAGCCGCTTTCGAGCCAGCATAATTATAAATTACAGACTGGTAGCTCCACTCCAAAATTTTAAACTGCCACTGGTTATCATCCAAAAATCACTTTTTGGCATGGAGTGAGCAACTTCAGTGTTCTATTAACGCCGTGAAGCATGGTAATCCCTTAAATTTGGCTTTGGAGTTGCGTTTACAAGAAATTCTCAACATTTTGCTTGCTTGTTTTTTAGGCATAATGGTGCAGTTTTTCACAAAGTCCCCGGAGGCTTTCTCGATCCTACATAATCCAATGCTTTAGTTACTCATACGTAAGTTGAACTGTAGGAATAAAAGACTTTAATCAAGGACTGATTTCTGAGCGAAATTTGAAGAGAAAGGAAAAGCTTAACCATTACCCTTTTTACAAATTTTCGTGTAATTACAGTAAGTGCCGTGAAAAAACAGTTTGCAAAAAATGCTTACACTTTTTAAAACAATTTAGCCTCCTTTCCAAACTAAATACTACATTTAAAGTAGCCTGTAACAGCAGCATATTCATATTCGCGTTGTCTAAGACTATCTACACGGAGGTACTTGTATCCGGGCTTCTGACATTGGCCCCGCTATGTTCTAAGCATTCTACGCTTTGCGCGTCCTGTGAAAGATGTATGCTTATTGAAACTTCATTGTCACTTTGAGTTGCTAAGTTAACAGTTGTCAACTCAGTAATCAAGTGTGTAGTCATCAGTAAATCTTCGTCTTCACTTGAATAACTTTTTTTTATGTTGGAATTCATTTCGCATTCTTCAATAGCTTTAGATAAGTGATTTGCATCATCCAAAACTCGAATGATATTTTGACAGGGTTTACGAGAAACCGTTTCTTCAAAGCTCCACTTTAGCTGCCTCTTTATAGGTAAGTGAGCTTTCCTGACTGGCTTCTTATAGTAAGAAGTTTTCTGCAAAAAAAAATAATCCTTAATTTTTGTTTGTGAGTCTTCATTGTGAGCGTTCAATATCTTGGATTTTACAAAATGGTAGTGAGAGTTCGTTATTGGGCAAAATGAGTACAATTACTGAGAGCACGAGAGAAAATAGTTTACCAATTCACGAGGTGCATGAATGCCCTCCTGGCGTACACTTTTGGTAAAATCAGGAAAGCAATTCAGTGTACGACAGCCCTTTTCAGCAGTACGACATGCTTTCTTCTACATCTCCTAGAGAGGCTCTTCTTTCCTGCCCTCCCTCCCCTCCTTGGAATCTTTCTTCTTTCACTGTGGAGTCCATTCCTTCCTCTTCATGCTCCCGCTCTGATCTCCCTCTCTCCCGCCTAGGTGCGGGTCTTGCTCACCTTGACTCTCTCCCCCTCACGATTTGGCACTCTAAACTGACGGCACTGTTCCTTTCCTTTCGACAAAGGCGGCTCCGGCGTAGTTGCTAATTGCTCTTTCTGTGGCACTGAGGCCACTCTTTCCTTTTCAGCCGGCCCACTTTGTTTAAGTTTTTCTGCTGAAGCCTGCGCCATTCTGCACGCCCTTTGCTGGTCTCGGCAGCACCAACAAGTCGGCCATTTCTCTTCTCTTCTCCTCCTATCTGACTCTCGTTCTGTCCTTACCACCCTGTCCTCTCCTCCGTCTTTTCTTCTACCTCAAACTCTCTGGCAGATCTGGCAGAAGCTGTCTTCTCTCTCCTCTTGCCTTATCAGGCTACAATGGGTCCCTAAACACTCGTTTTTCCCGGAGAACGACGCGGCTGATGAGCTAGGCAGACAGGGAGCGCTACTCGTGCCCTCTGCAATCCCTTGTAGTCACTTTCCTCTTATCTCTTGTATACACTCTTATCTTTTCTCTGACTGGAGGCGTACTGTCTCATCAAAATTCTTCGACACACAGGTTCCCTCGATTTCCACTGAGGAACTTGGGCTCTCTCATCACGCTCGCTGTGTTCTCTCTCGTCTACGCTGCAACGGACACAGCCTTCTGTTAACCTCTTATCTCTCTAGGATTGGCTCTTCCTGCAGCGCCTGCGGACACTCGTCCCAGGACACCTCTCATCTCATTATGCACTGTCCAGCTACGAACTCTTTGCGCCGCTCACTCTTTGGCGACTCTTTGTCTCTTTACGACCTCTGGTCTAGGCCCTGGGGAGTTGCCCCGATTCTGGGGCTCCATGGTATTCCGCCATGCCCCCATCCCTCGGAAGGGGTCAGGTAACAACAACAACAACAACAGCCCTGAGATCTCAGCATGAACAGGTGCAAAGATAGCCTGCAGTCTTTTTGGATCTGGGGTTGTGCAATATTTAATTATATGTTAAGGTTGAACTAAAATCAAATATTTGCTATCGGTCTCGGCTGCTCTTTTTAAATAAAGTTGTAGTCGCGATAAAGATATTCAATATCAGCATAATGGATTAACAGACAGACAGACCAATATTGAGTTATCCGGTCATTACTTCGCTCCGCACTTACCAATAGCCAGTATCCAAAAAGGAAGATACAAATTTCTTGGCTTCTACTACCTACCGAATTTAACCGTCGACTGCAACTTCCATCACTGGTAGCTTTTTTTCCTCTATTTCTGCAGTGATGTTTTCCATCAAATGTGGCTTGTTTTTCGACTTTTTTCAGCGTGAAGTCCAGAAACTGGCCCTGGAAATTCAAGCTATGCGATAACCTGCATTTACCTTTAAAGCTGTAAATTATTAAGACACAAAATATAAGGATGTAACAGATGAAAAAAGGGATATACATGTATTTTAAGGAAAGAAATCAAGTTTTTTTAACACATGCAAAACATAAAATCATGCTCATTTATCAAACTAGATCAACTCTACATGAGAAACCATTTAGAGCACTTTTTTGGTTTTTGTTCTCTGACCCCCTTAAGAAGTCCTTTGATATGGCCTAAACAAATTGAATATTTAGTTAAAAACCTCAGACACTCCTTTATCCTTTTCTACTTCTTCCACAAAGGCAACATTATTTTCTCCTGTGGAAAAACGCGTTGGTTTTGAAAGTGTCTTTTTACCTCTGAAATACAGTAGTCATTTAAACGGCGTATATTTTCCATCACAAAACGTGAGGTTGAGCCCTTGCCCAGTAGCATCTAAAGCATGCGACTACACCAGGATTTCTCAAACTGAGTCCTCGGCTTTCTTTGGGGGCTACGGAGCGGTTATTCGGGGTCCACGAGCAAAGGCCTTCACCACATAATTTTGCAGAGGCCTTCGCTAGTATTGCAAAATCCAAGTGTGACGGTATTAAGTGTTCACCAGTGAAACTTAAATTTGTAGTTTTCATTATTACGTGTAGATCTCCCTTGTGACGTTCGGTGAGGCATTTTTCTGGAGCGTTCCTAAATTATCAGGTATATTGTTGCTTTGTTTCTAATCAGTAGTATTACATAACCTAAATGATTAAGTCTTTATTAATAGTAATGGAATCTTGCCATAGCAAGTTGCAGATTGTTGTGTGATTTTGTTTACAACTTTAAGAACGTCTGAATTTGCTAACTCCCTTTGTGGCAAAATAGTGCGTTTGGTAATTTCACTTTCGCTCGCTTTATATGTATTCGACCGAAATTTCGCACTTCGCTATTCAGAAGGATTAGAGTCAAAGTGTGTTGTGGGAACGAGCGGAAGGTCCGTATTGATGATTAGAGTTAACTCAAGGTGAGAGTTAGTTGCGGATAGAGGCGGAGTATCCGCGCTATATTGTTGTAATTCGTTGTTATTACGAAGATAATGGTTGTAAATAGTGGAAGGAGTTTGGTGCGTCTTGCCATAGAAAATATAAAGTTGGTGAGTTACGAAGATAAAGTAATTGTGACAGAAATTTAATTACTTTTTCGTTCGTATTTTGTTTCGACTCTAGACATTAAGTTTTACATATATTTAGCTTAAACAAGATTTTTGTGTCATCAAATGTCGAAAATTCGCAGGTGGAGCAAGTGTTACGTCTTATTTGGCTTCACAAAAGTTACTCGGAACGGTGGTGATGTGCGCAGTGTCTTCACGGCTCAATTGTGATGTCGAATGCGTCACTACGACTTTCCAAACTGAAATAACATCGCAATAAAAAGCATCTCCAAAGCAAGGATGATGATATCGATGCTCTGTCTGCCAAAAGAGTACGATACGACCTAGAAGCGACAATACCTCATTTGGAATATACGGCAGAGGAAAAGCCTACTTTTCAATTCGGCGACGAGGTGGCATATCAAATTGCGAAGTGTAAAAAACCGCATACTACTGCTGATGAACTAATTAAGCCGTGCGCAGAAAAATGGTTAAAATAATGATCGGATCAGGGGCGAAAAAGAAAATCCAGTAAGTTTCGCTCTTTAATGACAACATTCGCCGACTGATTGACGACCTGACTGCTAATGTGTGCCAGCAAGTTTGCTCCGAAATCAAGCAATGCACGCTCCAGGCTAGTATTCAACTAAACAAGTCTACCGATAGCGCTTTAGAAAGTCACTTGATCGCCTTCGCCCGATACGAGAAAGACAGAAAGATGAAGGAAGAGTTCTTGTTTAGCAATACACTGTCAGCCACAACAACTGCTGATGGTGTAAAAGCTCTTGCGCACTCTTTTTTTGTAGCCAACGAGCTCACCTGGCAGAATTTTAGAGTACATCTGTACTGACGATGCACCAGCGATCATTGGCGTCAAATCAAGGTTCGTCAAACTGGTGAAGAACGAATGGCCTAATGTGACGTCCTCGCACTGTTCCCTACACCAATACACTCTAGCATCAAAGACTTTACATCTACATTTGATGGAAGCTATGGACGTTGCAGTTAAAGTGATCAACTTCATTGGTTCGCTGGCAAAAATCACCAACTATTCCGACTTTTGGCCAAAGAAATGGGAGCTCATCTTGTGGGACTTTTGTTTTGTACCAAAGTTCGTTGGCTGTCGAGAGGCAAATGCCTCTCTCGGTTGTATGAACTAAAAAATGAGGTTGAAATTTTTCTTCGAGAAAACAAAACCAACATCTATGTCCAATTTCAAATGTAGAGTTTGTTGTGATGCTTGCGGACCTGGCCAATGTATTCGGCCATCTCAACGGCATGAAGTTGTCTTTGCAAGGTCGTAATGTGACAGTCAGTGACGTTAAAGCCAAGCTGGCTGGGCTAACTGCTCGAATGGGAGACTGGCAAGCACGAATCAAGTTAGAATCCACTAATTCGTTTCCTTTGTTGAAAAGACGTCTAGAAATGAATAGGATTTATTTACCAGATAATATTAAAACTTGCATCTTAGAGCATCTTGAAATCGTCTCTGCTGAGTTTCGATTATACTTCAACGACAATACGTTGCATGTTTCATGGTACTGAGACCCGTTTAACACTAAAATTGACCTTAATGCCGAAGAAGCAGAGGAGTTGGCAGTGTTCAAAGTTTCGCATGCCATGACGCTAGCATTTAATAACAAAACTGACGACTCCAGTTTTTGGTGGTCTCTTCATGATTTATATTCACTACTAAGCAAGATGGCTTCCGTAATTCTCGTTCAGTTCGCAACTACCTACCTTTGAGAAGCTGGATTTTCTGATCTGGCGTCCATAGAAACAAAATCCAGAAATTGCCTCATTGTATGCAGTGGTATTCGCCTTGCTCCGTTCCAGATGGAGCCTAATATCAAAGGTCTCCTCAGGCGAGTAAAAGAACACGCTTCGCACTGACTACGTTAACTCAAAGTAAATTGACTGTGATTTGTTTAATTCTTTGACAGTAATGCATTTATTCTTTTACTTCGTTTGTTGGCTTTTATATTATTAAGTGACAAATAAATAACTGATGGAAACCCGTTAAAAGTAAAACCAGGTACTTTTATTGAAGAGCAGGGAGCCAATAGTGTTGAGAGTCTTTGGAAGGGGACCACGGATCATGAAAGTTTGAGAGCTACTGGACTAGACAAACAGCTTGCTTTTTTTACATTCGAAAAAGATTAAGCCTACAAAACTCTGTCATTTTAGTATTATTTTTCGATTTTAAGTTGTGGGATCCAACTGAAGCCAGTTTGAGTTTCACTGCAGAACCGATTTCTAATTAAACTTAGCAAGCCGCAGCTGTTAAGAACTAATGTGATTGTCAGTACAGCAAGTTTAAAACTTATGAAGGCTCAGCGATTTGGCTTCGGCTTGCAAGTGCGCTGTGCCAAGTCAGAAAACATCTAAACACATAAGTATAACGCAAGTTGCGTGAGATCTCACAAGAATTGGCTTTATTGGTGACGCCAGTACAAAATTAATCACCGCAGCGGTGAAAACTAAGGTAGATTGTCCTTGGATTTACATATAGTACACCAGGGTTCCCAACCTTTTTCATGCCATCAACCCTTTTAAAGACTTGGCTGACGTGATATGGACCTCAAACTTAATCACAAGCGTAACGCTCTGTTTTCTATGGGGGAGAAAGCTCACGTCGTGTTTGTCCCAAAACAAATTTGAAAACCTTTTTTGGAGGTCTTTTTTTTGAAAGTCATCTTTATCATAAATATAATTAGAAAAACTTTTTTAATCAAGCTTCCAAAAATTTTTTTTTGACCGAAAAAATATCTTTTATGGGTCCCTAAAGTACCTTTGATCCATGGCTGGAAACCACCGCAGAGGCATTTATTTCAAACGCATAATTTTGATTGTGGCAGACATAACCGTTGGCCAACGATTGCATATGGCAAATTAATCACTTTTTAGCTCTTTCTACCTTTCTTTGGTACGCAGTTTTTTGATGCTGCCATTTCGTTTTGATCTTTTCTTCTTTGTTTTTAATTTGTTAATTTTTCTGAAAATAAAAAAACGCGTGAAAGATGTGCTTTTGGATCTACTGATCAAGAATAGGAAAATAACTTGATTTATGCGCGTCTTTGACATGCTTGGGCAAAAAATGAAGATTTTGCGGTTTGTCGTTTTTATCAATATCAGCGTGATTCATTTCCTGTGTTTGTATTTATTGTAATAGAAAAAATTCGTCTGCTTTGTCATAGATGTCTTCAAAGTCATATCCTATCGAAGGTTGACGCCTGTATGTCAATGAAAATTTTGAAAAACTTTTCTTTCTATTGATTCTTTTTAAAAAACAATTAAAAATGTAATCTTCGCCACTACGCAATACTCTTGGAAAAAGTTAATACTCACTCTACTTCATTATCTTCATGTATAGCTCTTAAATCAGTTCCTACTAATTGTCGAAACCGAGGTTTTATTTTCCCGTATTTTTTTTCCTCCACAATGTAGTCGATCTCTTGGTGACCGAGAAGTTGAAGAAATATTGGATTTACCTCTTCTTCAACTACCACTCCAGAATGTGTAAGTCTGTTGATTTGAAAAAAGAAATTATACCTTAATGAAGATAAAAAGCTCGTAATATAAAGACGATTGTGGTCTAATTATTATTTGCTCTTCAAATGTGACAATGCTTGGGGTATTGTGACATTGGCAAAAGCAAATTATGCTAGTATTCTTTCCTTGATGGATTCTAACAAGCAACACAATGAAGAACAATACCAAACAATCAAAAAGTAATGTTTCAGCTTGGAAGCTTCAAAGCAAGCTTGGAAAATGTTTTACATGTATGTTTATTGTCGCAGTCGCTGTTTTTGTGAGTTGATAGAATAAAATGCAATGCAATGCAATAAAACGCAAAACAAAAAACTTCTTTATCTCCAGCTTTTTGCAAGTGTGCAGCAACTTTTAAGTTTATGGCCAAGTTGTTTATTCACTCACCAATTACCAAAAGTAAGTGAGCGACGGACGACCAAAACAGGCAAACCTCGGTTGGCGAACGCCCAAAAATTACAAGGTTGGGGAAGGGGTTACTTCTGGAATCGCTACCGCTTCTACACCGAATGTTTA
Source organism: Trididemnum clinides (assembly GCA_963675345.1). Taxonomy (NCBI): domain Eukaryota; kingdom Metazoa; phylum Chordata; class Ascidiacea; order Aplousobranchia; family Didemnidae; genus Trididemnum; species Trididemnum clinides. The sequence goes on along the minus strand of OY776297.1, from coordinate 12,665,205 downwards.
AGAAAAGTACAGTAGAAAATTACAGCACTGACAAAATTGAATTTTAATGTCGGCACATTAACAACTTGATAAACATAAAATTATACAGTGGTATAAAAAACCTGCAACATAAAACCAGAAATGCAAAATACTGACAAGTTCAAAACCTGATGTTGGTTTAAAAAAACAACAATCAGTAGTCACATCACTGTGACCGATTAGTGAGATAGTCATCTAATGAAACTTCAAGAACCTTATTGGCTTTCATAAAAACAATGCCATCAATTAAATCACTTCCCATTCGCTCTCGGTTCTCACATGACGCGAGTTTCAAGCGTAAAAGCCTTCTTTCCACAAAAACTTGAGTCCTAGGCAAGCAGCTTACAATTCTCAAGACGGGCTGCATTATTGTGGGATGTCTTAATATAATATTGCATACGCTTTGCAGTTTCATTCGTCCCATTCGCTCTGCTTTGTCCAACACATTATAAAACGCTTCAAAAAAAACATCGAGAAATGACAACATTTGGTAACTCAGCAGTATTTTCTTGGGGCGAGTTTAAATTAGCCTATGCCTCCAAGTCGCTTATTGGTGCTTGAGCTTCTACCTCCTTTGCTACATTTTGTGTTGACTCTGTTGATGCACCAACTATGGGTGATTCAGTTATTACCTCCTCATCAGTTGTTGGTAAATGCTGAATTCGATAATTAAAAGAGCACTTTTTGCACACTTTGTTCGTTACTACTCAGGGGAATTATTGACCGAGCGTCTACCTTTAAAGCAGAAAGAAAAGATATTTGACGATGGTCTTTAGATCCTCTCACTTGTTATGTCACAGCTCAGAAACAAAGTGCAAAGTACAAATAGTCTTATTTGGTTAGTCATCTATAAAAACCATTACCCATAGTACATAAACAGCTGTTATAAAAGCTTTGTTTCTCAATAAATACAGTTGCTGTGCTTTTAAAGATGTAGCAAGAGCACTGGTCAGACTTTTTCCAAGTTTTTCCAAATTAAATATAACTTTTCTCGAATGAAGCAAGCATTCTCCTGGAGTTAAATACTGTTTTTGAAGATAAATCGTAGCTTCGTGCGGAATCTCAACCACTTGCTCCATCTTGTAAACGTTCACCCATTTACTTTTTATTGAGATATGATTTCTGAGATCAGAGATCTTCAACAAGAATTTTTTGAACCAACTAATTTTTGAAGCATTAGAAAGGTACTCTCCCGAAATATCCGCACGTCAATCAACAATCCTTTGCCTGAACCACGCTTCACAATTCAGTCCGTGTGTGGTGAATGAAGGTGCTGAGCAATGTTCCACAGCTTTGCTAAAATTCTTCAGGCCGTCCTTTTTTTGACACATCTCGCACCCCAAGTTTCTGCGTGTAATTGGCGCACCTTAGGTGATGTATGAATGGTATATTGTTATGTAATCTTCAGTATTTTTGGCCTCTTAACACTTTGACTTGTTTTTTCTAAATTACTGTAGATGTTGGTTTTTACGCTTTTCATGTGAATTTGTTTGCCCGCAGCATTCTTCAACCTCTCAGACTATAAATTGAGAATGTAGCAGTTACAGTTTATTTTGCTTATTTATGTGATCATGCATTGTGTCGAGTTGGACCTTAGTTTCAAGTCGATAAAAAACCTTTACACAGGCTGTATTTGTTTATTACAACTTACTCATCCTCTTCTTGTTCATTAACTTCATTTTCTTCTACTTCATTGAGTAGATGTACTGATAGGGTCATGTTTCGTGTATTGTCAACTACACATGGTAACACTTGTTCCTTAGTGATATTGAATTCTTTTAGTGTGTCCAGTAACATATCTTTGAAATGAGCACAAACGTAGTTGGCTATAGTATCAACCAATGTCAATGTTTTTACTATAAGGACACGTTCTTCATTCCAATACTGAATGAATATGCCAAGAAAATGCGATCAAAGTCTTGTAATTTCATCAAATTGAAATTAAACGTCTTTTAACATTTGCTTTTCTTCATCCGCTTTTTTAAGCACCATGTTACAAAGCAATTGGTTTCCTAGCTGAATTCCAAAAAAATTGACAAGGTACTGAGAGGTAAAAACACTTCGTCTTGAAAAAAAGTAGCAGGAGCCTCGTTGTACACAATCAATTTTCAAATTCCATTCTTGAAATTTTCTGGAGTGAGAAGCGGTGTAGCTTTTCTAACACTCGCTTAAGTAAAGTTTGCCATTATCTTTTGACGTTTTTATCACCTTTGTTTTTTAAATCGTTTGAGAATCCTGCTCCACGACAGGCTTCATCGCCTGACCATGAAGGTGTTTTAAATACCTCTTAAGGTTGGCTGATGCGCTTCCGTCTTTGAGCTTAGGAATAATTGTATCGCAATCTCGAGATTTATCTACCTTAACCTTCCGTCAAAGTTACTTTCTATGTCGTCAAAATGGTCATGCACAGCCTTCCATCTTTTTTGAGACATGACAAAGTGCACAGAATTCACAGAATATTTTTATTGTTGTGGCCAAAATTTAACAATATATTTGATTACAATAAAATTTTTAATACAAGGTTAATTATATTCCTATGTGGACGTTGCGCGTCTGATTCGAGATTCTGATTATGAGCAAAACCTCAAGGTTGCGTGGAATTCTTTCACACGGTGCCCTGCAGATTCTTGAACGCGTACACCGCGTTTTTTATATTAAAAGCCGCTCCAAATTAGAGGCTGTTCTCGATTAAAAGCCGCACAAACTATACATAAAAAGTAGAACCTTCATAATGTTCTGTATTAATAAAAAGGTCGTGGTATCGTACTACCGTTTTAAAGACCATTTACAAGCACGCGCAATGCAAACAAAGATTGTTTACCAATTTTATTTTACATGACCACCAGCATCTTAACTACAGCAAGCCTAAATTAATTTCATCGTTATCGTTATCATTAAAGTCATTGATATTGAGGTAAGTTTCTTCAGCAGAGGTAGCTGCAAACGCACTTTGCGGGGAGAGGAAAAATTTTTTAGCATTATCGGTCGTAATAACGCAGACATCAAATGAATTTATCACATTTATCTTTTAAAATTTTTCGAAAAACCAAGCGCGACCAAAGAGCAATTAATCAAATTGGTGCGAAGCATTCTGTTGTGCCAGGGGTTCACATATTATTTGCTTTTGATAAAGGCTAGAACACTAATCGAATTAGTGCCAAGCATTCTGTGATATGAGGGATTAATTGGCTTGTCTACTCTCCTAAAGTGGCTTGTTGTTTATTATAGCAAGAAAAAAATAATAGTCGCCCTTGGTTTCAAGCCGCAGAAAGTAGTAAAAGAAAAAATAGCCGCTGCTTTTTCAAAAAAATACGGTACGTAATAACGCGAAAAGTTTGCGTGTCTATTTGGTTTTATTTCCATTTAAGTTTTCATCGAAAAACAACTTAATAACTTTTATTCTTCTTTCTATTGCTTGCAGAAGCAGATTAAATAAAAAAGCTCGCTGTTTTAACTAAATTTTTAATAGCGATAAGCCTGAGGTCTACTGTTGGTCGTCAAATGACGTACTGTAGTATTAGGTTTTGCATTTACAAGATAACAGTGCACCTAGGTTTCTAAACGAAATCAATTTATGAAGCGGTGCCTTGTATTAATATTTGACGGTTTTCTAAGATAAAAATTTGGTCCCACATTAAATCGAATTCAATAGGCGACTGGAGATTTCATCAGAGGATTTATTTAGCTGGGCGCTGTAGCTCAAATTTGAGGACAGCTGTGAAGCTACTTCATTACAACATCATTATGTTGATATGGCTAAATTATCTATTTATGGTGAATAATAATCAATTTGTGAAATAATTAGCTCAATATGGTGTGATATTTAATGCACCTCAAAATGAGCCAAATCTATGGTAGGTCCTAAGTTATTGTTCAATAACTGTAATTATATCAGCCCCATTAAGTTTGAAGCTGTTAACTTCCGCTTCCAGCTTAATGGGGCTGATACAATAATACCACTCTAAAGCAGTCTCCAATATTTACCAGTACTTTAATTAAAATGCATTGTATTTTTTTCAATTAAGCGACCGCCTCGACAAAACAACCACTCGATACGGGTAGTCTGCTTATAAAGGTTTTGTTGTTTTTTCAAAAAGTGAGATTTAATCTGAAAACAAAACTTTGGTATTGAATAGATAAGAATAACTAACCTGTAATAATTGTAAACAGATCTATTTGTAGCTCAAATAAATCTCAATATTCCTACTTTATTTGTTGCTGCGAATTTTCGTTTGCATCAATATTTTTTTCATTTGAAAGTATCGAAAGTTTGACGTTGTTTCCTGATCGCTGAATTACAGAAATCGCTTCATCTTTTGACATCCCTGTCAATTCGCACATGTTTACATTGAACCGGCAGAGTGCTCGAGTGGGTGGGAGCGCTGTTTCATGGGTACAGTTCTCGCGAGGTTGTGGGTTCAAACCTCGCAATGATAACGTGATTGTATCCTTGAGACAAACTTTTTAAAGCGAATTATTTCCAAAATTGGTCGCGCTTCTTGTGGAAGAAAATTGTTGTGCCAGCAGTATTGGCTACCTCGAAGCAGGTCTAAACACAAGTTGTTACATATGAAACCGACAAACGTTCTTCTGGTGACTTGAGGTCAAAAACTTCCGAAAGTTATTGCCAATTTCAGCGTCAAATAGCGCTATAATTATCTCACCTTTTACCACAGCCCCATTTATTTCTTTTAGTCTATCCCCAGCACAGAGGCCAGCGTTTTGAGCCGCACTGTCAGCTTGTACAAATTCAACATAGATTCCCCTGATGTCTTCTTGAATGCCAAACCCATAAGATCCGTGGAATTTCATGATCTACGGATAAAAATCATTTTGCATCTTAATAACTTAGGCTAGAGTGTAAATATCCCATCAGCTTTCGATCATAAAGTTTTAACAAGACCTATTTCACAGAGGGCTGGTTCAATCGAGCTTTGAAAGCTTTGTTGGTATGTATTGTTTCTTTTCTTTCTCTTCTTCTGTTTGGCTTGGCTTAGCTTTTCAAACACAACCACGTCAAAGATTTTAAAAATATTATTCTCATTTCTCTGGTGAATAAATCAGCGAAATTCTTAGAAAAGCTTTAATATGTTTACTATCTCATAATATCACTCACGTCACAAGTTTTTGAAACTGGCTGGTCAATGACGTCATCGCTCGGTACACTGACCACATTAAGTTTTACGACGCATCCACTTTCCTTTATAAGTGATACTACCGCTTCGTGGCTGTCGTTTTCAATATTTTTACCGTTCACCTGAATTTAAGACATCAAAATTAAATCCTTTATTTTTATTGTTAATTTACGACAAATCCATAACAAAATCCAGACTTTTCTATTTTGTAAAAATAAAGAAAACTAAAGTTTTTAAATGAATGGCTTCTCTCTGGCACTGAAGACCTTTTAAAGAGCTTCTACTTTTATCACGCTTGCACAGTACTATAGGCTATTTTCACGATATTTGATTTCAACGCAAACTCCAAGTAAACTTCTTTAAATTCAAAGCAGCATTGATAGAAATGAGGAGATGGGGTGCTCCTTTTTTTAGCGCAAATGCAGTAAGCATTTATTTAAGAGCTACTTCGTACAAACACCTGAAGCAATCTCTAGAAAGCGATATCTTGCATTAGTTGATATCACACATATTTCTGAAAGCCAGTTCTTGTATCGCGGTAATCGTACTGAGAATCGGATGTGTAACAATTCAACTTAACAAGTACAAGAAAAATAAAATGTTTGGAAGACTGAAAAATAAGTTGCTGTGGAAAACGGGTTTTTGAGTCAGCATTTATCTATGAATGTTATTGCAGTCGGCGCAACTCATTATTTGAACCAGAAAGACGAGCTTGGAAGCAAAATGATTGTTCTGCTTGCTCACGTCACTTCTCACCGATACGCTTCCAGCGCCGCATTTACAGACTTCTGACTACGGATTCGACGCTCGTTTTAACGCGCTATGCTGCCGAAAAAAGTAAAACAAAAACTTTACTTTAAATAAGCGGTCTCCGATTTTCAATCCAGCATTTTCCGCTGCAGAACCTATCTCAACATCTTCAATGTAATGACCATGATGGTCGAACCATAAATAGAAACCAAGAAAATCATGTTCCTTAACAATCATCACGTCATGTGGAGTTTGCTGGTTTTCTAAAAAGCATGGTCAGAATATTTTTATATTTTAGTCATGGAAAGCTTCAGTAAATTTGAAAAAACTTGGTCCATATCAGTATCAGAATTGCCTTTATTGCCGCCACAATGTATTTCTACAAAAATTAGTGCAACCATATCAGGTTATTGCCGTAAAAGGCACAAAAAGCACAATCCAAGCGAGTGCTAAACTCACGACGTTATAATTGAGAAAACAGGCATCTAAAATGATGATCAATTAATATTACCTCTCTCCTTCCTTGGGATGAAGGCTCTGTGTAAAACCTAACATTCAGGTCTCATAACGTTGAGTCAGTCAAGTAAAAGGAACATGCAAAGCGGATTAGAAAAGAGCGGTAATTATTTTGAACCAATGCTCACACGGTACAACCCATTGCATCAAAAAGACACAACATACACACCTTCCTCATACTCAATTATTAATATCACTTTGTTCTTTCCATTTCCATGAATCAGAATCATTACGTGCTCATGGTCTTCGTCTTCAACATTGACGTCATTGACCTGATCACAACTGAGTAGTTGTAAGAATAACATTTTAAAGGTCACCGGCACTTAAAAATGTACTTACGCTAATTATTCTGTCACCGTTTCTCAGCCCAGCGGCATCAGCAGCTCCCCCTTTCTCCACCCAATGAATCACGTGACCACTCCGGCTTGTTTCTTCTCCCATAAATGAATTGGAAAAGGCAAGCTTGAAGCCGTAATCTTCATCTGATCTATTTTTTGTCAAAACAATTTGTTGCCGAACCCGTTTTTCTGGAGAAGGAGCACTTTCGAATAGAGTTTTAGTTGATTTATTGAGATTTTCTGCAAAGAATAGCAAAAAATCATAGCTATACGACAGTATAGCGCTTTAAAACGACATTTGTTGTCAACTAATTTTATGATCGACTCATCAGCAAGGTTTGCATCAACACAAAAACAATCGTTTTTCAAGATGATAATGATGATCAAATTTTTTCCTCCTATAGATAAGATCACGGAATGAAAAACCACATGTACTCTTCGTACCGTAAACTAAGTAATCTAAAAAATGAAATACATATCTTTGCTAATTGCTAGTCCCCTAAGTTACGATTAAAACATGTCCTGCCGATTGAGAATAGTTGCAGCTGAAAAGCACCAGAAAAATATGTGACATATCGTACATACCTACACGTCTCATGAGATTAATTTTTGGGCGACCAATCGTAATGCAAGTGATCACAAGTTCTATTGCTCAAAACAGTTTGTAATGAAAGTAACCGATGCAGATTATTGAAAGGAGGCAGCTAAGCAAGCGCTTTATGCTTTATTCTCAATGGCAATGAAATGAAAAACAATTTCAATTATGAATTCTTATTTAACTCTTCTTTTTTTCGGGATTGACTTAAACCCTTTTTGAAATTCCAGTGTGTGCCCCAACTCACCAGGCTCCCAGTTGTTATTCCCTGAATATTTTTTCTCCGCTATTCTCGCGCAAACATCAATTCCATTCTTTTTACAATAAATAAACGTTTTCACATCAACGGCAAGCAATGTCACGTAACTGACGCACGCTTTGATGCGGTAAAACAAATCTTCGTGAGAATCCCCCTCCACGTTTACACCGTTCACCTCAATCAGTCGGTCTCCACTTCGTAATCCTAAAATAAAGACATATTAGAACACTACAGTATATCAAGTTTTATATTTACTCTCTTTAGAATAATCTATTTCTAATCGACACTTGTTATTCTAGATGTATTGATGGATTCATGGATCCTTATTGTTCTTGATGAAGCCGATTTTGAAGTAAGGCCGGTTGTTTCACCTCCGTTCTACTGTACTTCTTGGAAACTCGCTATCACGGAAACGCGTGGTTGTGGCGTTTCTAACTTCCCCCTAAAGCACGAATTTTCACGTTCGGGGGAACACTTGAAAATGTCACAACTAGCATCTAGCCCCAGTATAGGACAGAAACTACACAAAGTAACCGTAATGTAGGAAAGCAATGTCTAGATTAATAACAAGCGATCAGTCTATTAAATGTATGAATTAGTTACTAATCTTATTGCATTACCGGCTGGCTCTTCCGCCGTCACCCCACAGGTCATCTATCAACAACATCGGGATTACGAATATTGGCTCAGCCAGCTTCACCAAGGGATAGTATTTTCTGACATAGATAATTCTCGTTGCAAAATCAAAATTAAAAATCATAAGCCATTTTATATGACCTACAGACTGTGAGTGCGAGTATGTTGGTTGGTACTGGCATCAAACTAACCCGAAGCCAATACTTACAATTAACCTGTTGCGATACCAGGGTCCCCACCATTAACGCGACGTCAAAAATAATTGGTCAGTCGGCTACACCCAATTGGTAGCTGTAAGAACAGAAATGAAAAGTTAATGTTTTTTTGAGAGAGCAGATTTTCGTTTCAAAATCCAAGCATTGTTTTTTTGAAGGAAATCGAGTAGAAAAACGTTTAAGTGAATACGCAAAGCCGTTACGTTTCCTCAAAAATTTTGAAGTCCCTAGAAACGTCTTGTATGCCCTGTTTGCAACACAGACGCACTTCAGGACTGAACTTGTTTACCACTGCAACAGCCAATAGCTTCACTAATTTTTATCCATTTACTTCACCAATTGTATGGAAGCATAAATTCAGAGTTGTGGGAGGGCTCCAAAATGACTCTTGTATTAATATATTTTCATCAATAAGCTATAGGCATGCTGTAGACAACTTTGGTCTAATAGTAGCTTTATTTGTGCTGTCGAAAGCTTATGGCTGTGCGTATTATGCTTGGTTCTGGGAAGATTGCAGCTGGGGAAAGGGCAAACTAACCCAAAGTCAAGTACCTACAGTTAAATTATTGCGGTAAATTAGGTTATGGCTAAAGAGTGTAATGCATTGTCCAGGTTTTTGTCCTGAAGAAGCAAATAATTTTAGTGATTTCTGCAAAACTTCTCACAAAAAATTGTCAATTTGTTCAACTTTGCTACACTTGATGAGTATGTGTTTGAGGTTAAGATAGGTCAGCCTGCGATACCACTGTACAAAAGTATTGTAATTTTCTATTGTGATACCAACAAAAGAGGTTTTCGACCAAAAGGTATGTTAATACTGTAATGTATCGTTCGTTTTTCTTAAGAAGCATATCATTCGTTTGCTTTAGAAATGAATGACAGTGTGCAACAACTTTGAGCGCAGCTGCTGCCTGCTGATGTATTTACTTCAATGGTATCAGACAGCATTATGACATCATAGATTTAGTTTTAAAGCATTCAAGAAAAAAAATAAGCATACATAAAATACTCAAAAAAAAGAATCCTACGTTGCGTCGTCAATTTAGCTTGAATTGTTGCAGATTTTTTTTATCAAAATCACCTTCCTAAAATCTCATGAAAAAGCTTTTAACCGCGTTTCTGTGGTCTGCATTTTTTGACAAAATAAAGAAAACAACCGCTAGAACAATAATGCTGTCACAGCTCAGTGATCAAAAGCTCTTAAAGTAATGCAAGAGACCAGCGATGCACTTTGGGCAAACTGCAGACAGTGACACTGTTTTGACCTATCAGGTCTCTTCAGTGCAGTTGGTGACCGACAAGAAGCTAGAGGCTTTAAATAATGCATAGCTTAGACCAGGAGTGTCAAACTGGCGGTCCGCGGGCCAAAGATGGCCCGCGACGTAATATTTTGCGGCCCGCATAAGGATTTTGTGGGACAGTCCGAATGCCTGGCCTCCAAATTTGATGTTTGGAAAATTGTTCTCCAAAAGAAAAAAATCTTTTAAGCTAAAATTACGTGAAAATAGCGCTTCGCCGTAAAGTGAATATTTATTTTCAAAAAAAGTTCTAGTAGCTATTGATTGAAAAATGCGAGAAAATCTCTATTAAAAGCATTAGTCTCCAGAAAAGAACTGTATATAGCAATGTTTCTTAAATTGTGTGCCGCGAGTCTTTTTGAAGTGCGTAATACTAAATACAAATTTTCTGCCAAAATTGAAAACATGCTGCCATGAGGTAACGGTTGAAAACAGCTACAAGTCGCGGGTAGCATTAAAGGATACGGCGAGAGAGGCGATGACCTTTTTTTGAAGATCAGCACCATTTCGAGCTACATCACACGATTTCCAGAGATCGTTGCCCGGAGAAGTGGTGATGTCCAAATAATGTTGCTCGTCATCAATGGAAATAGATTTGTGTGACTGGTGTGCCGTGAGATTTGATCAACTGGTTTCCTGTGCCGGCAGACAAAAAAAATTTGGAAACCCCTAATATACAATCTTGTCTGCTTAAATTTTTTTTCAACAGAGTCTGGCCCATATGAAATCTAGGTATGTAAATGTGGCCCACAGCATTGAATGAGTTTGACACCTCTGGCTTAGACCGTCACACTTGTGGAACCTATACTAGGTCGATCGTACCCGACGGTCTGTCAGTACTTTGCTTACTTTAAGAGCTTGTGATCACTGGGCTGTGATAGCACTATTGTTCTAGGAGTTGTTAGAATTAGTGTACCTGCGATGACCTCCACTCATTCACGAGCGATACGGCTTCGCTGAGTACTAAAGAAAACAAATTTTACAATTAATTGTTAGTTGTGACACCATCTGACTTCTTAAAGGAATAAAATTTCTTGAAGTTGATAAGTCTGGTGATGGCTTTCGTTTCAGCAAAAAACGATTTCCTCTGTCAAAAAATTTTTTTTGATTGAGTAATCGCTATGACGTCACAAACCCCTTTTGACACCCCAATCCGGAATAGTAATCAATCATGTCAAGTTTGTGTTTGTTTGTCTAGTAGTTTCGGAGGAGTTGAAACACACGCACGCATACACAGAGAGATACACATACAGACACAAAGAATTGTGTTTTATAGCATATATACAGTATATGCATTATGTCCGCAACATCAATGATATGGAAGGCCTAAAAGTCGCCAGTAGCTTCAAATTCTTTTTGTTTGTAGTAAATTTTGACTAGCAACCATTTAGGGTCATCTAGAAGAAAATCTACTCTGCGCCAATTTTGCTATTTAAAAAATGCAATGTTCGCATACAACTTGTCTATACAGTCAACTTCGGATATAAGAGATCCGCCGGGACCAGCTTAATCAGCCTCTTATAACTGAATTCTCTTATAACCGACTTATTAGTTTATATTGAAAACCATTTGGGACCTTTTGCGTAGTCCCTTATAAGCAGGGTTGCCATCGACTCGGACTCAAAAAAAGGACAAACAAAAAACAACAAATTCAGCACATTTTTTTATTTAAAATGCTCATAACACCTTACTTATTTAGTGGCATACTTTGCCCCCGAAACAATTTGTTTCATCAATTTCTCGTTCTTTGATATCACTGAGTACATTTGACGGCAATTATAATCCAAATTTACTTTAATTTGTAGGAGAGATTTGACCGTTTTTTCATAAAGCCTGTTTCTTTCATCAGTCTATTGAGCTGATACAAGAGAAAACACCCGTTCGACGAATGCATTACTAACTGGAAGAGAAAAAACAATGCTGACCAACTTGTACAGGAGCGGAAAGGAGTCATTTCCATTAAAAATTTTCATCCATTTGGTTTCGGCTTCATTTTTGCAGAATTCATCGTCCGGAATATTTTTGAGGAGATCATTGAGAGCCGAAACCTCATCAAATAGCTCATCTTTGGTTGCCATTGGTGGATCAACTTGCTTTGCTAACTCTTTAACTTCCTCATACTCAATTGTCTTAACTCTTAGCAGGGTCCATTTAATGTACTTTGGATGCTTCTCTAATCGATACCACTTACTGATGTATTCCAACGTGATGGTGTAAAATTCTAGAAAGCTTGATTTAAGAAGATTAGCTCTCTCTTCATCAACTCTCTTTAACAGATCAGCTGTGGATGCACCGAAAAATTCAGAAGACTGACGCTATAAAATTTTGCATCTAAACGAGTCAATTATCTCAGCCAGCTCAGGAAAAAGCGCATCTGCCTTCTGCAGAAGTAATATTGGTTTCTTGAAAAGTTTGAGGGTACTGTGGAGAAATGTCACGATGACCAGTGACGTTTCACTTTTGAAAAAATTCTCTAAAATACGAGGTGGTCGTTTTAGCGAAAGGAAATGCGCTTGGAGTGGTTCCCAGAGTTCGATCATACGCTCAAGCACAGTATCCAAAGTGAGCTATCGAGTAGGCGTATGGGTTGGTAGAGTTGAATAGTTTGTATTCAGTTGTTAACAAAATTGTTTGAGACTATTCGTCCTACCGGATTGACTTTTGAAGTGGCTGCCAATCTTCAACACAATTGTTTCTATGTCAACTGTGAGACGTTCTGCTCCCTTTTCTGCAGCGTTATGCAAAATATGGGCAGGGCAACCAACTGGAATCAGACAAGTTTTTCTCTCTGAAAGATGATAAAACACATTGATTTTTCCTCCCTGATTAGAGCCTCCAAAGTTTACTGGTGCATTATCAGCACAAAATGATGTCAGTTGCTGCAAGTCCAGGTCATTCTCTTCCACACTTGAAATGATAAAGTTCACGATTTGTTCCGAGGTCTCACCTGGCATCGATCGTAAATCAAGAAGACGTACGTTAATTCCAACTTTGGCACTGAAGAACTTAATAACCAGCGGAAATAATTTCATTTCGTTGTGATTGGAGGCATCAACCGAGATCGAAAAGGGTTGGGTACCAAGGTCAGACAAGACCTTTTGTTGAGCAAAGGGAGCAAGAACGCCGGTATTCATGCTCGTTATCTTTGTTCTAGCAGAAGTAAACTTTTTAGCAACGTCTGAATCGGGAAAAATTTCTTTGAACAATTGGGACGTGCAGTCATTTGAATTAAATGATTGATTGTGTTTGACAGTGTGGTATGCCCATGCACCCTCAGCAGCAGCTGCCTTATTATCTGTGGTCGTTGGCTGCGATGGCCTTGTGCAAAACTTTTCCATGGATTGATTCGAATTTATCATTTGAGCAAATTTTTTTATGCTTTTGGGTATCATTGTAAACAGAAATAGCTGTCTTTCCTATCGCCTCCAAATTAATTTCACAGTCACACACGTTGCAGTGCGCGAAGTGAACGCCTTTATAACTTCGTTCTATGTTCTTAAATTCTTTCTTGAACTCATCACGAAAACTGTTTTTGCGCTTGCTCATTTTCTTGTTCTACAAGTAGGTAAAAATCTAAATATTTTAAGACTAAAATCTAAAAATATGGCATCAGACAAATGACAGCCTATAATAAAATCTGTGATGTTTTTTTTAAGTTTAGCTTACTATTTCTTTTAAAACTGACAAATTACTGAACTATCATTCCCTAATCTTAACTCTGCTTGTCTATACTGTAAAATGTATTGCTACAGATAGCAGTTAGGCTAGCCATTCGCTTGGCACACAATTCTTATGTAACAGTAACGCAACAATTTTGGAAGACAATAATTATTGTTGCAATAATTTTAGACATTTTTGCTAAAAATAAGACAAAATAAGGACAGATGTCCAAAATAAGTACATTCCTTAGAAACAAGTACAACACATTTTTCTAAGACACATGATTCCAAAATAAGGACAAATCTTATAAATAAGGATGGTATGGCAACCCTGCTTATAAGCGAAAATCCCTTATATCTGAATCTCTTATATCCGAAGTTGACTGTATTGCAATTATTGTAAATTCTGTGGACAATCTCTGTTTCAACTACAAGCCAGCGCTTTATTTCACTGTGCTACGTTGCCGACAATACGAAGAAGAAATCCACTAAATATTTACGTGACTATATGGTCTCTAGGCTATAAGATGCAATATGCTACCTGCTTTGTCCGCAGGACTATCAATTGAAACGTCTTCAACGTAATGTCCGTGATCATCGTACCACAAATAAAAACCATAACCACTTTCATCTCTCGTGATGCGGAAGAGAAAAGGTCGACGATGAGCAGTAAATTGATCTGCTCTTTGATCGATGACCGTGAAAATGATGGTGTTGCCACTTTCTCGAATACGATTGACCACCTGATAACAACTATATTATTCACATGTCCGCTTTGAGAAGTTTAGGTCCGCAGTTTAGAATTGTGCTAGCTTATATAATGTCATAGGTTCGTTTCTATTTGCGTTTAAATTTTACTGACTAGTAGTAATTAATTAGCTCCTATGGCGTACTTCGTCATGATCCAAACCTTCCACTCTGTCTTCATTGATGCATAGAATTCGATCTTCATTCATCAAGCCGGCCATATCTGCAGCTCCATTCTTCACCACTCTGTGAACATAGAAAGTTATACAAATTTTTACAAACAATAAAACGATATAGGTGTTGAGAATCATGAGATAAAATTTAAGGCAAAGCTTTGCTATAAACCACCTTTTAACGATTTGTCCATTTCTATTTCGATCAACAGCCAAGAAAAATCCGTATTCCTCATCTTCTTCTTTCTGAAGAATGCACTTCCGAGGACCGCTAGAAACATCTGCTAGCTGCGATTGCCCTGCAACGCAATGAAGCATGTACTCGTAAAAATGTGTTTCCCTCTAATGCCTAATAAAATATTGCAGTATGATTTAGGATATTAGAGCAGCCATTTTAAAGTTACTGCTACGTTTACTTTTTTTTAAGGTGTTAGATGTTTTTGTGGTATTACTACTAGAACTGTGAGGGCTGGTGTAAGCAAGCTACTCGTGGACGTAGCTATTCAGTAGCTTGTGATTTTGCATCTTGTTAAAACATTTGCCGATTCTACACTCTACTGCTATTCTCTTGCCAACTTAGCTGACCGGTGTAGAGTACCAACAATCTCGCTTAAGGTCTATGCATTATGATTCATTTAAGAGCTTAATTTTGGTTCGCACTTGTATAATTCATTATTTTGGGGGGGAATTTTAAGATGCTGGCACTGTGAAGAGATGATCGTTGATTTTTGCTCTGAAAATCATTTTAAGATGGCTGGATAAATTTTGGACTTAAAGGAATTAAGAAAAATAATGATCTATAGAACCAAAGAAAAAACATTGGGAGTTCAATAGATTTTGCATGTGAAACTCGTCAAATCAATCTATGAAAGCATTCAAGCGTCGTGTGCGTAAACTAAAAAGAATAGCTGAAGACGGGATTGCAAACCTACTTTTTCTGAAGCTCCTTCCTAGCGCTAATTCGCCATGAACTTAATGCCCGCGCGTTTTCGGCGTTATAATCAGGGATGTGGAAGCGGAAGCTGGAAGCGGTGGAAGCGGTACTTTTTCTGTGGAAGCGGAAACGGAAGCGCGAAAAATCCACCGCTTCCGCTTCCACATAGGAGGGAAAAATGGAGAGAGAAAAGAAATTGGTTCTGCTATCCTTCGTAGAATAACGAATGGGGGGAGCATAAACATTAAGAAATGAGAGTGAGGAGGAGGAGGCGTTTAGAGAGATGTTGACCTCTACATAATCAGAGTAGGGGTCAAGCAAAGAAAGGGAGGAGGTAGAAAGCTCAGAGAAGTATAAGCCCTGCTTGACAAAAATGATGACGCCACCGCTAGCATCTGCGACATCAGTAGAAAAAATACCAGATCGGGAGTGGGTGCCATGGAATTGCAGAGCAGAGAATCCAGGGATCCAGAAAGAAGAAGATAAATTGAGGTTAGATTCCTGGATATAAATAAGGTCAACGGGATGAGACAAAATAAAGTGTAGCAGTTTAGTGCTCCTGGCTCGGAAACCCCCAGCATTCCGTTGAAGAACCCTAAGGGAGTTGGGGAGGGAAAGAGAAAGCAGGAGATAAAGAGAAACAGCCAGGAGCATGAGGCGGTGGTGAGGGTGCAGAGGGAGAAAATATGAAGTGGGCGGAAAAAGGATAAGAAGTTTAAAAGCGAGGGTGGGGTGCGAGTGCTGCATTAGCAGAAGGGGGACAGATTGAGCAGTGGAGGTATACTAGCTGGAGAAGTCCGACGAGGAAGTCACAGTGCTGGTAGGTGTAGAATCTCCAAAAAAAAACAGGGAGCGCAGCTCCAGAAATGAGAGCTGCCAAGAGTTCTGAATCTAGAAAAAGGAGAGTAGTGAGCACTTTAAATGAACTCAATTAGAGCATGTGCAGCATTGCACTGACCTACCCCGCCAGGTCACATTTCCAGCGAACACTAAACAGGGAAAGACAGGACAAGGGTTTGGATGAACGTTGCCACTCATTAGGAGAAGAAGAAGAATGAGAAGACGGGCAAGAGAAAGGCAGGAGAAAACAGGCCGATTTTAAAGAGGCTGCGTGCTACCCTTCTGCGGTCGTTCAGGGGGCTGCACGGCGAAAAAATGGTTTGTGTGAGGGGAGTGCCCGGGGTAACTGGATCCCTCGGGAAGACCAACAGTCATTTTGACCCAACCCAAACGGGTCGGGGACCGCACCACCACGTTGAGGCGGCTGTTGATTGGTGCAGTTCAATTTTGCTCGCTTTACATGTACATACTATATATATGACAGAAATTTCGCATTTCACTATCCAAAAAGATCGGAGTCAATACGTGTTTTGGGGACAGAAAGAAGGTCCGAAATGATGATTAGAGTTAAAGTCAACTCAAAGTCAGAGTTAGTTGAGGATAGAGAGGGAAAATCAACGCTATACGGTGTAATTTGTTGTTGTGACGACAGGTTATTGTCGAGAGCTGTGATATGTGGTCATACGGTTTAGATTTGAGAAGCATTAGGTTAACTGTTGTAAAAGTGGTTGTAAGTAGTGAAGGAACTTGTAATAACTGTCTATTTGTTGAAGTGTTTAATTGGTTTTTGAATTGTAATAACGAAATATTTGATTTTCTTGCAAGCAGTTTGTGATTTCTAAATTTTTGTTAGTGGGAGTTCCGTGACAAACGCGAAAGTACATTAGGGACTCCACGATGACAAAAAGATTGAAAAGCACTGTTCTACATTTAACACGAGCTCTGATATCTAAGAAAAACAAACACAGAGTAGTTCGAAACAATAAGCTCAAGCGAAGTAGGTAAAGTAATAGCAATAAATGAAGGTTTTTGTCTTCTCAAAATAATAAACTGTAGGAGAAGGCAGGCTAGAGACCCACAAATTTTAAAAGAAATTGTCAACGGTCGTTTTTTCGTTTTTTGTTGGTGGAAGCGGAAGCGGAAGCGATAGGTGTGGAAGCGGAAGCGGATGCGTTTGAAAAATAACCGCTTCCACATCCCTGGTTATAATGCCTCTGGGAAAGGCGCTGGTTTGGATTTTTCTCCGGTTACTTATGCTCTGCTGAGAGTTTGATGTAGAAATGCACTGTTTCTGTTGTTTTGGAACCTCCAACGCAATTCTACGAAAAATTTTTGCCAAAACCAAAAAATAAAATGTATGTGACTTAAAGATTTCACTTTTCCGAAAAATATAAACCAATAATTGATTGCCTTTGAGCGACTTAATGCTTGCAGATGTAAAGCTTGTGGTTTCCGACATTGAAATAGCATCAGCCATACTAAATGAAGAGTACGAGTAATGGGATTCTGTATCCGAATCTGGATCATGTGGAATAAATATCGGCTCTTCTGGTATAGAAATGGCGTCAAAATCAACTCTGTCCATTCCCTGGAAACAAACAATAGATGTACAAAAAATCAAAAACACTTTATTTCAATATTCATTCTAAACATACAAAACGTTATTTGTAAGTTACAGACTAGATGCAAACGCTATTTTTCTTGTAAGAAATGACAATACTTGTCAGGCCACAATCTACAAAGCTGATGCAGGCTAAGCTTTGTTGAAGTTCAGTTTTACCATTAAAGCGCACGTGAACATTGGAAAAGTGGTCGACGGGTTTGAACCTGCGTTTTATTGTCAGCAACGGTCGACTGGTCATTTGTTCAAACTATACGGTTTCTGCGATGTTATATGGATTTTAACATGCAATAAATTTATTAAAAGTAAGAACTTCAAACAAAAGATTGAAACTTGGAAACTACGAAGCAAGTTTGGACATTTATTCTTTGACTAGCGCCTCTGTATCAGTCCTGCCAGGCTGGATAAGCAAAATGCTGTAAATAAGATATAATAAACTAAATTTTGCAAATGCTAACAAGAAAGTAGCAAAAACTACTGACTGCTTTTTTGAACGCAGCAATTTGTTTATAATGTTCTGATGACTGGCTGTCAATTACAAGTAGAGCAATTTGGCTCTCGCACTTCCCAATGCGATGCTGAACATCACATGCCTCATCTTGTTCAATACTGTGTCCGTTTATCTGGATAATTCGATCTCCAACCTGAAACAAAAAAGTGATATCTAGTGCGTGGCGAACAAAAAAATAAGTTGAGAAATTTAACTTTTAAGTTGCAGTGATAACGCCATGAATATCAAGTATCACAGTCCAAATTTTGGGTGGAAGGACAATACGCTTTTCATACTCTTCTACCGGCGATGCCAAGGGGATATATATCTTAAAAAATTATTCTAAAATATGAGTAGGGAATAAAAAGGCACCAAAACGAGTATCAAAATATCAACTCTCGCGAGTTTAAACCTAAACCAAAAAACAATTTTAAAATGCTAGTAGAAATAGCCCTTACTTTTATTCCGGCATTATCCGCAGGGCTACCTTTTGTGACGTCATTGATGTAATGTCCATCTTCTGCGACGGAATAAGAAATGGAAAATCCGAATGATTCATTTTCTTTGAAGATGCGACATAGCCTTGGCTTGTTTCTAACCAAACAATAAAAAGTTTAGAATGCAGTTTCGGTATCGTTGCTGAAAACTAGGAAATACGAGATCTGTCCAAAAAGTATCCGACCTTTGGGCATAAAACACACAACACAATGAATATCAC
Organism: Trididemnum clinides; assembly: GCA_963675345.1. Lineage (NCBI taxonomy): Eukaryota > Metazoa > Chordata > Ascidiacea > Aplousobranchia > Didemnidae > Trididemnum > Trididemnum clinides. The sequence goes on along the minus strand of OY776297.1, from coordinate 12,646,263 downwards.
AAATTTTATTTAATCTCCTTCAAAATGCTCCCCTTGCAAGTGCACACACTTTTCCCAGCGCCTCTGCCACTTTTGGAAGCACCTCTTGAACTTCTCCTTCGGCATGCTCCTGAGGTTTTTTTCATCGTATTGTTTTTGTCCAAAAAACCTTTGATTACATGGGTGGAATGAGCGGAAGCGTTGTCATGGTAAAGCTGCCAGTTCTTCCCTGCCCGAATGCCTGGCTGCTTTCTTCGCAAAAAAAGGTTTTTTGGACAAAAACAATACGGCACTTGTGCGACAGCCTCCTTACTCTCATGATTTGGCACCATGCGACTTCTGGCTATTCCCTAAGTTAAAACCTCGCTAAAAGGACGCGATTTCAGTCACATAAGGATACTATGAAAAAAACGACGGCGGACCTCAGGAGCATGCCGAAGGAGAAGTTCAAGAGGTGCTTCCAAAAGTGGCAGAGGCGCTGGGAAAAGTGTGTGCACTTGCAAGGGGAGCATTTTGAAGGAGATTAAATAAAATTTGTGATAGTCATTGTGTTGTGTGTTTTATGCCCAAAGGTCGAATACTTTTTGGACAGATCTCGTAGTTCTTAATTCAAGTTGTCCTTTAAAAATCTTTGATTGGTATTACATTTATCAAAGACCGTTAAAGTGCTGAACTACCGACTAACTTCAAGTTGTTCCATGCCAACAGCCATGCTAAGGGGGTCAAGGTGAGCGTAGCCACCCTCAAAAAAACAAATCGTTGATTTTTGTGAGACAAATAAGATCTCTGTTTCGGTAAAATGGCCGAATAGATCTCTTTGACGTGCTAGCACAACCTTTGGCAGGAAGCTGTAATCTAAAAACAAATTCTAAACTTTTATGCGAGGACGGACAACCTTCCCCTAATGAACGCATTCTAAGTTCACCTCTGCGTTATTCCCCACTTAGGCGTAGCCTGGGAGCAAAAGAGACCATGCCTTTCCACTCTAAAAATCTTTTTGATACCAGAGAGAGTCGAAAATGAGAAAATTTTGCTGTGATATTGACAATCATTTCAGTCAAAGGTCTACCTACAGTTTACTGCCCAAATCAATAAGAAAGAATAACTCCCAGCAATCCCTTTTCCCCCAAATAAAGCAGTTTTTTGGAACAATATAGCTGAACAAATATGGAAACTATATCTAGAAAAATTTTTAGATATTCCTTTTTTAGAAATTTGGTCTGCCAATTCTTATACCATGGGATTCATTCCCTGAATAACGTAATAATAGCCTGTGATTAGTACCTTGTGTACTTCTGGTCGTAATCCTCATCCACCACAATAATGTGAGCTGCTTTTTTGTTTTGGCCAATCGCTTCAATTAATCTCTGGTGAGACTCATATTCGACGTTGCGACCATTTACCTCCACAAATCGATCTCCGATTCGCAGTCCTGCTCTGTCAGCAGCACCCCCACAATCTACCCACCTCACCACCTAAAAACGTTTGTTTCACCAGCTCGTAGCAGTGTGTAAGACAGAAACATCGCTCGTAGCAATATTGTGCTAGAATCAGGGATGTGGAAGCGGTACTTTTTCTGTGGAAGCGGAAGCGGAAGCGCGAAAAATCCACCGCTTCCGCTTCCACATAGGAGGGAAAAATGGAGAGAGAAAAGAAATTGGTTCTGCTATCTTTCGGAGAATAACGAATGGGGGAGAATAAACATTTAGAAATGAGAGTGAGGAGGAGGCGTTTAGAGAGATGTTGATCTCTACATAATCAGAGTAGGGACCAAGAGAAGAAAGAGAGGAGGTAGAAAGCTCAGAGAAGTATAAGCCCTGCTTGACAAAAATGATGACGCCGCCACTAGCGTCTGCGACATCAGTAGAAAAAATACCAGATCGGGAGTGGGTGCCATGGGATTGCAGAGCAGAGAATCCAGGGATCCGGAAAGAAGAAGATAAATTGAGGTTAGATTCCTGGATATAAATAAGGTCAACGGGATGAGACAAAATAAAGTGTAGCAGTTTAGTGCTCCTGGCTCGGAAACCCCCAGCATTCCATTGAAGAACCCTAAGGGAGTTGGGGAGGGAAAGAGAAAGCAGGAGATAAAGAGAAACAGCCAGGAGCATGAGGCGGTGGTGAGGGTGCAGAGGGAGAAAATATGAAGTGGGCGGAAAAAGGATAAGAAGTCTGAAAGTGAGGGTGGGGTGCGAGTGCTGCATTAGCAGAAGGGGGACAGATTGAGCAGTGGAGGTATACTAGCTGGAGAAGTCCGACGAGGAAGTCACAGTGCTGGTAGGTGTAGAATCTCCAAAAAAAACAGGGAGCGCAGCTCCAGAAATGAGAGCTGCCAAGAGTTCTGAATCTACAAAAGGAGAGTAGTGAGCACTTTAAATGGAACTCAATTAGAGCATGTGCAGCATTGCACCGACCTACCCCGCCAGGTCACATTTCCAGCGAACACTAAACAGGGAAAGACAGGACAAGGGTTTGGATGAACGTTGCCACTCATCAGGAGAAGAAGAAGAATGAGAAGACGAGCAAGAGAAAGGCAGGAGAAGAGAGAAGACAGGCCGATTTTAAAGAGGCTGCGTGCTACCCTTCTGCGATCGTTCGGGAGGTAGCACGGCGAAAAAAATGGTTTGTGTGAGGGGAGTGCCCGGGGTAACTGGATCCCTCGGGAAGACCAACAGTCATTTTGACCCAACCCAAACGGGTCGGGGACCGCATCACCACGTTGAGGCGGCTGTTGATTGGTGCAGTTCAATTTTGCTCGCTTTACATGTACATACTATATATATGACAGAAATTTCGCATTTCACTATCCAAAAAGATCGGAGTCAATACGTGTTTTGGGGACAGAAAGAAGGTCCGAAATGATGATTAGAGTTAAAGTCAACTCAAAGTCAGAGTTAGTTGAGGATAGAGAGGGAAAATCAACGCTATACGGTGTAATTTGTTGTTGTGACGACAGGTTATTGTCGAGAGCTGTGATATGTGGTCATACGATTTAGATTTGAGAAGCATTAGGGTAGCTGTTGTAAAAGTGGTTGTAAGTAGTGAAGGAACTTGTAATAACTGTCTATTTGTTGAAGTGTTTAATTGGTTTTTGAATTGTAGTAACGAAATATTTGATTTTCTTGCAAGCAGTTTGTGATTTCTAAATTTTTGTTAGTGGGAGTTCAGTGACAAACGCGAAAGTACATTAGGGGCTCCGCGATGACAAAAAGATTGAAAAGCACTGTTCTACATTCAATGCGAGCTCTGATATCTAAGAAAAACAAACACAGAGTAGTTCGAAATAATAGGCTCAAGCGAAGTAGGTAAAGTAATAGCAATAAATGAAGGTTTTTGTCTTCTGAAAATGATGAAGTGTAGGAGAAGGCAGGCTACAGACCCATAAAAGTAAAAAAAAATTGTCAGCGGTCGTTTTTTCGTTTTTTGTTAGTGGAAGCGGAAGCGGAAGCGATAGGTGTGGAAGCGGAAGCGGTTGAAAAATAACCGCTTCCACATCCCTGGCTAGAATACCATTGTATGTGCCAGCAATACTGACAACTTTGCAACAAATACAGTATAAACAGAAGTTTTTCTGTGCACGGTACAAATCGATCTAACAGTAAAGATTTTACGAGACGAAAGGTCTTAATTATAGAACATACTAAGTCATTGATAAAGCATTACCTGTCCTATTCTGTCATTATCGATAACAACATAAAGGCCGTACTCTTCTTTTTGTTTCTTTGCCAGTCTACAGTAGCGTGGTTTTTCGTCAACACAAATTGTCTCGTCAACTGCAAAAGTACAATTTTTGTTTCTTCCTTTTTACAAATTGTGCGCAGCCTCTGTCACTCTGAGCTTGTGATTGAGCTAAACAATTTCAAACGAAATGATGGCAAACAAATACTATTTAGAATTGAAATAATGGCTGAGAAGGAAGAAAGCGCAAACTAAAGTGTTCGAGAAAATCTGTTTTTTTATTAGAAACTTTCCTAAATATGGAAATAAATATTAAGTAGTGTTTAGCTTCCACTTTTTCTAAAACAGTGATTTTCAATCTGTGTACCACTGCACATTAATGTGCCGTGAAGCATCCATGGGTGTGCTGCAGCAGTTTAGAGCGGGTTCGATCCTTCTTCAACCAAAGGTCATAGGACAGGGCTTTTAATATTTTTTTGCTGTATTGAATACGTTTTAACATTCTGTATTGATCTCTTATTTTTCAACAATGCAATAAATAAACGCGTTGTGCTTAAGGACAAATGGCATTCTCTTTTGGATTCTGAAGTGTAGAACCATCAATTTCTACCTCCATGCAGCAATGTATCTTCGTGAGTGAAACCTGGGAGGGGGTATTATGAGCGGGAAGCCGGCGCCACCGTTGGCCAGTCTGTCTGACGTGCTGCGTCAGAAATAAAGCTGCGTCTTTGAGGTACAATGTTTGCTTCGACCTAACCGTGATTTTATTTTTTAACAAGTATTCATAGTAATGGATATTTGATAAAAATATAGTAAATACTATGCAAATTAAAAAATAAATACAGAAAATACCAACATAGCAAATACTGATGGTGTACCTTGATTATCTTATTATCTAGCTCACTGTATCATGAGATAAAAAAAGTTGAAAATCACTGCGCTAAAAGAGCTTTCAATGTTGGGGATTTGTACTTTGTACCACAGAAAAGTTAAATTACGACGACGAATAAAGTATAACGACATAGTTTCGGGCTTCGGAATAAAAGGTCTGGAGTTCGAAACTCTATGAAATCAACAGTAGTATTCGTCAAGGATATGCATAATTTAAAGTGTTGTGTGGCTTCAACAACAAGTCTAATTCAAATGCGAGTGTGTAGTGATAGAAATGTACTGAATTTATACATATGAATTAGCGAAACGCGAGAAAAAGGAGGTAAATTGACTTAATCAACCCTCTTACCTTTATCAATTGAAGCATCGGCTGTTTCGCAGACGTGCTCGCGAAAAAATCCATCAGCTAATGATGCCGTCACCGTAACTGCTTTTTTCCTGCATATCAAACATATCTTCATTACATGTTCAATCTCCAATCACGGAAGGTACTTATTGCTAAAACAGAACTACTAGCTTTCAGATTCTCTCTCAAATTTTACTGGAGTGTTGTTGCAGACGGTAAGTTGTCATTTCGGCGATGGGCGCCGCAATCACTTAGAGAAAATTGCCGATTAGGGTTTTCTAAATGCAGAACAACTCAACGCTTTTGTGCGATGTGCTTCAGACTTTACTATTCTGTGATTCATCTTACTCTAGATAAGCTTTCGCTGTTTGAAAGAACACACAGTACAAGCCATTCATCAAATTTTATACAAACCCGTCCTGCTCAACTATTCTGAGCGGAAGTCAAATTCAAATCTTTTTACGGGCATACGTAGTATGAACCCTAAAAGTCGATTTATGCAGTACACTGAGCTACTGGTTTTTAAAGATGAATTTCACTGAATCCTAAACTTTTGTTAAATCACCGAGGTTTCTAGAGATGATTTGCTGAACGTGAAGAGTAGAGTCCACTTAATTCACATTAAGTCAGATAAGGGAAAATACGACTAGTTATTTTCCTCCTCGAAAACTTTAATGTCCCCAATTTTTATCAATTTTCTAGTGGTAATTTTATTTGCTCCTTTACAGAATTGATATAACGATGTAGACTTTTATGTTTTCATAACTACTCTGGGACTTAAAGTTACATTCATGGCTTTAATTATCTTGCACTACGCGTTTCGCTGGTAAAAAGTTTGGAAACAATGCCCTACCGCCTCAGAGTGTGGGATGGCCAGGCGTTGATGTTTTTTCCAAAAAAATGATTAGGAGGCTGAAGAAAAGTGTTAAAAAAGGTTTTGCGTTTACCTGAAAAATCCGTCTGTTTTTGGGTCCACGACTAACAAGTAAACAAGAATACCGCTCATGCGTATCCTCTTCACAACGTCACTAGATTTTTCTCGCTCAATGTTTACTCCATTTACTTCTACTATTCGGTCTCCGATTTTCAAGCCTAATTCAAAAAATATTCAAGTATAGCTTTGAAAAATTCATTAACCAAACATTTCATTCTCGTACATTAATTTCACGTTCACGTGAAAAATCTTGTTTAGTTTATCCTATCATGTATGAGAAATTGCTTTATCAATGACGTGATGTAATAATAAATTTACAGCAATCTGACTTTAAGTGTTAATATTCAAACAAAAATTTTGATTTCGAGACTCGTATGAAACTTCAAGATGGTTTGCGTTTTTACATTTCTAGGAAAAGCACTGTACGAAGGGCGTGGCCAAAAGTAAAAATTAAAGAGAGATGACTTGCTTCACAGATTACGAAACTAAGTAATGACCAATGAAAAAGGTCCTCGTTCCTTCAGTATGCGCGGTAAGGGGAGGGATCTATAAAAGTTTGCATAGCGCATATACTTCCGCTTTGAATATCTATTATATCCAGGGATGTGGAAGCGGAAGCAGTCCTTTTTCTGTGGAAGCGGAAGCACGAAAATTTCACCGCTTCCGCTTCCACATAGGAGGGAAAAACGGAGAGAGAAAAGAAATTGGTTCTGCTATCTTTCGGAGAAGAGCGAATACGGGGAGCATAAACATTAAGAAATGAGAGCGAGGAGGAGGCGTTTAGAGAGATGTTGACCTCTACATAATCAGAGTAGGGGTCAAGCGAAGAAAGAGAGGAGGTAGAAAACTCATAGAAGGATAAGCCTTGCCTGACGAAAATGATGACGCCGCCGCTAGCGTCTGTGTCATCAATAAAAAAAATACCAGATCGGGGTTGGGTGCCATCAGATCGCAGAGTAGAGAATCCAGGGATCCAGAAAGAAGAAGATAAATTGAGGTTAGATTCCTGGATACAAATAGAGTCAACGGGATGAGACGAAATAAAGTGTAGCAGTTCAGTGCTCCTGGCTTGGAGACCCCCAGCATTCCATTGAAGAACTCTGAGGGAGTTAGGTAGAAGAAGTAGGAGGTAAAGAGAAACAGCCAGGAGCATAAGACGGTGATAAGGGTGCAGAGGGAGAAGATACAAAGTGGGCGGAAAAAGGATAAGAGGTTTGAAAGCGAGGGTGAGATGCGAGTGCTGTATTAGCAGAAGGGGGCCAGATGGGCCAGGTTTGAGCAGTGGAGGTATACCAGCTAGAGAAGTCCGAGGAGGAAGGCACAGTGCTGGTAGGTGTAGAATCTCCAAAAAAAACAGGGAGGGCAGCTCCAGAAATGAGAGCTGCCAAGAGTTCTGAATCTAGAAAAGGAGAGTAGTGAGCACTTTAAATCAGGGGTGGCCAACCGTGGCGCATTGCATGTTTAGAGGCGGCGCATTCCAGGTTTAAGATTTTTCGGGCAATTTGGGTAAGTGTCCTTTCATCTGGCCGAAAAATTTGTCACTCCAATAACATCTCCAAAAGAAAAAAAAAAAAAGTCCGCACTTGGTTGGCCTCACGTTTGGTGGCATATTTAAGCCAAAAGTGATGGAAAAGGTGCAGCGAAACAGGGGATGACCTTTTTTAGATCACCGCTGAATATGGCCTTGTTTTGACTTCAAAGTATAAATATATTACTACACGTTTGAGAGCAATGAAAAGCTATGAATGTTTGTGTGGCGCATCTTCAACTGAATGCTTGTGTGGCGAAAAATTTTGGCGCATGGACTGAAAAGGTTGGCCACCCCTGCCCTACATTTATGGCGCATCCGACACGGGTTGGTAGAAGAGTTGGCGCTTTGCATAAAAAGCTTGGCCACCCCTGCTTTAAATGAACTCAATTAGAGCATGTGCAGCATTGCACCGACCTACCCCGCCAGGTCACATTTCCAGCGAACACTAAACAGGGAAAGACAGGACAAGGGTTTGGATGAACGTTGCCTCTTATCAGGAGAAGGAGAAGAATGAGAAGACGGGCAAGAGAAAGGCAGGAGAAGAGAGAAAACAGGCCAATTTTAAAGAGGCTGCGTGCTACCCTTCTGCGGTCGTTCAGGGGGCTGCACGGCGAAAAAATGGTTTGCGTGAGGGGAGTGCCCGGGGTAACTGGGATCCTCGGGAAGACCAACAGCGATTTTGACCCAACCCAAATGGGGTTGGGGACCGCATCACCACGTTGAGGCGGCTGTTGATTGGTGCAGTTCAATTTTGCTCGCTTTACATGTATATAATATATATACGACAGAAATTTCGTACTTCATTATCGAAAAAGATCGGAGTCAATACGTGTTTTGGGGACAGAAAGAAGGTCCGAAATGATGATTAGAGTTAAAGTCAACTCAAAGTCAGAGTTAGTTGAGAATAGAGAGGGAAAATCAACGCTATACGGTGTAATTTGTTGTTGTGACGACAGGTTATTGTCGAGAGCTGTGATATGTGGTCATACGATTTAGATTTGAGAAGCATTAGGTTAGCTGTTGTAAAAGTGGTTGTAAGTAGTAAAGGAACCTGTAATAACTGTCTATTTGTTGAAGTGTTTAATTGGTTTTTGAATTATAGTAACGAAATATTTGATTTTCTTGCAAGCAGTTTGTGATTTCTAAACTTTTGTTAGTGGGGGTTCCGTGACAAACGCGAAAGTACATTAGGGGCTCCGCAATGACAAAAAGATTGAAAAGCACTGTTCTACATTCAACACGAGTTCTAATATCTAAGAAAAAGAAACACAAAGTAGTTCGGAACAATAAGCTCAAGCGAAGTAGATAAAGTAATAGCAATAAATGAAGGTTTTTGTCTTCTGAAAATGATGAAGTGTAGAAGAAGGCAGGCTACAAACCCACAAAAGTTAAAGAAGATTGTCAACGGTCGTTTTTTCGTTTTTTGTTAGTGGAAGCGGAAGCGGTGGAAGTGGAAGCGATACATGTGGAAGCGGTTGAAAAATAACCGCTTCCACATCCCTGGTTATATCATGTAGTAAAATAAGTTAACTATTTTGCCGAATCATTGCAGCTTAATCCAAATTTAACTTATACCTGCCATCTGAGCAGAGCCGTTAGGCGTCAAATTCTCTACATATTCTCCTTTCCTGTCTTCCAAATATAACAAACTGAATCCATAGCCCGATTGCTGTTTTTCAATTTTGCAAAGCCGTGGTTTGTATTCAAGCTCGTCTCGCGTTACGCCTAAACGCAAACAAAATTCTTTCAAATCAATCTGTAGATCAATATTCACTGTATTTTTTAGTTCACATCACGGCCTGCTACCGATAAAGAACTACACAAGACCATAATGACATCTTTAAATAATTTTCATTCACTTCTTTGCCTTTATCCTTCTAGTCCTTTCTTCTAGCAAATATGCTGTATAGAGAAAGTAATGTAAAAAATTGATACTTATACCGACTGAGGATTTGCTCATCTATCAGATAAACTATCTAACAATCCTATTGTGCAGCAACCTTTAGAATAACTGACGTACAATTCACTATGTGTTGAGGTACAACAGTTACGTGTGTCTCTCTGTCTGACAATAAGTTTATTTATGCACAGGTGAGAGCAGTGTATATCAAGAATTAATACCAATAATTTGACCTATCTCTAAATCTTACTAATTCTCAATCTATGATAGTGTAGAAATTTGTCATAGGGAGGTTTTGGTTTCTCTCATTGAGAATGCTAAAGGCACTTTCCATGCCGCCCAGAAAATTACACTAAAAAATAAGCATTTTCTTGCTTTCTAGAACAAGTTTTAGCCTAATGATTGCATGAATTTTTTTATTTAGTAAAAAAACTGTGTACCTACAATATTCATGGGAGGAGAGGAGAAGCCCCAACCGTCCCTCCTCCCGTGTGTACGCGACTGATCTGTGTCAAACAAGTCTGGATGCTAAGTTATACTCAACATCTATATATAATAGGTCATTGCTGAAGCCGTGTGATTAAAAGTACCAACTTCAATCCCGGCCCTGTTTTCAATTGGTTGTTGTTATGAATTCTAGTCTAAAGATCTATTTATATATTCTCTTGATGCTTCATGTAGGTTGACAACAGCCATTGAAAGTTGCGTCAATCCTTGCTACGTCATACTTAAAAATTACCGTGAGGGAATGAAGCTGCAAAAGAAAAATATCTCGGAAGGAATAACATTCTCGAAAACAAGAAGCGCCATGCAATTAGTTAATAAGCACATTTAGTGTTAGGGGAAGCACGTGGAAAACCTCAGCGTGTTGTTCTATTTCACCTTCCACGTTTCGCAAATTTATTGAAACTTTGTGGTCCTTGTACAAAGCGCACGTCATCGCATCAGCAACTAGTAGACGAAGCCCATTTGTTGCCATGGCAATTGTGTATTCCATTTCCTCATCAGTGGCGAACAATCCCATCACTCCATTAACCTAATCGCTTACAATTTTACATGTACAGCATGCAGAGGTTACAAAATGTAATTTCACAAAATTTATCTTTATTCTTCTTTTGCAGAAAACCGAACCAGATAGTCGAAAAACGAACTGTTTCACAATCCGCTTCAATTTCTACCGCAAGCGCAGAAGAAATTAAAATAGTTCCTTTTCCAAGATCCCAACAGTATTTTGGGGGCCCTGAACGCACTCCAAGTAATTGGTAAACCACCCAATAACTCTAAAGTCTGCTCTACACTGCTACAAAATAAAACAGACGATGAGTTGAACCGTCGGTTTCACTCTTTTTCTATTTTATCTCAGGCGCGAGCTAAGCATAACTTGCGACTGAGGAAAAATAAAGCAAGCAAGAAGTTAAGCAATGCTTGCCTCACTGCAGACGAGGCTTTACAGTTCTTCTTCTCTTACCTCAATGATCTGCGACCCAGTGGTAAGTCCAGCAAAATCTGCGCAAGAATTCGGTTTGATTTCGGATATCACGTGACACTTCCGAAGTTCATCGAATTTAATCCCAAGTCCAAAGCCAACCTTATTGCTATCACGTACAATGCGATATGCTTTGGGAAACGGAAGCTCTAGTAATCGCATGTAAAGAAATTCTAATTTAAGGCATTTTTTTAAAGGAAACTTCATTTAGTTATACAAGTGTTTCAAAGAGTACTGTACCTACTGAATGGCTAAATCGTTTTGCAATGCATATAAATCTTACTGTTTGTTTAAAGCAGGGGTCTCCAAAGTTTTCCCACCAAGGGTCACATTGCTTAACTTTTAAAGCTTCGGAGGCCAAGACTAAGTTGCTATAACTTTCAAGTAACTGTTGCTACTATCGGAACTCGTGTTGTGTTACCCGAAAAAGTGATCTCCAAAAAACAATTATCACCTTTCTTGCTATCACCTATAACAATGCCAATCGATAAATTTACATTTCCTTGAAATCACTGAAATATTACATTTGTTTTCTAAATATGAAGAGAGCTCTTCAGGCCGGATTAAAAGCCTTGGCTTACTTTGGAGATCTCTGGTTTAGAGAATTGACAGTTTAACACAAGAAAAAATGACAAGGTCAAATGTCAAGTAGAAAGCATTGACCATTTATGGTTTATTATGTAATGACTTTCCAATCGCATCTTATGAAATCTGTCTATCAGCTAGCCAACTGTGTATGTAAATATTTCCCCTAAAATTTCATCCCACTCTCGCTGAAATTTAAATCTAATTACATTCATACTATATGCTGGATAAAATGGAAGAAAAAATTTGAAGAGCATTTACCTTGGAAGAAAGAAAGCGATTTAGTGAAGATTTTTTCTTCGCGCACGTTCAAGATGTAGTCTGAGCTGCAAGGAAACACAAACGAATTAAGAGTTGTTACATAGGCTGGAGCAAAAGCCTGGACCCTTTGGAAATTAGTAATATAAAATTGAAAGTTTACCTTAAGCTATTATTGTTATATAGTGCATTATTGATTGGTAAGTTTGATTACCATTTTTCAGATTGGTAGTCATGTCAGGAAATTTAATAACTGTAGAAAGAGTAGAACTTGTTTTATTAAATGCGCAGCAAGCTACCAGCACGCGTTTAGTCGCAGATACTTTTAATACTAAGCACCAGAATAAACGAGAAAAAGTTATTGCTTAGAAACGTGCAAAGACCATCTAGCCCTGCTTTAAACAAACAGTAAGATTAAACAAACAGGAGACCGGGGAGGGTTGTTACGATTTTTACAAAAACGTAGAAAATTTCCCTTTTAGTACGAGCAAAATATCTGATATTTTTATGGTAAGTAACCAAACTCCTAGCCTACTCAAAGACATTATTAACAAAATTTTATCGCTTCGGGACTAGTAGCTACTTACAAATTTTGTAACTTAGTAGAGGTCGAATGTAACAACTTACCCCACTAGCGGGGTGATTTGTTACATAGTAATGGATGTAACATTACACACATCAATCGCTTTAATATTAATACATTAAAGGGTAAAAGGAATTTTGTTGACAATATAAAGAGGTTGATTGGCCATTGGATGGGTGGAAAAGAACAGTGGTGGGAGAAGGAAGAGAAGAGGAGGAGGATTAGGGTCAGATGCATACTAGACCTATAGCTTCATCAAACTTTAATTTATTTGATACAATAATTGCCTGCAAGTTATTTGAAAGTTATTGCAATATATTGGAAAACAATCATACAAGCAAAGAACACTAAAAAACAAAGCTGTACAAACAAAGAGCAATAAAAAACAAAGCTGTACAAACAAAGATCAATAAAAAAACAAAACTGTAAAAAGTGATGCACATCCAAAGAACAATGGAAAATAAAACTCTAAAAAAGTGGTGCAATGTTTTACTCTCAATTAAGTATTGCTCAATTTTAATTGTTTTCAGAACAGTTTTTACAAATATAGACCAAGTCAGCACTGCTGCATACATAATGTGACCATCCTTCACACTGGCAACATTGAATCCAGGATTCACCTGGTGCTGAATTTGAGTAACTGCCACTACACACAATGCAGAACCACTCGACCTTAGCTGATGATGATGATAGCAAAATCTTTTTTTGGCTTTCTTGTGTGTTCTTACTTTAGTGCGTCTAATAGAATTTAACTTCTCTAATGCCTTTTTCTCAGAAGTTGCAGTGATCACTGCTGAGCGACGCTTTTTTGAAGAGCATTTTGATTGCCTTGATGCAGCTTTGAGAAATCTACTAAGAAAAACAATGAGAGAAATCTACTGAAAGCCGATATATATTCGTCACCTAGCTACCAAGCTGGTTAATTGTAAATAGTCTGCCAGTATTGCTTGACTAGAACAAAAACGTGCGATTGCATTCTGAGCACTACGGTACTTTGTTACAACTTACAGATACCAAGATACCAGAACCAGTATTAGTATTTTTATCTACCAGTACCGGTACCTATCTATTAAGGCTATAGAATGGCCATCCAATTCGCTATACTTCTAAATGTAAATAAATGAGAAGTAGTAAAATACTCCGAAAAAATAAACTAACTAAAAATATACTTAGGAATGTTGGGGTGACTTGTTACACAGTGTATCAAGCCTCCGCATCCCCAGTGACATAAATAAACCATAATATTCTCTGGCATATTTGACCAAACTGACTTTACTTCTATTTCTGCTTGAAATTGCAGTAACCAAACCTCTGAAAAATGCAGTCCGTTCAAACATACGCTAAAATACCTTGAAAGCAGCTAGTTTTGGATAAAATCTTCAAAATTTACTTTTGACACCCAAAAATCCTTTTTCTCTCTTATCTTTTCTTTACCAGGCAGTTTTTATTGAAAATGCTTTTAAACTAAAGAAAATGATGTTAGCAATAGCACAACATTAATTGCAGCGATTTAAAATTTTTTTTAAAGAAGTAATAAGGAGTGTAACAACCCTCCCTTGTAACATTTCTCCCCGGTCTCCCCTACATCATAAGTAAGAAAGTGTTTGAAAAAAGGTGAAAACCAGTTTGGACACTGATTGTGAACATTAAGTTATGTTGGGTTCGAATTTTCACAAATAATGGATATGTGTAAACTTTCAATTTTATGTAATAAATTTCTAGTGGTCCAGACTTTTGCTCCAACATTTATATCATATCATCCTCCAATCATGAATAATTTTTTTGTAGTTGGCCTATGCATAAAACAACCTGATGTTCAAACCCGCTTCGGAGTTGGTAGTACTGCTGGCACTGTGGATTTTGAAACAAAGCAGGCAAAATTGACTTGAAGGGTATTTTTCAAGCGCACAACAGTGAAGTCTTTGTGAGGTTTGAACCCACAATCACCGTTCTACTCACACAATTAAGTTGCCGACCAGACAACTACCACAGAAGAACTATTTGAATTATGAAACAAACTAATTGTTAAAGCTTGCAACGCTCAACACTTCTTCTCAAAGTACATCTACGTTTTCATCAAATTTTCTTAATTCAACGCAGCGTTTACTGTGCATCGATGCCGTGGTGGTTAGGGCGTCCGCATCAAAGGCAAAGGTTGCTGATTTAAATCTTGAATGAGCAGTACTAAACAACGCCAAAAAATGATATTCACAGTTACTAGCCACTTAGCACGAAAAAGAGGATGTGGAGAAATAGCCGGGAAATTCGCGTGATGTGCCCTAGAGAAAAGAATGGGATATTTAAACCTTTATGTGGTGGAGGTGGTGGTGGGGAGGGACTAGTTTATCTGTCAGGGTGGTTTGGTCAAACTAAAAGACTTGCAAATAAATAATGGGTTTATAGGCATAAATGGAGCAACATACTCAATCAATTCCGATTCTTCGTGTTTGTCATCGCCTACATAATGGAGTTTTCCACGTCGAACTAAAAGCATTTAGTGATGAGGACTTACACTATTGCAAAGATTATTGCTGCGATAACTGTGAAGGTGACCGCCTTTTGTAAACTGGCAACAAATTGTGATCAATAACCTTTTTGCCATGATTTGAAAACCTGCCTCAAAGCTAGTTTGATATTAGCGTGGCTCGATGCCAGAAACTACAGCCTTTACACAATCAACAGCATTGTGAGTTTTTTGAGTGGAAACAATTCTCAAAATCAGCTGCAAGCCTGTATTCATTAATTTTTTCTTGTAAGGTAAAAATAGCTGAGTTTAAGGGTTTGAGGATGCCCTCAGACGAGACCAGTAGAGAGACGGAGTGCGAGAAATTACAGAAGGAATGGGGTAAATCCGGCCATCTCAGCGAAGGGACAACACCGGATAAAATCTGAATAACTACTGCTTAAGGGTAGTTTTGATTCAACAAATTTAAAGTAGGCGCTGTTTATAAAACATACTCCTTTATTTTCTGCCAAATAACCACGCTGTTATCAAATTTCATTTTAGGAATGTGGCTAATTTTTAAAAACTATAGCAAATTGAAGGTCGTTATCAAAGTTTGTCAATGCCGAGCTTGAGATGGCGAAACCGAAGTGACGTTGTTGCGGTTAGGCCGTCTGCTTCGCAATGAGTAGAGTTTAGTTCAATTCCAATGTCCAGTCAACTTTAATTCCCACACTCAGTCAAGTTCAATTCCCATGTCCAGTCACACCAAAAAAATTGAAAACTTAAGTAATGCATATTGCGGAAAAAATACCGGCTAGTTCGCTCTTCATGTTCTTGGGCAGGGCATTTAACGGAATGCTTCCATTTTTATGCGGCAGACTGGCGACGGGGCCAAGCAGTTTGCCCATCGCGATGGCCCAGTATAACAGGAGATAGCACATAGAGCATGAACTCAAACGCTAGAAGAAAAACTTTATTGCAAACAAAGAAAAAGGATTTATATATTTTAGGGTTTACTTACAAAGATAAACCAGATATAAAATTTCCGTTATGAATCCACTCGTTGAGGCAAAAAGAAACATTGAGAAAGAGAGCCACACTGGCCAGTTGTCGATCAACCACTTCAAGAAAACTATCACTTTGTCTAGGCAACCCTGGTATACCAGTAAAAGATTATATGCGACTCAAAGCTTTACATTATGCAAACAACAAATACACAAAATATCTTAATAATGTGCATTTCTGGAATATCTTTGTGCATGAGATTTTTGTATGTTTCACGTTAACAAATGTGATACTTGTGATCTATAAGTAGTACCCCATATCGTATATCAATGATTTAATATGCTTACCAATTCTGAGTATGGACCTATTGGTTTCATGCATTTGTAAATAAGTGTACTAAGGCTATGCTATAAACGAAGAGAATTTGACTATTTTAAAAAAGCTACAGAAAGCTTTTGATGATACCCTTGCCAAAAACATCGCCGTTTCGAAAAATCTAGAACAAACACAATTTTACGTCACGATACAATTCAGACGTAGACAAAACGAATTTAAAATGCATGAATCAAATTAAAGTAATAAATAGTTTTAACCGCTTTCTCCCTGCACCAGTATCCATTCTTTTTTCCTACCTCGTTGTAGACTGGCCTGGTGTACAGATCCTCGCTAACGACTTCCTTCCCTTTGCAAGATTGTGGTATATTTGTTTCTTGTTGAAGTCGATATTTATAGTCAAGATTTCCACTTATTCCGCAACATTTCATCTGATAATAGCAACAGTTGATTTACACCGTTGACGTTAACGGTATCCCAACAATTCAAAGTTGGCAATGATTTGGGCTACTTATATCCTCCAACGGCTTTAAACAGTGGACTTTAAAGTGCAGAAGAAGTGACGTTAATAAATAATTTTTGTGCTTAACATAATGCCACAAATGGAAGAAGCGTCATGTAAGCAAAATTGGAACCGAGATTTTTGAAAAGAAAGCAGGAGTAACTAAAATTAAAACTACAATAATCATTCAAAAATAATTCTTCCATCGTTTTTGAGGTGTTTTCGAGAAAAAGTTCTTGTATGCTCTAAAAAAAATGTTTTCATTGTTTTTGAGACAATATATCATGTCCAATACACAGGTTACACCCGTGCAAAAATGTGGCAAAAACCAAATAAGCTTCAAAGCTTTCAATTTAAAGATTTTAAGGCATTTCGTGTGCTGCTTGGAAAGAGCTATAAGCTTGCTGTTTCGACTTAACCTCTTTTTAGGCAATTGAAATGAGCATCACACAAAGCACACTGCAGAGATACGGGTTTGAGAGTTTTGAGCCAATTGCCATTCGCGCAGGCCACCAAGTCATTGTGATATAAGTAAGCTGCATTATATGCTCAAATGTAAGAATGAAAGAAAACTGGGCTCCCACTTGTTTTTGCCACATAGCATAAGATTCTGTTTTGAGTTTTGAACATTAGTTTTTAAACATTTGGTTTGCCTTCTAATTGCTAACTTACAGTAGCTTCGACATGATGTATAAATTTTGCATTCAAAGTGTCATTTGTATGCGTAAGAAAGGTGTCTATGTACCATGCCTTTGTTCCAAATATGATCTGTAAAACATATGCGAAATTAAAACTATTTAAGAGCATAGCAGTTGCAAGAAAGATTGAAAAATTTTATAAAGGCAATAGTTCTGTTGTCTTTTATCTTTTTTATGATCATTATTTCTTCCTTATTTCCATTAAACATATATTTGTGTGATCCCGACCAGTTCCTGCACCATTTTGTCCGCAAAATCTAGGGTCAAGCGCAATTGCTACTTTTTAGACTTGGCCAACTTCTTTTAGGTTCACTTTGTTATATCGGTTCACCCCCTAACTTCAAAACATCGTCTCTTCAAATTTGATCCTTACTTACCTTGTCACGATTTTGCAGGAAAAGTATGACTGCAATTGCTTCAGCTATAATAAGGATCAAAATTGATAAGATAGCCTGTGAATAATAAAAACTCGATAACTCCAATATCAATACAAGTTGTTTTATGACTTACCAGCCGGCTCCGCCGGCATTGTCCAGCAGGGCTACCAGTCAGTTATGTCGGGTTTGTAACACCGGTTCAGCTGCCTCAACCGGCTTCAACCAAATTGTGTTAGATATTAGGACCACTCCTTGCTACTCTGTCGTAATTATGCCTATTTGCACGACCTAAAGCTTCTGGCTCGGCGCATGTTGCTTGGTCCACGCATAAACGCAACCAGACAAACAGCAAACTCACCCGAAGTGGAGCACTCGTGGTTTAGTTATTACAAATGAAGGGCTTCAATCAGTAATGTCGAGGTTAACAATATAGGTGCAGCTGGCTGCGCCGGCTTCACCCAATTGATATTTGTTAGAACAGTAGGGAAAAGTTAACTTGTTGTTGACATAAGTAATTCTCGCTTCAAAATCCGAAGTACCGGTATTGTTTTTGTAATAGAAATCAATTTAGCCTGAACAAAATATTATAGGGGATTGCGCCTAGCTGCTATATTTTTCACAAAGTGCATGAAGTTCCAGGCTAGGTGATGCTCGCCTTGTTAGGTATTTACCGTGCAAGGTGAAATTGCTCACAATTTGAAAGCGAAAGTCAACCGGACCTCGGTCGCTTTCTGGTTCTATCCAAATAAGGTCTCTGTGCCTGCCCTCAAATCTGGCTTCAAATTAGCATGCAGAAATCCAGTGTATTATAAATCAACAAACTAATATGAAACTAGGCCTAAACAGCGGCTAAATACAGTCCGCTAGCCCGATCCGAGCTAGCAGGTCGACTTCCTAAAATAAAACACAAATCACAAATCAACTGAAAAACAATGGCGGCTAACACTAATTCTTGCCTGGCGCGGGTAATACATTATATCCAACGTAATCTACCAGAGAGAGCTAATTACTGACCAAGTCGAAATTACAGCGCGAAAGAATGCTAACGTTACGTGCTATTATATCAAAAACTACTGTTACTATCTATGCTACTAAAAGGATACAAGAGATCTAAATCTAAATAAAACCAGAAAACGTGCTTGATTATCAGATCTAACCTAAATAAACGAAGTGAAGACAGTGGATATGACGTAATGTATCTAGGTCACAAAAAAAGAAAATGGAGAAAAAAGATACCGCGCCGAGTGCCGCGGGAAAGGCAAGAGAAGAGAATGCGGCTATCGCTTACACAATTGAAACAGCCAACGATTTCAAAAAGTTTTAGTTATTCATTTTATGAAGTGCCATGGAAGCATAATTTTTAAGTTAGGCAGTTGGGTGGGGGGCTGCTAAAGTGATTGATATATATTTTTGGGAACAATCTATTAAATATTATGACCAATACTTGTGACTTTTTCGTTATTTTATACCTATTTGTATGATCCAAAGCATCTGGTTCCTCGCGTGTTGGTTGGTCCTGGCATAAACGCAGCCATGCAAAGTGCAAATTAACCCGAAGTGGAGCAATCGTAGTTTAGTTATTACAATACCAGGCCCTCATCAGTAATGCCGAGGTTAAGAATATTAAATTAGCTGGCTATGACGGCTTCACATAATTTTGCAAAAGAAATTGGTTCAACATTTAGACGATATGTAAGTAAACAATAATATTTTGTTGCAAAAGATAAATCAGAACCATCTTTATCCTCTCTTTTTGTAGGGGATCACCAATGTTTTGCTTGGAGTAAATCCACTTATAAAATTTTTAGAGAGTTCGTTTTTAGATAATGTAACAATAATAATCTCTGCAATATTCATGTTATTATCCCATGTCGACGTAGTTTTCTGTTTCGTTCATTATTTCCGGTATTTCCCCGTTTACAAACCGTCGCTTGTTTATTTTATTCTTAAAGCAATCTTATTGGTAGTTATTTCCTGTACTCCCCCCGTAGACAGAACTTTTCTGATTTATTTTATATGCGTTTTTATTGGTTGTTCTTTGGGTAGCAGTTTCCGGTATTCCCCCGTTTTCAAACCTTTTCTTGTTAACTTTTAGTTTTTAGTAATTTTGATTGGCTAAAATATTTGGGAACTTTATTTCGGTTACGTACGAATGGAAAGTATATATACGGGTGGATTATTTGAAAAAGACAGAGAAGAAAGCAAACAAACAACAGAGCAGAGAAGAAAGAAAAGAAGGAATAAGGGTGAGAATTAGAAGGCAAGGGCCAAATACTACTAGAAGGAATGGGGACTATCGGCTGCTGCAGAGTGGCGTCGTTGATTGTGTACGTGCAAAAGCTTATATATATTAATAGAGTTGTGTTGTAAAAGAGTGGGCTGGCAACCTAGCTTCACAAACGTAAGCCCTTAGGCGGAAGGATAAGGCATAGAAGATAGCCGTTGAACTCTACCGAGCTAATCTTCTAGTCGTCGAATCGTCATCTGCCGGTCACTGGAGTACAGAGCAGGTGACTTAACCGTATTCGACGACAGCTAAACCTCTTCGAAAATTTTGACAGATAATGCCAAAGAACCGTGCTTTCGAAAAATAAAAGACCACATGTGCTACAGGATTTAGTTTTTCTAGAAATTGTGCAAATGTGTGAGGCCCAGCTACCAATGTTTAGAGTATCTTCAAAAGTTAGTGAAGACTTCATTTTTTTACAAATCTTTTTTGCAAATTTAAATAAATAATATCAAAGAGCCATACTTGCAGGGATAATAGCAAAAAAGTACCAAAGAACTAATTTTTTCTCCATGAATTGCACGGTGCTTAGGTGTAGCAGGAAAATTGTTCAACCAAACATGGGAAATAATGTATGGCAACCAATTTTTGATCAGCCATCATAAACTAATTCTCAGCCCTATGTGATGAAAGTAACATATTGCTGGAAAGAAAATTTCTTAAGCTTTGAAACGACACTAATTGTTAGTAACTTGTCATAACTTTTATATATCAAACGTGCCTGTTTTTGCTCAGCTTAACACTTTTTTTAAGAGGGGATAAAAATTACACTATCGGTGTTACAGTTCAGTTATTTTAGAATAAAAACAAGTAGTAAAGTTACATGATAAATGTCATATGTTATCGTAATTGGCTGGAAATATTCTTTAATTTGTTGAAAAAGTTTGAAAATTGGCAGAGAAATGAGATTGCAAATCAGTTTTTAACTAAACTGATTTTATAAATATTTGGCAATTTTTTAAAAACATATCATGATCTTAGCAAACTGCAGACAATGACACTGTTTCGACCTATCAAGTCTCTTCAGTGCAGTTGGTGACCGACAAGAAGCTAGAGGCTTTTAATAAAGCACAACTCAGACCGCCACTCTGATGGGGCCAATACTAGGTCCAATGTGGTGGATGGTCTGTCAGTACTCTGCGAAGTCGTATCACTCGCGAATGAGTGGCGGTTGTCGCAGGTGCACTAAGTCTAACAACTGTTAGAACAATAGTTCTGTCACAGCCTAGTGGTTACAAGCTATTATAGTAACTGCGCTGAAGAGACCTGATAGGTCGAAACAGTGTCACTGTCTGCAGTTTATTAAGTGTAGCGCTAGCCTCTTGCATTACTATATCATGATCTGTTTTAGTGAAAGACTGTGTTGATCGACGTTTTATGACGTCATAAAGCGGAGTTTGAAACGAGGAAAAAAATGAGAAAAAGCATGCTTTCAAAGCTTAAAATTGCTTTGATAAAGAATCTATTGTTGCATTGTCAATTCAGCTAACATTGTTCTATATTTATTTTTACCAAGAGCACCTTGTTAATATCTTGCAAAAAAAAGCGTTTAATTGCGTTTGTGCGATAAGTAGTTTTTGAGTAAATTAAAAAACAAGTTTTACAACAAATCCTTAGCTATGGCGACATGTGAGATGCTAAAGAAGTGAAATTGTTAAAGTTGGTAAGTCGGGTACTGGCTTTCGTTTAAACCTAAAACTGTCTTCATCGGTTAAGAAATGCAAATTTTAAAAATTATCATAGACTGTGACGTCAGGAGATGTCACGACTCCCCTTATGACACTTTCTCCGAAGTGGTGATTAATTGTGCCATGTTTGACACTCGTACTACCAGTAGTTTCGGAGGTTTTAAAGCACACGCACACACAGAATTGCTCTTTGCAGTATGTAACAACACAATCTCGCGAATAGTCATGTCATTATCCCATGTCGACGAAGTTTTTTGTTTTGGTAATTATTTCCGGTATTCCCCGTGTACAAACCGTTGCTTATTTATTTTATTTTCGAAGCGATTTTTATTGGTAGTTATTTCCGGTACTCCCCCGCAGAAAAACTTTTTCTGATTTATTTTCTAAGCGTTTTTATTGGTTGTTCTTTGGGTAGAAGTTTCCGGTATTCCCCGTTTTCAAACCTTTTCTTGTTAATTTTATTTCCTAGTAATTTTGATTGGCTAAAATATTTGGAAACTTTTTCTCAGTTACGTACGAATGGGAAGTACATATACGGGTGGTTCATTTTGAAAACGCAAAGATGAAATAGAGAGACAGCAGAAACAGAGAAGGAAGAAGGGAGGTGAAGAGACAAGCGAGAAGTGTGAAGAATTGGAAGGCAAGGGCCAAGCACTACTATAAAGGAGAGGGACTATCGGCTGCTACAAAAGTGGTGTCGGTGATTGTCTGCGTGCAACAGATTATGTATTAATAGAGTTGTGTTGTTAAAGAGTGAGCTGGCAACCTAGCTTCACAAGCGTAAGTCCTTAGGCCGAAGGATAGGATATAGAAGGCAGTCGTTGAACTCTGCCAAGCGAATTTTCAAGTCACAGAATCATCACCTACCGGTCACTAAGATACAGGGCGGGTGATTTAACCGTATTCGGCAACACAGTGTAAATTTAATTAATTTATTCTTATGAATTCATGCTGTGTTTGCTACTGAGAGGGAGCAATCATAACGAATAGATAGCTAGACCCAACTGCTTGTCTGCCTCGTAGAGGTGTGGGAGTCCCATAAAGTTATTTTTCCAAGAGTACAAAAACTAGCAAACTAGTTCATCACTGTAAGTGTTATAAATATTCATCTCCAATTTAATGTTTGAATTATAATTGGCAACACCTTTTACTTTGCTTCAAATTGTTGTAAATTGACTTATTTCTTTTGAAGCTTGGTTACTGGCTAGTCAAGTCATTAAGTATCTTGTTGCCTTGGATAAGTCGAATATGGCTCTTTTAGGGTGATCAATATATTTAAGTTTAATATTTAAGTGCCTATATATTAATATTAAGTGCCTAATATTTAAGTTTCAAGTTGGGCTCATCATTTGTGTTAAGTTTTGTTTGGTTGGCGAGTGGCCTTATATTTTGTATCAGTACTGAAGAAAACCGGTTGTTAAAGTTAGAGCCCTTAGCTATTGCTTCATTTGGAAATCGCTTGATGTTAAAATAGTGTATGCTACTTATTTGTTGCATCTTAACTTATTGCCAATCTTCGCCTATTCTATGAAATGCTTACCAGTAATATTCCCGTTTTTATCCTTGTAATCTGCCAATTCCTGATCTTGATAAGTCTAATTTTAGTGATAGTCAACCTAAGCTGTGATTTATCCATTCCATTTCTATGCAGTTTTTAAATCCTTGGATTTTGGGACTTAATTACTTGACTCGCCGCATTGTCAGGTTGGTTATTTTGATTAGTCACAAGCTTGCTTACTGCTTAGCCGGCTAGTGCTTGTGTTCGTTTATTGTGTGTTTTAGTTACCGCATCGCAACCAGACGTCAGCCTGTCAAATACCTCTTTTAGATTATTAAATATAGGCAATCGTTCAGCTTTAACTTTTATTTATGGAAAATATATTTCGACTATGTAATAGCCATCATCAGTTCCTTATTCAAATAGAATCTTAATAGAATATCTTAATTAAAATATAATGAAATAGAATCTTCTATTTGAATAAGGAATTGATGATGGCTATTACATAGTCGAAATATAATTTCCGTAAATAACAGTTAAAGCTGAACGATTGCCTATATTTCATTATCTACAAGATGTGGATACGGCTACTGGTGATCTTCAGCTATAATTGCTCAGTTTTCGGTTGGCAAAAGCTTTTGACTAGATCCCTTGACACTTTAACCACCTTGGTAATGACAATGACCACGTGTCAAATACCAACACACCATCTTCGTCAAACATTGCGCCTTCTTAATTAGCTGACGTAGGCGGTCTTAATGATCTAAGGATCCAATAACAGTATGTTACAACAGAAATTAACAATACTGTTTCCACTCGCTCTTGCACATTCACAAAAGTACTTTAAAAAATTCTCGTTTGTTAATTTTGTTGATAAGACTCTCATCACAGCTAGCTGTTTTAGGCAAAGAGAAAGAGGTGCTCCAGCGTATGCTTGTACAATGTCCAAATGTGCAAATATGAATACATATTACGAATTTGTACTTACCGACGACAGCAAAAATTTATTTTTTTGGTTTGCAGCGAACGTCCCAAGGAAAGAAGTGATGAGAAGAAAAATCCCAGCTACAAGAATGACGATTAGAGCTGAAAAGAAGAATTGCTACAATCAGGGACGAAACTAAAATATAAATTAGAAAAACAAGTATAAAACTCTTCAAAAGTTCTCACCGATCCATATTTTTTAAGCGAAAGTGGTTGTAGTAGTTTCCTTAGCTTTAGAGCTAAGATCGACTAGCCTTACCCCATCACAAAGCGGCAAATCTTACTTGTTTCAAGTAAATAAAATCTGGTATAAATCGATTTTGTCAAAGGGTCAATCGCCATCAACCACACCGCTACGCTGACGAAGACACAACCTGAAAACTAAAACATGACGAGTCATGCATCTAGGAAATTAAAACTAAAGTAATCAGTAAAGACGCTGGGAAGTTTAAACTTCTGAAACTGATAAAAAAATTTGCAAGCACTTTTAAGAGAATTATATTATACTATCCAATTACTTTTTTCACAAAGTTGGTACAAGCTTTTGAAAAAGATAAGCCAAGATTATAAAGATAGCTAAAACCAACAAAAAAGAAATTCTCTTCCAAAAGCCTTCAGAAAGATCAAAAGAGTGATTGATATTGAGCAGTGATTCTCCCAACTAAAATTCAAGAGGAAATTTCGAAGGATCGGTACAACCTTTAAATTTTTAATTATAAATCTTTAATGATGCCTACTTCAAGTCAATGTCTAAAATAAGGTCATTATCATATAAAACTAAGGAAAAAACTTGAGATCTTCATTGTTTCAAGCAAAAATGGTTCATCGGTTTAAACAGTTAGAGAATTACTGATGTAGAGCATTATTTGATTGGAAAGGAACTCAACGCCACTGCCTACATCGCACTCACACACACATACAAAAATACTCATATATCTACATTTTTTCGTAGTTCACCTACCCAAAGCAGAATATTGAAAACAACAGTAAGTGTTCGCAAAACCTTCCCCGCACATCTAGTCCGTGTGCACGGTCCACAAATCCTAAATAATTGTTTAGCATTGCTGTGTTAGTAACAATACGAGTTTGACTTTTTGTTTAAAGTAAGCTTGTGTGATCAAATCAAACTCTTTTTTTTGGAAAAACGAGCAAAATACGCCAGCGTATAATCGCAGTGTGAACAAATAAAAACAGTCGCTTCACATTTGTTACGCACCAATTGCCAAGAGCTCAGCAAGCATTCACGTTTTCTTCGCGTAACTCAGTTTTTTCATTTCTGCTGATGCGTTGATACTCTGTTTTGTCAGTCTTTAATTAGATTCGACACCGAGGTTGGCAGACTGCCCATTACCTAACTGCCTCATTAAGACAGAGAAACCCCGTTAAGTGCTTTACCCTAGGATACAATCAAACGAACTTTGCCCGCTTTACCATCACATTATTTTGTGCTGCTGAACGCCAAACTGGAAAGCTGTCAATAATGTTTTCAAAGTTTTGGATATGATTCAACAAATGAATCAAACTCCGGTCTACCAACTGCGAAGCGGAAGCTCCAACCGCTACATTATGGCGCCGGCTACCAAGCGTTCGTCGTACAACAATGACAACCTACAAGCAACAGGTGTGCATGTCTTCGCCCAAGGTAATAAATAATTGGGATCTATAGGACCCTCTCCTTAAATTTTGTTCTTCTCTTACCCAAAGTTTGTTTCACAAGCAAATAACTTTGTTGCAATGACATTTTTTAGCATTAATGCAAAATTTACTTGGTTTTATCACGATTTAATGCGTCTTTTCTAAAGATGTAACTGGCACTCTTGCTATACGCATGCTAGAGCAGGGTTACCATATCTGATGAAGCAAAATTTCTCACGCAATCGTTCACTCTTTTAAATATTGGCAGCAGGGTTTGGCAGAGTTGTAACTTTTGGTAAAAAAGTCGTTGCCTTTTGCTGGCAAGTTCGAAATTTGTTACTTTTGTTACGATACAATCAAAAGTTGTCACTAGTTCAATCCCTAAGAAATATTTTGGGCCCAATTTAAGTGAACAACGCTTTGAAACATCGGCGAAGATCTTGGAGCTCGTGTTATGTTACCAAAAAACAAAGGTCATCATCTCTCTCGCTACCACTTATGGTCAATATTCGTTTCAAATATCACAATTATTTATGTGACTTTCTCTGTCTTTTAATTACAAACATTCCGGATAATTGAGCAAAATTCCGAACACTTGAGCAGATTCCGGACAGAGCACCTGAATTCCGGACCTATCCGGAATTTTTCAGGCGTCTGGCAGCCCTATGCTAGAGTGTCTAAGAGCACTCCCTGACCATTGGGGATAAAATTGCGCAACAGATTTACGATTACATGGCCGATTTTAACATAAGTGTAGCCTACTGGGGCCCCCTTCAGGGCTTGGTTCAGCCTCTAGCTAGGCCTTCGTGCTAACTTCACCAAGTCTTGTTCTTTAGGTTGGGCGGCCTAAAATCAAGCGGGATTTGGGCTCAACATCAAGGTACACATAACGTTGACTCAGCAGATCCAGTCCAAAAATTCCCAGGTTTGAAGTGAACGTGCAATAAGTTGACTCTTTGACAAAATGATATTCACAAATTACTGATTGGCACTTAGTAATAGAAGAAATATGTAAAGCAACATATGGAACCGAATTTACTTAGTCTTAATCAAAATATACAGTATCTTGTTGCTAAATAGCTGTTGCAGTTAAAAACGCCAAAAACTACTCGATTTTTCATTTCTTCCATTAAAAGAAAAAATAGGATGAAGAGGAGCAAATACAGTATTTTTAGAGGACAAACAGAAAGTAAAAGATAAAAGCGTCTCATTGAATTAGGCTGTATATTTCCATTCTTTGATCACGAGAAAGATATTTTTGATTACAATACATTAAATATTCTGTGTTCACACTCGTGCCAAAGAGCATACAAGTAGATCAACAGATAGTACTAGGAGATTTCTGCCACAAGCAGTGTAGCTAAAACAGGACGTTTCCGTAAATATCGAGATTTTCCCAACAACATAATAATGCAATCATTGCGAAGCCTAAACGCTCGGACTATTCGTGCTGTAAAACAGCGCTTTAACCAACTTCACTACATTGCGACCAACAAACAATGCAAAATGTTTGTTACGTGCTACCAATTTAGCTATTGCGAGAGCCCTAGAAGTTTTTTGAAATCCTCCGGCCTTTTTTGCTCTCGGCTTTTCTTTGGCCTGGCCTCTAAAGTTATCGGAATGCAGCGCACGGTAAAGCTCCAACTGATGTCTCGAAAAAGAGTGAAGACGTACGCAAGCTAAACACCATTTTCATTATTCTTCATAGAACGGTAGAAAATTTGAACAAAACTCACTTGAATATCGGCAAACAAACTCTCATTTCTTATGCTTCTTGCTCTTCAGACATTAACTACTTAACTTGGCTGGCTATATTTTATTCACAGCCTTTTTTATTGTTGTTAGGTTAATGTTGAAGAAAGCTAATCAAATTTTTGGACAGAGATCTACAAGTTTAATTTTCTTCCTATACTGCTAGCACAAAAAATATTTTATGATCTACTGTAGTAACCAAAGAGCAAAAATTGTCTAGTGCCAACTCTCTTATTGTAGAACGCAATGTTGTTTCAGTTGGTTTGTAAACTACTAAGATGTGCCCGAGGCATTTTGCCCTTTACTGTGCCGTATCTGGTCTATAGGTTAACCCTATTATCGGTTCTGCCGTAATTATTGAGCCTTTAGCAAACATGATGCGCAATAGGTTTAAACAACTTTCAAAAATTATTGAAGTAATAGATATTTAGGTGCTTGAATATACTGTATAGCGTATTTGTACTCAGCAAATTGTTAGGGGTGATAAGCCTGTACCAATCTGCAGAAGCAAATGCAAAAATTATAATTTCATAATATCGAACTCTGAGCTTGTCAAGTTTAATGATCATTGCTAAGGATATTTAACAAAATTCTATTCAGCGTCAGGCCTACTTCCATGATTTGCGATCATTATCCAACATTAAAAAAACTCAAATACCTTGATTGGATTATTTAGAAAAGCTAGATCAGAATATAACTTAGTGGTACTCAATTAAATTAGTCGAATTGATAAAAAAAAGTTTCATTTTTTATGTCTGCAATGCCATGTTCAGACGTAGGTGATTCTCACTGTTTAGAGCATAACAACGTGACCGGATCGGCTTAAACCTTGAAATAACTGCACTGCCAACGTGTGTTTTGAAAAAAGATTGCCACTTTTGTCTGTGCCAAAATATCTGAAATCTCCTTAAAATATAGCTAGAAAAAGCTAGATTTATCAAAAAATAATCTGGAAAATTAGCTACATATGAAAATGAATAACCTGCAATAAAAATAAGAATTCAGATGAAAATTACTTACCTTTAAGTAAAAATTAATCTGGGTTATTTCCTCGTCAGCACTTTTTCTGCTAGAACAACCAGGAAATATGTTGATCTCCAAAAAAAAGCGCAAAATGAATATCCACATGAGTGACGGTCTAAGGATTATGAATAATATGTTGATCTCCAAAAAAAGCGCAAAATGAATATCCACGTGAGTGATAGTCTTCAAAAAATAATAAAATGGTCATCACCTTTCTCGCGATCAGATATTCACCAAATTAACTGTCCCTTTTTATCAAAACGTTCTTTTTTCGAGAATTCTACTTCAAACTGTGCCGAATTGACCAAGGGCGGGGCCTGTAGCAGATTGATTTGATGTGCAGATAATGACCGGGAAGCAATTGAATATTTTATAGATCTAATCTACATTCTACAGCAACAAAAACAGCAAAAGTCTAATGTAATTTTTTTTGCAAAGGGAAATATAAAACTTCAACAACATCATTCGAAGGTCTTTTCAACGCATTTTGATCTCTGAATATTTGGCAATTATTTTAGACGAGTTCAGCGAATTCAGAATCTCATTTTCAATATTCAAAAGAGTTAAATAGTGTAGCCCCTCTTGCCACATCCTGCTTTGCAGATGGTTTTTAATCAACTTCATTTTTGAAAATGATCTCTCTCCAGTACAACTAGTTACCATTGTACAAGTAAGCAGATAAATGTGTAACAAATTGTCAATGCTACGAAACGTAGTGTCAATATTGTTTTCTTTAATCAAAGTAAAATAGTTGAGTTCTGGAGAGGAGCAATCAACACCAATGTGCTTTACGAATTCTGAAAACTAAGGTAGTTCATCTTTCAATCAGTCTTCCAAATCCTGGAAATATGATTCTACAAGTCTGTCAGCACTTTCTTGGATTTGCGCAGGTGTTAGGTCATGTAGATTTCGCAAAAAACTAAACCGTGTGTTCAATTTGGTGTATGCCTCGCGACGTTGCTCCAGCGCAGATAGTAGGCTGTCCAATGCTGCCAGGAAAGCTTCCACGCGGAACCTGTCTTCAGGTGATTGATTATCCATTGCATCTGGAACTGAACGGCCACTGCCTACATCCTCATCGCGCCTTCGATTTCGGACTTTGTTTTTGGTCGGTAATTCTGCACTTGAGTCAGCTTCGGCGCCTCTGACTCAAATTTATCAAATTGTTCTCTGAAATTCAGTAGGAATCCTGCCGAACAGGCACACAACGCTGAATCAATGTTGAGATTTAGCTGCTTTGCTTGGGGAGAGGCTTGAGTTGCCTTGAAGCGCTCGAGTAAGGTATTACAAAAAACACTAAGATTCCAGTTTTGAGCAACTCCATTTTCTCGAGGAGTTCATTTGCCTGCTGTTGACAATCTGCCTTTTGTTCTTGGTCATTCGCAAGTTTCTCCAGCGCCTCCTTTGTGAAAGTAAAACGCTCTTTAATAACCTTAATGGCATCAGCTCTCGTGGACCATGGTATTTCAGAGGGCCTCTTTAGCAGTCCAGCACTTGCACGCTCCAGAATGGACCACCGGGGTGTTGAAGCAGCAAAGAATACGTAGATATTTTCAACGAAGTCAAAGAACTGAACTATTTCTAGACACGATTGTGCAGCGCACACTCCAACTAAATTCAACAAGTGAGCATAGCATGAAACATATTCTGCAACAGCACCAAATTTTCCTTTTACAAGCGCCTGTACTCCGTTATATTTCCCGCTCATGTTTGACGCGTTGTCATGACTCCGTCCACGGCAATCGGCAAGATTGATACGCTTCTCACTGGTTTACTGTACCAGGCTGTCGAAAAGCTGCTAAGCAGGATGACCCTCCATTGGCAGAAATGCCAGAAACCTTTCCACGGGTCCTGTTGGAATGACATATCTTACTGTGAAACAAAGCTGGTCCGTGTGAGCAATGCCCGGGGTTGAATTTAGTGATATGGAAAAATAATTAGCTTCTTTCAGTTCACTGACAATTATATCTTCAGCTGCTTTTCCAAATATTTTGACTTCCTCTTCGCAAATGGTCTTTGATAAGTAGGAAGTGCGCCCTTTTCCACAATTCGCATGCATCTTAATGTGTTGGCACAAGAATGGGTTTAGAGTTGCAAGAAGCTCCAACAGTCCCGAACAGACAAAACAGCTCCAACAGACGAAACAGCTCAAGTTGTTTCGTCAGGGCAGCATCAATTTTTCCTCCATCTTTTCGAAGATTGATGAGGTAGGCTACAGGACCCCAGCTTTGTGCATTGAGCTTAACTCGTATCTACGAATGAGCAGCTGTGCATTCTTTCAGTCATTAAAACCTATACAAAATAGTGCAATTCAGTGTTTGGTGAGGTTGTTAGTCTGCGGGTAAAACAGTACAGATTGCCTTTGGTCTCGCTGTAGCATAACGACTCCCTAAGCCGCTTTTTATTTGTGGTTTTATGCACATGAGTAAAATATTGCTTTTTACAAAATCTATTGTAGCCTTCAGCCTCATAGAATCTTTTTGATTTGGTAAAGTCACTGTTCATGTGTTGACATTCAGAGCTGCCTCTTGCTGCCCATTTCTTTTTTGTTCATATGTAAGAATTAGAAGCCACTCACCTAAGTCATTAGATTGAGCTGCCAAATATGGAACGATAGGTGTTGGTGAGTAGCAAGGCTGTTGAGTTTCCATTGCCTCGGTTGGTACCTGTTATTCTTTCTGGGCAGTAATTGAGCTTGAGCAAGGCTGTTGAAGTTCCAGCATAGTAGCATCATCACGAGTAGTTGAGCCAACGGCAGATGGTGACGCAATACAAAAAGAGATGTGAGTTTAGGCCTTTTTTGCAGTAATTTCTGTTGCTGTTCTGATGCCTCTCTTTTTCTTCTGGCTTTCTCTGCTACGGAAAGATACTTCCTTCCCATTACATTAAATATTGTCAGCTCGAAAATGAAAAGCTAAACAATGCATTAAAATGGAAGTAAGGAAATTGGAGTGAGGATACATGCAAAAAGCTTTCTATTATAGCTAAAAATATAAGGCCAATATTTATAGTGCCATAGGCCTACTACACTACCAATATACTGTGCAGAGCAAAATTTATAGTATCGGTTCTCTATTACACCTATCTGCTATAGCGGTACTACTCTAGCTCACCCGCATATCATACCAGTAGGCTATTGTGTAAGGCAAGGGTTTCCAACCAGGGGTGCGAGGCAGCATCTTAGGGGATGCGAGATGGTCTTTCAGATTTTTGTGTTGCATTACTGTATTGTCATGCTCAGTTCATTCTGCGCTGATCGTTCTGCACATTCTGTGTGTATTCACAGCATCCCTATTGCATGGCCCTGAATTTAGTTGAGATGATGCTGATCTCCAAAAAAAAATAATAAGGTCAACGCATGCAATTCCAGCAGTGACTTCATTATTTCGTAAACCAAGTTGGGGCAGTTAGACTTGATCCTTACATGGCCCTCAAAAAACTATGTCCCGGACCGCATGAATTCGTCACACGTTAAAATACTTTAAGGGTGCGAGAACATATTAAAATACTTTAGGAGTTCGTGCCATTACAAAGGTTGTGAACCACTGGTGTAAGGTAAGCCTATACTAATTAGTCCTAAGCAGCAGGCTACTGGTATACAGTGCTAAACCAGTACTTAGCTAAACACAGTATGTGGGGCCCTAAGAACATCTGAAGATAGATGTCTGACTAATTTTCTAGTTCAGTTTCATCTAGTTCTAAACTTATCTGTTTTTATCCACAAGCCAAGCAATAGGCCTACTTCCAGTCTACCATCCTCAAACAAACGAAACGCTTGAATTCATATTACTTGCCTCAATAAACAACAACAATACATGAAATATGTGTGGAAACAAAAATAAAAACAATGATGAAAGCTTGCATGCGGAGGGATTGTCGTTTCTAATAAACTTCCTCTTGTCGTTTTAGGTTGCTGTCTAGCGTACTAGTGGAAAGTGTGTGTTTTGTAAAGTAAATATATTATATGGTGTTGCTTCTGTCAATGGTCAATGTCTACCACGATGAAGCAGCATGCTTTGGTTAACCCAGTTCTCTCTTCTACTCCCAAGCAGCCCAAGCCAACATCTGCAATAAATTAGCAACTATGTGTTCTTTGTCAAACAGACACTGATAAAACAATGCAGTGCCCCGCTAGGTCTTAGAAGCTTCCTGTTGGCAGTGGTTACTTGTCGCTAGCGGAGAATCTCAATTGATTTAAGGACCTTGGCATTGTACCAATGGATCTTGATGTAGAAAAACTGGATGAAGGGATTGTCATTCAGGAAACATTGATGATCCACAGTGCCAAGTGGCACAAGACCTGCAGCCTTAAATTCAACAAACAAGCTCTTCAGCGAGTATCAAGAAAACAAACCAAGCAGAGGAGCCAAAATGCTGGCACTTCTGGTGTACAAACACGCTCAGCTCTCAGCCATACAACAGCATTAGATCTTTGCTTTTTTTGCAATGAACCAGCTGGCACTACAAACCTGCATGAAGCTTCAACTCACAAGTTAGACATGAAGGTGCGAAGATGTGCTTTGCAGTGGGAAGACAGAGAACTACTAGCAAAGTTGTCTGCAGGTGATATGATTGCCCTTGAGGCCAAGTATCATCGGAACTGCTTCACCACATTTTACAACAAAGCGAGACAAGCCACTGAAAAACAAGAAAAAGAAGAAACTATAGCCATTTGCATGGCATTGCTTTTGCTGAGCTTGTGGCATACATGGAGGACATGCGAGATGAGGAGAGTGTTTCTGTGTTCAAGCTGACAGACATGGTCTCCTTGTACAAGAAAAGACTGCAACAGCTAGGTGTCACAGTGGGCAATAGAATTCACAGTACGCGTCTGAAGGTTAGATTACTTTCTGCTCTCCCTGATCTCACAGCTCATGTACAAGGAAGTGAAATTCTTCTTACTTTTGAAGAAGATATTGGGCTGGCTCAAATTAAGGTCTGCGACGGTGACAGTGATGCCATTCATTTAATGCGGGCAGCACAGGTGATTCGCAAAGAGTTGCTTAATATAAAGGTAAAGCAATTTGATGGTTTCTTCTCACGTGAATGTTAACGAGGCTCTGTGCCATCATCGCTGTTGGCACTAGTCAATATGATACAGGATAGACCCAACATCAAACACCAGACACAGCTCGCCAGCAATGCCTCCACAACTGCTGCTCTGTCGGTGTCACAGCTGGTGGTGTTCAATAGTGTGAAATAATTCCGTAGTTCCAAGCCATCAGTAAATGTTCGACATGACCATGACCATGAAACTCCTCTACCTCTTTACCTGGGACTGAAAGTCTATGCAGCAACGCGCAGTAAAACGATGGTTAACACTTTGTTTCATCTTGGATTGTGCGTATCATATGAT
The DNA here is from genome assembly GCA_963675345.1 of Trididemnum clinides. NCBI lineage: Eukaryota > Metazoa > Chordata > Ascidiacea > Aplousobranchia > Didemnidae > Trididemnum > Trididemnum clinides. Next base: position 12,612,508 of record OY776297.1, on the reverse strand, counting down.
CGTGTCCTCCAAATTCAATCAGATATTGCCAATGGTGTCTGCCAACGCTATGAGATGGAAAAGTTTGTGTGTGCACCAAATATGCGTCAGGGGGTCTATTTACCATTGCAGCAGTGGACAACATTGACCACAACCCAAGCTCTGCAACAGCAAAGGATTCTTTTCACGGAACCGGTATATCTCTCATCCAACATCAATCACAGTCATTCCGCGGCTATGACTGTGATTCGGAAATTATTGGCTCATTAAGATCATTTTCGCGATCAGTCAGTTCTGCCATCAGCCTATACTAGCATTCCACCAGCAGCCATCAAAACAAAGCAGTTCACCGTACCGCAATTCCTAGGGCTAGTGACACCTGCCAACCTAGTTACAGCTTCCAGTGCTGTAGCAGAAGAATATGATTGGCTGAATGCAGTAGTGAATGCTTTGAAGAAAGGAAATCTAGCCAAGGATCAATGGGAGTCATGGTCTGCATACCATGCAAGTATCCAGACAACAGAGATCCCACCTGCGGATATTAATGAACTGTTACCTTTGTTTCTGGAAAATGCGCATTCAGTGGCAATGATAAAACATTCTATGGACATTGTAAAGACATCAGTGCAGTATTTGAATCCGGGACAAATTCCTGTTCTTGCTGCAGATCAGCCGCTGTTCGCACTTGCAAAACAGATCCTATGGACATGGCCTGCTACTCATGGAGAAGACCAGTTTGTGGTCATGTTTGGAGGTCAGCACATTGAGATGGCTGTCTTGAAGGTGAGCCACGTTTATGTAACCGTTTATCAGATTAATTTATGCCTGTCTACTGTATAGAATTAGCAGTAAAGGTCACTTTTGTTTTTATTTCAGCTCCTCGGACACTGGCTCGAGGACAGCGGATGGACCAGTGCTCTTGTGCAAGCGAAAATTGCAATCTCTGGAACTGCTGATTCATTTATTAAGGCCACTCATGTGACCAAGAGCCGACATGCCCATGAAGTCACAGCTGCATGTCTGTATGCACTTATTCAGCGTGCCTATACCAACTATTCCACATCTGTTAGTCCCAATCAAAATGAGGTTGATGAGGAAGATGCTTTATCTTTTCAAGAGTGGTGTTCAATGCCAGCAAATAAATGTGTTCAATTTGATTATTGGATGAAGGCATTGTCGTTAGAGCTTTTTCTATTGGTGTATATTCGATCAATCCGTGAGGGCAATTTTGACGTGTATGTGGAATCTTTGGCAGAGGTTGTTACCTAGTTCTTTGCATTGGACCATACGCATTACTCAAGGTGGCTGTCCGTACATCCGTGACATGATGATACTGTCAGAAAAACAACCGGGTGTACTGGCAGAATTCAAAGCAGGGAAATTTGTCATCTACAAAACTAGCAACAAGTTTTCTACGATGGCAATAGAACAATGCCATGAACAAAATATTGCTTTCATTAAAGGACCTGGGGGAGCAATTGGCCTAACCGGAAACATTGGTGCACAAAGAAGATGGACTGGACCTGAAATTGTTCAAATTATTTAAGAATTTGAAGGTGACAGAGGACATTCTGTTACAGCCAACCAACAGTACCGTGATCAGCAGCCAGGAGTTCAACAAAATTTCTTGAAAGATGTCATGTCCCTGGTAACAGTAATCGATGATATGGGAAATCCCTTCCTTGAAGAAAGCCATGATCTCCTAGTTCTGGACACAAAGACTATCATGGATGCATCTGAGGTAAAAACTGTCAGGAAGATTAAGAGTCTTGGACTAGAACAATACAAGAAATTTGTGGAAGAGAGATTGTAGCAGTCACTGAAGCCAATAACAGAAACTCTGTCTAAAAACAAATTACCTCTGTTCAGTCGCCCTACTATAAAGTCTCCTTCAAAGGAAAAGTTACAGCTTGCAGCACTTAAGAAGGATCGTGACCTTTTCATAAGACTCTATATTGCATGCCAAACAAGGAGTGGGGGTCTGGATCAATTTTTTTTCTCATGAGATCCAAGGAGTCCCACCTGCTATTTCGTGTGGAGGTAAACAACGAATTGGGACTAAGGCTGATTTACTGCACTGCTTTGAATCCTGCGTGGCATCAAAGCCACAAAGTACTCCTGAGGTGGATGCAATAATTCTTGATGGTGCTGTTGTTATTTATACGCTACATCCTGGTACAGCAAAAACATTTCAAGAGTATGCAGATTTTGTGTTTGGACCATACATATCCTCCCAGATTGACAAAACTAGCTGTGTTGATGTGGTCTGGGATGTGTATCTGCCAGACAGTCTCAAAGAGAAAAGCAGACAAAAGAGAGGAAAGGGTGTCAGAAGACCGTTGTCCCCTTCTACTACGATACCCAAGAGCTGGAAAGACTTCCTCCGTGTTGATGACAATAAGACGAGCTATTCAAATTCCTTGCCCAACATCTCACCTGTCAAACAGTAGACAAAGGCAAGGTAGTATACGCAACCTCTGCGCAAGATGTTTCGAGCTCGACATGTCAGGCAGAACTAAGCAATCTCACCCCATGCTCACAGGAGGAGGCTGATACGCGTCTCATGCTGCATGCGGCAGATGCAGTGGCACAGGGCAAAAGAAGGTATCTGTTCGTACAGTGGATACGGATGTCGTGGTATCAACTGCAACTTTCTTTAGTCAGATGAAGCCCGATGAGATGTGGATTGCATTCAGCACTGGAAAAAACTTTCGCTTTATACCCATTCATGAAATTGTTTTTTCGTTTACTCCAAAGACACGTTCTAACCTGCTGGTATTCCATGGTTTCACAGGCTGCGACACTGTGTCTTCCTTTGGTGGAAGAGGAAAAAAACAGCCTGGGAAACATGGAAAGTATTTCCTGAGGTCAGTGATGCATTCTTGGAGGAGAAGTGCGTGACGCGTGCATGATACAGTTGGAGCGCTTCGTTGTTGTGATGTATGACAGAACCAGTGAATGCCTGGAGGTAAATGAGGCTAGAAAGCAGCTATTTTTACAGAAGTCCAAAACTCTGGAGACCATTCCACCAACGAAAGCAGCACTGGAGCAGGATATAAAGCGTGCCAGTTACCAAGCACGATGCTGGAGTCAGGCCTTGGTTCAGAATCCTCAGTTGCCAAACCATTCTGACTGTGGATGGATCAAGAAGGAAGGAAAATAGCACTCCATGTGGACAACACTTGCTGTGGCTGCTAAATCATATCATGAACTTATTTGCTGCAAGTGCGAACAAGGCTGCATTCGCCGTTGCCAATGTGTAAAAGCCGGACTGAAGTGCACTGCATTATGTTTGTGCTCAGGAGAATATAGCAATTAGGAGGTTCAAAGTTGGAATGTTGTGATGCACGCGACTATTTTGACGTCAGCAAATTGGTGGCTATATTTGCGACATTTCTTGGGGAATATTGGCTCAAAGCACATAGATAAACAATTTTACGTTGGGGGATTTTATCAGTAAATAGGTATTAGCTTAGCTGTATTTGTAATATTTGCAATGTCGAGCAAATATGCACTTCATGTCCCATTGTGCTCCACCTTCCCCTTATATTTCAACCATAAACTTATGAAAATGAGATGCTTGCGTTGCCAGAATCATTGTATTGTCAGAATGTTCTAGATTAATTCATGCCAATCTAAAAAGTCTTGTCTGCCTCATTTTGTTGGTGAAAAGGTTTATAAGTTCTCAACTCTTGCCTTAATTTATAGTTCTTTTCTCCGAAAAACGAACAAAATTTTCTCTTTGAGGATGCGACTGCACCCCCTGCAACCCCACCTTCTGCCCCAATGTATAGATGGCTCTGCATTGTGTTCTTATAAAGATCCCACTCTCGATTTTGTTTTTATATCGATTTTGGGTTATAAATGAGATTATGTCATATAAAAAATGGCCAAATTGAATTAGCTAATTTTTGGGGATACGGTCAAATGTTTAACCACCGTATTTTGTCTCAAGAACTTCTTGCTTCTTTTCGTTTGAAAGATCTTTCTTTTCTAAACAATTTGATATTAAACCTATGAAAACTGGACCGCTGGAAGTGGAGATATGGCTTCTCAAAGTTTGAGGGTCTGGCGATTACGCCCAATCTTAAGGGGGACCCTAAAAAGGCTGCAGGGGCCCCCTAGGCCTGAAACTTCGATGCCTCCACGTCTAAAACTAAACTTTGATCTAAGTGGAATGTACATGCAAATTTTCATGCTTTTATCACAAAGTGCACAAATAAGTTGCCTATCCACTACACTATCTCTTGATTCACCTCAAATAATGAAAATATAGTCTAAACTGGCATCGTAAATGCCACTTCGCTATACTACAAACGTCTTTACCCAACGAATGCACAGCATTGCGCCTCCTAATTGTCGCAAATATTGGATTGCAACACAGTCGCATATATTTTCGTCTGACTTTGATTATTTCATTACAATCGTTTAATTGTGACAAGAAGTGGCAATCCGTACTAGGGTTGCCAGATTGGCCGCTTTCGCACCCAATTGAGCCCCTTTTTTCAAGTATTTGCGCAAAAATTGCAGTGGGCTACTTTTTATGAGTAGCGGTTACTTTTAATTTTTTTCATTAAAAACTGGATTTTTTTCCAAAGTTAAAGGTTATTCTTTGCAACGTTTTAATCACGCCATATTGGAATGGTCAGCACTAGATGTTCCGGTTTCCATCATTTATTAAAAAAGTTGTTTTGGAGAAAAACTGATGAAAAATTTGTGAATTCAGTTATGCATTTGCTCTTTTTTGATAACCGACTGTAAATAACAGACAAGTTTTGATGAGCAACTTTTTGGACCAATCTACTCGTGTTTGGATGACATTTTTATGATGTCACATTCGTTTTATCAGTTCAAAAGTAGACCTACCATTATATAGGTATTTGTCAATGATCTGCATTTTATTGGGTAAGATTGTCCAATCTGGTGAGAGAGATAAATAAGGTTGTTGGGTAAAGATGCTCCCAGACTTAAGTAGTATGCTAAAACATACCAACAGATTGTGAAGAGCTTGTTTATAACTCCATAAATTGTACTTTATTCTGATATTTGACCTAATTCTCGATTGAGTAGGTAAAATACAGAAAAGTAACTAAAAACCAAGTCAAACTAAAACACTATGACTAAAAAACAGTTTTCTATGTAAACTTTTTGAAATGTTCCATAATACCAATTTCGCTAATTTGCAAGACCATAAATTCTTAAAAGGCTTTGTCTCAAGCAAAGCAAGCAAGGGACCCACAAAGTAATAGGCAGAGGAAATCTTTTTTAACTCAAATAAGAAAGTTTAATCAAAACTATGGTAGTGGTATTTAAGATAATTTATGTTTTCATACTTTTTTATTAAAATTATCCGCCCGGGTTTAACTTAAATGGCTTTGACAGCAATTTTAAATGCATATTAATTGATGCATTGGCTACATAAATTCTTGTGAAGACAACTGTATCCAAAATTTGAGAGAAAATAGCAAAAATCATCTTTGATTTTCTTAGGCACAGTAGTAGTTCAGTGTAAACATTTTTCCCCAAAATACCTCGATATGGGCATAGAATTGAAAAAATTTAATAGGTGAGGACATTGCTTTTTGTCCTTTGGTTACGCTTTTGGTCGGGGGGGGGGGGAGAGGAGAATAAGTTGTGCTATCTCTCTATGCCTGGCCCTATCTGATATTTATTAATGAAACGTAGGTATTATGCCATTGTTTTTCAGGCAATGCTGAATTGATGCAATTGTTCAGTAATTTTGCGACAAGCACTATCAATATTGGTTTGCATTCTTCATTTCTTTTTTGCAAATTTAAAATCATTTATCTAAAAAAAAAGCTTTTACGTTCTGAAATCTAATATTTGTTGTTGGGCACCTTTCTGGCCAAGAAAAAAGTATTTTTGGGTGCTTTTGAGCGCTAATTTACAATGGGTATGGGCACTTTTTCAAATTTTTGTCTGGCAACTTTGATCTGTACTACCCTGCAAAAAATTGGCAAACCTTTCCTGTTAAAATAAAACAGTTAAGTAAGTTTTATCACAGTTATCAGTTTTTCTCACCAACACGAAAGAAACATTTCGATTAACACTGTTAATTATAAAAAATTGACTTTATTATCTTAAAATAAAGAATAGATCTAGTGGTAAAAAATTGACTTTTTATTGAACAATCAAATTAAGAACATGAAACTTAATATGTATTCAGAACTCTTACAAACCACCTCGTCGCTCAAGCTCACAACCAAAAACTGACTTTATTGAAAAAATGTGCCCTAGTAATAACGGTTTGGTGCCTAATAGTTGTGATTGTTTTTGTGTGAACCTCGGACAATTGGGGCGGATTGCGGAATTGAATCCCATCGCGGGTATACTAATGCTGGTTTATGGTGGTAAGCTAATGCATTGACTAGTCTTCATCGAAAATAACGTCAGCAGCCAAGCATAGATCTCTACATATCAGTCAGTAGGCATGAAGCTAGCCGTTTATACCATCATTCTCCATTTGTCTCGTTTCTGACCTTTCAGGACTAGTATGTCTTGCTTTTTGTATTCTACACCACTGGTTCTCAATATGGGTTCGATCGAACCAGTTGGGTTTGACGAGATCCTTTGAGCTTCAAAAGTTAAGAAAACGAATCTCCCGTACTGTCATCAGCAAGTAACAAAAGCAGACACCTAGAAATATTGGGCGGATGAACGAACACTAGATTCTGACCAAGACTATGTAAAACCCAGCCCACCACACTCGTCAAAAAGTGATCTCAAGCATAACTCGGTAAAAAATTTTTCAATGTCTTCTAATAAAGATCGATGCAAAAACAAATCTTAGATTTTCACTCACGGTGTCAAACAGACGTTTGTAGAAAAGCATTGGAGTTTGGGGTGATGGAAAAGATTAAAAACCACCATTCTATATGATTAGAAAGCCGAGATACTTCACCGCAAAATGGTGTTTTGAGACTCAGATTAAACAGCGTAACCATTCAATTTTAAATGGTGAATAAAATTGTGGTGCTTTTCCGACAAACTTTACTCGCCGTAAACCTAACAATCTAACCCAGAGCGTCCTTTTTTGTGTCTTTCAATGTTTTTTTTTAACGAAATCAAGGTTTGAGTTTTGACCCAATGTTCTGTGCATCTGCAGAACCAATTGTGTAAAATGCCCATTTAGTTTATTACAATCCAGTTGGCACCGAAACTTGCAAGGTAGCACTTCAACAAAGCAAAATAGTTTTGTTTCTTTTGCCGCATGTTGTCGTTGGCAGACATTTCTTACGATTACCTGACCTATAACCAGCGTTGATATGTCATTAGAACAAAATCTGGTAGAGTTGTACTCAATCGTACAGTTGCGGTGAAACGTTTTTTGATTGCGCATATGCTTTAGGATAATGTGGAGCAAAAATTACTGTTGAGTCAACACAATGCAACACCCTACCATGCAAGAAAATTTTCCCGTGGAGAACTTTTTCCAAGTACGCAACAAAGCATAATCAACAAGGTAATTAAACTCATAACCTTGAACTAGGGGTACTACGCTTTGTTGGTTGCAAATTTGAGGCAAAATTAGTGGTTAAGAATATAAATTTACCAATGACTTAAAAATTATTTTTCACAGATTTTTTGCTTGTTGCCTAACAATTAACAGATAGACTTATTTTGCCCATAATACGCAAGTTGTAAAACACAAACGCATGGAAATAACTGTAATGTGAAGACCGACATAGAAATCATATTTACTCACGCTTAGTTAAAATAAGTCCTTACATTAAACAACAGCTTCAGATAAAAAACTTGATGGCATTTTATATAGCCTACATCTATCATCAAAGTCAATATAAACGTTTTTTGCTGTTCTCTCCACCCTTTGGAATATAATCATGAAATAAAGCGATTACCACGTTTACAACGAAAAGTCAATAACGATTGAGCTATGGAAAAGGATAGTTTACTTTAAACTTGTTATAGATATTAAATACAAGGTAGGTAGCACCACCACCACCAAGGTGTATTTCTATTGATGCATATAGGAAAGTCGTCCCTTTCGATACGCACGATAAGCAGGTTTACCATTCTATGCTAGCAAGCACCTTATACAGGGTGTCCATAAAGTCAGTGTGCATTTTAAATAATTTATAACTTTATTTGTTATACGATAGAAATAATCTGTAAAAAGTGTTATAAAGTTTCATATACCTAGTTTTAAGTATTGCTGTTCAATAATTCTTCACCACAAAATTTGTAACAATTTTTAGATAATCTAATTTGGGAAACAGAAAACCTAAAAGAAACTGTTAAACATGAAAGGGACTCTATTAAAGTCAATGGTTGTGCGCTTTGGGAAAAAATCGGAAAAAGGTCCATTTTTTTAAAGATCGTGCTATTAACGGTGACAGCTACTCAGATATGCGGCAGAATTACTTTATTCCGCAGTTTGAACAATTAAACTTGAAAGATGATACTTCAACAAGATGGAGCTCCTTGCCACTTTGCTCTGCGTGTTAAACAGTTTCTAAATCTAGATTTTCCGAACAGATGGATCGGAATGGGTGGACCATTTTCTTGCCCTCCGCGTTTGCCAGATTTGACTCCATCAGATTTTTTTATGGGGACATGTGAAAACAATTGTGTACGCAACCAAACCAAGTTCATCAGAAGATTTGAAAGTTAAAATAATTACAGTGATTTCAGGCATTACTGTAAATCAGTTGGCAAATGTTTTCCGTGAATTGCAAAATCGTATTACCCTATGTAGTGTTAATGATGGAAAACATATGAAAACTTAAATAAAACTTCATTAAAACCTTAAAAAATAAAGATTTTCTTTTTTCTAATTCTTTTTACCGATTATTTCTATCGCAAATACAAATAAAATTACATATTTTTTATAGTGCACACGGACTGTATGGACACCCTGTATATACCGGGGCCTATTGGACCCTTCTTCGATGGTGTGGCGAGACATCCGCCTCAAATGCAGGAGATTCACAGCTCAAACCTCAACCGGGTAGTATTAAAAGGATATCAAAAACAGCACTTACTACTTTACTGACTGGCGCTTAGCACGAAAAGAACTTGGTGAAATTAAAATTGGCAAGTTCACTTAATTGTGATTATTGGAAAAGCACTTAGAGAGATTCCTCATCCACAGTGATAGACAGGAGGCGGGGCCGAACATTCTACTTGCGGTGGTGGCTCAATTTGACCGATGGCAAGTTACTGGCTGCAGCAGCAGTTACCAACCTCAAAGAAATTTTTACATTTGTAGGAAAAGAATTTCCACATTTCAGGGTTTAATAGTTAGGAATTCCGCCTTAATTAAATTTTTACCATTTTATGAAACAAAAATGAGCAACCTGCGGCCGGTGACGTAAATTTTTTTGGCTCACAAAAAGATTTTGTGAGACGAGATAGATGTCAATGTGGCAATTTTGACTTTTCGTAAAAATTAATGCCAAAACAAAAGAAAGCTTTGAAAATATCCAAATTCACAAAAAAAACAAGCCTTCACTTCCTGTTTTTACGGTTTTGTGATCTGGACATTTTTGGCGCATTGCACTTCTTTGTAATCACAAACAAGTACTAAGAAGCATGAATGTAAAAAAGTGTTTTTACCGTATCTTATTGCAAAGAAGGCTAAATAAAAGGTTTCAAAATGTTCTTGGAAGGAATATATTACAAAAGGTTGTAAACCACTGGCTAAAGGCAAGCAACAATCACGCATAAATATCAACTGTAGTTTTTGTGATTACCCCTCCTCTTCCGGGGAATGAAGGTACGGCAATCCAGGTTCACGCCGTCAATCTAATTGAATCAGGCTAGGCCCCAGCAGTGGTTCTCAATTTTTTTTGTGCCGTGGCGCACTTTAAGGGGCCACAGATTTTTGTGGTCCACTTTTCGCAACATCTTTGATGTGATGATGACAATGTCGCTGGTACCAGCGTTAGATCTCCTGGCAGCGGAGGTAATCTCCAAAAAAAAAGGTCATTCCTCCCCAGTGCCGAGATTGGCCGGTTCGCAGGTGGAATCGGAGTTGATCTTCAAAGGAAAATAAGGTCATTTTGCCTCCAATTCATTGGTGCTGGTCTGTGTGGCTCTTCATGTGAACCAGTATTTCACAGCCTCATTCGGCATGCAAACCCATCTTTAAAGTACGCAGACGTCCGTGGCCCACCCGACTTACGTGCTGCGGCCCACCGGTTGAGAACCGTTAGACTAGGGGATGAATATTAACTCTTAATCATAGCCTAGCTAGCAAAGAAACTTATCGCTATGCAAGGTTGTCTATTTTCTCACAAAACAATTTGGCCATCTTTGAAAAAATAAGCTGCTAGAAAACTATTTTCTAGAAAACTGCTCTTCGCGATTTGATCCCGACAATAAAATCTAAATACCAAGAACACAAGAGAAATGGAGAGCCTGTTGATAACTTTACGATCAGCAGTCACTCGTATTTGTCGTTGCAATTGAGGCGGACCAAAATTTAAACTAGAGATCTGCGCTATAGCACTAACGTCACTTCCGTTCTACTACTCCGCATACAGCCTAACCCTGTTATGAGCGCATCGGAAGTCCATTGTGCGATGCTGCCGACATATTGATGTGAGATCAAAAAAAAGCAAAAAAACGTGACAAAACCCAGCATTTCTTTACTGGTTGGATCAAATATAAGATAAACACAACATTTTCTGTTTAACACAGCTCTACAAGTATTGCATCACTTTAAATTTATAGCACAGCAAATTTGTTTCCAGTACGACATATAACGATCAATAAGATTGCATTCAACAATGTACCGGGTACTTTAAATCGTTTCTTCGCCTTGCCATGAACCGTTTTCTTACGACCGTCTCATGAGAGTACTGGTTGATTGTAGCTTTGAAATTCATACCAGTACTGAAAGCCGTTTCACGCGTTCAAAAAAGAATTGCATATTCAAGCATAATACAGTAGATGCACCAGAAACTGGGATACCTATTATAGAGCCTTTTCGCAAGCAATAATAAGCGATGCTCGATTTTTTTCCAAATAAGCGTGCTGATTCCGTGAATTCACCGCTAACCATGCTTTTCCAACGAGATTTTCAGCAGAGCTGCAAAATTTTTATATAGGTGAAGGCAAAACTGCGCCGAACTTCCTGGGCCCATTTGTGTTGCTTCGATAAACGATACAGTAAAATGAAAACACATTTGACGTAGTTGCCTGTGTTCGCTCTACATTTAAATTCAGTGTCATCCTTTCCATTTTCTCGTTCTACTGGTAAAGCTAAAGCAGAAGGACGAAAGATTTTCTGCTGCTACACAAGGGTAACTAGATGCAGCCATTGCCATAGGTCTGTAGACTGTAAAAATCTCACAAAATTGCAGTCCACCACTTTTCAAAATAAAAAAAGAGTACGAAAAAGAGCTTTGTTTAAAAAGCAACTGCATTGGCTCGATTCGGAAAGCTGCGTTGCAACATTTTAAACCGCTGCGTAAAACGGCTGGTTTCTATTAGGCGTAGATCGAAGGTGTAGCGTGAAACATTTTTTGCTTCTAAATAGAGAAAAGTTAAGTAAAACTAAATAGAAAAACAAAGAAGAAACAAATTTTTCGCGCCATGCCTGCAGTCTATGCCTCATGGAAACCAGCCTTAAAACGGCAATCAACAATAGTTTGTTCACAATAACTAAAACGGCGAAACAAAAAGATCGATAAATAAATAAAAAATTTTTAATTAATAAAAAATGACATTTTACTCATTTTAAAAGTGTATGAGTAGGCTAACTAATCATGTGATATTAAGGTAGGAATTACTGGTGTGCGATTTAAAATACAGGAAAAGCGAAATCCGCATGAACACAAACCAATCTTCAGTGTTCGCTCTCATACTTGACTTTAATCTGCTGTAGAAAAGCTTTGCTACTTTCAATCAGGAGAAATTGTCCTAATGTGTACAACAACACTTTTTGGAAAAGCGTAAAGCTTACAATTTCGTGGATACAAGACAATAATAAGACATTGTTCTTCTACGAAGCTACAGTTGTGAAAAAGTTAGCCAAGACCATAATGAGAAAGAGAGAGATATTTAGGAAAAAGTGATTTTACCCCTATATCCTCTACAACAGATAAGATGCATGCATCTTGCTTTTTCAGAAAATAACCCTCAACAAAAGTATTTTATTGAAAAATATTTTTATGGTTTATGTGTTTCGGCCTCCTCCCAAAAAATTTAGCAACTACCCTAAAGAAATCCTAAGCAACAACAAACATGAATATTGAAGGGCAAAAAAACAAAAATAATTGTGTAGCAATATTTCATTTACGGTTTACAACGTTCTCTATAATAGATATTTAATTATTCTATCGATAGCTTGATGTAACAAGCTACGCAAGATCTACTCTTTTTACGAGCGTATCCAAGTATTACATGTCACCTGAAAATACGCGTGTGGCATCTCACTTATTTCGGAAAAGCACAGTAACAACTTTAGGGGTACGCTTGCTGAATGTAGTAGTGGAGTCTGGCTTACGCCTGGTATAGCCATTAATGAAAAAACAACAGTGTGAAATATCAGTGTAGACATTAATTACAGAAACAACCACTCAAAAGATTTTGGACTTTACTCCAAAGTTTACAATGTTAGCATTTAAGTTATGAAATGTCAATATCTGCAGAGGCAGCGAGAGGCAAAACCGTGCTGGTGTAGCGAGTAAGTTAAACCCCTTGAATATGTAAAAACCTTTTAAAGATCTTTTTTGAGAAACAGTGTATTCCATTGGGGCATTGCCCACGGAGCCAATTGGATCTCAATAAACGAAATGATTTTAGCAATATCCTCTATAGCAGCCAGCAAAATACGTTACGGCTTTCCGCGGTAGATCACTTAATCTATATTGTGCTGACTGCCTCAGTTTAAGTCAGAACACGTCCGAATTGGCAATCTATGAAAAAACGAAGAACAAGTAAAATAATACGGGCAGATTGCCAAGACGTTAGCTTGTCAACAGTTCGTTCAAACTTCATTATGCAGGTTTGCAGTGCGAACATGAATCCATATCGTCAGAGTAATACTCTACTTGCAAAGTCAGCGAATGAAAATCGTATAAAGACTTCAATCCCCTAGTTGCTTTCTTTAGAATCATATTTGAATTTGCGGATGCATCTAAAATCATAAAAAACTGGTGAAACATGTGTTATAATTTTTCCAAACAACCTTTTTCTAGCTGTTCTAGAACCATTTTTAAGGTGTTAATTGAACCTCTATTTAATGACATAAACATAATATTCTGGTTCTGACATGAACGAAAATCGGCTAGCGGCTTTTGTTTTAGCCTAGTCAATCTGACCAGACAAGTTTCACATTAGCATAGAAATGAGCTTTTCTCACTTATCGCGGTGAACGAAAAGCAGTATTGTATATTTACAAACATTATATAAGAAGTTTTACTTTTTATTTACAACTTCAATAACCAATCAATTAAATAGAATTTTTCCAAACGTATTTAGGGCGTATAGGAGTGAACAAATACTACCACCTCCAAAAAAAATTAAGCAGTTTACGGGCCAGATCTGCGTGTTTTCAGAAACAAAAATCTTTTCAAAAAGTAGTATCTTTTTGTCTTGCACTCCATCACGCAAGGACAACTTTTAAAAGCTTTGCATTGCTTACTTATTACAAGATGAGCTGACATGACGGTTTGGTTTAATGTGAGTGACCACAAACGCAGGTCATGTACAGCCACTGCTCCGTCTATTTCAAGCAATTTATTCTTCACAACATTGTACTCGATATTGACCGGCGAGCCTGAAAATATTTTTAAGTTTTATATTCAATCGAGGTATATTTTTGATCTTGCAGTAACGGTGACGTTGGTTGTAGGTAAATGTAGAACGTCGTTGTGTTCAAGCTTATTGCAGAGTTGCCAATACTGCTGTAACACCACCGTTCTACCGCAAGCATCGCAAATTGCTGCAAAGTTTTGATGGCGAGAACTCGATAGCTTCGTTGTTGTGAGATTCGAACGTGCATCAATAATTGAACCGATGACTTGCAATACAAGATTTAAAGATCACATATTGTAATAGAAAAAGCACTTTGCCTGCTGCTTTTCAGCGGATGTAGTCAGAAAAAAATCGATTTTCCTAAAAAACGTCAAACAAAAAGCTTCGAAAAAGTTGCATGTACAACAATAGTTATCACATTGGGAAGATTTTTCGTAAGAGGTATCGTGTCTAGAGAACAAAAAGAAATGTAGCCTCCATTCGGCAACTCAAAACAACTTTTATGATAAGCCATTTTACCGAAATATAAAAAATTAACGCAGGGAAATCTGCAAAGATACGTAAATTTTGAAACTTGTAAGCTCTTGTTTGACCCTTCACTGCAAATTTGAAGGTGTCAGTTTCTCGTGCTTTCCTTATAGACTTCGGCTAAACCAGACAAACAAGTACTTATCAGGTTGATTCAATGGATTAGTTTCACACTTGATAGTTAGTTTTACAGTTAGTTTTACATTTAGTAAACCACATCACAACACAATCTTACCTTCCATGATTACGATCACAGTGTCTCTCAAGATCGTTATAGTGGTGAAAAGAACAAAAACGGAAAAGACAAAAGTACAAATTGGGTCAGCTATCTTGTATTCCGGCTAAAATATAAAATAGTCATAAGCCAGCGTATGAAATATCAAAACGCTGAGCAAAATAACTATCTCATTCATTTTTCGGTCTTTTACAGATAACGTGAAAAAGTTACGCATACTCAAAAGCTCAGATCAACTAATGTGCATTATTTAAACAAAGCTTTTCAAAGCAATGTTTAATCAAGTTTGAACCCCGTGACTTTTGTCTTTACTGTACAATGCAGTTAAAAGGCTTAACATCAGACTAGGTTTGGAAACAAACAATAAATTGCGAAAAGAAAATTTATAAAATTGCTGCTGTAGGCCAAAGTCAGATATTAAATAAAGAACTTTGGACAAAATTTATAATAGCAGATTACAAAGCACAGTTGATGAAATCACAATGCAATAGTTGGAGTAGTGTTCCCTTAAGTTTTAAATCCCAATACCCCCTAAATTCGTATTCGATAAAACCAGACTATCGCCTACTTTAGAATTACAGTGTAACCTAATACATCTCTCATTTTAAGATCAAAATAACTTCCAACACCCACTGTAATTCGTTACCCCATGGGGTATTGGAGCACACTTCAAAAAACCCAGGAGCGTGTACTTTGCAGACCGGAAACTTTGATCCACTCTTTACTGAGCCGTACCGAACATTTTAAAAATGATACGTACTGTATATACATACCTCCTATACCTCCTGTTGAACGCTCAACAGTACGAATAATGTCAAGAATGAAATATATGAAATATTTATCTACTTTTACTTTTATTTAAATATGTTTACTTTTACTTTACTATGCTACTTTACTTTAATTTACGTAAAATATATTTACTTTTACTATATTCATCTACTTTTGCTTTCATTTAAATATGTGCTAAAATGTTGCTGCAGTTAATAAATGCAAGAAAGCAGCATTTTTTGTATGACGCTTCATCGCCTCAGACCAACTTCAAAAACACATGTTTCCATAACAAAATTTTTTAAATGAACCTCAACAATTGATCCGCGCTTGACAAAAAAAACAAATACAGCAGCACCAGAAAGCTAAATTGCCAAAAACTTTTTGTAATGCAGTCAACAGTGACGGCATTAACTCCTTACCTTGAAATAAATAATGAGCGCAGCGACAAAAACACCAATGCTTTGAAGCAGATCTCCAAGCACGTGAATAAAAGCAGCACGAACGTTAACATTCCTGCTGTCACCATTATCTGTGGAACCAAACATAAAAAAATGACTCATTAGTTCAAACTGTGCGTTAGCTAACCAGCCTGATGAGACTCAATAAGGACGAAACTGGTTGCGGGTTATTGACATGTTGTAATTTGTTGTTGTATAGTACATTATGATGTTAGTGATTGTTTTTGAATATTGCTTCTATTTATTTTAGAGCTATATTGAAAGCAAATTCTTCTTAAATAGGAGGCTACCTGAAAGTTGCTAACTAGCAACTAGCACTATCTATACTAAGGGTGCCCAAATCGCCTGGAAAATGCGTCAATTCAAACTAAAAATTGCGTAGTGGCTCTTTCAATAACGGCCTCTATCGTTTTTGGCTCTTTAGTGCTGCAAGTGTTGCCACCCCTGATCTATACTCTTCAGTTTAACCAGTTACTTTAAACAAAGTAACAAGCAAAAAAGCATCTCCATTTTTTGTGTAAGGAAATTTTGATAAGCGAATCATATGAGCAATTTATGTCAAAGAGCAACGAAAAATGGGAAATAACTTGTTAAAACTTTTCAGATCACAGCTTACCAAATCGTTTCCGAAAGTGAAAGTGGGAGATGACCACGATATTGAACAAACAAACAAACAACAAAAATAGACTGACTACCGGAAACTAGTGGGAAAATAATAATTACATACAAATTTCACACTTTAATTTTTTCAACAGAAAAAGAAAATCTTCAGGTCTTTTTAGGAAAACGCACTCATCCAAAACCCATTTTTTAAACCTCCTTCAGAGACCAAAGTTTTTAATTGTAAGCTACACAGCTCACAACCCCATAAATTTTTCGTAAAAAAGCATAGTGCTCTGAATCTCAAAACAACTTTACTCAATAAAGAACATTACACTAGAGAGGACTTGATCTATAATCAGCAAAGCTAAACTCTTTTCGATCCATCACGAGTTGCACGCACTTCAGCCCACGAGCAATGTGCGCAAGTTTCAGTCTCAATGCCAACAACGTAGCATAAAACTGCAATCTTACCTCCATGGTAGTGACTCTCATCCTCGCCTCTAGCTTCATAGTCATCTTTTGAGGAGTGAGAGTGATTGTGCCCATGGCCGTGCCCATGCTGATGGAGTACAAAACCCATTCTGGAATAAAAAATAATTTCCGATCATTATTCTACCTGTTCTTTTCAATTATCATAAAGCTGCTGTAGATTTGGAATTTTTTCTGTCACATAAGCCGGACAGTTTGCTTTTAGAATGGTCTGTATGTGCTAAGCAGAGGAATTGGTGTTAACAAGTTTTACTACTGCAAAATAGAGTGCCAATGTTGGTGCTGGTTCTAGGATAAGTCCACTCAAAGAATTTGCTCTGTTGAACCCAATGAATGTTTAACGCAAGCAGCTCTCAATTGTTCACTGCATATTGTTGAGTGCAAAATAGTGACGTGTAAATTAAAAAGCAATAAACAAATATTCGTTAAAATATTTTTCATGGATATGATCAATAGTTCGGTTAATTGTTGCAAACTGTACTTATATCTGTTCCACTGTGAGCGGTTTGTAACGCGCTCAGAACGCTATAACAGTTAACAACCGCAAGTTAGGCTTTGAAAAAGTTATTTAAACTTCACCAGCATCAATTACATCAAAATAAATCCATAAATCAAGCGCTTTCCTTCCTCAAATGATGGAACTGGTTTAATATCTTTTTATCCTCCGATCACGGAAAATTTTTTAGTTTGTAAGTGGATCAACTTGGCTACCACCGGTATGGTACTTTTGTGCACCATGATTTAACGTTCTTGAGTTCCATTCTCGCAAAGACTACTTAATTTTGTCACTGGAATTTTAATTGTCACTGCTTGCCGTTTTCTAAGGTGCAAACATTTTTTTTGGAAGTAACATTAAGCAAAACGTAAGGAACTGTTAAAATCTGAAGCCCACAAAAATAACTTCTTGAACGCTTGATGCCAAGCACTGCTTTACGAAACAGGACGAGATCGATGAGACGGCTGCCGCCGATGTCGTACCTTGAGCATGTCGTACCCGAAACAAAAAATGTCTTTCGAAAAAAACTTTAAATACATCGGCCAACTTCAACAAAATGTCTCAATGCTTTTTAAACATGACGCTTGGTTAAACTACATGTTGACATCACCTTTTATTTCTCCCCAAAGCACCGCTAATCAGCATTGAGCAGGTTACCTACATTTTTGCTGCTTTAGGTACGACTTATTCAAGGTAGGACATGTTTGAGGAACGACTTGTTTAGGGTAAGGCTTGTTAGGTAAGACATGTTCAAGGTACGACATGCGGCAGTCTATGCGATTATCAATAAAACGAAAAGAATTAAAACACAAAAAAACTTAACTTACAGAATATTGAAAGCGACCGCAAGACCAGCAGTAATCAACATGTCCTTTCCATTTACACTGTACTTGTTAGTGACCACGCGCATTATGGCAAGATATACCAGTACACCAGTTATTATCCAAATTGCCAGGACGCTTATGATAGCCCCAACGACCTCTGCAAAATAGCAATTGATAACTTGTTTAGCCTAAACATATTTAATCCTGGAGTGATCGATGACCACTTACTCAAAACTTTTAATTTAGTATCGTGAGGAAAAGTAGGAATGCAACGTTTAAAAAATTTGTTTCAGAGTTTTACCGAATTCATCCAAAAACACGATCTACGAAGGCCTAACAGAAAAAAGTGGCGTAACAAGAGAATTGTACAAAAAAGCGGTCTCCCTCAACTAACCCTCCACAAAAAATGATCTGACAACATTACTGTATATTGATGATTTTATTATAGAAAGTAATGAGAAAAGGCTCTTCCTTTTTCCTTATTTGGTGCATACCAAGTACCACAACTTCGTTAATTGTAGGAAGAACGTTTTTTATATAATACATCTTTTCTAATTGTCATCATGTTTCGAATTGATCGTCACTTGAATTTGCAATAATCCCTCTCCTGATCTTTATGTTTTAAATTTCTTTTTAGTCCATTGAAAAAATGCTAACACGAGCCTCGTTATGCTTAAGAATAGAAATAACTATTAATTACAGGAAATTATCGTAAGGCACCTCACTGCTGTAAGAATAGGTGAATCACCGTATTAATACCGTGCTGCGATTTCAAAGCAGCAGTGATTACTGTAAAGTGCAATCTTACTGAAAGTACCTGGTCATAAATCCCAGGTACAATTCTTACATGGGGTCTGCAGTGATTGTATGGCCTTTAAAAGGCTTATTGAAAGAATTCATCTTGCTATGTAGCTTGTGCCAACTGAATACGCTTGAAGTAAACTCTACACATGAGCTTGATTAACATAACGATTGCTGTTGTGTTCCCGAGTTTAAGGAGTCATCTTTACAGTGCCGTTCAAGAAGTTAATAGTTAGGCTCACATATAGTACACCAGGTGGTTGCAACCAACTCAGAGCTATACAAAGAACACCTTGTGGTCAGCAAGCAACACTGTATACTATAAGCCAATGCCCAAAGAAACAGCAACCCTTAACTCGTTGGATGTCAAACGCGTGACCACTAGAATACAAAACATGGTTTTGGGCTGTCGTCGCGAGACAAAAGCACATTTTCAGACTGAAAATCCTCCACATACCTGCCCTGTGCCATCCAAACGTCATTTTCTTTGATATTGGCCTCGATGCTATCTTTAGCGCCAAAATACTGATTAAAAAGCTGCTGACGTCAGTGAGAAGATGCCCAGCGTCCGTCATGACAGCGAGACTGCTGGCCAAGTAGCCTCCTACAAGTAAGTTTATGATCGTGAGCCTTTCGCTGATCAAAAAAAAGAAAAAATCTCTAATGTAGCTTGAAAACAGCCTATAACCCAGTACGGGTAAATGTAGATGGCAACAGAAGCGACAGTTTGAACCCGGAAAGCAAGCTTGAAAGCAAGCTTGAAAGCAAGCAATGGTTCCGCACGCACTGCAATGCAACGTATCGTTGAAATACACTGTGCCAACAGTACTGATAGCAAATCTGAACAAACGTTGTTTTGTTTGAAGCTGTAAAGGCTTTTCGCAACTAGAAAATAGAGTCAACAACTTATGTGTTCGTCGTTGATGAAGGGTCAACGCGAGAATCGAACTCGGGTGTAAAAAGTAAGATAACACCGGAATACCTTGAGAAAAATATTAAAAACTATGCAATGAAAATTAGTCTTCAACTTAGAAAATTAAAATCCGTCTATAATAGTTGTTTTTAAACTTTTTTAACGGGTGCACCCTTTTGTTTGTTTGAATTGAGAGAGGACCTAATTCAGTCCCTATTTCCTCGTGGTGGGACCCTAACAGTAAGTTTATCAAATTTAGGAGTGTTGCTGACCCTTAGTAAATTCTTCTCCCACTCCGGTTTGAGAACCATTGATCTAAATATTGTCAGTTACAATTAATGAAGAAACGCTAAAGATAATAAATAAAATCTATGCAGATTTGTTTCATATAAACTAGTTTTTCGTTGCCATATTCTTAATTCCTACTATTATCGTTGATGTATACAGTAGAAAGCATACATACCAACTGCTTCACCAATCATAAATAAAAAGCTCAACACAGTTGCAATGATGAGTTTCTTCATTGCCTTCTGTCTGTTTCTTTTATCCCTTTCGGCCCGTTTCACGGAAAACTCATGACAATGATCCGATTCCGAATAAAAACTGGAATGCCGGGAATCTGGACAAAGAACAGCATAAAAACAATTTTGAGCGAATTTCAGCACGGCAACAATCGGACCGCTTTGTTAGTTTGATTATGTGGCGTTTTTATTTTAGAATGCCGAACAAGTTACATCAAAATGAATTTATTTCAGTATGAAAACGGATATAACGTCAGTTGTGTATCATAGGTGTGATTGCCCAGTCAATTTTTAAACTAACGTCCCAAGTCGGTACCGTTCAATTTAATTTGTTGTGCTCTTGGAAGAAAATGCTTAGGGTAAATTTTCTTGTTTTAGAACTCATGGCACAGGCATCCGAAATGGTATTCACAGATCCCCTACCTGAGGCTCAGAAATGTAAGTGTTGCAGATAATAAATGTACAAAGTTTATTCATAGACTTGTCTAAAGTGTGCACTGTATTAAGAAAACTGACGCTATTAAAAAACGCTCTAAAACTTTAAGGCATTTCGTTGACTTCCTAGGTTATTTTTTTATCAATATGACCTACTATGCGTTCTCTGATCACTGGAGCAGCATTCTTCATCACTCTGCCGATAATGCTGTCCACTTATAAATTGTTCTTGTTCGCTAACAGCCTTCTTCGATTGTACTGATTTTTTTGATTTGCCTCCATTCAACTTTGATCGTTCATGCACAGCACGAATGAGGTTGACATCAGAGTTTACGGATGAGTTTCTATAGGACGAAAGAGCTTCCACACATTGAATGTCAACATCTAAAGTTCCTCCGTAGTTTGAAATGTTTTTTAAGCAGGAAGATTTAATAAGCTTTTTCATTAACCTTCCCTCTTTTACAGCTTCTGTATCCGCTTCAGTTGCACTAAAATCCAACTCATAAGAGAGCATTTTTTCGGAATCATCAGTAACAAAAGACGCGGCGGGTGGGACGAAAGTTGAATTTCTTTTATTCTTTATATTTTTGTTGCGATTTTGAACAGGTTTATCGGGTTCGCTGTAAGATAAATAACAACGTCAAATAGCTACAGTATATCCTGTGGAACCCGGTATCTTAATCATTCTGGGCTCTAAAGTCAAAGTAGTAGTATTAACGGGATGATCGCCTTAAAAAAGTTAGCGATGCCAACAATACATAAAGAAAATTTGAATATTTACCAAGAAGTACAATGTTCTGGACAAGTTTCAAATTCATTTACATGACATTTATCAAATCAATGATATCGTAACAACTAGATTGAAAGTGTAAAAGTGTCATAAATGACTGCAAAGAAAGCGAGAGATCTTCAAGTTGCAGCCATTTTCTGACGCAAATGTAGCACGAAACGAAACACCAAACAAAATACCAAATGAGAAAACACACACACATTCATCTTTACTGAAGCGGCAGTTGCTATGTTTAGTTAGACAAAAAAAGTAATTTTTGAGAGCATCTTTGGAAGAAACTTCGGAGATTATTTCCATTTTTCTGAATTTTTGCTTAAATCTGCAAAAGGTGAGGTTGCCGATGAAGAAAGGCAGGGTCTCCAAAATTTACATTATTTTATAAAAGATGATTGCAATTCCAGGCAGCAGACTTATAGCATACTTGTTGCTATATGTCTGCTACATGGCAA
The DNA here is from genome assembly GCA_963675345.1 of Trididemnum clinides. Lineage (NCBI taxonomy): Eukaryota > Metazoa > Chordata > Ascidiacea > Aplousobranchia > Didemnidae > Trididemnum > Trididemnum clinides. Next base: position 12,590,470 of record OY776297.1, on the reverse strand, counting down.
TTCCATGGGGCAGACCAATTTATTAAAATATTTAATCAGACGGTGAATTGCTCATAGCGATTCCACAGTAAGCACAAACAATAATTACGAGATAAAGTTTTTGCAATTTACAGGGTGCGGCAGAAGTAACACCCTTTTTGTTATTTGAGTTTTCTAGTTTCAGTTTGATTCCCCCTTTATTATACAAATACACCGTTTTTGTGTGTGAGTTTTTTAATTGATAATGGTTTTTTTTGGTTTAGAAATTGTTTATTTATAAATAAATAATTTCATACTTAAAAAATACAAAAATGGCGTTGTTTTTGCCGTACCCAGTAGAACTTAAAACTTCTGACTGGCTGCGCGTATGTTCTTTGGTACCGGCATAAAACTCGGAATTTTGTTAGTCCTTGCTACACGTTATATATATGTCTGCATTTAAGAGTGCTCAGGCTTGCCACATGATTGAATTACCAAAGCATTCTAAAGAAAATTCATCTGCAGATCACCTATTATAATTTTCCTAGTTGCCATTATAATACAGGGTGCAGCAAAAGTAACGCCATTTTTGTATTTCTTAAGTATGAAAGTATTTATTTATAAATACCTATTTTTCGGACCATAAGGCGCACTTACAATTCTTTAATTTTTTCAAAAATGGAACGTGCGTGTTATAGTTCGGTGCGCCCTATGGTCCGAAAAATACGGTAAACAATTTTCAAACTAAAAAAGGAGCATATATTAATTAGAAAACTCAGATGCAAAAACGGTGTGTTTCTAAAGTAAATAGAAAATCAAGTAGAAACTAGAAAATTCAAATAACGAAAAAGGCGTTTCTTCTGCCGCACCCAGTATTTCTCTGAAAGGATCGGATTAGAGTAAAGCTTTGTAAGTTCTGATTGGGAGACAAAACCCTGTCCTTGTGTCTAAGACGGCAATATTTGTTCTTAATATTGACTCAGCAAGCAGGTGTGATGAGCACCAAGCTTTTTAAAGTTGTTATGAGCTTCATCTACCATGGTTCTGTAGGCGTTAGACTAGAGCCAGCGTCAACTGAATTCATATTTTAGCAGAAAAACAGCAAACGAAAAATTCCATCGAAATGAGGAATTGAGGGCTTCAACGATTTTGTCAATAAAAAACGACGCTCTGCGAGCAGGCTTAGGAACCGTTATGTCAGATGTGAACAAGTCATTTTACATATCGGGAAAGGCCTTTTGTTAATGTCTGCCCGACTTTTATAGGCTGCGGACTGCATTAGTCTTTTGCTACAGACAAACGCTGATCTGGCGGTTATGATATACGGTTAGGCTTTTTCCTACCGTTTGCTACCTTCCTCCAACAGAAAATTCCCCACAGACTATTGGCCGTGGCGGGTTCATTTAAGACGTTGGTCGCTAAAAATCAGGTGAATTCACCAAACCGATCAAACTTCTACTAACATCAATAGCAAATCAATAAACATTGCAAACTTACTTTGGGGTATTGTCCTCCCATAACAAAGGAACTTTTTCCGATTTTTCTCGTCTTAATTTTTCTTGCAGAAAAGTTTGAATCACATCTGATTTCGGAAGAGACATGGCCGCAAAATTAAAAAATATAGAGTCAAGAACACAGTCTAGCAACAAAACAAAACACTGCGTAAACATTATAATAACCTTTGCTTCAAAAGTAGCTGCGCTTCTAATAAGTTTTCAGTAACGTGCCGAAGTCTACTTTTCGACCAGAATGTTCAACCTTACATATCCGTTGACGTACAACGTACGTAATACATACTCAGTGGAGGAATTTCTCTTCAAATTCACGCTTTCTTTATTGAAGCATTCTTGAAACCCCAACAATATATTATCACAATTACGCAAAGCGCTATTTTGAAAGAAAAATGCCATCCAGAACTCCGAGGTTTGTAGATGGCCTTGCCCATAAGTAAGCCATCACAATACCAACTGACTAAGCCATTGCGAACTGTTCTGCCGTGATGTAGCAAAGCCTGATAACTACAAAAATCAACAAAGAGAATATTGACTTCGTGTCATTTGTTATTGCTCAACAAGGGAACAAGTGAACCTTTTTTCCAGCTTTGCTTTGAAGCTCTTAACCGTGCGAGCATTAATTATTTTTCCGCGTATGTTGGCTTCACAAAAACGAAAAACAATCCAAGTTGTTTATGGGATCTGAAATGCAGTTGTTTAGTTTTGCAATATCACGGCAGTGCTGCTCAAGAAAAACCGCTTGATAACGTGTTACAATAAGCAGACCTATTTGATTCCATATGGCAGTCCCAGAATACGTATCCTACTGTCGCTAGTTGCATATTCTAACGACTTTTCCATATTGCGCCATTCTGTTTCTTAGCTGCAATTTAGTCTATGATATTAATACAACAAGCTATTAATTCTGATTTCATGGAGCCAAACGAAATCAATTTATATTCCACCTCTTGATATGCCAGATAATTTCAAAATATTCTGTGCTTAAAGATTGGATGATTGCTATTTTTGATCAGCAAGTAGCAGATCAGGGGCTATAGCTCCGAGCTACACTACTTACACTTTTCACCATTCAGTGGCATACACTTAAGTTATCGTTAAACATGTCAAACTACCAGTAGCTATTGCGTACTTCTAAGACTATAACTTTACTGCGTAACCAATATGATACACGCATTAACCGCCTCGTTATATCATGTCTTCACCAGACTAACAACTCACAAGTTAGAAGCGGCTTTTTATATATTCAGTAAAGCATGCTGTCAGTCCTTCTACGAGTGATTAGCCGGCTACCTACAGACTATATTGACGCTTAAAACCAAACAAGGGAAGTGACTCAATACGTCACCAAAAACAGTTCGCATTTACATGATCTGAGTCTATCTACAAGGCTGGTAAATTTATTATACTAGTAATTAGCCGGCTACCTACAGACTATATTGACGCTCAAAACCAAACAAGGGAGGTGATTCAATACGTCACCAAAAAACGGTTCGCATTTACATATATCTGAGTCTATTAACTAGGCTGGTAAATTTATTGCAAATACAGTCGACTTTCTGGCTTCCCAAAAAGAATTATGCAATAGTGATATACGCACTGCTACAATTACTCATACCTATCTACATTATTTAAACTAACTAATTTGTCTCTTTTTAGAATTGCCACAGTTTTAGTAAACTGAAATTTTTTCGCACGGCACCTCTACTGTGTAATCAATTGTAGTGAGCCAAAAGAATTCTTCTTTACATCATAATTAAAAACATTGGAATTCTGTCATTCATTTTACAATTTATATTGCCACAAAACATGTTGAAATAAACCTTTTTGTAGAAAATTTAAAAATAAAGCCAAAAATCATGGTTACGAAAGAGATCCATAGTAGTGGACAGCATCCTAAACGTAAATATTGAGCACGTTTATAAAACTTTCTACCTAGCTATCGTGATAGAAGTTATAAGGCAGGGGGTCAAACTGGTGTTCCACGGGCCACATTAGGTCAGCCACATCTCGTCTTGTAGTTCGTTTCATGCTATTGTTAAAAAAAGCATTGATCTCCAAAGGAAAAAATTATGAAGCTAAATATGGATGCAAAATATGAAAAACCTTGCTTTGAAAGCACTGAACTCAAAAAAAGCTCCACAACTTCTTTTTGTGAAATGGTCTATTCCTAGCAGTAATAGTCTCTCTTGTATCATTATTTAATTATATAAAATCTAGGTGTGCTAATGTGTTTCATACCACTCAGTGAGTTTGATATCTATGATTTAGAGCCAAGGGAAATTTTTGGACCTGGATGTTTCAAGGGATCTTAATTTTCAAAAATGCATCACTTCTGGAAAACTAGAAAAGTTTGAAGAATCTCTGAAAAAGATTTTCATTTTTGCATCCTTCTTGATTTGATTGGAATCTTAAATAGTCTTCACAGACGTGTTTTAATTAAATTTGGCGCCGTGTAGGAAACATCCTTGCAAAGGTCAAGACCACCAATTGACCTCGTTTTCTTGGCTTGACTTGCATGTTGCCATTTTTCCTACGCAACTGGAACTCGAGCTTACCTTTCAGTGCAGGCGCAAAAAAAGTCTGCTGAATGAAAGTATATCAATCTCGAATTTTTATACTCGTGTTTAGACCGACTTAGGAGCTAGCAGTACTTCTGCCCTTTCCTCTACGACAGCAACCCTATTCTGCAATCATGCAGTCGCGTCACTTACAAAATTTGGCTCGTATTTTTTAGAAGGAGACACTCCAGCTACTCGAATCTTGACCTCCTTTGACCGCTTAATAAATCTAATTATAATTTTTACTGAAATTTTGGGGAGCCTTGTTTTAAAGCCCCTCCTTTTCAATAAAACTACTGGCTATAAATAAATAGAAGAAATAGCGATTATGACAAGAGAGTAATCATTCAAATCACACTATACCAAGAAATTTTGTGAACAAAGCAATCACGACCTCAACTTGCCTTATTCCTCTGAACTACGTTCCTACAAAAGAGCACTCATAAACCAACCATACATCCCGGTTGTGAAGCTGTGTTCCTGTGTTCTAACCAATAAATCAAAATATGTTGGATTTTAGTCATTGGCTCTAAATAAAAGTCTTTCCTTTTATGGTATCTTGAATAAAAAAAGGTTTACCAATCTTCCATTTTATCTCAGTTTGACTCAACGAAAATATGGCCAGCCAGGAGTTACCGGTAGAGGCGTCCCCAGAGGCCGTGATACCTCTGGACGACTCGCAAAGTAATACCACGAGGCCCAAAGTTTCACAAAAGTAATTAACATAGTCATCAACAAATTATTAAATACTGCTCACTAAACGAGAAAAAAGCATTGTTTTTCAGAGAGTCTCAGGGTATTTTTCTCTAAAATAGTGTCACCCAGGGTGGACAGCTCACCCGCATTCTTTCCTGGTAAAGTCAATATTTACTCAGTGTTTAGACACCATCTGTTTCTATCAAGTTTCTTTGAAATTAGTGAAAATCATTCGAAAGCCTGTTCAGCTTTCTTTTGCACACGAGCCTCTTTCACCACGTTGCATGCCAAAACATGCAACTATTGTTCAATTGCAATGTATTTTTCGTTAATCTTTTTAGAAAGTTCACTGACTACCTGAATCTTAAAGTAAAACTAAAAGCAGAGCAGCTTAAAGGTAACTATAAGTGAAGTAATTTTACAATTCTCCAAGCTCTCAGTTGGTCCTGTATTTGTTGAGCAAAATGAGTTCTCACTAATTCATCAACAAACGACATTGTTATCTTTGGCCAACCAATCAATCAGTTAACCCTGTCGCAAAAACTTGTGTACAGCCAGAAGCGATCTTTCTCGAGCTATCAGGCATGCAAAGCGATTTATGACCAAGCATATTTTCTGCTGACTACCAATTGAAATCAACATTGGTGTGGTCTGAAAACTAAAAGTGTGCTGAGCGCAAAAAACTCTGTTGAAATTTTGAGTTTAATTCTGCGTTCAAGCGATGACGTTAAAATTTGCCAAAAATATGACCAGGCTGTGAGGGATTTCGCATCATGAGGAAACGATAATTTGAATAGGATGTGAGTCATAAAAATTCTAAAGTTTATTTATTTTCTAGTCCATGTAGGACCGACTAAGAGCCGAGTTCCAGACTGGCAGAACAGAGAAATGCTTCTCCCAAACAATTGCTTTTATTGGTCTGCTGAGACACACATACAACATGCTTCAGTCATCACTGTAAAAGGGAAAGTGCTACGTTCGAGACATGTTGGGAAAGTTCTATTTGATTTCTCCCCCACAACTCTTGTCAAGCTATCCAATGCGAATTTGATTGTTAACGTTGTAGGTGTAACTTCGATCAATGCTTTTTCAACATCAGCGGTTCGTATCTATCTTAAAAGCCAATAACTCAATATTGTATAATTGCTTCGATGCGCCTAATGTAGATTGTATCAAAAGTGCTCAAAGAGCAGCTCGCGAAGTTTTTGCTGGTCGCGCAAGAAGTTTTCTCTCAGGAATTTTTCCTTTTCAGATAAGCCAGCCCTACCTTAGATCAGTTTATGATTTGTTGGTAAACAACCATTTAGCGGTCCGGCAAGACTTCAGATTAGTGAAACGCAGTTCCAACCGTAGGAACTTTGTGCACCCCTAAATATATAGTGTATTGCATGGCGCAAGAAACATGCCAATTCGTTTCGCCTTTATTGTTGTTGTCGTCGTTTTATCAGAGCTGAGAATTCGAAGAAACTCAACCATTTTCCGGAACTCAAAATCGAAAATCAAATCTGCAATTCAAAACGATACCAACAGCATCAACGTTTTCATCCTCTAGCGAATCCATACTAGGCTTGCTTATTTTTTGAATAAATATGTTTATCTTTATCTTGTTGGCATTGTATCGGTTTTACGATAGTTAAAATAAGAACTTCACCCTGACAAAAATTTATGAGAAATAAAGAACCTGAATTTGAAGTCGAAAGTAATCGACAGTAAACTCGAAGTTCACTAACTAAAAACCTAATTTAAAAACTGATCATCACCACTTGGCCGAGTCGGAGGTGAAATCTAAGTGAAGGCATAAAAGGCCTTCAACATAATTTTGTAGTAAACTTGCCAAAAATGTTACAAACTCAAATATGAACTCGAATTGGTGAACTATACAGTAGACGCCGCTTAGTATGACCACCTTGGGACCAGACCATTTTGGTCATAATATCCGAATGGTTATAAAAACCGAAGCCGCCGTAACAGCTCCTGAATCGACGCCGTAAGCCACAAGAAGTCCATATACCGTCAAATTCATCGTTTACCCGAAGTAACAGTGTGACGTTGGCAATAAAACAAAGTACAGTACTGTAACACTACAAGTGACGGTAAAATTTAGTACAGTGTGTAACAATATGTTGAAAAGGCGAAGTTATGAGTGCGTGGCGGGAAAAAATACTGTACTGTAACAAGAAAGATGGAGAAAATGTTGGTTATATTATCCGAAATTTGGTCATAATAAACGGAGAATTTTAAATCGAGAAATTCCGGACCGTACCAAATTGGTCATAATAAGCGGCTGGTCATATTATCAGTGGTCATAATAAGCGGCGCCAACTGTATTTACAAACATATTTTTATATACACAAATGAATCTACGCGTACATATTTTATGCCGTTTAACTTTTCAGCACACGAAATCTCGAAAATAGACAAAATGGAAGCAGTAAATATACTCACAGTTTCAATAATTTGCTCGAAATATTTCCGCCTAGTTTCGTGATTTCGCGAACTGAAAAATTAACCGATGAAAAAGATGCATAAATAAGTTTTGAGGAAGGCGAAATGAAATGCCGAAAACCTTTGATAAATTGAATCATGATCAATGGTGTATTGCAAGTTGCAAGTCGCAATGTCATTTTTCTACCAAACTTATCCACTTAACTTAAATCTAGCCACGAAAAATGTCTCTATGCGTAAAATTACACAAATGTGTAGGACACGAATTTTTGGTTGTAAAACTACATTACAATATTTACAGTGATGATGTCACCAATCAAGGTCGTGCCTAAGAAGGCACCTGGGGTTGATTTCTGCGAAACGATGAAGACTCTCACAGCTTATCGAAAAAAACCGCCCCTCCAAACCGCAAAGCAGATTTTCTTCCCAAGCTTCTAAGTGTGATCTTGGCACAAATTAAACTAACAAAACAACATATTTTCACACAGAAAATTATTAAGATTGTAGCACGCACAACTTTATAAACGGCCGTTTTTAGGAATTAGTTTTTCATGGGAAAGGAGAGATATCAATAGAAGGAAAAATATACATGTCTTCCTAAAAACGGCCATTGTTTGTTAATAAAAGGCGCACCTTTTAGAATATGTATTTTACACGATTTTGGAAGTTGATCCCTCCTCCCTCCTCTTCCTATACACACATACAAAGTCTCTTTTAACTTATTTTATATAAATGGTATTTTGGGTTTCTACCTCAGGATTGGATGCAATCATTTTATCTACAGGCCTTTTCACTGTAAAACTCGTGTCGATTCTTGCAGTGAAAGAGCATCGGACTAAGCGTTTTTATTGGTTCAATTTTCTAAAATGACCAACGTGTAAGGTAATGTGAACATTCATTTTCAACAAACCAAAGGCCAATGAGAAATACGTGGCAAAAAGGACATACCTACAATGCTGGTGAATATTTAAATATGTCGGGTCGCAGTTGCATAAAAAGTATCTTTTGCCAGAGAAGCTAAAATGGAAACACAAATGCTAACAAGTAATGTAGCGATTACCTGTTTGTAAAAATTGCAAAGCGATCTCACGTCAATGCTTTTAGTTTGTACTAAAATCACTTTTGATTCCGGTTGTAACACTACTCTCTCAAACTTATGGCATTAATATTGTAATTGATCTATTTTCAACTATCCGCTTTCTTTGCTTTTAAGAAAGCACGCAATCGTTGTTATCTTGAACTCGGAAAAGTTTAATCCAAATTCACCAATATTTCATGTCACTGTTACGGCAGAGCATTGGAAAGCGCCTCCCCCCTCTTCCACTTTACAAACAACTTAATTGCTAAAAATCGTGAGAACCATAGCAGAAACGCTCACAGACTTCTCTAAAATCAGTAGAGGCCAGTTTTTTAAGCAATTAAAAATTTACCAAAAAAGAAAACATATTTTGACTTTTTGCTCCCTTTCCCCTTCGCCCTTCCCAATTTTGATTTTTCTGGACTCAACTGTGAGTCTATATTGATACTAATTTTTTAAAGAATTTTAAATATTTTTGACAGAGTGAGGAAAATCAGGAACGACAAACTGACGATATCGGTCCAGCTAGACAAGTTGTGTTTGGCAAAAGAGATTTTTATTGCTCTTCCTTTGCTTGCTCTTGGCTCACAGTACTGCAAGAACAATGTTCGGATCTCTGAAATTCTCTAAATACTTTCGGTACGTATTGTGGACAGGTATCGCTGCACTCTTGCAAGTGGTTTATCAAGCAGGGATGGTAGGTACCAGAAGCAAACAACCGTCCGTCTGATTCTCCAGGTGTTTTGACTCAAACGTAGACATTCAAACCTGTAGCCTCATTAGTGAAGCAAACAGGCGAAGCACTTTCATCAGCGTATCCATCCTCCTCATACCTGGGCATCTAGAAGAAAACAGCTGTGAGATGATGCCTAAATGACGGGAATAGCAGTTGCTCTCTTGGATGAAAATAGAAAAAAATACAAAAATGATTTGTAATTGCAATTCATTATATCGAGTGTTAGGCATTTCCTTAAACAGTGTTATTTTTTTATTACAAAAACTCTTATTGTTATGCAGGGGCTTATTGTAGAACCTGAGTTGCGTACCGCTTTGAAGTTACATAGTACATTTCTAAAAAATCCACTAAAACCAAATAAAAAGATAAAAAAATTGTAGGAATTGCCTTTTTCGATTAGCCCAACAAGGCATTGAACTCGCAATTTCAACACCGGTAATCTCGCTTAAAAGATCCACAGCAGAATTGCATAGAATGAGATAAGAAGTTGCTTAGGTCTGGTGACAGCAGGGACAGCGTGAAAACTTCTCAAGTTTTTAAATTCTGGACAGAAATGACGTCGATGATTTGATCTGTAGCTTCTTTCCTCGTGAGCACCAAAGTGAAATAAATTAAATCAACGTATGAAATAAGCAAATCAGGTCTTTATCTCATGTGATCGACTTAAATATTTTTATACTCGGATAAAAGACGAGAAACATTTCCTTCATAAACGACTCATTTCATGAATAATGTCGTTATTTAACAAATTAATTTCCACCGGAATCGTTTCAGTCTTTCGCGCTTGGGTAAAACCAGATGACTACAAAATGTGTAATCGTTTATTGTCAGAAGTCAAGCTTTTGGAAATTCGCTAAACTTTGTTCATACCAAAATAAACAATGAGTAATTTGACGCAAAATTTATACTTTACGTAGCAGCTAAGACTTACGCATGCGTAAGATAACGTACAGTATAGCTATGTAACCAAAGCGCGTAACAAAGCAACATGCTGTTTTGCTAAAATTTTTTAGTGCTAACTTCCTAATTGACGCTTTTCACATCATAATGCGTCACTAATATGCAGCAAGGTTGTCTGATCTACTTGCTTAAACTTTGCTTTTTTCAAAAAGCGCTTTTCGAAATACGGTAAAGTTATAACATGGTGAATGTGGTCAGGCACGCAACCAGATTTTTCGTAAAAGAATGGCGGAAGTTCGTATTGACACCAACGTTTTTCGTAAGGAGGGTAAATTGGGCTCAAATTTGAGGCAAAATCATCTTTTCGTAGGAAAAAGTTTGTGCTAAGAAGGGACTTCAGGCCCATGGCTCCCCATGGTCGTGTCCCTGACAGTGACAGCCCATAGTGCAGCAGTTCTTAGCAGGTACAAAATTTTCTTCTTATGGGAAATTTTGCGGATATTGGTGGGAATTCATTACAGTAAGTAATAAGAACAATGCAATATTTGACGTTTATATACTGTACAAGGCAGTGAAAAGAATGTTTTTTTGCATTTAGTTAACTTTAAATCGCACTATCCGAACAAAACATACTACATTAGCAAAGGAGTCCGAAAACCATATTTCGGTTCTTTTCGGCAACGATTCTCGGGGCAAATTCATAAGAAACCCGTTTTTACCCCAAGATTCTGAAATTCCACGATCAGTAAAATAAGAGTTCCTGGATCTCGTCAATGTTTCTCCAGGTTCTCCAATCACGTTGCAAAGGATTATTTTGAAAACTAAAGGCTGGTTTCCATTGGGCGTAAGTTGTATGCGTAGCGTGCCTACAATTTACTCCTAATGGAAACCTACAATTTACTCCTAATGCCTGAAGTCCCTTCTTAGCACTTACTTAAGGGTTTTCTGACGGTGAACCAAGCCAATGAATCATTACTTGAGTTAAGAGGCGATGAAGCTGTTGATATCTTCCTTCGGAGGCCTCACGCCTTCAGGACTCGCTTTGTTGTTTTGTTTCTCGCTTCTAAGACGCTCTCTATCGATTGTAACCACTTGGAGCTAGCAATATGTAAAGCAGAATGTTCTTCAGCAATGGCCGTTAAGACAAAGACTCCTGACAAACTACAATTGTAGGATGAGCGACATTGCTCTCTTTTATCAGTCGAACTTCGCATTAAAAGTAATCAAAAACGACATGAGTGCAAAAAATTAGGTTTATATGAACATTTTTACACACATTTTTATACTCTACAAAAAAGTATTTTCTTTTAATAGCCAGTATGAAAAAGTGTTAAAAAATATTCAAACGAACTTTTTTCACGCAAGCTATCAGGTAATTAAAAAAAATTCAATAAATTAACGTGGTAAACACAGATTACCTAAAATGGCGTAGGCTACATTGGAAATATCGAAGAGATAGCAAGCCTTAGTTGGATCAAAATTAAATAGCACTTGACAAACAACTTTCGAAATTTACTGCTTAAAAGACGTTTACACAAAAAACTGTACGAACACCAGAAATGGAAAATTTGGGACTGTCAGTAGGTTTAACTGGGAAAATGCACTAAAAAAGCTAAGAGTCTTTGCCCTTGTGGAATAAAAACTAAGAGATTATTTTATACAAAACGACATTTGTCGAATATGACATCGGTAATTTTTTTATGTTTAGACGATAAAAAACGTTGTGATGATATCATAAACAACGTGTGTTTGAACTCCAACTTCAGGGCTAGATTGAATCCTTGTACATCAATATTGAAAAGGCCGCAAGTCGTAAATGCATTCCACAGCCTACTTCCTAATAATAACCGTTTTAAAAAAGATCTTTGCTTCGAAGTCAATGCCCTCTTTTCATCACGGGTCCTGGTGCTTAAGTGCTCTGTGTTCCCCATCACTTTGACACCGCTCACTCAAAATTACCAAAAAAACTAAACATTTTAACCAGTAGAACTGCCATTATAGTATTATCATGGCATCACAAACCACAACTAATATCTTAAATCAAACGTACCCAAAGAAAGAACAAAAACTTTGGGTTGCGCAACTATTTGCAGTCCTCGTAAACAATTTAATTTGTTTTTGACCTCGTTCAGAGATGGATTAACCACAAAGCAAAACAAGCACGTGTTTGGAGCATCAGAGGAGGGAGGGCACCACAAAAACTTTTTGTAGCCGAAATTTAATGGTATCCCATTATTTAAATATCATGAAATGTTATCCCCGTACATGAAGCTGACGAGACCGGGCAAGCTGACCAATTGCTTTGCTCCATCCCTTTTGCTCCAAATCTGCCTCATCCAGTTGGCTACCACGTTTGTGATAAGCAAGTTATGAAGTTATTTCCTTGTTGTTACCTTTCATTTGGCTTTAAATACCCTCTGCTATCGTCGGGTGTTAGCGGTTCGGCAAAGTTATTAAGTGTGGCTACGGTGGTATGCGTAATCAAATAGAGCTGAGACTCTAGAGCAGTGGTTCTTAACCTTTCCAACCCCTGGGACCCCTATTCCTAAAGATATTGGCTTGGGGACTTCTTGTCTGCGCAACCTGGAAAGGAGGTGTATGTTGAAAGAACAAACACTATTGTGATAAGGCGATAAATTGCTTACTACTGGATCTCTAATTAATTAAAAAACTCCCTTTTTGAAAGCATAACACAAGTGGTTAGTTGAATATCACAATCTACTCGGCAAAACACAGCAAATGATAGTCAGTGTGACCTCTGTTCCTGTCTCTTCGAAACAAGCTCATCTACACCGGGGTTAATATTGCTGGGAGCAATTCTCATGTCATTTGCAACTCTAAGGCGATTACGGTACGTAGTTTTGATATTAATTAGAGCAGACATGGCAGCTTTACAGAGTTGTGTCGTTGGAATTGGAATTAATGCTTTCAGAGCTTTTTTTGCCAATTCAGGATATTTTTGCAACATACTGCACCAAAATTCTATCAGTAAGGAGGAGATGAACTTGGTCTTTGCAGCTTGAGAACTTTGCAATTCCAAACGTTGTTCATAAAAGTTGAGCTGCTCATGGTCGTTTATCTAAGCAATAAAAGGCTGCTAAATCCATGCTGAAGAAGGTTCAGAAGTTGGAAAGTAATCTTCCATTTTTTTCTCGAGGTTGTTTATGTGAACATCAATTAAAGCAGTCAGATATTCGTTAGTTTCCTGATCACTAATTTTACTCTCCAACAGTAAAAACATAACAAAATTCTGGTTTCTTACTCTCTTTTTCTGATAACTTTTTTTTGAAGGCGGAGACCCTCTCTGCAGCCTCTATCTGAGATTTGTTTTTTCCCTGAAGAGAATAACAGCTCAATCAAAACATTAAAGATGTCTGCGAAATAAAAGACCTTCAATTGGAATCTATTGTCATCAAACAATGTTGCAAGTTCCACTGACCCATGTTTACGAAGGAAAACGGCAACTTCAGTGACAAGTTTTGCAACACGGTAGAGCACTTTTCCGCGTGATAACCATTGCACTTCGGTGTGGAAAAATAGGTACTGATGCTCCTTTCCAAGGTCGTCGCAAAATGCTTTGTATAATCGGAAATTTATGGCCCTGCCAAGAATGAAATTCACAGCCTTTACTACAGAATCAAGAACACTTTTCAATTCAAGAGGGAGTGTCTTACAAGCTAAGGCGTATTTATGAATAGCACAGTGATTTGACACTATATGCGGAGCAACTTGTTTCAGTGTGGCTACAAAACCGGATCGATGCCCTATCATAGCCGGCGCACCATCTGTGCATACCGATCCCAGTTTGTTCCATGCTATTGAATTTTCACGAAGAAACGCATTTACAAGGTCAAAGACGTCTTTTGCTTTAGTCCTCCCTTTTATCTCTTGACAAAATAAAAACTCGTCCACAATCGCATTTTCTTTAACAAATCTCTCGTATCCTACTAATTGGCTTATTGACTTGATATCCGTTGTTTCATCAAATTGAAGACTTATTCTACATGGGCTATCTTGGATTTGAGCGATAAGCTGACTCAAAATCTCATTTGCTATATCTGCAATCCTCTTATTTATGGTGCATCTGACAAGGGAACTGAGTCTATTTTTTTGGCCTCGTTTTGGCCAAGTAATATTTGTGCCATTTTTACCGCACTTGGCTTTTTTAGTTTCTCACCAGTTGTGTGAGGTGCTTTTGCTTTTGCTATTATCAAAGAAACTTCATATGAAGCGCGCAGGAGTGGTTGAGAAGTTATGGAGGAGCCTAATGCAGGGAGCGTTCCTCTCATATCATAACGAGCTCTTTTCGCTTTGAACATTTTAACTGAGCCCATATTTTCTTTATGCTTCAGTTCCTTGTGCCTCTTCAACTCTTCAGCCATTAGTAAACAAAATGATTATGACCTAAGGAAGCGAAAATAATGACTAATTGAAAAGTCTTATTACACTAAAAGTGGCTAAATCATTCAAATTCAGTTTCATGGTAATAGCATGTAAAATGTAGAAATGATATAGCAAATACTGAAAGGAAACAGGCATAGTGATTGTCTTAAATTCCCTCCGCTCCTTCATTGCTTAGGTTGTAAAATTTTATCCAGGCCGGTAGCAACTAGGTATCAGATACCAGAAAGCTGCTGGGAGAAAATTAGACACTCTGGTATCCCGCAGTATCTGAAGTTTTCTGTTTCTTCCTTTCACGCAGTGGGGTTGTGGGTAGAGCTAGAAGAGAAAGTGCTGCAACTGAAACTTTTATACTTCAACCCTCAAATGCTTTATTAAACCTTATCTCTCATGGCTAGGGATTTAATGATTAATCCTCAATACAGAAACAACTAGTTGGATTATCATATGGTTCTCCAGAGGCGTTAGTTGCATCATTCTCACCAGAATTATCTTAGCTACTGCCGTCAGTTTTCAATTACTTCTTCAATGCTATTGTGTAAGCTCACATAACCGTATTCTTGATAAAAGAATCACCACTACATAGCTTTATCCACCTTAATTTTTAAATCTGGAAGCAAAAAAACGTCAGTCATTCTATTACAAAACCTTGAAACAGGTGTAGCAGTGGGATTGTTTTTCTTACTCTGGTCTATTGTATCATAATATGTAGCAAAAAACTAAAAATGACGGCCTATTGCATCAGACCAAAACAAATAATTTGTTCACCACTAAAACGATGTGATACGGCAAACGTTTGACTATAGGCAGCATGTTACTGTAAAACCACTGTTATTGTTAGTGAAAGTGGTGGTCGTTGTTGTTTGTGCATTTGAGGGTTAAAAGAATACAATTTGGGATTCCTTCTGTGGGCCCCAGATTTTTTTCTGGGGACCCCGTTAAGAACCGCTACTCTAGAGCAAGCTTAGGTAGGCAAACTTTTTAGCCGGAGGCCCGCATTGACCAACCAAGAGTTGGCCGAGGGCCAGTGCTTAAAATCTTGCAATAGCTGCATATGTAAACCTGACTTGATACCAAGCAATATACAACAAAGACGAACAAATTTACAACTGGTTTAATTAGAAAATAAAAATATTAACATAATGCTTTTTTCTTGATTGTGTTTCAGTCACTAATTACATAATCAACTACCATACAACCAGTGGCGCACCAAAAGGGGGCCAGTCCGCCTCGGACGGCATTAGTTTTGGGGCAGCATTTTTGCAAATCTGAGCAAATGATATGGGCATTATTTCATTGTCGGCATCTGTTGAAATGAAGGGCGCGAGCCTGTCTGAAATATTTGATCTCCACGATAAAAAAGGTCATCACGTGGATTTGATAAAAATTTTTTGAAATGAACCAGAACAGTGGCTCGAAACTAGTTGATCTTTAAAAAAAGATTTTTCACGACGAATTGGAGGAAAATTGCAGAAAATACGTAAATATGAGTGATTATTATGCACGAAGTGAGGCGTAGGCTTTTACTTCGCTAGTTACGCCACTGCATACAACAGGGTCAATATAAACATGTAAAAATACTTTATTACAAAGCAACTTGAAACTTCGAATGGTGTGCGTTCTACTAAACAAAAAATGTTACTTCCGGAAAAGTGAAAGTACTATTTTTATTACAAGCAATTTCGATTAGTAAAATAATCGTAAGAAAATTTTGCAAATATTTTGTGATTTTACATAAGACACATGAAAGTTTCTACAAGTGTTGGCGGGCTCGCAGAAAATGCTCTGGCGGTCTATAGTTTGCCTACCCCTGATCTAGAGGGTAGGGTGTGGTGGAGCTGAGGCTGGAAACTGTTTATTCGCCATTCAGTTCTGACTGTAATAAATGTAAGTCCTCTTACTTTAGTTACTATATGAAGGATAAATTTATACCAGAGTACCTCAACTACATTCGCAGACACCGATTGCTTTTCTTCTGGACAACTTTTGGTGCTCTTTTTGATGGAGATAGTAATTTTTTTCCAAAATCTCACCAAAAAATAGTGGGCTTAACTTACTGAAAATGAGATGGTGATCGGTACAGCCTAAAATAAAGTAACAACTGAAGTTCAATAAGCACTTGTCTAGGCTAACAAAAATGTTCACATATATGAGGCACTAAAGCCTTAAGTGGTTAGGATAGCTAAAGGGCTTAATTCGGCTGTGGCCACGTTGTATTTCGAAAAATAAGCCTTAATCCGCTCTTAAAAAATTAAAAATTAGGCTAAATGACGTCTTACCCTCTGTGCCGTAGTAATCTGATCCTGCCCCAGCAGGAGAATCTTCATCAGCGGCTTGTTGCTTGTCCAACGCTTCCTCCTCAAAGGAGCTAAAAGAAAATAACGCTGTAATACGACAGAGCCAACAAAGCACTACGTTTGCACCGCCGTAGCGAGGAGGAGAAAAAGTCTTGCAAAGTGCTGTCAGCCTCACGAGAAAACCTTTGCCAAAATTATAATAACTGTTAAAAAGTAATACGAATTATAGGAGCTGGTGTTAGCCTGTTTAAGATATTAATTTAATTAATTAATATTAAGGCATATAGGCTAACTGCAATCAGTTGAATAAAATACCACTTCCACGACCGGTTTCGTTCCTATTAGAACTCGCTAGGTAGACTCAGGTATTGAACCGACGATCACATGAATTGCTTCATGCGATTTATGCCACTCCGCCATCAATCCTTTCAACTGATGCTGTTAATTTTAAGCTTATATATGGTGCACACTCACTACAGTGAGCTTGATGCGATGTATGCTTTTAATTCCCAGCCAAGCCAGTGCCTTTGTTACGTTATAATACGAATTATAGGAGCTGGTGTTAGCCAGGTTATGTTAAAAAGTAAAAAAGTAAGTTATGTTAAAAAGTAAGTTGACCTATAACATTTTTCCAATATTTTTTAAATTTTATTTGTCTATATTTATCCTCCATTCATGAGAAAGCAAATTTTATCGCTGTTTTTGGAAGGGATGTCTGCACTCGCTTGGAAGTTGCCGATTTCGAAGTTTCTGGGCCAACCTGTCTTCCCCATAAAGGTGGGGGGTCTCTTTAAGTGCCTTGCTCAAGGACACAACAAGCTAACTTGCCGGCTTGTCCTCCAAAACATTCTTCAATTGCCGAGCGTCAAGAAGGGAAGCTACGGATATCTTTTTTAAAGTCTTTTGGTATGACTCGACAAGGGGAATGAATCCCAAGTCTACCGATTGCGAAGCGGACGCTCTAACCACTACGCCATTGTTTTAGTCGATATTAGGGCCATGTTCTGACAAAAAGATGACAAGGCAATTTTAAATTATGCTAGTGTTCTCCATGAACATGCTATAAAAGGAATATCCGCGGGAACATCGTTGGGCCACAATTGCATTACTGATGGAGGGTGTAGCTTTGTTCTAAAAAATGGCAACCGTTGGTGGGGGAAGCTATCCACCTACTTTGAACGCTGTTGTCATTAGAGTAGTCAAAGCAAATTTAAATTGGGAGCGATGTATTTTTCGTTGTAGATGGTTTTGAAAGGTGATGCTGTTTTTTTCGTACGTTGATAGATACTGACTTCAAATTTTATCCTGTTGTACCTTAAATTTTTGGATGACTTTTTTTGAAGATCGATATTTTCTGAAACCCAATTTCGTCAATTTTTGCTTGGCATATGTCGAATGACCTTTGTTTGAAAACTGACGTATTGTAGCTGTTAAGCTTGAAAACAATTTCAGTCTTTTGAAAAGTTTGAGGAACCATGGCAACCATAACATTGTTACAGTATGTCTCAAATTTAGTTAATAATGGCATTATAGGAGGGACCTTGTTCTAGGGAAGAACGGAAGGACATGTCCTCTTTAACTTTTAGACATTTTATATGCATTTTACTTGGTTGGTAGCATTCGTATTCTGTAGCTGCCAGGAATATGCTTGTGACATAAAGTTTGTCTTCTGCAAAGTATCTCAGCAAACAAGGTCCATGCATTGTATGCTACCATAACAGCGCCGAAACTTACTATTTACGTTAAGGCCCGTTATGACGGGGGTGTCTTTCAGAAAATGCCTTGAGGTTAGCGAGCAAGAACGAACTAATCAGTCAACAAATGTCGGCCGGCGACCGAGTGGTGAAAGCCGTGCTGTCGGTTCGAAAGTAGCGTTACCAAAAACCTGGGTTTCCATAACTTGCAATCATTATCCAAGATTAGAAAAGCTCAATTACGTTTATTGGATTATTTAAAAAGCTAGAACAAAACATATAGTGGTACCTAACTACATAAGTCGATTGATAGAAAAAAGCTTCATTTTTTTGCTTCTGCAATGTCATGTTTAAACAGGTATGACCCTCCCTGGTTAGAGCAGTGGTTCTCAAATTGTGGTACGCGAAGATATCGGCCGACAGTAATTACAATATCTAGTGACCATGACGTGCAGTAACTTCAGCGGTGCATCTTGCTTTTAAAGTAATCGGAAACAATTACACATTGGTATTATTACGTCACAAATACACATTTAAGAAAACAATCGCATTTTCTGTGTGCTTGTCAGATCAGTTGTGCCCAACGGAAGGCTAAAGCAAATTTATTACGAATTATAGGAGCTGGTGTTAGCCTCTTTAAGATATTACTTTTGATTAGTGGATGTTAAGGCATATAGGCTAACTGCAATCACAGAACTCGTCAGGTGGACTCAGGTATTGAACCGACGGTCACATGAATTGCTTCATGCGGTTTATGCCACTCCGCCATCGGTCCTTTCAACTGATGCTGTTAATTATACCGACGCGATGGCGTAGTGGTTAGAGCGTCCGCTTCGCAGTCGGTAGACCTGGGGTTCATTTCCCTTGTCGAGTCATACCAAAAGACTTTAAAAAATGGTATCTATAGCTTCCCTGCTTGGCGCTCGGCATTTATGGGAGGTTGTGGAGAACAAGCCGGCAAGTTCGCTTGTTGTGTCCTTGGGCAAGGCACTTAACGGGAAGCCCCCGCCTTTATGTGCAAGACAGGTGGCCCATAAACCTCGAAAAAGGCAACTCCCAAGCGGGTGCGGACTTCCCGTCCAAAGTATAGCGATACAATTCGCTTTCTCGTGAATGGAGGATAAAAATGGCAAATAAAAACAAAAAAATTTTAAGCTTATATATGGTGCACGCTCACTACAATGAGCTTGATGCGATATATGCTTAACCGGTCGTGGAAGTGGTATTTTATTCAACTGATTGCAGTTAGCCTATATGCCTTAACATCCACTAATTAAAAGCAAATTTATTAGTTACTAGTAAGGCCCGCTAAAGTCAATAAAGTCAAAATTTTTTCAGGACCTTGTTACATGATCAAACGTGTACTAACGTTCGTTTCAGGTGTTCAGGAGTCTGTTTTGGTAGATTTTATAAGTCAAAATAAAGTCAAAATTTTGCATAATGTCAAAACTTGTCAAACTTGTCTTCATCAAAAATTTCCTTACAAAAACGAACAAATTTATATTTTTTTTTTCAATTTTTGAGTTGCTATTAAAATTTTATGCGCAGTTTTATTTGATTTTAAACTTCTCAAATAGTTGCAATGGTAAAAATGCGTGCGGTAATTGAGAAGGAAATAGCACTCATTATGCATCAAATCGTCATTGTCGATGCATAAACACATAATTGTTAGGCAATTAATCTATTCCTATAAAACCTTTGTGCTCTTTACACGTGGTCTTTTTAAGTCGTAGCTTGCAAAGCAAAGAATGCCTAAACAGAAAGTTAGGCAAATTTGCCAGGAATATCCGGATGAGTTTTCGGCAACTCCTGCCCGCGACTTGCGATGCAATCTTCGCGACGTGTTAGTCAAATGCGACAAAACTTTTTTTGTGGAAAGCCACCGAAAAAGTAAGCAACACCAAGAAAAATTGGAGACGAAGAGCAAATCCCAAAGTAAGCAAACCTTTTTACAACTCGATCAAGTAAACTTCAAGGAGCAGGTTGTCTCTTCATTCTTAGCTGCAGATATCCCACTTCATAAACTGAACCATCCTTCTTTAAAGTCTCTGTTTGCTACAATGGGAAAAGTATTGCCTTGGGAGACTGCAGCCCGGGCATGTGTTGCTAAATTAGCATCCCAAAAAGAAGAACAAATTCAAGAATTACTTCGTGACCAAAATGTTTTTTTTATTGTGGATGAAGCAGAGATTGCTAAACAAAAGTATATTAGTGTGCTTGTGGGCAGCATAGATGCCCCAAATCAGACATTCCTCGTTGATTGCCATCCACTTGACAGCGGTAGCAATGTTAATAGCAGTATTATTCTGCACACTGTGGATGACATATTGCGACAACTTGAAATAAAACGCGAGAATTTTTCATTGTTCTTGACCGATGCTGCTCGGTACATGTCTTTGGCTGGAAAGACATTAAAGGAATTATACCCTTCTTTCATGCATGTCACTTGCGTTGCGCACTTACTACATAACTGCGCTATGCGTGTGCGTGCTCATTTTAAAAATATTGATGAAATAATAGCAACGATCAAGGCAGTAACAATCAAAAACAAAGATCGGTCTGCCATCTCCTCCTGACCCTGTAATTACAAGATGGGCAACTTGGCTTAGAGCTGCCTTATATTACAGTGAGAACCTTCCAGCTGTTCGTACCATTGTCAACAATTGGACAAGTGCAGGCCTCTTAGTCAGCAGAGCAAAAGACGCTATCAATGTGGAAGATTTGGTGCCGGACTTGGTTAAAATAAATCAATACCGGACTCTAGCAGCCAACGTAGAATTCTTAGAAGGAAGTGCCTGAACGATAATCGAAGCATACGGACTGCTGAAGAATATGCAATTCGATGATGATCCCTGCGCAATTAAAAATTACGTTAAAAAACGACTATCCAACTCTGATTTAGAGACAATAATAAACTGTACCAACTTGACAATTGACCCAACAATCTACGCACTATTGCAAAAAGCCAGGCCAACCTCTGCTGCTGTTGAGAGGTGGTTTTCTATGCTCAGTAAATTACTGAGAAAAGACAGAAATTTTGATGTTAAAAACGTAAAAAAATATATGATGCCGTATTACAATAAAAAGTCCTGGTAATTATACTGTGTGGCTTTCGTTAAAAACATCATAGACAGACTGTTAATGTACAGTACAGTTGCGATAACAACGTATTTTTTGTATTACACACTAATTGATACCGGTACACACAATGGCTCGTTATCCTAGGTTTCGACGTCATGCGTCGCTTTGTTGCATTAGCTTCAAGACTGAGTAATTGAGAAAATGTTTAAAGTAGGCTACCTTCTTCTTTAAAAAATGAAAAATTGATCATTGATTTCCCATCTTGTAACAACAGGCTGAGGCGGGCAACGAATGCAGGACAAACAGAAAGTGAAAGACAAAAGCGTCTCATTGAATTAGGCTATATATTTTCATTCTCTGATATATTTTCCATTTGGCTTGTTTGGTTTTGTTTTAACTGTTGCTAATTTGACTGCTGCGATTAACTGATCGACATCTTGAAAGTGAGACTTGACTTTCTTAGCATAAATGTACTACATATGTCACGTGAAACAGTTTAGGATAGAGAGATTTTAGTATTACATCTGCAGCCACCATATATCTTGCAGTAAAAGACAGAGTTTCTATTGATTCCAAGAGATCTGACAGCATCGTCAACTGCTTGAGCTATGCTGTTGCTATTTGAAGCACATAGTAGGGTTTGACAGTCGTACAACTAACTGACGTGAAGTGTTTCTAGGCTTCAAACGAAAACATTTCAATACTGGATGCCAGATAAAGTGCTCTCACCAACAACCAGAAAACTTTTTGTTTGTCATTTACAGCATTTCTTTGCCGCTGTAACTCATCTGCGCTTTAAATTACAGCATTGTTTCTTACAAGTAGTTTCATGAATCGTAGGTAATCTGCCATTGCTTTTCAGGTAATGCTAAATTGATGCAATTGTTCAGTAATTTTGCGACAAACACTATCAATATTAATTTGCATTCTTCATTTCTTTTTTGCAGGTTTAAAATCATTTATCAAAATAACGCTTCTGTTTTCTAAAATTCAATATTCATTATTGGGCACCTTTTTGGGTTACAAAAAATATTTTTGAACGCTTTTGAGCGCTAATTTACAATGGGTATGGGCGCTTTTTCAAATTTTTGTGTGGCAACCCTGATCTGTACTACCGCAAAAAAATTTGGCAAACATTTTCTGTTAAAGTAAAACAGTTAAGTAAGTTTTATAACAGTTATCAGTTTTTCACACCAACACGAAAGAAACCTTTTGTCTAGCACTGTTAATCACAAAAAATTGACTTAATTACCCCAAAACAAAGAATTGACCTAACGGTGAAAAATTGACTTTTTATTGACCGTCAAATTAAAAATATAAAATTTACTCTTTGCATTTAAAACTCATACACACCACGTCGTCACTCAAGCTTTCTACCAAAAAATTGACTTTATTGAAAAAACTTGCCCCAGTTATAACGGTTTAGTGCCTTGTGGCTATGATAGTTTTTACGTGAACCTCAGGGCAATCGCGGCGGATTGTGGGTTTGAATCTCATCGCGATATACTAATGTTGGTTTGTCGTGGCGACGCATTGACTAGACTTCATCAAAATTAACGTGGGCAATCAAGCATAGATTTCTCGGTCAGTCAATAAGCATAAAACCTAGCCGTTTACCATCTTTCTCTATTTATCTCGCGTGTGACCTTTCACCACTAATATGTACCACCTTTTATATTCTATACTAGTAATTCTCAATTTGGGTTCGATCGTACTCATTGGGTTTGACGGGATTCTTTGAACTCCAGAAGTTTGGAAAATATATCTGCCGTACTGTCATCAGTGGGAAACAAAAGAAGGCACCTAAGAAATTTTGGGGAGACGAATAATAAAAGTCTCATCAAAAGACTGCGTAAGGCCCAGCCCATCGCACTCGCTGAAAAATAGCTCGCTAAAAAAGTCTACAGTGTCTTGTGATTAAGATCGACCCAAAAATAAATCTTCAGATTTACGCTCATGGGCTCGAAGAAACGTTTGGAAAAAAACATTGGAGTTGGGGGTTTAGGAATATGGGGCGCCATTTGTTAACCGTCCATTACACATGTTTTGAGACATTTATGACTAAATCAAATCGGTTTGTTTAAATGCAAAAATCGATTTAATTTGCTGGCAAATGCATATAAAATAAATGCATTTGTCATAAATGTATTGAAAAATGTATGCACTAGTTTAAATGCACAAATCGATTTAATTTACTTTCAAATGCTTTATTTTTTTTAGCTTTGCAAGTGATAAGCGTGCTAGTTCAGTGAGTTCATCACTACCCATGCTTTTCCAATGAGATTTTCAGCAGAGCTGCAAAGTTTCTATGTAGCCGAAAGCAATAGTGAGCCTAACTTTCTGGGCCCATTTGTGTTGCTTCAACAAATGTACTAGAAAATGAAAACATATTTAGTGTAGTTGCCTCATGTTCATCTGACATTTAAATAGAGAATCATATCTTTTTTATTTCTGCGTTCTACCAGTAAAGGTAAAGCAGAAGGACGAAAGAATTTCTACAGCGAAACATAGGTAACTAGATGCTGTTATTGCCAGGTCTGCAAACCAAAAATCTCATAGAAATGCTATCCACTATTTTCCAAAAATAAAATAAGAGTTAGAAAATACAAGCTTTGTTCAAAAAAGCAACTGCACTGGTTCATTTCAGAAAGCTGCATTGCAACATTTTAAACCGCTGCGTAAAATGGCAATCAATTATTTTTTTAGTTCACAACAATTAAAATTGCCAAATAAAAAGATTGAGGTGATTTATTTTTCAGTGTATGAATAGGCCTACCAATCATCTGATATTAACGTTGAAATTATTGGTGTGAGATTCAAAACACAGCAAAAGCGATAGAGGTGTGAACACAAACCAATTTTCAGTGTTCGCTCTCATACTTGACTTCAATCTGCTATAGAGAAGCTTTGCTATTTTCGAGCAGGAGAAATTATCCAAATGTGCTTTTGCATGGGCGCAGCAACACTTCCTACAAGACCGTAAAACTTACATCTTCGTAAATACAATACAATGAGAAAACTTCGCCTTCTATGAAGCTAGAGTTGTGAAAAAGTTATCCAAGACCATAATGAGAAGAAATATTTAGAAAAAACATATCCTCTTTAACCAATGAAATGTACGCATCTTGCTTTTTCAGAAAATAACCCTCAATAAATTATTTTATTAAAAAAATACTTTTTTAGGGTTTATGCCTTTTGGTCTTCTCTGGAAAAATATTAGCTACGACCTGGAAGAAATCGTAAGCGACAACAACCGTGAATATTAAAGGGTTAACAAAAAAATTATTGTGCAACAATGTTTCATTTATGGTTTACACCGTTCACCACCATAAAAATTTAATTAAATTATTCTTTCGGTAGTTTAAAGTAACACACTGTGCAAGATCTACTCCTTTCACGAACGTATCCAAGTATTACGTGTCTTTTGCAAATGCGCTTGTAACAGTTCGCGTATTTTGGCGAAACATAGTAACGAGCTTAGGTGTACTCTTGTTGAATGTAGTAGTGGAGTCTCGCTTTCGATGGGCGTAGTCATCAATGAAATAACATCAGTGAAAAATATTACAGCAGACGTTAATTGTACAAACAACCACCTAAAAGACTTTGAACTTCAAAGTTTACACTGTTGCTATTTTAGTGATGATGCGTCAACGTCTCCAGAGGCAGCAAGGGGCAAGGCTATGCTTGTGTAAGGGGGAACTTAAACCCCTTGAATGTGTAAAAACTTGCAGAAAATCTTTTTCGAGAAATTATTTCTTGCATTGTGACATTGCCCACGGAGCCAATCGGCTCTTAATAAACGCATTTAGCGATGTCACCTGCAGCAGCAAGCAGATTTGTTTTAACTTTCCGCAGTAGAGCGCTTAGCCTATATTGTGCCGACTTCTTAGTTTAAGTCAGGGCACACCCATGCTAGCAATGTATTAGGAAACGCAGGACAAGTGAGATAATCAATGCAGATTGCCAAGACTAAAGCTTGTCAACAGTTCGTCCAAATTTCATTACGCAGGTTTGCAGCGCGAACATGAATCCATGTCGTCGGAGTAATACTCTACTTGCAAAGTTAGCGAATGAAAATCGTATAGAGACTTCAATTCTTTAGTTGCTTTCTTTAGAATCACAGTTGAATTCGCGGATGCATCTAAAGCAATAAAAAGCTGGTAAGACACGTGTTACAATTTTGTATTTCTGGCTGTTATACTACCAATTAGTAGGGTGCTGATTGAACCTTATTTGGTGACATTAACATAACTCTCTGGTACTAACATGAACCTAAATTGGCTAACGGCTATCGTTTTGCCTAATCATTCTGACAAGACAGTTTTGCATTAGCATAGAGATAAGCTTTTCTATCTTATGGCGGCAATAAAAAATAATATTGTATGTAAACAAATATTATATAAAAAGTTTCACTTTCAATTTACATCTTCAATCAATCAATCAATTAAATAAATTTATTCCAGACGTATTTTGAGGGTATGGAAATGGAAAAACACCACCATGACCATCCCTAAAAAAATGTAAGCAGTTTTACAGGTCAAATTTTTGTGTTCTTCAGAAGCTAGTACTTTATAAAAAGTGCGATCTATGCATCTTACACTGCATCAAGCAAGGACTTACTTATCACTAAGTGAGCCGACATAACGGTTTGATTTAATGTGAGTGACCACAAGCGCAGGTCATGCACAGCCACTGTTCCATCAACTTCAAGCAATTTATCCTTCACAACATTGTACTCGATATTGATAGGCGAGCCTGAAAATATTTCGAGTTTTGTATTAATCGAATTGTATTTTTTGGTATTGCAGTAACGGTA
Organism: Trididemnum clinides; assembly: GCA_963675345.1. NCBI lineage: Eukaryota > Metazoa > Chordata > Ascidiacea > Aplousobranchia > Didemnidae > Trididemnum > Trididemnum clinides. The sequence goes on along the minus strand of OY776297.1, from coordinate 12,564,296 downwards.
ACGTTGATTATAGGCAAGCATAGAACGTCGTTGTATTGGGACCAATTTCGGAGTTGCCAGTAGTGCTGAAACACTTCATTTCTACCACAAGCAGCGATAATTTCGTTGTTGTGACATTTGAACATGCATCTATAATTGAACCGATGACTTGAAATAGAAAAGTTGAAGATTATACGTTGTGGTAGAAAAAGCTTTTTGCTTGCTGCTTTTTCGCGAATATAGTCAGAAAAAAAGGTGATTTTGCTGAAAGAATGTCAAACAAAAAGCTTTAAAAAGGTTGCATACACAACAAGAATAATCACAACAAGTGCACTCAAAAAGATGACTTCCTAGTAAGTAGTAGCGCTCCTAGAAAACTTAAGATGATCAACCTTTTATATGAGACTCTAGGTAGCGGTAAGTAACAACATGTTACCTACCTATAACAACACGACATCTACCGATATTTAAATGATAAATAACAACAATGCTAAAGCTGGTATGAAAATTTCTCTCATCAAAACTTGCTACAAAAACTTGAGCATCCATCCGGCAACTCGCAACAACTTTTATGACAGGCCGTTTTACCGAATTATATATAATGTAACGCAGGAAAAAATGCAAAAAAGCGTAAATTTTGAGACTTATTGAGCTCTTGTTTGACTCTTCAATGAAAATTTAGAACAGTTACTTTCTCATGCTTTCCTTATAGACATCAGTTAAACCAGACAAACATGTACCCGTGAGTAGATTTAATAAGTTAATTTCACTATTGATAGTTTTATAGTTAGTCAATCTTACCTTCCATGATTACGATTACAGTGTCTCTCAAGATCGTTATAGTGGTGAAAAGAACAAAAACGGAAAAGAGAAAAGTACAAATCGGGTCAGCTATCTTGTATTCGGGCTAAAACGTAAAATGATTATGAGCCAGCGTATGAAATATTAAAACGCTGAGCAAAATAACTCTCTCGTTTATTTTCCCGTCTTTTTACCAATAAAGTGCAAACAATACGCATACTCAGAAGCTCAGATTAACTAATGTACATTTTTAAAGCACAGTTTTTCAAAAAAATTTTGATTAAAGTTTGAGCTTTCACAGCGACATTTCTTTTTACTGGACAATGCAATTGAGAGCTTCGCATCAGACTAAGTATTTGAACAAACAATCAATCCCAAAAAGGAAATTTATAAAATTACTGCTGTGAATCAAAGTCGAAAAATTAACTTTGGACAAATTATTAAATCGGCAGATCAAAACGCGCAATTGATGAAATCACAAGGCAATAGTTGGAGCTGTGGTTCCTTAGGTTTTAAACCTCACTATCCCCAAATCCGATAAAAACTGGCTACACCCTCCTATAGAATTACTGGGTAACCTAATACATCTAATTCTGAAATCAACAAAATACTCAAACCCTAACATTCATTGCATTTCGATACCCCATGGGGTTTTGGGACAAACTTTAAGAAACCTTGGTTAGAATGTCTACTTTGCAGACAGTAAACTTTGAAATGCTTTTTTACCAAATCGTACCGAACATCTTAAAAATTATATTCACAGACCTTTTTTTGAATGCTCAACAGTACGAATAATGTTTAGAATATGTAAAATATTTATCCACTTTTATTTAAATATGTGCTTAAAAGTTGTTGCAGTTGATAAGGGCAAAAAGGCAGCATTTTTGTATGGCGTTCCATTGTTTCAGACCAACTTCAAAAACATATATTTCCATAACAAAATTTTTAAAATAAACCTCAACCCGGAGCACAATCAATCGGCGCTTGACCAAAAAGTAGACACAGCAGCACCAAAAAGCTAAATCTCAAAAAACTTTTCGTAATGCAGTCAACTATGATGGCATCATGGTAATAACACTTTTTACCTTGAAATAAATAATGAGCGCAGCAGCAAGAACACCAATGCTTTGAAGCAGATCTCCAAGCACGTGAATAAAAGCAGCTCGGACATTAACATTCCTGCTATCCCTGTTATCTGTGGAGACAACAAACATAAAAAATCACTCATTAGTTCAAACTAAGATAAATCGAAAAATTGCTTAAAGATAATCACCAACATCATACCGTGCAATATAAAAATGTATTTCAATTCCTCTAAATCGGGGATTGCCAGAAAACTGCTAATTAGCTACTAATACAATCTATACTTTGTAGATTGATGAAAACTTAACAATGATCCCATACCCCTACTAGGGCTTGCCAATGTGACTTTTTCTCATACAATGTGTGTATGTGTTTCTAAATGAGAGCCCCTTGATATAGGTATTGTAATACATTGCTTTATATTGCATCATCATTTCGCACACAATGAAAGATCTTTTGCGAATTTGGCAACGCATTTTTATTATTGTATTTCTGTTACACCCGTTTGATGAGCCCAATGAGGTCGAAACCGGTCGTGGGTTATTGACATGTTGTATTCTACAGTAGGATGTGGGTGACAGTTTTTGAGCAATATTTCTATTTATTTTAGAGCGATGTTGAAAGCAGATTTCTCTGAAATAGAAGATTGCCTGTAAAATGCGAACTAACAACTAGAACCATCTTTTCTCATTAGTTCAGCCAATTACTGTAAGCAAAACAATAAGGAAAAAGCATCTTTATTTTTTGCAAAAGGGAATTTTGACAAGCGAATCGTATGAGCAATATACGTCACAGAGCAACAAAAACTGTGAAATAACCAGTCAAAATTTTCCAAGTCACTGCTTCCCGAATCGCTTTCGAAAGTGAAAGCACAAGGTGACACAATATTGAACAAATAATTAACAAAAATAGACTGGTGACCGGAAACTAGTTTTAAAATAATAATTACAAAATTTATAATTTAATTTTTTCAGCAGAAAAAAAATTCCAGGTATTTTTAGGAAAATGAACTCATTTCAGACTGTTTTTTTCAAACAACCGACAGAGACCCAGATTTTTAATTAGTAAGCTACACCGATCACAACCCCATTAATATTTGTGCCCTGTGTCGCAGAACAACTTTACTCGACAAGCAACTTTACACTAGCGAAGACTAAAACCATAATCAACAAAACTAAACATTTTTCATTCCATCGTGAGTTAAGCGCACGAGCAATGGGCATAGAGCGCAGCAACGAACAACGTAGCATAAAACTGCAACCTTACTTCCATGGGAGTGACTCTCCTCCTCGCCTCCAGCTTCAGAATCATTAACTGAGTCGTGAGAGTGATTGTGACCGTGGCGGTGCCCATGCTCGTGGAGCACCAGGCCCATTCTGGAAGAAAAAATTTTTTAATCATCATTCGTTTTCAAGTTATGTTCTTTTTAATTATCACAAAGCCACTGTAAATTTGGAATTTTTTTCTTTCACGTACACCAGACAGTTTACTTTTAGATAAAACTATTTGCGCTGAGGCGCCAAGAGGAATTCGTCTTGACGAGTTTTACTTCTATGTAACTAACCACCGATGTCGGTATTGGTTCCAGGATAAGTTCATTCAAAGAATTTGCTCTATCGAATTTAATGGATGTTCAACGTAAGCGACTCTGAATTGTTCACTAATTATTACGAAGTGCAAAATGATGATGTTTTCGTAAACAAGCAGCAAAAACATATTTTTTAAGATGTGCTACAAGAAAATGATCAATAGTTGGGTTAATTAAAGCAAAGTGCATTTATATTCGTTCCACTTCGAGCGGTTAGTAATTGGTGAGAATGCTGCAACAGTTTACAACCACAAGTTAGGCTTTGAAAAACTTATTTAAAACTGTACCGAAATCAACTAAATCAAAAGCTCATTCCTTCCTCAACTGCTGGAATTAGTCAAATGTATTTTTTGATTAAAAAATATTATTTATCCGATTGCGGAAAAATTTTAAAGTTTTTAGGGAAATCAACTTTGCTAATACCCTTTATTGTACTTTTCTGCACGATCACCAAACGTTCTTAAGTTCCATTCTTGCGAGCGCTATGTTGTTCTGTCACAGGAACTTTAATGTTACTGCATGCTGTATTCTAAGATGCAAGTATTTTTTTGGAAGTCATTTTAAACGAAACTTAAGAAACTGTTTAAACCAGAAGTCCACCTAAATAACTTGTCGCTTGCTTAGCGCCAAGCGCTGTTTCACAAAACAGGACGAGATGTTTGCTACTATCAATATAAGATTTTAACTTACACAATATTGAAAGCGACCGCAAGACCAGCAGTAATCAGCATGTTCTTCCCATTTACACTGTATTTGTTAGTGACCACGCGCATTATCGCAAGATATACCAGTACACCAGTAATTATCCAAATCATCAACACGCTTATGATAGCACCAACGACCTCTGCAAATTAGCGACTGATAACTTATTTAGCCTGAACATTTTTAATCCTAGAGTGATCGATGACCATTTATTCAAAATTTTTAATTTAGCATTGAGAGGAAAAGTGGGAAACCAGCGCTTAAAAAACTTGTTTCAGTTTACCAACTCCCCAGAAAAACATGATCTACGAAGGCCTAACATCAAAAAGTGAACCGTAGGGAACCGCACGAAAAGCGGTCTCTCTCGACTAACCCCCAACAAATGTCTTGCAACATTACTGTATATTGATGATGTTATCATGGAAAGTAAAAAGTCAAGCCTCTTCCTTTCTTTAATTTCGAGCCTACAAAGTGCCCCAATTTCGTTGATTGTCTTCTATGAAAAACGTTTTTTTGTAATACTTCTTTTCTAATGGTCATTATGTTTTGAAATCGGTCATCACTTGATTTTTCGGTGATCCTTTTCCTGATCTTTATGTTTTGAATTTCTGTCTAGTCAATTGAAAATATGCTGACACGTGCTTCGCTATGCTTAAAAATAGAAACAACTATTAATTACAGGAAATTGCTGTAAAGCACCTCACTGCTGCAAGAAAATGTGAATCACCGTATTAATACCATGATGCGATTTCAAAGCACCAGTTCATTCATTTATTTATGCATATGAGCTCATTCTTTGTTTGCATGTATTTCGGGAAACTGGGCCACCATGACCGGTAGACTTCTTGGCCCCACCATCTGTCTGCCACATAAAGATGAAGGCATCCCGTTAAGTGCCTTGCCTGAGGACACAGCAAGCAAGCTTGCCGGTTTGTTTTCCACACTGTCCCTTTATGCTGAGCACCAAGCAGGAAAGCTGTGAATACCATTTTTTAAAGTATTTTGGTATGACTCGACTTGGGAAATGAACCCCAGGTCTACCGACTGCGAAGCAGACGCACTAATCAATATGCCATCGCGCATGAAAAGCACCAGTGATTACAGTAGAGTGGAAACTGGTCGTAAATCGCCAGTACAATTCTTACGTGTACTGTACAGTAGGTCAGTACTGCATAGGTCAGTACTGTATGGCCTTTGAAAGGCACATTGTGAGAATTCACTTTGTTATGTAGCTTATGTCAATTGAATACGCTTGAAGTAAACTCCAAACACGAGCTTGATAGACATCACGGTTGCTGTTGGGTTCCCGAGTTTAAAGAGTGGGTTATCAGTTATCTTTACAATATGGTTCAAGAAGTAACTGTTGGGCCCACATATAGAACACGTGGTGGTCATAACCGGTTCAGATCTGAGTAAAGAATATCTTGTGGTCAGTAGACAACACTGTATAGTACATGCCAAACCCCAAAGAAACAGCAACCCGGGTGTCACACCCTTGACTTCTCGAATACAAAACATCATTTTAGCTGTCGTCGTGAGACAAAAGCACATTTTCAGACTGAAAATCCACCGCATACCTGCCCTGTGCCATCCAAAAGTCATTTTCTTTGATATTGGCCTTGATGCTATCTTTAGCGCCAAAATACTGATTAAAAAGCTGCTGACGTCAGTGAGAAGATGCGCGGCGTCCGTCATAACAGCGAGACTGCTGGCCAAGTAACCTCCTGTAAGTAAATTTACAGTATAATCATACGTCCTTGGTTGATCAATGAAAAGAAAGAACTTCCCATGTAGCTTCAAAAAAACTTATAAGCTAATATGTGTGAATGCAGATGGCAAAAGAAGCGATGGTTTGAACCTCAAACGCAACCTTGAAAACAAGCGAGGGCTCCACTTGGCCATGCAACTGTCGTTGAAACACACTGTGCCAACAGCACTGACAGCATATCTGAACCAAAGTTGTTTTGTTTAAAGCCGTAAAGGCTATTTATTGGCAAGCGGAAAATAAAGACCAATAACTTATGTATTCGTCGTTGATGAAGGATCAACTTGAGAATTGAACTCGGGTGCGAAAAGTGCGATAACTCAGAAATATCTTGAAAAAAATTAAGAACCATACAATGAGTATCAGTCTTCAGTATATTTACAAAATAGAAAAATTGAACCAGTCTACGACAGTGGTTTTCAAACATTTTAGACGGGTGGACACTTTTGTTTCTTTGAATCAATGGCGGATGCGATTCTGTCCCCATTTGCTTGTTTTTGGACCGTAAAAGTGAGTTTATAAAATTTAAGATTGCTGCTGATCCTTTTAGAATTCCTCCCTTATTACAATTTGAGGACCATTGATCTGTATCGTTGTTAGTTACAACTAATAACGAAACGCTAAATATAATAAAATTTATGCAAATCTGTTTCATAAAGATTGATTTTTTATTGTCTAGTTTTTAATATTATCGTTTATGTACAAAAAGCATACATACCAATTATTTCACCAATCATAAATAAAAAGCTCAGCACGGTTGCAACCATGAGCTTCTTCATTGCCTTGCGTCTGTTTCTTTCATCCCTTTCTTCCCGTTTCTCGGAAAATTCATGGCAATGATCTGATTCCGAACAAATGCTGAAACGCCGGAAATCTGGAGAAAAAACTGCATCAAAAAACAACTGCAAGCAAATTTCAGTGCAGCAACAATCGGAATTAGTTTGTGTGGCGTTTTTATTTCAGAATGCCGTACAACTTGCATCAAAATGAGTCTCATTTCAGTAAGAACACAGATATAACATCAGTAGTCAGTCAATTGGTAGGATTAGTCAGTCAATTTCTGAACTTATGCGTCAAATCGGTACCATTATTATAGAATTTTTTTATTTATGCGTATGAGCTCATGCTCTGTTTGCATGTCTTTCGTCAGACTGAGCCACCACGACGGGTAGACTGCTCGGCCCCACCATCTGTCTGCCACATAAAGATGAAGGCATCTCGTTGAGTGCCTTGCCCAAGAGCACAACAAGCAAGCTTGCCGGCTTGTTTTTCACACTGTCCATTTTATGCTGAGCGCCAAGCAGGAAAGCTGTGAATACCATTTTTTAAAGTATTTTGGTATGACTCGACTTGGGAAATGAACCCCAGGTCTGCCGACTGCGAAGCTGACGCACTAACCACTATGCCGTCGCACCGGTTTGTTGTAATTATAGAATGTAATTTATATAATTTGTAATTATAGAATGTAACAAATTATAGAATGTAATTTGTTGTTCTTGCTTTAAAACCTATGGCATCTACAGATCCTCTTCCCGATGCTTACATATATAAGCGCTGCAAAAAATGAATGTACAAAGTTTATTCAGCCATGTCTGAAGTATGTGATATATTAAGAAAACTGCCGCTGTTAAAAAAACGCTCCAAAACTTCATGTTTCATTAAGTTGTTAGGTTATTCTTTATTAACATGACCTACTCTGTGTTCTCGAAGTATTGGAGCAGCACGCTTCACCACTTTGCGAATAATGTTGTCCACTCATAAGCTGTTCTTGTTCGCTGACAGTTTTCTTCGATTGTGCTGATTTTTTTGATGAGCCTTTATGTAACTTTGATTGCTCGTGAGTAACACGAGTGAGTTTGACATCATTGTTTACTGATGATTTCCCATAGGACGAAAGAGCTTCCACACACTGAATGCCAACATCTAAAGTTCCTCCGTAGTTTGAAATGTTTTTTAAGCAAGAAGATTTAATGAGCTGTTCCGTTAACCTGTTTTTCACAGCTTCTGGATCCGCTTCATTCGCACTGAAATCCAACTCATAAGAGAGCATCTTTTCAGAATCATCAGTAACAACAGATCCTGGGAATGTGACAAAAGCTGGATTTCTTTTTTTCTTCTCATTTTTGTTTCGATTTTGAACTGGTTTATCGGGTTCGCTGTAAGGTTAATAGCAACGTAAATTACTACTGTACATCCTGTGGGTTCCGGTATCTTGACCATTCTAGAGACTAAAGTCAAATGGTAATGTTAACGAGATAATCGCTTTTACTAAGTTACCGCTGCCAACAATATATAAATAAAATTTGATCACTTATCATTAGATACAATATTCTGGATAGTTTCAAGTTTATTTTTATGACATTTATAACATTGATAACGAATAAATCAAAATTAACAAGTAGATTAAAAGTGTCATAAATGACTTCAAAGGAAGCGCAAGATCTTCGAGTTACAGCCATTTTCTGACGAAAATATAGCACAAATCGAAACACAAAACAAAAGAACAAAATGAGAAAACACACATCTTCACTGAAGCGGTAGTCGTTATGTCTAATTAGGCAAAAAAAATTTTTTTTCAGAGCATTTTATAACGAAACTTAGGAGATCATTATTATTTTTTTGAAATTCTGCTTAAATCTGAAAAAGATAGGGACTTCAAAATTTATATTTATCGCTCATTGTGACTCCATTGTAAGCACAAATAATCACTACGAGATGAGATTACTGCTATATATTTCTCTAAAAGGATCGGATTAGAGAAAACTTTGGAAGCCTGATCAGTAGACAAACTCCTTAGCTTATGTCTCACACGGCAATATTTGTTCCTTACATGAAGTCAGCAAGCAGGCGTGATAGGCTGGTAGCCTTTCAAAATAGCGATAGGCCTTATCTATTGTGGTTCTGCAATGTTAATGCTTAACCAGCGTCGATTGGATCCATATTTTAAGAGAAAAATAGCAGACAAAAAAATTCCATTGAAACGATGAAATGCTTCACCGACATTTTACTACAGGTCTACTTTTAATTTTCTTGTGAGGATTACAAAATATTTTGATTCAGCCAATATGTTTTGAATTCGTTTCGCGATCCCAAAGCTAAATCGTGTGAATCGTGCCACCCCAAGCTTCACCGACTTTATCAATAAAAAACGACGCTCTTTGCACGTGGGTTTAGGAACTGTTATATCGATTGTGAACAGGCCATTGTAAATGTCTGCACAACTTTTGCCGAGCTGCAGACTGCATTTTCCTCCAGTTACTGACAAACGCTAGTCTGATGAAAAGCGACAATGCTGTTTCTACAACAGTATTTCGACTTTTAGGTGCTAGATTAACCAACAAATTAAAAGCTCTTGCCAAATGTTTTAAAATCACAACAACAGGCTAAATGGTTAGAACAGTAGTAAAAAAACAAAAGAGGGGCCAAACGAATCAGAAACTTGGACCAAAATCTTATATTTCAGTACGCATTTTTAATTTTGCATAAAATGGTTTTGACACTAGCCTTTAATTCATCATAACGTAAAAAGTGAAATTACAAATGAAATTTATAATTTGAACGGAAATTTCAAAAAATTTATACCTCGGTCTTATTTTACTCAAAAACAGCATGATATGAGAATCGAGGACAAGAAGTTTTTAGGGAACCAGGGCCTCTTTCCTGGTAACGCCAACAAGGCAGTGCCCTAGTCTAAATTCATTAGTCCGTTAGTCAAAATTGGCCGCAGTTACATTTAAAATCTGCGAATTTGGCCGATTATCGTATTCTCAAAATAGATCGTTAGGAAAAATGTTACTGCCAGTTGGAATTAATTTTATAACATAGCAATACCGTGTACTATTTCTCTTACCACAAAACGTAACGAAGAGTGAAAACTAAATAATAAATAAGAAAATTTTTTCGGTGTAACAAATGCTCAAAATCTCAGTTACTGATCTGTTGCCAGCCATTTTCCGCATCGCCTCACGGACCATTGGTTTTTGCCTTCAGAGAACGCTATCAACTTGCGCCAAGGTTCTGTGGTGAGCGTGTTATCAATAAAACATGCAAACCAGAAAAATATAGGTCCATGTTTACTACACAGACGGAAATGTCTTTCTACGCTTCGTGGGGCCATGGCAAGGTGCGTAACTATTTTGAGGGAGTGGTGCATCCAGGAGGGAGATTGTGCTATAAACTTTACCCTATTCTCTGACTTCGTTTTTACCCCAGTCTTTGAATTACCGGTACTTACTAGCTATTGATGCAAAAAATAACTTGGCTTAAAGACGAATTTGTGCTCTGTAACTTTTTAGGAATTTGAAACCCTTTTTCCTCAATGTCGGTTAAGACAAAGATGCAAGCATGATTAATTAACATAGCTTTTCCAACACAAGTAGTTGCTTAAATTTTGCAAAATAAATTAGTAGTAGACTGCTGATAGCAGTAGTGGGAGTAAATTTTCAAACTAGTTACATAAAATTGCACAGCTAAAAAATAAGCTGTCTCTCTTACGCAATGGCGTAGCTACAAAAGAATTTTCGGAGGCAAACGCTTGGCTATCTATAATTGACTAAATCATGATCATCGTTCGTAAAGCCTCATCCTCAACTTCGTAAACTTTTAAGCTTGTAGAGTAGAGGAACACCCCACCCCCATCCCCATCCCCATCCCCTCTTGGTACGCCTATGCTCTTAAGATGGGACTCATAATCACACAATCTATTCTGTTCAAATGCAAAAAGATTACTACTTTTAGACATTGTTGCAATTAGGTGTCTGAACTCTTTTTTAACTGTTGTTCCTACGCTGGCTCCCTTCATCGGACAGAAAATTTCTCGTAGGGCATTGACCGCGGCAGGTTGGTTAAAAACGTTGATCGATTTAAATTAGGCTTAATTTCTCGAACGGATTCAAGGTCTACTGTCATAGCAAATCAATAAACATTGCAAACTTACTTTAACGTATTGTCCTTCCACAATAAAGAAACTTTTTCCGATTTTTCTCGATTTAGTTTTTCTTGCAGAAAAATTTGAATCACATCTGACTTGGGAAGAGACATGGCCGCAAAATTAAGAAATATAGAGTTAAAAGCACAGCCTGACAACACAAACGAAACATTGTGTAAAGATTATAACAACCTTTGTGAATTGCGTCTCAAGTAGCTGCGTTTCTTATAAGCTTCCGATAACCTGCCTAAGTCTACTTTTCGACTTGAATGTTACATATCTTATCTTGTATATCCATTGACGCAAAACGGACGTAGTACACACTCAATGGAGGAATTTCATTTGGTATTAGTGTATTCCTTACAGGAAGCATTCTAGAAACCCCTACAACATATTATCATAAATACTCAAAGCGCTATTTTGAAAGAAAAAAAGCCACATAGAACTTCTAGGTTTATAGATGGCCTTGCCCATGGATAGGCCATCACAATACCTACTGACTAAGCCATTGTGAACGACTCTGCCGTGATATGGCAAAACCTGATTAAAAAAATTACTAAAATTATGTTGTAGAACAGGATTTCTCGTGGGTCGCGACTCCATTTGGGGTGGCACGATTTAGTTTTGGGGTCGCGAAACAAATTCAAAACAAATTGGCTGTATTCAAATTGGCTGTATTGAAAGCTTTTGTAACCCTCACAAGAAAATTAAAAGTAGACCTGTAGTAAAATGATTTTGTGTTGCATTTTTAGGTTTAACTCCATCTTTACGCTGTCAGCTGTTTACTACAATGTTTGCCTGAGCTTTCAAGTAAAAATAATCAAAAAATCAACACCAGTTTTTCATTGCTATTTCCTGTTTGTCGTAACATACTGACCGATATTGGCCATGTTGACACGGCTTCAACTTGGAAGGGCATTTCCTTATTTGAGAAAATTTTTTTATTTGATAAAATTTGACTCTAAAAGTCAGAAAAAGGGGAACTAGGCGGAAATGATCAAAATAAAAATCAGGAGAAAATAAGAAAGTTTACAGCAACACATTTTTACAAAAAATATAGTATAAAATAAAATGCCAAGTAGAAATACAAAAGTTGCAGGAAAAAACGCTGCTAAACTTTATTTTCCGTGGTCCAAACACTGCTAAGGAAAAGAAAAATGTTTATGCCTTATCGGTAATTTAAAATCGTATTTTTCAAGCCTGACAAGATAACTTTCGACTACTACTACTAATCTTGGGAAGATTGGTTTGTTTAAGTTGAGCCAAGCGGAAGCCAATGTAAAGTGCGTGAGCTATGCAAGTTGCTTACCACACCAGTGGCGTATTTTGGGTGAGGGTCATGTTCCGTTGCTTTGGCTTTTTCACAAAAATTAAAAAACTGGTTATGTTAGCTACATTTGCGTCGATTCTTGACTTTTTTCAATCTAGATTTAAAGACATTATTTCAAGGGTAAGCAGTGCTGACGTATTGGTTCATTTCTTTCATAAATCATCACGCGCAATATCCATCCCGTTAGATGTGCTTCATAAATTTTGTAAAATGGCTTTTTATTTCGTTGATTTCTTGTTGGGCTTCACTATTTCCATTATGTGTTTTTTTGTTACTGTATAGTTATTTTTGTGGATTTGCATGATTTTGTCTTAGAAAAAGATACTTGAGATCAGTGGTGCAATTATGGAAGGAAATATAAGAGATAGTCCTCAAAGGATATGACAGAAGCAAAAAATGTAAAAGAACAGTTTTTTTGTGACCAAAATATGCAAAACTCTTGCTTTCGCAAGGTTTTCTTTGTTTTATGCTTCGCCCTCTGAAAGAAAATCGAGTTTTCGTGTTTTGTATGATTGCTTGATAATAATAAGATTAACCTTACTTAGTGCTTTGCTCCCCTCTCAAAACAAAGCATGCCAGTGCTTGTAGTGGGACGTTTATTGCTTAAATATCATTAGCGTGTAGGCTACCCATCCAGCGGTAGCGTAAAAATTTCTTTTTTAAGATGGGGTCGCAGAACAAAAAAGTTTGAGAAGCCCTGTTTTAGAGAACATTGACTAGGTTGTCATTTATTATTGCTTAACAAAGCAACCAGTAAATCATTTTTTTCAGCTTTGCCTTGAAGCTTTCAATTGTACAAGCATTGATTATTTTTCATGTTTGGTGATCAGTCGCTTCTCATGAACAAAAAGCAATCAAGTTTGTTGATGGTATCTGAAGTGCAGATGTTAGGTTTTGCAATATCACGGTAGTACTGCACAAGAAAAATCTCTTGACAAGGTATTGCAATGAGCAGACTTATTTGATGCCATATGGTTGTCCCAGAGTACATATCTTACCATCATCAGTTGCGTATTGTAACAACTTTTCCGTTTAGCGCGATTCTGTTTCTTAGCTGCAATTCAGTCTATGATTTCACTGCAACAAATTACTTATTCTGATTTCATGTAACTAAACTAAATCAATTTATATTGCCCCCTCTTTATATGCCAGCTAATTTCAAAATATTCTATGGTTAAAGATTTGATGATGGCTATTTTTGATCAGCAAGTAGCAGATCAGACGATATAGCTCCGAACTATACTACTTAAACTTTTCATCATGCGGTGGCATACACTTAAGTTAACGTTAAACATCTGCCAGTAGCTATTGCGTACTTCTAGACCAGGGTGGTCCAACTTAATTCTATAGCAAGACATCAGGCTCTGACAAATTTATTCTGCCGGCCACCGTTTAATCTAGGGTCACACCGACATTTGCTAATTAATGCGACTTCTGAGGTCTGCATGCTTCTTTTACAATTGCGCTTGTATTTACGAGAATGTTAGTTGTGGCCATACGAAGGCAATCGTGCAAAGCCATAGTGTTGTTTCCAAGTTGGTTTCGATTTTTACTTTTGATAATGTTCATTGCTGATAACGCACACTCACAAATACACAGGGTGTCTCAAAAGTAAGTATACACTTTAAAATTTGAATAACAATCTAATGGCTTATTCAAATTTGTCAAAAGTTTACAAAAATATTCTATGAACTACTAGAAACAGATTACCGTCCTAATATCTCGTTGAATTTATTTATTGACAGAATGTTAGACCTCAACGTGGGAGCCACCAATTTCGGGAGATTTCAGCCACCTTTGGATGCATTCTTGCTTGACACTTTGCAATAAATCTTTTGTAACTAGTCCACATGATGCTCTAATGTTTTGTTTCAACTCTAAAAGGTTTTGAGACCATGTGGAGTAAACTTTGCTCTTAAGGAAACCCCAAAGAAAAAAGTCGCATGGGGTTAAGTCAGGTGAACGAGCGGCCCATTCTAGAGGACCTCTGCACCCAATCCACCTACCGAGAAAAAACTGATTTAAGTAATCTCTGACTTTCCTGGTGTAATGTGCAGGAGCTCCATCTTGCTGAAAGTAACAGTTTTTCAACCGAAGCATTTTTTGTCAACTTTACTCCACACGGCCTCAAAACCTTTTAGAGTTGGAACAAAACATTAGAGCATCATGTGGACTAGTTACAAAAGATTTATTGCAGGGTATCGGGCAAGAATGCGTCAAAAGGTGGCTGAAATGTCTCGAAATTGGTGGTTTCCACGTTGAGGTCTAACATTCTGTCAATAAATAAATTCAACGAGATATTAGGACGGTAATCTGTTTCTAGTAGTTCATAGAATATTTTTGTAAACTTTTGACAAATTTGAACAAGCCATTAGATTGTTATTCAAATTTTAAAGTGTATACTTACTTTTGAGACACCCTGTATATTTACTTTCACACATCGAGAAGAGTTTTAAAGCTGCATTCTTCAACATTGGAAACCTCTCCTTTGAAACAAACTTCCAAAAGTTTTCTGGATTTTCCATTTTTTTGACAATAAAAACTGCTCATTCTGAAGATCACATAACTGGAGTTGAATTTCCGACGGCTGTATAGCAGCATTAACTTGCATGGGATTGTTGTATGATGCAAAAAGGCTTTTTAACTTATGAAAATCCTCAAATCTACTGTGAAATTCCTCGGGCAAAAAGGAAATATTACTTATAAACTGTGTAAAATCAGCATTGAAATATTCTTCTTTGATGACAGAGCAGCACGAAAAATGAGCAAGATCATTATTTTGCAAACAGTCCGTGAATAAACGTAATTTTGAGCGAAAACTCTCAACCTGTCCTACCAAATGAGAAATATACCCCTTTTTATGCAAACTCAAATTTAGCATATTCAAGTGATTTGTCATGTCAGTCAGAAAAGCAAACCCGAAAAGAAATTCAGTGCTTTGCAATTGTGCTTGATAATTACTTGTACTGTCCATTGATTGTTCTTCAAAAAATGAAAGAATTTCCTTGCACAGCCCAAAAAAGTGTTTCAGTATTTTGCCAGCGCTTAACCATCTGATACTCGTATACAAAGGCAAGTCACCAAATTCAGCACCAAGTTCTCTCAAAAATCCCACAAATCTTCGGTGCCTTTGAGCTTTATGTCCACCCCTTATTAGATTAACCATTTTGATAACACTTTGTATGACATTCATCACTTTCAGTACTTTTCCGCAGAGTGCTTCTTGGTGAATTATGCAATGCAAAACTACGCGGTTAATTTCGTTTTTTTCTTAGCAATTCAACGAGACCATTTTGGCTCTCCAACATGGCCTTTGCTCCATCTGTCACTATACAAGAGCACTTTTTAAAACCTCCGAACTCAGAAACAACAGAGTTTAATACTTCATATATATCGGATTGTTTTGTTTCGCCTGTTAATGGATGAATTGCTAGCAATTTATTGTGAAAATCAATATTCTCATCCAGCAGTTGAGCACATATCATCACCTGGCTAATGTCAGTTACATTAATACTTTCATCCAAAGCAAGTGAGAAATAGCTACATTTGCTAATATGAGTTTTCAGTTTACAAGATACATGTTGACTTAAATCCACTACTCTCCTTGCCATTGTTTGACGGGATAAAGGCACCATTTAAAATTTTTCTGCCTCTTTTTTCTCACCAAATGCTTCTGCTACTTAATTGCACATGCTTTTACTAATTCACCTTTTCGAAATCGCTGCATTTCTTTTGCGAAAAGGAGTGCAACTTCATATGATACGTTTAGGTTAGAACTTTGTCTGCTCACAAAATTGAACATGGTGCTGACTTGTTTCTCCCCTTTGCTTTTCAGATTCTGCAAAACATTTTTTCTTTCGGTTCCTTTATATTTTTCATATTTATGTTTGTGAAGAGTGTCGCAATGGCGCTTTATACAGTATTGTTTTCCTTTGCAACTTAAACTGTTTTTTGGCATACTAAGCTCAGTGGCTCTCCATTATCTTCCACAAATAGATAATCTTTCTCCCATTTTTTAAGAAATGTTCTTTCTTCCGGTTTCCTTTTTTTGTTACTACTCATCGTTTTACTTTTATGCAGTGATTTTACGTAGCTACGATTGTTTTCAAACTTAGCCTAAACTCGTGAAACTGGCGTTCTACTCTACCGTGTGTACGATACTGGACTGGTAAAAGACACGTAAAAAAACGGGTAAAAATCTCTCGCTTTATATATATGAATGGGACGTGATCCAGGAAATTCAAAAACATCATCACGTGACAAAAAAACACTTACTAAATTACGTCTGTCACGAATAAGGAAATTTACCTTGTAAGAATTGTTTCATATTTGTGTAAAGTGCTGTGTCATTTGTTCGCTCGGCTACTGATTGAGAAAAAAGGACTTTTTTTCCTCGCAAGTGGATTGCTGTAGTACGCCTTTATTACGTCACAATACTTGTAACGGGTTCGTGGAGCAGACACCCTTGGGGTAGTCTCCGAACCCGAGACAGATTGCAGTGAAGCTGAAGTTGTAAATAGATGAAACGCGCTTTTCCTCTCGTCACGCTGTTATTGTCTGACTTTCTTGAATAAATTCTTTGATAAATTTTTATTGGTAATACGCAAAACTGAAAATGGAAATAATGAAAATGATAAGCAGATATGAAAAAACAGATGGATTGGCTTCGGCGACGTTGGCGTTGTTAGTTGTGTAGCAGTTTAGCGTAGTTAGCGTTGTAGCGGCGTAGCGGTTTCAAACTATTTTGACCACCAAGTACCTTCTTCTTTATTACAGCTCCAACACAATAACAAGCGACAAAGAAACTGCTCTACCAACTTTTCTCTACGTTGGCATCTACGAGCTTTCTTTGATAGTTTTTTGACTTCTACTCAAACGTGCAGGTTTTACAAACAACGTAATCCTTCTTGCAACGTGTCTACTTGAGAATAATGTAAAGGTGTGTTAACAAGGCAGTTACTACTGCGTCGCTCGAGGGTCAACCTCGCCAATCCAACGACTAATCAATAAGAGACGATAACTCAAGAGAAACAAACATAACAACCACACAACGTGGGTTCGAATCACAGATTGGCTACGCAAACTAGAATTAAAGCATTAAATGTTGCCAAATATTGTAACAATATTTACAATCCTTATTACGACATAATATGATTTCAGATTGATCTAGAGATTCTAGCTTCTTCGAAGAATTTCGATAACTGATTACACAACTTGAAATGTTTTTTTTCTTTTTTCACGTGATTTTGTTCTAGCATTTTCTGGATTGTTTTTTTGTCGATATATATATATAAGGCGACGGGATATTTTTTTAGATAGTTAGAGAGTAGTAGAGAAGCATTGCAACTGGGAGAGAGAGAGAGATTGATTGACAGAGTAAAGAAGAGATATTGTTTTTTTTTGTGATAATTTATTGTGAATTCTGGGGACGTGGCGAGTATTAAGCAGTTATTGGTGAAATTAGTTTTGGCGGTTTCCTGATTGTGTGGTAAAGTGAATAATTCTGAGATAGTTGAGCGAAGAAGTTTGAAGTCGTGAAGTACTATTTCTGTGAATACATTATTCTGTTATCAAAGTGGGTTAAGGTGTTTTTAGTGGAAGCCAATCTTTTCCAAGTTTTATTAAGTTGCAGTCAGACCTAATTATCCGAGCGATTATCACACGTCCCCTCAATTTTAAAAGAAATTTAAGATTGAGATAGAATCGAAAGTTCTATTATTAATATTATTATACGAAAACGCGACAACGTCATATCGACAATCGGAAACTTTCGAGAATAAAAAGTGTCTTCTGGATCAGGCTTAATTGTAAACACGTGATCTACCATTGTGACGTCGAAGAGGCGTGTACGAACAAATCTTAATGCGAAAGAAAAAAGGTTTTTTGCGAAAAAACAACCGAGATATAAAAACAAGTTTGGATTCAAGACAAATCTAGATTTACGAATAAAATAATCACAGCCGAACGAAAGCAATAAAATTACAGACTATACATACACTCCTGAACAAAAAAATGAGCCAAGATTAATAACCATTCGCTCTGCGATCATCATATGATGATCTTGTGTTTTCAGTGTTTCTCTCAAAAAAGTAGATTTGGTGCGTAAAAAAATATGATATGTTGCTAAATACCGGTCTCATTTGATAGCTTAGGAAATTTGCTTTCCAGCAATATATATACTGTATATATAGCTTTACATACAAAATAGTCACCTGGCTTCACAGTGCTCAACAGCAAACTTGACGGAGTCGTAATATATTTGAGGTATTGCTATATCGTGGTTTTAAATGTTTTTAAAGTCTATTCTGTAGCTGTTCAAATAGAAATATATGTAACTTTAAATAGTCTAGGCTGAGCGGTATATGATATTTACTGATCAAAAATGAGTACTGTACATCATATCAGTTCAAAACTCTCCAACAATTTTTGACTTACCTTCACCAAATTATAATTTTTAGAAAAACTACGCCCTTTAAAAAGATAACATAAATTGCAAATATTTCACCACTAAAGTCGTCGTTTTGTATCAAGTTTCCAAGGAGATAGGAAGCTAAAATACAAGTTTATAAGCTAGCAGAAGTTTGGCTTCTCTAAATCAAAATTGGCTGTATCACCCTTTTTTCTCAACAAATGAAAGGGGTGTAAAAAAGCTTCTGTTTCGTTGTTAGTGACAACATATTCTATTCAAATTTAATATTTTCTAAATCTTGAAGAAATTTCCTTTTCAAAAATATTTAATGTTACGTGGTTTAGGCTAACCTCTTGCAGATAATGACTGATCATATTTTAGGCAGTAAATTTAACTAACAAAATTTAGTACCGGTCAATAAATAGGTCATAGGCCTCAGAAAGTTGCAAATTGTTGAAAACCTGGGCTTTTAGGTAAGTTTTTGTTTGCTATACCTTGAAAGCTTATTTCCTTAGCATCATTTAGCAACCATTTCTAAAAAAATTGGTAGAAAAATAAAATCAAAAGTTATCTTTGAGGTAAGGGTACTTAAATTTCGAAGACAACTTAACACCTATTTGGGGTGGGGGGTAATTTGCATAAAATTTGCTTACTCAAAAAAAAATTTTTTTACATTTGAAATCTTCAAGAAATGATAATTTCAATGATATATAACACTTGATTTAGAAGTAACAGATTATTTACAAACAAACTTGGAGTATTAGTATTTTTCAGATCATTATTTCAGCTTGCTTGGCTCATTTTTTTTTGTTCACGAGTGTATATAAACTATTCCAAGGAAGCAAATTTTCTTATTCGTGACAAGTATCGTAATTATGAATCTTAACACGCTAATTGCCATATTTATTCGCCGCCTAAAAAATAACTGGCGGGCCAAAATGGGCTCGCGGGCCTACAGTTGGACCACGCTGTTCTTGACTATAATTTGTTGCTTAACCAATATGCCGCATAGTGTAACCGTGACGTTATATCATGTCTTCACTAGACTAATCACACACAAGGTAAAAGCGGCTTTTTATATACACAGTAAAACACGCGTCAGTTTTTTTACTAGTAATTAGCCTTTACTTGCAAACCATACTGACACTCTAAACCAAAAAAAGGAAGTAATTAAACGCGTCATCAAAAAACAGTTCGCATATGCAGGTATCTATCTGAATAGCTGACAAATTTATTGCTAAAGCAGTCGACTTTTGAATTTCCTAAAACGAATTACGCCACAGTGATATACGCACTACTACAATAACTCGTACCTATCTGCTTTATTTAAGCTGTTCTTGACACCATCAGAAGCAGCGAGAAACTTTTACGAATTGCCACATTTTTAGAAAACTGTAAGTTTTTCGCACGGCACCTCTTCTGTGTAATCGATTCTTGTAGAGAGATAAAAGATTCTTTTTGTTGCAACACAATTAAAAACATTTGCATTCAGTCGCTTGTTTCTCAACAATTTCTATTGCAACAAAGCATGTTAAAATAAACCTTCGTGTACGAGGTTTAAAAGTGAAGCTAAAGATCATGTTCAAGAAATAGATCCAAAATAGTTAACGGCATCTCAAACGTAAATATTGAACAGGCTGATCAAGATCTCCACTCATTGTCGTGGCAGAAGGTCTAAGGCATGAGGTAAAACAGGCGGCCTGCGGGCTACATCCGGCCAGCCATGCCTCATCTTGTGGCCCACGTCATGTTATTGATAAAAAAAGCATTTATATCCAAAAAAAATTACGATATTAAATTTGGATGAAAAAAATGAAAAATCTTTCTTAACTAGCACAGACTTCAAAAAAAAGGTCCACACCTCCTTTCTGCAAAATGGCCTATCCCTAGCTGTAGTAGCATCGATTGTATCATTATTTAGCCCTCGTAAAATTTAGGTATGCAAACGTGGTTCACACCACTCAATGAGTTTGAAACCTTTGGACGCAGATGTGTCGAGGGGTCCTAATTTTTAAAACTGCCTTACTTCTGTATAACTAGAAAAATTAGTGGATTCTCTAAAAAAGATTTTTATTTTTTCATCCTTCTTAATTTGATTGGAATCTAAATAGTCTTCACAGATGTGTTTAAACGAAATTACGTGCAGTGTATGAAACACCATTTCAAATGTCCAGTCCGCCAATTGACCTCGTTATCTCGGCTTGATTTGCATGTTGGTCTCTCTTCTTACCCAACGGGCACTTGAACCTACCATGCTGTGCAGGTGAAAAAAAGTCTGCTGAATCAAAGTATAGCAATCACGAGTTTTATGCTCGTGTTCAGACAGACTTAAAGAGTCATGAGAGCTTTAGGCGTTTCCTCTACGGCAGCACCTTTATTCTCCCGTCATGCAGTTTCGTCACTTAAGGGAGTTTAGCTCGTTTTTTTAAAAGGAGACACTCCCGCTACTCAAATCTTGACCTCCTTTGACGGGTTGATAAATCTAGTTACCATTTTTATTGAAATTTTGAGGAGTCTTGTTTTGAGGCCCCTCCGTTTTAATGAAACTACTGGCTACAACCAACGAGAAGAACTTGCGACTATGATTAGAGAGAAATCATTCATATCAGACTATACCAAGAAATTTTGTGAACAAAGCAATCACGATCTCAACTTGCCTCATTGCTCTGAACTACGTTGCCTACAAGAGAGCACCCATTAGACCAACCACACAACCCGGTTGTAAAGCTGTTCCCTGTGTTCTGACCAATAAATCAAAACATGTTAAATTTTGGTCATTGGCTCTAAATAAAAGTCTTTCCTTTTATGGTATCTTCAATAAAAAAAAGATTTACCATTCTTCCATTTTATCTCAGTTTGACGCCGCGACAATATGGCCAGCCAGGAGTTACCGGCAGAGGCGTCCCCAAAGGTCGTGCCACCTCTGGACGACTCGCAAAATAATACCACGAGGTCCAAAGTTTCTCAAATGTGGTCAACGTAATCATCAACAAATTATTAAATACTGCTCACTAAACGAGAATAAAGTTTTTTTTTTGTTTTTCAGAGAGTTCTAAGGTATTTTCCTCTAAAATAGTCTCACCCAGGGTGGACAGCTCACCCGCATTCTTTCCTGGTAAAGTCAATATTTATTCAGTGTTCAAACACAATCTATTTCTCTCTTAAGTTCCTATGAAATCAGTGAGAATTGTTTGAAATCCTGTTTAGCTTTCTTTTGCACACGAGCCTATTTCACCACGTTGCATAACAAAAACATGCAAGTATTGTTTAATCACAATATATTAATATTCTTGGTTAATCTTTTTAGAAAGTTCACTGACTACCCGAATCTGGAAGTAAAACTAAAAGCAGAACAGCTTAAAGGTAACTATGAGTAAAGTAATTTTACAATTCTCCAAGCTCTCGGTTGGTCCTGTATTTGTTGAAGAAAATGAGTTCTCACTAATTCATCAACAAACGACATTGTTATCTTTGGCCAACCAATCAATCAGTCAACCCTGTCGCAAAAACTTGTGTACAGCCAGCAGCGATCTTTCTCGAGCTATCAGGCATGCAAAGCGATTTATGACCAAGCATATTTTCTGCGGATTACCAATTAAAATCAACATTGCTGTGGTCTGAAAACTAAAAGTGTGCTGAGCGCAAAAAACTCTGTTGAAATTTTAAGTTTAATTCTGCGTTCAAGCGATGATATCAAACTTTGCCAAAAAATATAACAAGGCAGTGAAAGAATTGGAAACGATGATTTGAATTGCATGTGAGCCACAAAAATTCTAAAGTTTATTCATTTTCTAGTCCACGTAGGACCGAGTAAAAACCGAATTCCAGACTGGCAGAACAGAGAAATGCTTCTCCCAAATAGCTGCTTTTATTGGTCTGCTGAGACACACATACAATATGCTTCAGTCATAATCACACTACTGTAAAAGGGAAAATGCTACGTTCCAGATACCTCGGGGAAGTTCTATTTGATTTCTCCCTCACAACTCTTGTCTAGCCAGTTAATGCGAATTTGGTTCTCGACGTTGTAGCTGTGACTTGGATCAATGCTTTTTCAACATCAGCGGTTCGTTTCTACCTTGGAAGCCAGTAACTACCGTACCTAGTCGTAGATTAATCGCACCCTTAGTTTGAGGCAAATAAAGTAGGTATTTGGGTTTGAGTCGTAGATAGGTAGCATCAAAATCTGGGCAATCAAACTGCTATTGATAGAATCAAATACTATAAAACATTTACCTTCGTTTCAAAAATTTGCTTACAAATATTGAAACGATTTTGCTGTAACTCTAAACTAGACAATCAAAACATCGTCATCACTGTCAAACATTCTTCTCAGTTGTTCATCAGATACTGTATTGTCATCAGTGGCCATGTCATAATAAGACATTTAGCTCATCATCACTTGGACCAATTATGATATGCTCATCTTCAGCCTCATTTTCTGCGATGCATGAAGTTGAAGCAATATCGCCATTCGATTCCACTCTAATTTTACACGTATGTAGAGTGGATAGGTCGCACCCCTATTTTTTGAAGAAAATTTTGGTAAAAAAGTGCGACCAATCTAAGAGTATGAACAGTAAATATTCGTTTAATTGCCTTGATGTGCCTGTTACAGATTATATCAAGGGTGCTCAAAGTGCAGCTCGCAAAGTTATAGCTGCTCGCCCAAGAAGTTTTTCAGGAATTTTACCTTTTTAGATGAGGCAAGCCTATCTTAGGTCAGTTTATGATTTGTTGGTAATTGCCAATTCTTTTAATCGAAAATGAAAAAATGGAAAAAATGTATTAACGGATTTCAAAGGTAAAAATTTAATGGAAAAATGAACTTTTATTGGAGAAATATCTATTCTTTTAGCTTTTATTGTTGTTGTTGTTGTTGTTGTTGTCGTTTTATCAGAGCTGAGAATTCGAAGAAACTCAACCATTTTCTGGAGCTCAAAATCGAAAATAGAACCTGTAATTCAAAACAATACCAACAGCATCAAGGTTTTCATCCTCTAGCGAACCCATACTAGGCTAGCTTAATTTTTTGAGTAAATATGTTTATCTTTATGATGCTGGCATTGTATCGGTTTTGCAATAGTTAAAATAAGAACTTCATCCTGACAAAAGTTTACGAGAAATAAAGTATCTGAATTCGAAGTCGAAAGTAATCGATAGCAAACTCGAAGTTCACTAACTAAAAACCAGATTTAAAAACCGATCAACACCACTTGGCCGAGTCGGAAGCGAAAACTAGGTGGTGAAGGCAAAAAAGGCTTTCAACATAATTTTGTAATAAACTTGCCAAAAATGTTACCAAACTCAAATATGAACTCGAATTGGTGAATTATATTTACATACATATTTTTATATACACAAATAGATCTATGCGTACATATTTTATGCCGTTTAACTTTTCAGCACACGAAATCTCGAAAATAGACAAAATGGAAGCAGCAAATATTCTCACAGTTTCAATAATTTGCTCGAAATATTTCCGACTAGTTTCGTGATTTCGCGAACTGAAAAATTAACCGATGAAAAAGATGCATAAATAAGTTTTGAGGAAGGCGAAATGAAATGCCGAAAACCTTTGATAAATTGAATCATGATCAATGGTGTATTGCAAGTTGCAAGTCGCAATGTCATTTTTCTACCAAACTTATCCAATTAACTTAAATCTAGCAACAAAAAATGCCTCTATGTGTAAAATTACACAAATGTGTAGGACACGAATTTTTGGTTGTAAAACTATATTACAATATTTACAGTGATGATGTCACCAATCAAGGTCGTGCTTAAGAGGGCACCTGGGGTTGATTTCTGCGCAAGGGTGAAGACTCTCACAGCCTATTGAAAAAACCACCCCTCCAAATCGCAAAGCATCTTTTCTTCCCAAGCTTCTAAGTATGACCTTGACACAAATTAAACTAACAAAACAACATATTTTCACACAGAAAATTATTAAGATTATAGCACGCACAACTTTATAAACGGCCGTTTTTAGGAATTAGTTTTTCATGGGAAAGGAGAGATGTCAATAGAAGGAAAATATACATGTTTTCCTAAAAACGGCTATTATTTGTTAATAAAAGGCGCACCTTTTAGAATATGTATTTTACACGATTTTGGAAGTTGATCCCTCCTCCTCCCCCCCTTCCTATGCACACATACAAAGTCTCTTTTAACTTATTTTATATAAATGGTATTTTGGGTTTCTACCGCAGGATTGGATGCAATCATTTTATCTATAGGCCTTTTCACTGTAAAACCGATTCTTGCAGTGTAAGAGCGTCGGACTAAGCGTTTTTATTGGTTCAATTTTCTAAAACGGCCAAAGTGCAAAGTAAGGTGAACATTCATTTCAACAAACCAAATACCGGTACGTGGCAAAAAGGACATACCTACAATGCTGGTGAATATTTAAATATGTCGGGTCGCAGTTGCATAAAAAGTATCTTTTGCCAGAGAAGCTAAAATGGAAACACAAATGCTAACAAGTAATGTAGCGATTACCTGTTTGTAAAAATTGCAAAGCGATCTCACGTCAATGCTTTTAGTTTGTACTAAAATCACTTTTGATTCCAGTTGTAACACTACTCTCTCAAACTTATGGCATTAATATCGTAATTGATCTATTTTCAACTATCCGCTTTCTTTGCTTTTAAGAAAGCACGCAATCGTTGTTATCTTGAACTCGGAAAAAGTTTAATCCAAATTCACCAATATTTCATGTCACTGTTACGGCAGAGCGTTGGAAAGCGCCCCTCTTCCACTTTACAAACAACTTAATTGCTAAAAATCGTGAGAACCATAGCAGAAACGCCCACAGACTTCTCTGAAATCAATAGAGGCCAGTTTTTTAAGCAATTAAAAATTTACCAAAAAAGAAAACATATTTTGACTTTTTGCCGCCTTTCCCCTTCGCCTTTCCCAATTTTGATTGTTCTGGACTCAACTGTGAGTCTATATTGATACTAATTTTTTAAAGAATTTTAAATATTTTTGACAGAGTGAGGAAAATCAGGAACGACAAACTGACGATATCGGTCCGGCTAGACAAGTTGTGTTTGGTAAAGGAGATTTTTATTGCTCTTCCTTTGCTTGCTCTTGGCTCACAGTACTGCAAGAACAATGTTCGGATCTCTGAAATTCTCCAAATACTTTCGGTACGTATTGTGGACAGGTATCGCTGCACTCTTGCAAGTGGTTTATCAAGCAGGGATGGTAGGTACCAGATGCAAACAACCGTCCGTCTGATTCTCCAGGTGTTTTGACCCACGCGTAGGCATCCAAACCTGTAGCCTCATTGGTGACGCAAACAGGCGAAGCACTTTCATCAGCGTATCCATCCTCCTCATACCCAGCATCTAGAAGAAAATAGCAGTGAGATGATGCCTAAATGACGTGATAGCAGTTGCTGTCTTGGATGAAAACAGAAAAAAAATGAGTTATAATTACAATTTATTGTATGAAATGTTAGGCTTTTCCTTAGATAGTGTTGTTTTTTATTACAAAAACTGTTATAGTTATGCAGGGGTTTATTGTAGAACTTGAGTCGCGTACCACTTCGGAGTTACATGGTACATTTGTAAAAAATCTACTGCAACTAAACAAAAAGATAAAAAAATTGTCGAAATTGACTTTTTCGATTAGCCCAACAAGGCATTTAACTCGCAATTTCAAGACCGAAAATCTCCCTTTATGACGCTGAGCTATTGATGGCTACAAGTGCAAGCGAATCTGAAAATCAGCTTCAGGCTTCCTGAAAAGATGCAGCAGATCAGGCGTGTAGTTGTTGTGGTAATAAGACCCCTATCTCGGGATGAGGGCATGGCCGAACGCCATGGAACCCCTAAAGCTGAGCAACGCTCCACGACCTGGACTAGAGTCGAGTAAAATGACAGATTTGCGGAAAGCGTTCGACTTAAAAGATCCGTAGGAGAATTGCATAGAATGAGATAACAAGTTGCCTAAGTCTGGTGACAGCAGGGGCTGCGTGAAAACTTCTCAATTCTTTCAGTTCTGGACAAAAATAACGTCGATGATTTGACCTGTGATTCTTTCCTCGTGAGCACCAAAGTAAAATAAATTAAATCAACGCATGAATTGAGCAGATCAGGTCTTTATCTCATGTGATCGACTTGAATATTTTTATACTCAGATAAACGGCGAGAAATATTTCCTTCATCAAGGACTCACTTCATGAATAATGTCGTTATTTAACAAATTAAATTCCACCGGAATCGTTTCAGTCTCTTACGCTTGCGTAAAATCAGATGACTACAACATATGTAATTATTTATTTCTAGAAGTTAAACTTTTGGAAATTCGCTGAACTTTGTTCATACCAAAACAAACAATGAGCAATTTGACGCAAAATTTATACTTTACGTAGCAGCTAAGACTTACGCATGCCTAAGATAACGTATAGCTATGTAACCAAAGCGCGTAACAAAGCAACATGCTGTTTTGCTAAAATTTTGTTGAGCTAACTTCCTAATTGACGCATTTCACATCATAATGCGTCACTAATATGCAGCAAGGTTGTCTGATCTACTTGCTTAAACTTTACTTTTTTCAAAAAGCGCTTTTCGAAATACGGTAAAGTTATAACATGATGATAGTGGTCAGGCACGCAACCAGATTTTTCCTAAGATAGAAACTGAAGTTCATTTTGACACAAACGTTTTTCGTAAGGAGGGTAAATTGGGCTCAATTTTGAAGCAAAATCATCTTTTCGTAGGAAAAAGTTTGTGCTAAGAAGGGACTTCAGCCTCCATGACTCCCCCATGGTCGTGCCCCTGACAGTGACAGCCCATAGCGCATCAGTTCTTAGCAGGTACAAAATTTTCTTCTTATGGGAAATTTTGCAAAGATTGGTGGGAATTCATTACCGTTAGTAATAATATTAAGGCAATATTTAATGTTTATATACTGTACAATGCAGCGCAAAGCATGCTTTCTTGCATTTAGTTAACTTTAAATTGTACGATCCACACAAACCACACTACATAAGCAAAGGAACTCGAAAACTATATTTCGGTTCTTTTTGGCAGCGATTCTCGGGGCGAGTTCACAAGAAATCCGTTTTTACGCCAAGTATCTGACATTCCACAATCACTAAAATAAGAGTTCCTGGATCTCGTCAATGTTTCTCCAGGTTCTCCAATCGCGGTGCTAAGGATTATTTTGAAAACTAAAGGCTGGCTTCCATTAGGCCTAAATTGTAGGCGAAGCGTGAAATACTCTTTGTTTCTCTATTTAGAGAGATGCGCGCGCGCATACTGGCTATCAAAAAAATATTTTCTTCTAATAGCCAGTATAAAAAAGTGTTAAAAAATATTCAAGGCGAAGTTTTTTTCACGCAAGCTATCAGATAATTAAAAAATTCAATAAATTAACGTGGCAGACACTGATAACCTATAATGGCGTAGGCTACACTGGAAATGTCGAAGAGATAGCAAGCCTTAATTAGGTCAAAATTAAATGGCACTTAAAAACAACTTTTGAAATTTACTGCTTAAACGATGTTAACACTAAAAATTGTACGAAAACCAGAAATGGAAAATTTGGGATTGTTAGTAGGTTTTACTGGAAAAACACACCAAAAAAGCTAAGAGCCGTTGCCGTTGAGGAATAAAGCTGAGACATTATTTTTTGCAAAACGACATTTGCCAAATATGACACCGGTAATTTTTTATGCTCAGACGATGGAAAAACATTGTGATGATATTATAAGCAACTTGTGCTTGAACTCCTACTTCAGGGCCGGATTTAATTCTAGTTACTCTAGTACATCAATATTGAAAAGGTCGCAAGTCGTAAATGCATTCCACAGTCTACTTCCTAATAATAACACGTTTTAAAAAAAATCTTCACTTCGATGTCAATGCCCTTTTTTCATCACGGGCTCTAGCACTGTGTGTTCCCCATCAGTTTAACACTGCTCACTCAAAATTACCAAAAAATACGAACGTTGTAACCACCAGAATTGCCATTACAATATTACAATGGCATCACAAAGCACAGCTAATAGCTTAAATCAAACGTACCCAAAACAAGAACAAATACTTTGGATTGTGCCACTATTTGCTCCCCCCGTAAACAATTTAATTTGTTTATGACCCGTTTAGAGCTTGATTAACCATTAAGCAAAATAATCACGTGCTTAGGACATCAGAGGAGGGAGGGCACCACAGAAATTTTTTGTAACCGAATTTTTAATGGCGTCCCAGTATTTAAATATCATGAAATGTTTTTCCCGTACATGAGGTCGACGAGACCGGACAAGCTGAGCAATTGTTTTGCTCTCTACCTTTTGCTCCAAGCCTGCCTCACCCAGTTGGCTGCCACGTATGTGAATAGCAAATTCTAAAGATATTTTCTTGTTGTTGCCTTTCGTTTGGCTTTAAATATCCTCCCCTATCCTCGGGTCCTAGGTGCTCGGCAAAGAATATATTAATTGTGGCTGTGCTGGTATGTGTAATTGAATAGAGCCGAGGCTCTGGAGCAAGGGTAGGCAGGCAAACTTTTTAGCCGGAGGCCCGCTTTGACCAATCAAGAGATGGCCGAGGGCCATTGCTTAAAATCTTGCAATAGCTGCATATGTAAACCTGACTTGATACCAAGCAATATACAACAAAGACGAACAAATTTACAACTGGTTTAATAAGAAAATAAAAATATATGAAAATAATGCTGTTTCCTTTATTGCGTTTCAGTCAATAATCACATAATCAACTACCATACAACCCGGTGGCGTACCAAGGGGAGGACAGTCCGCCCGGGACAGTACTAGTTTGGGAGCAGCATTTTTGAAAATCTACATATTGGCATTATTTTGTTGTCGGTGTCTGTTAAACTGAGGGGTGCGAGCTAGTCTGAAATATTTGATCTCCACGATAAAAAATCATCGCGTGGATTTGATAAGAATTTTTCGAAATTAACCAGAAAAGTTGCTCGAAACTAGTTGATTTTCAAAAAAAAGTTTTTCACGATGATTTGGAGGAAAATTGCAGATAATACGTAAATATGAGCGATTGTCATGGACCAAGTGAGGCGCGGGTTTTTACTCTGCCCCGGCGGCACTTCTGCTAGTTACGCCACTGCATACTACAGGTTCAATATAAACATGTAAAAATACTTTATTGCAAAGCAACTGAAAACTTCGAATGGTGTGCGTTCTACTAAACAAAGAAATGTCACCTCCGGAAAGCGAAAATGCAATTTTTATTACCAGCAATTTCGATTAGTAAAATAATCGTAAGAAAATTTTGGAAATAATTTGTGATTTTACATAAAACATATGAAAGTTTCTACAAGTGTTGGTGGTTTGCGAAAAATGATTTGGCGGACCGTAGTTTGCCTACCTCTGATCTAGAGGGTAGGGTGTGGTGGAGCTGAGGCTGAAAACTATTTATTCGCCATTCAGCTTGGACTGTAATGAATTTAAGTTCTCTTACTTTGGTTACTGCATGAAGGATAAATTTATACTAGAGCACCCCAACTACATTCACAGATAACGGTTGCTTTTCTTCTAAACAACCTTTGGAGCTCTTTTTGACGGAGATAGTAATTTTTTTCCAAAATCTCACCAAAAAATGGTGGGCTTAACCTACTTAAAATGAGATGGTGATCGGTGCAACCTAAAATAAAGTAACAACTGAAGTTCAATAAGCACTTGTCTAGGCTAACAAAAATGTTCACATATATGGGGCACTAAAGCCTTAAGTGCTTAAGATCTCTAAAGGGCTTAATTCGGCCCTGGCCACGTTGTATTTCGAAAAATAAGCCTTGATCCGCTCTTAAAAAAATTACAGTCAGGCTAAACCACGTCTTACCGTCTGTGCCGTAATCACCGTAGTAATCTGATCCTGCCCCAGCAGGAGAATCTTCATCAGCGGCTTGTTGCTTGTTGATTGTCCAACGCTTCCTCCTCAAAGGAGCTGAAAGAAAACAACACTGTAATACGACAGAGCCAACAAAGCACTACGTTTGCACCGCCGTAGCGAGGAGGAGAAAAAGTCTTGCAAAGTGCTGTCAGCCTCACGAGAAAACCTTTGCCAAAATTATAATAACTGTTAAAAAGTAAGTTGACCTATAATATTTTTCCAATATTTTTTAAAAATTTTATTGGTTCCATATTTATCCTCCGTTCATGAGAAAGTAGATTGTATTGCTGTTTTTTAGACGGGATGTTTGCATTTGCCTGGGTGTAGCCGATTCCGAGGTTTATGGGCCACCTGTCTCCCACATAAAGGTGGGGGCGTCCCGTTAAGTGCCTTGCCCAAAGACACAACAAGCGAACTTGCCGGCTTGTTCTCCAAAACATTTCTTGAATGCCGAGCGCCATACAGGGAAGCTATGGATATCTTTTTTAAAGTCTTTGATATGACTCGACAAGGGAAATGAACACCAGGTCTATCGACTACAAAGCCGACGCTCTAACTACTACGCCATCGCGTTGTTGTTCTGGTCGAAATTAGAGGCATGTTCTGACAAAAAGATGAAAAGGCAATTTTAAATCTTAGTGGTGTTCTCCATGAACATGCTATACAAAGAATATCAGCGGAAACATCGTTGGGCCACAACTGCATTACTGGTAGAGGGTGTAGCTTTTTTGTAAGAATGGCAATCGTCGGTGTGGAAGCTATCCACCAACTCTGCACGCTGTTGTCACTAGCGTAGCCACAAGGAAATTTGAATTGGGGCGATGTATTTTTCGTTGTAGATGGTTTTGAAAGATGATGCTGTTTTTTTCGTACGTTGATAAATACTGACTTCAAATTTTATCCTGTTGTACCTTAAATTTGTTGAACGACTTTTTTCGAAGATCAATATTTTCTGTCCCCCAATTTCGTCAATTTTTGCTTCAAATACAGTCAAACCTCGGTTTTTGAACACGATTCGTTCTGGAAGGCTGTTCAAAAACCGATTTGTTCGAAAACCGAATCATATTTTCCCATTACAAATAATGTTAAAGAGATTAATTCGTTCCATGTACCAAAAGGATAACTTATTTGCCTGCTTACACTATACTCTGTATATAATAGTATAAAACCATTTATTCAAAGAGTAAATAAAACACAAAAGTGTAAATAAAGCGAAAAACATAACAAGTAATTTTAATGTAAATTTAAATCATACAGTACTGTATTGTACATATGTACACCTTTTTTGATGCGAACTGATGGGAAGAAAGGGATGAGTTATTTGTTGGAGGGGGAATCTCCTATAATAAAACCTTCTGGTAACTCTAAAGGTGTTTCCTCTATTCTTTGTTTCTTTGGTTCAGGTAAATCTTTCTTTTGAGTTGTTCGAGAACCGAATTTTTGTGCGAGGACCGAATCATTTTCATCTCAAATTTTTCGTTCAAAAACCGAATTATTCGAACTCCGAGACGTTCGAAAACCGAGGTTTGACTGTATGTCGAATGACCTTTGTGTCGAAATTGACGTATTGTAGCTGTTAAGCTTGAAAACAATTTCATTCCTTTGAGAAATTTGAGAAACCATGGCTACCATAACATTGTTGCGGTATGGCTCAAATTTAGTTAATAATGGCATTATAGGAGGAACTTTGTTTTAGGTGAGGACGGAAGAACATGTCCCCTTCAACTTTTACACATTCTATATGCATTTTACTTGATTGGTAGCATTCGTGTTCTGCAGCTGCCAGGAATATGCTTGTGACATAAAGTTTGTTCCCAGCAAAGTATCTCAGCAAACAAGGTCCATGCATTGTATGCTACCATAACCGCGCCGAAACTTACTATTTACGTTAACGCCCGTTATGACGTGTGTGTCTTCAGAAAATGTCCTGAGGTTAGCGGGCAAGGATGAACTAATCAGTCAACAAATGTCGGCTGGCGACCGAGTGGTCAAAGCCGTGCTGCCGATTCAAAAATCGCGTTACCAAAATCCTGGGTTCACACTCCAAGGTAGCTGGTGCGGATCGAAGGTCTCATTCTAACCCGAAGTCGGTTTTTGCTGATGCTGCCTTGTAATGGTGACATACCGACTGGTTTTCGTTGGGGCCAATGTAATTATTATCACCAATAATAATTTGTAGCAGCTGCAAAAGTGTTATTTCGACATTATGTAACTTGAATTCATATTTTAGCCCAATTTGTTTAGCACATGTTGAATGTAAGATAGTGATTGTGACGTAACATTCCCCAGTAAGAAATTGCGCAAATTCGTATCTATGACATCATCGAAACACCCATTGTCGTTTTTAGTGTAGCCTTCTAGATTCTAGAACAACTGGAATGTTTTTCGCAAAGTAGATATATGACCAAAAATCTTTAAAGAGAGACACAAATAGGTAGGTAGCAGTGTTCCCTCTAAGGTGTGCGCTGGTGCGCGCGCTCACAAGTAAAATAATGCCGCACATAAAATTTATATATTTTTTTCAATACAAATCTAGATTTTTTTTAAAAGCGCACACTTCAAAAATTTTCCCGCACATGACGAAAAAAAATTAAAGGGAACATTAATAGGTAGTATTAAAGTGCATCTGTATTGTTTATTTGGCATATAGATAATAATTGCTGTTGAAAGCGTAAAAGCCAAGTAGAATTGATAGTTGTTGAAGCTAATTTATTTGTGATTGTATATCTTGCTTCGATCGACAAGTGATGTGGATCTACAGCTCGTAGATTAGGTGTTTGGTATTGATTTGTCAAGATCTCAGTAACGTTGAAGTCAGACAAATTGTTTGAGCGATAAAATACTTCGCCTCAATTTTTAAATACTAATATTGAAATTGAACCAAAACTCCATTGCGCCACAATAATTGAGGGTGAGATCTTGATTTATGGTGAATTATTCTTTCATCACTCCTTAAAATTAGTGGGGATCAAAAATGCATTTCATATTGCCTAAAAATTTATAAGTTTCTGTCTGAAACTATGTTGTTGCTGTATCAAGAGAATTGGTTTGGTTTATCTTTTAATCTTAAGACTTCCGTGCAAATAGAAATCAAGAGTAGAAGAGGAATTCGAAGCCACAGCATTCATACTAAGCACCAAAAAAATAGTCATTGGCTTTTAGTTTACAAAATATCTGGTTTTTGAAGAATGATTCTATGCATTACACGAATGTTTATGTAGTTTGGCTCTTAAACATCACTCCACAAAGTTTTGCCATTTTAGCGTCTACTTTGGTTACTAGAAGGCGATTACACACAATTTAGCTTCATAAACACGAAAGACTTATAATGGCGAAGTCTGCTTTGACCATGACATATAACGACCGTAATTGCTGTAATTGCCGTACTTGCGAAACCGGCTTAATTGAAACGTTTGCAAGAGAAAGTTATCTTTGCAAAGATCAAGTGCGTTCGTATGCTGCTAAACTTAGAGGTTTCCAATCTTTTAGGTTTCAGCACTCTACTAAAAAACGAATAGTTAGCTGCACCACGCAATATACTCGCAGCTACTTGGCTAAAAGTTTATAAGTCACGCCTAACATGTATTATATAACCCACAGACTCAACTTTAAGTAACCTAAACTGCAGCACGATTGATTTAAACATCAGTTTGACCTTTGGGCTTGTTTTTTGCCCAATATCGTAAACAATTCCAAAGATACAGCTCGAGAAATTTTTTAACTTCTGTTTTGTAGTCTAAGCCAGGGGTGTCCAACTCGCGGCCCTCAGAGCCTTTCAGTGCGGCCCGCGAGACCATTCTGAAATTACTAATGAATTTCGGCAGTATTGCAACGGATCATTGTGGAATAAACGTTTGAAGCTCTGATCACAGGCCACACTTGAGAGGTACAAATTTTTATCATTCGGAGATAACTTTACTGATGCTGGAAAGGTGATGACCTTTTTTTTTGGAGATCGATCTTTTGCCCAGAGAAGTGGTGATCTCCAAATCCAAAACTTCATGCGGCCCTCAGTACAATTGCTCATTTATGCAATGTTGCCCCCAGAAGCCCACGAGTTTGACACTCCTGGCCTAAGCAATTTTCTGTTACTAAAGCTGGCGTTACTCGATCGGTTTGACCTGAGATCATGTCATAATCAACTTGAACCGTCTTACACTTATGGCTTATGTAGTCAAATACTAATGACGTAAAAAAGTATTTTCCAATAGTGTGCAATCGTTTTTGGAGTCGGCTTCTCGTATAAATGTAATTTATATGCATCAAGAGCCGACAGTGCTTGAACTTCGACAACAAGTATTGGGCTTGTGTCTGAATCTGGAGTTGTGTCGGTGATAATTTAAGAACAAAACAACTGCGGTCAATTTAAGTTTAGGCTAACTTGTCGTTTCTTTTAGCACTCAACGGGTGCGATTGAACGGTGAAGCAAGCTGCAGTATTTATACCTGCGCTTGTCAATCATTCGTAGGTCTACAGCAACGCTGGCAAAATCGGAGCTAGCGAGCCATATGCGGCTCTTTTGACTCTTGTTGTTTTTGTGTACAGTGATGTAGTGAAGTGGGCAACCTGCTGTTGATACGCAAGTTTTGTGACCAGTGGAAGGGTGCAATGCAAAATTTCGGGCTTTGAAAATGATGGTCATCAAAAAAAGGGGATTATGACCAACTATTTGGGTGGAAAATGCGTCAGTTCAAACTTAGAATTGCGTAGCGGCTTTTTTAATCATGGCTTTTATCGCCTTGGGCTCTTTAGTACTGCAAGTGAGGCCACCCTTGATCTACAGTATGCCACAAAATGAGCAGTAGCCACGGCATAAAATACTACAATCGATCTTCGTTTTACGTGCTTATGTAATTTTTAGCGGAACAGATTTTTCAAAAAGTCTAGTGGGATATACCAGTAAAAACAAGGTTGACAAGCATTGATATATATATCTCGTCTCACGGCGCCCCTAGTGTTGGATATTGCAGCCTGATGTGCCGTAAATCAATATGCGTTTTCGGAAATCACGTAAGCTTATGCAGATAAAAGTGAGCGTGATATAATATGACCCTATTTGTATGATGTAATAAGTAATATATAAGAGGGTTAACGTTCAAAAGGTTAAAAAAGCTCTAGCCTATAAAAAAAATGTCTTTTTTCAGTTGATGGCATTTTCTTTCTTTAACTTAATTTTATCGGCGTGATGATGCAGTGTTTTGCTTCCCTGTAGGTAGACCTGAGCTCAAATCCCTTGTCTAGTGGAATCAAAGCCTTTGAAAGTGGTATACAGAGCGTTGCTGCTTGAAAAGTGTAGTGTGGAGAAAAGGGAGGCAAATTCGCTTGCAGCGTCCTTGGGCAAGGCCATAAACATTCTCATAAGGGACTAAATGGGACCCCTCCATCTTTATGTGACAGATAAACGGTGGAGTGGAGCAGTCTGCCTGTCATGGTGGCCAGTCTACATGTAACTGAAAACTAGGAAACAGAGCACGAGCCAAAAAATAAAGACCTTCTGCAGCTTAAACAAAGGTGACGACAAACTTCGCCTCAAATGGAATAAAATATTATTACTTTTAAAGGTACTGATCTAATGCAAATTTCATTTATGGAATATTGCGGCATCTTTTTCTGACATTTTTACGACTTATCGTAAGACGTCAATCAAAAAACTTTAGAATGAAGGCTATGCTTTTAAGAACAAACATCCAATAAATTGAAAATCCACTATTTTGAGAATAACTTACTGGCGCCTGTCTGCGTGTCTTCAAACGGAGAAAAAGCGCCGTCCGGCGATTGTCCAACTCCCACAGTTTTGATTGTTGCCCCTTCCATGAATGAAGGTCGTGTGCCGTTTGTTACTCCCGGTGGATCATACGTGCACTCGTTGATTTGATCCAGAGGTCTGAAATATGTATAAATATTCAAGTTGCTTCGAAAACCTGATAAAAACTGGTGTAACGCACTTTCAGGGCCGAGACGATTTTTGTCATTTCCTTTTCGAAAATTTCTAAAACACTTTTTTAGGAAATTTTTATGTCCCTTTTCAAAAGCAGTTTTCAAAATTTGCATAGCTTTTGTTCTAAAACATCTTGACATACACTGTTTTAATATTGCTTTATTTTTTGCAGTGCTGTGGGGAAAAATAATCTTAGTGTTTCTAGAGCTCCTCAACTTCACTTAAATTTGGTATTTAATGGTTCAATGATTAAAGCAAAATCCTGATATGATCAAGCTCATTTGTCTGGTTCATAGATGTTATTGAGGTGTCTTTCAGCTGTAATTAACTAAATCTAGACCTTCATGGGTCAGTTAAAGGAGCCAACAATGATACTGCAGGAAATTGCCTGTATCCACGAATCAGCTTCTTGAAACCACGACCTTAAAACTACAAATTCATTTGTTGTTGCCTTTATCCTTCTTTTTTCTAAGGATAGAAGTATGGCGTACAGCGGTTTCCAAATTTACTTCGCAAGTCCAATCAGGATAAGGCAAAGAGACATCTGCGAACCTGAAATCAGTGCAAGTTGCAGACTAGCAGCCCACCAGACCCTATCAACGAGGCAAGATGCCGTTGGTAGCTGTCCAAAAGTCACCCTTTGCGGCGAGCTGAGTAATCGACGTCACAAATTTGAAACAATAAAGTGTGGGTGGCCGATTGATGCCGGTATACCTGCTTGAGAAGTCGCCACCGTTTCGTGACGTATCAATGACGAAATGCAATCCAGTCTGACAGTGGATTTCTGATGCTAATTGTTCGTTAAACGAGGAGTTAACGAAGGAGCCAACGTTGATAGAAAAACCTCGAATCGACTGCGGCATTTGTTTCATGACAGTAACAATATGGTCCAGGTTAACTTGCCATTGAAGATACATAGCATTGCCAGCATCAACGTATACCCAAGAATTCTCAAATGACTCAACAACACGTTGAACACGTTGAGTGAATTGAATCTGAAAAGAATATCGAAAAGGAATCTTTATCACACAAGGCTATAGTAGCCTAGCTTCACAAGAGTAAAAAGTTGAAGCGGTAAAAAGTGGATATTTCTTCCAAGTATTTAGTTTTTCCAAAAAAATAAGCTGTGATCTTAAATGATTTGACATGATCAGCACTCCGTTTTTTCTACTTTAATAATTTTGTATATTATTATCAACTATATGGTGCTATTTTTCAGCAAGGCTAAGTTTTGTGAAGTGAGAAACGGACAACTTTCCTCTTAACTTCTTTTTTTCCTCCAGAAGATCAAAATCTATAGAACTAAAACTTTTTAGCACGTGAATATAAAAAAGCAGGAAAGGATGCATGCACTAGTGGTAGAAACATGCATAGCTGACTGACTTGCACAACCGAAAGAAATTTGTGGAACCCCACAGAGCCGCAGAAAGATTGAGTAAAGCTGTTAGTCTCAATCAAGGCCAGTTAACATATCACCATCACTAAGCAGCAACGACAAAAATTTATTTAAAGCGGGACTCTAACCGACAATTTCACTAACAACTCAGATGAATATTGTGTATATCCAAGTTTTTGGCTAAACAACGTTCTAACCGGTAACACTTTGTGACCAATTCGGCCACTCTTTATTCACAAATAATCATAAAGCAGAGATTTCTGTTTCGGTTTGAGTGTTTTTAAGTGGTTGATCATGCAAATACCACCAATTAATTAGTTATTGTGTTATTAGGTGGCCTTTTTAAATAACCTTTTCTTTTCATTGGTCAAAACTCCGTAATCAATTTCCAAATACTCTAAACTAAAGCTTTATTTTTATTCTCCATTTACTTGGTAATCTGTATTATGATATTCAGACTTCGAGTTGTACGTGTGCATGAGTAATGACGGCTCCATGACGATCATAGAAGGAACATCCTTCAACTCTTTAGCATATTTTTCTATTAACTCGTCATATTCTTCCCACGTATCTAAATAAATTTTTGGTTGACCAGCATTTTTTCCATCAATTTACAACAAAATACAAAATTAACGACAATGATACTCCAAAATAAGGACATTCACAAGGTTACCCTTCTTTGTTCCTAAAACATGTTGTTGACGTTTGAAGTGATTTGGGCAAATAGCAAACTATTTTTTTTGCAAGATAAAACGCTAAGTGTAATATTAAGCTTAAAATTTGTAAAAATCATGCTTAAGTTGGAAAATTCCTCTCTGATTGCGTTCGTTTTAATCACTCGGTTTTAATTACTTCACGCAGAGTCTTAGGCCGACCGTGAACAGTTACCCGTGCTTTACCGTGTTAGAATTGCGAAGTTGCTTCTTGCCCAGCATGTCGTGAGAGGCGACTCTTGGGTACCCACCAATGGCAGTACGCCTTGTTGGTGGTAGGGCTACCAGTCAGTAATTTGCGTTCATGACTGGTTCAAAATGGGCTGTCACTTTTCCCCTAGCCTAATTCAATTAGATTGACGGCGTGAAGCTGGATTGCCGCACCTCCATCCCAAGGAAGAGTAAGGGTAAACCAACCTACCTAGAACAGTTCTCACTTGGTTTTGCCCTGTTTTACTAACTTCTTACGCCTCAAGTGGTACGATTTTTTGCTGCTCTCTTTTCATTTACCATCTCTGTTCTAGACTGTGAGAGAATTATCCGGATAGTGGGACTCGATAGGCTTTGGCGTTGCACCCATTTCGAGAAGGAAAATCGGGTAAGAGCAATAGCAACTTTGTATAGTCTATGATGCATATAAAGATAGGTTTAGAATTGAGGGCTTACCTATTCGATGGTCGGGCATGTAATGGCCTGCCTGTGCATCCAAAGCTAGGCCTTGAGCAGGATGCATGAAGAATACAATAATAGGGATTTCATCTTCAAGACAAGCCGTTTCTTTGATTTGTTGGATTGTGTAAAAGTCGTCTTTGAGACCGAGCAGCCAAAATGAGTTACGACTGACTTGCAGACCAGACTCGACGTCGAGAGTTTCAACCATGGCCAAGGGACTGACACCTAAAAAAATGACTTTATTCTGCAACCATTGCTCAAGCGAAAGGGAGCAACAAAGAACTAAAATGGGCTAAAGTTACCACTGCTATGCCATATTATTCAAAGTCTCACTTTGAACAACTCAGTCCCAAAATCGAGTAAAGACTTTTTTTTCATCCATTTTAAAACGCTTCTGGACCGTTTTTTTAAGACAATCAATAAAATAAGCCCCTAAATTGCTGTAACGACTTTTTCTGAAGGCATCGAATAAAACAAGCCCCTAAATTGCTGTAACGACTTTTTCTGAAGGCATCGAATAAAACAAGTCCCTAAATTGCTGTAACGACTTTTTCTGAAGGCATTGAATAAAACAAGCCCCTAAATTGCTGTAACGACTTATTTCTGAAGGCATTGAATAAAACAAGCCCCTAAATTGCTGTAACGACTTATTTCTGAAGGCATTGAATAAAACAAGCCCCTAAATTGCTGTAACAACTTATTTCTAAAGGCATTACATAAAACAAGCCCCTAAATTGCTGTAACGACTTTTTTCTAAAGGCATCGAATAAAACAAGCCCCTAAACTGT
Organism: Trididemnum clinides; assembly: GCA_963675345.1. NCBI lineage: Eukaryota > Metazoa > Chordata > Ascidiacea > Aplousobranchia > Didemnidae > Trididemnum > Trididemnum clinides. The sequence continues at coordinate 12,524,326 of OY776297.1, read as the reverse complement.
CGTAAAAACTTTATATTTAGAAATTCAAAAAAGATTCTGAGCGAGCTTTCCTCTCTTACGATAATTTTGCTTACGCACCACATGGCTCTAGTTACCGCAAATAGTTATTCTTAAAACAACTTATGATCATACCACTTGCAAAGTAGCCAGTACTGCCGACACAGCGCATTGCAACATAAATAAATGTTACCAAACAATACCACTACCGCTATCAGTTACCATTGTTTACCTAATTCCCCAGTGTATGAATGAGGACAGACAAAATTTTCCGTTAAATTTCGCGTTGTAAAAGCTTGCACCATAATCAAACCGGCACATACAACACGCAAGAGCAATTGAACATTTCTAAAGCAAGCAACAAGCAAGCCAGGGATTCGAACTCGGTACCAACAGTAGATGACGACAATTAAGTAAGGAGTCATATTGATCAGTGCCCACGACATCCCGATCATGTACATGTAGTAAAAGTAGAATTTCACGTCCGTTGCAATGGTCGCTGAAAAGAGAGCACAACTTTAAACAAATTTATAGCGACCCATGCGTGATATACCGGTAGTAGTAGCAATTCGAGAGTGTCTTGTACTGTCGGTTCAAAAAAGTTTACTGTTCTGGTTTTTAACAAATATCACAACAAATTCTGTTGTATCGGCCATGAAGCGAACAATGTTCCCTTTAATTTTTTTTCGTCATGTGCGGGAAAATTTTTGAAGTGTGCGCCTTTAAAAAAAGTCTAAATTTGTATTGAAAAAATGTATAAACTTTATGTGCGACATCATTTTACTTGTGAGCGAGCGCACAAACGCACACCTTAGAGGGAACACTGGAAGTGAACCACAAGTATAAACGTGTGAGCAAAGAACAAATCAGTTTTTGGATTGATCAGCTATACAGTATACGAACACCATGCAGTAGCAAGAGAATTCAGTCCTCTGATCATATAGAATACAAAGCTAAAAGGTGGCCGCAAGCACCTGCTGAATCGAGATCTATTTGTGATGTTATCACGTTAATCTCGATCGAGACCAGTCAAGACGTAGTTTGACTGGCATCGTTAAAAAATCGACATTTTTTGTCGACGCTTTTACCGATGAGACGCCAAAGTGACGCGTTGCCCAGACTTCATCGAAAGCAACATTGTCAGAGATGGAAATCGGTTTTGCTATCCTGTTTTGTTCAATAACCAAAGTTATATTGATATTACACCCGCTCAGTAGCAAAAGTACCCTTGCACGATCGCTTGCTGACCGATGAACTGATTAGTCAGCAATCAAACCGGCCAGTAGTACGTACACTATATTATTCAACTTATTGTCATAGCACTTCTCCTCTGCATACTCGCATCGCGTGTGGTGTTTGTATCAACATTCATTTATTTAGCATACCTTTTCACAGCTCTTATTAACTGTAACGGTTTTCAGCGCCATCACTGATGAGTAACCACAACTGAGTGTAAATTTAGTTTTATATTTCATTCTACACATTATTTCTATCTCAGAGAGCCGAGCAGGAAATCTATGAATATCTTTTTAACGTCTTTTGTTTGACTTTTGACTGGACAAAGAATTGGAGGTAGGCCTGACTGTACCGGTTTTAACTGAAAAAGTATTTTCGAATTGTACAGATATTTGGCGCTTTTAAACTCCAACGGCTATTTATTAACGCACCAGTACTTAGTAAGTTCTGTTTTATTCTGCACATTACTTCTGTAGCCGAACCTCAAGCAGAAGATCTGTAAATAGTATTCCTCATGTCTTAATATTATTCGACAAGGGCGTTTTTAACATCTTCCTTCACCTTGATTTACCGACCGCGAAGCAGATGTTTTAGCCTTACGCTGCAGCGACCGTTTGCTAATCTAATACAGCATTCGATTTAGTGTTCTACAAAACAAGCTGGAAAAATCTTTTTATTGGTGGTACGTTAGTTGGTATTGTTGTTAATTTTTACCTTTGATAATGGCAAACACGATGGTGATCACCATGATAAAGAACATAACGAAATGCATGTAGCAAGCTCGCACGTCTTCCTTCTGAAAACCAACACTTGATCCTTCTTCATCCTCCTCAGTCTTCTTTTTAGTTGTTTTAAAAGTAAGTTCACCTAAACAAGACAATGTCAGCAAAAATTGGGGAAAGATTTGAATAGGGAAGAGAAACTTGAACAGCAATCCACTTTGGAGCGCCATGAATTTCCCTTTTAAGTAAAAAACAGAAAGTCAGGAAAACACTTTTGTAGCGTCCTCAAAAAACTTTAAGAATAACACTTTCAACACATTTTAAATGGTCCCACTTTAACTGAACGCTACACGGCAATGCTAAATGAAAAAACTGCTACAGCACATGCTGAAGGTTGTTCAGTGTACACGCCAGTAAAGGTGATAGCTTTTCTCAATAATTATGGTAGCATTTTTATAAGTCACCTCTTCCTTTAAGCAGCTTGGAGCCCACAATCCGTCTTACTCCATTAAAATATGTGAACCATAGATTAGTGGATGCAAGTTCTCCATTCCACATGTCTCTGATACTGAACCCAGGAGGAGGGAAGAGAAGAAGGAGGTTGCCCAGTATGTAATAAATGAAAAAAGCGAAGGCGAATTCAAGACCAATTTTGGACACTGGCCACAGACCGAAAAAGATAGCCCAAGCAGGTACCAGCTGAAAAAATGGGATTGATACTGAAGCGCAGAAGTAGTTAAAGCCACAGGAGCTGTAGAAGACCCTTTGGCTCAAAGATAAACCGGACTGCATAAGAGGAAACTCTTCTAAAAAGATCTGCAAATTTCCTTTGCACCATCTGGAACGTTGCTTGAAAATCTCCGTAATTTCATGAGGCGACTGGCCAATAGCTAAGACTTCGTGATGATAGGCAACTCCCCAGCCCATTGTACACAGACGTAAAGACAAAAGAGTGTCCTCGGTCAAGCATCCAACTGGAAAGTAACCAATATCTTTTAGAGCATCAGCTCGTACAACAAAATTAGTCCCGCAGCAGTTCACAGCGCTCCAACGATCGAGACTTGGTTCAATACGATGGAAAAAGGAAACGTTCAGATGGTCCCACACATCCTCATCAGGGTTTACGTTGTAGAAAAACTGGGGCGTTTGAACCAAACCAATCGGCCGATGCCGCATTTCAGAAAATACCGGCAAAACTTGGAGCAAGTAATTTCGTCTGAAAAAATGATTTGTTAGTAATGTTAAAAACTAGGTTTGGCGTATTGCCTTAGTTCACTATTTATACTACAGCTGATTTTACAAAGAATGAGAAGTCTTACTTTTAAACGAAGAGTAAAGCTGAAGGTGGTGAAGCGTGAAAAAGAGGAAAGCAGTAAACTGCCATTAGATAGATATCGCAGAAGAATTTAGGCCACACCTGATTAAAAATGTCTTGCTCACAAATTTATTTCAGCTGGAGTGTAGAGTCAAAAAAAGGTCTTTTACGAAGCTCTTTTGCAAGTCAAAATAAGGTTTTCAAAATATTTACACTGTAGTTTAGGTAACACTGAATTATATCTCCCTACAAAAACACGTCCATATCGAATAAATGCTTTCAAATTTTTTAATTACCTGGGCATAAAATCAGCATCAAATACAACGACGCATTCTTTTTCAGCGTAAGCATCATCAAATAAGAAGTGCAGGGTGTGATTGATGTTTCCAGCTTTGGCATGGTGGGGTACTCCAGGCAGCTTGGGACGAGCTACGTAATGAAGGTAAACTCCCCTAATTAAAATAAATCAAATCAATCGTAGAATTCAGTTGTGTTCGTTTTATTTCAAAATACTATAAAGAAGTCGGTTCTTTACATTGCATTTTATACTCATCGGGCTCGCAGGACAGTGACATTGGTGCTTAGTGTAGAACAATCGTCCATGCCTGCTTCCCTATTACCAAGTTTTAACATTCCACTATTGAATTCTTTTTAGCTGTTCCTCCACTGTTGGACGAACCCTTTCTCATCATTTCTTTTGGGGAAAAATGAGCCATACTCCACCCCGCTGGCCGAATTGCGTATTGGTGGAGAGTGGAGTGGAGAGTGGAGGACTTTCACCGCGTTTAGTACATCCTGTCTGCTACGTAAAGTTGGAAGTATTCCCTTTCGTGCTTTTTTCAGGAAAACAACAAGCGAACTTGCTGGATATTTCTCTGCATTATCTCCTTCATGTTGAACGTTAAGTCGGGAAGTTGTGAATACTATTTTTAAAGTCTTTTGGTACGATTTGACAACAAAATTGAGCCATACGCTGTCGACTGCGTGACGTACTCTCTAACCTCTACACTACAGAGCCGTTTTGCTGTTGAATTGATTGGTAGAGAATTAATTTTGATAAATTTTACTGCTTGTTAAACTTAGCGTTAAATGCCATGGCAAACAGAAAAACTAAAGCCAAATGTCTTTACTGCGAGAATTGAACGCTCTACCATTTTGTCATTGTCGCCATAAAGCGTCTTTAACCCAGTCGGCTTCATTACGAACCCTGAAGTAAAAAAGTCCTGCTTGCACCAATGACTTCAAAATCCAATTAAGTCCTGACAACTTGACTGCATCTCCTAGCTCTATAAATGTAGAGGGGTAGGGTAGACCTACATTAACACTATTCCCAGCTTTCTTTCTGCTTGAGCTAGAATACCGTATTTTTTTGAAATAGAAGCTGTCGCTACTATTTTTTTTCTATTGCCATTCTGTTCGGATTCAAATTGAGGGCGGCTTTTGTTTTTTCTTACCATAATAAACAACAAAAAATGAATCCCTGATACAACCGAATGCTTTGCACTAACTCAATAATTGCCCTGACCTTAATCTGATAAATTTAGCAAAAAAAGGGCAATCCAAAGCTCATAACAGATAAATTCCTGATAGAACAGAATGCTTTAGGGTTGCTAATGACGTTACTGTTCATGCAAAAAAAAGCATTCGTAAAACAATGTTTACGTTGTTGCGCATTTTTGTAAATGATTTCTGTGACGGTAGTACAGTACCATAGTACCAGTACCATACCATTACCATGGTAGCGCCACAGAACCAGTACCATGGTATAGTACCATAACCTTATTATCAATATTTTAAGCGGCCTCTACTAGTGGGCGGCTTCTATTTTGTTTTTATTTAATATTTTGAGCAGCTTTTAATTGAGGTCGGATTCCAATCAAGGGCGGTTTTTATCAAGTAAATAGTTATCGGCAGCATTTCATCGATTGACTGTTATTGAAAACCGAAGGAGTTCTTGATGCCGGGCAGCCTACAAACTAATACGGCAAGGACTCGAGTAAGGAGAAAAGTTAATGAAAGAAAAGTTTTTTTGTAAACATTCTAGGAAATCTGGAAAGTCTAATACTACTGCCTGGCAAAAAACCGGTAAATTTTTTAAGCACATTTGATTATTGAAAGTACAAAATATAGTATAAAAATAAAACTGGAACATTATTTCTAATCAGTTTTTAGGCTGATCTTATTGGCTGACAGCAAAGGAAGTGGAGATGACAGCAATCAAGATAGTATTGCTCGAGAGATTTCAAGAAAAAATTAGCGTAATATATGAATGCCAGATGAAATGAAATTTGCCAGGTACCATTTACAGAAAGGTATTTCTTTTACATTTTGACAAACTTCTAGTTGATGATTGTAGGCCTGTCCTTTGGTTCATTACACGCGCTCCTCAATTTTATAAATGGTGAACTCACCTCTTTGTTAGTTTTGAAATCACCCACTTTTCCAAATTCTCACGTCTTCCATCATCTAATACATAAACATGAACATGAAAATGAGGAGGAAGGTCCATATGAACAATTTCGTGCACCGTGCCCGCTACTACCTCAAGTGGTTCCTGAAACAATAAAGAATATTTTAGCTAGGGAGAGTGCTGTTAAATCTTTACCTAAAGATTAGGGAACAGCTGGAGACTGAAACGGTCTAAAGTTGTGATATCTTACAAAACTAGAACTTCGTTTTGAATACTTTTCCACGCATTCTTTCTCATTGTAAACTCAGTAAGGAGAAGTCAAAGCAAAGTAATTTTCATTATGAACTAAAAATCAAAGCCTCACTTAGAGGGTTCAAAACTCTGCGAAATTAGTCAAAGTTTTATTTTTTTTAATATTTGGAAGACGTTTTGTGCAGAAATATTTTTTGTGAGGCCTACTATTTAAAACCTTCCTACAAAATTAATTTTTAAATACTGTCATATTTAAAATACTAACTTTTTGAAAGATGTTTAGTTGATAGAAAACTACATAATGAAGCTACAATAATATTTTACAATTTACTTTCCAACAAAAAAACAGCTTTGCTAACTATGACTAGTAATCCAAGCACTAACAGCAATGTTTAATGATTTGTCGCTACGTTTCAAGCAATTGCCAACGATAATGTTTTTGTTTGTTTCAAGTAATGAAAACAAAAGTATCGACAACTTCAAACAGGAATCGTTTCAGCGTACTTTGTATGTTGGAACCATAATTCGAGCTGTGTGAAACTTCGGCCTCTCAAACGCATCTGCCGGAGGCGGCTCACGTGACACCCATCTCCACAAGCAAAATCCCTAAACAGTTTTGTATGTAAACATTTCATTTTACCAACCGTTTTTCAAAGCATGAAAATGTAAAAATATGTATTTATACTCCAGTCTTGAGGCAATGAAGAGTGCTAGGTCGATTAGTTTTGTGGTTCCTACTGCTTTGAACCGCTGGCAAGAGTTTTGCATTGAATGATAAAACACTTCAGAAATACTGCAGGATAATACTAAACTTACTCTATTCAAAAGTAGGTCCAGTGCATCAATAGATTAGAGGAGCATTGAATGAGGCAGATTTTAGCAGAAATTGCTTAAAGCTCAAGCAAATATAAGTGAAGACCCTAAAATTTTTTTTAAAGAGCATACTACCATGTCACTTTGCATCCTTGCTATAGAGATTTTTGGTTGCCCTGAAGAAAAAACGAGTGGAATAGCCAATGACGGTAGGAAGGAGAAGCACCATTTTTTCATTATCACTACTTTTGGACTTGAAACAGCATTAGTAAATGACGTTATCATGAAAAAATAAGAATCATATCTTATTCTTTTGCATACAAACGATGTCATCATGAACAGCAAAGCATCACATTTGAGCCTTTTCCTTAAAATTTTCTGGCAACGCGACTGGAAACACGAACAAGTTTCTAACCTGAAGCAACAAAGATGGCGCTGTAATGATTTCCAGCACGGCCACGACAATGCAGTAAACGCGGTTTAGTCCAGGAGCATCGAGAGTGAAGCTTATTCTCACGAACACGTAAGCCAGGAAGGCACATATGTAAAGACAATACACAGTTTGATACACGATGTTTGACGTCTTGAAGGTAATCTGTGGAACGGCGATCGACGTCTCGGGTGCTGGTGTATCGTCATCAAAAAACTGTAAACAATTAAAAAATGACAATAGCGATAATTGTCTTAGCAAGATTGGCTCATCAACTGTTATAAAAGCTAGACTGGACTTTATTTATCAATAGGTAAACACTACTGTAGTTATATTATTATTGTATGAGTTCAGCAACTGCATTTCAAAGTAGTCGTTATGCTCATGGATGTACCATGAGGGCCAAATTAGATTTCTTGTGAGACAGAGAGGCTAAATACAATAATTTTTCTGTAAAAATATATTGAAAAAACTGAAAAAATGATGTCTCTGCCCCGCTGTCCTCTTGGTTGCATTTACTGTACTCCATTTTAAAGCCTTGGCAACTCAATAGATTACTGGTTCGTTAAGCTCAAATCTGTGCTTACTACTTCTTCAAAATCATCCAGCTATAATCTTCGTCTGATCCAAGAGATTACGTTGTCCATTCATCCTCAAGATATGGCCAGCTTACCGGTACTACATAACCGGAGAAGAGATTACAAATACTTCAATTTCTATAGTTGTTTGTTCCACTGTACTGGTCGCTTCGAGTGGTAGAATTGGAGGAAGCTGCTGTTGCTGCGATCATTTCGCCTCAAATTGCTTTGGGCAGTTGTTAGGGTACGATCAGTCATGCCAGATACTGAAACAAGTTGCTAGAATTGTAAATGATGAGCACTTAATTTGCAATTCCAAAAAGCCACTTATATGAAAATCCCCCTTCCACCTATCTTCCCACCAAAAAGGTTGTCGAATAACAGGCCTATTTTATAAAATGATCAACTCCCGTCACCAATGTTCAATAATAAGTAGCAAGCCTACCAAAAGATCTCCAGATTGCGCTGACTAATTGGTAGTAGCAACAAACCGCTTCATTAGCCATTATCACCTGGTTAATAATCTTACTAGACTGGAATCACATGATTCCACCCATATCCAGTATTATAATATACGGTAAGGCAATACAATAAGAAATCAATTTAGCTGTCTGTAGATCGGTATAAGCTAGGGTTGCCATACGTCCGGATTTTCTCGGATATGCCCGGAATTTTGGCGTTAAAATCTGTGTCCGTAAATAATTTTGAAAAATGTCCACATGTCCGGAATTTTAGTGCTCAGTTGTTTGTTCGAACGGATTCTGTTGCAGTTGAATTTAACTTCGCATTGCATGCTTTATCAGACGACCGAAAGTCACCTTGGTTGGGGAGTAATTTCGCTTTATGTTGTTTCGACCAATTATTTGCTGACCTTAATTGCTATCTTAGCTTTAAGTTTGCATTTCTTAGAACTTTTCTCTTTTTTCACGCCTTTGCTATCTTTTTGTAAACTTGTGCAAAATTTTGCGGCATTCAGAGTGTTTCGTCTTACGTTGATAAACAGTTGGTAAGTTAGTTTGCATATGTTTGTGTGTGTGTGTGTGTGTGTGTGTGTGTGTGTGTGTGTGAATATGTTAGATTAGCTTGTGTTAAATTACAGAAACCGTTTTTTTTCTTATGAATTTAAACAATTCGAATACAATCTGTTGGGGAATTCGACGCGTGTTAGACAGATAGACGAGCGCTACAGATTCAATCAAGTTTGCCGCGAGTAGCACAATTGGTGAGAGCGAGACATGCGATTAACTTTTTTTTTTCGGAAAGCACTTCTATTTGGGGTAACACAACACGAGCTCCAACTTTACCAACCGTTATTTCAGAGCAATATTTATTCAAGTAAAGTCCAAAATATATGTTAATCATCAAGTGAAATACTAACAACTTTTGGTGGCGTCGAAACAAAAGTGACAAATTTTAAACTTGAAAAATGTGTCCGGGATTTTGCCTCCTCGGATATGGTAACCCTAGTATGAGCCAGTGATTTCTTACCGCCGGTCCGCAGAGCTTTTTTCTCGTCCGAAAAATAAATAGCCCATTCAAGTGCCTCGCTATCGTTAACAAATTAAGCAATGTATGTCCACTCAGCAAAAGTAAAAACTAGAACGTGGAAACTTAGACAGCATTATCTACCGACAGTGGTTAACGCTTTCTATGATTGTGCTGTCACAACTTTGCTGCTACCCACGAGGGAGTTTTGGAATCGATACCAAGTCATTCTAACCTACAAGTAGCTGAAGGCTTTAAATAACGCATAGCCTACCAACAGGAGCGTCCAATCTGCGGGCCACGCGTGGTCCGCTAAAGCTTTTCAAGCGCCCCGTTTTACAAATGGATGTTTTCCCAAAAACTACGTCAATCTGAAAATACAAATGTCAGATTAAAGCTTTACGGGCGCACTTTTGCCTTGCTATCATCTTGCTGTGACGTTCTGCGCGCTTTGTACATGCCATGATCTTTCCTTTCGTAGAAAATTTGACTTTAGTGGGTAATTTGAGCATAACACCAAAACGAAAGTTTAGTGGTAGTGACCGAATATTCTAAAAACGATGGACAGAAGAACATTTTTTTGTGCAGGTTGGTAATAAGCCAATCTTCTTAATTTGCAAATACGCAGTATCAGGGTTAAAGCAGTATAGCATTATATCGCTTTGTCAAAACTCCTGCATCAGCTTATAGCAAGTATAAACACCAATTCAGAAGAGACCAAGTCACAGAATTGAAAAAAGTGCTTGCTGGACAGCAATCATGTTTTTGAATATTTCCTTTCAGCAAGAATCTGCTGTTGCAGCAAGTTATACAGTGACAAATGGAGAAAAACGCTCCAAACCGTTCGCGGATGGAGAATTTGTGAAGGAACTCTTTTAGCGCGTTACAAATGTTATGTGTCTCTAGAGCAGTGTTTCTTAACCTGGGGTGCTGCAATTAATTTCAGGGGGTGCTGGGAAAGGTGACAAATGAGGTGGTGGGAGGTAAAAGGTAGGATGGCCATATGTCCTGTTCAAAGGGGACAATCCCGCTACTCCAGGCCTGTCGCGGTTAAATTGCGGAATGTCCCGCTTGATTGCTAACAAATGACAACGTAAACCAGGCATATTGGCAGCGAAACTAGACGACAACGACAAGAAATAGATGGTGACCTTGTTCTTTTTTTTTTTTTTGGAGATCCACCCCACCGTCAGGGCGCGATCTAAAACTGAGCGTCCCGACCTTGGCCAAAAAGCTGTTTTGGGGAATAAACCAAACAAATGATCAAGATGTATTGCACTTGTCTTTACTTTATCCTTACAAGTAACCAAGTGTTAGCCAATGGTAGGGGGTGCTGGACTGCTTAGGCTTGACCAGAAGGGGTGCTGTGGAAGAAAAAGGTTAAGAAACACTGCTCTAGAGGAAAGAACAATTTGAAAAATAAGTTTTTCTCGGCAAACCACTGCTCGTCACTGAAACCTTAGAAATTTTCATAAACGAGAGTCTTACATCCAGATCTGGAAATTCACTGCAGAAGAAGATTGTATTGCAGAAGATTCAAGGCAGCAGGAAATTTTGACAAAGGTAAGTTGTCAGACAGGGACAGCTCTCAAAGTAAACACGAAACAATTACCAGTGATTCAAATTTACAGAAAACTGCTAAAAAGCATGTACAGATGTGCCGACAGTAGCAGGAAGAACCAAAAAACGAAACGGAGAATTTTTCAGACAATATGCTAAAAAATACTTGAAACTTGGCTTTATCGCTGATGATATCGACCATCTCATAGTCTGCGCTCTTTTTTAGAAATAAATGAAAACTCGAACGTTTTCTATGTTTTTGTTTTTTGTTCGTTAATGTTAACAAATGACAACGTAAACAAAAGGAGATTGCAAATTGTTAATGACGTTTAACGTATGTTTAGCAAAATAATGTCTTACGTTAAGTATAAAACAGTTTTGATTAACGAAATGATAGCAATAATTTGTTGCTTTCATAACTGTACGATTTTATGTTACCGATCCGCAAAAACTTTTGATGATTTATACCGCACCGGTGGTGTAGAAAGGTTGGAAGCCGTTGATATAAATCGCAAGTAGTTTATCCATTTCCTGTGAGCAAAAGTTAGAGCATCTGCTTTGCATTTGGTGGGCCTAGATTTAACTCCTTTGTCTAGACAAAGCAATGGTTTAGAAAATGGTGTTCACAGATCTTTTGCTGAGCGCTCAGCAACAAGAGTAACGCGGAGAATGAATTATAAGACGGACTTTATTCATTCGTGATTAAAATATGCCCTGGCGCTAAAAAAAACTCTGCAGTGTAGATGCACCAAAACCCCCACTTTATTTTCTTTTTCTTTTCATTAATTTGAAATAGCCGATTTATGTTGCATTTTAAAGCCAAATACTCACAATGACGATTAGGCATTTCTCTCTGTGGTCTTGCAGGAGGCCTGACTGCGTCAAAGCCACTGTCGCTACTTCCATATGAATCGTTTCCGGGACCTCCCCGGCGATGTCGAGCCTGCAGCAGTGAAAGCAGTAAATAAAAAAGGAAAGTTAAAGCAAACGAAGAGTTCTATGCTCCAACTTTTTTCCGGCGATTCGTGACAGCTTGCTATCAACTTAATAGTGTGCCACGAAAAGTTATGTCAAAAAGTGTTTTCAAACCTTTTAGTTCTACGTCATCAATAAACTATTTAACAAAAGTAATACTCAATAGTACACAGTTAGTATATTTGGAACACTAGCCACGGAGCAGAGCAAAAGGCAAAAAAACGATTTCGGTGGGAATCTAACTCCTGACATCTAACCAAAAATCAGGAAGCTGTGAGTCGAAATCCAACCGGAATCGTTGACGAGCCCTGCCCCTTAGTAAATATGTTGGTGACAGTGCGTAAAGCAAAATATAAATCTTCGTAGAAATTTTCCTCTCGTTGTAACTCCCATTAGTACAATACTGCACATCTGGCAGCACTACCGCTGCTGTAACAAAAGGTTAACCAAAACCACAGTTGGGAGGAACCGGGGAAGCAGGTTTAACGCAAAAATGTGATTTTAAAATACTTCCTTTTCTTTGGTAACAAACACATATTTACATACACAAACACACGCTCTCTTTCATAAATTTTGTGGAAATTAGTTTCAAAATTACGGCCCATTTGAAAAAAGTATTTCTCAAAAAATGATCTTCAATTGCATAAAACCGATAAAGGTGAGGTTCCCCTATGTTTTAATTCACACGTCCAAACGTGGCTTTGAAGCTAAGCGTTGGATGCTTACTCTTCCTCTTTTTTGAGTGGAGCCAGTGTAATCACTTCGATCATCTCCAACTTCGCTGTGAACTTTGCTGACAGCATCGTATACCTTACAAAAAAAGAATATAAGTTTTTAAGTGACATGTAAAGTGTTAAGCTCATACCTTCTAGATGTAAAGCCTTCCTGTTTACATGTTACGCATAGGATGTAATTCTGCCTCGGTCGTTTTCCGCTAGCGCAATCCGCGTTAAAATACCTTAAATACCGCGAATAACCTAATGATAGGAAATAAGCTCATCTTTTTTCACCTCCATGACAGATACGCGGCTGCTATTGCAAACAATTTCAAACACATTGTTTAGTATTTTGGAAATACTGTTTTCAGCAAGATCCGGAATGTGTAAGCCTCCTGGTAGGTGCCTGGCCAATCTAAAAGTTTTTGAGGAATGGTAGGGACAAATTTTTTCATAGCTGATTATTTTAGGTAGTTGTCTTTTTCATAAAAACGTCAAGATCTTTTGCAAGAATCACTAATATTAAACGACTTTATAGGTATTTTTTATTAAACTTATCAGAAGACTTTTTTAGAAGGCTTTTTGAAATTGTTCAAAGATATGGGTTTCATAAATCATTAGGGAAAAGACTCGGGGATTCAAGACAAGGATTCAAGAGCATAATCTTCTTTGTGCTTTTCAGAATATCCAATATCCATGTCTAAGATCTATGGAGTTATTCTCTAAGTCGAGACTTGATTTAGGCCGGAATATCCCGGCCTATTTAGGCCTAAATATATATACTATATCTTACTCGAGCCCCAAAACTTCAGCACAATTTTCAGCGCTGGCACTGCCTTCAAGCAAATTGATCATGGAAATTGAGTATTTGCTATAATAAATAAAGTCTTACCTGTTTTTGGCACTCCTCCAAGCGCTTTCCAAAATACTCTGTCATTTCGTCCATTTGATCTGATGAAGCATGTCTTAGACTTTTAGAAATCTGTGACTTCAAACCTTCAATTTCATCACGAACAGCCAACAGGTCAGTATCACATGATTCAAGAGTTTTGGTCTAAACATGAAATCAAAATTATAACGCTCTCAAATATATACGCTGTGAACAAGTAACTTTCAAAGGTTGAATGGAAAACAGTTAGCATTGAGTTTATGATTTAAGAAGAGTCACCTTTCTTCTTCCTTCAAATGCCTCAAAATGAGAGTACACCCCATTTCAAAGTGGCAAACGCATTGAAATTTTGTCTAAAAACTCCAAAAGTTGACAACTTTTTTACTTTTGGGGTTTTTACTCCCACTTTCAACCTCTTATATTCAATCTCCCATAAAAACGGCCGTTTCTTAACATTCTGATTTTGCTAGTGCCCCAAAATCTTTCGATTCTCAAGTGCAACTACTTTGTAAAGGAGGAATGATATATCAAGCGGCATTTTTGGAGGATATCCGAAGTTCAAATGATCATATTTAGTTGGTGTTTGATAAAATAAAGGCTATCACTTTTTAGGAGGCACTTTGCGATGCGGATTCCTGTTGTGACTAGTTACCGTAACTACTGTAGTTAAATTTTTAGTAACTGCAACTGTAACTTCGTTACTTTTTTGCAGAAGTAACGAAATTAGTAATTAGTTATCAATTAGACTCTACAAAAGTCACAGTTACTTTCTATTTTCTGCAAAAAAAACGATATTTCACTAATTTGTCATAAAGTAATGAAAAAATAGTTTACGTTTTTGGTCAAAAAATTTTATTTCATTGGGTCCTTTCGACACATTGGGAATTTTGGACCATTTCACCTTGACCGATTAATTTGAAATTGTCAGAGATTTTATAGCAGTAAATTATATTCAAAATCAGGAAGTATGAAAGCGAAATTTTTAGTCATTTTAGAAATACTACTGCAATGACCGACAGGGGGTGGGGCGTATTTGCTTTCCCTACTACCAAAGTAGAGTTGAATTTGGTCTCGCCCATCTAATTCAAAATCGATATGACAACTTAGTCCCAGTCGTGTTGGCAGGCAGATGTGAGAATGACACGAACGTGGTTCAACGCATTGGCTACGCCTAACGTGCTTTCATCAACAGTTCAACAATGTGCTACGATAGTGGAGTGGCTCGGCTTCTTCCTACGGTGAAGAGCTGCTGCAAACTGGAACCCAGGGTAAATCACCGATTGGTGCAGACATGGGTTCGAATCCCATTTGGGTACTTGTGGGTTATCTGTCACCACTTTTTTTCACCAGGTATTTATCCCCCACCCTGTACACTCCCTTGCAGTGTACACTGCCCCGTACATTTACATACCGGGCCTGCCCCTTCAGTGTACACTGCCTTTCTTGTAATATAGCAAGGGAGTGTACAGGGTGGGGGATAAATAGTAATTTAATACCTGGTGAAAAAAAGTGGTGACAGATAACCCACAAGTACCCCCATTTGTTATAATTTTAATCGACCATCTATTGAGGCCGATTTTTGAAGCCACGAATTTTTTGCAATCAACGTGAAACACAGAACTCCAGCAAAAACTGCAGAGCTCGGGGAAGATTGTGCCTTCTATTTGAAAATCTCTATCTCGTCGCCAATAAAGTTTAAAAGCTAGTGTAAAGAGGTCTCTAGAAGTTTTTTTCGTTCACTTGCTTTCACTTCCTTTTAGCAAGGGTGCAGATGGCTTATGAATATTGAAGGTAAACGGTATTGCAAAAGGAATTCAAGCTTTCGTTTTGCAAGCAAATCAAATCGCGATTTTAATTGGCGGTTTTGTTCTTTCGCCTGGCATCAAAGGTAGGATGCCCTTGCATCAAAAATTTGGCCATTAAAAGCAACTGCAACTAGTTATTTGTTAAAATTTCTTACTGAAACTGTAACTAAGTTACTTTTTTCGCTAGATAGTTGTCAGTGTAACTCAGTTACTATTGAGAGTACCAACGCATAAAAGAAAGTACTATAAAAAATGCTATCAGGTTACCAAAAATATTGCAATTATGGTTATGATGCTTTGTGAAATCAACTGCTGTCACACAAGTTCTGCCGTTCTTATCGTATCTTTATCGCAGTGCTTGTGATTTCAAAATGCATTTAAATGTGCCGACAGCGCAAGAAACTGCAAAGCAGGATTTACCACCAGTTGCTCTACTTATATGATCGGAAATGCTTTTCTTGTGACTAAGATGCGTAAGAAGTAATCAATATCTTGGCACTCCATGATTTCAATCCACATCTAAATTTTTGTTAAGACAATTTGCGTTATCTTAATCGCGTTTCAGTAGTGTAGCGGTTATCACGTTCGCCTCACACGCGAAAGGTCCCCGGTTCGATCCCGGGCTGAAACATAATTTCTTTTCGCTTTTTTTAGTAAAGGAAAAGCTTAGTTCTGTATAGTTGTCACAGAATGGGTTTACTTGCATTTTTATTTACATTGGTGAATTCTGTGATAGCGGGGTGCAATCGCACCCTGTCATATTTTTGCACCTCCTCCCAGTTAGATATTGTTGGATACGCCTGTAAATAAACACCGCTAGCTAGACTACTTCTCCAAGTAGAGATTTTTTCCTCAAACTGCTTTTTTGGGATTTTATGTGACTACAAAAAACGAAATAAAAACTAACAAACCGATCGCGAAGTGGTCCTGCTAGTGTCTGAAAGTAGATTTGATGAATTTGATTTCAGGGTTGATGCTCGTGTCGTCAAGCGTATCGTGCTCTTGTCGAAGCTGTTTCTTCTTCGAACAAACGTACCCCCGCCAGGAGGGCCACGACTGGAACTGAACATCGAGGAGTCATCGCGAATTGACTCAATTCTCTAAAATCAAAAAAACAATTCCAGCAAGCTCAAAATCAAATTACGTAGACTACTGTGGCGGTATTGGCAAAAGAAAATTTTTCCAAAAGCGCTTTAGTGTGGAAGGATTTTTAAAGGTAGATGAATAGATGTAAATTGGACGTGCTTTTTCCCAAAATTGGTAAAACGATACTGCATACCCACACTAAACCACTTTTTATTTTTGATAATTTATTTTCATACCGGTACACACACTCTAGGCTGAACATTTTCGATTTACATTAAGCCCATGTCAAAGCGAAATGCAAAATGGCCTTAAAGATTTTGGAACGAATAAAAGAGAGTGAGAGAGAGATTGAGGGCGTCATTTCTCTGCCTTAAAAGTTTTTGAGATATACAACACTTTTGTTATTAATGTTATGAGGCAACATTTTTCCCTTTTCGAGCTTTAGGCAAAATAACGAGCAAAAATATCTTTTCCTCTATTGTGCCAGTCGTCAATTTCCTTCAAAAGACTTTTGATATAATTCCACTACCCGTTGAAAATTGATGAATATTCTACCCTCTAGTCGATAGAATAGCACTAACCTGATTTCTGTCATTTCCTTGCGAGTTACGTTTGACTCGTTCGGCTTGTTTTTGCACATCTTCCAGTTTTCTGATGTCATAAAGTAATTACATAACGACGTAATAATGAGTAATTGCGGTCCTTAATACCCAAATCATTTTCGCTAGCAATTAATCCTATTATGACTGATGTCATATAAATTAGCTCATTAAACTAGCTTTTAAATAATATTTATGATTTTTTCATCCTGTACTGAAAGTAAGATACAATTAAAACAAGTTTTGTGTGAAATAGTTTTGCAATGTACATGTGTACAGATTTTCGCTAAAAATGTGACGATATAAGCAAGCACGCAACGGGAATTTTATGGTAAAAAAGAGGTGGGCTAAATTAGAAGCCAAAATTATATTCCTAACCAGATGGAACAAAAAACGTTAAGAAGACAGAAAAGATGGTTTACACCATTCGGTCCGGATTACAATAAGGCACAAGGCTTTGTTTCATGGTCAAAATTTTTGGCTGACATAACAATCTGAGATGAATTCCACTTTTAACGCGAAGCTAAGAATCTGCATTTCATCATAGGATACAGCAAGAAGGCCAATTAGCCTCGAATTTTACAATTATTCTCATCATGTACCAGAAAAATTAATGATAAACTGCTGTAGATGTTTTTATGTGTTTAGTGCTGCTACAGGAAATCATGACTTTGAAAATAAATTCAACATTTGCCAAGGGCGTAGCCGACAAAAATATTAGGTGGAGGCCAATATTCTAAACGAGTAAGTTTGACCAAAAGTATGATATTTCAATCTAGATTTTTCAGTTTGGTTTCAATATTTTACTTTCAGTTAAATGAAAGGCTTTGGCTGCAACTTACAATTGATTTTAAACAAATAATTAATTATTTCTGTTCTTCGATGATGACAAATAACATTTGCAATTTGAAGAGAAATCAAAAGGCAACAATGCTAGCTCTACAATCATGCAATGAGCGGAATTTTTGCTATTTTTCTTAAAAATAGCTTAACCGAATGTAAGAAATTTTAGGGGGCATGACTCTTTTTCCCTTCCATCCAGGCTTATGGCTAAGCTTATTACACTCAAAACGAAAATGAATGAATTGCTCGTTCAAGAAAAGTTAAAAGCATTCGAAAAATGGCAAAAACAGCTTTGTAAAAGAAGGTCATGTTCTGTTTTCGCAAAAAGCAGCAAATCTTCTTCTTATATATCAACCGTTAACAATATCAACCGTTAACACGTGAACGGCTACAGATTTTTTGCCTGTTTGCCAAAAGGAATACTTTCTTTATTAGATATCGCTACAAATAAATAAGCTGTTGCTATGCTTTATTCATGCAACAAGCAATGAAAGCCGCCCATGGCGAGAGAGGATACTGGAACAAAGGAATTTTGACATTTGGCTTCACTTGCCCTTCTCAGAATGAAATATCTATCGGCGAGATCTAATTGGATAATGACTATTACAAATGATCAACTGCTACTATTAATAATTCTTTAGCAGTTGATTGTACAAACGAATGCA
The DNA here is from genome assembly GCA_963675345.1 of Trididemnum clinides. Lineage (NCBI taxonomy): Eukaryota > Metazoa > Chordata > Ascidiacea > Aplousobranchia > Didemnidae > Trididemnum > Trididemnum clinides. The sequence continues at coordinate 12,505,950 of OY776297.1, read as the reverse complement.
TATAGTAGAAGTACATGTAGATGTTTTACATCAAGGAAATCACGGACCCCCGTAAACCGCCCTGGGTTATCCAAGCTGGAATCCCTGCTCTAAACTAAGCACAAAGCACATGTTCTTACTTGTTGAAGTAATCAGCTAGTTGCTCAAAACCAGAAGGTTGATTCTCGCCTGTAATCGTGCTGTCAGTGTCAACCGATATAGTAGAGCGAAGTGTTCCACTATTAGCGCTCTAAATTGTACTCAATTATTATTACATCAAGAGGACACTAACTGGAATTTCTTCGAATTGTTAATTATCGTAGGCTACATCAATTAGTATTGTTAACTGACTTTGTTGATCGTCGGAGACATCGTTGGCAACATGCTCGAGTGGACTGGATCATCACCGTTTAGAGCGGAAGGTCGTGCATTCGAACCTCATTGCCTTTGTTGTAGTACCCTCTAAAAGGCCTCTTATGACAATTTACTCATTCTTTTTCCCTTTGCGGCAGCAGTTTTGGTCACTCCGAAGTGAATGTCAACACGAAGATCTATTAATGTAATCGACGTGTTTCCCCTACCGGAAGATAAAATCATGTAACTCCCACTTACACCTCTGTATCCTTCGGGCATATATATTTTATAGTTACACAAAGAACGTCTTGTGTTCACGTCCACTTTGTGGCATCTTCGTGCCATAATTAAAAAGCCGAAAGAGTCTCTAAAAATAATGGAAAGATTTTCATACAATGATTGCACACTTCATGTCCCTTTTAATTGAAGCTGTTCACGTACTCCCACGAACGTACTACACTCCTACATGGCAGTTTCGTGAGATAGAAAAAAGGCAAATCTTTCCAATAAAATCTATGAATTGTTTTCTATTTTAGAGGATGCCACTCTTAAACATTTTGCATAGACTTCTTTTAGGAAAAGAAGTATCTCCCTAAAAATATAGCAAATGTGGTCATAGCTTAGTATCAAATTCTTTCAAACTAACTTACTTCTAACGGATCTGGATAATATTTTTGGTGAGCATCTGACTCTTGGTATCGCTTCTGTAAATAGAAAAGGTTTTAGCAACGCAGCCGAGCGGGTTTGTCGATTGCAGCGGCCTTACATTTCCAAAGTTTAAATTACGATTGCACTGACTGCAATCGTGAGAGAAACAATGATGCTGGCCATGGTGTAGGATTACTGTAGCTGCTATGGCGCAAACCACTCCTAAATTTTCACTGCTCTGCTACATCAATTAACATCGTTAACTGACTTAGTTGATATGTCATCTTGAGCTAAAAATTACGCGCAAACTACGATTTAGAGGCTTCATTTTCAAATTTTGCCCTATGTTTTGAATGAAATGTTGGTGTTGAAGCCAGTGTTCTTCAAACTTTAGTATTGCAGTATTATTCTTACGACATTCTTTCTGCGTTCCAACACATTCTTTCTGCGTTCCGCGTTCCAACACAGCCTTAATTTTCTCCTACCGTGTATGACTCTTGTGGTTGAATTTTGTATCTATTTTTGGATTCTAAACTGTGATGTCGTGATCTGTGATTCGCCCCCATTGATATCGTCGTCTTTCCATCTGTGATACGGGATCGTGCAGTGTTCGACATTCCCGTTCCAGGAGAAATCCTATGGCCATGCGAAGCCTCGAAACTTCTTGACCGTCTGAAAGGTAAATATTGAGTTTTCAAAATCCTGTTTTGATCTCAAAATTAATTGTCAAAGCGTGCTTCAACGGAAAATTTCAGAAACGACATGTTTACGCAATTAACTCTAATTTAATTACATCACACTTACAGAAGGAAAATTGTCAAAATTCTGGCTTGGGTTTGTAGGTAGTGCATTATATGAAGATTATAAATCTATTGTGAAACATAGCGTGTGATATGCAAGGTTGTTTGTAAGAGAGGATTCTACCTTGGTCTCAAATTTTCTAAAATCTTATTTTTTTATAAAATGTACCTTCCAATCACCTAAAACTAGTAGTAGTAGTAGTAGTAGTAGTAATATCGTATCGCAGATCTTCCTTTACACCTCCAAACCAGTGTCGTCTAGCCAGTTAATGAAGTCCACTTTGGGCTCGTGGATCGCTGCATATCCTCTTCGTATGGATGTGCCTGAGCGGTAGAGTACTATATGGTCCATGTTTTATGCTGTTGCGTGGCATTTCGGTCATGTGGGAGAATCCCAATAGCACCATCAATGGAGGTTTGCGGCTGTTCTGCCATGCCGTGTTCGGATTCTGTTGACTGTTGTCCATTGTTTTCTTGTTAGTGAGTGGAAGCCTGGTTGTGGATTGGTTGGATCCTTAACAAGGTCTTCTCCAATAGGGATGTTTTCTTGCTTCTGTTTCTCTTGGAGGTTGAAATTTTTTATTGTTTAGAGTAGAAGGGATGTCTCGATTTTAATCTGGTGTTTGCCGGAGCTTCCTTCATAATTTGTTTCAATTGGGCCTCGATTTCAATGGAGATTAGCGGATTATGCTGCCTCTAAATTGCCTGTTTTTCTCTAAGGTGTGGTGGTGCAATGGAGCTTGGTGTTGATAGCCAAGGAAGTAAAGTGGATTTTAGAGAACCCGTTATGATTCTCATTGCCTGGCGTAGTAGAATATCGATCTTTGGTGTGTGTAGGCTGCAACCCCAGATAGAGGCACAGTATTCAGTAATGCTATAGCATAGTACAGATGGTGAGGCGCCCAAGTCATTCCAATTAGCTTTTGTACTAAGGAATTTCTCTTTTCCAGTTTGTTTTCACTTTCTTCAACATGTTTCCGGTAAGTCAAACTTTTGTACTGGTACATCCCAAGGTATTAAGGGCTTTTATCATTTGAAAGTTTCGAATCGTTTATTTTGATATTGAGGGTTTTATCAGCTTCATGGTTGTTTAGATGAAAGAAATTGGTTACAATGGAAGCTGAATGAACAGGAGTGGACACGGGACACAGGCGCGCAAGGGCAAGTCGTTAATAAGCAAACATTGGAATTTCGAAAGGAAAACTACTCTTTCTGACGGGGCCTTCATGAAATGGCACTATATTGTAAAAAAAAACGACGTTGTTACAATTAGGGAAACATTTTTTAGAGACGAATTTGAAGTCTAGGAAAAAATTAGATTTCCAAAGAAGTTGGTTTATTAAGGATGAAAATGGGTCCTAAATCACTGGGAAGACTATTAAATTCAAGATCACCGCTAGAACTCCGTATTAAAGTTCATTCTACGAAAGCACGCTTATCAGGCCTCTATTGAACATGATTACATCGATTGTTACTTTACCACAGAGCAAATGTACTCCGAGTATTTTTGTTTCTTTTGTTTTTCCAAGCAGCAACCAGCGCATTTATAACAAAACAGAATAAACGAAAATACTCAAGTTTGCGCTTCTAGAGTACGCAAGCGTAAATCAGACTTTGAAAAGTGTATTGTAAAAAGAATAAAAAACCGAATTAGGTCGAAAAAGATTTTGAGTAGACAAAGAAAATGCTACAGAAAAAATCTCAAATCACAACGGTAGGCCAAGTGGTCGAAGGAGTAAGAACGCCGTTTTGTGACCGCAATGAACCCACGGTGAACCTCTCAATAATTACGTTATTTTTCCCTGTAAAATATACTTCAGAGCAGTTTTTCCTGCTTGGATGCACTGCTAAAAGTAGAAATGTATTCTGCGAACAGTGTTTGAGGCTTGAAAGCAAGTCGCTATGCAAAGCTGTTTTGCCTGACCAACAACAGTTTTCCAGTGACTGGAGGATAAAAATGCTCTACTCTCAACCTTAAATATCAATCTTACCCCCTTGAGCCTTCCGAGCTCTGATAAGCAAATGAGCCATGATTTCCAAAAGCGTCAGTGTTGCGTTTCTGAAAGTATACAATTAAACTGAAGACTTTTTGTTATCAAAAACACTCTAGCCAGCGCAATCTAAAGTTTGAATATCTACTGCTTGTGCAGAAAAGGAGCAAAAAATTTGCACTAATTTGTCTTTCCATTTTTGGGCTATTAATATATGTCTTTCACATGCCACAAAAGAATATTCGTAGCATTGGTTTGTCTTTAATTCCTTGGAAGTAATCTTTATAAGTGGCCAAGGTTTTCAACGACACACATTAAACAAATGCTCGTCTGTTTACTCTAAAATGCACGTACTGTAGTTGATGTGGCGTATCGTGATGAATTGGATGGCATAGTTCCTCCAAAAGTTCTGCGTTCTGAGCTCTTGTAGGCTCCAGGAAGCTAAAAATAGTTGTATTTGAAATGATAGCAACAGATTGTCCTTTATCTAATTAGGAGGAGGATGTTGGCTTACCTTCGCCTAAAATGTTTATCTTTCGTGCCTTTTATTGACTGAACTACAGCAGATGACTTTTGAAACAAAGCGCACATACATACACTTACACACACACACACACACACACACACACACACACACACACACACACAGAAAGATTGTCTTCTTGAGAGTACGTTATGGACGTAATGTAAGCATCCTCAATGATAGACACAAGACGGCCTTTTCAACAATGTCCCCGTGACCTCATCCATTCCGGTCAAACGCTCTTCCGCAGCAACCTTGACTTTGTCTTTCAGAAAACCACATCTGTATTTTCATCAGGTCAAAAAACTGAATCTTATTTGCAAATACGGCCTTGCTTACACACTCACACGCACACGCGCGCGCACACACTCACACACACATTCACATACACACACACACTCACGTAATCACACATATACACGCTTATGTGGGCATACGGAACTCCTTAGTCTACACACCTCGTGAGATTCGTAGTTCATTGTTATGTAAGAAACTAATTGGGAGTATTGCTTTACGGAAAAACAAACCTAAAGCATTTTAGATTCCTAAAAACACAGTTGTGGATAAAAAATGACTTCAAAACAGCTGTTTTGTGAAAAGCTTTTTTGCGATGCACTTATCACTGTGTTTGCTTTAATTGACGCTGTACTGCTACCTTTTTGCTAAAACTTTGAGAAAAACAGCGTTTTTATAGTGATCTCAAATTTCTGCTTCACAAAAAACAGTTACTCAGTCAGTTTTTACTACCACTCGATAGTACACTCAACAACCACCTAATAGCGTGGTTTCGATTAGGTACCGACGGCAGGGTAAACAGACCGGTGGCACAAAATTAAAAGTAGGGGCCACACAACCTTATCCTTATTTGAGGCGTAAGATTTAAGATGGTTTAACAAAAAACTTTTGCCTGATATTCATATCTTTTGATTTAAGTTATTATAAATTGATTGATTGATTGATTGATTTATCAATTGATGGGTGAATGGATGAATTGATTTGCGAAAAGTGGGAAGGACAAAAATATTACAATATCACTGGTTTGAATCCCTGTCTACTCATAGCAAAGTTAGTAGTGATATATTTATTTTATTTTTGAAAATCGATTTAGCGAGGTAGTGCTCATAAAAATATAAAAAATGAAAATAAAATAATTAAAATAGCAATGACTCCCGCCTAGCAAAGCAGTATTATCGTCCTAGACTGCTTAGTGTAAACTATAATACAGAAGCAATGAAGACCAAAAATATACTTAAACAATATGAAAATTGATGTTTGAGCAAAAAAAATAAAAGTTAAGCTTAGGCGCCTATCACAAACTTTGGGTTGGCTGCGATCTACCTCAATTCAGAATGGCAGAACGAGTCATTGCTAGGTCAATGTCTTCAAATTACAGAAAAATGTCTTATTACCATCCTTAAACCTCTTGGGGCAATATCTCATGAATTTAATTCAAAAATTGTGGATTTATTTACAACAAACATGAGTTTTGATGCCCTTGGGAAAGGCGCTGTTTGATGATAATTTTCCTTGCTTGTGGAATAAACGCACTGGTAACAAAGTAGCTGGTCGCAACAAATGGTGTTCAGTGCATAACTGTCCTAGGCGGTTGAAACTTGCATAAATTAAATATCTTGTCCGCGAACTAGGCCGTTGAAAAGATGTATTGCATCCGTTAGCAAAGTTTGAAAATATTTGAGAAATCAGGATGTTTGTTCGTGGAAAGAGCTAGAACTTTTTCGATATTTTATTCATTTCTTTAGAAGTCCCTCACAACGTCTGCTTACCGGCGCGATGGCGTAGTGGTTAGAGCGTCCGCTTTGCAGTCGGTAGACCTGGGATTCATTTCCCGAGTCGAGTCATACCAAAAGACTTTAAAAATTGGTATTCACAGCTTCCCTGCTTGGCGCTCAGCAAAATAGGGATAGTATGGAGAACAAGCCGGCAAGCTTGCTTGTTGTGTCCTTGGGATGCCTCCGCCTTTATGTGGCAGACAGATGGTGGGGCCAAGCAGTCTACCCGTCGTGGTGGTCCCATTCCAACTGAAGACTCGCAAACCGAGCGTGAGCGATAACGCAGTGTGGCTTATATATATATCGCTACCGATATATATACATCTTCCTGCATCATGCTCACAAGAAATAGCTCAAACGACGAAGAAGAAGACAAGGTCTGCAATACAATATAGTTTGTAATTAAACTATAAAAGTTTTTTAGCAATATATCAGTAGGAAGCCTGTTTTAGATGTACCAAAGTAATTTAGCCAAAAACTACAGAGCATCATTCACTTTTACTTCAGACCTAAAGAGAATAGTGGGTCTTTTTTTAACAGAGACGCAATTCTTCAAAAAAATTGTAATCGCTAAAAATAATTCTGACCTCCTAGCAAAATCCTGGGACTGGGTCTGTAGGTGGCCCATCGATCCCCTCTCAACGCTACTTGAGATAAAAATAAATCCAAAAACCTCAACTTAAACATTTTCTCTTGCAACTGGCCCGAAATTCAAAAATATTTTCAAATTCAGGATTGATAAAATCATCCTCTACATTTTCTTTTATCGTGCTTGATTTCTTTTCTAATAATTTTTGCAATACACAAATGACTATTTGATTCATTCCATATCATTTTCATAAATAAACTTTTTTTTTTCAAGAACAATTATTACGTCACCTGACGTAATTAATTGTAATTGTCGTTCTGAAAGCCAATCACATCTTTAAACGTAATGGCGGTCAATTAAATAAAGCTAGCTTTTGAGTTGAATTAGAGATAAAACCTGATAAACATCTTTTATTCTTGGCAACGATTATTATTTATTGAGATGTGATGCGCCGTTCTCGAAGACAAAAGATTGTAACTTCAACTCCGCTTGAGCATTTCATTGTGTAGCCGCAGAATAATCACTTTACGGCGTCATCTTCTGTTCGGTTGCAGAACTTTGATAAAAATGGACTTTGACATGCTGATAGCTCCGTAGTTGGTCTGAACTCAAGCTGCTCTAGACGTAAAGACTTCAAATGAATAAAAAGCATGTGGAACTAATTTAGGTCGAATATAAATTAAAAAGGAAAGAAACTTTCAGAATCCATAAAACGATGCTGCATCGCAACGCCAAACCACATTTCATGTTTGGTGATTCATGTAGATATTTACACACACTTTAAGTTGAACGTTTTTGGCCCTTGTCCCTTGTATCATAATTAAGTTCTAATCCATGATATTGTAGAGGCTTTGTCAAGGGCTTGATGTCAGCCCAAAACGTTCATCTTGAAGTGCTCGTATGTGAATGAATTACCAAAAATGAAAAGTGGCTTAGTGTTTCCATGCAGTATCATTTTCTAGTTTAGTTCCCTTAAGTGTTGATTTCTGGGCCATGAGTGCACAATCTGCGCCCCGGGCGACAAGCTGTGCCGGCGTGCACATACAGGGTGGCGCAAAAGTTACCCGTCAGTCAGTCTGTTGTCCAAAGATTTCAGAAGTGTATTCAATGTAATGGCGAAAAATTTGAATACCTACTGTGACAATGTTGCATTATATGCCTACATACTTGCTAATTATCTATGCATCATCTGCAAATAAATTTTTTTATTTTCCTTGACTCACGAGTAACTTTTGCGCAACCCTGTATATGTGTTGAAGTGTAAGTAATGGCTGCCGTGCATTGATTGCGGTATCCACTTAAAACATCAAATAATGTTCTAAAGTGATCTTCTATTAAAACAGACTTTTTTGAACAGAAGCTTTGCTCAAAATCAGGAAAATTACTTTCAAAAGCCTATCTTCTTTAAAAGTCTACATTTTACCAGTACGGTAAGAAGCCTCATTTTGAACAAAAATTTTGCTTAAATTCAGAAAAAATTGCTTTCAAAAAAGGTATGGCCTCACTGGCAGCTGTTGGTAAAATAAAGTCTGCAATGCGGTTTGCAATAGTAAAAAGGTTTTGCATCCCTGTACTGGGAAATGCTTTTTTTAAGCTCCTGGCCACATATTAATTGCCAACTGCACTGATGAGACCTGATAGGTCGAAACAGGGCCACTGTTTGCAGTTTGCTCAACGTGCGTTGCTTGCCTCGTGCATAACTTTGAGAGACTGTTACCACTGGTCAGCGACGGCACTATAGTTCTAGAAGTATGTCAGACGTAGTTCACCTGCCACATCTGCCACTCATTCTCGAGCGACACGGCTTCGCAGAGCACTGGCAGAACTTCCACTATAGCAGCCTTTGTTTATGTTCTACAAGCGAGAAGTTCAGAGGTATGCTTTATTCACAGCCTCTGGCCACTTGTCGGTTACCGACTGCACGGACGAGATCTGATTGGTCTAAACAGAGTCATTGTATTAGTTTGCTCAAAGCGCACTGCTTGCTTCTTGTATGAATCTAAGACAAACGTGCTAGAACCCTGAACTTTTATTGTTGAAAAAATTGTGATTGAGCTTTGTTTTTTTGTTTCACGATAAATTTCGGGCCGTCAACCACTTACCATAAAAGCGGTGCGAGTTGCCTTCTCTAGCTTTCTACCAAAAAAATAAGTGAAAACCTTTGTGTAGTAATTGACCTAAGTCATAACAGCTCGACCATAGTAAGGTTTGATCTTCACATCTTTCAATCATGGTGGCCATAGAAACGGCAATCGATTCACTGATGTGTAGACAAAAAGTCGAAAATAACTTGTGATGTCATCAACTAGCAGTGGAAAACTGGTCGTGTACTTACCCGATTTCGCGGTGTTTTTACAAGCTGAGCTATAAACCACGTAATTCGACTTAACTGGTACAGGGTCGTGAGATTAGAGCTATAAAAATTGGAATTTGATTTACATTTGATCGAACGTTATAGGTCTGGCGTAGATCATAAAAACCGTCCACACTAAAAAGTGCATTGATGAAAAGAAGCTTGCATTTTGAAATACTCAGTAGTTTATTGTGCTGGATGATAAAATTAAACAATGAAAAACAAAGTAATAATTCTCATTCAAATCAGTTTTTGATTGTTTAATGTTTACTAAACTTTTTACTTAGGCGGTCGCAAAACTGTCGTAAAAGTGATAAAAATCTCGTGAAACGCGTGGGTGAATATTCCATCAATTATTTACCCACTAATGCTTCCAATGCTGGCAGTATCAGTTGATATACAAACATATTCATGTTACACTCATTGTGAAAATTCAGTCTTTAAAAAAGAACAAAATTAGAAAAAGCCTATGTGATTGTTAAATAGTTCAAGTGAACAACTTATAAATTTTATTAAATTGTTTTCAGTTAACTGACAGTATAAAAGACAATGAGAATCAGGACGCCTGAGTAAAGATGAAGAAGGATTTGAGTGCTAAAGTTTTTGCGGTTTTATGAACCTTTTTGTCACTTTCCTGTCTTTCCGGTTGTTTGTAATAGGAACTTCTTTGCTCGTATGATTAGCTAATTACATGTGGTTAGGGACGCAGAAAAGAAACTTGGAGCACGAAGTTTGATTTTTAGCGCGTTATGATGATGCCAATGAAGTATTGACGCAAGTCAAAAGCTTGATCGGGGCTACGGGCTTATCCGTTTCCTTTGGCAACGTCATAATCATTAGTGAGGTATTTTTGTTGTCATCACTGTTAGTTGGTCTTTAAAACATTCCCATGATGAAGTGGTTCTTTTTGGACGCATTTTGCATTGCAAGATCGCGATTTCGAAATCGGTGCAACTTTCAACAAGTAACATCTAAAATACTAAGTTAGAATCTTTTGTAAAAAGCTCCCGCCACCAATGCAAAAATATGAGATTTGAGAAAAAAACTCCCTCGCCACGTTTTAAATCTAACCATAACCCTAATTCACATAGTTAGGGTTATGGTTAGGGTTAGAGTTAGCACCAATGTGGATTCTTATGTATGACTTTTTTTGGCGGAAGCTTTCTACAAAAAATCCCTAAGTTATTCATTTCGTTGTTAAGTTTCGAATCAGCCAAGTACTGGTTTCTGAAAGCAAAAGAAGCTATTTAACTTCGATGAGTAAAGTTAGAGATTCCTAGAGTAGCTAAATAAAGATTACTTTCAAGCATAAAGCCTCAATTTACATACTACGTTTGTGGTGCTGTTTTTACCCCTCTTCTTCTTCGAATGGAAGCAGTGAGTGATGTGATTTTCCAGGTTTATACCGCTGGTCTTATCGAAATCAGGCTAGGTAAAAGGCTCTAATCTTACCAAGGCAAGGTGCTGTTCGGTTGACACTTACGACAAACTGGATTAGCAGCTTCACCATTACATCCCAGAGCAGGTCAGGCGTATACGTCGTTTCCTCTTGCGTCTTAACATTGAAATTCGTGATACTACCGTTAACAACAAAAATTTCTGCGAAGAACAGAAACGTGAGTCCTGATTAGGTAGTTTCAAGTTGTGGATGTTTGAACACGTTCTCCACCTCTTTTTACTACCTGCTCCGCCTTACGTACCATCAACAGAAAACAGAAGTCACCAAGATCGATAAAGTCTAGTAAAGGTAGTCATACCGCTAAATGTAGCTAGCGATTTTCTCAGAAAAGCTTTTCCACGTCTGACTTTACCCTGTATTTGTGATTCTGCTTTTAGTCGTTAGTTGGCGCTACGAGCAACACAAATGCAAGGTAGCAGCTAGGCGGGAACATAACGTCACCTGATGCAAAGCGAGTATTATTTGATTATCGCGTACAGTGCTTCGCTAACGCCTTGAGGAACCAAGCGTATTTGATATCGTGTGGTGTTGAAACACAAATCAAGGTGTGCTGGCAATTTTCTTCCGTAGGGATACGCTGGTGGTGGTAGGAAAATGCATTGTGCCGGCGGTATTGAAACGCCAAAGCAAGTCAACGCAATATCTTGTAGTATAACAAAAAAATACTCTCTCATGCACGAAAGATGCAAATGCACAGTTCATCTTAAATTATTAAGGCTCGCTAAATAGGAGAAACTGAGACATTGGTGACTTTCCTAAAAAATTGCCGTCAATTACCTGTGTTCATAAATCCAAAAAGTGTTGAGCTTTTGATATCGGTTGAAAGGAAATCTTTGAATTAGTCATACGCAAACGCACTCGTTAAGCTTTTGATGAATCTTTTCTTTAAACGCTCCATGTAGATTGAATCACAAGTCGCATTTTTATCCGACTAAGTACCATAATTATTTTTCCATACTTTTCCGCAGGAATTTGTTTTGGCTTTCTTATGTCCACTTTGGACGTGCACTTCAGTTCTGCGAGATTGATTTCTTAATGAGTCCCAAAAAAGTAAATGCTGCTGAAAACAAGATCATAGCCCCCAAGATTCAAGCCTTCACCCCGTCTTCAAAGTAGCCTATATATTAAGATTGGTTGACTCTGACCTACGTAAGAGACATTCAACTTTTGGGTAAGATTTTTAAAGAATCAAATGTTTATTAACAAATTTTGAGGCTTGATGATTTTATTTTTTCAGCTTTACACCTCTGAGCAGTAGCTGTTAAATTGTTATCAGAAAATTTTTTTGAATTAAAGAAATTTCTTTCTGATTGGCAACCGGGGCAATAGAGCAAGCGTCACTAGAGGGCAACAAAGCAACTAACCCCTCCACCAAAATTTTGAACACGTAATTGCCTTCGCCCTAAAAACAAACATCTCATAAAGTTGCCACCGCCCTCGACCGTGTTTCTGTGTGTTTTTATTTACATTGTGCACCTGCGTTTAAAAAAAGAGGGGAAATTTACTTAAGGTGTATTGACTCGGAGAGTTAATCATTTGTTTTTGAACGCTCGGGTAAGAATGCACAACATCTATATTTGAACTTGCAACAAAATGGCAGTAGCGGTGTTTGAAATACCTGACTTTTTCCGTGTTTGGCAATGCAGCCACGAGTAAGAGGACCATGAAAGGTTTCTAGCAAGCAATTTTTGTGTTCATGTCAACTTATTGTTGTTGTGTCTTGAGAACGAACTTTTCAACACAATTTTTCCCATTTAGTCGCAGCATTTGCAGCAGAAACGTTTTTTTAACAGCAACATTGCGAAGTACCGCGAAATACCACCTGTTCAATGTACAGTAATTCGTATAAATTTTTCCGACTGAAAAATAATGTGCAATGCTCTCACAATCATGGGCGCAAGCAGGATATTTGGAAAGGAGGGATTGAAGCAATGACTGGGCGTATCAAAAAATAAAGTTCAATTTTTTTGAGGTAAATTATTATGACTAAGGAGAGCTTCAGCTTCTTAGCTACTTTTTCCTGTTTCCTGGTTTCGTCCTAGCGCAAACCTCAACTCATTCCAACTTCAAATGATAATTATTTTTATAATCGCCGCTACTTTACGTTTAACATCAAGGCTGATTTTTAAAGTTTCTTTTTTTAAAAGGAGTGACCAATTGGGAGGAAAACTTTTCAATAGAGCGATTATTAATTTCCAGAAAAAAAGCAAGCATTCTTTCTGTTGGGGTAGTGGTTGGCGGTGGTTTGGTTTGCGCTCACTCCCTTCCTCCGAATAAGACATTGTCTACCATCATTCAAATACGTATGATCACCACTGACCATTGTTTCTTGTTCTTTTCTTTTTTTCTTGGGCCACTTTTTGACGTCAGACCATTCTACCTTTTTTACTCTACAAAAACAGAGGCAGGACTATGTTTTTGTTTGTTTGTGTTGTAGAAAAACAATTAAACTAACGAAATGTTTTTACGAAGAAAAAGAAAGAATAATTGTTCTGCTTTACGTTTGGTTGTATTGCAGAGGCAGTGGGGTATTTAGGGAGGAGATAAAGGGAGATTGTCCCATAAACGGTATGACAGAAGGAAAAAATCTTAAAGAAGAGTCATTTTTGAGATCAAATTTTTAATTTCGAAATGTCGATTTCAAAAGAAAAAGTTTTCGCTTTGTGTTGGAGACCAAATGGACAAAATTCTCACTTTCGAAAGGTTTCTCTTGATTGACGCTCTGCTCTCCCCCTCTGACATAGAAAATTGATCTCAATTATTTTATAACATCGCTACATGATATGATTTAGCCTACCTAAATGCTTTGGTATCCCATCTAACATTCTAAATCCGCCTAGGTGCGGAGCATTCCAGTGCTAAATCTTCGCTAGCTGGGATAACTTCTGCTGCGGCAAACTACAGATAGAGCAAAAGATTGTGTAAAAAGCAACGTCTGCAAAGCATTCAAAAAAAGAAAAGATTGTTCTAGCCATGATCATTGTAGAAGGCATTTTTACGCTTCAAATAGGGGACTCACTAGAATGGTCAACTTATATATGAATGAACTACCACAAAATTCTGGGGGCTCTTATGCAGGGCGAAAACTATTGTCAACTAAGCGTTGCTCCGGGACTACATCAAATTGTACTTCAACGAGAGAACTCAGGTGATACGTTCGTGGGAGACTCAACTTCCAATTTCACCGTTCAGTTTATTAAAAAACGTGAACATACTTTGCAAGAAAAAGCAAATATATATAAATTTCAACGAGAAAAGTTTCAATTCAAAAACATTTGTTTCGTCCACCATGCAACAACACCCAAAGTTCGCTGCTGCAGAGAACCAACCACAACCACGCTGCTTATGCGACGAACTACAATATATAGAGCTTTATCTGCACAAGAACTTGTAAATTGGGGCATGTATGGCTAAATAATTTTACTTTTGGTTGATAAAACAGTGCTGATGTAAGGTGAAATAGATTAGGACGCAGGCACAAAGGCGCGTTGCAAAAGAAGTTCGACGTGTCGAAGTGAGGACTGTTCAGCTGCATATCACATGAATAAAGAAAGAGGCTCACACTCATAATTAGGGCCCTAGATAATGTAGGTGCTTCCGGGTCCTAAATGTGTTTATATTAGCTCCTGGTATGTTGCGTCAATTTTCGAATAATTTTTAAGCAAGCTCTTGGTCTGTAATTGAGAGGTATGGAGCTCAATTCTTGCACGTCTTTGGTGTTGCAAACCTCAGTGTTGGGAAAAACTTTACTTTAATTCTTCTGATTTGAAGATTCACACCGATATAAATCACAAACATTATATTGAAAACAATCAATTTACAGTGTATTGCAAACAATGTACCCAACCCAATTTGACGAGACCATCCCTGGACGCGTTTCGTCCTTTTGGACTCCTCAGCAGGGCCTGTCTTGTCCCCCAAACCGAAACACTTCGTTGCAATAACATAAACTCGTTTTCTCCATATGCAATAACAAGCATGCGTTGGACAAGCGGCTCAAGTATGTTCATGACAGATGGTGAATCTAATGGAGAGACTAATGGAGACATACATGGAGAAAACGAATTTATGTTATTGCAAATGAAGTGTTTTGGTTTGGGGGACAAGACAGGCTCTGCTGAGGAGTCCAAAAGGACGAAACGCGTCCAGGGATGGTCTCGTCAAATTGGGTTGGGTACATTGTTTGCAATACACTGTAAATTGATTGTTTTCAATATAATGTTTGTGATTTATATCGGTGTGAATCTTTAAACCATTAATACTGACCTTGCATAACGAAATTTAATTCTTCTGCTTACAGCTGATGGCAGTGACTTATTGCGTCGACAATATACACAACTGTAACATATATCTGAACACCAATGTTCTATATAAAAGGGGGAGTGGGAAGAATTTGCGCAATGGTATTGCGAGAATTTGCAAAAGTGGGAGCGGGAAGAAGTTTTTTGTCCCCAATTTGGTGTTGACGACCTTTTTGTCAAAAATCAAGTTCTAATGATCGTCTTTTTGCCCCATTTTAGCCATGATTGTCTTTTTGTGTTGAAAGCTCATCTTTGGGAGCCAGAATAATATGCGCCATTCCCAAAGTAAGTTAATGCTCCTGGGTAAGCTATAGAAAAGGCTTAATGCCAAATTCAAGACTGCCAAAGTGCGCTTGCACTCAAAGAGTCGCCTTTACAAAAAAACATTTATTTTTCTTTCAAAAACATGTTAATGACTTCTTTTATTCAACAAAATGAGTTCCAAGTTGCCTACATTTTGTAATGTAAAGTGCGTTTGTTTTTTTATGATCACAATTGATCTGTTTTGTTGTCCCCCTTAGATCTGTCACTCAAGTTACCAAATGTACGAGTAAGAAGGCCTGAAACCAATGTACAAAGTAAACGTGTTCATACGTAAACTATGGCTTGATTTGCTCAAAAGCCATTAATGTGGTCTTGCATTGAAGGCGAAGGCTGTCCTCCCGGGTGGCACAACAAAAAAAGAGATCTTTCTAAAAGCTGCAGAGATAAACGCTACTTTTTCAATTTTTGAGACTTTTTGTGATTGATATAGTTCGAGTATATCCCACCTCCAGAGTGCTACAAACACTAGCGGACACACCTTCCTCTCCGACTAGAGGCCTCTACAGTCCACAACTATAGCCCTGTTGCCAGCCACACACCTAAATCCGGTTCTGCGGTAGGCTTAACCGTTTTTATCCCTGTCAAGTTTCGGTTAACGTGTTACAATTAGCATGCAATGTGTTTTTGAGTTTAGAATTCTTTACGGAAATAGCGTCATCGGTTACTGTGTCTTCTTCTCTTATTAGCATCCGCTTTTTCTTCATCCGTCTGTTTTGAAACCATATTTTGACTTGTCTATCGCTTAAGTTCACTCTTCTTGATATTTGCTCTCTTATTTCACGTCCAATAAATTCGTTTTGAACAAATTCTCTTTCGAGTTCAGCAAGCTGATATTTCGTGTATGGTCGCCTCCGCCTCCTACCGTTATCATTTCTTCCCAGCACCGGCGGATAAAAATTGTGGATTGGAGGATTTGGATGATAAGTAGCGCCGCTATTGTAAAAGAAAGGCACCGGCTCTTGAACCACTGTGAACATAAATAAACACAGCTCATCAATTGTCAAACACTTTTTTGGCTTGATTTTTAAAACCATAGCTTGGAGTTGGGGTAAAGTGCTTGTGAAAGCTACATTTTTCTGAATAATTTTTTATTGTAACTAGTTGATCATATTTTATGAATCATTTTCTCCCAACATTTTTTTGTTGTTGTTTTTCATTCCATAGCGCTCTTCGCGCCCTAGCAATTTGGTTGCTATACAAGAATTGAATTAATTCAGAGGCACACCGGAAGTAAGTTTCGACTTTTGTCTTGACGTGAAGCGTTCGACATTCCCTTAATGGGTGTAAAGTATGCGTGAACTGAAAGTAAATATATGCAACTTTGCGAAAGTATGATCAAAATTGATTTCATTCGAATAATCGACAAAACTTAAACCCGACATCCAATCGGTCAGTGTGATGTCATACCTTGAAATTTAGCTACAATGATTTGCATACAAATGTAAAATTTTCAGCAATTGAAAAATCGATATCCAGAAAGTTACCAAAAAAAATCAACTTTGTGTCCTTTTTTCCTGCGTTCCGCCGACTTAGGCTTGCTGATTCATTGTATCTCTAACAATATACAGCCGTTTTTGAAACAGACCTTTTGTTGGAGCAACTTTGATTCTGGATATCCTTTTTGACAAATCCAGCTCCCGAACTACAGTTCTTTTGTTTTAAAATTGAAAGTTGCAACCACTACACGTCAACGGCTACAGAAAGTTTCTCAATTAAATTTTAAGAATTTGAAATTGTGCTGTTTTTGTTAAAAAAAACTCTTCTTAGTATGAACTATAAATTAGGCAGTGCATAGGCACTTCAAGAAAAATTTTCGGACAAAAGATTACATGGTCCCTTTGGATGCAAAACTGAATTCTTTTACACAATTTCACAAATCAAGAAAGATTTTAATCTTCCGCTTGTTTGACAAAAATTTTGTTGAATTTCAAAACGCAACTTTTTCTCAAGTGACCAACAATGCAAGGGCATTTTAAAGTTAATTTTTCGTTGAAAAGTTTTGGTTAAATGATAGAAGAATTCCAAAAAACTACCGACCGCCAGCTTGCAGTAGGGTGATTATCGGGGAGGTTAAAGTTAGCGAAAGTTTTCTTTTCTGCTATTCCTACCCAGCACACTCAAATTCACCCAAACTTACTCTTTTTCAAAGCAACTATGTGCTAATGGCTAATAAAAATGAAGTTGGGAACGAATTCAGCACATCGACCAGAAGATGAAAAGAATCATATGCATTTACTATATTACGCTCAACTCACCTGCAGGTCTAGATTTGCAATCACTAGTTGGCGCTGATGGTAATCCTTGTTCATGATCGTAATGCGAATAAAAATTACACTCACATTGATTTCGATGAACGGAAAATGGAGTGACTGCAAAGTTGATGATAAAAGTAATGATATGTAAACCCAGCGGCAAAGACAAGTTCATAAAATTGGCCTTTTTTAAAAAGCAATAATTTGGGGAATCTTTAAACCTAAAATGATTTTTGTAAGCATTTTAAATGTCTAAATATCTGTGCTTTGTATTTTTGAGCAAAGCACTTTATGGAAATTTGGATATGTCAATGTCTGTGAATTATGTGTGTGTGGGAATGGCAATTTAGGGCAATGATAATGACGAAGCTCATCTTGCTCTGTAGGTAGTCGTAAAAATTTTCAGGCTAAAGAACAAAAAATCAATTCAATTCTAGTTTTTTCCAATAATTAGCTACCCCCACTAAACCATTACTGTACTCCCAAACACAGTTCTTAAATGAAACTGTTGCGAATAATTTATCTTTTTTAACGTTTTGGTAACTGCAAGAAATGATAGTTTAGCAACAGCTGATTGCTCTGAACCGTTGGTCTGAACGACGAAAGATCATAAATACAATGCTCTCATTTGTTCTAGGATCACTTGTAGTACTCTTCAGGAATTGCACCTGGCAGTCACTTGTTTTGCTCAGTTGTTTGTGAATAACATTTGTGTAATTCAGATTCGCTGCACACTTAGCGACCTTGTTGCGAACCACGAGATGACTACTCAGACCTGCTTCGGAGATTCCAAGTGTTAGCATTTCTTGGGAAATTTACTTTCCATAAATTTATTGCATGGGAATCCGCCAGGCAGACGATATCACCGTACAGTGTTATTTTTAAGATCTCAAAAACGCAGTCATCATGAGGTTTGAACGAATCACCACCATTGTCGTAATAAATGGAGTTTGGCATGGTCCACCGCACTGTCGGAGTGCGGTGCTTGTGATTGAAGTGCATTGTGTTGGCTTTAGCAACAGATCTGCGCAAAAAAATTGCTCTCTGTTTAACCTTAATGCAAGTGTGCAGCTAAGGGAAAAAGGAGGGCAATTATTCTCCTCTGAAAAAGTTTGTCAATGGCTTGTTTTTCCTGGATTCCTAATTCGCTTTTAAAGAAGGTCGTCGCATAAGCTTAACCTCATTAATACCTCTAATCTGTAATCTAAAATTTTTACCAAAATTCGCTGCGGCCTCTCAAGGTTATCTCATGATAACCATTCAGCATGAACAAGATTTTGCTCCCCCTTCTCCAAAAATTTTTGGCTGGCTATGTTTCTGCCTTAATAGTTGACATAATGACGAAACTACTACCTGCTAAGCTTACCCGTTGATCGGGCTCCTTCATGGAATGTTCCGGAGTTAATACATGCTGTAGCATCCGCATTATGGTTCAAGCAATAACTTGAATGAAGTGCATTTGGATAATGTTGATTCCATTGTTGTTCTAATTTACAGAAAGTAGTTTTTTGGATTTGTGCATCCATTTGACAAGTGTTTTCGATCGGAGAATGCGTTGTGGATATTTCTCCAAGGCTTGGTAAACGACTAATCTGCTTGTTTTTCTGCCGGTCAACTGGTTCTGCGTTCCGGCAAAGGCTGTTTGGAATCTCAACAATACCAGTATGGTGGCCATTTTCTTTTGAAGATGTGAAATTCCTTGCGTTTTGACGTAAGTTTTCATCTGCACCGCTTACAGGAAAAGCTGTATAACCTTGTGCATTGTACAGCAAAGTGTTTTTTGAACGTTGATCAACCCCAATTGAACTGTTGAATGGTTTATAGTGAGTTTCAGTAGCATAATTCACCCCACACGTAGTACCGTTCAAAAAGTTGGAATTGAGGTTATTGGCGTCTGTGGAAATAGAAAGCCTGCTGGCAATGGAAGTTGTTTCAAGATAAGTGCAACAAGGTGTTGGGTTAGGGCAACTTGAAAGGTTTGAACTGGAATGCATCGCCTCTATTCTCTGCTGCTTAATGGGATGTTTAGTAGTTTTCAAATTTGCATTTGTTGAAGAGTCTTTTTAGACCACTAGAAGCGGAGTAAATATACTAAAAATAAACAAATCAGTACTATTATTTTTGCGTTTATTGTTAATATTCTTGTAAAATAAAAATACAAAGAGTTGTAATGCTTGTGTGCGGCTTTTGTGCTTGAAGTTTGACAGCACTTACCAATTTAAAGCATTTCTTGAAGTTCTTATCGGTAACATTGAGCAAACTGGAACAACTGTTGCGGCTTAGATTTACCCATGAGGAGAAAAACGTTGTTTAAGGTGATTAAGCAGGGGTAAGGGTAATTTGCTGTAGCAATGTTGCCTTAGTACATGTCCTGCTTATTTTCCCTTAGAACAAATTGAACTCTCTTTTGAAATATATTAAGACTGTAATTGAAGTAGCTTGCTAAATGGAATCGATGAGTGGGTAATGAAAAGCTTGTAGTAAGCACAGTGACATCACTAGTGTCTATATCATCTGGGATCCGTCTTGAGAAATTGCTCCTCAAAAGTTTAAAACAAAAGCTTTCAGCAACCTCTAATCAAAAATGACTTAAGAGTTTTGTTCACACATCCCTAAAAGCATTTTTCACCCCCAAAAATAGGATCATCTGGGGCCAGCAGCCCACCCTTTACCTTCTTCCCTTCCCCAATTACACCTCTAAATATATCCATCATTCTAGTGAAGTACAAAAATCACTCAATTTATATAAATATTAAAATTATAGTTTGGCATGTCAAATTTTGGAGGCGTTTCTTGGTGAAAATTTATTACAAAAATAGTTATAACTACTGTACATATAAAAAAGCAAACAAATATTATATTCGCATTTTTTGAGATGAAATAGTCTATTTGATAACCACTTTTACGTGAAACTAAACTTTATCACCTAAAGTTTGAAGCTTTTTATGAGCATAGGCCGTTAAAACTTCCGCAAAATCAAATAAAACTTTCAATAAAAAACAAAATGTGACTTTAATTAATCTTTGGCCAATGCTTTATTGACTTTTTCTACCACTTGCCTTTAGACACTGTTGTGTCAAAGGCAAAATGGTGGGAAAAAGTGGCAATTAACTCAATGAGATGCAAACGAGAGGCATGGGGCGCATACGCACTTCTGACGATCCTTTTCACCTTCCCCTCGCATCATTTTAATCATGAATGTATGCAATCATTTTAGCTTTCTTTTCTCTCTCCAATCCTTGCATTCCTCTGCCTGTACTTTACCGCGTAAATGTTCATCTAAATTCGCATTTCAAAAACAAATATCTCTTTTATCCAAGCATAGCTTATTCAAGTTATAAGTTTTGGGTTAAAGCTCGTTAAATCGTCTTTTGTTTTATTTGTTCCCAATGAGATTTGAACCCAAAGTTTAATTTAAAAGCCTAAATCAACCGGCTATCTTGGGCACCGTCCGTCGCGAAAGATGTTGACGGTCGGCAAAAAAAATGAGAGAGAACAACAAAGTCAAGACCCCTCACTACAGTACAAAGTTATCACAAATTGCTGGTGGTTACTTTAACTGTTTTTATTCTTGAACTACTGCCTGAAGATTGATGCTGATCCTCGAACTCTCTCACGTTGATCTGCTTTCCGACATATCGATTGGCAGGCCAGACCTGTAGCCTGCATTTGTGTGATTTACGGCAAAACACACAAAATCGCCTCACCTGACTACAATTAATGATATTAAAACAAAAGTTAGCTGACGTCAGATTTCTAGGACAAAAAATGTTTGCCGTGGCGGGTTTATTATTGCCTATGAGTTTGCTTATATAATTATAAAAACTTTTACGCATGTTTTTATCCACCACTACGGTCATGCATGGAACAGCTTTTGTTGAGATCCGCTTTGGAATTTCAGTGTTTTTGGCTGAGCGGATTTCAACAACAAGCAATGCAACTCACAGAGACTATTTTTATGAAGTGTTTTTCTATGCACTCAAAAATGCATCTATTCAAGCAAAAAGTGGAAGTCGATATTACCTTGTCTAAATGAACTATGAATTAAAATATTTTGCAAGATTATAATACATTTACATGCAGCTGTTTCACCATCAGGGCATTTGGGACTAAACTCAGTAGTGCACCCAGCAAGAGGTTAAGAGGCTATACCCCCTTCTGCTAGCCAAAACGCTGGGCCTCAAGAAAAGGTAAATGACTGTATATAAAGACCTCAGCTACTTTGTCTCAAAAAGACCCTTGAGGGTTTTGTTGGTGATCTATAAAAAAAAATCTGGTTGCTGGCTTGTTCACGCTTGCTTCAGGTTTAAGTACTCAAAATGCCCTACATGTCTTCCACCAGTGAACAATAGCGCAAAGTCTATGCAAGCGTTACTCGCTTTTGATCAAACTGGTCACTGCTTCAAGTATTTAAGAATGTTGAAAACTTGTCGTAATATACGAGTTCTTAATTGCAGCGACAGGGTTAAATGTTTGGACAAATATACATTGGTTTCGGAAGTAAATTATGCCTGGTGTCAGGCGCCATTAAACGTCGGATTTTATGGCAAGTACAGGCGGTGGCTGGGTATTTTTTAAGCTGCTTCTTCTTGACAATGCAGTGCTTGCCGAAATGTTGCAACGTGCGACAACCAACAATGCTGTGAAGTTGGTTTCAAGAGGAATGATTGAAAGCAATGTGATCAGCGGCGTCACTTTGAGGTGCGGCTTTTCCTCTTTGACTCCACTTTAAAAAGTGACGCTCAGGTGTCTTGCCCCTCTCCCGAAAAGAATTAAAGCCTCAGCTCTGAAAATTTTGAGATAACGCTCTACGAGTACGGCAAACTGTAGAAACACCACTTAGAGAGGAACTAATGAGAACAAAGGTTTTCAAAAATATTGTTACATGCTTGCCAGTAAGTTGCAAGTCTTTGATAAAACCAAGGTTTTTACACTTTTTTAGAGGAATCGATGCCCATCCCCATTCCTCTAATAACGCAGTCCGGCCGATAATGTCCTCATCCATCGAAGAAAGTAACGCCTCTCTCTTGTGTTGATATTCAATGCTTTGAACAAAAAGAACGATGTTTGTCAGGTACCATTTCAAAAGAGGGTCATTCACCCTTTGCCCCATCACTACCCCTACCATCACACATTATCACGGCAGCTTGCGTCCTTATATTTCACAAAGCACATGATTGGTAAATAAAATGCCATGGGTCAGTGCCTATAAATCTAGATGATCGCATTTCCTGGTTTTTCGAAAAAGATTTTCTCCTATTTACAAATTAAAAGAAATCTCTTTATTAATCATCGATTAATTACGAAAGAGCTTGAAAGCCGAAACAGTTTAAAAGCTTACGACAGACGATCGCGGTATCTCAGAAACAAAATCTGTTAACACATTTAATTACTGATCACAGATTTTTGTCCAAAAACGACTTCTTGAAAAAAAATGATCGCTGGTATTGACCAAATATGGTAAAATAACAAATGGTAAAGATGTGGACGGTGTTGAGAATACTAAAGGGGAAGAAGAATGATAGCTATTAGCTTGGTTTGAGGTGATGAAGCGTACCGTAATTAAACATGACCGCACTTAGGAATATTCGGGATTTTTTCTTCCTCCTCTCCTGATAATGTGGATACTTTTGCCTTTTTAAAATTTGTGTCTTTCTGATCAGTGATAACTATTTCTAGGAAAATTCCTCACCACCAAATCAATCTCCTACCTCTTTAAATCTTAATTTACTGTTACTTCTACATAAATGGTGATTTTTTCTGGGTTGGAGCAAATGCGGTTGAAAAGATGGCTTGTGCTGTTGTATCAAACAAATTTTTGAAAAATTTGTATACTACGGAGGGGAGTGATAGCTTATTTCCTTTCAAAAGCGTCTGAAAACTGGGCAAGAGCCTTTTTCCGTTGCAACGAAACTACTTGTGAAAGAAGTGGACACAAATCTAAGTAAAAGTTTTTCCCAAAAATTTAGTTTTGGCTGCGCCAGTGAAAAATGAGGTACGACCCTCAACTGAGGTAGACGTGGTGGTCACATTTTGAGGATTTGAAGGTTTGGGCTTCGTTTGCACATAGCGGTTTTCGCAACCAGGTGTCAAATTTCTTACCAATATATAGGGCAGATTTTGAGACAGGTTTCGCCGCTTGACACAGAGAGCAAACAAAGCGACGTTTTCTTCGCACTGAGTATCAAGCAGCTAAACTTCGAGTCAAAACCTGCTCTAAATATCGGTAAGAAGTTTGATGCCGGATTGCGAAAATTGCTGTGTGCAAACGCAGTCTAAGTTTTCATAGAAATGCAGCCCCTTTTGCAACCAATTTATTTTTTCCAGAGTTTTGCTGCTATATCTGGTAGCCTACACACAATGACCCATGGTAGATTTTGTAACTGTAAAATGAGCTGGAAAGTGAAATAAATGGCGACAGAAAATTATCATTTTCTTTTAATTCTCTTCCATTGTGGGTTTGAATAACGCAATATCTTTTATAAAAGCTTAATCGTTGACTTTCTGTTTTTAGACAATTGCCTTGTGCTTCACAGTGGTCATCGCTCTTCCTTTTAAAAATTCCGCTGGACAAAATGTGAAGGCTTTAATTTGGATTTTGATGAAAAATGTTGTTTAATATTCTACTTGTTTGCAGTGATGCTCGCATTTTATTGCTTTTTGTTACGAAGAACGAGACCGAAAATAGAATCGTTGTAACAGGTGCCTTGCCTTGGTGCGAGTCATTTTTTACAACAGATTTTATGTCTTTGCAAACTGACTTCTCTGTTTGAACAACGTAAAAAATTAAACCCAGTTTGGTTAACATTTTAAAGTATTTGGAAGCTAAGTCTGAATCGAGCGGTTGGGTTATGACACGACTGAAGTTAGTTGGCAGCTTGGTTATCAGGCTCTTTATTCTGCACTGACTAAAACCTTTAACAGCTTTACGTAACATAACTTGTTTTCAGACCGGCATCAGAACTGCCAGTACTGCAGACACGGTGCGCAGTCGATGTGACATACTGCAGTCAATTTGCATATGTTACATTAGTTATTGTTTGTGTAGAAAGAAAACTTTCCTCTTTGCAAACGGCGCCTCACACACTATTACCAGAAGCATTGAAACCAAACTGGAAAAATTGCCGTAAAACGGTTTTTCAGAAGGATAGCGGCATAACAGTTACGCTGACAATGGTCACGCGACAAGTGTCGGCAACAGCATGGTAGTAAGCACTGCGTTCTCATTGCCGACACGCGTTTTTGTATTTTCATTTATTTTCTTATTTTTCTTTCATCTTTCAGACTGGCAAGGCAGCGACAGTGGCTTGAGCAATCGTTCAGAGCTGCTTTGGAGTTTACAAATTTCAACAGTCTACTTGAGTTGCGTGGTATTGCTCTCAACAAATTTACTGCTAGTTTTAACTCACCAAGAAGAGGAAATCTCAAGCACGTTTTTCAAGGCCACACCAAAACAGTTTTCAAAAGATTTGAACGCGTGGCTATTCGGTTATTGATCCCTCAAACCGGTGCTTCAATTCACTCGACCACACTGCTGTTTCTGGTTTTTCAAATAACAGCAATTAGCAATGACAAATGGCTAGGTGTCAAAACAAGAACTAGATGTTCGTTAAAATTTTGAAAATACTTAAATTCGTTTGGTCATGTGAAAGCTGGTAAGGATGGCTGCACTAAATATAGTTTCCCCTCAAGTGGAACAGTCGGTTGTTGTCGTTGTTTTCTGCACAGCGCAGTGTTGCTGCAGTGTTGCACGCGTTATCCAAATTAATTGACGCCCTAAGCGTAAGCGAACTGCTTAAAATTCAACGCCGTCGTCAGAATTGCAAGCAACATGAAAAAATGACGCAGTTAACGTTGACGCTAAGCAGCACAAATTAACTCCATGTTTAAAAAAATTTGAAACTTTTTTCAGTGAAATCATTACATCTCATTTCCTCGAAAAAGCATATACATTCTAAAAATATTTTTCTGTGAGCCTGCTCCGGTTTGCTGAAGCACTGGCAACAATGGTTTCTTGATAAGCAGTTGGCAAAGTACATGACGAAAATTATAAACTTACAATTATATCAACAACAAGAATATATTTAAGATGGAAAAGAAGCCAATTGCATATTTTTTGAAAAAAGTAGCTTTCCGCACTAACGATAGATATCAACTAAATAAGTGTCGCCGCTGCCTAACCAAGTGTCTCGTCGGCTTCTTTTTTGCTTCGGTAAGAAAAGCGTGGGCAGTCATTACAAGTATTGTCGTGTTGCCGATAAATCGGTTGCCCGTTTGTCGCAGATAGCACAGTGTCCACTATGTTCAATGCATCTCGGAACTCGCCAAGATGAGATCGGTTGGTTTTATTTGAGCTGAATGCATCGGTCTGTCTATCAGTTCACTATTAATTTATGCAAAATTTATGCAAAATTTTTCCTGCTACTCTGATTGGAATAGTTAAGCTGCCCACCCACCACGTCGTAAGAGGTGACATTGGGGCACTCGCCCTTGGCAATCTGCGGGTTGCATCAAAATTGAGGGACAACAAACCCGCAAAGTATATTTTAGGTCCTCATTAAGTTTTGTTTGTAGCTGCGCTATTGCTTCCGTTAACTTCTGGAAAAATGACCCCCACTTGCGTTTACGCGAGCAAAAAGTCAATGCAGTTAATTTGGTGGTGAAAACATGCAACACTGGCCACATGTGGTTAAATTGCAATGCAGCTGAGACATCTGGTGGCGCCAAAGTGCTTTGAATTCTGGAGTTGCCGTCCATTGTGTTTCGAACCTAATGTGGTTTTGCTTTTTGCAGATAGTTAGTCGTAATGGAAAAAGCATAAGAGTTGTATTTTCAAAAACTATTAAAATATATACCATTTTTGTTAAGCCTAGATTTTGTCAAAATCGATAGTTTTAGTGGGTCGAAGTTATCTTACCAAACAGTTATTTAAATTTAAAAACACTGAAGATTGGTAGTTAATTTTTTCTGCTATTAATCTGTAATGGAATTGTTGCTCAAATGTATTCAGTTGTCAATCATATTGTCTGAGGTAGTCCAAGTATCTGGAGTTACATTATTCCCAGGCAATAAACCCGGTGATTCGCTTGTAAAGGTATTCAAAAAAGATAAAACATTGGTAAGAAAACGAAGAGATATTTTTAAAAGGGATGTCGTCACCAGCTCCTGTTCTCTGCCAGAAGACTATCAGTCAAAACTAACTTCAAGTTTAAGTAAGGTGAGAACATGATCGTAAGTTGAGGAGAGGTTGCTAGGAGGGAATCAACAAAATGGAAAAATTTTAGTTCACTCACTAATATCTCGCTTTGGGAAAAAATTCACCGATTATGAAGCCAAACTTTTTTTTCCGGTCCAAAGCTTGTGAAGACCTGATCATTTTCCAGAAATACAGCTTCTGTGTGTCGAAGTCATTTTTGAAAAGTATTCCTGGCCAGACATCCGCTATTGGTCTTTATCCCCCCAGAAATCAAAAGACAAAGGCATTTTACCTTTTTTTGTTAGTGAAGCTGTGTAGTTTGAAAGTGGGTTGTGCGTGTGTTCTGTAGCTCATAAAAGATCTCGTCTCAAAAGGATGCTAGCAGGATTTAATACCCCCTATTCCTATCCAAACCAGGGACTCACAACCTGCGGCTGCGCTTATTTTCTTTGATTTATTTGAAGCTGATTAACATAAAAATGGTCTTCATCTTCGCACAAACAGAAAACATCTGAACTTGAACAACAATTTTGATAAAAAACAAACAGATTTAAATCGCGAAAATTGATCGAGAAAAAAGCTCTTTGCCTTTGCACGAAAAGAAAAATATTCAATTTTTCTTACTGCTTCTCAAATTGAAGCGAGGAGGCTTCTTCCCTCTCTCCAAACTAGCTACTCCACTATTTAAAAAACCTTTTTTGAAAAAACTACCCCAGCAAGACAAGTGTCTATCCCCCCTAAAAGTATGAAATGCTCCCGCATCCGACGCAACAGTTCTTTGATGCCAGATTTGCGTTGTGTAATTATTAGCCGTATTATGATTGTTTCAGCAATTCTTTCACAATGATTCTAATTCGGTATTGCTGGTGCTGTGGTCTGGTACCGATGGAGTTTTGCTTGTTTTGAGTACAATGGACTTGCTAATGCAATCCAACAACGGACCTTCTAAGTTATACAGAAGCACAAACAGAGAAAAGTAAGTTTGTATTAAGTCAAACGTAAACAGAGACAAGATCCCAAAACGTATATGTACAGTGATGGATTTAGAATGAGGCAAGTGAAGCAGCTCCCTCACCACCCCTCTTGTAGAAGAATAAGGGGCCCCCGTTTCCCTCGTCCCATACGTAATTTCATTTCCAAGTTGTAGAAATCTCAAAAAAAGGTCTTATCGGGTACTTGAGCAGTTGAGAAGCTCTTCATAAAACCTTAACTCACACTCCTAAAATTCTCAATTCATCACTGTACTGTATATGCGAAACCTTTCTATTGATAACCCACGCATTCCTCACAAAAAATTCTTATCAGTAATGGTGCCTATCCCCTTAATAAACTATGTACCAAACTTAGGATTTCAGTGCATTTACATTAATTTATTTGTACAAAATCGACAAAACAATTGTAGTCAAAGCCGTAACATACAATTTCAGGTACTAAATTTACCTGAAAAAGTAAAAATTATGAATTTGTTTGAGTTTTTCTTTTTAGCAGTGAATTACGTCTAAAAAATTTGGCCCCACAAGTTTTTCGTTTTTGCTTCCTCCCTTGAATCATTTTTCAGCACCATTGTTAGTTATTTGGAATCTTTTTTGTGTCTTTACAAGTTTTGTGTTACATCTCTTTGAAGCTATGCTTGATCTTTTTAAATGTACGTGCTGTAATGAGCAAATTAAAGTGTTTCATTCATTTTGCAAGGCACTTCGAAGACATATCCACGAATCTTCAAGGTGAAACCATTGGAAACGAAAATGGATTTCAGCATCATCCGACTTATACAAGCCTTGTATGTTAATATTTATGACCTAAAGAGTCTATGGAAGAATGCCAAGTCCCAAGAAAAAAGGGCGTAGCAGTTTACCAAGCTTGGTGGTTCAAGCTGACTAAAGATTAGCCAGCAGAGCATGAGCTCATGTTCATCAATGGAGAGAAAGTACTGATCACTTTAGGTTTCTTAAAATATTTTCCAGTTTTTGGGTCGACAAGACCGCATTGTTTAAAAAATTCTTTCATAGAGATGCTAAAATGCAGGTCTTCAGATCTTTAGAAAAAAAGCAAAAATTTCAAGTAAGCTAGATTTTGAACATGTAGGAGAGTTGGATAGATTACAATCTCTTAAATATGGTTATACAGGTCATTTTTGTGGGATTCAATCCGTTTTACAAAGAAGAACAATCCACCAATTTGTATATTACAAAAGATGCAGGTGCTACCTTTACAAAATCAGTCGCTCCTTTTCGATTGAGTAAATCGTTTAAATTCAACAAGATTTCGAAGTTAAGGTAACAGTTTGACTGCTCATCTAAATTTCAAAAATAAATTTTTATTGAGATTTGTCATAGTCTTGCTAGAATATTCAAAGTTTCAAGTATAGGCCATTTTTTTCTTTTTTGACATTCAATACCAACATTTTTTTGATATAGTTGGACAAAGTAAAAGAAAACTATATTAAATGAATAATTGGTTACAGAATATTTGTCAATCATGCCTTGAGCACCGCTTACTTAGAAAAATAGATGGGTAAAGGACTACTGGTGGCAATGATACAGGCTGCTAGTATGTAAATATATTGATGCTGATACTGTATTTAATAGCCGTAAGTACAAGTGTTCGCTAGTTTATACCAGTTTCTAGAAAAGTAGTCTTATTTTTTCTGTTGTCCCTGCTAGCAGTATGGAAGCAGTGACAAAAAAGGACCCCAGTACAGTGAAAGTAAAAGGTCCGCCGGCTTTGTAGCTATCATCACAGTAGTACAGCCTAGTTCCTCTGACGTAAAGAATGCTGAGAAGAGAGGTGGGTTGTGGTAGTTAGAGGTAGTAAAAAATCCTCATTTCCAATGAATCAAATCACTAAGTAGTGTATAGAATCTTGTGTTCTGACAGAGCCTAAACTTTGTCTCTTTCGGACAAAAATCCCTGCCATGTATGGAACGCACACACAACACACCTCTTGCTAAGCCATTTGTAGACGGTGGCGATTACTTTGTCCAACTTGCTTGTAGTGCTTAATGCTGGAAGGAACGTGAAGCAGCCTTGCAGTGTGCAAAACAGCGCCAGTGCAGTCATTAGCGTATTTAAGGGGACAAAAGGCTCTTGCTCCCCAAAACGTTTGCCCTTGTATTGAAAGGGGAAGTTTGAAAGTTAGGGGGCTATAAAAGGCACATTATGGTAAATTTTTTGCTTTTCTGTTGCTCTTTTTTTTGACAATAATGACCTTATTTGAAAATGAACTTGTGACAGGGACTCGGCATTAGTAAAAGCACTGGTCAAAAAAGAGGCATGCCCCAATTACTTCCATTAAATTTACTAGTGTATCTACATCCATTTTAGACTTCTAGCGCTCTCCAACTTTGTTTTGCATTTCTCTGATGACTTTGCCGTAAGCTGGACCACCATAGCGGAGTTTGTTTTCTTAGCGGATTGGGACCCTCTTAGCAGTGACGCAATCTACTACATTACTGATCCAATCCAAAAAACATCAGGTAATTGTTTACTTTTTTATCAAATTCTTTTAAAAAACTGGTAAAGAGCGATTAGCTCTCTATACTCTAAAACGGCAAGGCCTCCATTGGTTGCATCACCCAAAAGCTTAATTTTGCGACTAATTTTTCCAATGCTATTTTGTAATTAATTTTGTGTTTTTAATACGCTTGTCGTCTCGCATGTCCTAAACCATTTATTTTCGGTTGAGAATGCAAAAAGAGGTTTTTGAGGGTGTAAATTTCTCTACCAATTGTCGACTAAATTTACTTTACAATCTCAGTTATGTTGCATGTATGGTGCAAAAAAGTTTTCACGAAGGGAGAAACGATCGCTTAAAAGTGTTCTGAAGTGAAAAAGTGTTCTTCCTTTAGCCAAAATAGAAAATTGGTTGTCATTGTAGTAAGAGGCGCATTTTTCATTGTTGAGGAGGTGTTGCCCAATTGCCAAAGTACTGGTATGGTTGGATTGAAATAAGGCACGATCTGGTTGAGCTTGACTTCTTATTGCTTTTTCATTTATCTACCTTGGAAGCAACTTTAATCAAAATGCTTAAACCATAGCTTTGTCGCCAAAAAGAATTTGTCTACACACTAAATTACATTATTGATTCGGACTCGACGAAACGTTTGGTTGTCTGCCAATCAGAACGTCCCGACATTTTCACCAGTTTTATTCGCTATAAATGCCTCGCCATCAACGCCAGGCTTCATTCTAGCGGTAACTTCTGAAGAGAGCTAGACGAAAACGTTAAAGTTTTCACTTGTTCTTTGTAAAAGAGTACAATGAAATGGTCGATAACTAAAGCTTTTAGAGTACAATCTGAGAACCGCTGCACCAAACCTTTTTGCACTGGCACTGGTATAAAATGCTAAAGTATTCCGATGTTTAAACGGGAGCTTTCAAAAGCTGCAACATGCAAGCATAGTGCCCAAGAACACACCTTGGACCAACTGTACTCCAGCTAATTTTTTCTGGTCTGGCATGACTGATTGGTTAGTTTTAAACGACAATACAACCGAGAAGGTATTTAAGATTTTTACCAGCCCTTGCATCACTGGGATTGATTGGTGAATCTGTTACCTAGCATGTTGTTAAGCCGACGAGTATTGGATATCCACCAATGGCATTCCGCCTTTTATTGTGATAGGCCTAGGAGTTCCGTGATTGATTCGAAATA
Source organism: Trididemnum clinides (assembly GCA_963675345.1). Taxonomy (NCBI): domain Eukaryota; kingdom Metazoa; phylum Chordata; class Ascidiacea; order Aplousobranchia; family Didemnidae; genus Trididemnum; species Trididemnum clinides. Next base: position 12,474,738 of record OY776297.1, on the reverse strand, counting down.
GATTCCCGCTTTTCTCTTTTCCGATCATTTTGCATTTTCTTGCTTGATTGAGTTTGGGGTGTGAGCTGGTTTTCCACGTCACAATGTCCATCCATCACAAGGAGTAAAAACTGTAAACAAAAATTCTCTTGAACATTTTATCAGTGAGAAACAAACAATTCACTGAACAAAGATTATCAATAAAGTATGTGAGTTGGTTTAAACCAGCCGCTCTCAACCGGGAGTAAATTTAACTTACCCTGGGGGTAAATTAAATGAAACATAAATGTAACAAAGAATTGTCGCAGTTCCAAAGATTAACAAAACCTCAGATTTGTATTACACCCCACGTATAATGTTCTCGTATTTTGCTCTTTCTCAAGTGAAGAACTTTTTTGGAGATCAATTTTGATTTGAAGCTATTAATTTGCATTAAGCCATGTTACTGTTGGCTAGGATCCTTTTTCGGGGGAGAGCATTTTTTTGAAACCGAAATATCCGTGAATACTTACCTGCATTTTGAAAGGTGGCCTGCGGAATGAATTAAGTATAACAAAAATTATAGCCCGCTATTTTTAAAACAGATTAAAGATAAAAGTTGTAAATTATATCTTGAAAATTATCAAGAGATAAACGAAAGCAAAAAGATTGAAATCCTGAGATTTAAACCTTAGTACAGTTTAATAAAATTATCATGTTTTTAGCTTCAAATTCTAAGAAATTATATCGCTATGACGTGGTTACTAAGAAAGCGACGTTGCTGATTGGCAACGTTGATGGATTTGGAGTCGAAGATAGGTTTTTGTTTACGACAATTCAGCACCCGAAGGTAATATTTTTGAGTTTTTTTAACAATAAAGATTTTTATTAAATGTAGAATTTACTGCGCTCTAAGAGTTGTTTCACGTAACTCATGGACATCTCTTCTTCTGTCTGATGGTCAGCATAGTCTTTCACTTTGTTCAAACGAAGACGATATTGCCTAGAGGACTAGTAGGGGAAAGAGGAAAACCTGTTTTGGTCTAACTAATCTACACGTATGCATTTTGATCGAGTGGGGGATTGTCATCTACGGCTGCAATGGCTGAATGTTCGATCCTCACGACGACTTTCTTGTCGCGTCCTCAAAAAAGAGATCTTAAGGCAGATGACCCTGTTTGGTTGCATTACTTGCTATAGAAATGCATGGTGCCAGCATAAGCAGTGCAGATAACTCCGACGCTGGTTTGAACACAAGTTGTTTTATATCAGCCCAACAAGAGGTATTTCAGTGACCAGGAGCAGGAAATGGCTGAAAAATCCTACTCAACCCTCAGTCCCTTCCTTCTAAATCGGACAAACTATCGACAAGTTGACCATATTAAGAAAGTTCCTCCCAATTGATGGGAAACTCCATTAGTTTACTTTAGCCCGAACTTGTAAGGTAGTTCTGTGCTGCAAGATTTTAACTTTCGTTTTCAATTCCAAGCCTACCGCGTTTTTCTTTGTTGTCGTGCACTGGCAAAAGAAACCTCACATTTAACTCAGTTTTTTTGTAGTGCTTATGGCAGAAATACGTTCTGGCAGCTCTAAGGCACGTCTGACCACAAGTTGTTTTATGCTTCCCGGTACTTGTTAATAACCTTAAATCCTGTCGCGTGGTTGAAAGACAAAAATATACACTCTAACAGCAGTCTGCAAACGGTAATCAACCGCTCAAGGCCCGGAGAAACCGTTACCTGTAGCTCAAATAGCTCGAATGATTCAAACTAGCACAAGTGCAAGCACGCACGCTCGAAAGCCGTAGTCAAAGTGGACTTGCAATTAAGCTAACTGGCACTGCTTACGTCCAATTGATTGATTTTTTTTTTCAGAAGAACAACAGCCTTGTATTACAAGTATCCACTAATCAAGGGAGGACATTCAAATCTGCACAGGTTCCTGTCGTTAGCAAAAACCAATTTTATTCCGTTCTCGACATGAGTGAAGACATGATATTCATACATGTTGATATAGCTGGAGGTTGTAATGTGAACTTTTTGGATAATTTATAATATTTTGCCAACTGCTCACAGTCGTGAGAATCTTCCCGAGGATTACAATGTTTTATGTCTCCTACTTTTATTTTGTAATTCCGTTTTAAGCCTACCTTAGTGGTACGATTGCTAAACGTTTGAGAGTGAATTGTTGAATTTTTCAAATTGCTATGGTTACAGAATTGTTAAGACGGTTAGGGTGCCCTGAAATTCTTATTTTCGACCCTTAAAAACTGCGCAAAAGTAATTCCTTGCTGGTCTGTTTGTGGCTGAGCAAATTTTCATTAATTATAAATTTTTCAAATGGAATCTACAGTTGCAGTGGTTGGTTGGGAAGCTAATGAGCTTGACTACGAAAAAGAATACAAACTCTGACGTAAAATCACTTCCCATAGGCAATATCCTCTCCGTGGGCGCAGTTCAGAACCTCCACAATCAGAATGCAGCTTCATTAAATTGCACTCCGGATTGCTATTCACGGGGAGAGAGATACTCACGTTCTACTATGCTACCAATAATAAAGAGGCATATTTTGTGCTTAGAAAACCAGCAAGGAAACATTTACACTTCAGACAAAAATGGAATTGTTTATTCGTTGTCACTTGAACATCATTTGTTTGGAAATCTCGGCTTTAATGATTTTTACAAGGTAATGAGCTATTGCTGAACCACTAGGCTACCTTTCTGTAACTCAATTTTTGTCTTAATGCAACGATTTTTCTACGCTTTTGCCGGGTGACAATAGTGTTATGTTCATCTACCATGTTGCAAGAAGTAGCTACTGGCTACCCACCAAATGACAGTCCACAGGTGGTGGGTACACTTACCCTAAACCACCAATAAGCAAAGTTGTAGCACTTCATTGGCTGATAAAAATTTGCGCTGATATTTGAAAAAGTCAGAGAACTTTTCAGCTTTTGATAAATGCATTTGAAGTCTGTATGTCAGGCAGCCTGGTAGTAATTTTTCCTTTTCGACGCTTCACAATATGCGATTAACGTTTTCCAGATAACCGTTCGTCATAGCAAAAGACTCGAGCTGGTGAAATTTGTAAGGTAAAGAAGATTTCCAAAAATTTCTAGAGAGTAGAATACCTTTACCTACTCGGCCGTTGAGAGGAGGGCTTAGGGAGGTACCCACAGACCTGGGCCTGAGAATAATTTAGGACCCCACCGGTTTCCCCAAAAGAAAAGAACAAAAAACTCTTTTTGGAAAATGATTTTCAAAAAAGTAAGATATTGAAATTAAAAGCAGCCAGAAATAAGCCTTTCTTAAATAAAATTTATCTTCTTATGCCACTAGTTCTGAAGTGAAGAAGTCAGTACCGGCCTCGATCGGACTTTGAACCCCCCTGTTCAGCGGAAAGTATTTAAAAATAGGCCTAATTTTTGCGAAAGTTTAACATAGTTAAGCAATATGACTGCATCAAAGCCAGTAGCTTCTATTTGCCGACTAGCAATTGATGAAGCTCACTTTTTGATTAGCTGTGCCCACTTGCTTAGTCCACCTTGATGATGATAAAACTTTCTGTAGCCAATGCTACAAAAAAAGGTCACCGAATCAATTCATCCAGTGATAAGCCTAGTTTTACAGAAATAATATAAATTTGCATATATTACATATTTCCTTATTACTTGGATTTACCACTCGATTTTATAGCTTCCGATCTGTGTAAGAAGCAAGATTAAGAGCAGAGATTAAAAGCCGCATTCACACTAACCAGTTAAACAGCGGCCACTAGCTTGCGTATGACCAAAACTTGTTAGCGGTTAGGCTACCAATTTGTAAAACTGGTTCCAAAAAACAGCAGTACTTCTCAAATCGAACCATCTTGCTTCTTCTTGCGTAATTGGGCTTGCAATTGTCCTGGATGTTCTCTGTTATACTGCTGCTCTGTGTTATACTGCCCCTTCATGCAAAGGAAAAATAGCTTTATTTTCTTTTGAAAACTTCTCCTAAGCTCCTCCCTTTAGGTTTCTTCACTCCCAGGCGTATTCATAACATCACAAGTTTCTGCGAATGATAAAGTTCATTCCCGTATTACGTTCGATAAAGGGGGAACATGGCAGCCAATTACATCACCAAGTGGTAGCTCTTGCCCACCAACTGAAACCTCGGTGAGTTATATTGTGCCTAGTTGTTGAGGAGCAGCCCGTGACCAAGGATCAAACTCCAGTTCTACGCGTGGTTGATGTGCGTGTCGAAATAAGCTTGCTATTTTGCTTGTTTTTCACTTTCGCTATCATACTGAATCATTCCACTTTTGCCTTAAATGCAAAAGGTTCCTGGTTTAAACTTTAGACTGGTAATATCAAAGACTTCTTAGAATAGAGTTCATAGCTTCACTTCATGGCGATCAGTAGAAATAAAGTAGTAAAAGAAAAAAGCGGCGTGTTCGTTTGTTAGGCCCTTGGAAAGGGTGCTCGACAGAATTCTTTTACTTTAAAGTGGATGACTAATGAACAGTATACCCGCTGCAAAGGCTCGGTGGTGCTAAGGCTGCCCAACAGAGTATAAGGTCATTTTCATGACCAAAAAAGACTTTCGCTAATATTCAACTGCACCAAAACTTTGAGTAAAACTGATTTACAGCAGAAGAGGAACAAAACGAAAACCACAGGGGAGGAAAAACTTGTCTGTCGTTGTCGTTCTAGCATAAACCAGCTACTGTTGCCCGGGACGTTGAATGCGATAGTTTGCAGTGTTAACAAGATGTGATTGATCACATTAGGTCAGTTTTGCGCAGTTCCACATTTCATTCTTCACATATCCTACAACTGAGAGCTACGCAGAAGACTGATAAATAAAACTTTTAAGTTTGTGATATGACTCTATATGAATCGACAAAAGAATAGAACTTATATCCAACTGCGAATCAGAGTCTCTTTACATTGTTGCACCTGGGAAAGACATTTTCTTTCAAATTTTCTAAGGGTGTTTTTTTAGAAAAAACTAAGTTTACGTAATGTAGGAAGTTTGTTCTTTTAAAGATACATATAATGCGCTTCTGAACACATTGACGAGTTTCCAACAGCGAACTTTATTTCACAGTGCGACTTCCACATCCACAATTACTTCAGTTTGTTCGCTGGTGTGAATGTTCCGTCATTACCTTTGTCAAGCAGCAATGCTGTTGGATTGATACTTGCTCATGGGAACACAGGTGACAATGTTTGAGTAGACTAAGCATCGACATAATTGCTGGGCTTTAGTGATATGATTTTGTCTTTCGGTTAACGCCTTACATGAAAACCTTTATTATTAGACATTGACCAGAATTCAGATTCGCTCCTAAGCTGCCTGTATTTCTACAATAAGCCCCGGAGCAAAACAGAAAAACTGTCATAAAGTACCTTTCCCAAAGAAATTGCTGTTTTTCGCTTGAGATTTGGAACACAAATTGACCGCAATGCAATTGGGTATTAATTTTAAATAGTTTTTTGTACCAATTTTTTTAAAACTTGTCGCCTGCCTTTGCTTTGCTCTCCAATTCAGCAATGCAGGTCTTCTGATTAGACCTTACAATCAAAAACTTTTCTTCAGTCGTGTCCTTGATATATTTAAATACACAAATTTTAGGTGATGGGCTAAGATCTAGATCGGCTGACGTTTTTGTTAGTAACGATGGAGGATATACGTGGAGACAGCCGGAGCAGCTAAAGGGTCCTCATTATTATGGAATCGGGGATTCAGGTGGAATACTTTACGCCGTTCCGTCAAAAATGGAGCCCATCAATACCCTACTGTTAGTAAATAAAAAGCAATGTTATTTTACTTGTATTACACGAAATAGCTCTATTTAAAGTATGCCCACGACTATCCCCTGATTTTTGTCAGTATTTGATTATAGTATCAAGCGTTTACAAGTAAATAGATATCTCGCTTATGCGAGATTTAAATCTTGAGGTTCAGAACATGGTTGCTCCACCATGTTCGACAGTGACCAGAAGAATGAACAGCGCTGTGGTGTAGTGCTAAGAGCGCCAAACTTATGTTTTGACATCTTTAAACAAAGTTTGCTTCCAATCATCTTTGCACATGCTAATGGCTGTAGATTTCATTCTTATAAGGAGCGGATCTTGCATTATCGTTATGGCAGATCCAGGTTGCATAAATTACTATGAATGATAAAGTCACAAACGATGACTTCTACTAAAGCATAAACTTCAAAAATTTTGCGGGAGCCAATTTCCCTCAAGATCCCTCCCTGCCTAAAATGCTGTTTATGTCAGCATTACGCAACGTATTGTCAAGCACTTCCTCAACAATGCAGCAATGCTTTTCTGCTGACAGGCATTCAACTCATTCAAAGAAGCTCGTACAACAATAATTCGAAAGCTCCTCGGCAATATCAATAAATTTAAAGGCAACGACATCGATTGTTCGACCCAAGCAGGAAATCAAAAGATTTTGGTATCAGTCCTCGAATAGATTATGCCCTTGTGAAAAGTACCCTTCTGCAATTTTCTTTGCTTGATTGCAATATTTGTAACAGAGAGCCATTTTGCCAACAGTGCTGGCAAAGTTGTTTTGCGCACTGTAGTTTTTTAAAAGCGGGAAATATCAATGAGCACTTAGCCATAAACTGCAATATGAATACATGCACCAACTGCAACAATTCAAAGCATACTTGAATGTTCAGATTTTCTCTTGATGAAGGGCAGTGTTGGAGTCCTTATCAGTTTAGCGACATGAAGATGTTGGTTGTCGGTGTAAGTGCTGAACCTGGTGAAAAAGCCACTGATATATCGATTTGGGGCTGGAATAAAGGAGAGGATGAGGGCTGGCTGGTGATCACAATTGATTTCAAAGTCTTATTAGGAAGATTATGTAAGTACTGTTGTTGAAATATGAAGTGGCTAAAAATTACTTTCTTCTAAACAGCAACTTAATGGGTTTTGTTGAGGTGGTAGTGTTCTGTAGTCTGTGCGCAAGCTGTGGAGGCCCTTTGCACTATTTAATCATGACTGAATGAACTTGCTTGCTGAGCACCAAGCAAAAGATCTAGAAATGCCATTTTTAAAGTTTTTAATATGATTTGACAAGTAAATTAAACCGTTGTCTAACGACTGTGTAGCGGACGCTCTAACCATTACTTCACCGCACTTGTAGGTGATAAATTGTGCGTTCTTTCCCACTGGAAGTGCTTTGTTGTGAATTTTTCTGCGCGTAGCAGTTCTTGTGGTGAAAATGTTCAGTGCCAGTAATACAGTCAATTCCGAAATAAGTCTGACCACCAGTTTTGTAATCAATTACCGCCAATATATGACCAGGACCAAAGCACAGGCATGACGTCAAGCTTATAAGTTGTGCGGTTATTGCGGCTTTTATAACTGCATTAGCTTATAGTGCTTTAGAGCTAAGACATTTTTGATATCGCGAAGTAAAAATATATTCAGCTTCATTTTCCAGATTGGTAAATCTTATGCAACAGCTTTTAGTAGTTTTTGAAATGATTTAACTAGGGAATTAAATCCAAGTTTTTCACCAAGAAAAAATCTGGTCGATATTTTGCCAGGTAATGCAAAAGATTATACAACATGGCTGGCTCACGAGTCGAACTCTGCTGCGAGTACCGCAAACGGTTGCTTGCTGGGAGCACGACGGACATTTTTACGACGAAAGAAAGGTCCTGTGTGTCTAAACGCAAATCAGTTAATACCAACGGAACACGCTGATTCGTGCCCGTGCCAGAGATATGATTACCAGTGGTGAGTTGAATTGATCTAATCAAAGCAAAGCTGAAAGGGTATGCTTATCAACCGTGGAATCACAACGCCGGGAGATCATCTCCCTGTCAGATGAGGTAGCCTCGCGGTTCCTATCCAAGCGAACGCGGGCCCGCTCTCTACGCATCAATAGCTTTGGTACTTTGTCTCACTTTTTGACGGGTGGGTGTACGGTCGTGCTCGCTCCTTGAAATTTTCCACAATGAGGAAAAACTGGTGATATCAGAAGAAAATCACCTGACGTTATTATGATGACAGTGACATTTTTTACCCGGATGATATTCTGCCTACCTTGTGGTGACCGTATTATTTTGAGAAACCTTACGTGTGTGCCGTTTTCATTTTGACCCAATTTGACCTCCTTACCAGCTTAAGACAGGAGAAGTTCTTGGGGTCCAATATTTTTTAGCGAGTAATTAAGTTTAGTTATATATCAGATTTTCGTTGTGTTTGTATATTTTTCCTTTTCATCAATCACAGTGTTAAATTGGAATAAAAAGTAGCTTTATTAGTGTTCCATCCACAGATTAAGAGTTGTATTTTCAGTGTAGTTGTTGTAGTAGATCTTAACTGAAAAAAGTATTTCTTTTAATTTCCCAAAAACGGGAGAAATTCTCCCGAGGTTGGTGTTCGCGTGGCAAAAAAGGAGCGTTGGGGTTTCAGGGTTAAAATGCACAAAAAATTGAGCCTCAAGAGCAAGTTGGAGCTCTTCAAGAACTGCACAAAATAAACCCCTTCAGTTTTTGTATAACTAGTCGCACAGAAGTTTTAACTTGGCAAAAATAACACCCCGTTGTCCTAAACCTATTTTAAAAGCTTCTCCTATCAGCTTCATGCAAAAGTTCAAAAAACAAGACAATATAGATAAAGAAGCATTTAATTTTAACTCTATGTTTGGTGCAGCGATTACGGGTACGAAAATAACGAAGAAAATAAATGTGTTAAGTCTGCGAATGGATCACCCACACAGTTAGATATATGCGTCAATGGAAATGATGAAGAACTTGTGACTGAGGTAACGTTGCCGCATTGGTTGGGCGGAACCTACTCTAAAGCAAATTGAATCGGTCTATTTCGCTATGAGTCAAAGTGATCATAGGATTGTGCTAGAGATCACAATTAATACACATGGCATAGCTTGTTTTACCAATTCTCTAGAGAGAAAATTAGAAAAATTAGAACCAGACTCGGGCAAGCAAGAATATATTCTTTCGGTTTTTCAAGCACGCTAGTGCCCTTATACCTATGTCGGAGTTATCGATACTGCTGAAAGAGTGCAACTGCCGTGCCGTGCCTTTCCCAAAGGCTCGATTACGTAGCCTTTTTGAGTTTTGAACGCACAGTCAGTTCCGAGTTGAAAAGTACCCAAAGCCTCATGACCGTTTTGAGCGCAAGCACTGATGCATTGATCTGTCAAAACATGATGTAAATTTGGTATACTATAAACCAGCTTCTATCAAAACAAAATTGAATATCGTTTTGACACCTTTAACTCTTCCGTCATAGTACCGGCATCTTGATAGAGCTAACAGAAGGTAGCTTGTTAAGCAGTCAAAACGTTTGCAATTTTTACACTTATATTTATCGAAACAACTGTTATTTCTTCACCGCAACGTAGATTATTGTAGAAAGTAGGCAAATCACTTTAAGGTACAGTCAGCATAAATTGGCTTCAGATGGGATTCGAATACAGGATTTGAACCAGCCACCTTGGGGTGTAAACCAAGGTTTTTGGCTTGAAGAGGCGTTTTTCAGAAACTAACGTTTAAGCTTACTGAGTTTGCTTGATAAATTTCACGGTTGTGGATTTTCAGGGATACCGGAAAATTCCTGGAGATATATGCATTGGTGGGTTTTCCCCTCCAAGGACATTCGAAATACTGGAAAGGAAATGCGCCGAAGTATGATAAAGTATAAAAAAAGTCTTAGTAACAGTAACAGACTGGATAAAGAAGTATATGTAAACCCAAACTAATTCCTAAAAAAATAATTTAATTGGGGTTGATTGGAAAGTGATCCATGGAAAACCGAGATCCAATACTCGATTAAGATGTTAGCCTCAAGAAAAATCAGTCAATACTCAGCATTACAAAGCAGCATTAGCAAAAACTGAATTCAGGTGGGATTCGAACAAGATGTTTGAACAACATTTCATTCAAGTTAGTTGGTTATATATTCTTAGTAGCCAGCTTTACGATATTTATTCCATTATGCTACCAATAAATTAGATGATTTTTCAAACAAAGAAAGATCTTCGCCAACATTCTATCTCTAATTTCTGTGGCTTTTCTCTTAATCAATAATCCATTTATAAACAAAACAAATTTGTTGAAAAACAGAATATTTCGATATATGTAAGTGTTTTGGGTGGACAATTTGCTTTGCTTTCAATAAAAGAGGCATTTCCAAAGCGACAAAGATGCCAAACCTCTATCGTTACTTTGTCTGCAACCTTTCGATCTCAATACTAAAACCTGAACTTTTGACCTCTTTTCAACGGAGTCAGTCGATTCCGTGATACCCGAATCCATCTCCAAAACTTCAAGTTTTTTCTATGGCCTGCCGACCGTTGGGGAATTTTGCTGCCAACATTGTTTCTCCTCCGGTTCTTTTCGTTATTGCTCGCGTGTACACTTTCAATGATTGGTTGAGTAATTCAGTTCCGTACTTCACTCAACCTGGTGTATTTGGGATCTCCTCGGTTTTGTTGTTCTTTCGCCTGGCCGTGCGTGATTACATGTATCAATCTACCAGTATGTCTGATAGCATAACCAAACCACTGCATCACTCTCCAACGTACGTACAACTTGAATAAGTGGTTCATTTTTTCCACGCATGAAAAATACCAAGACCTCAATAAAATATTTGAAAAATTTTCCATATTTGGAAAGTATGAACCTTGTTGGTGTCATTCAAGACTCTATAAATATCTAAATACAACTCGCAATATTCATTTATTAACTGAAAACTTTTTTGAGGGGAGTTGGTAAAGTGACCACTAAAGGAGGATCACTCGGCGCTGACTTATCCTTGATGACGCCAGGGACTATCGTTATTGACATTTTGCAGACGATTGAACCTAACTTTCATGGCGGAATTTTTATACCACAGCAAAATAATTCCCCCGTTTCAAATGGTGGCAATGGTGGGGTGATCGCAGCTGTAGTCATCGTAGTGTTACTTTTCGCAGCTCTTCTAGGCATCCTGGCATATCGCAAGCTTCCAATGTAAGTTAAACAATAATAGAGCCAATAAAACTGGAACTTTTATCTTATTTATGTTGCATGTCTTCTGTATCTAACAATAAACATGGTATAAGTTACATGAGGCAGAGATATGGTATTTCTTTTCAGTAGGTCAAGTATGTGTCATTCAAACTATGCCTTTGCTGAGTTTTGACCTAAATTTTTAGTCCAAGTCGTTTTTAGAAACAAATTTTCTCGAAGTTGTGAATCGTCGGCAAATTTTACGGATGAATATGTATTCATTTTCCTATAACTAACTTCAAGTTCTGGGATCTGGGTCCAGCCTCACTCCTCTTTTTTAAAGTTATTTAAACTCTCTCTCTCTCTCTCCGTTCTGGCTTTATTCACATTTATATATGGGGTCGCCGGTGGCTTAATTTTCGATTTGGGATCGCCACAGATGTAATCTGCACTTTCTGCCATTTTGTTTTTACGGTTGGATGCCCTTCCTGCCACCAACCTTCTTTTCGGAGGGATAACTAGGCTACCTATCTTCCACTTGCCTGCTTGTTCTCCACAACCTCCCTTTAAAATGCCGAGCGCCCAGCCGGGAAGCTCTGGATACCATTGTTTAAAGTCTATTGGCATGACTTGACAAGAAGAATGAACTCCAGGTCCACCGACTGCGATGCGTGCGCTCTAACCACTACACCATTGCGTCAGCTTATTCATTATTTAAACTATTATTTTTTTAAAAAGCTGGCAGGTGTCGACAAGGCGCAATGTTTTAAAAATAGGTGTGGTGTTAGAAGCTTTCAGATGGTTTGCTCCCTTGCAGGTGACGAAGAGCCTCTCGCTTCCATTGAAAGTTGCTTAAAAATTTTTTCTAGGTGGTGGCCTTCCGGGTACACGTCGCTACCAACCGATGACAATGCTCATCCTTCAACTGGCTATGATTCTTTGACGGAGGAAGGAGATGCAGAGTTGATCGACACCAGTTCGATCACCCAGCCATCAGTATCGTATCACGACAATTCAGACGAAGTAAGTCTTGCTTTATCTTGAACTCGACAAGAGTGTAAGGAAGTTTGTTTTATTTTGTTGAAAATACTCTCAGCAAGCTTGTGTTTTTGGTCAAAAAAGAAGAAACAGACATACCCCAGACTACTCACAAATACTCTCGTATACTTGTAAACATCAGAGTAAGCTTGTAAACTTCGGTGCACCATTTATGTTCCGACATACCCTTGTATAATCTAGCTTACACTTGTATGCTTTGGCTTACGTTTGTACAATGAGAAAGTGATTTCTACACAAAATCAAGTCGCAAATATTAATATATGAAATTGCGCGATCAGCTTTCCAGTTTGTTGCCACTATCTTCTAGGCGAGTGAGCGACCCAATCATTGTTTGATCTCAAAGCTCATGATCTACATGAAAAGCCCGTGGGTTTAGTAGTAACGTCATGCGTCTTTTAAACCATGTTTTACTGAATTAGATTGGTAAAGTTGCTCGCTCAGCATGTGGTAAGAGGAGACAATTACTTTCATCAAATGAGAGTCGCCTTATTGCATTCACGGCTGACTGTAAATAAACCGCCGCTTTCCTCTGTTCTGATTTTGCGTAGATTCGCGTGCGAACCAAGATAACTGCTTTATGCCATGCCTCTAGGCCAGGGAAGAGAGGGGTGAAGGCATGTGCGCAGATTGTGCCAGTCCAGTTGATTGAGCCAGTAAACTACGTTAGGCAAACGCAATCCCAATTAGCGCACGTTTGATGGGACTGAAAGTAGTTTACATGTATTTTTTTGCGTTTGCTATTGGATTCTTGTAACCACAGGACATGTTGCGACCATGATGAGCAAATTCTATTTGACCATAAGCAGACGTATCACCGAGTAGACCACTATTTCCCCACCAGGGAGGCTGACCTCGCCAGGAAAGGCAGAATCAGATTTTATGGAAGAAAAAAAAAGACTTGCAGAAAAACTGCTTTCAAAACGAAAAGACTTTTACGTTTATTTTGGAAGAAAAAAGGAAAAATTATTACTTCCAGAAAGTTGATCCCTCGAAAAAGTAGTTTAATTTTTGCTATTTACATTTGTTTTCTGGTAAAGATAGTGAATGTATACAGTGATGGCTATCAAAAGTGGGAGGAACAGGTTCTATCTGAAAAAAGTTGATAAATGTTTCCACAAAACAAGGCAAAGACCTTTTTTGGATATCAAAGTTTTCAAAATAAAAAATCACGCCTAAATATTTTTAACCGGCTAAATCACACCTTTAAATGTAGATCAGGTGAAGAATAACTGCAGGCTGGGCGGTGGAGTAATAAAAGGTTGGAAAACACTGATGTAGACCAAAAGCTGAGCACGCTGCCATGCAATGGGGACCAACTGTTAAAAAATGATGTTTTGCCGTTTGTCAAGTTAAACTTTTTTTTGGGAGATCAACTTCAACAATTTCAAAAACACGATTTTTTCACCCTTTCTAAAGTTTAAAATTTTTGTGTCAAAAATCAACATCATCAAATCATATTTTGCTTATCAGCTGTAAAATTCCAAATTAGCATGTTTCCTAACTGTAAGTGCGTCATATTAGTATGTTCTGAGATTATGCCCTTGAAAATTAGCACTAATCGTAAAAATAAACACAAAATTGTGACTGACTACATGGCTTTTTTCATTCTCCATGCGCAATACTTCTATTGCTGTGCATCACGTTGAAGGTATGCGAACGCCATAAACAAGGTCTGAGGTATGATTCGACAAGTGAATTGAACCTAGGCTTTCCGACTGCAAAGCGGATGCTCTAATCACTACAGCAAACAAGCGAAGACTTACATTACTTAGAGCTGTTGGTAATGCATAGTGGTGTACGGTAGCTTAAAAAGCATAGCTATAAGCGTTTTGCTTCCTGCTTCAGTACATTGTTTTGCTGTCTGTGTATTGTTCTACAATCGTAGCTGTGTACGTCAGTCAATCGTTAAAGCGGAATTGTGTTACCATATGTACTCAATGTACCAATGTATTTACTGTTGCCCTACTATGCTTTCTGTTGCTTCATCAATCTCAACTTTCACCCAGGCCGGACCGTCCCCTACCTCCCCAGTTATCCACCGACTGCGAAACTGTCGTTCAAGCCACAACTTCATCGCACCTGCATAGAGATACATGAATCACTGTAGTTTTGCATCTCGATGCTGGCACGACGGTGTTGTGGTTGGAACGTTCACCTCGCAGTCAGTTGATAGGTATGAGTTCAATTCCCATAGTCGAGTCATGCCAAAGACTTTAAAAATGGTATTCCCAAATCCTTGCTTGATCCTCAGCAATAGGAGTGATGTGGTGAGTCAAATATGAAACTGAAATCACTTAGTCATGATTGAAAAAATTGCAAACGCCATCAATAGCCTGAGCATGCAGACAATGTTGACGTCGCTTACAATTAAAACTAGATTTCAAATTGCGGTTCCAGTGCTAGAAAAAGCTAACTTCTATTCTTAACAAAGATATTGGAAGTTCACTTTATGATCTTGCTGGGCTTGTTCAATTTATGTAACTAGCCGCTACTATTAATTCGTTGCCACAAGATTTAAAAGTCTGTGTTTGTTATTTAAAGTGATATAAAGATTTTGTCAGTGCTTTATTTTACAGTCGCTGGCAATTATCGGTCATCAACTGCATTGATAAAACCTGATAGGTCGAAACAGGGTGCACGGTCTGCAGTTACGCCCTATAAAGTAAATCGTTGGCCTTTTGTTTCAATTCACATGGCTATTTATAGTATAAAGATATTGTTATCTTTTCACAAAAAAGATTTTAAATTTTAAATTCGTGATAGGGAAAACGTTCAAGGTCTTCAGACATCTGAATCGAAAACTGAACATTCTCCAGGCTTTAGGGATATGGATTTGTTGAGCTCACTGTGTTCTTTTATAAATACGATCTAGCTGCCCTGTGAGACCTAAGGGTAAAGACAACTTTATCATTTTATATTTTTTAGGACCTTATTGTATCATGAAGCTTACAAAGAAACTTTACAGTGCCTGTTATCTTCTGTGGGGTTCCGTTTGTAAAGTAGGTGGTAAGCAAAATTTCGTGTTCAAAACCTATCAAACTGCACCGCTAACAAAAACTTTATTCCTTCTCCGGGAGTGCAACGAAAACTTATTTCCTTTACCAAAACATATCAACTTGCAACGAAGATATCTCTACGCCGAAGCATATCACATTGCAACGAAAACTGTATTTCTTGGCTACAACAAATCATACTAAAGCGAAAACATGGTGAAGCATCGTTTGTAAATAGGGCTACTTGTAAGACACAATTGGAAATGTTCATGATTATTCAAAAGCGGCGGGATTCGGTTTACTGTTGAAACTACAGCGAATCAAATCCCTTTGCTTCCGAATAATTTTGAAAGCTTACCAACGTGCTTTACAAGTAGCACTTGTGGGGAACTCTTTAAAAAAGCCTTTTGGAAACACTTAAACAATGAACGAATTAGAGCTTACTTGTGACAAAATTTTATGATTCACAGCCAACGCGTTCGGTTCCCACCCTCCACCTCAAACCGAATTGTGCAATCAACAAGCAAAATGATGATCAAAGAACGATTTTTATTAAAATCATTAGCACGCAATAAGCAATATGATAATCAATAACAACTAGCCCGTATAGCGTATTTAAGTACAGAATTGATTTTCGCCTAACAATTTGCCACAACAATTAAGCAAAACCAAACTGATTTCACACGTTTTTTATTCTTCTGAAGGCTAAATCAGGAAGTTTTTTTAACGAGAGTCAACGACGCTAGCTGTGCAGCTATTAATTAGAACTATAATATCAATGCACAATTTTTGAGTTCGCTAATTTGCATCCGATTTCAACTTGGTGAAGCAAAACTGACTGCTTCATGCAATGGATGATATGCATCGTGCATGAAACGTAATCACCGCTGCAAACGTGGCAGGCTAGAGAGGTTGCCATAGGCCTTGCAGCAATCGCACTAAACAAAGCGTGCGTTGCATTGTTTAGTGGTAAGAACAAATTAAATGCATGGACAGCAGAGGGCAGCAGTAAGCCAAAAAGAAGTTACTTCAAGTCCTTAACAATACCTTTTAGTATTGCTTCACAAATGACTTTTACTGTTTTCACTTTGTTACAATATGTCTTTCTAGAGTAAAAACGTTTTTGTTGCGGTATGATATGTCTTCGCGAAAGAATAAAGATGATGAGGTGTGATATCTTTTAAATACTACCAAATTTTGCTTGCCATCATAGTCTACAAATGGCACCACATAATCTTCAGCATTTCATACTATGCAGTAAATATATTTGTGTTTTTTTCATGCCATATCCTGACAGATTTCGTCAAGATTTTCTATAGACTTCTTACAATACTTGTCATTTAGCACACGTCATTACAGCAAAACAACTATTTTTGTGCCACAGAATCCTGATTCAGTCGAATCACAACAGTAAAGGGTGGTGGGTAAAGGATTTTAGCGGCCTGAGGCAAGAATTTATGAGGGCCCCCTAATTTCACAAGTTCTCGATGAAGATCTTTTTTATTTTTTGGAGATTACTACTATTTTGAAGGGCAAAACAAATTAGGATGCAGATTTATCTTCGGGAATCAAAAATTTAGCACCAAAATTTTGGGCATGTCTGGAAAGAAGGCCCATTATTCTCCCAAAGTGAAAGCCCCGAGGCAGCTCCCTCTCCTGCATCACCCTAAATCCACCACTGACGGTAAACACATAATTTATTCTAAACTGCAGCTGCACCAGAAGCCCAAGTAGAACATTTATATTCATGCATGACAAGGTGACCTCCTTCAAAAGCCCTGGCGATCTGGCCCAGAGAAACTATTTCAGAAGGCAAAATTTTGAAGATTTATCCTTAAAATAAAAGATCCAACACTAATTGCCAGCTGGTAAACATTAAAAGGCAACCTTTTTTTTAATTGAGGAGACGCTTTTTGAGTTTGCCTCCAATGTAGCAAAAACTATATTGACGTCACTGCTGAACCAAGTGTTTTCTACAGCTTACAGTAGCCTAAGCTAGAAGCTATTACTGATCAGCCTGTTTAGCGTTATGTCCAATGTTTTGGAAGTGATCATAATTGATTTGTATCTCACATAAGTGCATCAAGAAATGAAATAATTGGGTCTACCTCTCTGTTCTATAACTCTCAGCATGTTAAAAATAATGCTGCTAAGTGATATCCGAACCCCAGTCTACACCAACCCTCGAACAATGGTCATGGTTTAGTCATGCGTGACAGTGCTCGTACACCTGACCATTGTTCAATGATTGATGTAAACATGGGTTTGAATACCACTTCCTTCATTGCTTTTGCATGCTGAGGTAGAACCAATTGTTTTAATTCCTTAATACATTAATACGAAGTGTTTTGTGCATGACTCTATCGGTAAATTACGAATAAAATCCAGACTTCAGTAACAGTTTGTGCTGGCTAGATAAGCCTACTTCTAAAAACTACATTCGTATGTGTGCTTTACGGGTTAGATTTGCGAACCTGCTCACCCAGCATGTTGTACGAGACAACTTTCGGCGCTCCTGACAGTTCTTCTTGCTGGTGGTGGGTTTAGAATGTAATTGTATTGATGGTAAGCTGTCGCTTTTCCGATGCCGGATCTGGGATAAGTTTGCGGGGTGGATCGGTACCTCAAAGTCTAAAGAAAATTAGAGAGAACAGTGAACACAAAACAAAAACCATTGAATTATAGTGTGGGAACTAAGAGCTTCTACCTGCCCAGTTCAGCTAGCGCAACATAGAACTGATGAGGAAACCCACTTCGCGAGTGGGAGCTTGGTGAGCTACGTAATGAAAAAAGACTCCAACAGACATGTTGATAACATTTTTATTAGTGAAAAGAAATCACAAAAAGGTCAAAAAATAGTCTACGCGACTGCAAGGCGAATATTTACAAAAATCAAAACACAACTTTAATGGCTTTAGTAAACACACACGCTCAAAACCGCCAAGACCACTTGCACGCTTCGCAAAGAGTACGCTCGACTTTACCCGGCGTGCGCTTTGGAGCATGCCAATGAAATAAACTATACAGATCACAACAAGCAAAATAGATACTGATCTGTGGCTGAAGAGTTAGTACGAGAATATCATCGTATAAAACTTATTCCAACACCCATGGGTCAACACCACATCTCACTTCATGGCCGCTTGGTGGCGGTCGGGAATTGTAATTTCAGTAAGATTTTGGCAGATAAAAATCGAGTCATTTACAATATCATCAAAAAGTATAAAGAAAATAAATACGCTCTGCAAAGTCTCCTTGACACAACGAGAAGATCCGGAAGCAGTTTGCCAACGCACCAATTCTCTGGTTACTGATTACTCACGTGTGGTTTTTAGGACGATGGTTGCTCAACTGCAGGGGATTCTTCCTGTAAAATGTAGTTTGTTTCATATAGAAGCTAAACCACTGGTATCAATCTGCAAGCGCAGCTGTAATTTAAAGACCTTTGTTGCACCGGTAAACTTTTGGTTTGAAAGCAAGTGGATAGCGGTAGACATACATTATACCAGCAGATCACAGCCTGTTCCGGTAAAGCTGGAAAAAAAATTACACCAGCAGGTCACAGCCTGTCCCGGTAAAGCTGGAAAAAACGACTTTTGTTGTATCGGTACAAACTTTCGGTTCGAAAGCAATTGCATAACGGTGGGCGTACATTGAACCAGCACCACAGCCTGCATCGGTAAACTAGAAGTGTGGAAAAAAAAGAGACAAATAACAAATATAAATAATTAGTGACAATGATGGTACGCATCCATCAATGAAATGATAGCTGGCTGAGAAAGAGTCGATTTTACGTCATTTTTTGCTCGTTTCGTAGGCTCGTTCATTCAATGCACGTCTACCACTACACTCACGCTTTCAAACCAGACTTTTTGCTGAGCATTGTAGCACATCAGCAATCATTACTACATCACGGCGGCTACTACAGTACACCAAACAGGACTTCACTTGGTTGGCGCACATAACTAGCCGTGCAGCATTCTGCTGATAAAACATGAACGAGACCGGATTCCACACAGCTGAAGCAAAAATGTAACCGGAACAGCAGAGGACTGACTAAACTACTAGCTTGATTTCGCACTAGTTCTTAACTTTTAAAAACTTTACAGCATCTCCACCTTTTCTATTTTGGACATACTTTTGAAGCTACTTGTTCTTCAGTCTTGTGCTCTTCCGTTTCCGCTTCTTTTGGAGCTTGCTCTTCTGCAGGAGCTTCGGCTTGCACCTTCGGAGCAGGATCCTCTTGTTCTGTTTTTTCTTCGACCTAGTTTGGTGGAGAAAAAAACGCTTTAACGCATTGATAACAAGCTCAAGAGCAAACTCGGCATCAACACAATCTATACTTTGCATGCAAGTAGGTTTACATTAACGGGACAAACCATCTTTACCTCCTCCTCTTTTTCATTAGGCTCTGCACTTTCTTCAGCAGCAGGCGCCTCTATGACAGCAGTAGGATCTAAAAACAGGATGCAATATCAAATTTTTACCAGAAATGCATTCACAACAACGTTGGTGGTCTTAGTACAGAACTTTTTAATTCTTTCGCCAAAGCTTTTTGGACGCGCTTACGTCCGTAATCGCATCGTCAGAAACGGACAGTTCTAGAGACTTTATTATATAGCTCTTTTTATCAACTGTGATACCTCTACCAAAAAGGGCGTCGTAGTAAGAAACTGCTGGTCGAAACAGCTTTTGAGCTATTACAAACATAAGGTCTTTTATTGAAAGCAACTTAAATGCAGGCGCTGAACATGACATCTGCATCCTAAAATTAGCGCAATAAGATAAGCTACAGTCTTTTATCCAACAACATCAGTCCAGCAAAAATTGGGCGTTTTTTGAAGATACGAGTTGTTACAGAGACAAAAAATCCATTTGCTTTTTTAAGCATTAAAACCTACGCGACCGCAAAAATCGCAAGCATTTTTTCACTTTAAACAACACTTGGCTTGTTTCTGCGTTATTTCTTTTTCTTCTACGCCCATGAAGCAATGCCAAGAATTTTGTTGCTAACAAATGCCCCAGGGAGGCTCGCACAACGGGCTAAGATGATAGGCAATAATTGCAGCCACCTTCAAATATCAGGTTGCTAAGCTTAGAAAAGAACTATCATGTGCTGCGACTATTGTCAACTTAATGACTTTCCATACGATTGCACAAAACCAGTGCGACGTAAAAATGCGTACTACTGACGAGTAACGAAACGCCTATGACATCACAACTGCTTTGAGCAACAAATTTGTCTGATATAATCCAGTCATTCAGCTAGACAGCAGCACAACGATGATTTACGGTTTACAGCCGGACGCTCTCGCCTAGCGCTTCCTCTTCTTTAAAACAATCGCGTTCTGATGTTTTAAACCCGTTTAGCATCAGCGCTTAGAAGCAGGGGATTTGCAAAAATGCTTTTTAAGTTTTTAACGTCTTTTTACCTCGAAATAGGCTCTAAGGTGGAGCCATTTTTTAATCATACCCATTAGCTTCAACTTTTATTTTGCTTTATTTCCACATAGGTTCAAAACGCCAAGATTAGATGAACATAGAAAGATAAATGCGCTTTCAAAAAGAAATGATTTAACTGATCCCAGCAACTATTGTATGCAAAAGCTTGTCAGCTGAGCCTTTTATTTCGGCAGATAATGAATTTGGAGCAACGTTACCTTGGTTTTTGATAACGCTACCCCCATGATTTATAACTGATATTACAGCAATCAAGTTCATCCTTGCATTGGGAAATATGGTAAATCTGCTTTACTCGGCACGTTATGGAGGCGATTTTCGGGTACCCATTTATAACAGATTTGTTGGTGGGGCAACCAGAGAAACGACTGGTTAGAAACGGACTGCCGACGGTAAAACCAGAATTTACAGTTTCAAACCGAACCTCCGTCCCACAACATGGGATGTAACTTTTTTTATTTATTTTCAAAGGACGTAAACCACTTATAGATTCAGAAGGCATTGATACAGATACATCCACAAGGAATTGCGGGAGGTCGTTTGCCCCCTCTCGAAAAAACTTTTAGGTTTTACCTTTATCAGCAGCTGCTTCTTCAACTTGGTCGATTTCTTTATTCGCTGCCGTTTCCTCATCTTGTTTATCTTCAGCTTTGTCCTGAAATGGCGTTAATATTGCTGTTGAAAAGAGCTGTTGGTACAGAGTTTGCGTACTGAACTATTAAAAATCTTACGCTTAGACCCACATAAGGAACTGCTGTGCTGGGCTACTGCTGTAATAGTTCTTCTGCCCAAAGTAGTGACACCAAGCAAAACACAACGCCTGTAACGCCTTTCCAAAAGACAAAACACGAATAAGTTTTCGTCCACCAGAAAACATTTACAGGTACCGGTATATCCCAAACCAGTACTCTAGTTAAGAGCAGTACCAGTACGGTACTTTTCTACCACAGTAGTGCGTGGTTTGAAACCGTAGTGCAAGCTTGAAAGTAAACGAAGGCTTCTTTCTGATATGCTGCATGCTAATTTAACTGCTTTAGGCTACTTCGCTGCAAACCTCAGTTGTAGTTTCAGCGGCTGCCTCTTGTTGGCTTTCTACTTCTGCTGGCTTTGCTTCTGGTTTTTCTTGCTTTTCTTCATCTTGAACCGATTCTTCTGTAGCTGCTTGCTTCTCATCCTACGAAAGTTAAATCTGATAATTTTATAAATTTAAAGCTGTTTAAAACGGATTAAATCAAAGTGAAATTACTTTAAGATCATTTTTGACTAATCTGCTTACAAGGCAATATTATTCAGGGGGGCGGGATCATGGTCACGCCCTTAAATCACGCAACAAAAAGTTTTAAAAGGCTGGGAATTCTGCTTCAACGACGTTTCCGATTTTCGAAGCAACTTCGATCCACCACTTACAAATGGCGGTCTGGTGCCATGCCAAGAAACTTGTGGAAGACTTGTGCTGGAGTTGAACGGATTACTGGACCATGTCCCAGCATAAACGAAGTCTACTTTATTACAATGATTCAAACTTAAAGTAACAAACTTTGAGGAAAGTGGGCTTTCTTGGGATCGTTTCAATTTGGTTTTGAAACGCTCGAGTGATCATCAACAGCGATTAACATAGTTTTGTGATTACAAGCAAACCACCATTTCCAGCAACGAGCGAAAAGTTAGCATATTTGGCAACCAATTCTGCTAGTACCGAGTAATTAAAATTGCTTTTTGTTGTAGCTATAGTTTTTGCAGTTTTGCAGATCGACGCAAAAGGTGATGTAACCCAATCAGTAGCACTTAACGCAATAAGAGAATTTATGAAATTTCACAAATGTCCGGGTAAAAAATTTTTGCGGGTTTCAAAATGAAGCAACGTTTGACTGATTGCAGTTTTGTTTGGTCTGAAATGACTTCACAAAAATGAGCAATTGCATTAGAATTCAATCACAAACACACAGATACCGTGAAGCAATGAGTGCAAAACAGTTAGTGCCTAAACTCTTTCAACAAACAACTGCGTTTTGCCAAGGCCGCCGGATTTGCTGTGGCGATACAGGATGGTCTCAAAACAAACATTAGTTACGTTATTATTGAAATGGCATTTATGTTCCCAAAGATATCGACACATGCCTGAGTACAGAAATAGCTATTACGTCGAATATGCTTCTTTAAAAACCAGCATTACTTCATTTACAAATTTACAACGTTTTGTGAGGTTGGGTAAAATATAGGATGAACTGAATCGCATTTCCGATCCAGAAATATACGGTTCGCGAAGCTTTCCGGTTTCAGATCGACAAATGGACGAGGGCGACTGTTCACCAACTATTTTGCGCAAATGAAGATACAAAGAATCAAACAACCCTTTCCACCCAGTTTAAATCCCCTCGGTAGCTGCCAGCAATGTGCGTTTCATTCTAGAACCAAGAAATAGTGAGAAAACATAAAATGTTTCTTGCCAAGTGCAAAACAAAGTAAAAGCCATATGCAGGCATTTAACTCGACAGACTACAAAGCCTGCCTGTACTATAACGGTTAAGCACATTTCATGATACAACTTGCAAGCACGCAGTAGAAAAGCGACTTCTCACGATTTTCACTTTCCATTCCCATTACAGGTGAAGACCTTTTTAGAGGGTCCTTTTATGCGCCTTAAAATAAAGCGCTTATTTATATCGATAAAAATAAGCGCTTTATTTTCAGACAGGGTCCTTAAAAATAAGCACATCTTAAAAATAAGCACCAATTGGTAGCCCTGGCCATTAATGGTAGTTTGCCTCAGTGAGGCTGCCACCCAGTATTTTGTTGCTTCCCCACCTTGATCTTAATCGGGTACGAGGTGCGAGCCTGGCTAACAGTTTCATGCCGTGCCTGCGTCCCAATGAAGAGAGTTGAGCACCACCAAAACGCCACGAAAGAAATTTAGAAATGCAACCTTAGCAATCGCTAGCTTGGTATATTTACTTTGATTGACAGCTACTCAAAAGCAAAATCAGCGAACCAACACCGCCTCTAAAGCCTGGTGAACAAGTGCAGTCGCGACAGACGACCACCATTACTTCAAACCAGCTCGGTAAGACCGAAGTACAAGTTTAATCGCTGTGTACAGGGTGTATCACAAAGATATTCACCCCCCCTACAGCCAAACTGGTAATAGGTATGACCAAACTATATAGCACATTGTGAAGCTTATGTTGTTAGAAATTAATGTACATTTTCATTTTTTTCCAGATACTTAATAATTATGGCTTTTGCTGATAATGAAAAAATTAGGTATGTTGATAGAATTTTAAGTATTGGTCTCAGAATCGCTAGTGAGCAAAAACCAGGTTCATCACCAGATTTAAATGCAACTGAAAACTTGGGAGCTATTCTGAAAAAACATGTTGAAGATAGAATTTTAAAGATTCCTAGCATGGAAAGAAATTCAGTGGAAACCTTAAAGACTATTATTTCAGAAGAACTAATTAAAATAAAAGAGGAACCTGAAATCTTTGCTAATCTTCTTAAATCGTATCCTGCAAGATTAGATGCTGTTAGAAAAAACCATGGTGGTCATACTGATTACTAGTTAGGATTGATTTAATGTACGGAATAAATTTCTATTTTAATATAATTTATAACAATATTTTTGTTTTTTTCCTAGTCCTTTTGGATTGAGCTCTAGGGGGGGTGAATATCTTTGTGATACACCCTGTATAGATGACATTCGGATATGCCATCGAAATAACAGCGCGTTAAGTGCAAGCGCGTGACATTTATAGTTGAAACAAAGTTAACTGTCGAATACCACAATTTAAAAAAGAAATAGAACGAACATTAAAACTGTCATTCTCATTTTTAGAATACCACAAAACTATTAAAAGGGCAAATACCTAATGGGTTTTACAAAAAAAACCGCTATAGTTTTCAGTAAAGACAAACAAGCGGGCTCACGAGTTTTAAAAATAGTGTTTGTCAGTAAGCTATGGCGTTGCTAAAGCTAAATCAATCAACCTTGCACCCAATTTCAAAAATGTCTTCAAATTGCTTTTAAGACATTTTATTTCCATAGTTATATGGTTTAATACTACAGCAGCAAGGCCAATCTGTATAAGTGTAATTGAATGGCATGTAAGGAATGTACTAGCAGCATTTCGAACTCAGCAAGCAAATATTCATCACATATATCATCGCTCATTCCTTAGAAATGAGTAAATACGGTCTGATGCGTAATTAGATGTTCTTACGCTTAGACCTACCTCTTTTTTATCTTCTGACGTATTTTTGATTTGGACGATATACGGATTTTGGTTTTGCAACCTTGGTATTTTGCGGTGAAGTTATGGATTAATGTCTAAGTAAAACCGATCTTCTACGACGCTACTCAGCTGGCTTACACGACCTCATTCTATTCCTAGTGTTTTTTTGATGACCTATACGACGCACGCTTTGATGACGTCACAATGCAAACAGTATTGCGCAATCGTCGATGATGTCATGCAAAATTGTTTACCCAGGTATGGTTAGAAATGAATCATAAAATCACTTTTGTTACCAAACAACTGCGAGGCCGCTTTGAGGAAACGAGGGTTCTCAAAAACGCTGCATTTCGCATTGGTCTTCACGTAAGGAAGAACCCGATGTGGAAGGATAAGTTTTTGTGACGCAAAGAGCAGAAATGTGACTAGTGCTGAAAATGCAAGCGTTGATGCGTTTCCGCTTCAATGTAAGTCTTGATCAATCTATTGCAATTGCCGTATGCCAAATAAGGTTCGGATTACTCTTAAAATTTTGCATCGTTGTTAACTTTTAACAGCAGTCAGATGACTTAGGCATTATCATTGCGAAACAAAACAGTGTTAATTAGTGACAAAATGAAAGTTTTTGCACTTAAGCGCGAATAAAAAGTCATTTGCAACCACGTGACCTTGCGTCACATGCTTTTGTGTTCTTTTATTATTGCCGAATAAAGTTTTGGGAGTTAGCTCGAACTGCATAAAACCTTGCAAATAGATACCACGCGAGCAGCAAATTAATTGATAGAAATTGAAATCGCCAAAAGCGCTTTTTATTTGGGTATATGAACCCACTATATCGCTAGAACACTCGGCAGTCACTGTTTGAACTGCTGTAAAGCTCAACGTTATACTCGTGAAAATAAAACACAAATGAACTTGAAAATAAGTGCTACAAGCTTGCTAGTGTGCGGAAACAGATTTAGCGTTTGCAAATAAATGGAATTTAAATGGTAAAGTCACTCCAAATTAATAACCTATGCAATCAATATGGGGTGAAACGATCGCTTGCGTAAGCAGCATGATACTACTACTAAAAGTTTTAGATAATTTTTGACCGGCACTGCTGCTGCAAACGCATTCTTAAGCTGGCAGATTAACATTGACAACTGTTTCAAGGACGCGCTAAGGTGCTAATTCCTCACAAATTAGCTGATTGAAAGCAACCTCTTAACGACGCGCCTACATCACGTACTCTGGTCTTCTAGTTCAGCCACTGTCAAATCACCGTGGACAAACCACCGCGTAAGTACATGGAAGCGGTATGCAAGTGGAAAGTGGCTTTTGGATGGCAAGGGGTGCCTAGCGCATAACTAAACGCTTATTAGGACGTAATTTGCCACTCTGCCTATGCAGCTAGCACCGAAAATGCATTTCGGTGATAAGCCAATGTACAATAATGCTGAATCCAAACATGTCTCTCGTTATAAACCTTGTTAGCTACTAGTCAAGATATTAATTTGAAACCTCAAGCTTAAACCTCTTTATAAGGTGACTAACAACAAGACTTAAAATACTGCTACAATTTGCCTAGGATGCACAAGACTTCCTTTTTACCGAACTCATTTTATTTTGCTAACAGACAAGTGTTTGTTGCTCTCCCAGTTACTATGTTCACGTTGAATTAAGAACTACAAATACCTTTTTCACACTTTTTCTTTTGAACACATTTCTGATGCTATCGATGAAACTAGCTTTGGTTGCTGCAAAACAAAAGAAGTTAACGAAAGTCTCTTGAAACATGATTAAAGTCAAAATTATATCGAAATAAAATATATATTACTGATCATTGCTTGCAGGAAAGGTTTGCTTGAATCGAGCCTGCGCGAATTGGCAGCTGTATCAGAGCACTGATGCGGATTGGGGATTCGAGTTTACTACTCTCAAGCGGTCTTCTTGGAAGGCCAGTAAGCTTTTGAAGCAGTGGTTCACTATTTATGATACCATGAACCATTCTGAAAACTTGGATGATACAGTGCATCCCTTAATTCAATAGCCAGCCGTAGTTGCTTTAACACAAGGAAGAAGGTGTTCAACCGCCGGTGTTTTCGGTGTTTATCACATCTGTAGATTCTCACTCGCCCCAACTGCATAGCCTATATGCAGTGTATTTTATCGAAGACCTTTTGTAGACCCCAAATAGCGTAGATCCTAGGATCCCCCGTTGGGAATCACAGTATTACGTAAAAAGACACTTACGATTGAATACACCAAAACTATAATAAAAATTCTTTGAAATCATTAAGGTTTTAATGCTCCGAAAAAAGACTTCGACCGATTTTCAAATAGCTTCTGAAAACAAGCGGATGTCTTGGTCTCCTCTAACAGGTTGCCTACAGTGAAGTTCCTCATTTAAAGTCGTAATGATTACAAACGTGTCACTCACCCTCTGCTGGTTTTTCTTTGATTTCATCAGCAGGAACTACATCCGCTTCCGCAGTTTCTTCTGTAGGTTCTGATGTAGCGGTCTCTTCCTGGGTCGGAGCATTCTCCGGTTTTTCTATCACAGCAGCTTCTTGTTCAGTTTTCGAACCATCTTCAGCAGCATTTTCCTTCTGAGGAGCCTCATCTTCTTCGTTAGCAACTTCCTCTATGGCATCTTCCTCTTCTTTCTTAGGCTTCTTTCCTGACGTTTTCCGTCTTAAAGAAGCAATTGTGCCAGTAAACATCTTTTTAATTTTTCCAAATCCTTTGGCGTCGTCAGCCGCTCCGTTCTCGTTCGTCTCTTCTTCTGGAACCTCTTTGATTACGTCCGTTTCTTCTTGCTTTTCCGCTTCGAGTTGTGCGTCTTCAGCCAAATCCTGAGCAGCTTCTGGTTCCGGTTCTTGTTTAACTTCCTCTTCTACCTGGGCTGGAGGCTCTTCCGTTGGTTTTGTTTCATCAGCAGCAGGTTCTACCTCTTTTTCTTGGGGAGCATCTTCTTTTTTCTCCGTTACTCGCTCAGCTACCTCGTTTTCCTCGCTATCATTTGTTTTAGCGGCTGGTTTTTTTCCCAATGATATTTTTGGAAGTTTGGAAAACAATGACTTTTTTTTTGCAGCGCCGTTGCTGGCAGGTTTTGGCTCTCCGCTACCATTGACCACCTCGATTTCAACGGGGGCCTCTTCATTCCCGGCCTTATCACCAACGTCCCCATTTACTGGGTCCGCGTTCTGACAAAAAAAAATATTACTTTGAAGTCGTTTAGCTGTTGTTTTTACTTGGAAACTGTTAAGGTTATATAGCACAGGACTGTGCAACCTGCAGCCCGCGGCCTGAAATTTTGTGGCCCACACAAAGGATTCCAAATGTTGCAAGCGACGTGAAATTTGGTGACCTTGGACGGCAAACCTATTCCTTACATCTCGGAAAAACTGATCTACAGCAAAAAAGATCCTCACAGAAAAATTGGGAAAATTTGGCAAAAATGTTGCAGTAAAGCATTTATCTCCAAGAAGTCTTCACTGCCATTTGGGATTTGGGATAAAACACTGCCACCACCCACTGCTTCTAACCTTATTTGAGGATAGAAACAACATGGGTTACAAACTTTTATTGGCCTCCGAAATATTCAAAAAGTCTGAAGTAGGCCTACCGGCAAAAAAGCACACCCCAGGTTAATGTTGATCTCAAATGATGCTAATGTTAGGTCTATGGCGGCATGGTTCCACTGCTAGAGCTCAAACGCTGCCAGTTTCGGCCACCGGGACTCCCTTAGTCTACAATAATGGAAGTTCAGATTCTTTTGCCAAAGATTTTGGATCAAGTGCATAAATTTTCCTATGTGGGGAAAGTTATGCACTTGATCCGAATTTATGCACTTGGGCAGTGGCTATTTTACACTCCCTTCCAGTGTACACTGCCCCGTACATTTACATACCAGGCCTGCCCCTTCAGTGTACACTGCCTTTCTTTTAATGCCCTGCTAGCTGAGATTTGAACCCCCAACCATGGTATCTCAACTGTTCTAATGTTCTTAAGAATAAACTTGATAACTAACTGGGGAAAATTTTGCACTTGTTGTCTTGGGGAAAATTCTGCACTTGTTCCAAGATTTTTAATTTAAGTCGAACTTTCTTCGATGCCGACTGTTACGGTGACTTGTTTTTGTCTAATGCGGTACGTCGCAATATGGTTAGCATTGGGTTTCCATTCCCAGGTTTGAAAAGCATGTACTGCTTGTTTTTTATTTGATTGAAAGTACGCTTTCCATCGCTACTGCCGTTTTTTGGAAAAACAAAAAATGGATCTTTTGTAGAAAGCCCCGGCCACTAATCCAAAAATGTGAGATTTGAGAAAAGCGCCCCCGCCGCGTTTCAAGTACTGCAGATCTTAGGGTTAGGGTTAGTGCTAGGACAAAATATTAGCTGACATTGCTGAAATCAGTGATGAATTCCATCCACGAGTAAAAATTCTAACAGGATAAGAGCGGTGGCGGGTGTTTTTTTTTTGCGGGAGCTTTCTACAAAAGATTCCAAAAAATATTCTAGCAATTAAATTTCTCAGTATCTTGACCAAACTTGCTGACTGGTTGAACTAAATTGTTTTTGCTGTACGAGGATAAATTACGGTTATTGCAAGCAGAATTCACCACGGAAATTAAGACTGCAATGCAAGTCTGCTTTTCTTTTTTTGATCAAGATCGATTCGAAAGAGAGGACTGCCTAAATTGATATGCAGTAGGTACTCTGATTTTACATCAAATAAATAGGGGAAATGAACCAAATGGCTATGTAACATCATACTTACCACAGCTTTTATCTGCCCACCGCCTTCTACTGGTGCTTCGCTTTTTGCATTTGTGACATCATATTCGGCTTTTCGGCCTGATACGTTTCCCATAGTTCAACAAAAACAAGAAAAATAAACTTAAATCTTACAAATCATACATGAAAAGTTTAAAAAGACAAAACAGCCAACTGAAAAATAAAACAAACTGTATTTGTCAATTAATCCCTATTGTTACTAACTGGAAATGGCGACAATTCAAAGTGTATTTTGAGGTGGCTCATAATCAGTCAAATGCCATCAGATAAAAGCCAGGTTGCTAGAAAAGCTGTATTTTCACTAAATAACCAAGAACAGCGACTAAGCCGTTAATTCTACTTGCTCCAATTTCTTTTTAAATTAGAAATTTTTTAAATTTTTTTTGCAACTCGACCGCTTATTTAAGCTTGCTATTTTTTTTCTGACTTGAACCTAGGTTCAATTACATGTATGCTACTTTCACGAGAGTGCTCGCTAACTATCACTGCAGACCAATTGATAACTTTTACAGGGAGAAAGAGCGTTTCGCGGTCTCAAAGAGCACGAAACCCGCGAAAGATTAAGCGGGTCACAAAGATCCCATATATCAAGGATAAGTTTTAAGCTCATTAAGTATTGCGAAAAAAGCAAAAATGGCCCAGGGCTGCATCAAAATCAAAGGTATTTACAAACAAGAGGACCTGCTTGCGTTTTGACCACAACCAGTCAGCTGCTTTCTTTTGTTTTTTAAAGTAACAATAAACTATTGCATATTAACGAAGCAATCAAAATTCGGTTAACAGATCGTCGTCGAAGGAAAGCTGAACAGATGCTGGTAGACTGCAAACTGACCTTAAGGTCTTCGAGTGGGCGGCACACGCTCGACGCTCGAACGTCACGTTGATACAAATACACGTATCGAACCCGAAACGCAAGCCTCACAACCACGGCACAGTTCAGCCATGCAGCATTAAAAGTCACTCTACAGCAGTGAACCCGCTCTCTTTCGACCCTTCAGCATGCGATGCTTCGTCGCCAACTTCAAGGTACGCATGACCATACGAGTGTCGAACAACGACTCACCAATCCTGAAACCGATTTTCAGTAACTGGTTGTTGCTGCGTGCGACTATGCTACGGTTGATGATAGTTAAAATTTACGTGGGTTAACAACATTCCACAAAACTTCACTAGGTAACTTGTACGCTTTTTAATCTCTGAAGTGTAGTTTATTAAGTTGTTTAAGCGAGATCTTCTCCACTTCTGCACTTTTTTTATTGCGATAAAACAGGTCATAAATTTCATTTACTCCAAGCCTGCTGTAGTTACAACTTAAAATCGACTTCTATTTTGAGCTTACTCTAGCACTATGTTGCCTTTTTTCTGGCGCCGACGCAACTGCACAACTGAATAAAAGTAGTTTAGTAAGAAGCGAATTGCATTGCTAAACGCATTGAAATTAAAGGCATTTTTTAGTGATTGATAGTAAAAGCTAACCTGCTTGCTGCGAAACAAAATTTGTGAAATTGTCATGGCGCAGTCAACTTACCACCTTATGGCGAAACAAAAACCGCTTACCCAGCAACCATCATCAATTTCGAGCTTGCCCGCAAACTCCGTTTACTTGCTATGATTCAGATTCACGATTACGTCATAGGATACCTCAGTCCAACATTGCTACGGTATACGTTGACGCAACTTGTTTGGGTGTGGTTGTGCGCAGCTTCCTAAATTTACAGCTTTACAACACATTTTTAAAGCATTAAAAAATTGAATTATTGCTGTGCCACGATTTTTTGCTGATTTGTCGGGATACTAATCGAACTCTTTGAATTGATCTATAATATTTTCGATCATATCTATCAATGTTGTTTACGTTACCAAAAGCCAAACAATTATTTAACCAACAAATTATTAAAAAACAAAACGGAAAATAAGAAGTTTGTTTTTTACTACCATAAACAAATCTTCGTTTCTAAGTAAAAAACGAACATTTTTAACACCTTTCAATCAAGCAACCAAATCTATTTATGTAAACTAAAAACGTTTAATCTTACCGACGACATTTTTCATCATAAGCAATATGTAAACTCTTTATTTATAACCTTTCGGTTAAAATATTAACATTATTGTAAGACATTTACTGTAAAATGCCACAACTTCGCTTTGTGCCATGCAACATTTGATCTGTTATGTCTACAAATAAGTTTAAGACAAAAGCAATGAATATCAACACCGTTGGGATTTCAAAATTTATTGTCACTAAACTGGCTTCTAACAAAACCCACCATTTTTCAACCTGCCAGCAACACCAAATAAACAGCAAATTTGTTTCCAACGCTGGCAGGTCTGTTTTTTCTTCTTCTCGACAAGACTTCTCTATTGTAATTAATGACTAAATGGTTTAGGATTGCGCCCAGGGCACGATGCTTTTTTCTATTCAGAGCTTCGACCTAATTCCCCGATCGGCAACTGCTTCGCCCGGCTTCAATAAGCTTGGAAAAGTGTAGTAGATTGGATTTTCCAAAGCTCAAACGGCAAATAGAAAGAGCTTGCAAATTACAAACATTCCAAGCTCTATAGGCACAGCATTGAGAAGATTAACTTCTATTGAAAGATTGCTTCTGTACTGCAGCCTTTGCTACTTTGTTGGAAAACTTTACAACAAGCAACTACGTACGTAAAATTGTACCAAGATGCAATATCAACCCCTAATGTTTTATTTAATTCTTGTTAAACATATCAAGTTACTTGATGTTTTTAAAGTCTATTACCGCAAAAACTTGATTGTTCAAAAGAGCCTTTGTGACTATATAATTTGAGTGCCATTAGCGCTTGAGTAATGCTGTGATAAAATATCTATAGCTGAAAAGATTATAGCATTGTTTTCCCTTTCGATAAAACGTCACACTTAAACCAGACGTTAACAAATCGCGTGACGTAATGTAAAAAGGAAATCTACACCGTCAGCTTTTCCAATATTACTACCAGCTGAAAAACTTAAGGTTTGCTTTGAACTGCAGATGTCGGCAACAGGCTGCTTAGAAAAGGCATGCTCTCGTATTCAATCATCTCTTTCATGGCCAGTTTGAGGAATTGGTGCTGCTGGTTATGGAGGTAGTTGACACGATGGAAAAAATAGATCTATTGCGCACTAGAAGAAGTGACCGGGTCAAAGGTTAAAATATTGACCTTATGTGGTGCATAACACTGCACACTTGCTTATCGGGCAAAATTTATTAACCCTACCGTCTTATTTTTCTCGTAATTCTAAGTGCAATCAACCCGCTTTGCATGCTTACTAATTTTCTGATCAACTTGCTGGAAACTCGTTTTCCCGAAGTTGTTGCGCATATGCAGAAGAAAGTGTGAAAAACGTCTGTTCTACAACGAAAAAAGTTAAAAAGACAAAACTGTATCAAGAAAAAAAAGTGTGTTTTAAAACGTTTTGAAAGGATGGAATTCGCATACTTTTCCTCCTCCTTCCAAAAGGCTTTGTTGCTGCTTCAAAAAACTTTATTTAGGAGGAAAAGCAAAGTGACACTAGCTAAACTTATCTGAAAATGATGAAAACTCTACAATTTTTGTTTCAATTGAAATTTCCACATCAACTAGGAAGGAGTGCTTTATAACTGTATCTGTCAGTCAAAATCAAAACGTTAGCAAAATTTGATGTTTTAGTT
Source organism: Trididemnum clinides (assembly GCA_963675345.1). Classification (NCBI taxonomy): domain Eukaryota; kingdom Metazoa; phylum Chordata; class Ascidiacea; order Aplousobranchia; family Didemnidae; genus Trididemnum; species Trididemnum clinides. The sequence continues at coordinate 12,441,625 of OY776297.1, read as the reverse complement.
GTCAACAACAACGTAGTTAATGTGAGTTAAGCTTATCAGTTATCAGAGAAGCAAAATGAAAGGGTCTGAGATAACAGAAAAAAGATTTGCTTAGGGCTTGGCAATTCTTCATGAATGAGCTGAGAACTTTGAACTGACATCGATCACATGTCACGCTTGAATAGGTTTTCGCTGGTAAAAAATGATCAAAACTTTCTGATCTCTTTGGAGAAATAGTTAAAATTTTCTTACTGTTTGGCCTCTGGCATTTATTTCTTATGCGCCAAAAAGTTACCGGTAATAGAGAGTAGTTTCTCAGAATACTGTCGTCATTTACCAATCCAAAAGAAATTTTCTCCTTCGCTAAGTTTTATGTATTTTAGTGACTATGATTTTATATTTAGACAACTTTTACCTCAAAATCTCAACCTAGCGTAAAAACAACAGAAAAATTTTGTTTATTTTGTGTGTTGTTATCTAAAACGCTCCTCAAATCGTCATTTTATCAATGTTAACGAAAATTTTAAACCGAAAGACGTTAGAAAGCAATAGCCGACTTAGCCCCTTTAAAATGGCTTTTCCTAACATCTTTTATTTTCCGCTAGTCATGAGTGAGGAATGCACCCCGAAGAATCATAGAGCAGTATCCTTCTTGTATCCTTTCCTACATGTTTTTTGCCTCTATTCTCCCCATGATGCAACAACTAAAAATCCCATTTTCGTGGGCAGCAAGGCTTTGGCCTATATGAAACCAAGGTTAGCGGGGCCTCCATTTGGCCACCATTTAAACGACAATTTTGAGAAGATTGTAAGACGGCATTTCCAAAGAGTAATCTTATCCGATATTTGGACAAATTTCTTTATTCTACTGCAATGTCGGTCAACTATTGGCCGCCCTGAGCAAAGATCATCGATTTCAAAAAGGAGACAAAAATACTTCCGCCAAAAGTTGATTACCAAAAAAATGGTCATGAATTTAAAAATCGAGTGTTTTGGGGATAAATCTACTAAATTAATAAGTTTGGGAGACAAAAAGTGGAAAAAAGACTAGTTTTAAGAATATCCCTGGAGCAATTTTTGACAATTAATTTTTATTTTGAACTGAGATTGAAACTTCTAGCGCAAAAAATAAACAAAGCGACTAATGTTTGAAAAGAAGTAGCCTATATTTTGCAACAACTTTTCCCTGGGTATAGACATTGAACAAGTTTAGCTTTTTATGGAGCACGTTAATCACTATATGAATAAGTTAGTTATACACCAAAGCCACATGCCGAATAGCGTCACTTACATTGAAAAAACTTTAGACTCATTCCATTTCTCGGACAAACCAAACCAAAAATATAAAAAGACATGATCATAATGTTTCTAAATACAAGTATACAACATTTAACAACATTATCAAACCATGTGATGAACATCGAGCTTCTGGAATGTCATTAAGCTATTGCATGGACCATTTACTGAGGTCACGAGCAAAGACAAAGATTATTTCCAGCAGTGTTCATAACTTAAAGTTCAAAATCTTAAAGTTCAATGCAAGGTTTAAATCTTTCCCAATTAGCTTCAGAAAAATGAGCAACAAAGTCTTTTCTTTTTTCTCAGTGAAAAGTAGGAGAGCTTCCACTTTTTATATTCGTTTTCCCTGTAGCATCATGATTTTTGTAGAATATTCGTCCTAATTGTTAAATTTTTTCTCAGGATAGAAAAGTGGTAGCGGAAGGCCATTGTGCCCCAGGTGTCAATTCCTTAAGGCGTTCACCTGACGATGCGCGAAAATGGAGCAATTAAAAAGAGTGCTGAGTAGAGAGTGTCTGGCTGGACTGAACAGAGTGAGGCGATGCGGTCTTGGGCTGGATGACCAAACAGCGGATCTGTGAGACTGATAACAAAGGCTGCCCGGAAATGCGGATGGCTGAAGAAGCGCGACCTGCTCGGCGAGACCGTCTGTTGTGTCTTTTCTCGAGAAAAAATGATCCATTGATGGACTCGTTGCTGCCTGAGAAGAAGTCAATGAAGAGACCTCGTCATTTCATGTTAAATTTGGGCAAAAAATTCATTATGTGATAGTGCATAGAAGAAAAATAAAAGAAAAGTGCAAAGAAAATGCGGAACTAAATACAAAAAGAAAAAGGTGATAAACTGCCAGATTTATTGTTTGTTGATACGGAGCTATATGATAGGAGTTCCGTGCTTCATCGGATTAGAATGGTGAAGTTCTTCAGTTAGAATGTCGTAAGAGACGATTGTGGCCTAATGGCAGTCCATTTTGAGAAGGTAAAATTACAGTCTGCAATGTGTATTCGTGACTGGTTCGAATGGATTATAGCTTTACCCAGGCCGGTTCTTTATTAGATTCGCGGAATGAACCAAGACACCTACTTCATGCCGTTTCAATCTGAATTACCGTTTCCATTCAGGTGCGATGGCGTAGTGGTTTGAGCGTCCGCTTCACAGTCGGTAGATCTAGGATTCATTTCCCTTCACGAGTCATACCAAAAGACATTTAAAAAAGATATTTGTAACTACCCTGCTTAACGCTCAAAAAGAAAAGGATAGAGTGGAGAGCAAGTTGACAAGTTCGCTTGTTGAGCCCTAGGACAAGGTACTTTACGGGATACCTCCATCTTTACGGGGCAGACAGGTGGCGGCCAAGCAGCTTACCCGTCGTGGTGCCCCAATCTAACTGAAGACTAGCAAATAGAGCATGAACTCATTCAGCCCAATAACTCAAAGGAAGAAGAATACCGTTTTATGCCTCGTGTTAGTACCAATTAACGAGAAAGCTAAACACCAACAACAATGTGAATGCACAAGCTTGAGCTGTTGAAAAAGAAGTGTTGCGAATCGAGCTGTGGCTACAACCCTGGAGCCTCCTTTACCGAAGCGGGAAAGATGGAGACTTTTAAGATCGCTACGTAATCAAATAAAATAAGAACTGCAGTTGTTATGAGTAAGATCCAAATCAAACTCAGGCAGTAAAAAAAAATTACTCAAAAGAAAAGAAAATCCAAAAGCATTCACTATAGAATAGAAGGAGAGCAAGTAGAACGTCCGTGAAACTGGAAAGAGATGGGACAATGATAAAATCAAGAGCACTACAAACTGATGTTAGTTCTTTGATTTAATTGTCCTCTACAATCGACGCGTTTTAGGTAAGCTGTGTCAGTGCTGCCATCTAACGGTGACTCAGTTTACCACAACACTGTTCGCACCTCTCCACTCGCCAGCAGCCAAAGCAAAAAATGTTAACCAACTCAGCATTGCTCTGATTGGAAAACAAAAAATATCTTTGCCACTGAAACTGTGGACAATATAGGGTGATTCAAAAAGAATTCCCCAATTTTAACTAGCTGTATCTCTCCAACGACAAACCGCCCGTGAAATTAAAGATTTTTCAAACGAAAGGGGAGGAAATAGTATTTTCAAAAATCAATATCATTGTGACGTCAAAAGTGCGCATATCCCTGTGATATCATAGTTAAAAATTTGCTTATTAACGAGCAGAAAATTTTTTAAGACAATTTGGTATTCATTTTTATTCAAAGCACTTTTGCAATAAAAAAGAAGGTGAAACAATACAAAAAATAGCAACGTGGCATAACATATTATGAAGGGTAAGCTGTAAACCATTTTATAAGTGTTCTCTGTTCCCTCCATCTGCTGCACGAACAACATCAAGACGATAATTGAACTTGTCTTAAACACCCCTTAGAGTGTCTTTGTCCAATAAATTCACTGCTGCCGTGATTCTGCTTTTGAGGTCATCCAGATTAGTCGCTAATGGTGGCAGAAAACCATATCTTTGATATGACCTCATTAAAAGAAGTTGCAGGGTGTAAGGTTTGATGATCTTGGCGGCCACAAGTATAGTGCTAAAAATCTTAGGGTCCTGTGCGACCTATCCAAGTTTGTGGTAGAGTTTTGTTTAGAAGACTTCAAACACTACGATGCCAATGCGGTGATACTCCATCTTGTTGAAAGATGAAATTTTCAAAATCTTTATTGGAAAAAAAGCCATGGCATTTCAAGATAAGTTTGTCCTGAAATTGTGTTTTCCTCGAAAAAGAAAGGCCCATAAACTTTTCTCGAGGAAACGGCACAAGGCACGTTAGCCTTCGGGAATTTACGGTGATGCTCTAAAATCGTCTGTGAATTTTCGAGTCCCCATATTCGGACAATGTGACGGTTGACTTCGCCGCTTGTATGAAATGTTGCTTTATCACCAAAAATCAAACGTGGTGAGAAGTTGTCATCTTCCATATCTCGTAAGTTGTCATTACCAAATTCCACACGCTTCGCTGTCGCCAGCACGAAGGGCTTGTACCATGTGCAAATGGTAGTATGGTCGCATGACTAAACGTCGTCTTAATACACTCCATACAGTTGGCTGTGCGAGGCCAAATTTTTGACTTGCACGGCGGGTGGACTTTCGTAAGCTTCGCGAAAACATCTCTTAAACTTCTAATACTGCCTCCTCCGAAGTCCTTGGTCGCCTGGGCTCTTCCTTTTGCACAAGCAGCCTGTCCCTCAAATTGTTTGTACCAATGACGAATGTTTTTGGCACTTGACGCAGCAATAACAAAACGCCGTTTGAACGCCCGCTGCACTGAAATAACAGACTTAGTTTTGCTGAAATGCAAAACACAGAAAGATTCTTGTTGCGCGCTGATCATCATGTGCAGAGGAAAAAAGAACGTAAAACAACCGTATTGGAAGATGCGAGTTTGCGTAATTATAACATCAGAGACGTTTGGTCTATGACGTCACAATGATATCAATTCCCTAAGATTTTATTTTCTTCCCTTTCACTTAATGTATGCATGATTTGTGGACGATGTGTGATCATGAAGATAGAGAAAGTTAAAACTAAAGCATTCTTTTTAAATCACCCTGTACTTTCCTCTTTTCCTTTACATTTCCTCTTTCTCCTTATTCAGGATTTTTATATTTTTTTGCTTACATTGCGATTAAATTAATTCAAAATGATTGATTATATTTTGTCTCTTATCTGATTTAATGCTAAAGGTGAATAGCTTTGAATTTAATAAATTCCATCTTTAAAATATATCCTCTGTAAACTAGTTTCCTACGCGTGGCGTCATGTAGTCACGTCAATACTGCGAAGCTGGTTGCAAAAGTTTTAGGATCAACCAAAAAATAGTGACAACGCAAAATATCAAAATCACGAGCATTTTTTGAAACCTAGCGATAGAGAAAAGTTTTTTAATTTTTGTAGTAGCCTTTTAACCATGGAACTTCAGTCATTTTACATCAGCAAAGACAAGCTTTGTAAAATAATACCCACTTTTATGCAGAATATAGCCAACATCGATTGATTTCAACCGAGGAAGTTTTACTACTCAGAAAAGAAATTTAAACTTTAGGAAAAGAGTGTTTGAGGTTCAGAGTTTTCAAGCAAAAGGTTCCTCATTATTCAGTTTTATTGTATTCATTAAAGCAGTTGTGTTTTATAGTTTCTCCATGTATTTGTTTTGCGTACTTATCTAGCAATGTGGTCACATAAATATGTTCAAACACATAGGGGTACCATAAAATCTGGAGGGCAGAGAAAAGCAAATGTACTTTTCGTGCTTCCGAAGGACATTTTTATTCCACATTGAAGATTTAGAACCTGCATCACAAGTGCATCTTCAAAAAAAGCTCATCATTTCAAAAAGAAAGGAAAACGCCTTTTCACCGCAAGGAGATCTTCAACGAAAAAAGATTATCCTCAAACGAAGGTACGAAACTGACCCCAGCACAATTTTAGCTCAAATTTTTTTGGATTTTGCATAGCTTAAGAAATTGTTTCAGAAAATTAGCCTAGTTCAAAATTCAATTCTACGAAAAAAGACTTCTTTCTCTCCGCATTGGCATCCTTACACACGCATACATTTCAATGTGCTGGTTTTAGACTTAGTTCACTTTGGTAAGTATTTTAAGCATCAGTAAGCGTAAAAAACAAAACTCTCCGTTTTTGTTTATTATATTTTTTCCAACACAAAAGGCTTTTTGCATTTGTGGTGTTATAGGAGAACTTATTGGTTTCAAAAAAGTGCAAGGAAAGAAAGCATTAAAAAGAATTGGAAACTACTGTTCTAAATAACGCATTAAAACTTTAACACTTTGTACGGTGCGTTCTATCTTTTACAAATGACTGTCAAGAAAAAATATGGTTGAACTAATTGAGCAGCGTCACAACCTACTTCAGTATTTACTAGTTTTTCTGATGGGTGCTCTTCGCCAGTCCCGTAGCACTCCAACTTCGGGCCCCCCCCAAAGTAAGCGCAAGAGCCCCTGCGCACAGGTCATATCACTTTAGAGGTGTAAAATTGAAAAGCTGCATTAAGAAAATACACCACAATTTGTACATAAGTAAACAGGCTAATGTCAGAATAAAGCATGCCGATACCGAAGGTGCAAGTCATAAAAAATTCGGTACCGATGCCAGAGTTCAGTAGGACATTTATGCAGACACTGCGAAACGAAAGCAATGACACTGAAAAACATGAAAAAGTTATAAAAACACAGTATCATTTAAATAGTCTGGAGCGAACCTTTTTGTTCGCAAATGCTGTTATGACATTGTCATAATCAAGAGATCGGGCGCAGTCATTTTCGATTGACAACATGGCTAATGAAGATAGGTTCTATTAAAGAGGTTCTACTAAAAGTTTTGATCAGTTTCAATTTGCTGAAGCTTCTTTCAGCGCTGGCAACAGTCACGGGGCAAGTTAGTAAGATTCGAAGTGCGATGTACACATTCGGATACAATTCAAATAAATGAGTCTTTAGAAGATAGTTCAGAAAGTCTTGAGCCGTATTGAGATTGCGTTTTTTTTGTAAAATTAAAACAAACCGCTGTAGCTCAGCGCTCATTTCATCAGAATCAATGTCACCGAACTTTTTTTGGAACTCTTTACAGCAAGTAAGAAGAGCATTTTCTTGTTGCACAAGCAAAAGTTTGTCTCGTGTGTACAAAAACGAAAAGGCGGAAGAAACCTCACGTAACAAATTAAAGCGCTCCTTTATTGACATAATAGCCTGGTCTACTAATGGATAGAAAAAAGTTGCTTTTAAATTTCAGTTCAGGAGTAGCTCGTTGTTCCTCTTCACCTTGGTAATCAAACAATCTTCTTTTCTTTCCACTTCTTGACGGAGGAAAAGAAGGATCAATATCCAATTCCTGTGCTATTTCAACAGCAGATGTTGCGGCACTGTCATAACCCGTTGTGCGATAGTTTTGCAAAAACTTTTCAGTTGCCTGGATTTCCATTTCCATTGTATGAAGGGAGACTCCATACGATTGAAGAATCTTGCTTGCTTTATTGACTTGGAATAGGATATCATACCAAATAAACATCGACAAAAGAAAACTCCATTTTGATAAATGAGCTATCAACGATTTTGTTTCTGAGGCAGCTCTTCCATCTTTTCTTTCTATGGAAATGGCTTCCAAGTCTTTCAGTGCCAGCAACACCTCTTTTAAATTGTATCGAAGAGGTTTGATGCATTTAATTCTGCTTTCCCAACGAGTATCAGATTGTGACTTTATGGACAGCTCCACATGTTTCTTCAAAATTTCCCAACGCTGAGCAGAGGAAGAATACAGCACATACAACCTTGTAAGTACTCCAAAAAATGTCAATGCTTCCGTCGATCAATTAGCACTGTCAACAACAACTAAGTTAAGAGTATGGTTTGCACAGGGCACGTAAACAGCTTTGGGATTGATGTCTAGCATTCTTGCTTGGACCCCAGAATGTTTTCCTTTCATGTTAGCACCATTATCATATGACTGACCTCGACAATCAGACAATTCGAGTTGCAGTTCGGTCGCTTTTTTTAAGAAAGCGTCCAACAAGCCTTTCCCAGTACTGTCACTTATTCTCAAGTAGCCAAAAAATGTTTCTTTAACAACAGCAGCTTCTTCATTACATAGTACATAACGGAGAATGACAGACATTTGTTCATGATGTGACATATCTGGAGTGCAGTCCAAAATTATAGAAAAATATTTTGCCAATTTCAATTGCTGTAAATTTTCTTTTTCAACTTCTGTCGCTAGCAATTCAATTAGTTCATTTTGTATAGTAGGACTCAAATAGTGATCTTTAGTGTTTTTATTCTTGATTCTGTCTTGAAGCTCTTTTAGGATCGGATCTCTTCTTGCCAAAAGCTCAAATATACCCAGAAAATTTCCATTGTGAGGAGATCCTAAGACTTCTTCAGATCCTCTAAAAGCAAGATTCCTTTCCGATAGAAACAAGGCAATGTCGATAAGTCTCTCTAAAACATTTCTCCAAAAACGTCTTTCATTGAAAAAAATATTCATCTCGCGTTTGTCGATAGTGGATGAATTTCTTATCCCTTCAGCTAGCAACATCCATTGACTGCAGCATTCTTGGTGGGAAATGCCGTTTTCATGGTCTTTCAGTTTTTTCGAAAAACCCTCCTATGTATTTATACCACTAAAAAAGGGGCTTAGTGTTTTTCCAAATAGCTTACAACAAAAGCAAAAAACTTGATCTGATTCCCCAGAATAAACTAGCCACGACCGTGAAACACTTTCACCATTAGGTAACACACGTTAATAATGGTTGGAGGAAAAACGTCGCCTTGGAGTTGTGTTATTATATGGAAAATTCATTATTAGTTGATGTGGTCCACGCTTTACTATATCACATCGTTGAGCATCAGAAATACTTTCAGGCCATTTACATGGGTCATCAGGGATAGAGGTAAATTGAGATTCAGTTATTTTTGATATTGAAGGTTGCGTATTGGCAGGTAAATCACAACTTACATTTTCTGGAAATTCACAATCACTTTGATGCTGATCGTCATAGTCTTCTTTTTCTTGTACACTATAGTTTTCTTCATCCCTCTCGGTACTAGTGCCAGGTCTACTCTGCTCAGTAATCTTGAAAAAATCTGTCATCTTGGGCAATTTCGCTACAGCATCTCGAGCAGTGGCTGCTTCTTTTCTCTTTTGAGCACCACTTTTTGAACGTTTCATTCTATACAATGTCAATAAAACACTTTATCTGCACTCTGCAGTGTATATATATTGTCCCGGTATTTATAGCCAAACAGAATTCCAGACCATTCTATGATTGTTGCGTAACAACGGCATTGTTACGTCAATCGAATATTCAAGATTCTACCAGAAAATCAATCGAAATATTCTAGATTCTGCGAGATAAAATGACGTTGCATTCACTTATGATGTCACAAGCCAATTTCTTCCTACAGTTTAAATCGGTTGTAAACAAGTCTGCTGAACTGAAAATAGTCACGTAGCCAAAAAGCAATTTCAGACTAACTTGGGCCCCCAAAGTTGGCCTGGGCCCCCCCCAATTGGGGGGTTTGGGGGGCGGCTGCTACGTCTCTGCTCTTCGCGTTTAAAGGATGAGAATATGATTGCTGGGTCGGTGAGAACAATATTGGCAATTTGTTTTTGGTCAATATTAATTTTTAACCATTTACCCAACAGGGCAAAGTGGTGCAAACCTTTTATGAAGTTACGAAAAACAAGCGGTAAAGTTGGCCCTCTAAGTGAAGCAAAACGGATTTTAAAATTGGGTTTTTCTCTTAAAAAATTACTAAATTTATTTTTAACATTTTTGGTAATTGATGTCTTATTCGACTATGAGAGGTTTTGTTGGTATACTATCTTTTTTGATATACTTAATCAATTAACCAAGCACAGTTACAAAAACTGCAAATAATTTCGTTAATTTACGATCTTCAGTCAGGAACGACCCAAACGTATCGTCGCGGTCAGTCAAAACCATGAGCCTGAGAGCAAATGAAGGTTTCGCTCGTCCATGTCGCAAGCCACATAACATTCTAAGCCCTTAACTCGCTGGCTCCCGCCTTGAAATTTGATTCGCAATCCAAGGGATTAGGCTTGTGATATTGCCAACGAAGGGCGGCGAGAGCTAGAGGGCATTTGCAAGCTTTAGATTAACATAAACTTTTCGTCAGCCTTCCTCATAAAACACGTTTAATGTGTTTAAAAGCCGTCACGGCTTGTCGAATTTCACGAGAAAATAAACAAAAACCCCATAAAGAGCAAGCCTGTTTCTGGCTTAGCTACACGAAAACATCACCATTAACAATGCTGAAAAAATGAAAAATTTATTGCATTCAATAGAAAAGCAACTTGATAAAGAAAAAGACAAAAACAATCATCAAGATACGGGGAGATCGTCGTTACAAAAACACTTGCAGTCAGTGACTGGACATTGAGTATGAGATCTGCAAAAAAGTACTGCGATTTAAACTATGACTCAAATGCGGTTTTCAGTTTTAATGTCGGGTAATTCAGGATTTTATCTCGTACGTTTTCTCTGCTTTCAAGCGCGAGAATGTTTTTGATAGTTCCGTTCAATAAAATCAAAATGGTATAAAAATAAGGATCGAGAAAAGGTAATCACAACGGCAAACTGAACCACTGTTGGAAAAGGTGCTAAAAACCAACATCAAAATCAGTCGTCAGTTTACTAATACGCAAAATCTATTTTAATGCCGCAGACCATTTCTTTAAACTGTGCACCCCCTTATAACCGAGATGGTCTTTATACGATTTGAGTGCTCCTGACCTACCCATTAAAATTTACCGCAAAATACCCCCTTGAAAATCTAATGAAAATAAAACGGCCACAAAACTTTTTACATTTTGTGTCACTATCCAACGCATGAAAAATATCAACCTGCTAGCACAATTACAAAAGGTTCAAATCTTTTTTCTCTTTGATAGAATTTTGATTTTTTTATAGTTGGCTTAGCTGAATTATTTGCTAAATCATTAAAGTTTCCCTTTATGATGGCCATTACATGCTATATGTCTAACTCTTTGCAGTGTAGAGCAGAGACGGCAAACTGTTGTAATACAAGCAAGCTTTGATATAACCGGTACCTACGTCAATTCTTATTTGGCAAGCATGATCAGTGAAATATTTAGTGAATCCTCTGGGTACATGACTATACGTCAATAAAAAGAGAGCTTTAAGTTTTTGAGTCAATAAAGACAAATTTTGCTAGACAATGTAATGGTTCCTATGAATCAAACAAAATTGATAATAATGTCCTTAGATATAGTCAGTCACTCTTATTCCAAAACATTAAAAACTGTATTTTGGTAAACTTTACCATAAAGTTTGCACCGTTCAATCCCAGTTTATTTGTGCCTGTTTCACTTTACTCCACAGATTTCAATCGTGCAACCGTGATGCAATAGTCACACAGAGTAAAATAATTACCAAGTAGTGCACAGCATTATTGCATTAAAAACTTCAGGATGGTGCTAGTAGCGTGCCATCAGCATAATTTTAAAAATACGTGAAGTACCGGTAGTAAACATGTTTACATTTGCAAAAATCATTGGCATAAACTTTGTAAACAGCAACTAAGAGCAAAACAATTTTTATTTTATTGAGCGATACTTTATTAATTATTATTACTTTTTACTTTAATGAGTGGCCGGATTCATGAAGTGAATTCGGCCACCTTAGTTAACGGAGACAAAACCAGATTTAAAAAAGTAGATCTCTCTTTCCTGCGTGAGTGCAGAAACAGCATAGAACAGATCAAGCTCTTAAGTGTAAGATAGAAGACAGCAGGTAGGCGCATTCTTTTCAGCAGAATCAATCAATAACACTATCAGAAAAATTCTAATACATGCATAGGCTATTTGTCATGCCAGTTTTGTGTAACGCATACATTATTTTTAACGGCATTGCAGATTTTTGAAAGCGGAAGTAGTTATACTTAAACGCCCTTTTCAAAATTAATTTAGAATGCCAAAAGTAGGAACAACCAAAAAGTAAAGTATTCATATTCTCGAAGCTTTCCAGCCGACACTTCTCAAAAGAATCAGTTAGAAACAGAATGAAAAAGATGAAGTGAGTCACTTATATAGAGACACAGTTGACGAAAAAGAAAAAAAAGGCTCCATTGTGATTGGTAAAAGAAGCGACCAATAGGAGCGAAAACTAATGCGCGATTTTTAAGCCATACACCAATTCTTTTTGTTTACATAAATTAGGTTTGGATGTTTTGATGTAAGTGGTTTAAAGGGACGAGAGATGAAATACAGTATGGCCTCGTGCAAGAATTGAAAATTTGCCACTGTTGTATTCAAATTTGCCAATGATGCTTTGATGTAAAGCGGGTAGTACATCTTTTTGAGCTGCAGGCAGAAGCTGTGTGGTGGTGTATACAATGCGTGGCCCAACCTCAAGGTAACAACGTTTGATGGCTGTTTTAATTTGCATGAAGTACGAAATGCAAATTTTCCATTCCCGAAGCCGTACTCTTTTTCATCGCTCAACCATTGAAGCCACTTACATCAAAACATCCAAACCTAATTTATGTAAACAAAAGGAATTCGTGTATGGCCTAAAAATCGCACATTAGTTTTCGCTCCTTTAATTGGTCGCTTCTTTTACCAATCACGATATAGCCTTTTTTGTTTTTCTTTTTCGTCAACTGTGTCTCCATATAAGTAACTCACTTCATCTTTTTCACTCTATTTCTGATGGATTCTCTTGAAGAGTGCCAGACGAAAAGCTTTGAGAACAAGAATACTTTACTTTCTGCAATCTTCAAATTCTGTACCATTAATCAACTCTTCGAACTACCAAAACGTCATAATTTACAGATATTCTTCCAGATCATCCACACAAATTTACAAAGAATCCCAACAATGACTTATATTGCAAATTATGCAGCTGTACATAAAAGTAAACTAAGCGATTTCAGGTTGAAAGCCACAGGAAGACATTCAAACACCAGAAAACTTTGAGCTATATAACTGTAATGCAAACCCCACACAATACTCAAACTTTTTTGAAGAGCAATGATCAAGACTATGAGCAGGTGGCCAAGCATTTTTATCTGCTGATGTTTTCTCATATAAACTGAACAGCTAGCACATTACAGACGTATTTCAAGAAACTGATTACAGTTGACCCTAAGGTGCTAGTAGAAAAACTGTGGTTGAGGACAAGATTCTGCCAGTTAAAACTGCTGTAGATGCTAAAAAATATTCTGATGGTAAATGAAACCATTTATCTGGAACACCACGCTTAAATATTCTAGATGACATTCTACAATTACTGTACATCAGTTACATGTACAAAAGCCAACCAGCGAAAGCATGCAGCCAGTTCGTTAAATAATAAATTGTAACTTTTGTTGACTGATGTTGCACGAGCACCACATGAAATCTCTATGTTCTAATTTTTTTCGTGCCACTTGCACTGCCCGTTTGTTGCATAATTGCACCACGAGAGTCAAATCTGTTTTACGATGCTGATCACGTAACACAAGTCAAAGCAGCTACTTTTAAAAACAAAACCGGACAAGCCAAATTCACTATTACTGGTCACCCACTTCAGCCAGTTGCGACTTCATGAGAAAGCTGGTCAAAAGACCCGTTAACTTTTTTTTTCGAAGATCAACTCTCAACATGTACAGGTCGTTATCCTGGGGAGCTCACTGATTGTGCTGAGATTTAGATAAAGTTCAAAAAGTTAAGCCACCCTTAAGATCTTATTATGCACTCTTATGGAAAGACCGCCACTGCCCCCAAACCGATAACCTATATGGCAGATCAAATCCCTTTTTCACCCTATCCTACACTGATCATGGTCGCGATTTGTTAATGTTGTGCCGCAACTCCCTTCCGATCCCTCTTAACCTTGATGACCTTTTTTTGTAGATCAAGTTCGGTTGATTGCTTTTTCGTTCCATTTTGGCGTACCTCACTTGAAAGCAACGGCACTAGCTTACTTTATGCTTAAAAATTGTCAGCTGATTTTACTATATTTTGTAGGCTTACATCTAATGACAAGATATTGAAATCTTTTCAAAAAAAATTAAAAAGTTTAGACGCTGTGAATGCCTAAAAAAACATTTTGTCCAATATAAATATGTTGTAATATGCCTTACTTATCGACAAGGCACGTTGATAAAATAAGGCAGAGCAAAACCAAAGCGATATTTACTTTAAAATCGCGATCCTTAGCGGGGAAGAAGCATCAAAGCAGGTAGTGCGAGATTACCACGCTGTTTGAAAAAAATCCTGGTTACAACAGCGCAGCTACAAACAAAATTTGGAGGAGGCCGAAAAATGCTTTTCGGGCTCCTCCAAATTTTGTTTGTAGCTGCGCTGTTGTAACCAGGATTTTGTCCATTGTTGGTTTAAGAGGCTTGTTTTCGAAAATTGACGTTTTATTAGCATTATACTTTGAAGACTCAACAAATGCTTCAGAAAAACTTTAAAAAAGCATAAAAAAACATCAAAACCAAATTATAAGCTCTGCTCTGAAATACGTGACCAAGCACATCTCTACTTACTCGAACCATTCCTTCATGTGTCCTTGGTGGCCACCATGGCGACATTTCATGCACCAGGTAATCCATTTCGATATATCTGCAATGAAACATCGTTACACTCCAAAAATTTCTACCCCTGAACAATGAACAGTCATGTGCCAAGCCGCAGCTAAAGGCTCGCAATTGCTACAAATGTTGATTTCTCCTTTTCCCGATCACAGGGATGCGAGCACGACATAACTACACTTGTTCAGATTCGCACCACGAACCCAATCAAAATCAGGCTGAGAAAAAGCATCAGATCATTTCGAACTAATCATGAATGGAAAGTGCAGACTGGTATCCCCACCACCAACGCGGATTGCCATGGGCGAGTGCCCCAATGTCGCCTCTTACGACGTGGTGGGTGAGCAGCTTAGCTATTCCATTCAGAGTAGCAGGAAAAATTATTACATTTCGCACAAATTAATAGCGAACTGATAGACAGACCGAGGCATTCAGCTCAAATAAAACCAACCGGTTTCATCTTGGCGAGTTCCGAGATGCATTGAACATACTGAACACCTTGGCAGAGGTTTTCGACAAAAAGGGCAACTGGTTATCTGCAACAAAACAATAATGATTGCCCAGGCTCTTCTTGCCCAAGTAAAATTGAAGGAAAGATAGTTGGTAGATACGAGACAGCAAATGCAAAATAGCCCGCTACAAGAGAAACAAAACACAAAATCTCAAAACCGCACAACAGAAAAGGCCGTCGTACTGAAAGCGGCACCTCATAACTGAAAAAAATCGATAACAATGGTAAAACCGTTAGCTTCATAACAATGAAGATACCCACGGACCTACAGTCCCCATAAACACTGATTTGATTAGCCTTTCGTAGAGCAACATTATTCTCTGCTATACAATGCGAACAAAAGTACTGTTCAGCGTTATTGTTCTTGCAGTTAAACAAAATGGAAAATTAATGTTCGACGTTCAAGAAAAGATGAGAAGCGGTTCTTAACGTTTCTAAGTCCCAACACCCCTAATCCAGATTCACACTAACTTCACTAACTTTCTAATTGCTATGCGATCTAATACATCTCTTATTTTGTAATAAAAATACTTAATACCTGTACGATAAAGCTTCATACCTCACAATAGCACTCCTGTTACTTTAAATAACAACGACTTACCGTGTTCTGTTGAGTAAGCGCACCGCCGAAGCCTTGCTCTGCAACAAAAAATCTGCTGAAAACAAGCTTAAGATCTGCATTTACTTCAAACGCCTTTCGCAAATCACTCTTTGTCAACAACCAGCAGTTTCTTGTTCAATCACGCGGCCGCGTTTCTGTTTTGCTCGTCACTTTTCTTCCTCGAAATGAAGGCATGGCATGAAACGGTAACATAGCAGCCCACACTGCACGTACACCAAACTAGAGGAAAGTGGCAGTCCACTTCGTTCCAGGGATGAACGCAAGTTGCAAACTGCTAAACCCAATCAACAATATGGACTGCCATTGGCGGGTACTCAAAAGTCACCTCTCATGATACGCTACCTGAGCAGATTGACCGGTTTTACCTGAAGTATAGTCACATATAGAACTTTACCTCACTCATCTTTTTGATGATTTCCAGTCTAAATATCTGACGAGCAACTGCAAACATACCCTACCGAATGCAATCTCACTATTAACAAAGTCTCTGTTAGTTTTGTTTTATTAAAAATGGACCTAGGTTTTTGCTTCAGCAAGCAAAAATACAGGCGTCAATGAAAGTACTTATTTTCATACATTATGCTAAAAATACACTCAAACTGGTATTTCACAATAAACAAACTGATCTGGGCCGGTCTACCTTTTGGAGTTCCGACGGCCACGTAAGAAGCACTATGATGCCGATTTCTGCCAGTATCTACCAAGAGAACAGATATCAGATGCAAAACAAGTGAAATGTGATGCTGTGCGCCAAGCAACAACGGCACATCAACTTCCATTTAAAAAGTGAAACGTTCGATTTCAAACAAAATGCTGACACGCAGTGAACAAAACCATAACCAGTGTGATAAAAACTGACCACAACAAATACCTCTCGGTTCCAGGGAGGGCGTAGGACACGACGAATATCTTTTCTTGCCTGCAAAATACCTTCATCGCTCTCTTATCTTCTCTCAACAGCTAAAACTAAGCTTAAATATTACACTGCAATCTGCCGTCTTCATTCACCGCCAAGTTTTGAGCTGTGACCTCTCCGCGGGTGAACTGGACATTGGTCACATATGTCATGTTCGATTGTTACGGGACGAATTTAAGATCAAGCAATGAGGCTTTATTCGCTACACAAGGCTGTAGATCTGTTGATAATGACAACTCAATGTGGGGCAGTCGATATTGACTTTACGCAAAGACCGGTGTCGAAGCTTCTGTGACTTCAAAACGTCACGTGACTACTGAAATACGCTTCCAAAATAGATTTGCAAGAGACAGATGCCGCAAAACACGCGGCTTTGAAAAGAAAACTTCGTGGCGTTCTGCCGCTTGGTGGCAGAAACGCATCGTGCTCAAGTGCTGACAACTCCGAAGCAGGTCTGCCACAAGTTGTTCAAATTACACAACCGTTAAGTTTTACCAGTGACTGAATGAAGGAAATAAAACTAACTAGACCAGCTAGACATATCAACTGCAATGTGCTTTTGACAAATTAAGCTCGACTTATCTGCAAACCATCTAACTGCTCTTACTCGACAGCATCGAAAAACGGCCTGGTGTGGGTGAAAATTCGCTCCAGCCTTTCTTCGAAGCTTTATCCTCAGTGTGGGTCTTTTCAGGAGAGCTTTTGGGAGGACCTTTAAAAATTTAATACGAGCATAAAAAATAGCCAGGGCTAACAGGCTCGCATCTAAAAGAAGCCCGAAGCTAAGCCATGTGAATCGCCATTACATCATTAGACTGGCGACTACAGAACGCCCTACGTCGGTACGCCAATTTTCTGACCACTCTCAAGCCCTATTTGCTCATATTTTCAATGCTGCAACATGAAATATTAACACCTGGAATCAAAAATTGACAAAAACACCAGCGATGCTGGGCCAATACCACCGGAAGGCAAAATCAGCAGGTTAGGTCGGACACGGCTGAGCAAGTTTCCGCAACGCATGGAGTGATTCGAAATTCTAATATTTAAGCATCTGCGATGTGTGAGCATGCTACACAGACATAAACTACAGACCATGAGACGATACTGCATTCATGTACCGCGTTTTCACGATCTGAAATGACTAGTTTTGTATGCCTAGATGGTGGAACAAGTCGCAGGTCGAATTGGTTTATCTTCAAATAGAAAGTTCCTCTTTGTTATTTACATTGCCTGACAGAAGAATGAACAACACAACGGAAAAAAAATGGTCTCACTCGGTTGAAGAGAGTTGGAAATGCTCTTGTTACAGTAGTTGCAATGGAGGTATACTTGAGATGAAGTATCAACAACGGAGCACGCTTTGTTCCATAGCAAGTCGAAGTCGACACGTTCAAAATACAACTGCCATTTGTTCAGCAAGTTTCTATAGCTGAAAGATACAAGACTAATCACCAAAAATTTAAGATTTTAACCAAGAGCTTCTAGATTGCCGCAGTAACCTTTATTCTGAAGAACTGTGGATTCAAATTTCATCGGAATCTGGATTAAGAGTTCCGCGTTGTTTTTTTTCGGTGATTCTTCTTTTGCCATAACAGTGCTTTTCTGCCCCAAACAGGAAGAAGTTCCGTTAAGTGCCTTTCCAAAGGGAAAAAAACGCAAAAATACAAATGCAACGAACTCGCAATTTTATAATTGTAGAGGGCACCAGGCGGGAAAATCGTTTGATTTTCACACTTTATAAGAAATGAATAGTCATTCATCTTTCACATGACCATTCACTTCCAATCATACTTAAACAGAAAATCTCAATTGTCGTTTCGGCGGCGTTGACTTTATTGTCATATCCTGGCTTTCATTGCACAGCATTGTCACGCGTTTACCTTTCCCTCCAGTGTTGTATGTGTGGATCGACTTGCAGCATTGTAGTGTGATTGGTGTGAAGTACAGCTAGCAGTGCAGTTTGAATGTCGTTCGTCTGATGATAAAAAAAAAAGGAAAGAACGGTAGTGCGGTAATATAAAACTTGTTGTTGCTTAGCCACCCCTAGGGGTAGAAGGAAACCATTGGGGTCCAAGGCGCTAGAAAATCCGTTTCTTTAATCTTGAAACGCTAACAAAAATTATAGATAATTTAAAAAATAAAACGAGGGTCACATGCAGCTGTAGATGTCGAAGTACACAATAAGCCTGGAGAGTTTCCCGGCTTCTGGGGCTCCATGGTCTTCCGCCATGCCCCCATCCCTCGGAAGGGGTCGGGTAACCACTATCAACAACAACAAGTACATAATAATGTATACAAAATAAATGATAAAAACTCATTCAGCCCATCGAACGCAGGAGATGCAAATGAGCATGGCAGATTGCTAAGTGGCTCTACGATCTTCGAGTTAGCAACCACCATGCGTGCAGTCGGGGTAGGGGTCAAGCCGTGGCTTGAACCCAAAACGTGAGCATTAATGCAAACTTCGGTTATGCTCAGCCATGCAGCATGCAATGTAACGCTCTGAATATTCAACTTGCAATCTTTCGATGCGCTCAGTCCATCGCGCCAGGTTGTCGAGAAAAAGCTTCTGACAAAAAATAGCTTTAACACTAGTTGGAAACAATTACATGCCTCAATGGACTAAAAAACTCTTATGAACTCTATATGCGATAGGCTTGCTAAACTCACGAACGCTATTGACTCATCATCATCACAATAATCTAAAGAAACATTTACGTAATCCAAAAACACGCTTGCTATGCACAACTTTATGCAATAATAGGCAAATAATGGTTGACAATATTCATGCATCATCTCAACAATGCGCAATCATTCAACAATGATATCGTCTTTGCGTGTGAATCGCTAAAACTTCGACCTCACCTTATCCAGGTAGTTCTGCAAGAGTTCAACTCCGGCATTAGTAGACAGCCCGACCACTAGAATGCCTTCCAGATCTCCTTTCGCAATCAGGTCTCCAGAGAGCCGATTAATGTACGCGTTCAAAGGCAGATCAGTCAGATACATGCAAGCAAATGCGACCCGATCTTCAAGCAAGATATCCTGAAACACAACTCGCTTGCACGCACTTTCCACTACAACAACACTGGATTTCATTTCACGGCGACTCGGCTACAGTCTTGGTTACTACTAGATGTGTTTGCTTAGTGACGAAACCGGTGCGGTGGTGAAGAGATTATAGATTCCGCTTCGTGGTCGGTAATCCCGGGCTGATTACCTTGTCGAGTCATACCCCAAGAAAGACTGTAAAAATGGTATTTCTAGCTTCACTGCTTCATGCTCAGAAGCAAAGGCATAATGTAAAGAAAAAGCCGGCGAGTTCCGCATTTAAAGGGATGCCTCCATCTTTGTGTTGCAGACATTCGGTCAAGCAGTCTACCAGTCATAATAACCTCCTCTAACTAAAGACTAGCAAGCAGAGGATGAGCTTACACGCATAAATAAAAGAGTGTGTTTGAAGTGATTGCAATATCAAGATAAAGCTAGCATGCTCAGAAATAGTCTTCCAGGTCGGCTGAATGAACACAATGGGGATAAAAATCCATGATCAAACGGGCAAAGTTCATATTTCGAGCGTAGCGTTGTTTTAGCTTCAAGCTGCACAAAGACAACAAGAAAACGTTCTTGTGGCGAGGTTCGGGCCAATCACAACGTTCTACATTTCTGGGCCATGTTTGCAAACACAACTTACAGGATTCGATAATATGACATTGAATTTGCCAGTGGATGGTTCTGCTGTTTTGCTTTCATCGGCGCAAGCTATGAGGAAGGCAAAAGCCATTTGTAAGTACGCACTTTCCAATTCGTTTTGTAATCGCCGGCACGTGTCAAGCCACAAAGTAGGACAATTCATGCCAGTGTATCCGCTCAATGCCATAGCTACAGACGAATATTTGGCAGATCCCTTACCTAAACATCAATTTCGTAACCAAAAAGCGTATACAATAAATCATATTTTTAAGGCTTTGCGTAAAACCAATTATAAAAACTATCAGCAGCATCTACATAACTTATTGCTAGTAGCGAAACGAGATTATTCCTGTTGGGTTAGTGAAGCAGCTCATCCAGCATGTCGTAAAAGACTTTGGGCACCCATTAATGACTGTTCGCCTTGATCGTGGTGCAATTGGTCTTCAATTTGAGTTTACGACTGTTTCCAAATGGACTGTCACTTACAGCCAGCCTGAGTTTAGCGTTCATGGTGTGAACCTGGATATCCGTTTCATGCCCTGTCTCTATCCCAAGTTAAGAGGTGGGGTAAGGCCAACAGCTTGACTTGTTCAAGACTTGCCATTAAATTAGTTGAGTTAGCGTATGTAGGAATAGTACGAGGCATACGAAGAATTTCACCAAAGTGCTGTCCCATCGAAGAAGAAAAGAATTTAAGATGTGGGTGCAAAAACACTGATTATTTATTTTCAAATTTTTTTGAAGACAGACAGATAAAAACAGCTGGAATGGTGAATTGGTGTAGTCGAAATAGCATCAGACTTAGGAGGAAAAGATCGCAGTTCGAAACTCCATCAAAGCCCCATTGGTATTTATCAGGAAGTACCGTGTTGCTCCGTACAGAACTCTGATTCAAAAGCGAGTGGATAGTAGTTGAGATTTAAACTCAGTAAAGCGAGAAAAAAGAACATGAAATCCGAGCTTTTTTCAAGAAGAATAAACGCAATTACAATCAAACCTTACTTTTGAGGGACAAATTGAGAATCTCAATGGCCAGTTTGACATCCAGATGCCACACAGCAATGGCGCAAGCCCGTTCAGTGGCTCCTGACTTTTGTAAACGCCGCACGAGGTCTTCACCGACGCTATTGCGACCGAATCGATTGGCGTCCCCCTTGCCATCGACATGCACGCTTCCCCAGCCGCAAACCATCAAAGCCAGTTTTCTGTTGCACAAAAAATAAATTAAATAATAAAACAAGTTGCTGAATACCTACCATTATGGGAAGTCCAAATTCAAACATCCCAAAGCACAATAAGCGAATACACAAAAAATGAAGGGGAAGGACACTCTGCGTTGTCATAATGTTACTGTCACTACGTGATACTGTTTAGAATTTTGTGGTAATTTTATTCCTTCTACGCTATTGCGGAAATTAAGCCAAGCTCTTCAGGTTTGGAATTGGAATGACAACATGGACATGGACATGTACTGAGGAGGGATGACGATAGTGTTTTGAGGGTTGCTCTGAATCTTGAAGTGACTGGCAAGAGAAAGCGAGGACGACCGAAGAAGACCTGGAAGAAGCAAGTGGAAGAGGAGACAGAGAAAGTTGGTTTGAAGGAGGATGCTCTGAGACGAGACAAGTGGAGGGACGGAGTGCGAGAAATTGCAGAAGGAATGAGGTAAATCCGGCCATCTCTGCTAAAGAGAAAACACCGGATAAAAACTGAATAACTACCACTACTACATCTAGAATGACGGGCAAGATTTACCTTCCAATAAGGACAAAGATTATAAATTAAGATTTTGAAGTCGCCAGTCACATTGCTAAAGCTTTTAAGAAAAGCATGGTTATATCTAATCAAACTAAAGATCATTTTTCACCCAGGATAAGGAAAAAATCCACGCTCAACTTTCGGCGTGATGATGAAGGCGGGAGCGTTAGGCTCAAAACAATCCCACAAAACACACGGACACCAGCAGTTGGTGGGAACAATTTCCAAGACACACCTACCTTCTCCTACTAGTGTAGATTTGACTTTTAGTGTTGGGTACTCCAATCCATGGCACAGTTTCAGCTGTCATTGAACTAGACTCTCTACCGTCTTCTGAAAAATGGCAAGTGTAATGCAACTTTTATGAATGCAACAGTCGTAGCTTCGTTGCAGAAATGCTCCGAGGTTTAGAGCAACGGTCACGGTTGACACCTTTCCAAACTATTTGCCTAAAAAGGTGCCAGAGCTAATCGGAGTCCAGTGTGAAAGCAAGCAGAAATGGTAGATATACACCGCATCAGCAACAACTATTGCCGCTCACCACGAACGAGATGGCAATGCCTGCCCTTCACCGGGTTGAAGCTGCTCATCCAGCATGTTGCAAGAGACCACTTTCGGGTACCCACCAATGGCAGTCCACCTTGTTGGTTGTGGGGCTACCAGTCAGTAATTTATATTCATGGCTGGCTCAAAATGGGCAGCAAATTTACCCTAGCCTAATTTAATTGGGTTTGCGGCATGAATCTAGAAAATTGTTTCATGGCGTAACTCCATCCTAAGGATAAGAAGGAATAACCTCAACAACAACGAGGTGGCGTCGAAAAGCGCCGGCAAGTTTGCCTGCCGTACCTTTGGCATGGGTACTTAAAGGGACTCCTCCGTCTTTACGCCGTGCCAGCAGCACTGATACCTTCCACTTTTACGTAAAAGACAAGTGATAAGAAGTCGAGCAGTGAACACAAGGCAGTAGCTTATTCTGACTGGAGGCAGATAACAGAGGATGAACTTCTAGCAATGAATGAACGAAGCAACGTTAGACTTTGTACGAGGTATAAATGTCGTTAAACCAGCACCACTACCTCTTAAAATAGCTTGTACGCCCGCGAACAGATTGTGCCTTTTTGTTCTGCCAAGCTGCGAGGGCATGGACATGGATTTAGATTTGTTCCAGTGACTGGGCGATTGGTGGGCGCTAAATTGGCTCTTGGCAGTCTGCGGTGGTTCTTTGGTCGCCTCTTTCACTCTGGCAATCCATCTCCACACGAAGTGTACGGCATCATTGTGCGGTTGCAGGCTGAGTTCAACATTTTTTAAAAAATCATCTGAAAACGGATGTACGTTTACCTAAGCGAATCGCAAAACTTACTTTTAAAAACTATATTTGCTATTGCTTTTCGCCACACAACTTCACGAAAAGTACTAGCAGCTTTTTTTTAAAGCTATTTTAAAGTTATGCACAGTGCACGACCTATAAACTATGCATGAAAATTAAAACAAAAAAGATCAAATTCAGCACATGCCACGTGTAAAGTGAACATAACGTCTAACTTATGTCTAAGCATCATCGTCACACTGCATCAGCGCTAAATCTCTGCACTATCAGGAATCAGCCATGACTAAATACCTTCGGTTTTTTCAGTTGTTTCCTTCATATCCTACGCGATGACTCCCACATCTTGTAATACTGTGATGTGAAGCATTTTGCGTAAGTTGTACATGGTTAAAATGAGTGGCCATCAGCTGCATTGCGTGCTTTATGGCCGAGCGGAAACGTTATTTACTTTCAAACTCAGGCTTCAACTGTTAACTTTGACCTCACTGCTTTGACCGTAATAACATCTGCGTGTTACTGCCAGCTCAAAAACGTTAAGAACCTTTCACAGGCTCTCAAACTCTCTCTCTCTTCACAGCATCTTCAATTAGTCAAGTTAGCTCTCTCTACTTTTTATTTTAGCAAGAAATCCTATTAATTAGCATAAAAATTAATCGAACGCAATAAGAAACGTTGCTACCTTCACTCAGTCCATATCCGTTAAGCACCCGTCGATAGATAACCTCAGTAAGATCATCTTGTAGTATCTGTAAAATAATGGAGTTGATGTTCTTTTCAATTGCAGCAACAAATATCAAAATAGAGAGCTCTCTAACTTGCGCTTTGTACAATCGAGCACTGGAGAGAAAGAAAGAAGAACGTGCAAAGAGCATATTTGGGAACGTAATTACGCAATCTGTAGGAGCCTTATATTACTTGCAAGTTGCAGAGACATATTGTTTACGCGTGACGTCCATTTTCGAGTGTCGTCAATATGCATTCGTACATGATTATCTGTGAATTTACTTTTTTCGTTGAAGTTTGTAGAAAGGCGCTTACGCTCTTTCACGAAAAAAACTTCGGCGAACGCAGTTTTATATCTAGACATAATGGCGTTTTAAAGTGGTGTCCCACCGCGTCAGTCAAAGTATCTCAGATTTTAGTTTTTGACAACGTCTAAGGGAGGTCTCCATCTTGCTCTAAGTAAAATTCCCTGAGTACCATTAAAAGGTAAGTCATCTCTCCCCTTTGAAGAAATGATATAGGAGCACCAACAAAAAAAGCGAAGTCTTTACCTCAGCATTACGAAATCTCCCGTTTTTCCGTCACTAATATACCGTAGGCCAATGACAAAAGACTTACTGGCGATCCATCAACGAGTTGCTCTGAGGAGGGCGTCTCTGCACTGTCACCGTAGCGGTACAAAGCCGAATCATAACCGCACGCAACGCCAAAACTGTTCTTAGTTCGCCAGCTTATCGATGTATTCTCGGGTACGGTGCTGAGCTGCAAGAAAATTCATGAAACAGAGAAGAAATTACTAATGCTGCCCAGGCTGGTCCGAACCTTAAAGCTGGCGGAATTACAACTTAAACATTCTCTTGCCAATAGTGTGCTTTTATCCTATTGACACTGGAAAACCTATTGTTAATTATTCACAGGACAGTTCGTGTTCAGACCTGTGTCGGAGTCGCCAGTGCTGCTGGTACAATGCATTTTTACCACAATAAGGAAAAACTGAAGTGCCTTTTCGACGATACCACAATTAAGTCATCGCGAGGCTTGAACGCACGACCACTGTCGCCATAAGCGGCGCTCCAACTTACTCGACCACGTTGCCGTGGCTGGATGACAAAATATAAAAAGTGTTGACATTAGGTGTCCTTGAAATTTAACTGCCCTGGCCTGCTAACAAATCAACAATTAGAAACACGGTCATTGTAATTACCCGGTGTACGTTTTGTACGTTGTAACACCAGTGAGCCACTAAAAGCCGGCAAGTACGCTTGCAAAACCTTGAAAAAAAAAACACATTAACGGGATTCTCCCCGCCTTTACGTGGCAGTCAGGCGGTGGGGTGGAGCAGTCTTCCGTCACGGTGGCCCAGTCTGGCTAAGGACTAATTAAAAGAGCATGAGCTCATACACATGAATGAAAGTTCTTTACCTCAACAAAATTCAGCTTACATTAAATGATGAGGCATTACTGACGGTGAGAATGTTGTTTTGCAGTTCCGGAATCCATGCAAAGCCAGTCACCCATTCGCCTTTCTGTTAATAGCAATCATCAGTCGAGTAATTAGCTTGAACAAATAAACTTCCTCCGAGTTTTTTTGCATCTTAATAAGCGCTCCTGAATTACAAATTCGAGTTACCGATCAAGGGCGTGCAACCCCAAAGCTCAGCTATTTCCAAAAAATGAATCACTTTCACACGGCGTCAACTTTTGGGTACAAACCAGTGACAAACGTTGCATGCAAACATACGCCTTAACGCAAAACAGCAAATGCCCATAGCCTAAACAAATCAGTGAATTGACAAAAATATCTGCTAAACATTTGGCATATTCATTAAGTCTATTTACGGTAAGATTTAGTTTCACTGATTTGGGAAAGGCGAGATAGGTACCAGCTGGATAGCTAGCGGGTAGGTCTTGATCGGAATGGGTTGCATTCATCATGTCGTAGACGCATATTGATGGATTCCGATGACCGATTCGCTTTGATTCACTTGAACCTATAAACAAGGCGCCAAGCATCTCCTTTCTAGTTCGACTCCACTCTATCTGTGAAAAAAACTTTTTTCAGTTTTAAAGCAAAACTTCTGAACATGAAAAAGCTTCAATTTGCACAGTTCACTTGTTGATGCTACATGGGTCTCGTGGATCCAGCACCTCTAGGAATTCCCAAGTCCCATCTGCCAGCAAATCTGATTCAAAGCCGAGATTCGACTACTCCACCTATCGACCTTAGGCAATCTGGCAGTAGGTCGACCACATTGATTATGCCCAGTAGAAGGTTCAATAAGGAATTCTACATAAAAAGTTACCTTTGAAATGCGGTTAGTAACAGGTATGATAGCGTTAGGCTTTGACAAAATTCGTGAATCCCACACAGCAATGCAATCATCTCCATAACATGCGAACCGATGTTCATCGTGAGGATTAACGCTAAGACCACAAGTTGCCTGAATAAAATTGTGAAAACACTTATAAATAGCAGACAGTGACACTGTTTCGACCTATCAGGTCTCTTCAGTGCAGTTGGTGACCGACAAGAAGCTAGAGGCTTTTAATAAAGCATAGCTTAGACCGCCACACTTGCGGGATCTATACTAGATCCACTTGGTGGAAGGTCTGTCAGTACTCTGCGAAGCCGTATCACTCGTGAATGAGTGGCGGTTGTCGCAGGTGCACTAAGTCTAGCAACTGCTAGAACAATAGTGCTGTCACAGCCTAGTGGTCACAAGGTCTTACATGTATAGTAATGCAAGAGGCTAGCGATGCACATAGCAAAACTGCAGACAGTGACACTGTTTCGACCTATCAGGTCTCTTCAGTGCAGTTGGTGACCGACAAGAAGCTAGAGGCTTTTAATAAAGCATAGCTTAGACCGCCACACTTGCGGGATCTATACTAGATCCACTTGGTGGAAGGTCTGTCAGTACTCTGCGAAGCCGTATCACCGGTCACCAACTGCACTGAAGAGACCTGATAGGTCGAAACAGTGTCACTGTCTGCAGTTTTGCTATGTGCATCGCTAGCCTCTTGCATTACTATACATGTAAGACCTTGTGACCACTAGGCTGTGACAGCACTATTGTTCTAGCAGTTGCTAGACTTAGTGCACCTGCGACAACCGCCACTCATTCACGAGTGATACGGCTTCGCAGAGTACTGACAGACCTTCCACCAAGTGGATCTAGTATAGATCCCACAAGTGTGGCGGTCTAAGCTATGCTTTATTAAAAGCCTCTAGCTTCTTGTCGGTCACCAACTGCACTGAAGAGACCTGATAGGTCGAAACAGTGTCACTGTCTGCAGTTTTGCTATGTGCATCGCTAGCCTCTTGCATTACTTATAAATAGCTTTAAAACAAATCATAGCATGTATCATTTGCTATACCAAACATTCAAGTGAGCTGCATTGGGATAGAAATGGTTTGCGTGTTGAGTAGTTGAAGATAAATCCCTTCGCTTTGCCATTTGTTGTTACTGCATTGGAAGTATGGCGCAAAGAACAAAAACTTAAACAAGTAAATGTGTCAAGCATGTAGTGTTTGTGACAGGGCCAACTGGGACCATTGCTTGCTCTCAAGCAACTCTTTAGATTAAAACCAGCGGTATGCAACCTTTTTTACTGATGGAATAATTTCAAACCAACCGAAAATTTTGCTATTCATTCTGAGTTTGCAAACCCAACGTCAGTGTACTACATGGGCCATAGATGGGCTTTATTTGCATACGTGAAAGAGCTGGTTCTTTGCATCTTGCTTCCAAAATCAAGGTGAATTCTTTTCTTTTAAAGGCATTTTACTTATAAACATTTTTAAAGCCCAGTACCACGTTTGTTCCGCTTATATTATAGGTTAAGACCTTTTTTGTGAACGTCAATATTTTCAAAGCATCACATTACGTGCCCACCACTTATATTGTAGGTGCAGATCTTTTTGGAAGGCATTATGGTGGCATAGCATGAATCAACAGATATTTACCTTACATCACAATACCCTTCCACATGCCAAAAAATCTTACGTTGCAGGCTGCACACCCCTGATTTAAACTATGACACTGAATTCAAAGATATGCACTAATGACTGCTGACTCATTTATTTATGTATACGAGCTGAGCTCATGTTCTGCTTGCCAGTTTTTAATTAGACGGTGTGCCACCAGACAGCTAGACCACTAAGCACCACTACCTATCTGTCACACAAAGATAGGAGGAAACCCCTTTAGCCACTTTCTCAAGGAGATAACAAGTACAGTAGTCCGATTTTTTCTGCTGTCCTTTTGGCACTGAGCGCCAAGTATGGGAGCTGTAAATACCGTTTTTAAAGTCTTTGATAGGACTCAACAAGGGAATGGAACCCTGGTATACTGATTGCAAAGATGTTTTACCAAACCCACCACTGCTATGATAGTACTGCTGACTTCCACACCAAAGACACTTTGCAGTCATGCAAACTCTCCATACACCTTGCATCAAACCAAACAAGAAACACCTTGGGTATATCGATCAAGAGCAGCTTAGCCTGTATAAGCTTTAATGTTACTGATGTGGTTTTATTACGATTTTATTTATTGCCTCAAAAAGTTAAGAAAGTTTTTTTTGTAATTACCAAAAATACCATTTTAAGTGCATTATTTTTCAACATTTCTTTAAGTAATTAATTTTCTGTGTAATTTTATGTAAGGAACAAAATTTGCACAAATAGCAACAAACACTATTTGTTGAATAAATGAAATATAAAAAGCGGACTTGCTTGGCTCACCTTGTGAGTGATTATAGATGATGTACTAGATCCAATACGAATGTCATATATCCGAATGCCTTTCTTGTTAAATCCTGCTATCAATGTTTCTTTTGCAAGCCACATTAAAGAGTTAACAATTTCATTGGGTGCTGCTTCTAGCAGTGGTTTTACAAACGATCTAAAAAAAATTAGTCACAAAGCTAGAATAAAACCCCTGCTCTCCAAATCTCTTCAGCTTGTGACCCACTGTCATTTGTAACTTTTCTTCTGCATTTTTTAATAATCATAAAAATATGCTTTAAAAAGATCTTGCTGAAGATCATTGGTACCAAACCCAGAAAGATCTGGTTTTTTTATTTCATCTTCTAAAAACACTATGAGAATTTAAAAGCAAAATCAATGTTGTGAATTGAAACTATTGATTTTTGTTAACAGCTCAACAATTCTGAAACTTCAGCACTTACAATGAGGATGCATGCAAAATAGAAAGTTGATATGCCATTCAAGAAGTTTTACGTTAAACAATTCACTAAAAATATATTGATAATTAAGCTAATAAAAGTATAGCTTTTTTACTACATATAAAACTGTCATATCATACCATAAGCCATGGCACCTACTGTGAGTTTGGAGATGGACTGAGCTCAGGATTAATTTTATTTTTGTCAGAAAAAGATTGAGAAAGATCATATTTTGTATTCGTGTCCCAGATCAACAAAGAACCAGATCTAATCATAAAATTCATGCTTATTTAGATCATCAAAATAGCAAAAGTACAAATTACAAACCAGTGACCAATATTTAAATACGTAAATATTTTTGGGAATTCTGCAAACTGTTTAGTACCAACTACTTTTCAAATTATAGCATTTTAGAATGCAAATTTGACAGACAGACAGTAGAGTAACAATTGTATTGCTAATTTTAGTCAAGAGAACAATGTGGAAAAGGGTATCAGAGTTTCCCCTGGACATTTATCCTCCCCGGTATCTTGGGTTTGGGTTAGAGTTAGGGAAAGGGTTAAGGTCTACACACTTTCCAAAAAATGAAAATCAATAAATCACTAAAAATTAAAAATTAAAAGTAGCAAATCAATAAAAATTAAAACCCATGTAAACCAACAATTACAGAACCTTCACTGTTACAAAAAATTAATGAGCAAAAACTGAGTGTACCACAGACCATAAACAATGCATGTATAAAGAGTACTGAAAATAATAACAATTACCTGGATTTTTCCAACCCTATTGCTAAAAGTTGTGGAGTAAATGGGTTCCATGCCAAACCATTACATTGTCGCGAGTGTTTTGCAAAAAATTCCTTAACACTGTTCTGTCTTGTCAGATGTGGTCTATTCTGCATCAGTCCAGTTGACAATAAACTAACACGTCCGTTGGATTGACCAATGGCAATGATATCACTATGCTCAGACGAGGGATGCCATGCCAAGCACTGCAAAAAATTGAAAAACTCACAAGCAGTAATGAATAGGAGTTCCTTGAAGCTGCTTTTCACAGTTGAAAATTTAGTGGGAATGGGACACTTTATTTGCTACTTATTTTGCCCAAGTTATGTTACAAAACATATTTTTACACCACAGCAGGTCGACTTTCCTTTAAAATTCTTTGAATCATCAGAAATCAGGAAATCTTGCATTTCAATAAATGAGCTAAATTTTGAAGTTGGACATGCTTCAACTTTGCTCATAATCAAAAAGTTATGAGAATGTCAAGACATCAAAAAATTTAAGAGGAGAACTACATCTGAGGTGCATTCTATGCCTGGTAGGCAAGTTGTTTAATATTGATATACTATCTCAGTATTAGATAGAATATAGAAGTTGCTAGTTGCTAATTAGCATTTTCAAGCAGATCTTAAGCTACTTACAACAGCTAATGATAAAACGTTTCAACCATTCAGAGCAAGTACAAAAAATGAAAAAGTGTACACTTTTTTTTGGAAATCTTTTTTTTGGTATTTTTGTTCACACATCACATAGTATAACTAGGCTGTGACAATGGCAACATTCCCCTGGGCTATGCAGTGCTTTGACTCAGCTTTTTAATAACTGTTTTCTATAAACGATTTTCTGATTTTTGCTTTGAGTTGACAAATTAGGAACGTTTAATTATTTACTACAGTACCAGTACTAGATAGGCTCACACCCAACTGCAAAACATCGTTACCAATGCTACAAAAGTTGATTTAGACATAAGTATATGGCTCACATAAACGCAACAGAACTTATTAAAACGTACCCGGACATCCGCATTAACATCAATATCTTTTGTCAGAAATAATTGAGGAGATACACTTTCAGCACCACTCAAATTTTCATCTGGCAATCGATA
The DNA here is from genome assembly GCA_963675345.1 of Trididemnum clinides. Taxonomy (NCBI): domain Eukaryota; kingdom Metazoa; phylum Chordata; class Ascidiacea; order Aplousobranchia; family Didemnidae; genus Trididemnum; species Trididemnum clinides. Next base: position 12,410,592 of record OY776297.1, on the reverse strand, counting down.
AAAAGACACACTTGAGCTTGCAACAGCAAAAGCTTTGCTATTATAATAATTAAAGGTAATTTCCATTGTTAAATAATCAGTGAATTCAACGTTTAATTCAAAGCTCGCTCACACATGCCTCTAATCCCAGCCACTCACCAGCCATTTGGACTTTGGAAGTTTGTTTGCAAATTGCAATAAATAATTCAAAAAAATTCCCCAAAATCCGAAACAGAATGACATGTTTGAATAATTTCAAATATTTTAAAAAACAGAAGGAAACGCTACAGAGAACAGCATTTATTTTTTATTCCAGTTATGCATTATAAAAAAATCTCTCGGAAATCGATCAAAAAAATATAAAATGCAAACTCAGCTATTGTGCTGAATTGCAAAATATACTTGCCTATGTGCTGTAGTGTGAACCTCAAGCTGGGTACTTTGTTGTTTCTTTGGGAAAGTCGCTTTATAGCTAGTTTTCCTGCTTGGTTGTAAGCTTGCAGTAAAAATTTACGCTGCCAGAAGTACCAAAATTTCCGAAGTAGCTGTAAACAAAAAATACTCTATGCCTCACTACAAAGATTTTCCCACGATGGAGGATACAAATTTACGACGACAACTTGTTCTGTCACAAACGGACATGCAAGACAACAGCTTGTAAATGCTTAATCGAAGAAGGTATAGCTCGTACTAATTCTACCGTTTCGGAAAACTAAAAAAAAAAGAGTTCAATTCCTGAATTCAACAAAGGCCTACTTTTAAAAAACGTTTTACCAAAAAAACACGTTTTTGTCATTACTTTTGTCCTATATTTTTGTCATTAATCTTGGAATTGCGACTTCCATATTGCTTAGCCTACATATTCAGACATACTAATGTCGGAATTACTTCTTTTGGATTTATTAGTTCATTAATTTATCGGATGTTTTGTTTAAATTCATTATGCGTTAATTTTGTACTTTACCTTTAAGTTGCGTAACATTGCCTCATTTTAATTTACTTTGTTGATTATTTTGCCTTTTTTTATCACATTCGTAGTTTTTGTGCACCCGTCTGCAAATTAGTAGGTGATGTAGTTTAGTTTTGCATTTTTTTAATCAATTTGAGAATTGTGTCTTTCGAGTTAGGAAACAAATTTTTGAGATTCAAGTTTTAAAGTTATTGCTGGTCAAAGAATTTTATAAAATAAATTTGTTTAAAACATTTGGTGGTTTTCTATCTAAAGCACGGAGTCATAAGAGAGTAAACCGCTACACTAATAAAAAGATACATACCTGAAAATTTTGTTTGATAGAGATTATGTTGCAAAACTATGGTAAAATTTAACTATCTGGCTCTGTGGGCGTTGCCCAGCAAAGCTACCAGTCAGGTTTGTCGGGTTAAAATATCTGTTGAAACGGCTTCTTCGAAATAATACATTTATCTCTGAGAGCAGTAACGAAAAGTTCCAACAAATGGGGGCATCATCCCTAAGCACTCAATCACGATCATCGTTCGCTACTTTAAGGCTGTTCTTTCTGATAAATTCTATATCATTTTGCAAATGCTAGGCTTCGCTTCCAATAAGGGGCAAAATCAAAGTTGGTGGCAGACGCCCTAGGCTCAACGACCTTTGCTTTACAATTACAGCAATAAGTCATTTGGTGGTAGAATGATTTTACAGCTTGGTGCCATCTCCCTCTGAATGATTTTTGTAATTTCAAGCTTTTTGCGTGCAGCGATGTGTATTGATCCCCACGTAGGACAAAAGAGGCCATTTCACTCTCCAAATGCCTTTTATGAGATCACCACGTTAGTCTGATTTCCCATTTTCAAACCAAACATTTCCCTCCATAGTCGCAATTTCATGCAGTGGTACAGCTTTTTGATTAATTTGCTCTCAAACTTTGGGATTTCATTGACTATGCCCCCTTCCTGATTCGACGTCCCTGTTCCAAAATTAAAATTGCCTTCACGCACAAACGGCCAGTAATTTCACAAATTTTATCCGACTCCTCTATTAGGTGCACTGAGACATAAACATAAAATTGTACAACGACTATAAAGTGATTGATATATACCTACATAGGATTAAGTAGTAAGTGCAATTAGTCTTGTAAGCTAATTACTTACGACTTTTTCGTGATATTAAGTCTAAGTGTATGATCTGAAGTCTCTGGTGGCCCGGATGTTTTTTGGTCTCGGCATAAACGAATGAAAGTACTCCGAGTCGAACATCTAGAGCTCGGTTGTTTCGTTAGATTAGGTGTTATGGCTGAAGTCGATCAACCACCAACCAGATTTTTGTGCCAATAATTTTTTTCTAAACTACGCAAGATTTGATTTTAATCCTTGTCATTTTTTTCTTCTTCTTAGCTACAGGTGATTTTTACGTCTTAAGCTTTCGGATTAACTTTGATCAGGCGCGAGACTTAACTCGAAAAAGTGTGTTCTAATTTCTAGAGCATGTACAGTTTAGTTATAATAATTTACGCACTTACCACAAAACTATCTAAAAAAGATTTGAAACGGTAAGGCAGGACGGTATTATACCGGGTGGAGCAAAAGTCTGGACCCATTAAAAATTTATGATATACAAAGTTTATTTTAAGCTATTTTTATTACACAGTAGCCTATGTTGTTCGTTGGTAAGTTTGTTTATTGTTTTTCAGATTTGTAGCCATGTTAGTAAATTTAACAGCTGCAGGAAGAGTAGAACTTATTTTTCTGCACGCAAAGCAAGGTTACCAGCGCGCGTTCGGCCGCGGATACTTTTAATGTTAAGTACTCCAATAAGCAACCAATTTCGAAAAGAACTGTCACTAAAAATTTTGCTCGGTTGGGAGAAACAAAAAGCGTCCATGACCGAGCTCTTTGTGGCAGAAAAAAATAACTAAAACTGACCTTGAAACATCTGTACAGGTGTGCAGACACATGCAGGTAACCCCACGCATGTTTCAATTTCATGCAATAAATTTCCAATGGGTCCAGAGTTTTGCTCCATCCTGTATATCATTATGCTTCGACAGGCAGCCTTACGGTATAAGGCTTTACCATTATCTGTTTCTAAATGACTGTGGACAATATCTACAGCTGCTGTTGTTATTAAGGAATGATTTCATTGTTTGACAGGAATGTGTCACTGACTCTTTCAATTTTTACACTGAAATGCGACACAAAATTACAGTTTGAGTACAAAAATTCATTTGGGAGGTAAAAACCGTTTACCACGGCAAGTTTTAACTAGTATAGCTTAGTAAGCCAGTTGATTTTTTAAGTTTTTAATTACGTATTTGGAGTCTCTCAAACCCTAATAAACCTGTGGTCGAGAAGTTAGTTCTCATTACGTCCAAAAGCAGTATTATCTGATACATTAAACCTAACCAATGCATAAAACTACTCGTTTTTACATTTTTTTGCAGGAAACATTTCTTACTGCTGATTATAAGTAATTTTTTGTCGGAAGACATGGCTAATTCAGAGATTGTTCAGATTTGATAAACAACAAAGACGTTATTGAATTAGTCTGGGGCAAGAAACATGATTTCCCTTTTAGGCATTCTGCTATTTTAGTGAAATTTGATGACGAAGAAGAGATTGTTATTGATTTTTCTGCTTTGAATCCCAATGAATCGTCGGCTTCACGATCTGTCACATACGTCAAAGCTACAACACATTTAGCATTGCCAGATCACTTCAAACCTATAGAGGGCGATATAAGGATCTATTCCTTCTCCCAAACAATGAGTTTTGCCGTTTTGGGAAGCACTTTGAAGTTCAACATTGATAATACAATCAATAAAAAACGGGCGAGTGACTTGATTATAGATTTGCTACGCATCAAAATGGGTCCGTATCACGCGAAAACGAACAACTGCAGACATTTTATAAAGAGAGCGTTTGAGATTCTCGAAAAAGAGCATAAATGTGCGGCCGAAATTCGAGAAAAATTTGAAAACAACATTACAGCTTTGGAAAACGATGACGATAAAACAGTGGAAGCTGTAAAGTTGGCTGCTGGCATAGGCTTGGATGTATTTGCTACTGCTGGGACCCTGGGCATTTTAGCTGCTCAGAATGTAAGTGTTGATACCAGAACTTTTTCAATTTCTTATAATGAGAACAATAATGAAAGTGATGACGAGACCGATAATGAAGAAACCGCTGATGAACCCGAAAATGAAAGTGATGACGAATAATGGAAGGTCATAGTAAGACCGATAATGTACAAAAAATGGATGATAGTGATGACTAAATCAATTATACTGATAAAAACGCTTATAAAATAATGATGTAGATACCAATAATTATGAAATAATCACGTTAATGACATTGCTTGAGAAGATGACCACATGATAGATGGCAATGCTCAGGAAGAGGTGTTGTGTGGAAAATGTGCATTAAGTTTGACATTACTAAGGCGATACACATCGCTGATGATGCTATAAAACTGTGACCTATAAGATATTTGACATTAATCAAATGGTTTTGCTGTAGCGTTTTTGGAATTTGTCGTTGTATATTTGTGTCAGTCTGGACTTTTCAAAAACACTTCATAAACTATTAAATTACATGGGCGTTTGTTCCAAAATTTAATAACTTACTGACAATTACTTGCAGGATTAAATTTTGACAGAAAATATATAAAAATTTAACAGCATGCCATAGGTTTTCTTCAAAAAATCACTTAAAACCTATTTGATTGATAAATATCAAAAAACTTGTTTTCTTCGTCACAGTTTTAACCTTGATTGTAAATTACAATGTATACTACTTTTTTTCCGTTCATTTGTCATGTTTTTAGCTGTTACTAATCTTGCACATGCTCACGTAGAACTTGCTTGCGCACTGGGCGTCACGTGTGCGTCAGTCGATTATATCTTGGCATGTATCCGCCGTCAAAACAGGTGGTCAATTGGCGTGTGCGTAAAGTTTTGTGCTTATGCACCTATTTTCACCTTTTTATTCTCGTATCTGAGCATCATCTTCAAGTTACACTTGTACTGAATCTTTGTACCACCAGGAAGCTACTCTGACTGGAAACCGTTGAGTTCTTCGTTTCCTCCAGGCCCATGTTTTAAATGCTCATTTGCACACCCTTGTAGTAGTGTGATGTAGAACTTTTGCGTGTGCTGTACATATTGAAATAAACACTATTAATCAGTCAGTGGTGCTTAAGATCTTCAAGATAACAGATGCTTCCAGAACCTAGCGCTGTAGCAGCCGTTAATTAATCAAATCATCATTTTTTTTGGCAACTCCCAAGCGAGTGCGGACTCACCGTCCAAAACATAGCGATACATTGCTTTCTCGTGAACGGAGGATAAATATGGCAAATACAAAAAAAAAATATCAGTGACAAGCTCCTTGCCCAAAGGGCATGAACTAGACACGTGGAAAGGCATCAAATTGCGATGATTCTATTTCAGTGGCACAGGCTTTCTCAAACTATGGCTTACAAAATGCAATTTTGAGGTCATGAAACAAATTAATTTGATACATCAGTACTAGAAAGCTCAATTCTGTGTGTGTGTTTGTGTGTGTGTGTGTCTGTTTGTCTGTCTGTCTGTCTTTTTACTTCTCAGAAACTAATAACCGTACAAAAATCAAACTTGGCACGATTAATCACAAACCCGAAGCGAGAGTTACATGTGGCCTTGGTGACGTCATTACTGAAGATTTTTTTTCATCCTTTCATTTCTTCAAGGATAAAAGCAGATTTTTGTTTAAAGGAAAGCCACAAGCCGACATATCAACTTCAAGAAATTCCGCAGTTTCAGAACGTAAGATGGCGTCATAATTAACGATTAATTGCAAAATTTGATTTCTTCATTTTCTCAAAATATAAATGCGGTTGAAAAATTTTTCGGAACATATTCATATGGTGCTTCCGATAAAAGTAATTCTTTAACAATTTAAGCTTTATTGAGGATGTCACGAATTAGTAAATTTGGTTAAAAAATAGCTTTACAAATGTATAGGGTTGTTATCTGTTTGTTCTGCCGTAATTACCGTATATACTCATGTATACGTCGAACTCATGTATGAGTCGATCGGTATTTTAAGACAAAAAATTGCAATATTATAGGTATTACTCATGTATAAGTCGACTCTGCTATTCTAGAATATGCTGGAGCAATGGCACCTGCCATGTTATGATTGAGCGTGCTGCCTTAAGCTTGTTTACTGGTAATATATATCGTATTTTTACTTATATTTAATACCGATAATTCTGTGAAGTAACTTTAACATCCATATGGTGAAACACCATTAATATGAGCGTTTGTTAAGGCTTCATACCGCGGTGTATATATTGCATGTATAATAACGGAGTCTTCTTTTTATATTCACATTCTATTCGACTCGGCAGCAACATGTCCACAAACATTAGTCATGTATAAGTCGACCTCAAAAATTTTACTTTAAATTCGTCTCCCAGAATTCGACTAATGCATGAGTATATACCGTATTTTATTTGTAAATCTGAATTGTTTGTAGCCCTAACTTGCAAAGCTGTTTTAAAAAGACCTTTTTTCTTTCGGATTTATGAATCGATTTGTAACTCACACGCTTTTCTGACGTCACAATGTATGTTTACGTGGCTTTCCAGTGAATACTACTGATTCTTGTTTCTTCTCGAAGATTTTTCTTTTTATTATTAGTACCGATTACGTAATTTAGCAACGGTGTTTTTCCTGTGTCACGTGATGTTCTGCCAATTTCTAGATTATTTTCCAGCCGTATATATAATGTGGCAGGATTTTTTTAAGAGCGTAATTCATTCAGAGTAGATCAGAGTAGCGTAGAGATTAGAGTGTTGTGGAGGGCGTTGTTAGGTGGTGATTGTTGTGACAGAAATCAAGCGATTATTTTGGTGGTTTTAGTTTTATTTAGTCTCTGATATTTAATTATTAAAGTGCTTTAGTTCTGTGTTTTGGCAAGCGAAGGAATTCGAAATTATAGAGTGATTTGTGAATACATTTGTTCTGTTCTTGATCGAGAAGTGCACTGGTTAAAGTATCTTAGTGGAAGCCAATCTTTTCCTAGCTATTTAGTTGCAACCAAACTTAATTATTCGATCGATACTGCAGGTCGCTTCAATTTTAAGAAGTAAATTAAAGTTGAAATAGAATCAAAACTCTATTGAAACGCGACAGACGACACATCAAGCGCTCAAGCATTCAAGCGTTTTTTAAACATGCTTTTACCTATTTTTTCTAGAACGCTTCAAAAAAGCACCAAATAGCCTTAATGTTAAGTAAGATGATTATGCTGTGTAGCACCATTTTAGATGAAACGGCAGCAGGTGTACTAATTATTTACTCTCATTTTTTAGCAAACTATATGGTACCTGATAAAGTACAATTATATATTACACCACTAACCTACCGGTGTAAATCCGTGTTTTTAACAATCCATTGGCAAACAAGAAAATGATGATAAATGAATCGCAATTGGGTTCCCCGAAAAACCTTTGCGGTCATACTGTATACTGCAAAGGTTTATTCCTAACATATTTTCATCATGTGTAGCAAAGCGAAGCAATAGGGTGAGTATTAATGTGATATCTTGCAGCAGATAGAACACTTCATTCTATTTGTTAGCACTAAAAACTGGTCAGTGGATTATCCATTTATACCAAACCCTAACTTATAGTAATAACTCAACTGAAGATGTTGGACCATGGGCTATAAGTCACTTTGCCCTCCTTTGGCAGCGTTTATGCTGGGAGCAAGGAACATACATGCAATCAGAGGCTTTGAATTTTATAACTAAGTCTACAATGATGAATAAGGTGTAAGCAGTAGGCCAATTACTTGATAGCTTAGTTACTGTAAATACATCAATCATTTTAGCGCCCTTCGACCACTTTAAAATTATGCCCTTATGCACTTGGTCAAATGGAGTCAAGAAAATTTTTAGAATTATAGGTTGCTTGTATGTAAGCACTGTCTTTATTTGTAGGGAAAATGGTATTACGGGCGTATTTCATAAAATCCAAACAAGGAAAAGCAATAGAAATGAATGGGTAATCAGATTTATAGTGCATTGTGAAATTGTGGTCACCAAATATACAAACGTAGCCATGGAGAAAGCTTTTTCTTGATAATGGGTTATTAGACCAATCGGCTGATTGGCCGCGAGACATGTGAGGAAGGTGTTGTTCCCTTCGCTTTATGCTGCAACCAAGACGCACATAAGGGCAGCCAATCAACTTGGTGTCGCAAATATCATTGCGAGGCGTTTACACCAAATCGTGAAATAAACCTTCCACCATATAGTTTATTTCTGTAGTCGAAAAACAAAAACTACTGCCGTGTCTGTAGTGTACCTGTTTGCTTCTTTATTTATTGAAGAACAACAATTACGGCACGCTATTGCGTTATCATATAGAGTATATATCTATTCTTGCTAAATGGAGTTATTTACAATAAAGTTAGTATATACACATCGGCCAATGGAAAACTGGAGTTGTGGATACTGGATATTGTTGGAATACCACAGTGCCCACTCCCGATTTTGATATTGTGGCCCTATCGTTATCGGAAAAATTTGAAAAATGATAGAGTTTGCGAGAAAGGCAAACCTTAATTCAAAATACGATAATAGGATTTACGGGCATTGGTGCGATGCCTCTTCTAACTCTACTTTTTTGTAACTGCTTTCAGAATGCTGTTTGCGTAATCGGCTGAACAGATACTTCTCACCCAACTTCACTGTATGGCAGCCTTGCCGGGAAACTGCCTTTTTCATCTCCATCTACTTCACTTGGGGGCCACGAATCCAGTATTCTGCTAAGGCCATACAAAGGTAATTCTCCTTCCTTTTTTTTTAGTTCCAAGTCCATGTGATCCAGTGATGTCTTTTTGGCTTCCTTCTTCTACTTTGGCATTAAAAGTCGCTCAGAATGATGTTCTTTTTTGATTTGCAATACTTGATCGCTTCCTCAATTTTCTCGTAGAGATTCTCCAAATCTTCTGCACTGCTATCGCATGTACGACCATGTTAAATAGGGGTGGCCAGACTTGCCTTACGCTAGAGCCACATTTACGACACAAACAAAATTTGAAAGAGCCGCTTCGCTGGATTACATTTGTAATGCACAAAATTGAAAGTGAAAATCTTTTTTAGAGATCAATATTATCAAAACCTGAATTGACGTAATTTGCATCCAAAATAAAGATAAAGAGCTTTTGGGGGAGAATCAGAATTTTTAAAGCTTGAATTTACGCATTTTGTATCCAAATTTAAGGCGTACACCGTCGAAATGTGTGTTTAGTGACACTAAATCTTGAACTACGTCACTGATTATGATAACAACATCAGTTAAAAGAGCCTCAAGTGGGGTGCGGTTTGACCATCTCTGATATAGATGGATAATGTTGATGTCAAATGACTATGAATTCTGTTTCGTCAGCATAGCTCTGTCTGATATTTGCCCACTATCCTTTCTGCGCGCAGTTGCATATCTCCTGTATAATATGAAATTCATTCATTTGTGGTGGTGATAGTATTTTATTTCCATGCAAAAACACTAGCATTTCAAAAGGTTTATCTATAAGCCTGTTTTCTTTCGTTTCTGAGCTAGGAACAATTGTTTCGTGGCAAACTGTCGCACGATAGAATTTTGTTTCTATCTCGATCAATATTATTTTAAACTTGAGGAGACGTAATGTATCGCTTCAACAATCTGTCCGACTGCAAACTTTGACAGGACCCAGCTATTTCATATGCAATAATTAATCTACCAACTGAAGTCATCATCTCTTATAGTTCGAAACAACCAGAAATGTATTTACAACTATACGTAACCTCAACTGCAACAACAGTGAGCCCCACTTGGCATTTTCTGTTTCCACCAATTATTCGTCAAATAAACTAACGTAGGTACTCATCCACACAACCTATCTATTTCTCTCTCTAAATAAAATAAAATTTATTCCAGTTAAAAACACCTCAACAGTCTGTTTCGCCTAAGGCGGCTCGTCAGGAGGTAGTTCTAAAACACAACACTGGCATAAAATGAAATCCAAAATTAATAAATAAATAGAAATTAAAATTAAATTATGTAGAAGGCTCGAAACTCAAGGGAAGGTAAGCTCTACAGATCTGCCCTACTCAAGCGCAGCTCACTACGACTAGCAGGTAGATGATGTTGTTGTTGCGCGCGTTGGCATTAGTAAGGCGGGAAGTTATTGAAGCGTGAAAAAAGTTAAAGGTAAACAAAACGATGGCAAGAGTTAAAAAATAGAATAAAAGCAGAATAAAAGTAAAAACAGTGCACAAATGAAAAACCACGAATAAAAGGTTAGTATAAATTAATGTTTTTCGACTTGAATTTGGTCCGGTGTCTGCATTTGGAGATGAACTCAGATCGTTGGTTTAGGAGAGTACGTGGTCAGCTTGTAAGATGGCCAGTTTTTCGGCTAGGCAGAGGTTACAGCGCTTGGCGCCACTTTTGAATGCAGCCGCTTTGCATATGATGGACCGAGATATGAGCGGTTCAATTCTTCTGTTCTTGTGGTCCCATACAGCTTTGGATAGTTCTGTAGCGTTCATCCTTCGTTGGTCTTTAAATGATGAGCGGTGGTTGTAAAACCGGGCTTTAAACTCGGTTTCACAAAGTCCAAAATAGTGCCGTGTTGGGATGTTTGGAGCTGCGATGGAGGCTTTGTACACGATTGATTTGATTCGGCATTTGCCGTTAAGCGGGCATTCGGATTTGGTTCTGCAGTTGCACGGCATCTCGTTGATGTTGGCGGTTGGGTATATTAGCTTATTGTTGTGGCTTTTGATGATGCATGCCATGTTCGGCATGCAGCTGTAGCTGAGTTTGACGTTAAATTTGTTGCAAATTTTGTGGAGGCGGTTGTGTGAAGGGAAGTGCTTGTTGATGAGATAGAACTTTTTGCCAATATTTGTTTTGACTTCAATGTTGTATGGGGGATTGAACCAGGTGATGTTTCTCTTTCTTGTTCTTTGCTTCTTGCGGTTTGGTGGAGTCGTTGGGTGCATGAGGTATACGTTTTTGGGGTCAAATATCCACTGCGTCCTATACATGGTATCGTCCTATACGCGGGTATTTACGGTAGTTTATAAACAAAAAAACTGAGCTTTAATACCAATAGACTCTCAAAAAGTAGTAAGCAAAATACAAACAGGTAACTTTAATGTATAAAAACTACAATAAGGTACTAACAATTAATATCGTTTGAAAGCTTAGGAAATTTGTTTTGCAACCATATGCAGCTCCAATTAGTTAGAGCTAAGGATTAGTCTATAGTGGCTGATCAGAAATTAATTGCCATGCATCATGTTTCATTTTTAGTCAAAAAATTTTCCTACTACATCTACCCATCTTGCAAGTTTTCGAAACAATTAGTTCCTTGGTACGTTTCCATTACTATCCTCGCAAGCATTGTTCTTTCTTTAAAAATTTTGATAAAATAAAAATTTTTTAATTTTGTTGCCTACCAGTCAAAAACACTCTAAACTTTGGTGGCTGGGCTTCACAAACTTGCAATTCCTAGAATAACTAAGTCGTGTGGTACATTTTGTTTTTTCTTTCTCAAAGGCATAGTTCTTTGGCATAGTCTATTTAAATTTTCAAAGAGGTTCATCAAAAAATCAAGTCTCCAAAGATGTTAAAAAGTGGCCTTCTTCAAGCAAAACGTAGGTGATCCCCATAGGAAAAAAGGGAAAATGAAGACGGTTCTGTTTTATCTTTTGCAACAAAATATTATTGTTCACCTACACGTTGTCTAAATTTTGATCCAATTTTCTTTGCAATTATGTGAAGCCGGCATAGCCTACTGATTTGATATTCTTAACCTCGACATCACTGATGGTGGCCCTGCTATTCTAATAACTTAACTGCGAGTGCTTAATTTAGGTTAGTTTGCACTTTGCATGGCTGCTTTTATGCCATTACCAACCGATATGCGCCCAGCCAGTGGCTTTAGGCCATAAAATAGGCATATAATGACAAAAAAATTCTTAGGTAACGGTCCTAATATTCAATAGGCTTTTCTTATCACTTTAGTACCCCCACCCTTCCCACGGCAAACTTTAAAATTATGCTTCCATGCGCTTCATAAAATGAATGAATAAAACTTTTTGAAATCGTTGGCTGCTTCAATTGTAAGAACGTACACCTCTTCAGTACCAAACAAGGCAAGTGTGGTCAATCCTTGCGGTCGCAGCAAAAATTGGATGAATCTATTTGAACTTGTTGGAGAACTACAGCTAAACTGATCTGTTCTATTTGAGGACTAAACGTAACACTAAGCAACAAATTTTTGTTTATCTCCTTTTTGTAGTGTTTCTTTAAGTTTTTGGGGTCGCTGATGCCGATTTTGATGTTTTTTGATCAACGGTTTGAAAATATTTGCCACAGATTGAAGTTTGTAATTTACCAAATAATAATACAACTTTAGCATTTAGTGACATTTATATCACTTTTCAATCTTGTGTTTTTCATTTATGACGTTTTTTTATTGTTTTCATCACTCCCTAGATGGTGCTAGAGAAGTAAATTAGCCAATTGACATTTACTCTCACGCAATTGGACACAATTTTGGCGGGTTTTTAATGCACATGTCTTGAATTTATGGAATTTATAGTGTATTGAATTTATGGAACAATATTGTAATGTATATGCCAAGGGTGGCCAACCTGTGGCGCATTGGCTGCTTAAAAGTGGAGCATTGCATCTTTTTGATGACAAGAAAGCAAGCCACTTCTACTCACTAATTTTGGTGATTTTATATTTCTTCGCGTCCTTTGTGGAATTGCTCAGTTTTTTTCGATCAATCTGGCTTTCCGTAGTTAAAAATGTATACCGCATATCAGGGGTGTCAAACTCGCGGCCCCCGAGACGATTCTGAAATTAACTATGAACTTCGGCAGTATTGCAACGGATAATTGTCGAAGAAACGCTTGAAGTTCTGATCACAGGCCACACTGGAGAGGTACAAATCTTTGTCACTCAGAGGCAACTTTTCTGACGTTGGAAAGATGATGATCTTTTTTTTTTTGGAGATCGATCCAACTTTGGGCTATAATTCAGAGATCGTTGCCCAGAGAGATGGTAATCCCCGTGACGTTTTGACAACCCTTACGTAACAATACGCAACAATTATAACTTCAAAATATGTATATATTACCACACGTTTTAAAGGACTGAAAAGAAATGAATGTTTGTGTGGCGCATCTGAATTGATGGCGAAAAATATTGGCGCATGGAATTAAAAGGTTGGCGACCTCTGGTATAAGCTAAATTTGACATTATTTCGTAGGAATTTTGTATTCGCAGTTAGAACCAAAATATTTGGTTAGTAACGTGAGTCATATCCCCTGGGACAGAATAATAATAATAGTAGTGATAAATAAGTTTTCTCACATGTGAAAGTTGTTGTTCAGACGCGATGGCGTAGTGGTTAGAGCGTCCGCTTCGCACTCGGTAGACCTGGGGTTCATTCCCCTTGTCGAGTCATACCAAAAGACTTTAAAAAATGGCATTCGCTGCTTCCCTGCTTGGCGCTCGGCATTTATGGGAGGTTGTGGAGAACAAGCCGGCAAGTTCGCTTGTTGTGTCCTTGGGCAAGGCACTTAACGGGACGCCCCACCTTTATGTGGAAGACAGGTGGCCCATAAACCTCGAAAAAGGCAACTCCCAAGCGAGTGCGGACTTCCCGTCCAAAGTATAGCGATACAATTCGCTTTCTCGTGAATGGAGGATAAATATGGCAAAATAAACAAAAAACAAAACAAAGTAGTATGTTTGTTAGTGGAATGGAAAAGCCTGTAAATAAAATTGAACATAGTATCAACAATATATAGTGCTCTACGGTAAGACCTAAGTTAAGGTCAGGTGCAACAGAAGACACTACAAATGGCGACGAGGATTACGGACAATGATATGAATAGTTTAAATACGTTTAGTGTTGACGGCGAAACTAGTAGTTTAGCCCAGCGCTGGAAAACGTGGAAAAGAGCGTTTTTGCTTTATGTAGCCGGAAAAGGCGTTACGCAGGATGCACAAAAGAAGGCATTGTTGCTCCATACAGCAGGATCGGGGGTGCAACAAATTTACTACACCTTAGTCGACGAATCAAATGATAAAAATAACTTCGATGCCACTATTGCGATTTTACACAATTATTTTGTTCTGAAAGCAAACATTTACTTTGCACGGCACTAATTTTATCAGCTAACGCAGACGAGAGAGGAAACCATCGACGAATTTATGTGCATGTTGAGACAAGCAGCGGCGACTTGTGAGTTAGGTGATTCTGTTCATGAACGCATTCGTGATCAGGTCATAAGCAAATGTTACTCGCACGACGTGAGGAGAAAATTGTTGGAGAAAGACACTCTAACGCTTGATGCCGTGCTCAACACTGCAAGAGCTCGTGAGAAAGTGCACCATTAACTTCAAGCAATGAAAAGTTTGACCCCACCGGTAGAGCTAAACGTTTTGCGTAAGGGGGAGAAAGTTAATAAAACAATGCTTCGGCCTCCGCGGCAGGCAGTAGAGTGTTATGCGTGTGTTTATAAAGGCCATGTCAAAAATTCACCAGAATGTCCTGCCAAGGACAAAAGATGCAACCAAGGGCATAGCCAGAAAAAAATTGGGAGGGGGCCAAATTTTGCAACTTTTAATGTGACGTCATTTACTCATAATGGCATTTTGCCTTTCGTGAACTACGCTCGTCGCTACTATAAAATTGCTGTACAAAACTGAGAAAGTGCGAATGCGATTTCACTGATTTAATCTAGTTTTATCAAGGACGGTTTCAATAGTTCAACTTCAATTGTGACGTACAAAGCACTATTTATTGAATTTCAAGGAAACCACTCCCACTGGTAGGTTGAACGTTCTGATAAAAGAAGCAGCGTCTTTGTAGCAGTCCGCATCGCAATAAAATAAGAAAGCGCTCAGCGAGACGCTTATTTCTGGCCATTACCATAACCTGGATTATTATCGATTCCTCACTCAACTGCGACACAGAAGAAAAACTTCGGCGATATTTAGTGTGTAAAAGGTACACATCTCGTTTGATAATATTTGTAAGTTTAAAACTTAAAAAGCCACGCCCGACCCACCCCCTTGCTAAAAGTCAACAATAAACTCTAATGTACCAGCAAAGGCGCAAAAAAAATTATGTTTTTATTTTTTGATACTGTTTTGTAATTTGACTTAAAATTCAGGGGGGCCATGGCCCTTCTGGCTACGCCTATAGATACAGCGGCTATGGAAGAAAAAAACACTTCAAAGCGAAATGTAGAAGTGGAATGCAAGGGAATAACCAATTGGCTCAATCGAGCAGTTTTCGAAAAACTCCCGCCTATACCAATGCAGTTGTAGCAGATCGAGAAAAAAGTATTGATCCGTCCAAAGACTACGTGTTTATTTCGGGTTTCTTGTCGCAAGGTAACTCTAACGATTCGATAGCGTTAAATGTTGGTGGTATTGATCCCCATGATTTTCTTGTTGATTCGGGTGCTACGTGTAATGTAGTGGATAAAAGCACATGGGGTGGCTTAAAAGTAAACGAATTGATGCAAGTACGCGAAAATCAGCAAAAACACTATGTGCTTATGGCAGCACTAATCCTTTACCTACGTAAAAAACGTTTACAGCTAATGTTGTTGCAAGAGTTACTGATTAATCATGTGTGGCTGATTTTATTGTTGTTGATGTCAAGGGCCATAATTTGTTGTGCAGTGACACTGCCCGAGATTTGGGGTTGTTGCACATTGGGCCGTTAGTCGTGAACTCTGCTGATTCGGACATTTATGATAGTTACCCAAATTTATTCAAGGGAGTAGGTACACTTAAAGACTATGAATTAAAATTGCATGTGAACACCTCCGTACAATCAATTGCGCAATCAGTGCGCAGGGTACCTTTTCAACTGCGGGAAAAAGTAGACAAGAAGTTTAACAGACTTTTCGCCGCTGATATAATTTGAAGAAGTACCTGAAGGGCTGACGTCCTGGATATCGCCATTAGTCATTATACCAAAGCCCGATGGCGATATTAAAGTTTGTGTTGACATGCGACGAGCAAATGAAGCCATAGTTAGAGAGAGGCACTCAATACCTCCAATTGAAGAATTACTGCATCGATTAAATGGGAGTACTGTGGTTGGTAAACTGGATCTTTATAATGGGGTTTTCATCAAATCACCTCAGATAAGGAAAGTCGCAACATTACGACGTTTGTTACTCATCCTCGTTTGTAAAGGTATAAACCATGGTTCTTCAACGGGGGCAATATCGCCCCCCGGTGGGCGATTTTGACTACCAGAGGAGCGATTTCAACAATTTTCAAAATTGGAGGGCGATTTGATACCTTACGGGGACGATTTCACAATCACTAATATTGTTATAAATTGATTTCTAAACAGTTATATAAATTTAAATTTAAGTAAAAAAGAATATGTCAAAAACGTTTTCGCTGACTTCATCATTCTTTTTCTTATGGTCTTCATTCTTTTCAAAAAGTTTTGGTATTTTCCGCCTGCTCATGCACACATGTGTGATGATGCAAGTGTTAAAGCCTGCTTCAGATAAAAAGGAGATATCTAGAGCAGAGCGGGGCATTGTTGTTTATTTATTGCATTGAAGTGTTCACTCCACAGAATCGCAAGACGCAAAGAGTAAGTAGTAGTCCAAACGTCCTAATAACAAACGCAAATGCTAACGAAATTAGTAAGATATTTCAATCAGATCAATTCGTTCTTTCGACAATTTTCTATTTAAATTTAACCTTTCGCTCCCCTTAGTTACCGGGGAGCTTTTTCAGAGCACGGTAGATGTTAATAATGTATTTCAATCAGATCACTTCGTTCTTTCGACAATTTTCTATTTAAATTTAACCTTTCGCTCCCCTTAGTTACCGGGGAGCTTCTTCAGAACACGGTAGATGTTAATAATGTATTTCAATCAGATCACTTCGTTCTTTCGACAATTTTCTATTTAAATTTAACCTTTCGCTCCCCTTAGTTACCGGGGAGCTTCTTCAGAACACGGTAGATGTTAATAAAAGCTCCCCGGTAACTAAGGGGAGCGAAAGGTTAAATTTAAATAGAAAATTGTCGAAAGAACGAAGTGATCTGATTGAAATATCGTTACACTCGACATACGAGAAATGCCTGCTATATTGAAATTACTACATGAGTTGCTAGTTTGCTAGCCAGCAATTTTTTTTTGCACCCAATGGGAAATTTGTTTTTTTAGCATGTTTATTATTGAGTGTTTTTTACACCCGCCTGATGAGACCCAATAAGGTCGAAACCGGTCGCGGGTTATTGACATGATGTAATAGATTGCTATATGGTACCGTATGATGCTGGTGATCATTTTTGAGCAAATTTTTCTATTGTATATTGAAATTAGTAAGATTCAAGCAAAAAAAGTATTATGACCGAATAACGGGTGGAATGATAGTTGGTAGTTGATTGCAAAATTGTTTGAAGATTTTAACTGCAGAGTGCAGACTGTTTGTATAGTACAAGAAAGGACAGAATCTGAATCAGTACAAAATAATAATCATAGCTTCTGAAAATTTAGGATTGCCAATATATTGTTATATCTGCTGTAGACTACTTTAAGTTTCTTTTCTAAATTTCATATAGTAATTTTATTGTAGAAAGTAATGGCTTATGCCAAAAAAAAGTGGCATGCTTATCTTGTGGTTTAAATCAAGTTTGGCTGTGCCATGCCCATCCTATATTCAGCTTCCAATGCGTCTATTGTACAAGAAAATTCTTACAAATGAGGCAATGAAGCCATCAAGGTTGAAAGATCACCTAACCAAGCTTCATGTTGATAAAGTAGACAAACCTATTGCGTTTTTTCAAGCTTGAAAAGAGCGTCAAACTCGAAGTTCTACAAGCAAGGTCTTTGCTAAAACATTTGCCAAAATGTCAAAGGGTTTAATAGCCCCGTGCAAGGTTGCTTTCTTGATCGCGAAAAGGGGTTTACTGTTCAATGTTGAAAAAAGTTTGGTAGTATGAAAGAAGTTATTTCCACTGTAATGGAAAGAGACCCCGCACCTGTACCACGAACTGTTCCACTGAGTGATAACACAGTAAAAAGACGAAGCGACGAAATGGGTTCGAATATTGAAGATCAACACTGTGAAATCTTACGCAACACTTCTTTTAGCTTACTTTTGCTTTAGTTGGATGAAACTACCACATCAGACAATAACACCTTATTGATGGCTTACGTCCATTACATAGCTTCTGGAAATATTATGGAGGAACTTTTATTTTGCAAGTGTTTAGAAACGGACACTATAGGTCAAACAATATTTCAGACCTTGTCTGACTACTTGCAAAATAAATCCATCTCCTTTGCAAATATAATGGCATGCGCTGCTGATGGCGCTCCAGCCATGGTAGGCTGGTATAGTCGGTTTTCTTCTCTACCAAAAGAAAAAAAATCTGTTTACTGTGCATTGCGTGCTCCAGCGTCAGCATTTGGTAGCAAAGCGTCTTAGTTCACGTCTGCAAGAATCTTTGGGTGTTGTCAAAGCAATTAACAAGATAAAAACCAACGCCAAAAACGACCGATTATTTCGATAGCTGTGCGAGGCAAACGATGAAGAGTTCGAGCGTTTCCTTTTCCATTCAGAAGTTCATTGGTTATCAAAAGGCGAATCTTTGGCAAGATATTGGAAGCTTCAAAACAGTGTAGTAGAGTTCCTTGGTGGAGATTCTGATCTTGCCAAAGATGTAATTGCCTGTCATCAAGATAACAGTTATCTAGCAGATTTTTTTGGAAAAATTAATACAGCAACAAACAAACTCTTAGGTAAAGATATTACTTTGGTTCAAAGCAAAACTATAATATGTGGCCAAATCAACAAGCTGGGCTCTACCAGCCACATTTGAGCTGAAAAAACTGTCATCACTTCTCTCACCTGTCCAAAATGCACATAGTGTCACAGACAATCATTTGCTTATTTACGTTGAACATCTGAAAGCTGTGAAGGAAGACATGAACATTTGCTTAAAAGATCTGCTTCACCTGGGAGTTTTCCATGGTTGATGGAACCATTCGCCAATAACATCAATAAATGCGACTCCATCATGCAGGAAATGTTGATAGACCCGCAAAGTGACAAAGAAGCGCGAGCAATTTTTAGGGTACATGGACGCGCAGGTTTCTGGATCAAGTATAATAACCGATTTTCGAAACTGTGGGAGAAAGTCAAGTTGTCTATATTGGCCTTTCTAACCACATGTGAAATAAATATCGCAACAGACTCGACACGAATGACTGGGGGGAGCTCAATTTGGCTGACTAGCTTGAACCCAACTTTTGCTGATCTTGCAGGGCAACACCTGCCGCAAAGGTCACATAATTTTTAACGTACTGTTGTATTTTAATAAATTGCTTTTGCTTTTCCTTGTGTGCACCGTATTTTTGTAAAAATAAGCTTTCTGCAAATATTTTGAGACAAAAACTTTTAAACAAAAATATTCGTCTTTTTTATGAGGGAGAGGCGATTCGGATTCACATTTTTTGAAAGGGGACGATTTCGTAAAAAAGGTTGAAGACCACTGGTATAAACGCTTTATGTTCGGGTTAAGTTCGGTACCAGAAAAATACCAAAAAGTAATCAACGATGTGTTAAAATCGTGTAATGGTGTTGCAAATATTGCTGACAACATTGTTGTGTTTGACACAAACTCATCTGAACATAACGCTCGTCTACACTCTGTCTTAAATAAGCTACAGGAGTCTGGACTTACCGGTACACTTAATCAAGACAAGTGCCAGTTTCGTTAGTCCAAACTGACCTTTTTCGGGCACGATTAAAGCAGTGGAGACAATAAAGGCAAACGATGAAAAGGTTCACCGGCGCGATGGTGTAGTGGTTAGAGCGTCCGCCTCGTAGTCGGTAGACCTGGGGTTCATTCCCTAAGTCGAGTCATACCAAAAGACTTTAAAAAATGGTATTCACAGCTTCCCTGCTTGGCGCTCAGCATATAAAAGGGATAGTGTGGAGAACAAGCCGGCAAGCTTGCTTGTTGTGTCCTTGGGCAAGGCACTTAACGGGACACCCCCACCTTTATGTGGCAGACAGGTGGCCCCACCCGTACTTCACCGGATTATAATTGTGAAGCTGCTAACCCAGCATGTCAGACGACTCTTGGGTACCCACCAGTGGCAGTCCGCCTTGTTGGTGGTGGAGCTACCAGTCACAGAAGACTGGTTCGAAATGGGCTGCCATCTTTCCCCTAGCCTAATTTCAATTAGGTTGACGGCATGAATCCTTGCCATTCATGCCGTACCTCCATCCCGAGGAAGAGGAGGGGTAAACAAACAAATGAAAAAGTTCAGGCAATTCAAAACGCCAGACCAACGCAAAACGAAAAGAAAGCAAGATCATTTATGGGCCTGGTCCAGTATTTGGCAAAGTTTATTCCATATTTGACAACAATTGGAAGGCCCATAATGAATCTAACTAGAAAACATGTTAAGTTTGTTTGGGGTAACGAGCAACAATCTGCATTCGAGAGACTGAAGTTACTTATTTCTCAAGCAGACACTTTGGCGTATTTCAAAAGTAACTGCAAAACGTCTATTACTGCAGACGCGTCTCCTGTCAATTTGGAAGCATTGTTAACGCAACTGCAAGACGGCTTTGGAGGGTAATCTATGTATCTAGAAGTTTGTCAGACGTTGAGCGTCGTTACAGTCAAACTAAAAAGGAAGCCCTGGGACTAGTTTGGGCTTGCGAACGTTTTTCATTGTATGTGTTTGGAAAAAAATTTGAGCTTGAAACTGATCATAAACCACTTAAATATATTTATTCTAAAACCTCAAAACCGTCGGCACGCATTGAGCGATGAGTTTTGCGTTTACAATCTTATGATTTTGATGTTGCATATGAACCAGGTAGTAGGAATATTGCTGATGCTTTATCGAGATTGAACAAAAATGAGCACATTAATACAGCAGAACAAGAAACTTAAGATTTTGTCCGTGAAATTGCTGTTCATTCTACACCCGTAGCATTGACAACTCGCGAGATCGAGAAAGCATCCGCAATAGATCCTGAATTTGATGAAATTAGACTCTGTTTTGCAACTGGTGATTGGGCTTCGTGTAAATCGTCCGGCTATCTGCATGTTAAAAGTGAATTGTGTTGTTATGGTCAATTACTATTGCATGGCACACGTTTGATCATTCCAAAAAGTTTGCGTGAACAGGTGTTTCATCTTGCTCACGAGGGACATCAAGGCATTGTTGAAACAAAAAACAGACTACGTTCCAAAGTCTGGTGGCCGAAAATGGACACGAGGCCTAAAGACTTTGTCGAAAATGTCATGGCTGCCAGGTCACTGTAGAGCCTAATAAGTCAGAGCCTATGCATAGAGTGGTTCCATCCAGTGGACCCTGGCAAGATTGTGCTTGTGATATCTTGGGACCTTTTCCCAGTGGGGAATACATTTTTGTCATCGCTGATTATTTCAGTCGTTATCACGAGATTGCTGTGTTAAAATCTTTGACTACAGAAAAGTTATTTTAGCATAAATAACTATATTGTCGCGCTTTGGATTACCGCTTACGATACGTACTGATAATGGGCCACAAATAATCTCCAATGAATTTAAGCAATACTTGAAAGAACATGGCATCAAACACTACACTTCAATTCCTTTTTGGCCGCAAAGCAACGGCGAGGTTGAACGCCAAAATCACTCTTTGATGAAAACCCATACGAGTTGCCCATTTAGAGAAAAGGGACTGGAGAAGAGAGATCTACAAGTTTTTAACTGCTTATCGTTCTACTTCGCAATCAACTACCGGTGCGTCACCATCTTTTCTGATGTTCGGCCGCAAAATGAAAACCAAGCTTACGCGATCCGGAGTTCCTGTATGAAGAAGTTCGAGACAATGACTGGCAAAAGAAACTACGAGGGAAAGTGCAAGCAGACACTGATGGAAATACAAGGGAATCGAACATTCGAACTGGGGATGTCGTGTGGCTGAAAGCCGATAAAACAAACAAGCTGACTTCTAATTTAAATTCTATTCCTCAAAAAGTTGTTGAAAAAGATGGAAGGAAGGTGACAGTGGAAGACGAAGAAGGAAATAAGATGACACGAGATTCTTTATTTGTGAAAGAACATTACGGTGACAATGAAACTCAGTGCGAGTCGAATAACAATTCAACATCGGGGGCAATTGACTCGGGGAAACAACGCCCTAAACGTAATATCCATTCACCTGTTTGCTTTAAAGATTATTGCATGTGTTAAACTTTACTTTGTTATGGAGTTATTTTATTTCAATTTCATATTTTCTGTCATATACTATTACGCTTAAAGTTAAAAAAGGAAGGGATGTAGGGTATTGAATCAATGGAACAACATTGTAATGTATAAGCTAAATTTTACATTATTTCGTAGGAATTTTGTAATCGCAGTTAGAACCAGGGATGCGAAAGCGGTTATTTTTCCACCGCTTCCACTTCCACTAACAAAAAATCAGAAAACGACCGCTGGCAATTTTTTTTTAACTTTTGTTGGTCTGTAGCCTGCCTTCTTCTACACTTCATCATTTTGAGGGGACAAAAACCTTCATTTATTGCTATTACTTTACCTACTTTGCTGGAGCTTATTGTTCCGAACTACTCTTTGTTTCTTTTATTTAGATATTAGAAGTCGTGTTGAATGTAGAACAGTGCTTTTCAACCTTTTTGTCATCGCGTATCCCTTAATGTACTTTCGCGTTTGTCACGGACCCCCCCCTTCCCCCCCACTAACAAAAATTTAGAAATCATGAATTGCTTGCAAGGAAATCAAATATTTCGTTACTACAATTCAAAAAATAATTAAACACTTCAACAAATAAACAGTTATTACAAGTTCCTTCACTACTTACAACCACTTTTGCGACAGTTAACCTAATGCTTCTCAGATCTAAACGTATAACCACATATTACAGCTCTCGACAATAACCTGTCGTCACAACAAATTACAATGATATTGTGTGGATTTTCTCTCTCTATTCTCAACTAACTCTGACTTTGAGTTAACTTTAACGCTAATCATCATTACAGACTTTCTGCCGTCCCCAAAACACGTATTGACTCCAATCTTTTTGGATAGTGAAGTGCGAAATTTCTGTCGACCACGTGCTGCCAGCCATGCCTTAAAGCCAGGGCCGTTGAGAGAACAGTCCGGGCCCGGTACCAACATTAATACCGGGCCCCTCTTTGACAAGTGTCTGGTAAACTGCAGTGGCCGGGTTTCATGCAATTACAAATGGATGAATGTTTGGTATAATTGCCTTGAAATCGCCTTTCTTTCTGCGCTTTTTCTCTTTTTTTAGTTCCACTGTGATACGAATAAGACATTGCTGTCTGACTACTTTACTATTTAAATAATTTAATCTCTATATGTGGGGTAAAAAATCAAGCACAGTTATAATATTATGTCTATGGAATAATTTAGGGCTAAAAGTAAGTCAAAAACCAAAATGTGAATATCATGCAATGTATCATTATCAGTCACCAGCAATTGGTAACTAAAATGCAATTTTCCTGTTTAATGGAGACAACAAAACACAACAGAATTGATGTAAAATGATTTTGTAAGATCTGACTTTAAACAAATTGATTGATCCATATGGGATATATGAATTTAAAAATTAGGGGTTTGGTTTGGGGCTTAAAATAATGATACGTTTAGGAAGTTATCTGCTTTAAGAGTTACTGAAACCTATATGATATGTTTCTGGCCACGGGGCGAGGAAGTATTCTGGGGGGCCCGAATTTCTTTATAAATGAGTATTTAAGCAAATTTTCTGTGGCCAAAATGAAGAAAACATTAATCATCACGTCACAAAAAACATTATATAGATTATGCATTTGTTAACAGGAAAATGGGAAACTTAGGCCTAATATATTGTTAACACTGCGCGCGACGTTTTCAAGTGCCCGGGTCCGAAATCAAAGGTATCCCTGGACCCCCTCATCGATGCTCTTGAAAATTCCATTAGGAAAAGGAGCACAAAAAAATCTTATGTGCAGAAAACACATAAGCTTTTGGGCACTCTTCATACAAGAGCCTGATAGGCGCAGCGGGCTTGACCGACTGAACCCACAGTCTCTATCCCGATGTTACTGATGGGGGGCCCTGCAGGTGATGCCGTCGTACACGGTATATTGTAAAGCAAGGATTTTTTCTTTTTGTAATATGCTGCCTGTTAAGGTATTTATGTCTATACTCTACAGCATTGTAATAAAATCCCAAGTTTAAGAAAAAATCAACATAAAATCATAACCATAACAATTTGTAAAACTGAATTTACAGAGAACAATACTTTGAAAATTACTCGGTCTGATGTGCACCTACTGAAATATGGTGATTGATTTTGGGGAAGCCATAGCCTCATTTGCCGCTATGCCGGAAACAAGACAAATAGCGCAGCCGAAGAACTAAATATCACAAATATAAATAGGAAAGGGGCAGCTCCACATCTCAAAATAGGCTTACCACTAAATAGTTTATTTCTGCAATGGTAAAAGCAACCACCATTTGGCCGCTACCATCAGTTTTGATTGTGTTTCAATCCTTTCTCCCCGACAAGCATAACGACAATTTGTGGCAAGATTCTTTGTGAGCATTATTAGTGATGATTAAGAGAATATGATGATCACAGTTTTGTGTGTATGAATTGTGAAAGTGCATAAAATTTATTAACTTTTGGCTACTGCTCACACCAGAGCCCGATGCGTGAAGCCGGCGCAGGCTGTTGAACCAAAATACTAAACCCCGACGTCACTGATGGAGGGCCCTGCCGGGTGACGCCGGCAAAGCCGGCTTGTCACTACTATAAAACCAAGTCACCCAGTAGCCCATGCAGTTAGTGTAATATTTTGAGAGCAGTTTGTTGCTAGAGAAGATCAAACTCTCGTACAAAAAGTAAAAGTTATTAAAATTTTACTGCTGATGCGATACCAAAAAACTGAATTTTTTTTTTAATTCACAGAAGCAAAGCCGAAACCAAGTGACGTTGCTGAAAACTTTTTTAAAAGAGGGACATGCAAACTGAGTCTAGTCACACTTTAGGGAGACCTTTTGCCTTCCACAGTCTTTTAATGGAAAGCGTATTGCATTTATTAAGTTGTTGTGCCACTGTTTTTTTCAAATTGATGTCATTTTCAAATATTTCATGAACAGATTAATTTCGCAACCATGTAGCCCACTATTTGTATGCACGATTGCTGGGCTATAGTTATTTTTAATAAATATATCAACAAAAAACAGGCTACAATAATTTGTCAAGACACTTTAAAGTTTTGCGGCAAATGCGGTGGAATAGTGAATGGCGATCCCTGCGATTCAATCATGGGATCCACCACCATAGCCCAGTATCGGATGTTTCTCAGGCTATTTGTCTACATTATGTCCTGTTTCGATTAAAAAGCCAATGCCCTTCTTACACGATCATTTTAAACGACGCGACTGTGTGGGGGTTTGAACGGCCGCTTCGCAGTCGACAGACCTTGATACCATTTCCTTATTCTATTTTCCACATACCAAGTTTCGATGCACTGCTGTGATTCCTTGACCTTATTTTTTGTTTATCCTACCCTACTACTACCAAGTCAAACGGCTACACTCGGGTATTGAACTAATTTCATTCATTGTTTTGTCACAGTGATTCTGAAAACGTTTACAAGTTTGACATCTGGTTAGACATTAGAGCTTTGATTTCCTGTATAAATGCCTTCTCCACTACATTCCTGCGAAATTTGTTCATGACAGTGCACATGGAAATCCCTTTCCAGCTTCAAAGCAACAATAAAAAAGATATGCATTGTTGCCCATTACAATTTTGAACTTTGATTTTCACGGGCCCCCAGACTCTTACGGGCCCTGGTGCGGCGCACCGGCTGCACCCCCCTCTCGTGGGGCCTGCTTAAAGCACCGCATTTAGTTTGTAACCTTTGGAAGACTTTTTTATGCCTAATCACTGCTTGTGTGATCAGCTTTACATAAGGATATCAGTTTTAGTCCATAGTTGAGCGGCTAGCAGTACGTCAAAACGAATCTCGTTCAAAAGTAAACGGCACGTCAGTCTTGTGCGTTGTGTTCGTTTGTTTTATAAAAGTCATGTGTGTGTGTGTGTGTGTGTTTACCCCTCCTCTTCCTTGGGATGGAGGTACGGCATGAACAGTAATTCAGGTTCATGCCGTCAACCTAATTGATATTAGGCTAGGGGAAGATGACAGCCCATTTCGAACCAGTCTTCTGTGACTGGTAGCCCCACCACCAACAAGGCGGACTGCCACTGGTGGGTACCCAAGAGTCGTCTGACATGCTGGGTTAGCAGCTTCACAATTATAATCCGGTGAAGTACGGGTGGGGCCACCTGTCTGTCACATAAAGGTGGAGGCGTCCCGTTAAGTGCCTTGCCCAAGGACACAACAAGCAAGCTTGCCGGCTTGTTCTCCACACTATCCCTTATTTATGCTGAGCGCCAAGCAGGGAAGCTGTGAATACCATTTTTTAAAGTCTTTTGGTATGACTCGACTTAGGGAATGAACCCCAGGTCTACCGACTACAATGTGGACGCTCTAACCACTGCACCATCGCGCCGGTCTATAAAAGTCATCGTTAATGCTATTGGGGAGGATCTCTTGGCCCCTGGCAAGCCCTGCTGATGAGTCCAAATGGATGAAACACGGCCAGGGATGGCTTTGTAAATTTGAAAATATCTCTCAATAGCATTGCTTCCTTTGGAAGCCTCGCGCCTTCAGCACTCTCTTTGTTGTTTTGTTTCTCGCTTATAAGACGCTTTTTATCGATCGTAACCACTTGTAAATATCAATAGTATATATAAGTAAAGCAAGCAAAATTGAACTGCACCAATCAATAGCTGCCTCAACGTGGTGGTGCGGTCCCCAAACCCGCTTGGGTTGGGTTGAAATGGCTCTTCACCTTTCCGAAGAGCCCAGTTACCCGTACACTTCCCTCACACAAACCATTTTTTCACCGTGCTGCCTCCTGAACGACCGCAGAAGGGCAGCACGCAGCCTCTTTAAAATTGGCCTGTCTTCTCTTGCTCTTTGCCTCCTCCACAAATCTCTTTATTCTGGGAGACTTCAATTGTCATCACCCCCTCTAGGACCCAAAACGTACTTCCGACCCCTGTGGGAAGAAAGTATTCAAATGGGTCATCTCCTCTGACCTTCTCTCCCTCAATGACTTTGACATACCTACTCTTCTTCATCGCTCCTCTGGCAGTCGCTCCTACACTGACACCTTCTTTGCTCTTTTCTCTCTCGCCCTATCTTGCTCCTGGGAGGTGCTTCAGAACCTGGGTTCTGATCACCTACCAATTCTACTAACCGTCTCTCTTTCTCCGGTCTTTCGCCCCAACGAACGTCTCCCGTCCTTGAATTTTCGGAAAGCTTGTTGAGATGACTTTGCTTTTTACTTTGACTCTCACTGTCCTTCAGCAGAGGAATACTCGTCTGTTTTTTTTTCCTTTGCTGCTGTTCTCTTTACTTCTCTGACACTGAATGCCCTCCTTACAATCTGGTGCTCTGGACAGACGGCTCTGTTTCTTTCTTTCTTGACAAAGACGGTTCTGGCGTACTTGCCAACTGCTCTCTTTGTGGCATCGAGGCCACCCTTTCCTTCTCAGCAGGGCCAGTATGCTCAAGTTTTTCCGCTGAAGCCTGCGCCATTCTGCATGCTCTTTGCTGGTCTTGGCAGCACCAACAAATCTGCCAGTTGTCTTCTCCTCCTATCTGATTTTCGCTCTGTCCTCTCCTCCATCTTTCCTTTCACCTCAATCTCTGTCAGGAACTGTTTTCTCTCTTCTCCAGTTCTCTCAGGCTACAATGGGTCCCTGGACACTCGTTTCTCCCGGACGACGACGCGGCTGATGAGCTTGCCAAATGGGAGCGCTACTCGTTCCCCGAGCAATCCCTTGTGGTCTCTCTTCTCTTATCCCTCGTATCCACTTTTTTCGGACTGGAGGCGTACTGTTTTATCTAAATTCTTCGACACACAGGTTCCCTCGATTTCCACCGAGGAACTTGTGCTTCTACGTCATGCTCGCTGTGTTCTCTCTCGCCTTCGCTGCAACGGACATAGTCTTCTGTTAAGTTCTTATCTTTCTAGAATTGGCAGAATCGAAAATTCTTCCTGCAGCACTTGCGGACACTGGTCCCAGAACACCTCTCATCTCATTCTGCACTGTCCAGCTACGGACTCTTTGCGTCGCTCGCTGTTTGGCAATTTTCTGTCTCTGTACAACCTCTGGTCCAGGCCCTGGAGAGCTTCCCGGCTTCTGAAGCCCCATGGTCTTCCACCATCAATCCATTTCTCGGAAGGGGTCGGGTAAAAACAACAACAGCAAAACTGAAATTGCAGACGCATTTTTATGTAACAAAGGGAGTTAGCAAATTTAGATGTTCCTAAAGTTGTAAACAGAATTACGTCACAATCTGCAACTTGCTATCACAAGATTCCATTACTATTTATATACACGGAACACCATTACATATAAGAAATCAATACCGGTATACTGAAATAAAAAACAAATACTAGTAAAAAACGAAGAACCTTCGCGGTCCCCTCACGGAACATAACTGCATGTTTTGCGAAACCCCAGTTGAAGAGCACTGATGTGGAATGATCAAGTTGTTTCCGTCGTCAAAAATTTCTTTTTCGAAATTTTCAACTCCCTAATCAAGGTTAGTGTTACGTGAACTGACAAGCAACATCATAGAAAGGAGAAAATCCTAAATTATGAGCAAGCGAATAAGGCCAGTGTACAATTCATTTACAACTGACATAGATCTGAACGCCTAATTGACATTCGTGTGTTTATGTGGGTGTACTGTTATGATCGCAGTTCGAATGAAATTTTGATGAGTTCGCAGTTCTAATGAAAAACAACTTAACACTACGGAAAGAGGTTGATATCACTTTTAGTTTGTTTATTATGACCAAGATCGAATGGTTCCTGAAAAACAAGTTATGGATACTGCTTTCTCCTATGACTACTACTGGTTTGTACTCAGAAAACAAATTATTCATGCCACCTTCTCCAATTCGAAGAAATTACCCCAAGATCATTATAAATAACGGCCCCGAGCTCTACTGTTACTGATTAGAGAAAGCATTGGTTACAAAGCCATGCTGCAGTAGTACGGTACGTTTACTGAATGCTGGTCTGTACGAATTTGTAGATATAGAAATAATAATATGATTCTTTGTATTTGTGGAAGTAAGATAACCCGAATTTAACATCATAATCACTATCTCGCGCTTAACGCTTCCCTCTAATTGTTCTTATGGCCCATGAAACGTGGGTTGTAATTCAATTCTTTGATAAATAAATGATTTGCTTAATTATTGTTGGGCCATTGATTACCGGGAGACGAGAAAGTGAAGTTGAAATTCGTATCCGGACTTATTCAGATAGCATCACTTCGGTTCATCGAGGCGCTGGAAGGATCGAAGACTACAGTTAGTTTAGTTTAATCAAATCATCACTTTGTTAGCTACGTTTCCTTGTCCAAGCTATCTTTTTCTTACCCATAATCGATATAAAATGTGATGCTAGTTATACTTTTTCTTGTTCTTTCGCGCTACTGATATCGCACGTTCGTTCGGACTTATTGTGCAACTTCGCCGCTTAATCGACATCGGGAAACAGACAAAACTTTTTCGCCAAGTTACTCTTCAGGTCAAATAACCTATGTGGAAGCGGTAGATTTTTCGCGCTTCTGCTTCTACATCCCCGCTTAGAACCAAAATATTTGTTTAGTAACGTGAGTCATATCCCCTGTGGCTGAATAATGTAGTGATAAATAAGTTTTCTTGCATGTGAAACTTTTTGTTCAGTAGTATGTTTGTCAGTGGATTGAAAAGCCTGAAACTAAAATTGTACTTGGTATCAGCAATATACGTGTATAGTGCTCTACCGTAAGACCTAAGTTAAGGTCATGTGCAACAGAAGACGCTACAATAATTATAACAGGCAAAAAAGGCGTCAACCAACACTGTCACAGCCACACACCAGATGTTGGACTGCAACCAACTGCTTTTAAATATACCAAAGTTAAAACAATTCTGCGATATTAGTTTTTGGTCAAGTGTGATTTTTGTTTTTTCTTTTTCCAATGAATGTGATGAAAAAGCAGTTTGTTTTCATTTGTGGAACAATCCTTGTGATATAGTATGTATAAAATCGTGTTTACTTACGCTCTTGCCAGCTGACGCAATACGAACATTGATAAGTCAATTATGAAAAGCTGACAGCCAAACAGCTCTCTTCGTAGTTGTTTCGCATTTTCATTAGAATTACATTTTTCATGCGCTTTTTACTAGCGTAACTTCATTTCTATAAACTTAAAATTCCATCAAGCTGATTTTTTTAAATCACAGCCACATCGTCTTAGTGTCCAAACGTCCTTACAGGGACGTACGATTTTCTGTCATGTTGGGACAGATATTTCAAAAATTCCTTTTGAACGTTAACATGTCAGCTATAAAAATCTTTCGTATGGATTTTCCTAAAAATATTCCCATTTACTCGATGGCCGCGAAGTTATGGGTTAAAGGCAAGGACCAAAACCAGCTTCCCTCTCACTCACCAAAACTGAGTATGATCTCATCACTTCCACAATTAGTCATAATCTCCATTGGTTATTGTTGATTGGATGGCATGAATGCGGGTTCGAACCCCAGTTCAAGCCTTGTTTTTGGCAAGTTGGAAGTAATAAAATCTAGATTCTTTAAGTCCGGTAAATCCAGATAATAATTTTTTGTTGATGCGAGTTTTGTTGATGGAGAGTTTCAATGATGGAAGTAATTTTTTTAGATCCAGGTAGTAATTTTTTGTTGACAATAGATAAGATAAATAAATTCTGATCACTTCTTTACAATCAATCATATCGCTAGTTGACTTATTTAGTAACCGCTATAGCATAAGCTGCCGCAAGTTGTACCACTTCCATAAATTTGTGGAAAAAGGTTGTGTAATTCAGGCCCCTTAAGCAAGAATTGCAATAAGACCAACATTTAAGCTGAAAATTTCTTTCCCACGTCGTGTTTCAGTAAAGGTGGATGAAAGGTATATTGTGATGTAGTATCAAGCTTATATGTTCACTCGTTCAGACGCAAAATTGATCTGTATTTTTTTATTGAACTGGTCCATTTTACGCGGCATGCGTATAAAACGGACCCTTTGATAAACAGTCAAAATGCAAGAATTTTATTTAGTCCCAACACAGCTGAGTCTTAACCAGGGATGTGGAAGCGGTTACTTTTCCACCGCTTCCGCTTCCACACCTATCGCTTCCGCTTCCACCAACAAAAAACGAGAAAACGACCGTTGACAATTTTTTTTAACTTTTGTGGCTCTGTAGCCTGCCTTCTTCTACACTTTATCATTTTGAGGGGACAAAAACCTTCATTTATTGCAATTACTTTACCTACTTCGCTTGAGCTTATTGTTCCGAACAACTCTGTGTTTCTTTTATTTAGATATCAGAACTCGTGTTGAATGTAGAACAGTGTTCTCATTCGATCGGGTCACCTCCTCTGACCTCCTCCGCCTCAATGACTCTGACATACCTACTCTTTTTCATCGCTCCTCTGGCAGTCGCTCCTATCCTGTCATCTCCTTTGCTCTTTTCTCTCTCGCCCTATCTTGCTCCTGGGAGGTGCTTCAGAACCTGGGTTCTGATCACCTACCAATTCTACTAACCGTCTCTCTTTCTCCGGTCTTTCGCCCCAACGAACGTCTCCCGTCCTTGAATTTTCGGAAAGCTTGTTGAGATGACTTTGCTTTTTATTTTGACTCTCACTGTCCTTCAGCAGAGGAATACTCGTCTGTTTTTTTTTCCTTTGCTGCTGCTCTCTTTACTTCTCTGACACTGAATGCCCTCCTTACGATCTGGTGCTCTGGACAGACGGCTCTGTTTCTTTCCTTCTTGACAAAGACGGTTCTGGCGTACTTGCCAACTGCTCTCTTTGTGGCATCGAGGCCACACTTTCCTTCTCAGCAGGGCCAGTATGCTCAAGTTTTTCCGCTGAAGCCTGCGCCATTCTGCATGCTCTTTGCTGGTCTTGGCAGCACCAACAAGTTTGCCATTTCTCTTCTCTTCTCCTACTATCAGACTCTCGCTCTGTTCTCGCTACTCTGTTCTTTCCTTCGTCTTTCCTTTTACCTCAATCTCTGTCAGAAACTGATTTCTCTCTTCTCCTGTTCTCTCAGGCTACAATGGGTCCCTGGACACTTGTTTCTCCCGGCCGACGACGCGGCTGATGAGCTTGCCAAATGGGAGCGCTACTTGTTCCCTCCAGCAATCTCTTGTAGTCTCTCTCTCTTATCCCTCGTATCCACTTTTTTCGGACTGGAGGCGTACTGTCTCATGTAAATTCTTCGATACACAGGTTCCCTCGATTTCCACCGAGGAACTTGTGCTTCTACGTCATGCTCGCTGTGTTCTCTCTCGCCTTCGCTGCAACGGACACAGTCTTCTGTTAAGTTCTTATCTTTCTAGAATTGGCAGAATCGAAAATTCTTCCTGCAGCGCTTGCGGACACTGGTCCCAGAACACCTCTCATCTCATTCTGCACTGTCCAGCTACGGACTCTTTGCGTCGCTCGCTGTTTGGCAATTTTCTGTCTCTGTACAACCTCTGGTCCAGGCCCTGGAGAGCTTCCCGGCTTCTGGGGTTCCATGGTCTTCCGCCATCAATCCATTTCTCGGAAGGGGTCGGGTAAAAACAACAACAGCAAAACTGAAATTACAGACGCAGTATTATGTAACAAAGGGAGTTAGCAAATTTAGATGTTCGTAAAGTTGTAAACAGAATTACGTCACAATCTGCAACTTGCTATTCTAACATTTCAATACTACTTATATACACGGAACACCATTACATATAAGAAATCAATACCAGTATACTGAAATAAAAAACAAATACTAGTAATAAACGAAGAACCTTCGCGGTCCCCTCACGGAACCCTAAAAACTCACGTAACGCAACTGCATGTTTTGCAAAATCCCTATTGAAGAGCACTGATGTGGAATGATCAAGTTGTTTCCGTCGTGAAAAATTTGTATTTCAACGTTTTTAACTCCCTAACCAAGGTTAGTTTAGTTTAATCAAACCATCATTTTATTAGCTACGTTTCATTGTCCAAACTATCTTTTTCTCACCCGTAATCGATATAAAATGTGATGCTAGTTATACTTTTTCTTGTTCTCTCGCGCTACTGATATCGCACGGTCGTTCAGACTTATAGTGCAACTTCACCGTTTAATCCACATTGGGAAACGGACAAAACTTTTTAGCCAAGTTACTCTTCAAGTCAAATAACCTATGTGGAAGCGGTAAATTTTTCGCGCTTCTGCTTCCGCTTCCGCTTCCATAGAAAAAGGACCGCTTCCAGCTTCCGCTTCCCCATCTCTGGTCTTAACAGGTTGAATTAACTATTTAGTAATGAAATAGTACATTTTTTTGATAGGAGTTCCTAGTCGTACTGTGGTCCTAGCTGAATAAAATGTCTTTTAACTGGTCATTGCAAAGAAAGTTACTGGAATGTATTCATAGCAATACCAAAAGACATAGAAAACGATATGCACAAACGTTTCTATCCTCTTCTTTGCTTTTTCTATAGTGATTGTTGGGACAGGAATCAAGCGATTATTTTGGTGGTTTTAGTTTTAGTTAGTCTCTAGTATTTAATTATTAAAGTGCTTTAGTTCTGTGTTTTGGCAAGCGAAGGAATTCGAAATTATAGAGTGGTTTGTGAATACATTGTTCTGTTCTTGATCGAGAAGTGCGCGAGTTAAAGTATCTTAGTGGAAGCCAATCTTTTCCTAGCTATTTAGTTGCAACCAAACTTAATTATTCGATTGATACTGCAAGTCGCTTCAATTTTAAGAAGTAAATTAAAGTTGAATAGAATCAAAACTCTATTGAAACGCGACAATACCTTTTTAACCACTTTTCATCAATTCTCAACCTAGCACTAAGACTTGATTCTCGCGTAGTGTACAGGAATGTTCACCCGCATGAGAACGTTTTAGTTACATTCATATTTTTCCCAGCCTTTCCATTTTATGTCAGTAACACACAGCCTGAAATAAGATCGAACATCCTTCATTTCTTTTTTGTTGTGGATCGCCTATTCCTCAATACTTTACCAATAAACATTAAAGCTTTTTCTAAACCTTGCCGAGATGTTTCAAATTATGTGACCATTTCCGCATAAAACCATGAAATTAGACTCAAAACACAACTTTCCAATACCATTTCGACTAACGCGATTGCTCTTGAGGAATTTTTCTTTTATCGATTCAAAACATGAATTCCCTACTAATTTTTAATTGTCGACTCAGAGCCAATAGATGCCAAGAGGCTCATTGCCATTAGTATTATGCTTGAGCACAATGAGAAGTATGCTTTGTTTTGATAGAATAAACTATTCAATAAATCAGTCAAATTCATTCTTTCAGACACCCCTGCAAAATCTATTTTTTCAATTCATACCAACAAAATCATTGCGTGAAATATTGATATTAGCATTGTGAATGGGGCATGCGAGTAAACTGCAAGGAGAGTTGAGCTCACCGAGTTATTGCTGCCACTCAAGCGCTCGAACGCAGAAGCACTAAAAGCCAGTTTCGACATAACGATACAAAGCATGTTTTCCAGGGGCGAATCAAACATTTTATTCCGGGGTGATTCAAATTGCAAGAGTTACTAGTGCTAACAAAATTTAATTAGGCTGCTGGTAGGTTGTAAGCATAAAAGCTTCAAAAAATTTGAGGGACCAGATCCTGGCTTTCATCTAGATACGCTCCTGCTTTGATTTTACTTAAACATCATTTTACAAAAGAGCTTTGGAAGGATAACAGTATTTTGCTAAATATAGTAGGTGATTACCTCCTTTCCCAAAAACTGTATATACATGTTTTAAAAAATTGAATTAAAGCTTTGAAGCCAATCTTCTGTTAGAGCTCAGAGCCTGCCTGATTTTCCAGATAGTTTCCTAAAATTCTAAAAGCATTAAGCCTACTTTTTACTTTTTTTACCCCCGAGGTCACATTCAAAATACTCTCTCGCAACTTTGTGAGCATTTTTTAGGCAACAAACAAGAGTTTGGGTTTGGCGTAATCGGCCGCTGTAAAAGTGATAAAGCAGAGAAAACTATTAGACGTGAACAAATCTTAAAACGTTGATAACTAACACAGTGGAGTAATAGAGCGGTATAACCTAACAGTCGCTTTTTGGAGTAGGGGACTGTGTAACTGGATGGAAGATTTTTCAAAGTAAAAACTTTTGTTTGATGGTAAAGCTTTCAGATTTTTCTCGAAAACCTATGTGTTAGGCTGCTTCGAGCTAGGAGTTTAGTTAAATGCATGGTATTATTGTTTTGACAGGTGCATTCCACTGCCTATTTATTTAGTTTTTGCCCTGAAACAAAACTAAACTATAGTTTGAAAACAAAGATTCATTTGAGAAGTAAAAACCGTTTACCCCTGCCAGTTTTTGGCTAGTATAGCTTAGTAAGCCAGTTGATTTTTTAAGTTTTAAATTACGTCTTTGCAAGTGTTTAGCTGTCTCTCAAACCCTATTTCACCTGTGTTCGAGAAGTTAAAAAGTTTTTTCATTACGTCGGCAAATAGCATTACATAAACCTAACCAATGCATAAAACTACTCGTTTTTACATTTGTTTTGCAGGAAACATTTTTTACTGCTGATTATAAGTAATTTTTTGTTGGATAACATGGCTAATTGTGAAGATTTTCCATATTCTCTGTGCAACAAGAATAATATTGAATTTGTCTGGGGCAAGAAACATGATTTCCCTTTTAGGCATTCTGCTATTTTAGTGAAATTTGATGACGAAGAAGAGATTGTTATTGATTTTTCTGCTTTGAATCTCAATGAACCGCCGGCCTCACGATCTGTCACATACGTCAAAGCTACAACACATTTAGCATTGCCAGATCACTTCAAACCTATAGAGGGCAATATAAGGATCTATTCCTTCTCCCAAACCATGAATTTTGAGATTTTGGGAAGCATTTTGAAGTTCAACATAGATGATAAGATCAAGAAAGAACGGGCGAGTGACTTGATTATGGATTTGCTACACATCAAAATGGGTCCGTATCACGCGAAAACGAACAACTGCAGACATTTTATAAAGAGAGCGTTTGAGATCCTCGAAAAAGAGCCGGAATGTACGAACACAAATCGAGAAAACTTTAAAAATGAAATCAAAGCTTTGGAAAACGAAGACAATAATTTTGTGCATACTGCAACATCGGTTGCTGCCGTAGGCTTTGGTGTAGTATTAGCTGCTGGGGCTGCGAGCTTAATGTCTAATCACACATGCTGTGATAATCCTGAGCCAATTGGTGACGACGTTGGTGAAACCGATCATGAAAAAGATGGGTGAGAGTGATGACTAAAGCAATTTTACTGATAAAAACGTTGATGCAATTATGATACAGTGCGTTCAGAAAGTCACTGTGCACCCGTTATTGACTAAAAACAGATACTTTTGCCAAATAAAACGAGCGTGGTTTAAGTTGTGGATCTCTAGGTTGATGAATAAAATTATCGCATCGATTAAGAAGTATTGCATTTGATAATTTTTATTGTAAGTTTGAATTCGAATTTAAATCAGACTCTACATTCAATACCAGCGCGTCTTATGCAAGTTTTATTCCGACGCCACTGTACATACCGCCACTTCCTCGCTTCACTACTTAAGTAACGTATTCCAAGCACGACTCATCTCTAAAGGATTTTGGCCTCTAAGATCCCCAGACTTGAGTGTGTTTTGGATTTTTACTTGTGGGGAGCACTGAAGCAGAAGGTCTATTAAAATAAACCACGAAACTTACAAGAGTAACGTGACAGCATTCGACACCGAATTACCGCTATCAGTCAAAAGAGATTCATTGAGTATTCGAGAGCTGAAAGCGTCGAACTGATCTTTGCATTCGTGAGCATGGTGGACATTTTCAGCAGTTATTGCAAGTTTTGAATAAATTATAAACTTTCACCTGGTTGTTCGTTGTTTTTACAATACGCTAAATACTACACCTATCACAACCATAAAATAATTAAAATCAAATTGTAACGTACACATTGAAATATTAGGTGCACAGTGATTTTCTGAACGCACTTGAATGACAATAACTATTGAATGATAACGTCAATGGCATTGCTTTAAGAAGGTGACAAAGTAGTAAAGGGCAAAGCTTGGAAAGAGATATGAAGTGGAAAATATGAAATAAGTTTTACGTTGGTGAAAGCGATTTTCATAGCTCTTATGGTGAAGATATTTGACACTAATCAAATAGTCAGGCAAAAGTGCTCTTGAAATACGTCATTATGTATTTGGTGTCAGTCTGGACTACAGTTAACCCTACTGTGGTGCCATGGGGTCAATATGACCCCAGGTTTATTTGATAGGCTAAATATTCCAAACTTTGAGATTATAAGCTTTCATCTCGCTTTGTATTTTCTTTGCAGGTTCTTGTCAACTGTTTCCATTCATTCAATCTTAATTTTAATGTTGCATTTTTTGTATATTTCACATTTTATTTGTTTGAGGTCATATTGACCCCCTGAAAGAACTACTCATAATGTTGATTGTTCTCCAAGCTAAGCGCAAATTGGTGACCCCGCAAACACCTCAGGTTGTGAAACAAATCATTTGCAGCTGTGGAATTTTACCAGAAGCACCTCTAGCTGTTCAAAACATCACCAGGTATTGTCCATCAAGGCGCAAGAGATGCAAGATTGTCCGAGATTGAAGGACAAAAAGTACAGATTCACCTGTAGTAGATGTCATTACACCACTTGCGAAGAACACAGCAAGGTGGTCTGTAACCAGTGTCAGAAGTAAAATATTTATGTATTGAGCACTCCACTAGATTTTTCAAGCAATAAACACAGACTGATAACAAATTGAGTTTTTCTACTGGTGGCAAAATGTATTTTTAGTAATGGGGTCATATTGACCCCAAGGTACTGCAAACGTGATTTTTTTCATGGTACTAGAGCAGGGTTAAAACGTTTCAAAAAGCTTTAAAAACTAACTTTTTAAATTACATGGGCGTTTCTTCCAAAATTAAGTAACAACTTATTGACAATCATTTGTGGCATCAAATTTTGACAAAAAATATATAAAAAATTTAAAAGCAGGCCGTGGGTTTTTCAAAAAAAGTGTTAAAACCTTGTTTATTGGTAAATATCAAAAATTTGTACTCCTTTGTCACAGTTTTAATCTTGATTGTAAATTAAAATGTATACTATTTTTTCTACTTTTTTCAGTTTATTTGTCATGTTTTTAGTTGTTATTTATCTTGCTTCGCATAGAACTTGCATAGTTCGCATAGAACTTGCTTGTGCACTTGGCGTCACGTGATAGATGCCAAGTTGTAACCAATAAAAGTAATCAATTATATCTTAGCATGTATCCGCCGTTAAACCAGTCGCCCGTCCAATTGTGGTCAACTGGCCTGTGCGTGAAGTTTCGTGTTTGTGTGTGCTCATTTTCACCTTTTCATTCTCGTATCTGAGCGTCATCATCACGTTGGACTTGCACTGAATCTTTGCTCCACCAGGAAGCAACTCCGACAGGAAACCGTCGGGTTCTTCTTTCCTATCTGGCCCGTGTCCTACAATGCTCACTTGCACATCTTTGTAGCAATGTGATGTGAAGTTTTTGCGTGCGCTGTACATATTGAAATAAACACTATTGATCAGTCAATGATGCTTAAAGTCTTAAAGACAACGGTTGCTTTCAGAACCTAGCGCTGCAGCAGCAGCAGCAGCAGTCAAATCTAACGTTAGTGAAACATATAAGTGATAAACTTTTAGCCTAAAAGGCATGAACTAAACACATAGAAAGACGCAAAATTTCGACGAGTCTATTTCAGTGGCACAGGCTTTCTCAAACTATGTCTCACAAAATGCAATTTTGGGGCCAAATTAACTTGATACATTGGTACTACAAAGCGCAATTCTATGTGCGTGTGCCTGTATTTTCACTCCTCGGAAACTAATGGGCCTACAAACATCAAAACATGGCACAATTAATCACAATCTCGAGTGAGAATTGTATGTAGGGTTGATCACGTCATGATGACGGAATACCTGGAGATATATTTTTAATCTTGCATTTCTTGAAAGATGAAAGCGTTTTGTTTAAACGAAAGCCACAACCCAACTTCAAGAAATTTCACGATTTTAAACATTAAGATGACGTCATAATGAACGGCTGATTGCAAAATTTGTTTTTTCCATTTTCTCAAAAAGTACTGACCGCAGAAATGCGGTTGAAATATTTTTTGGAAAATATTCGTAGATTGCTTCCAATAAAAGTAGTTCCCTTACAATTTAAGCTTTATTGATGACGCAACAAGCATTCAATCGTTTACCTGCTTTTTCTTATCTTTTCTTGAACGCTTTAAAAAGTATCAAGTAGTGGCAATGCTAAGTAATGTCATGATGCTGTGTGGCACCACTTTAGAAAAAAACTACTTCAGGTGCATTAATTATTCACCGTCATTTTTTTAGCAAACTATACGCTACCTGATATGGTATAATCATATATTACAGCACAAACATACCGATTTAAATTCGCTTTTTTAACAATGAAATGGCAAGTAAGAAAATGATCATAACTGTGCTATACGTCGATTCCACTTAAGAAGACCTTCGTCGTATAGTCATGTCGCGCGCTTGAGTACCCTTGATCCTTGACATATCTTTGTCAAGTGTAGCAAAGCGGAACAAAATGACGAGAGTTGATTTGATATCTTGCAGCAGGTAGAACATATCATTCTATTTGCTAGCACTGAAACTGGTCGACGGATTATTCACTAACACCATGCCCAAACTTATAATAATAACTCGACTGTAGATGTTGGACAATGGGCTTCAGGTATGGCGTTCTTATACAGGCCATATCATCGTGCATACTGCAGTCGAAACTGGAGGCGAAGAATTTTGCATACTTTATGTGCTTTTTTATGAATCTTTTTCAGATTAGAAGCAAGATAGATATTTATTGCAGCCGTAGCATAATGTGACATATACACTTGACCTCATAGGCAGTCAATGACGACGTCATATGTGATAATGACGTCACAAAAATACAATAAATCTATGCAAATTTCCAAAATTTGGCAAAAATTTAATATAAAACTGTATCGCTTCACTTTTGGGATTAAGCTAGCATCAACGGTATGGTAGTAGACTGCCTCACAACTCTTGAATTTCCCAAGTAGTGATTCTGCTGAGATACCTCTGCCTTAATGGCGTTTGGATATGCTATAAGTACTGGCAATCACAAAACATTTATCATTTCAAAGGTATATTACGATTGTCAACCAGAAAAAATGCAAATGGTTGGATACATAAGAGTAATAGAACATCCGCAATGTTATAACAAATAAAACTTGCGGGAAAGCATTTGCTTGCTGATGACACTACATGTGTAGCCTACTAACTAAAAGTTTTAATGGACACAAAAATTTTAAAACAAGTAGGAAGACGCCTATCAATTTTAAACACAAACCGAAAAATAATAACTTTGAGTCGGTACTTTTTTATTTTATCAGAACCTTTAAATCCTGTTATACCTGCTACTTTGGTACAGAATTTATGGTTTACAGTATGCTGAAAATTTGAAAAAAAATCAAACTTAATTTACGCTTAGCTTAAGCACTTTTTGTCGTGGTTCTTGAGTGGATTTTGGAGAATAAAGACAGCAATGATTATTAAACAAAATGTTGGCAAGTCTTGGGGGATAACAATCGCTAATTGATAAATCATAAAGTTCGGCAATAATTAACAGCACATTACATAAAGATTTTCTGCAGCAATGGTGGGCTATTTCATGAAACATGACATAACTGTATATTACCCATTTACAGACGGAATCTCCTGAGATATGCAAACTACCACAATTCAAGTCAACAGTAAAGCTGCCGTACTTTTCATAATAAAAATGACTGTCATCTTCATTGATTTGTTCTTTATCTTTTGCAATTAAAAAGCCTGCTATGTAAACAAGACCCATCATAGAATCTTTACTTATACTAGATTGCATTTCAGGTAAAAAATCCATTATATCACGCATTTGTTTTGTTAATTTGAAAGAGCATTTGTCACAGTAATGACCTGATTCAATTTGATAAAGATCATTGACAGTTTCACTGTTTAACTTTAGAAGTTTTGCTTTAGAAATGTTGAGTTTCTCCAAAATTTGTTGAACAGTTATGAACAGAGACGTAGCAGCCGCCCCCCAAACCCCCCAATTGGGGGGGGCCCAGGCCAACTTTGGGGGCCCAAGTTAGTCTGAAATTGCTTTTTGGCTACGTGACTATTTTCAGTTCAGCAGACTTGTTTACAACCGATTTAAACTGTAGGAAGAAATTGGCTTGTGACATCATAAGTGAATGCAACGTCATTTCATCTCGCAGAATCTAGAATATTTCGATTGATTTTCTGGTAGAATCTTGAATATTCGATTGACGTAACAATGCCGTTGTTACGCAACAATCATAGAATGGTCTGGAATTCTGTTTGGCTATAAATACCGGGACAATATATATATACACTGCAGAGTGCAGATAAAGTGTTTTATTGACATTGTATAGAATGAAACGTTCAAAAAGTGGTGCTCAAAAGAGAAAAGAAGCAGCCACTGCTCGAGATGCTGTAGCGAAATTGCCCAAGATGACAGATTTTTTCAAGATTACTGAGCAGAGTAGACCTGGCACTAGTACCGAGAGGGATGAAGAAAACTATAGTGTACAAGAAAAAGAAGACTATGACGATCAGCATCAAAGTGATTGTGAATTTCCAGAAAATGTAAGTTGTGATTTACCTGCCAATACGCAACCTTCAATATCAAAAATAACTGAATCTCAATTTACCCCTATCCCTGATGACCCATGTAAATGGCCTGAAAGTATTTCTGATGCTCAACGATGTGATATAGTAAAGCGTGGACCACATCAACTAATAATGAATTTTCCATATAATAACACAACTCCAAGGCGACGTTTTTCCTCCAACCATTATAAACGTGTGTTACCTAATGGTGAAAGTGTTTCACGGTCGTGGCTAGTTTATTCTGGGGAATCAGATCAAGTTTTTTGCTTTTGTTGTAAGCTATTTGGAAAAACACTAAGCCCCTTTTGTAGTGGTATGAATACATGGGAGGGTTTTTCGAAAAAACTGAAAGACCATGAAAACGGCATTTCCCACCAAGAATGCTGCAGTCAATGG
The DNA here is from genome assembly GCA_963675345.1 of Trididemnum clinides. Lineage (NCBI taxonomy): Eukaryota > Metazoa > Chordata > Ascidiacea > Aplousobranchia > Didemnidae > Trididemnum > Trididemnum clinides. The sequence goes on along the minus strand of OY776297.1, from coordinate 12,368,290 downwards.
ATGTTGCTAGCTGAAGGGATAAGAAATTCATCCACTATCGACAAACGCGAGATGAATATTTTTTTCAATGAAAGACGTTTTTGGAGAAATGTTTTAGAGAGACTTATCGACATTGCCTTGTTTCTATCGGAAAGGAATCTTGCTTTTAGAGGATCTGAAGAAGTCTTAGGATCTCCTCACAATGGAAATTTTCTGAGTATATTTGAGCTTTTGGCAAGAAGAGATCCGATCCTAAAAGAGCTTCAAGACAGAATCAAGAATAAAAACACTAAAGATCACTATTTGAGTCATACCATACAAAATGAACTAATTGAATTGCTAGCGACAGAAGTTGAAAAAGAAAATTTACAGCAATTGAAATTGGCAAAATATTTTTCTATAATTTTGGACTGCACTCCAGATATGTCACATCATGAACAAATGTCTGTCATTCTCCGTTATGTACTATGTAATGAAGAAGCTGCTGTTGTTAAAGAAACATTTTTTGGCTACTTGAGAATAAGTGACAGTACTGGGAAAGGCTTGTTGGACGCTTTCTTAGAAAAAGCGACCGAACTGCAACTCGAATTGTCTGATTGTCGAGGTCAGTCATATGATAATGGTGCTAACATGAAAGGAAAACATTCTGGGGTCCAAGCAAGAATGCTAGACATCAATCCCAAAGCTGTTTACGTGCCCTGTGCAAACCATACCCTTAACTTAGTTGTTGTTGACAGTGCTAATTCATCGACGGAAGCATTGACATTTTTTGGAGTACTTACAAGGTTGTATGTGCTGTATTCTTCCTCTGCTCAGCGTTGGGAAATTTTGAAGAAACATGTGGAGCTGTCCATAAAGTCACAATCTGATACTCGTTGGGAAAGCAGAATTAAATGCATCAAACCTCTTCGATACAATTTAAAAGAGGTGTTGCTGGCACTGAAAGACTTGGAAACCATTTCCATAGAAAGAAAAGATGGAAGAGCTGCCTCAGAAACAAAATCGTTGATAGCTCATTTATTAAACTGGAGTTTTCTTTTGTCGGTGTTTATTTGGTATGATATCCTATTCCAAGTCAATAAAGCAAGCAAGATTCTTCAATCGTATGGAGTCTCCCTTCATACAATGGAAACGAAAATCCAGGCAACTGAAAAGTTTTTGCAAAACTATCGCACAACGGGTTATGACTGTGCCGCAACATCTGCTGTTGAAATAGCACAGGAATTGGATATTGATCCTTCTTTTCCTCCGTCAAGAAGTGGAAAGAAAAGAAGATTGTTTGATTACCAAGGTGAAGAGGAACAACGAGCTACTCCTGAACTGAAATTTAAAAGCCACTTTTTCTATCCATTAGTAGACCAGGCTATTATGTCAATAAAGGAGCGCTTTAATTTGTTACGTGAGGTTTCTTTCGCCTTTTCGTTTTTGTACACACGAGGCAAACTTTTGCTTGTGCAACAAGAAAATGCTCTTCTTACTTGCTGTAAAGAGTTCCAAAAAAAGTTCGGTGACATTGATTCTGATGAAATGAGCGCTGAGCTACAGCGGTTTGTTTTAATTTTACAAAAAAAACGCAATCTCAATACGGCTCAAGACTTTCTGAACTATCTTCTAAAGACTCATTTATTTGAATTGTATCCGAATGTGTACATCGCACTTCGAATCTTACTAACTTGCCCCGTGACTGTTGCCAGCGCTGAAAGAAGCTTCAGCAAATTGAAACTGATCAAAACTTTTAATAGAACGTCTATGACAGACAGTAGACTATCTTCATTAGCCATGTTGTCAATCGAAAATGACTGCGCCCGATCTCTTGATTATGACAATGTCATAACAGCATTTGCGAACAAAAAGGTTCGCTCCAGACTATTTAAATGATACTGTGTTTTTATAACTTTTTCATGTTTTTCAGTGTCATTGCTTTCGTTTCGCAGTGTCTGCATAAATGTCCTACTGAACTCTGGCATCGGTGCCGAATTTTTTATGACTTGCACCTTCGGTATCGGCATGCTTTATTCTGACATTAGCCTGTTTACTTATGTACAAATTGTGGTATATTTTCTTAATGCAGCTTTTCAATTTTACACCTCTAAAGTGATATGACCTGTGCGCAGGGGCTCTTGCGCTTACTTTGGGGGGGGCCCGAAGTTGGAGTGCTACGGGACTGGTTATGAAATATGTGCCACCAGATCCTTGCCGAAGTTTGCTAAATTCTTTTTCCAATGGATCAGTGGAAAAACTACCCAAGATTGCATATTCGAATAATTCTTTACGAAGAAGATATTCACACCACATAACTTAGCACTGTGTTGGCTAGCTTAGTTGAATTGTTGAGAGCTTGACCAAAAACTTCAGCGCCATGATACTATAACATGGATTTAATCTAAACTTCGTCAATGAGAACTACGCAAGTTTTTTGCTGATTTGATAAATTAGAAAATACTTTGGAGTGGAAAGCAACATCATCATAACGCTTGGTAGATGAAGTCATCCGTGTTAAAGTTGTGACGCTGGGTAAATCAAAATCTTGGCGCAATCTATTGTATGCAGTTCGAGAAAGAGCAAAATAACCAAACGCAGGTACGATTGTAGCATTTGAAAATTTTCTCTCACCAACGCTTTTGACACCCATTGCTGAAACTTGCTGGTGCAGCACAGTCTCTTTTCGTGTTGAAGAATGATTTTTTTTAAATCTTACAGCTTCATCTACCTGTGACCACCGTGTTAATTGAGTTATTCTATTTTGAGGTAATGATGAGATGATACATTTAATACCTGAACGAAATGTATCGTAGGAAAAATCTTCTTTAATTTTTATCATGAATTTAAAAATCCCAGTTCCTTCTAATAGCTCGTCACATTGCAAATATATTTGGTTTTTTGATTTGCTCACTACAGCTAGGCATCCAAAATTATGATGCAAAATATCAGATTTAAAATTTTCATAATTTGTTATTTTATCTTCTTCATTAAACGCACTAAGCTCATCAGACTGCTGAGTTCGCACTTCAAAGGAGGTTCTGGCGGTTGTCCTGAGGGCTGGCGTGGATGTCCGCAGCAGGCTGGGTTTTATACAATCAAATACGGAAGGTGGGTGGCGTGGTCTTTCTTTTCCATAGCATTGCACAGATTCGTAACCTTGAGGCCAGTGACTTTCACATACAACGGTATGTTTCGAATCCGGAATGTTATCACGTGGGATAACTTTTAACCACTTTTCTCTTTCGTCTTTATCAAGGGTCATCTGGAAACCTAGGGTCATCTGGAAAGGGCTATACGAGAATTCATCACGAAGGATGAATGGCCTCCCCAAAGTCCTGACTGCAACCCGATGGATTATGCGACATGTGATTCTTTGAAGGAGAAAATTAACCGAGGAGTGCAAGACAAATTGACCGAGCAGGCGTTAATGAACTGGATAATAATATCATGGGAGGAGATATCGATAGAAGAAATACGCAAAAGCATTTCCACGTGAAAGAAACAACTACGTTTAGTCGTGGAGGAGGATGAAGGTCACAATGAGCATAGACTGAAATAAATGATCTTTAGTTTGATATTGCATTTTTTGAGACATTGTTTTGAATTTGAGCATACTCACATAATTTGCAACTAATCTTTTAGATACTTTGTAAAAGTGTTGATAATATCCTAAGGTTACTGTGTGCAAAATTTCAATAAATTTGATTTTATTATCGCCGAGAAAATCCTTAACAACAAGCGACTCACTTTTTCAGATTCATCCGATATTTACCCACATTTGCCTCCCCCATGGTTACTACCGCGTTGTTTGTTGTTTTTGCAGTTGCGTGCTCGGGCCGTTTTTTGTCCATCGCATATCTTTCGCACAAGTTTTTAATCAAAACTGGGAAAAATGCTATAAATTTTGATGATCAATTAATTGTTATAGAGCATCTCATAAATGAGTCCTCGCTCCGTCCACCAGTCCCTCAGTGAGACTGACAACCACAACGTAAAACTGTTAGGCACTGTCGCCTGTCTGTTCTGTTACATGAAGATGAAGGCATCTCGTTAGGTGCCTTACCCACGGACTCCAAAAAGAAGTTACGGGCTTCGTCTCCACAATATCCCTTTCGCACTGAACGCCAAGCAGGGAAGCTGTGTATACCATTTTTTAAAGTCTTTTGATACGACCCGGCAAGGGAAATGAACTCCAGGTCTATCGACAGCCAGGCGAAAATTCTAACCTCTGCGATCTCATGCTGGTGGTTACTGCTTTGACAAGAGCAGCTTTAACCAAGTAATGTTTACCTAGAAGGATAAAACAAAAAGTAAAAAATTATGCGCAAGAAAATATTTGAATCTTATTTTGTCGCTAGCAGCGAAAAAAACAAGAAGCTTCTTGATCACTCGTCCCATTGACATTAATTCGAACCGCTTTGCCTTAAACAGCATTGAACAGTAGTATCCACTTCTCAAAACTTGAACTAAAAATGATCCGATTCAATGTAGCATTTGCAGAAAATAAAACTTCAATTGAAAGCTGTTTGTATGCTAACTTATCGCATTCTAATTCAACAGACATTAAATTTGTAGCGTTTGCTTGTATAAAAGTTATAATTACTCAAGTAGTGTTACTTTTTGCTTCATCTGCCCAGTAAATGTAGCAGCAGCAAAAGCTTAAACTACTCAAGTTAGAAGCTCATTCCTAAAAACCTTTTTTAGTAGAGCTACTTAGTTGGTGATTACCTCTGCTCTTTAACCATAACTTAACCTAATGTAATAATTGCAAGTGTTTTGACTTCGGGTCTTTGCTCTTCTCCAAGCTGTGCTTAACGTTAGAACCAAACAACATGCGCGCAGCCACAAGCCTTAGGCCATAGAATTAGGTCTATTATTGCAAAAAAGTTGTAGGTAGTGGTCCTTGATTGGTAATTAACGGTTGCTTTACCGCAAAAGTAAACTTATATCAGGTATACTTTTGACTTCAGTGGGGTATTTAGAAACCGATTTTGAGAAGGCCGGAGCATTTTGAAATTCTTAAAACCTTTTCTGGAGATGAACTTTCTAAAAGTGAGAATTTCACGCATTTGGATCTCAAAACGGACGAGAAGATCTATTTTTTTACAGTTTTGGTAAGTGTTATACCGCTTAAAAAGGACCATTGCCGTTTATCCTCCCTCCTCTAAATACGCCACCGATTGCGTTGCATCATCTCATTAACGTTACTGCGCATAATTGCGATTCTTGGGTTACAGCATGCCCTCTTAGGTTCGCTGATCTAGGAAGCGAGGTTTCGTTCTGATTGCAGTACCTTACTTTAAAGATATACCCTGGGCATGGAAACAGCTCTGAACATTGTGCTGTTCAGCAGTATTTTTTGGGAAAAGTGGAGATTTTTTAAACAAAGTGAATAAAAGTTTTACTTTTGGGGGGATTCAGATCTTTTGGGGACCTGATGTTATATTTTGAAGCTGTGTTTCTTTTTCTTTTTTCTCCTATTAATTGGCGGTTGTGTTGGCTTCTAAACAGCCAAATCTTTTTTCTGATTTATGAAAGAATAATTAGCTTTTTTCTGCTTTAATCTATTCAGGTCTTTTCTTGTTGTTGTTGTTGTTATTTTTGTTGTGATTACCCCTCCTTTTCCTCGGGATGGAGTTACGGCATGAACGGCAATTCAGGTTCACGCCGTCAATCTAATTGAAATTAGGCTAGGGGAAAGATGGCAGCCCTTTTCGAACCAGTCATGAGTAACACAATGTCTCTTCTTCGCCAACTTCACTGCTTAGTTCTTCTTAATAATGGATGTACGCAGTAAACGCTTTTGTCCGGTTTTGTCAGATTTTTGTACGTTTTATTTTTTCTTATGCATTTTTGTACGAAAATTTATATCCGCTCGGTTATTCACACGGTGTTGCTGGGTGGGCTGTACGTTGTGGTTCAAACATCCGATTTTGTCCGCAAAGTACGTTTTTATCCGAAAATATGTGTACACGTATGATATTTACTTTGGTGACCAAACTAGATTTTAAGACAAAGACATATACTTTGAAGCACCATAAAAATGACAAGGTGGAAGAAATTTTTTGTACAAAAATGCATAAGAGAAAAAACCGTGCAAAACTGGCAAAACCATGCAAAAATGTAAACTTTTTGCATCTAATTTAATATAGCTCTGTGTTGTTTTTCATTCATTCATGTTTTTCATTCACTTATGAGCTTATGCTCTTTTGGTTGTATTTTTTCTAAGATGGTAGACAGCATGACCTTACCCCTCGACCTGTCTGCCTAATAAAAATAGGGATATTTTTTTAAGTGCCTTACTCTCAGATACCACAAGTAAACTTGCCGACTTTTTTCCATACGATGCCTTTTTTTGCTGAGCGCCAAGCAAGGACAATATGATTATCATTTTTAAAGTCAACAAGGGAATATCATTTTAAAGTCGGTCATGCCTCGACAAAAATTTGAACTCAAGTCTACCGACTGCAAAACAAGAATTCTAACCCCTAGACCACTGCGCCGGTTTCTGCATTGCTGGAGAGGTTGTTTGTAATTTAAATGACTGTCAAACCGCACCGTCGTCCCAAACAAAATCAAGCCGCAAAATTTCGGAAAATTGCAATGAAGTAAGTTCGTATGATCTTCTTTAAGACGAATATTATATCTTTTCAAGATCCTATGAGCTACGTAATTTTACGCAACTTTGTGGCTTGATTTTACATATGGTCTTCTTCAAAGTCATACGACCCTATTCTCTTACCTTATTTGCATTTCTTCAAGACAAGTCGGTATTTTTGAGCAGATTCGAAGGCAGGAAGGCCAATGGCACAAATACGCAACAGACACGTACCGTAAACGAAATCTGTGCTTCTACCAATGGCAAGGCCAATGGAGAAAAAAATCGTTTTCCTCTTTCCTCATTTTTTGACTTGCGACATTGATGACGTCATCGTGACAAGCGAAAAAGCAAAACTTACTTTCCCAGCCCAGTTTTTCTAGCAACGTGTCTGATTACTGCGGTGGCGTTAAAACAATTGGTGCCGTACGCGCTCAAAAAAGCATCACCGAGACTCCGGAAAAATGATAATTTAGCAGCCGTGCGTCACCGCCAATTATCAAATAACCTTTTTTTGAAGCGAATTAGATGCAAAATGCCACCTTTCCAAGTAATGACGTCAGGTGTGGCGGACCGCCTGTTTTCTCTATAGTGACATCATTAAGCTGCTGCTTTGCCAAGCACAGAAATCAAGTAGGGGCTACTACATTGCTTCTAAGTAACTTTATTTACAACACAACTGTCGTACATTAAGTGCAATTCGTGTCCCAACTAATATAACATAAACGATTACTTTTATACAGTACTGAAACAAAGCATGTTAGTAACTGCTCATCATTTACAAAAAGTCTATATTGCATTTTGTAAAGCCATGTAGTCTTGCGATCGGTAGCATTAGAACGTTTTCTTTTCGAGCAAATTCGCAAATTAATATCGCTCTTAATTTAAATAGAAAATTAACTTTCAGCTTTTCAGGCCAAAGCACCCATGCAGTTGCTTTCCATGCAGTACAATCTGCTTCAATGAAGACGTAGCATTACACAATGAATACAATACACCCGGATTTAGGAGAGGACGGGTAAAATCTTTTCGAAATCAGGTCTTGTCAAAACAAAAACGCTTCGTAGGGGTAGGTCTACTGGATATAGGCCAGGGGGTCGAAGGATGAGAACCTTGTTTAGAGATTACGTGGAAAATTAGTGTGGACCAGAAAAAGGATGCAGTTGCCTCTCCCAAATTTGATCTTAGCTATCTCCTTGCAACCTGAAAAACTTTATAAGTCGTTAAGATTTTTTCTGTGACCGAAAGTTAATACAAGCAGGACCACTATTTGTTCTAATGCATCCTCTTCCTCTTTTTTTGAAAAGCAACCTCCAAAAACGTCTTTGCTAAAATACAGAGCAAAAATTCCAACTAGAAAGACCCGGGGCACGATAGAAGTCCCTTGTGCCAAATATGAAATGGTCTGCTTGAACTGAGTGATTAAAAATGTAACTTTGACAAAAGTTGTGGGACATAAACTTTCGGGGATTCGAGGGGGCAAGACAATTACTGGTGCTGGTAATTTTCCTCTCCTAAATTCGGCACTACACGTAATAGCAATTGAATAAGAGTATAGTAATGATGAGTATATGCAGTACATTTACACCCACACTTGCATAGCGAGCATTGATAAATTGCTTCTGATTCACATACAAAACTAAAGATATGATTTGAAGAAATAGCTCAGCTGCAAATCAAATACATTCTCGATGTCAATGCATAACGACTGACAGCATTTTGACCTGCAACACTGCAAAAATCGCTGAGGTCCACAACACACAAAACAAAAAAATTGATAGATTTTTCAATTATTTACAGGCTATTGTATTGCGTAAGTTTTAGATGGGTGAAGCAATTGTTTTTACGGGACAATTTTTCTTCAAAGAACTCCGAGGTCAGATTAAAAAAAGTCGTGGCTCATACGAATATTTGCACTTCTATAAAATAGCATATTTTTTACTGCATGATCATTCTCAAACAACAGACCAAAATATCATTTAAAGTAACTGTTGAGCAATTTTTTGCCAAGTTTAGACTGCTGACTTCTGGTAGGCTTGGTTTTCATAAACAGCCTCATTAGAATCGTCATGGTGTGCCGCTGCACCGCCATTTGCTTCTCCATCCTTCACTTCTTCAACTTCTCCAAGATTTTCGTACACCCCCCCACTCATGCCATCACGTGGTCTTTTGGACTTGCGCCTCTCTGTTGGCCGCAGTCTTGAAATTACAGTTTGACGAGCCTAAATAAACAAGTTGCATTATCAAAAGTAACGTTGAAAGTCCACTTCCGTTAGCTTGTTGCTCGAGAGTAATCGAAAGCATACGCATTATGTCAAAAACTAAACAAAAAAAGTCTGCTTCTGATTATGCTCGAACATCGGGCAAATGAATGATGAAAATTGGTTCTTGAAGCTTGAAAGACATGCCGGGTGCAAAAGATTGTAATTTTGGCCAATACTGTCCACGAATATCTTTCCAATATTGCACGGATAGGTTGGGCCTAATCAGAAACAATTTTTCTGCAAAGGTGAAATTGTAGGTGCCTTGCAGCACTTTAAAAACATGTGACAGTTTCAAACGCTATGCATCCAGTGACCCAGCCAGGAGGATGGAGCAAGAATTCTTCTTTACCAACCAAAATTTTAGATTTGCGCAGTTGTAAATATTGATGACGCTATCACGTCAAGTTTCGAATCCTCCTCCCTCACCCCTTAACCAAAAAATGCTTTCTTGAATATGCGCCTGCTCGCATCCACTTGCGTTAAGCAACGTTGACAAGGCAGGTTTTCTAACAGCTACTGCGCAATGTTTGCAATAAATGCGCAACGACGCAGAAGCGGTTGAAGGCTGGTTTCCACTAGGCGTAAATCGCAGGTGTAGCGTGAAAACTTCTTTGTTTCTTAAGAGATACAAGAGAAACAAAAAAGTGTTCTCGCTACGCCTGCAATTTACGCATAATGGAAACCAGCCTTAATGCAGACGTTTTTACTAGGAAAACTGCTATTGCTACGTTTTCCGTGCTGACCTAGTCTGCTGATCTCCCAACTATGCGCTTTTGACCTTTCAAGAATGCAGCACAAATATCCTTTTACCACATTCAAGCAAAATAAATCACGTTCTCACAAGTCATGCACTAAAATAAGCCACAGTTTTTGTTAAATGCATGCAAAACCAAAAGCATTCGCAAAGCACGATACACCAATGCCATGCAGAATTACAACCATATGTTCCTTTGTCTATTATGACCAGCAAAATAGTCGCCGACCAACGTTTGTTTACAAATTTTAAAGTTGTAAAATTCCATTTATCTAAATTTACCTTTACCTATATAGCAGTCGTGCTTCTGTTTAACAATAGCAACATCATGAAGTTAAAAGTAAGCAAAAGTCAAAGTACAAGGAAAAACACGAAAAGACTTAAAGAAAAGAGAGTTAAATGCTGACTAGTTCTGTTACAAGGAAAGTGACTTCCAGCTAACTTTCATGCATTTTCCTCTTGAGGAAACAGCCCACACACAGTAGCACCACAAACGCTACGTCTGCAACTTTAGTAACAGCCATTAATGAGCAATACGGAAACAGCAAACCTTTCAGCTTTTGCCAGTTCTTTCGTAGGAGGAAAAGCGCTCGCAGTAGTTCGATAGCACCAGCACAACAATCCTATGCTGCTTTCCCTTGCACCAATTTATCTGGGAGCTTTGAATAAAAATACCTTTCAAGAAAATCACTTATTACGTTTTAGACATTCTTTTCAACAGTCAATCTTTGGAACGCTTCAAAGTTCCATTACATGTTCCAAAACAATACATAGCACGAGGACGCACGCAAAAGATCTCAAAAAATCTCAAGAATAAAGTCACGAAATGAGAAATGGATTAGTGAAAGTTGATATACGTAAACAGTAATAACCATTGTGTATTATACAATGTTTGCACGTGGTATCTGGTGATAGAGAAAAAATATAGTTTTTCAGATATTGTTGTTCTAACAACTGAAGACTTGTGAGAGTTAGTAGTGTAAATAAAAGAATGAAAAAAATATCCGAAAAAGAGTTAACTTCTACAAAATTGAGTTTTAATCAATGCCTATAACAAGGAAATAACAACATTAGCAAATGTTAATATGAAAGTAATCGTGGTCTAAACATTAACCAAGTCTAAATGTTTGTCTGGAACATCTATATACAAAAGACAGTCATTGTTTTAGGCTAATACATTAAACGCTGTTTCATCCTCGAGCGAATGAATCGAAGTCTGTTCCTCAATGACCTTTCTATTTTCCTCATTATCACTACTCAAGGAACCCATTCCTGAGGTTGAAGTTTCATCTTTTAGCTCTTGACTCAACTCTTTAGTGGGAGAAAGATTTTCGTAAGGATGAGTTTCAATCACGTTCAGCTCTTGTCCATGGAAGCCTTCATTCGAAGCGCCGTAATCATTGTTTTCCAATTGTAGTTCTCTAATCAGTCCTTCACGGTCTTTTCTCCTTTTGCTGGCAAATCGTGACGTTCTACTTGAGTGATTTGAACGGTGTCCGGCTACATTTGCCTACAGAACCCAGCCATACATGCAAAACAAATTGTTTCAAAACAAAAATTATCAAACAAAAAAGTGAACAAAAATAAATTCTTCATCTAAATTGAATAAAATAAAGTAGGCAATCGTGTAAAAAAAATGAAAAAAAATTGCTTTTTAGCTGCATTTTGTCCAATCGTAAGCAGTGGATAATCATAATGACCATACGTCTTGAGTGAGAATATCAGAAGCTTGAAAACTGCCTCAAAAACTTCACGCATTGTTTGATTTTAAGCCCAATTCTCACAGCTTTATACACTTTATGCTAAAGTACTCCCTGCTTGATTTTTTTGTAAAAACGTAACCACCTAGGATCGCATTTTTGGGTAAAATATAAAAACTAGAAATAACTCAAGCGCAGCATGCATAGATGACCGATATGGAAGCGAGTGTAAACTGAACTTGATGCCATTCAAGATCGCCGAAAAATTGATAGGCATAAGTCACGAGGCTGATTAACTTACGCGCTTCTGAACGCCTCCACGGTAGCTTCGCTTTGCAACTTCGACATCATCTAAAAGTGCAGTTGCTAAATTGCTATCAGGTCTTTCGCAGTTTAATATTTAGGCGACTGCAGTTAGTTATAACATATAGCGCATGGAAAGTCTTGTTCACAACCAAGTTTCACTTAGTAAGAATGCCATTGCATTGAGCATCTCGTTCGACTGCACAAAGCTATCATTGCGTTTAGCCACAAATCATCGAAAAATTTAGAAGAACTTGTGGTTAGAAGGGCTTTAAAGATGAATCACTGTCAGCTACCGGTATTGCTATCGAAAGTGGGCCTGCTCGAATCAAATAACCAAGTGCAAATTAGTGATTCTCAGTCAGCTGGCCATGGTCCAATGGTGGGTCACAGCATAAATACCAGTGAGCCACGGCTTGTTATATTAATTTTAACCGATCAGAAGAACACCAATGAAACTGAAAGAAAATATGTAGTAATACAACTGGGCCATAGAATTCTGTGTATTTGCCATAGAATTCTGCTTAAAAATAGGCCACATACTTCAAAAGGTTCAGAAATACTGACGTACAAGGTATTAAACTCAATGACGCAACCGTTGCCTTGTCGCTTTAAGCTAGGTATCGATATTTTAACGACGCAACGGGTGTAGCAGTTGAGGCATCCGCTTCTCAGTTGATAGACGTGGATTCAATCCCCTTGTTGGGTTAAACCAGAGACTTTAAAGCAATATTCACAGTTTTCCTCTTGCTTGGACATCAGCATGAAAGAGATGGTGAGAAGTCGGCGCGAACGCACCAAGAAATTCGCTTGTTGTGTCCTTCTGTGAAACACTTAACAATGGGATACTCCCATTTTTTTATAATAGACAGGTGACAGGGCCTAGCAATTCACTCGCAGCAATGATGCAATCTAGCTAAAAACAAGCAAACAAAGCATCAGCTCGTAGACGAGTACGCATGAGCAAAAAAGAAAACAGTAGCTTATGCCAAAAAGGCAATGCGCATCTTAAAATTCCGGGAAGGTATGACTAAGTAGCCTGCATGCAAACAGCATTACCTTTCTCTTGCTGTTCTTCTTCGTCATCACCTGGTTTGTGGAAGAACTCTTCCGCATCTTGAAGAACGTCATTTCCAAAGAAATCAGCAATCATTTGCGGAGCCCACAGCTCCATGCAAACAATAATGATTCCATAAAAGCAGGAGATGATTCCTGAAAATAGACATATGTCAGCTTATTCACAGCATCGACCACAAAGGGAATGAAGGTTTGAAAGATAGCAAATTGGCATGCAGTTGCGGTTGACGCAAGTTGCATTTTGATACAAAAAAATGAGCTTGACATCAAACAGCAGTTGAATACCTTATAGCACATCAACTTGGTATTATCAATGCCATAATTTAGAGCACAGGAAATGCTTGCATCAAAATATGGTATGAACAATAGCTTTCATGGTTTATTTATGAGCCTTAAATGTATTCTATGTTTATCTTATAGACTCTCACGGCAGCGACAGAGGGGCAAAGCAAAGGATAACAACCCAAACCTGTATCGTGGTTATCAAGTTTCAATGTTCCTTGCGAACTGCTTAGTATTATTTTCGAAAAATTTACTGCTGGTAAAAATTCACCTGGCAGAGGAAATGTCATTTCAAAATGCGTTTCAAGAAACCAACATTGTAGTTGTCACCCGATTTGAGCGCATGATCATTTGTTCACCGCCGCCAAAAAACCAGCGGCCAACCCAATCGACAACGTGTGTAACTTGGTGGTGGTAGTGTTTCACCAAAACCACCAAACACTTGGTGGTGTAACTTGAAATAAAGTAAAACATCAGAGTTTTTAAGTGAGTTTTGTCGTACCTCCTGAAACAACAAGCCAGAAAATTGGTCCGTAATGAGTTTGAAGGCTGGCGTCTTCAAATGGAATGATCAGAGGCTGGTGTCCCCATCGAATAGAAGCCCATATGATGGTGCTGACAAGCATAAGCCCTCCAGTGATGAGGTACATGAATCCAGCGTAGAAGAGCACCACCGGTGATAAAATATTGGCAATAATCCAGGTTGGGAAAGCAGTCCTGCAAAAACAGCTTGACTGTAATTAGAAAGCTTTCGTTATTTTTGCGTTACTTGCAAAAAAATGTTCAATACTAGAATAAAAGCAGTAATATCAAAATCGTTCGTTCATTGCAAAGATACATTTTTCAATAAGCATGGAGAATATAGCACCAGATTCATCAAATGCGAGGCCCAAGACAAAAAACAAAACAAGGCCCCAGAAACCTTTTCTAAAAAACGGAGTTCGGCTTCACTTGGCCAATGTCAGGAACAATCTTTAAAACATAACTACTCGTCACTGTGGTGTTTTCTACATTACACAAAAAAAGCTTCAATTGTTTAGTGTAAACCTACAAAGCAAGGATGCATAACCTGCGGAAGTGGGTAGCAAATTCTGTGGCTGTGCACCTAAATTAAAAGTTGATCCACCTCTCCTACAAAAAAAAATCTTTACCTTTACATAAATAGAAAAAAACTCAATGTGAACCAAAACTTTGCTCAAGATCAGAAACGTTTTCTTTAAATATTTTGATCTCGAAGCAGAAAAAAGGTCTTCATTTTCACATAAACTAAAAAAATATTCAATTTGATTTTCTGGCGGCCGTAAATTGAAATGAAGTTTGTAATGAGGCCTCCTATAAGGAAAGGTAATGCACCCTTGCTATAAAAGCACTGATGTTTTGTCGACCGCAAGTTGCTTGTGTTCTAGAACAACAAAGAAGAACTACCATAATGATAACATGCTAACACAATAACCAGATGAACATTGAACAACCTCGGGCAATCGCTTGTAAATAATTAGGGCAAGCAGTAGGCAAAGCAAACCGTTAGTGTTTTTAGCAGCAAATTTTGCCTGCAAAACTGTTTTTTCAAGTGTGAATAACTTGTAGTTCATAACCTAAAAACTAAAAGCTTGTGTCTTGCTTTTTCAACACAATGCCACAGCGACAGGAATTCTTCCGATCTTGTCTTTACGTTAACCCAGCTTCAAGTGTGGGAAAGATGTTGTCAACAAACGGCAAAAAAGAATATCCGCACCACAAAACAATCCATGTAAACCATCCTGCGGTTCTATAGGATCTTCCCCATCGGATCAGCTCCCCGTCAAGGGTGAAATACTCTGCTATCCACAAAATGGGCAATGGAACGCCACGAAATTGAGATTCACGGTACTCTTGTTGAATTCTTCCAGCTAAAATATACAGTAGTCTGTTTACAGCTGAAAAAACAAACTTTTCAGTGGCCGTAGAGTTTTACAAACCTGACAGTGTTCTGGGTTTGCATTGCATTTTTTTCTTACCCAAGACTTGCAGCGCAAAGGGAATGGTGCTAAGTGTTCTGGATTCAAAACAGCACCTCTGTATTGACATCCAAAAAATGAAACCTAAATTGTGGCGTTTGGCGGCAAATGTAATGGCAGTTTCAAGAAATTCTTTACCGTCTGATACAGTTGCTTTTAATACTCATTTAAAGGAATAGTGAATTTAGAAACCCAAAATAAGTTTTCGCCCATGCAGTTTGCCTTTAATCCTTTTGAACCATCGCCCTCTCTCTAAAAATGGCGTTTAAACCTATTGTTAACGTAACATTGACGTAGTGAAATTGATTTGTAGCAAAAATTAGCATAAAACACCATGCTAGTAAATAACAAAAACCGTAAACTACCGGAAAAGATGCAAATTAAGTCAACTTAAGACAGGCTTTCGGTTTGAAACTAAGCGTATGCCAGCTCTTATTGAGAAAAATACGCTCGCTGTGGATCAGTTTTGGAGCAAATTTTAGGCGTGTAGATTGCCCTGTACAAATCAGTTTTAACGTTTGCTCTTTTGATTACAACTTTTGCATTTGTGCGCCAAATATACTTCCATCATGTGTTAGCTGACCAATCGAGTAGCAAGAAGGAAACAAGGGGCAAGTGTCGTCGTCTTTTTCCCCTCATATCTTGGACTTGTACCCTCATAAGCTACTAATGCTATCATTATGAAAGATTTGATTTCCCCTTTCCCACTTTCACAGTTTTTTTTCCTTGCAACGCGTTTGTAACTACAAGTAACTTCACACTTTTTATCTTTTATTTTCGGTCGTTAAATAGTAAACTTCTCTCTCCTCCGTCGTTTGAGCTATTTGTTGTGAGCTTTATCCAGGAAGATGTATATATAGGCCACACTGCGTTAGCGCTCATGCTCGGTTTGCAAGTCTTCAGTTAGATTGGGGCCACCACGACGGGTAGACTGCTTGGCCCCACCACCTGACTGCCACACAAAGATGGAGGCATCCCGTTAAGTGTCTTGCCCAAGGACACAACAAGCAAGCTTGCCGGCTTGTTCTCCACACTATCCCTATTTGCTGAGCGCCAAGCAGGAAAGCTGTGAATACCATTTTTTAAAGTCTTTTGGAGTGACTCGACTTGGGAAATAAACCCTAGGTCTACCGACTGCAAAGCGGACGCTCTAAGCACTACGCCATCGCGCCGATTGTAAATATGGTAAACTTCTGATACTTACCATAGGGTCCAAAACCAAGCCTTCCTTGCCTCCAGTCCCAGTGGTACCTCTCATTGTAATTAATAGTCTCGGAGACATTTCCGGGAAATTGCTGGACAACAGGATTAGCTGAAAAGAATTTTGTTTGTCACTGAACTCAAATCATTCGAAAAACAGCAACAACCTTATTGCTCCTTCTTACCTCGGTAGGCATAGGCTTGTGTGTATCCAAAAGAAAAGTCCGTAGTGCACAAAAGACTTAAAGTTCAATATTGTACCCAACCTAACTTGTATCGCAAACCTCTAATATTTCATTTTAACATCTTATTTCTGTAATAATTGTGCTAGGGCCACCCCTTTTCCCTTACTCGAGAAGTAGTGGTTGTGCCCTTGACTTGAAGGTCCGTTGTTTGACAAAACAGACTTATCTTGGACAGCAGTCCTGCCTGCAATCGTTTTGTAGCCCAGGCTACAACTGCTGTTTTTTGACAAACGTTAAAAGTACTTGTCTTGCGAACGATAGAATGCAACTGACTTTTGAGAGTTATGTTGACACTTGCCAGTCCAATCTTCATTCCAATGTCGGCTTCGATCTCATGAGATGAGAATGCCTTGTAGGGTGTACGGCTGTGGATCTCGGCAGATTCCCATTCTTGGCCCAAAACTCCAACTAAAAACATGATAAACTAACAATCTGTACTCAGCTGAGATGCACACAATTTCTCCTCCAAACCAACTTAGTTCGTCTTTTATTCTGCATTTCATTATCAATCACAAAATTCCTGGATATGTTTTCGCTTAATGCAGGAGATCTTACAAACGTCATGTTTGCGTCATAGACTGAACTGTGTGACTCATGGCTGTTTTTCAGCAAAAAGCCAAGTCATGTTCGCGACAATGAAAATGAAATTTCAATGAATAATTCCAACTGCACTGAAGAGACCTGATAGGTCGAAACAGTGTCACTGTCTGCAGTTTGCTAAGTGCATCGCTGGCCTCTTGCATTACTATACATGTAATTCCCTTATAGTTTGTTGAAGTGGAATTTTTGCAATAGAAGCAAGTCAAACCGATGATAAGGCTAAATTTAGGTTATCAACTTTAAAAAAAAGTTACATTTTTGCTTCAGGTTATTTTTACACTGTCTACAAATATAACCTTTCAATTTTTCTCCAAAATGCAGCGTTAAAAAAGTTGTGAATTAATCTATACCCTAGCCCTATAATAAAAGCAGTTCCTGTACTTGAGAAAATTTAATTCAAGACATAGGTGTAGCTAGGGGGAGCAGACATTGAAGCCATGTGCCGACATATTTTATCGCCCGATTTCCGTGTGAAGTTATTTTTGCGTATAACGGCAATAGGACTTCATTTTAACCAAACTGAGTATATCAAATAAAATTTGCAAGCAAAGCCATGCAACGCATTGCAGAAGGCAAGTTTGCCTCTGAATCATATAGATGCAGTAAACCATGCATTAAGATTTTTGTAGAGCTCATTTTGTTTCAGAATAACAAAATTTTTTTAAACAATTTAGGAGGCTCCTCTCGAATTTGTTTTATGGCACCGTCGCTGTTTTAGCTTGTTGCAGATTAAATTGAGTTAGATATGAAAACTCAGAACCCTTGAAGTATCTCTCAGTTGCAAAAAGTTCGGGGACTTGGCAGGAGTTTCAGTTCTATCCTTGGTTATAGAAAGTTAAGCTTGTATTGGTTGGCGATTACCTATCAGCACGACTAAGATAGTTTCTTCCAAGCAAAATTGTCTAATGCCTAGTTGTGCAGTAACATACGGCAATGTTATTAATCAATTAATTAGCAAAAATGGATAAGCTAGACGCTCCAAAATTAAAGTCTTACCTAGCACCATCTCAAAAATTGTATATTGTATATCTCAAAAAAAAGCCATAATTTTCGATTGCTTAGGTCATGAAAAATGGCCCCCCTAAGCGACTATTTGCTTACATTTACCGTTTAGCTTTCCGATTATAACGTTTTGAATATTTTTTCAATTATTGCGAGGAAGCATCTTAATTAAAGTGATGCTTCTTGACTTTTTGTGGTATCGCATTACGCTTTAGTGGTTTCAATTGCCAACTTTACAGCTTTGTTAGCTTTTGGTCAAAATAGTGATGACACCACAGAAACTATTGTATGATGTATGTGACGTCATAATTGTTTTAAGCAAAAGCTAGCCGTAAGATTGGTCATAGAAACGAAGTTTGTACTTCTTTTGGACTTTTACTTGGAAATAATTTCAAAGCAAAGTGTTAAACTTTTTAAAACAAAAAGAGTTCAACAAAATTTATCAGACATCAGAAAAGCAAAACTTAGGGCTCTTTATAGTCTCTTCTTCCTCTAGCGGCGACCTCCCTGTTTCCTACCAGCGTCACTAGATTTCATATCACTCGGAGCAAGTTCGAAAAGAGTCACTCCAATTTGAAAAAATGATAAGTTGATAGCTTTTGCCCCATAATTGGAGACTGAACGTTATCAGAGGTGAGCCTCTTAAAAGTGCCACTCTCTAAAACAATTCACCAGAGCTATCCCCTCTTTCACCCCGGTGACATCACAGCTTGTACTCTACACGTATGTTGCTATAAAGTTTATACATATAACTAGACCAATCGAAAGCTACCCTACTTCATTGTCTGCAAACGAATGCACCGACTGCGTTTCCTAAATCGCTTAGCCAGTGCACGTTCTTGTTGGTACTTCAAATGAAATATTATCACACTAAAAAGTAATAAAAATCATGTATGAGCTCATTTAGATTCATACTGTGACATCATCATAAGTTTTACTACTTTTTCCAAGTAACTCTTCACAACAACAGAAAAAGTTACTGTATATAGAGAGATATTGCCTGGTTCTAAAATATAAGTTGGAATTCTAGTAATTACTGCAAACCATTCAGATGCTGTATTTCGTGCACAACAGCAGGCCAATAAAGCCTTATTTTATTGCAAATATTTAATTTCGAACATCATAAAAAATTATGGAACATCTGCTAAGAGGTTGTAGAAATGTCAAAGGTACTTGCGTGCAGTGCTCAGACAAACAATTCGCTTTTATACTGACAGCAAACAGCTTGACTGAAACTGTCAAAACGTTGGCGATACTGACGTTTTTCGCCAACAGAACCACTTTGTCGGGTACACATTTTCACATTACACAAAAATTAAACTGTTCCACTTACGCAGCACAGCTCCAAGAATGAACAAGCTAATAATCGTGCGACAGCAGAAGAACAGTCTCTGTAACAATAGAAATAAGATTTTATAAATGCAATTGCTGCTGATAGAATTACCGTTCTGCGTTGGCTGATTCTCAAGTCCAGCGGTTCCCAAGCTGGCGGACTTTTTTGCTTTCTTGAAATAATGGCAGATCCCATCAATTTTTAAAACAAGGAAATTAAAAAAAAAGTTGAAGTAATTTCGGACGCGCTTTATATCGGATGCGTCAACTAGGGCTTTGTTTCGTCTTTCAAAATAGCTTTGGGAATCAAACTTCCGTCGTTTCAAACCAAAAAGGCTTAAATTCTTCCCAACATGTTGTGGATGTTTTGAATAAAGATGGCGCTTGATTTTATTGGGCTTCATAGCGTTCACGCATGAAACAGCATTGAAAACATGATGATACAAAACTCATTTAAGTTTAGTTATGTCATACCGATTAAAGTAAAACCTAGCTTAGTATAATTTTTCTTGTACTTTTTAGAGCTTAGCCATAACTTTGTCGGTAAAAAGAGTTAGTAAATATTTTATTTCTACATTCATTTTTTCGATTTACCGACTAAAAACAGCTTAAGCACAACTAGTCGTACTTTACCAGCGGCAAATTGTGAAAATACAAAATTCCTGGACATAACGCAGACAGGTATAACAAAAAAAACAAAACCATTTTAAAGGCAGATCGGCTAATATTAAAATAATCGATAAATCGATGAATTCGCTACAAAAAAGAACAAACTTTGTCCTTGATTTAAACATTGCTTCCCCAATCTCTTGAAACTTCTTCACGGACCCCTAGGGATCTACGAACCACAGGTTGGGAGCCACTGCTGTAGTCTACTTGATTTACATTTAGTAGGTGTTATTTATGGGCAGCAAACTGCAATCTTTTCAAATGCTGTACAGTATTTTGTATTTTAGCGCAAATATTAATGTCAAGTTCTGCAGCCCTTTCAAACCGAAGCTTTAAAACTTTTTCAAAATTTGAATGTACACAGTATTCATTTTTACTGGTTTTTTGTCTGGGTGTGTTCGTTTTTCGCCCTCAAGCAATTTTGTACGAAAAATTTCAGCAGCAGTAGTCCTCATAAGACTTTTTGAGGGTCCACAAAAAAATTCTGGAAAAGTTTGTCACCAAGATGAAATAGTCTTCAACTTTGTTTTGACATGAAGAAAATACAAGATTGATCAATTCAAAAAAGTCGATCTTCCAACAAGGGTCTTTTACATGCGTTGGGGTCCAAAGCAAGTCAGCCAATTCTTCAAAAGCGTCCATGGAAACGAAAAGGGTAGGAACTACTGGCTTATATACTTATGAGACGCTTTACAAAAAATTTTGTTGCCCGAACGCTTGATTTCATCCGCAAAGGACGTGCCAAAAGCATGTACGTTTTTGCGGACAAAAGCGCACAAAATCTTTTCGTAAGCACTTTGCTAACAAAAGGAGGATGTACACAGTATTTGTATTTGTATATTTTTCATCCAGTTTTGTACGTTTTTTGCTTTCAAGCATTTTGTTACGGAAATTTTCGTTCGTTTGGATATTTTATATGGCGTTGCACAGTATACCTTGTAGGGCAAACATCCGGTTTTCTCAGGAAATTACGTTTTTGTACTTTTTATCCGCAAAACGTATGCGCTTTGGATAGGTACTTGGCGAACGAAATCGGATGTTTTAACAGCAACATAAATTATAAAACACCATAGGAATATTCAAGCGAATGAAAACTTCGTCGGATAATGTTTGAGTGCAAAAAGCATACATAGCCAGGCAAAAATTGTATACTGAGTACAGCGGCGACCGAAAGCCAACTGTAATATTGAGCAAAATTTACTTCGTCTTCACTAAACTATGTTGTGCACTAAAACCAGTCGCACTTAAAAAGCGGTAAACACCCTTAATATAAAAAATCAAACATGTTAACCACAATATCAGTGCTTTACGTCGAGGCAAACTGTAATTTGTAACAATCTCGTGCGCTAAGTTGTGTTCAATGATGTATAAGTTCCGTCAATACCGTGTACGTTCAAGATTTTTGAGTCTTGCAATGAACTTGTTTTCAAGTCTTTGCTTTTCATCCCGATTTATTTCAGTCTTAAAACGACTGCACTTTGACGACGCCATGAGGTCTATTATTATTTTACTGCTTTACGACGTTACTGAACATGTAACTTCAACAGTTTTTAGCTTATGAGGAAGGAATAGCAAACAGAGTTATTACATTCAGCGCAATTCGGGTCAGCAAAGTAGCGCTAAGTCCAGATGATATCCTGTGCAAGACAGCAGCTCGCTCTTGCGCTGCCACAACAAGTTCTGGATTTCGTCAAAGCCATTGAAGCGTATTTTAAGCAGCAATTTTTTATTCATGACTGGTTGAGTGTAAAATTCTTTTCAAGTCAACAGTTTGAATAAAGGTAAATGGCTGTTTTTAAGATCAAAATATATCACTGACCTCGGAAATTTATTTGTGCAACCACTGTGCACATACCTGCATTTAATAGAAAGGACGTCATAAAAAGACTTGGACTTGGCCCGTACATTCCTACTTAGCGGTTCGCATTTTCTGTTACCCAACCCCATTAAATTCAAATTGAAAGCTGTAGCACGACACAGCTTTTGGTTTTTTGTTTCAGCTGGTTTTTGCATCACAGAGATGCTATGTACATGTTAAATGTGTTGCTTTAAATCATCTCGACCTCTTTACTTCGCTTAAAAAGCGATGAAGATACTTGAAGCAATTTTTAAATGCTATAGAAACTTTTAAAACCAAGTTTGTTTTGAAGCAGCCTAAATCAGTGGTTAATAACCTGGGTTCGACAAAGTCTTCCCACGGATTCAACGAGGTTCTTCGCATAACAAAATTTAAGAATATAAATCGCATAAATTGTTACCAAAAAGCAAAACCAGAAGTCGCGAAAAATTACTGCTTTCAAAAAGTGGTCATTAACCAATATTAACGAACGAAAATACCCCCATCGCAGCTTTCCTCCCATTCCGGAATTTTTGGGGTCGACAAAATTTGAAGAATAATGCTCTGCTTTGACGAGTTAATTTAGCTCAAAATTGACTTTTCTAACACAAAAAACAATAATTCCACTTTGCGTAAAGCTTTACGTTTTCCAGCAATTACATTTTTTCTTTTTAACTTAATATACAGGGTGTTTCAAAAGTCACGCCCGATTTTTAATTTTTAACTGTATAAAATCGGGCGTGACTTTTGAAACACCCTGTATTTGTAGCCTCCTCTCTCAAAAAGTTATTCTTAAATATGGCGTAGCCGTTAATTCAAACTAAACCACACTCACTGAGCAAAGGCGAATAGAGATAAGCGGCGTATTTTTATCCAACGGTTACGAGCAAACCATAGTCAGACATAGAATAAATTGCCTTTAGACGAATTTTAAGTTGTCAATATAGCTGACAAGCAAGAAAGATGATTGCAAAGTGCTCATCCTCAATGGGCAACGACTGTACCAAGAAGTCATCGCAAGGTTTGAACGTACGACCATAGGCTCCAACTCACTAGACCATATTGCCATTAGTGTGTGCTATTATTGTATCAAGCAGTTTTTTTTGCGTTTTTTAACCACAGAGATTTTTTAGCGCAACGGCGATTTCGTATCATGACTGAGTATACGGTTTTCATATATTGTCTTTCACATCGCTTCAACTGCTGAGAGCCAAAGTGTAGATCTGTGGATACCACTTTTCAAGTCTTAGATATGTGTAGCGAGGGAATTGAACCGAGGTCTACCAACTGCGAAGCGTACCAAAGTATGTGATGACGTGACGTGGACTGCAGCTGGAGTATATTACCAGTCTTACATTGCATACACAGGCAACGGGCATGTAATGTTGAGAAGTTAATTGGCTGCTAGTCTGATGAGTAAGGTTGCAGTTGAGTTCTAAGCGAGAAAAACGTTGTTTTTGAGCTAAATAGGTGACGTCATTCACTAAAACGAGAGCTTCTATTTTAAAAATGGTTCGGGCTACCCGCAACTGTATAATTATATCAAAGAAACCAGCAAGCTATTTCGGTTCAGCACTTATAGCAAACCACGTCTACATGACGTATTTTTACAGCTCTGTAATGATTGGCTGAGCTAAAACTTTGCGTTGGGCAGATTCTTTGCCTCCTGAAATTTGCACAAAATATAAAAGTTGATCGCAAAATGCAAGTATTTAAAAAGTGATTTGACACTTACTTTCACATTTCCAACAGGCAATTTACTTTTTTATGAGTTTCTGCGACCACCATGCCGACGTAGGTATATATGTAAATAGCTTTTATATTCACCAAAAATTTTCTTTTACTGCTTTTGTGTCAGGAACTAGGACCCAATCAAAAATCGAACTCTTGACTATTATTCGTTTGGAAAGTAACCAGGCTGGCTAACAAACCTGAAGCCTCCACCCCTTATCCATGTAATGACGTTATCTTCATAGACACCAAGCACTTTGACCCAACATAAAATACTTATAGTTTGATAATACCCTTTCTGCAAATACCCTGACTGTAAATGTGAGCATGTTCGTAGATATAAAGTTACTCCGCACACGTGACCGTTTTGTCTACGCTGTTTTTATTTGTTTTCAATTGCTGCTAGAATTTCTTGCATAAAAGAGTTATTCATTTTTTATTCATTTTTGTTAATTCATTTTAAATGAACATAGACGTTTGGTGACGAAAAGGGTCTTGTCCCTCCAATTTTTTGGATTCGATTGAGTTATATTTAAGCACAATAGCAAAATTTTACCACCATCGGCATGATTGCTCACAGGCCAAAATTATTTTCTTTCGATTTCCCCTAAAACTAGATTTCATTACCTTTTTTGATCTGACTTTGGATTTCATTATCTTAATTTGTCATCATCAATGAAGGGAAGCATTTAGTTTATTGGTAGAGTATCAATTATACAATGAGTCGCAATCAAACCCGTTCATGCAATTTAAAATGAGAAATTTTAGTGAAAAAATAAACGATATGGATTAAAATATCGTTATTTTGGTCAAACTTTTGGTTTTAGTATATTAGGAATTCCTTAAAAAATGTGGCGTTCTCCAATTATTTTTTTCTAGCTTCTCCATCAGCAACGGTTTATTTTGTTTTAAAGATTAATATTGGCTGTAGCAGTCATTACCTCATTATTTACAACTGATGATAATGATTTTTATTACAGTAGTTGTGTAATGTATGATAAGAATCAGTGTTATGCTAACTAGGCTTTATGCAAAATACAAGTAAGGTGCGTAAACTCATGAATTACTCAAAGGGCTCGTGAGAACAAAAATTTTGTTAGTCACTGGATTAAAACGTCTGCTTAGTCAGTGGACTTGAAATCGTTTCCCTTGCCACGTTATACCAATTAAACCATGAAACCCATTAAGCATCTTAAGATTCCAATTCATAGCCTTGGAGACCATTCCATAATTGTTTGGTAACAACAAGACTACAATAGATTTCAGAAAAGGGTTTATTACGTCATAATGAAATAACAATTAACAATCATGTAGCACAAGTCTTACATTGACCCTCAAAGGCTCAAAAATGATATCATAAATTTCGTGCTTGGCTGACGCTAGAAAGCGAAATCGCAATGAATGAAATGCGAACCAGAAAAACTTACTCGGTTGGAATTTAAAACTTCCTGACCGGTCTTAGAAGCCGTTGCGGTTACAAAGCGCTGGAAATCATTATTTTCTCTGAGTATGCGCGCTGAAATTCTTCTCTAACCAGACAATATAGGGACATGTAGCGTAACGATCTCTAAGACTGGTCGACTAGGTTTATACAAAAATTCTGCTCGAATCGTTTTTGTATTATCACGTCGTGTTATACCGCGACGAATCAATTACCACGACCGGAAATCAGCCTGCCGAAAGATCACAAAATTGTTAATACGTTTATCAAACTTCTCGCAGAAATGCTAAGAAATATAGAATATTTCTAACACGTTTAGACATCTTCTAGATACCCTATTATTGACTTCACATCTAAAACCTCTCTACAAGTATTTTATGGACATTTAGACTTATTTTTTGTAAGGCAGCTTCAATTGGTTTGAAGACTTATCAACTTTTGTGGTGGAGTTGCTTTAGGCTGATTTCCACAGATTGCGATCCGCAATTCAACAAGTTTTGTTATTTCTTTAAGACAACAGTGCGCTATTTACGAAACTGACCCTACCAAATAATCTACATGTAAAAGCATTCCCACAAGAAACTTTTGAAGTTGAATTTGTGGGGTATTAAAGAACTGTCTCGAAAAAAGAAGGTTTGAAGAACAAAAAAGTTCACATCTTTGAAAAAACTTTCTAAAAATCCTGGGGTAAAAAACTGATCCTCCGCTCCCTATGTGAGACCATGCAATAGCGTTTATGGTTTTTGAGTAATAGAGTTGGTATGATATTTCCAGAGTTTGCTTAGTGGCTTAAAATCGTTTTTAGTTTTTAAAATTATCTGAATTTAGAGTCAAATTGGCTTGGAACAAGGAAATACGATTAAAGTTGACGATGCTGTGAAGTGAAGCCTTGTATTTATCAGTTCCTTGTATATACAGAAATTCTGTACAATGTTTGTTAAAATCGGCTTTGTCCTGGTAGTTCCTTTTCACGAAGCGATAGATAAACAAATTCAAAGTTCTGAATAGAGCTTCAGCGAATATATCAATATTTGCTTGCCAAAATAAACTACAAGACGAATTTTCGCTCGTAAGATTACAAAGGCGTGGTTTTAGTAAGAGAAAGTGTGCGTGTTCAAAGGGTATTATCGCTGACCAAATATTTATAGCTACGCCATTGACAAAACACATGACACATGATAACTCTTTCAATTGGAAATCTGTTTCACTTCTCCCAGTTGGCAGCAATCACTGCAAGAGGAACCGATCTTTTCAGCTCCCTTAGACTTCTGACTTTGTTTGGAAGGTTCGCTTCCAGAATAACAATTCAAACTTCCTCAGTTACAAACTAACTGCCATTTATCGAGTGTCGCGATTGCTCAAGGTTTACAGATTGGAATTAACTTTCGATAGTGAAACCTGGATCTTCGTTTTGAAAGGAATTGTATTTTTTTTCGGTGCTTTTAACTATGAACTTGAGTTAACTTAACGCCCAAACATATGCTAAAATATTGAGCAGAATATGAGCTGTTGCAGCCGATAAGGCCATGGCCTACTTATAATGATTTGCTTCGAAAGAGGGAATAAAACTGTTACCAAGATCAAAATGTGACTGTCCTCAAAACGGTTTTGGGGCACTTACCCTCGGTCACATATAACCGGTTAGGGTTAGAATTGGGCACTCTAACCCTAACCCTATCCCTAATCTTTACCCTATCTCTAACCCACACCCCAACTCAAGAAATTGGGGGCAGGGGGAAAGTGACCGGGGGTAACTAACTTGTTAGTTTAATCTTAATCTTAATCTACACTGATTGCCCTTGGCGACTTGACCTTTTCCAGTCAGATTATGGGATGAGAACTTCCTAAGCGAGAAAGCAAAAGATCATTTTTCCTTGTGTGTTACTATAGGCACAACACGAACCGCCTTGCTCTATAGCAGAGATAGCCAAACTGCGGCTTACAAGCCGCATGCCGCTCTTTGGGTTCTTGACTGCGACTCTATTGACTCTTGTTGCTTTTGTGTATAATGATGTAGTGTAAGGTTGTGCAACTTGCTGTGCACCACGTTAAGTTTTGGGCCGGTGGCACTGGCAGGGTGGAAATGCCTAATTTCGTGCTTTGAAAATAATGGTCTTCCAAAAACAACGTCATCAACCACTGTCTGGACGGAAAATGTGTCGATTCAAACAAACTAAGGATTGCGCAGCGGCTATTTCAATGATGGTCTCTATCGTTTTTGGCTCTTTATGATGGAAAGTGTGGCCAATCCTGCACTATAGCTTTCATCCCCTTTCTAGAAGAGGCTGAATACGGACCTACGTTCATTCCAAAAAATTTCAAAACACTCATTCCAAACATTGATTCTAAAAATTTCATGAAACATTCATTCCAAAAAATTTCGAGGGGACGTATCTTTACAAGAAAGATTTGTTTTACCAATTTTAAGGAGAAAATTTTTCCTTTTGAGAAGAAATATTTTGAAACAAGGTACTTACCGACCAACCTCTGTATCCTGGGACTACCAGAGAAAAGCAGAAGGCAATGGTAACGATTGCAAAGATGAAGCCCACTTCAAGAACGTCGACCGTTACTGGGGTAGGGTTTGGAGCGTGCTGGGTAGGCCCGCCGTTTACCCGCCATGCGTCATACACCATTTTCTTACAGAATATGCTAAATTGATACTAAAAACTAAAATATAAAAGTTTAATAAAAATCAGCCCAGGAACTGTTCTAGCATTTTTGTCCGAAGCGAAACCATACGGTTGTAAGCGCTGAAGTAATGAAATAGGTTGCTAATACCGCATGAGCTTCACTAACTTTGAGAGGATTTCCGACCCTCAATCCCTTTGATTTGCCTCGTTGCCTATACTGTTTTGACGATCCTTAAATTTTGTGACTCAAGCGTTCGCAGAAAAAACCTTGCCTTTTAACTTTTTCCTCTCCCCTATTTGGGTATTGATTTCTCGGTTTGACTTGATTTATACTAAAAACTTAACTCTAGAAAGTTGAACAAATCTATCAAATACCCAAATGACCAAACGATGATATACTTATATACTTTAAACAACATCTCTTGACCTGTAAGCTCGACCATCCAACGTTAATATACCAGCCTTTTTCCAAAAATCGGTGAAAAGCTGTTGTTTGTTAGCCGCAGAATAATTTTTTTCAGACAACAGACCTCAATTGAATGCATTTTCGTTTCGCTTCAACTCACACAAAAGAATTCTTTTCTCGACTCCTTTGTGTAGATGGCATAGAATTGACTATTCACTACAAACTGCAGAGTGGCTTGAAACGGATAAATCTGGTTTAGCTTTTCACTCTATCTCTCGTAAACTGCACAAGCTTAGCTTATTCAGTTAGCCGCGAAACTGTAAAAAAATTAAAAATTCTGTTCAAACTTCTACAATCCACATTGTTGCTAGAGCAAGCAACTTCAATAAAAGTGGAAAACGTTCGAAATTTAGGATGTTCTATGAACTATAATGACTTTTAATTTATTAAAGTTGCTTGCTGTGACAACAGTGTGGCTTTTAATACGCTTTACCTCTCTGCCAAACTTGTATAAGAATTGGTTTAGGACAAAAGTGTGTGTTTTTTGAAATTTTTGCTTTCATGCTTGCTGCGTGGGCTATTTTCCTTCCGTGTTGTGGACCTTTTTACCTATTTACTGCTTCCTTTACTTGGCTGGAAAACATGATATGCTGTTCGCTACGTGATCTAACATCATACGCGGCAAAATTTGCTTTTTTTCTTTCGCGTTTGGCGATGCAAACGAAAAACTTTCGTGGAAGCACTTAATCTCAGTGTGGCATCAGAAAAAACTTTACATAGAATTGGCAACAATAAATCTCTGTACTATAAATTTTGTACCATGGCAGTTTGACATATTTAGAAACCATTTTCTTCGCAAAAGAAACGGCAGAAGTTATTTTTGCTGAAAAATTTAATTATTCGCAACAGACAATATTGAAAGAAACCAAAAAGAGAGTACACACAGCAATAACTCAAATCGTCATTTTTCTGTTGATTTGTTTGTTGTAACTTTGACTTTAGGCTACTAAAGCTGCCGCCTTTAGAATTTTTTTCGAATGGTTGAACCCACAGGTGATTGTTGCAGAAAGAAGGCAGCAGATGTGCAAATGTCTTAGCTAAACATTGGCGAGTTATAAAAAAATTACTCAGAGGTACACAAAATTCTCTCATAATGGCGATTTTGCTTCAATGAAAACCACAGGTTTAACTGCAATTTAGGCCCACACATCGAGGGAGCGCCTTCTCTCTCAACTTAAAACAGCGGTATAGCGGCTCCTTTTCGGGGAGAGGTTAGGCCTACATTCCAAAAACTTTGTAATATTAACTGTTTTCAAAATAATCTCCCTTGAAAGTTGCTCTAGCCCCTCTGTCGGATTGTTCTTGGCTCCTTCACAAACTCGTAATAATGTTCATGGCCCCTTCACAAACTCGTAATAATGTTGCCATCTTCCCAAAATTTTGTGCTAGTTTCACCAATAGAACATTGATAAGCACCCTCTGCTGCTGCCGAATGCATTTTCGATATTATTTAGATACATATAAAGAAGATTTTGTTGCAAAATGCGACATGGCACATGATTGAATAGATTCTATTCTTTTACCATCTTGAAAGAAAAGACGGAAAGGAAATGCTGACACTTTCCATAGCAAATTTAAATTGAATTCAAAGGTTTGCTGTTGCCTAAGCTTGCAGCGATATACTTGAATAAAATCTCGTCAGGCCAATGCTTAGAGAACACGTGTTTACAAGAAGACAGCAACGACATGCAGCTTACAGCTAACAGTAGCTGGTAATTTGAAGGGCGCAAAATCATTTCAAAGATTAATAAACTTCACATTATTTGTTATATCGAATCAAAGCAAATGTGGACCTACTGTAGTATTCGATTCTTGATTAAATGAAAAGAGAGGTGGCCACATGTAGTCTTGAGAGAACCATTTGTGCGACATTCGAGAGAACCATTGAGATCTCTGATTGCACAAGCGGAATTTTTGTAAAACGAAAAAGCGTAAAGTATCTTTTTCTAGGTCGAAAATCACTGGTCATGGCCATTGAGAGGACGAGAGCACTGCGGCGCTATATTAGTGCGAGGCAGTCAATTTAATGATAAAATAGACCAGAGCATTCTATGTACCTGGAAATCCTTTACCTACAGATTGCCTCTGTTGGAACCGTGATAGTAATGTAATGGTTAGTGTGTTCACTTTGCCATCGGTAGTGCTGGT
Organism: Trididemnum clinides; assembly: GCA_963675345.1. Classification (NCBI taxonomy): domain Eukaryota; kingdom Metazoa; phylum Chordata; class Ascidiacea; order Aplousobranchia; family Didemnidae; genus Trididemnum; species Trididemnum clinides. The sequence continues at coordinate 12,338,050 of OY776297.1, read as the reverse complement.
TTCAATTCCTCGGTCAAGTCATACCAAAGACTTTAAAAGTGGCATTCATAAATGTCGTGCTTGGCGTTCAACATCAGGAGTTATGAACCACATTAACTTAGTTGTGATTAAACAGGGCGCAATGAGCCTCAATGGGCTGAGCACGCAACCACTGTCGGCCCCACATCAAAAGTATCACCAAGATAAAGTGGTGTAAAGTAAAAGAGTGGGGCTTTTTTATTGGCCTTGATGTTTACCTCAAGGATGGCTTCCTTGTTTCAAATGTCGTTCGGTGAAACTTTATAGAACCCAAGTGTAAAATATTGTTTTATTCTTTCACCCAATCTTTTTGGGTTTGAATCTGTATCTTAAGACTGAGACATATGTGATGAGCTGAGTTGCAATCTCCTGACAATAACTGAAAGCTTGTGTCCAATGTCGTGGTAATTATCTCATAGCTTTTGTTTAACTTATTTTTCAATGCGAAATAACATTGCGCTTACATCCCCCTCAAGACCGTGTCCGTTGTTGTTTTATAGAAACCGTTTCAACGTCCCGAATTCTATGATCGACGTTCTTTGTGATCTTACCAATCTTGAATTGCATTATATTGCTCTGCTGTGATCTTTGTGAAGCAGAAGATCCGGTTCGCAAGAGATAGATCGGAGTTCGGCGAGAAAACGCGTTTCAGCTAAAGCAAGCCAAACTAATCACTTGTTGCTATTGAGTAACATCAAGACTTTTCACCGGTGGCGTACGGAGGGGGGCTTCTATGCACATGCCTCCCCTCAAATCCTCCTCAGGAAAACGTTGAGTATTATTTCAGTTGTTATTCTTGTAACGGTAAAAAACAAATATTCTCTTTTACAGTGACAGAATTAGCTTAAATATCTAGGGCCTTGTAAAGCTTGCAATCGAAGAAATATTATAAAGCATGGCCAGCGTCAGGGGGACCAGGCTGCTCCGCTTTATGTGCATGACTCCCTTAATTCGATTGCATGGTTCCTACTCTGAACATGTTGCTTCCCTACTGCAGTGTCAGTGACGTTTCCCATATCACTTTATATTTTTTTAAACATTTACGAGGTTCATTTCAAAAACTAGAAAAAATCCTAAGTACCAAACCTATGCAATTATAAATGCCGTTTTGTCACAAGTCCGCCTGACTGCTTTATTCCGGGAGCTGCTGAGCGCTTCGAAGCTGAGTTAATGCCGTGGAAAGCTTACCGGGCACGCCAACCAGCAGATCAACGTACAAGAAGGGTCCTTGACGCTCTCTTGCAAGGATATTGAGGACGTACCCGATAGCAGAAACACTGCTTCACATCTTTCCAACACTGCTTGTCACGACTTTATGTGGTAAGCGGTGATTCAGCTCCCTCAAGTTTGTAAAAATGTACTCACAACCAAGCACGAAGGAAGATCGTTTTAATTCCTTGGCTTATTTCTATGCAAACAAAGACATTCAAATCGACCGTGATCAAGTTATCGATCAATTTACAAAAGGTAGATAATGCCTAAATTTAAAATAAAGTGGCTTGTTGTTATAATCGTTGTCTGCAGCTTTGTTTTCCTTTTGCATTACTATTTCATTCTTTCACTGTTTCATTACAGCTGTTGCAAAGCTTGTTTCACATTTTTTCGTTTTCAAGTATGACGTGCATGTTAATGATCATTACGTTTTATATAACTTTGACTGAGTAATCGTAAGCGTACTAAGTTACGTGAGACAGAAGGTAACGTTGTAATAATACAGGGTGAAAGAATATGAATTACAAGTAGAATCTTTTTAGGTTTTATAAGTTAATTGATGAGTTCTTTCAAAAGCTTATTGCACATCTGCAGTGCATCCGTTGTACGTGTGAAAACGCAAGCAGCTGGTAATATCTTAGGTGTAGCATTGACAAAGGCTAACAAATTTCAAACAAAAATACTTGGAAGTGGTTCCTGAAGTACTAAAATTCCGTATATATGAATGTAAGTTTACAAAATTTTGCGGGGGGCATGCTCCCGGACCGCATAGGAAAATCGTGCCTTCGGCACATTTTCGCTCCTCCTCAAAAAATTTTCCGCCTACGCTCCTGAAAATTTTAAGGTATGAAGGATGGGCTGAACGTCAAGAAACTATATTTATTCGCGGTACCTAAAAGGACAAGAAGTTTAATGCACCAACACGCAAGTGTAAAAAAACTTGTCGTGAACTTACGTAGTACTTACCATTTAAATAACTGTTTCTTTGAACAATCCAAAACGTGTTCACAAGGGAGGAAGAGGCAGGATACTCCGGGTGATACCATTTAAGACAAGGTTCTCAAACAGGGAAACGGTTCTTAAGCTGTGGGTCCCGCTGTCATGGTCTATCTTTTGTCCCACTTACACGAAAATCTGTCAAACTCAAACAGCACTTTGAAGAAGTTAATCTCTTCCCTAAAACAGATCCTGATGTTGTTTTGAAGACCAAAAGTGGAAAAACAATCGCTTTAAAAAAATTCATCTTCGAAAAATATGTCTCCACGTTCTGAAGGGGCGCACGGGTTTTTGTCGACGAAAGCCCCTCTCAGAAAGATTAACAACCTCTGATTTTAGGGGTGACGTTTTAGCAGGCTCACCTCCAAAAAACGAGAATAATAATAAATCGTTGAAAAAAAAGGCATTTCTCAAAACTTTAGGTGACAGTTTCGAGTCCTAACCCCGTCCCCTCCTTGGAGTGTAGAGGGCTTTAATTCCTCTAATGGCAACTTTACCTGGAATAAGACATCAAAAAAAGGGCTGCAGATGTTAAAGCGAATTTCAGACAGGGAAGACGTCTTCCAGCATCTTTTAAGGAACTGAGCGATAACGAAATTTAATATATTTAACAAACTAATTATTTTTCTCACTGTTTGGTTTACCGTGAGCTGAAACTGATAGAGTGATTTTCCATGGATTTGATCTATGCCATAGGTGTCAAACTGGTGGCCCGCGGGCCAAATGTGGCCCGCCACGTCATTTTATGTGGCCCGTGGAGCTTAAATGTTAAACCTCAGCCTACTGAGTGTTTTGGCACAGTAGTGATTTCCACCTGTTTGCAAAGGCGAACGATGATTTTTGCCATGTTATAACTTTGCTAGTTTAGTTATCTTGCTGACCTTACGTCTCTCTTGCTGTACAAAATGTTATTCAGTTTTTAGGCTGCTTTCACTGCAACACCATTATTAGGTCACAGAGCTGCTGGTTAAGCCCCGGCGGAATTGATTGCGGTTAATTCTCATTCACGCACATTTTTGCGTTCCTTTTTAGAAGTACGCGTGAACTACCGCTTTAGCAGAAAAATTAAGCAGGCCTAGCCTTGAGAGATGTCTACTTTTAATCCCAAAATGTCCAGGAAAAGAAAAGTTGATGCAGATGGAAGGAAATTTCAAGAAAGTTGGGAAAGTAAATACATGTTTGTGCTTCAAGCAGAAAAGCCGGTATGTCTTTTGTGTCATGAGGCGGTGTCAGTCGTTAAAGAGTACAATCTCCGTCGGCATTTTGACACCAAACACGGAGGTAAATATGCCAAATTTAGCCTCCAAGAAAAACAACAGATTATCCAAAAATTAAAAGGCGGACTGCAATCACAGCAGAAGATGTTCACAAAAGCTATAGCTAAAAACGAGGCAGCAGTGACAGCTAGCTTTATTGTGGCTGAAGAAATTGCCCGAGCTTCAAAGTCGTTTTCAGAGGGTGCATTTTTGAAGCAGTGCATGCTGAAGGTGTGTGAGCAAGTGTGCCCCGGCCAGATACAAAGTTTTCAAAATGTCAGTTTATCAAGAAACACCATCGCGGACCGAGTTAAGGAACTAGCAGGAAATCTAGCAACACAGCTGGCTGAAGAGGCACGTAGTTACATAGCATTTTCTTTAGCTGTTGATGAAAGCATAGACAACTCGGATACAGCGCACCTATCCATTTTTATTAGAGGCGTGAAGTCGGACCTCTCTGTCACGGAGGAGCTCTTGGACGTTGTTGCCATGCACGGGACCACAACGGGGAGAAACATTTTTGATGCGGTGGAGAATTGCGTCCGTAAAAATGAATTACAGTGGGAAAAGTTGGTAGGATTAACTACAGATGGTGCACCTGCAATGTGTGGGGGAAAAACAGGCCTGGTGGGACTAATGAAGGAGAAAATGCAAACAAGTAACTGTCACATACCTTTGGTAGCATATCATTGTATTATCCATCAAGAAGCTCTCTGTGGAAAGGTTCTGGAGCTAGATAATATAATGACCACGGTTATGAAAACAGTTAACTTCATTCGGGCGCGTGGTCTGAATCACCGGCAGTTCCAGCAGTTCTTGCAGGAGGTGGGTTCGGAGCATGGAGACGTGTCGTACCATACAGAAGTAAGGTGGCTGAGTAGGAGCAAAGTCCTCAAACGCGTGTTTGAGCTTAGAAAAGAAATTGCGCTTTTCATGCATGGTAAAGGAAAACCCTTATCTGAATTGTCGGATCCAAACTGGCTGTGCGACTTTGCTATGCTGTGTGACATAACGGAGCATCTCGCCCAACTCAATCAGAGGCTGCAGGGACGCAAACAAGTCATCACGCAGATGTTCGGTATGATCACAGCTTTCCAGCGTAAGCTTGACCTTTGGAAGTCACAAGTAAAACAGGATAATCTTGCTCACTTTCCTGTTTGCCAGAGCATGTCAACCTCATTTCCAGGTGCTTTTTCCTGTTATCGGTTGGCTACGAAACTTAGCCGGTTAGTGAATGAGTTTGATCGGCGCTTCTCTGACTTTAAAGCACATCACTCAGGCTTTGCCATCTTTACCAACCCTTTCACCACCGACGTCTGCAGTGTACCTCATTACCTTCAGATGGAGTTAATAGAGCTTCAAAGCGATAGTGGTCTGAGAGCTAAATTCCAGGATTCTGCAATTGAGGACTTTTACCGTCTGCTGCCCCCTGGTTTGATGCCACAGCTACGACTTCATGCTGCTCGTGTTCTGTCCTTGTTTGGGAGCACTTATCTGTGCGAACAGATGTTCTCAATAATGAATCTAAACAAGACCAAGTACAGATCACGCATCACCGATGACAACCTTCACGCTGTTTTAAGAATTGCCTCAGCACAAGACCTAAAACCAGACATTGACAAACTAGCTAAGGGAAAACGGTATCAGACATCCAGCTGGAAAACATACAGGTAAGCATTTTTGATAACTTTGAATAAAAAATATTATGAAACCTATCTCAGCCAAGCAAAGAACAGTAGAATATGTGTGGAATTTAATGACTGTGCTTACATATTGTTCTGTTTATTATTTTCAGAACATAATCAATGAATGAGGGTGGTATGTGAGGTGTTGTCTCGGACTCAGGAAGGTTCTACTCATCTACTGGGTTTTTTCAAGGACAGGCAGCATCACCTCATCAACTTGCCCATATAGTTATGAACTGAGACAACCATTCTTTTGTTATTTTTATTTAAATACATGTACATACTACTTTGTATGTGTAGCAATGTATTCACTATGTTTGGAGGTTTTTGTGTTTATGAAGACAAAAATCGCATTTATGCTGTCTTAACACTTACAACTGGCCCTTTGAGAGCAACCATAATGCTGATATGGCCCTCGGTGAAAATGAGTTTGACACCCCTGATCTATGCAGAAATAAATTTTAACTCATCTACGACATCTAACGGATAATGGCAAAGTTACACAAAGCATTGCAGAAATAGGATGAAGTACCGTGATGATGGCCTTGGCCGTTATCATGAACCTCGTGCGGCCGATGAGGGGCCAGTATCTTAAGCAACTCCTTAAAACTTATGACTAGTAAAACAGAACTTTATATTTTAAAATGGAATCGCAGCAGGCACATGATAAAGGCATTCTAACTTTTAAAAAATTTATTAAAATTTTGGCTTCAAGTTGACGGACAAGATATCTTAGACTCCGTGATTAAAAAATGGCAACACTTTTATACAAGCTTTCTGAATAGCAATTGTTAAAGTTTCAATATAGCAGGCATTTTTCGTTTGTCGAGAATATTGGTATCATAAACAGATATAAACGTTCTTTCTACAATTTTATTTACAAACTTTACCGGTGGCACCTCGTGGCACTATTGGCACTGTGAAATTGCAACACCCTATTTTTACTTGATGCTGTCAATAGCATCCAATACAATAAATCCTTTTTTCTTTAATTCTTTCTTTTTACTTACACAAGTACAATATACAATTCTAAGGGCTGGTCTCCATTAAGCGTAAATTACAGGCGTAGCGTGAAATATTCTTTGGTTCTTTATTTAGAGAGATGCGCACGGTGGCGCATGGAAACCAGCATTTAAAGCTCAGAAAAGAATTCACTGTGACGTCATAACGTTCCAGTTCATCAAAAGAAATGAAAAGCCTTTGTGTGGAACTGTGTGCTTCGCGGTTCCAGCGGCGAGGTTTTTGGCTGTTGTGCGCATGCGCACATAGAAGGCTGCGAGGAAGAGAGAGCACTATCGCCACTGCAATGACGATCCGGATGTGATGATGGGAGGTAATGCATTTATTACTCCGAGTGCCTTGTGCGTAAAAACCGTGTATCATAGATTATCTTGAATGTGGTAAAATGTAGAATTAGATTATTATTCCGCCTCCCCCAGGTCTATTTGATTAGATTTTTTTTTGGTTTTTAAATTTTACAGAAAACTGAAACCATGGTCTTACATCCCCAAGGAATAGTTTTGTGACTGTTGATGAACTTTAACAGCTTAAGTTTTTGCAGCTGTCTCTCCCCAAAAAAGTTAGTTAAGAAAGAGGTCGTTCGACCCCTGATATTCAGATATCTCAGCCAGATATAAGCAACAACAGGAAATATATTCGCAGGTTTAGTTCTGAATGGTACCAACGGAAAATCTGAGTTTGCGGTTGTATGGTAAAAAAATACGTTTATTGTTGTTCAACAAGGAAATAATTGATCCAATTTTTTTCACTTATGCTTTCAAGCTCTCAACTGTGCGAACATTAATTATTTCTTTGCGTTTGCTGATCAGTAGCTTCACAGGAACGAAAAGAAATCACGGTTGTTTATGACATTTGAAAAGTAGTTGTAAGGTTTTGCCATTTCACGGCAAAATAGGATGAAGCGGGCAACCAATAGTAACGAATTTGGCTCGTCTGATTTTGTTTTTAACTGTTGCCAATTTGACTTTTGCGATTAGGTGATCAACATCTTCAAAATGGCATTTGACTTTCATTGCACAATTGTGCAATGAATGTGCTGTACATGTCATATAAAACAGCTTAGGATAGGGAAATTTTAGTATTGCACCTGCAGCTATCATATATTCTGCAGCATCAGACCACAAAAAACAAAGAATTTCTGTTGATTCCAACACATCTAACGGAATCGTCAACTCCTCGAACAATTCGGCGCACGTAGAAGTTGGCAGTCGCACAAAGAACTGACCGGGGGTTTTTCCAAGCTTTCAGCTCGTATGTTTAAATATTGTATGCCAGATAGAGTGCTCTCATCAATAACCAGAAAAATATGTTCGTCACGTACAGCATTTCTTATCAACACTAATTCATCAGCTCTTAATTGCAGCACTGTTTTTCTTCAAGTAGTTTCAAATGGCAAACTGTGACCAATATCGTGAACTAGGTTTCGATATATTTATTGTTCAGCTTGTACAAAGGAATATCAACGGACAAAAATGCCTTGGTTCTTTTTTTCTCAAAATCGGTTTTTCTGCTCCTCAAAAAAGTTTGCGAAGTGTCTGGGGTTGGTAGTTCAGATCTGCTGCCAAACGCTTTTTGGTGTTGGGAGTTGGGACATATTTCGATAACTTTCAACAAGAAAACGTTTTTTGCAAGAATCCGTACAGTTGTACAAATTGCAATATAACTCGTTGTTGGGACTTTTCATAAATTCTTCTGGAAAGCCTTGAAATACCGATCGAATTTTAGATGTTTTGGTAGTTTTTACTTCTGGCATCATTTAAAAACTATAAAACCTAAATCATAAACTAAAGCAAAATCTAACACCTTTTTGACAGTTGATTTTGCTGTAGAATAGCAAAATTCAAGTGCCATCTGCTAGTGAGCTTGCACGCTGCATTTTGCATAAACTGTTGACTCTTTCTTGATTCACCTTAAATAACGAAAAGATAGTGTAAACTAGCATCGTAGATGCCTCTTCGCTATCCACCAAACGTTTTTACCAAACAAATGTACAGTGCTGCTCCTGCCAATTGCCACAACTATTCGATTGAAACACAATCGTACATAATTTCATCTGCCTTTGATTATTGCACCACAATTGTAAAATTATTACAAGTAGGTCTAACTGTACTATCGCAAAAAGTTGGCAAACATTGCCAGTTAAAAGAAAAAAGTTGAGTACGTTTCATCACAATTATCAAAGTTATCAGTTTTTTTGACGAATACGAAAGAAACGTTTTGACTAACAGTGTTAATTGCAAAAAATTGACTTTATTACCCCCAAAAAAGAATTGACTTAACGGTATAAATTTGATTTTTTATTGACCTAGCAAAACTAAAAATAAATATGAACTTACTTTTGGAATCCAGAACTCTCTTACAAAAAACGACATCGCTCTAGCTTACTACCAAAAAATTGACTTCGTTGAAAAAACTTGCCCTAGTCATTACATTGCTTCACTTCTTCAATTGCAATATGCAGTAAAGATAACTTGTCTTCCTTAGCCGACTAGATGTAGAAGACAGTTTGCCTCTTTCAGCTCACAGATAACCCAGAAACGGCCATGAACAAGCTGCCCAAAACTCGTGCCTGATAGACGACGAGATGCAAAAAGGGTCTAGCTGTAAAAGTGTGACAGATTCCGACAGGCCTGTTTCGGTGTATAAGATCTCTTCGGGGCAACTGGAGCCTTTTTACAGCTTGTTGTCTATCAGACAGGAGTTTGAGAAGCTCTATTGATAGCCGTTTCCAAGCTATCTATGAGCATAAGGAAACGAGCTATCTTTTACCTCTAGTCGGGTGGTAAGGACAAGCTATATTTGCTGCTTATAACTTCCGTAGTCACATCGAGAAGTTTGCTGTGTGCCTCTCCTGCTCGGACCGAGAAATACAAGGTAAATTGGAAAAAATTTTCTTTGTGCTATTTCTGGCATAGAAAGAGGCCTGTGGGCGTCTGACTGTTTGGTATTTAAATGAGCCAAACGACAAATTTCTAGGTTCAGTGTTTATAACTCGCATATGAATTGCAGGACTGCTTGAAAGCGGGTTTTGATCAATTGCTTTTATGGGGTCGTATTAAATAAGCCTATTCGAAATTTCAAACTTGAGTAGTATTATAGTGGTGGATGGAGATCATTTTAGTTAATAGTAATGAAGAAACAAAACAACACTAACCTCATATTTAGGTCAATTTTCAATGCAATTACAAATAAAATTATATCGCACATAAGTAAAAATTTTTAATTAGGCTTGTGTACAAAAATATCATTTGTAATTATCCGGCTCTGCTAGCTTTGCTTAGCAGGGCTACCAGTCAGTTTTGTGGGGAAACAAACATTGATATAGCCGGCTTCACCCAAAAAACAATCTAAGAGCAGCTGCAAAAAGTTAATGTGAGCTGGAGCACCGCCCTATGCCCCTGATTTCTATCATCGTGCCTTGAATTAAGTCTGATCTTACAAACTTTCTATCATTTCACAAAGAAGCCCTCAAAACCTGTAGAGGACCCAAAGAGTTACCGTCCCACCTCTCTGCTCTGTGTCCCTTACAAGATCCTCGAACGACTGATCTACAATCATGTCGAACCAAAAGTCCATCTCTTGCTTCCAAAGGAACAGGCTGGATTTCGACACCGAAAGTCTACCGTGGACCAGGTCGTTTTGCTTACGTAAAACACTGAGGATTCTTTTGAGGCAAAAAAGAAGGTGGTGCTGTGTTTGTCGATCTGACAGCTGCTAACAACACTGTCTGGCACCGTGGTCTCACCTGCAAGCTGCTGAGACTTCTGCTGGACAAGCGCATGATCCAGATGATCATGGAACTTGGTCGGAACAGAAGCTTCACCCTGACTCCTGGTGACAGCAAGCCAAGCAGGCTCCGACGCCTGAAAAATGGTCTCCATAGGGATCAGTCTTGGCTCCTCTCCTTTTCAACATATACAATTACGATCTGCCTTCCATAACCTCCAAGAAGTATGCCTGCGCTGACGACTTGGCGATACTTCATTCATCTGGAGATAGGAAGGTGTTGGAAAGAACTGTGAGCGAAGACATGACTACACTTTCAGCATATCTCCAGACTTGGCGGCTAAAGTTCAGCCATGCCAAAACGGTGACGGCAGCCTTTCATCTCCACAATTGAGAGGCTAAGCGTGAGCTAAAAGTTAAGAGCAATGGTAAAATCTTACGATTTTGCCCAGTGCCGACCTATCTTGGTGTGAAACTGGACAGAGCTCTCACGTACCGTCATCACCTTGAGGCATTGCGCAAAAAACTATCCATGCGCGTTTCGCTGCTACGGCGACTTGTGGGTTCAGGATTGGACGCTGGGCTAAGACATTGCGCACAGCTGCCTTGTCCGTGATCTACTCAACTGCTGAGTACTGTGCACCAGCTTGGTGTCGCAGCGCGCATACTCGACTCATTGACAGCGTTCTTAATGACGCTTTGCGCATTGTCACTGCATATCTACGTCCCACTCCAACGGAAAACCTTCCAGTTCTCTCAGGCATCCAGCCAGCTGAGCTTCGCTGCGAAGGAGTGACACTCCCCTTGGCTAATCGCAGTTCTTTAGACCCTGGCCGCATTTTGCATGGACAGCTTACTGAGCAGAGGGCTGCTAGCAAGGAGAGACTGAAATCCAGACACCCGTTTAATCCTGCCGCGCGGAAACTATTGCACAACTTATCGGAGTTGGGCATCCGCGTTGCCCAATGGACGAACTTGACATGGGACACAGAGCACTCCAAGAGTATGTCAGCGCTCGGTGTCTACATTCCTAGGGTCAGCACAAGACTCATTGGAATGAATTTGACCACAACAGCTTGGGTCAAACTCAGTCGCCTGCGCACTGGCGTTGGGCGTTTCGGTTCGTCCATGCACAAATGGCGTCTTGCTTCTTCAGCAAAATGCGAGTCTGGCGCTAGTGAACAAACTGCAGACCACATTATTTTAATATGTCCCACACATCGGGCACCTCGAGGAATAATGGGTCTGACAGTTTGGGATGACAAAACAAGGTGCTGGCTCAACTCTATCACTGCCAGCATCTGATCTAGGCAACATAGCAGGTTGGAATGGTAAAAGGATAAACCCTCGGTGCCCATCCTTTTGTTGTGTCTGACCTGGATCATAGATACCCTGCCATTCAACGAAGAGAGAAGGTCACAAAATCAAAGCTGGGGGTGGGCGCTGTAATGGTTTTTGTTTGACAATTACAAATAGTATTTTTTTGATTGTAGGCTTATTTTACGACTTGGTGTAGCCTTTTTTGTAATGTTATTTGTGACGCTAAGTTCAGTCACTAAAATTTTTTTACTTGCTTTGCATCATTTAAAAGCCAAATTTAAACTGGTATGTTGGTGCTGTAATAGTCTATATCATCATACGTCAACAGGTAGCATATCAGTAACAGGCTTTACTATCTACCTTTGCTTTCAAAAAACTATGCAGAATAAGTAGCGTACTTCTGCAGTCTACCGCTGCTTTCACTGATGTGGTATTAGACAGCATTAAGACGTCAATAATCGTTTTGGCAACACAGTGCTTCTTTGAAACGAAGGAAAAAAAGAAAAAAGCTTACTTTAAAAAAAAGTTTAAATGCTTCATCGCTTGCTGCGTTGTTAATGGAATTGAAATTGCTGTAAATTTATTTTTATCAAAAGTACCTACCTTAATTGCCTATATCTTCAGAAAACCTTTCAACAGCGTTTCTACGTTTCGTATTTTTTTAGAAAATAAAGAAAACAAATTATGCATTCAATTGTTGAAAATGACATCATCTGAACGTCTAATTAGGCAAATTTTTTTAAAGTTGGTAATTTGTGTGCTGGCTTTGGTTTGAATTAAAAACCGCTTTTCTCCGTTAGGAAATGCGCATTTAAAACAATTAACTTGAAAAGTGACGTTATCATGATGTTATCAACCCATTTATGATATTCAACCCGGAGTAATAATCAATCGAGCCAAGTTTCGTGCTCGTACATCCATTATTTTAAAAGGAATTAAAACGTTCACACAGATACACAGACAGACAAAATTGTGCTCCAAAAATTGCTGTTCTTTTTGTTAAACACTGCGAAAATACTCTATTCTGTTCAAAATCTATCTTCAGGTCTAGCTTAATCGATCTTGTTATATTGCGATTGTTAAATCAAGCCCTGGAATGACCCTAACTGAGTGAATTACGATATTTACTCTAACTCCGCAAATTTCAATGCAATGACCGCATTGAACCAATGACCTTACAAGTAGTTGTATAGTAAGGAGTATCTGTTTTAGCCTAGCCTTAGGTGACCATTTATTTAACTGATGATGTTTTTAGTGTAAAAGCGAAACGTTTTAATAAAATGTTCGCCAGCATTTTGGCTTTGTTCTTTTTACTAATAGGAAGGTTGCATATGACGTCACACATTTCGCGCCAAAAAAACTGGCTGACCAAAAGCTGTAATTTATGCTGGAGAGGTATAAAGCGAACATCAACTTTTGAGGTTATTTTAAAAACTAATGAGAAATTAATTAAAATTTGAAACGAATTATTGCTAGTTGGATTCTCGGAAACAAATAAATTTGACCAAAAGCAGTTTGGTTGAGATTTGGTCTTTCAATTGGCTAGTATAAGCCTAGCACAGTGTGATAATTTTTAAAAAATGCCCCAAAGAGAAGTGCCATCTACATACCATTTGCTCCTCACTTAAAAATAAACTATACCAATTAGATACCAGTCGGTACATTAGCAAAAACAACCATTATTTGATCATTACTACGGTACGGTAAGCTTGCCAGCAAGCTTACTTGTTGTGTCCATGAGCAAGGCATTAAACGGCATGCCTCCATCTTTATGTGGCAAACAGATAATGAGGCCAAGCAGTCTACCCGTCGTGGAGGCCCGGTCTGACGAAAGACATGCAAACAGAAATCGGTACCGTAAGTTTTTACATTACCCTTGGTCCGGCAGCTTAGTTAATAGGCCAAGCAATTGTTTAAGGAGTGGTTAAGGTCACAAAATTACATTTGATATATGAATATGATTGGTCTGCAATCACTATTGACAAAAAATTTCAAAAACTTACTGATTTTATCCAACAACAACCAATCCAGCATATGACAAACGGTAAAGAAGTCTGCTCTGTCATTTAGGCTACAGTATAACTTAAGTTTTCAACTTTTCAGAATGCTTATGCCACTAAATATACTGTATAAGTTACACATTACAATTAACTTAAACTCAGCATTCCCAAACACGCTGATTAATCGAATATGAAACCCTCACAGAAGCTGGCTACAAATAAGCCTGCATGTTTAGCCCATAAAATTAGCCCAACTATTAGCAATAACAAGCAAACCTTAGCATCTCTTATCTTACTTTGACCTTAGATTCATTCCTTAACATCAGTAAAACAACATATTAAACGTTCATTCAATAACTGTAACGTTTATTGATTTGCATTGCAAAAAACGACATCACTCCTATTCAATTCAATACAAAATCACTCAAAATGGTCAGCCACTTTTTTTGAAAGCGCATTTTGATGACGTATTTTTTTGAAAGAGCATATCGTTTTTTGCAATGCAAATCAATAAACGTTACAGTTATTGAATGAACGTTTAATATGTTGTTTTACTGATGTTAAGGAATGAATCTAAGGTCAAAGTAAGATAAGAGATGCTAAGGTTTGCTTGTTATTGCTAATAGTTGGGCTAATTTTATGGGCTAAACATGCAGGCTTATTTGTAGCCAGCTTCTGTGAGGGTTTCATATTCGATTAATCAGCGTGTTTGGGAATGCTGAGTTTAAGTTAATTGTAATGTGTAACTTATACAGTATATTTAGTGGCATAAGCATTCTGAAAAGTTGAAAACTTAAGTTATACTGTAGCCTAAATGGCAGAGCAGACTTCTTTACCGTTTGTCATATGCTGGATTGGTTGTTGTTGGATAAAATCAGTAAGTTTTTGAAATTTTTTGTCAATAGTGATTGCAGACCAATCATATTCATATATCAAATGTAATTTTGTGACCTTAACCACTCCTTAAACAATTGCTTGGCCTATTAACTAAGCTGCCGGACCAAGGGTAATGTAAAAACTTACGGTACCGATTTCTGTTTGCATGTCTTTCGTCAGACCGGGCCTCCACGACGGGTAGACTGCTTGGCCTCATTATCTGTTTGCCACATAAAGATGGAGGCATGCCGTTTAATGCCTTGCTCATGGACACAACAAGTAAGCTTGCTGGCAAGCTTACCGTACCGTAGTAATGATCAAATAATGGTTGTTTTTGCTAATGTACCGACTGGTATCTAATTGGTATAGTTTATTTTTAAGTGAGGAGCAAATGGTATGTAGATGGCACTTCTCTTTGGGGCATTTTTTAAAAATTATCACACTGTGCTAGGCTTATACTAGCCAATTGAAAGACCAAATCTCAACCAAACTGCTTTTGGTCAAATTTATTTGTTTCCGAGAATCCAACTAGCAATAATTCGTTTCAAATTTTAATTAATTTCTCATTAGTTTTTAAAATAACCTCAAAAGTTGATGTTCGCTTTATACCTCTCCAACATAAATTACAGCTTTTGGTCAGCCAGTTTTTTTGGCGCGAAATGTGTGACGTCATATGCAACCTTCCTATAGTTGTATGGTCATTGCTACACCTGCATTGAACTTACTCCGCCGAAACCAAAATTAGGATTTTTCCGGATGTGTTAATCCGCAAAGGGCGTAGAAAGAAAGTGCCTTTTGGTAACTTCAGTCATAAGAAAACAAAAATTGTTGGAGCGCAGGCGAAGGACATGTTGCGGTTGCTCTATTTGGTATTTATTTATTGGAAGACTGGACAAAGTGAGGCACCGTATTTTGCATCAGTGTAAGTGGATTGGTAGGTAGATTGCGTTGTAGCAGTCGAGTGTTGAACTGTAGATTCACGTGATAAATTGTTAGCTGTTGAACTCAAATGTCATAGGTGATAGGCATAAGCCTATCTAGAAAAGACTAAAAACACAACTTGTGTTAGTTTTGCATGTAGCACAATAATTCAAAAGAAGGTAAAAGTGCATTTTATCATTAAGCTCAAATGTTAAGTTGCGTAAATTATTAGGTTCAATGTTATTCAACAACAATAACATGTTATTACCTGCTTTTGTAGCACTTACTATTACACCTAATGTACAGCAACACATTCCCAATAACATAGCATGTTATTACTTGCTTTTGTAGCACATATCATTACATGCATGAGACTGACCAGCCATGATGGTAACCAAAAACAGAAATAATTAAGAATGAGATAATTTACTATTTTAGATCTAAAACCTGGCAACAATACTTGATGCGTCATCTGAGCCCGATAATTTACACACCTAAAATGCACTTTTACCTCAAAAGAATAGCCTAGTTATTATGTAATTAGATAACTTGATAGATCTGTATCCCTTGTGATTAATAACTTGAATAAGTGTGCATGATTTTTTTAAGGCAGTGGCTATTTTGCCGTCGACGGCAATTTGCCCTTGGAATCTATTTTGCTGTAATCATTCACGTGTGTTTATATAGCCAAATTTACTATTATTACACCAGTGACACTGTGGTGTAGTGGATAGTGCGCTAGTCTTGAAATACCATGGTTGTGGGTTTGAATCTCAGCTGGCAGGGCATTAAAAGAAAGGCAGTGTACACTGAAGGGGCAGGCCCGGTATGTAAATGTACGGGGCAGTGTACACTGGAAGGGAGTGTACAGGGTGGGGGATAGAGACCTAGGGGTGCAAAATTTTTTTAATTGGTTTTTAAAATTGACCTATCAGAAATGACCAAAAGTCACATGTTTAGTATGTCATTAAGATTGACCAATCACAAATAACTCACGGCAAAATAGTCTCTGAGGGTAAATTGCCGTTGACAGCAAAGTAGCCACTGCCTTTTTTTAAGGCAGTGGCTATTTTGCCGTCAACGGCAGTTTGCCCTTGGAATCTATTTTGCCGTAATCATTCATCTGTGTTTATATAGCTGTATTTGCTACAATTACGCCAGTGACATTGTGGTGTAGTGGATAGTGCACTGGTCTTAAGATACCATGGTTGCGGGTTTGAATCTCAGCTGGCAGGGCATTAAAAGAAAGGCAGTGTACACTGAAGGGGCAGGGCCGGTATGTAAATGTACGGGGCAGTGTACACTGGAATGGAGTGTACAGGGTGGGGGATAGAGAGACTTGGGGGTGCAAAATTTTTTTAATTGGTTTTTAAAATTGACCTATCAGAAGTGACCAAAAGTCACATGTTTAGTATGTCGTTTAGATTGACCAATCACAAATAACTCACGGCAAAATAGTCTCTGAGAGTAAATTGCTGTCGATGGCAAAGTAGCCACTGCCTTTTTTTTAATTTTCACTGCTATAGCCTAAGGTGTCAACAATCATTAGGTGGTCACACTACAAGCATTAGCGTATTGTCTAAAAAGATAATATTGGCCGTACTCTTTGTTTTGACTGCCAGTTTTTTAGAGCAACTTGAGGTGTCTTATCCAAACACTAGTAATCAAAACAGGATGCCTCACTACAGTATCGTCACATAAGTGTAAGGAGTTAAGTTTATATTGCTGATCTTGCTCTTGCTAGCAGTCCAAACTATAAGTCATGGTGTAGCGGTTTCGAACCTGGTTTTTATGTTAACAGTGTTTTTGATCTAAGTTGTCTTGCATCACCTTATCTCTTCAGTGCTTTTGGTTGATTTCTTTGTTTGCACAATTTAGTTAATTAGAGTACATTTTAAGTTTCTGATTTTGCTTTAAGCATGTTTTGGAATTGTTTAAATCATTTGACTTTGCTTTTAAGGTATTCAGTGCAATTCCATTGGTTCATTTGATTTAGTTTAGTTCAGTTGGTTCCGTTTTGTTTAGTTTCATTCAGTTTGGTATGTTCTGTTCAATTTGTTAACAAATGGATCCATTCTTTTGTTAAACATTTTGGTCAATTAGAGGCTGCAGCAAAGATCTATAGTTTTACATATGATTGCAAGTTAACCAAATTGGTGGTCGCCACAATGGTAAACAAGAACGTGTCTTAGTCATGAGATGTTTGCATACCAAGTAAAATTTCCATGAAAAATGTTAGTTGAAGCTACTGAACTAGGAGAGGGGTGGCATTGAAAGGTTCAAATTCCCAAACTTTCCCTAATTCTAACCTAAATGTTGATATACCATTTCATTAAAATTCCAATATTTTCTGGTATCCAATTCTCTGGAACAATTTCAGCAGAATTCTGTGTTTTAGTACATAGCTTAGTAGAGAACCAATATTGGCTAGGATAGTGCAAGTGTTTGCCGGTAATTTCATTACATGATAATTGTAAAGATGACTCAAACTAACCCTAACTCAAACCTAATCCCTATCTTAGACACTGATCTGTGCTGAGGATATGTGACAAAATTACTAGCAGCCATGCATTGTGATTTGTTTTACAATTTTTTTTATTGTACTGATTTAGTTTGGTTAGGCCTAGGTTTAATGGCATGCTTAGCTGCTAATGCTTAAAATGGTTGAGTCATGCAGTAGTAATGGGACAAAATCAATTCTTGTTTCACATGGATGTCAAAGGGAACCTTGCTCCAGCTACAAAAGAAAAGTTTCATTTGAAGATTTGACTTCAACTTCTCTAAGCAATTTGAAAAGAAGTGATCAAAAGTTTTGTAACTTTGAAGAAAGTGATTTGGACTCTGAGAATTATTTTAATTGGAATACTGAATACTTTTATCAGTGCTATGCTGATAAATTGTTTGTTTCAATGTTAGAAACGCTTGAAGACAATGTTATGAGTCATTGCATTATTCAACAAGAAAAAATTGACAGTTATGCAAGAAGAGTTGTTTACGATCTATTTAAAGCATCTTATAAAGATATGCCCTTAATATTACGTGAAAGGAACAGATATTTATCTATTTCACAGTTTGCAAATGAACTTGTAAATGATGCCTTAACTCCTGTTGTCAAGGCATTTAAAAATGGATTAATGGACTATTGTGAGACATTTTCTGCTGACATCACTGCTTCTGCAGTTAATCAAGCCAGTCAGAGAATACACCTTGAAAAGACTGCTAATGTTTATGCTGAAAAACTTTCATTAAGAGTTTTTCGAGACTTTTTCATACATATTATTACAGATGCAAATCGCATTGCATATCATTTATTAGGTAGTTATGAAGCTGTTTCAAAAAATCAACTTAGAACTTTTGCTGAAAATGTCATAGAAAATATTATGAGAGATTTATTTGGTAAGAAAAAGCAAGAACAACAGAATGAGGTGGATGTATATGCAGAGTTGTTAACAGATGATATTATCACATCGGCCATTGAGGAAAAGTGAGTAATTGTTAACTTACTGTCCAACCTTGTATTGAGTGTTACAGATTATTTCAAAGAACTTTTTTTACTTGGAATCATTTTTTGGCAAATCAGCAACATACTACCTCATTCTAACTATGTCGCAAGCAGATATTTGCATATTGTAGTGGGGAAATTACTAAATAGTGCATGTCTGCAATACGCATATCCTGTGATGTCAACTAACCCAAACCATACATTATGCGGACAATTTATGTTATCACAGGAAACTACTGCCAGTAGATGCTTTTTGCATCACGACTTTTTAATAAATCAAAAGATCAAATTTATGAAGAAAAGTGTGCCTTTCGTTTTCCTTTCTTTGAGACGCCCCTACTTACTACTTTCAGATTAAGAACCAAATTCTTGTTGCCCGTAGGTAAAGCTTTTAACCGAATAATTTTGGAAAAAAGCTGTTGAATGTCATTGAAGGTGAAAAAAGTTGCTGAAAAATTTTACTATCAATAGATTTTTTAAAATACGTTTAAGACAAGAGATCAAGACATCTTGATTTGCACTTCTACAAAATAAAATTTTTTTTCATAAAAATATATTACTATTTTCAGTGAAATCAACAAACACAAAATTAAGCATGGCTCCAGTAACGTCAATTTGTTTCGGTAACTTAGCCATATATTGGGACACAGAGCCAACTTTATGTTAGACCATGTGATTTAAAACGATAGCTGGTGCACTTTCTTTTTACGTTTTCTGACTCGCATCTGCTAAAAACAACTAAAACGTGCATTAAGTAGTAATCTTTTTTTAGAAAAATAACTACACGTATTTTCCAGCTTATAGGCAAATGTTTTATGTACATGCACAGGGAACGCTGCTGTAATGTGACCTACCGGTAACCATCTTTAAGTCAGCAGTCCATGCAATGTAAAAAAGTCATATTTTGAATTTAAACTACGTGAGCGAAAGCAAATCAGCGAGTGAACCATTGTAACAACCTGAGCACTAATTTTGCAGTTGCTTGTTACATTTTTAATGCTCATGTGTGGCCTTGGCCGCTTTTTTTAAAGTTTGGTGCGCTTAATCTACCGCTCAACCAAAATTTCAATTGCACTTGAAGTAGTAAATGTTTGAGAATTTTATTAACCTTAAGGACGTCCAATTAGACCTTGATGTTAAGTGCATATAGGACCTAATCCTCATAAGAATTAATACTTGCGGTAAAACCCGTTTTACTTTTTTAGGAATATTAGCCAATCACATGAAAATTCTGCTGTATCAGTAGCCACAGCTGGCCGTTATGCTTCACAGATGATACAAATGTTTTTCACTGATGTTCCACTATTAACAGTAAGTCTCAATTGGTAATTACTTGTAATCTATAATAAGTGTGGTGTAGACGTGATTACTTTAAGGCGTAATAAATTAGTTATCATCGTGCTCTAGGCTGAAAATTATTTGCTGTTCACATGCGTTTGACAATTAATGACTTAGGAAAAATTTGCCAATACCTTAACGGGCTAAACTTTATTTCCTTTCTAAAGCCAATGCAATGCTACTTTTGACTGATGATCGTTTTAGTGTGGAAATGAAAAGTTTCAAAATAAACGACTTATCCGTGTCATAGCCATATACCTTCATCTAGGAACTGCCATTTTAGATAAATAACAGACGTGCCTCCACAAGATCAACAGCATCAGGCAATCTGTTCTTTAGAAGAGACAGCTTCGATGATGCAAGGTTTGCCAGTTTTTGTTTTTTCATGACGCAGTTACAGTTCGATGCTTTTTTTATTGTTGTGGCTTTGTGAATGATGGGCCATTTTAGTGCTGGAAGTAGAAATTCACTAGGTCATTAAAATTGGCTAATGTGAAGCAAATCTGATTTTTGTATTTTATCCATCAGTAACCGGCGCTGTGGTGTTGCTGTTTTAGTATTTGCTTCACAGTTCATTCATTCACTCGTATGAGCTCATGCTCTGTTTGCATGTCTTTCGTCAGACTGGGCCACCACGACGGGTAGACTGCTTGGCCCCACCATGTGTCTGCCACATACAGACGGAGGTATCCCGTTAAGTGCCTTGCCCAAGGACACATCAAGAAAGCTTGCTGGCTTGTTCTCCACCCTATCCCTTATGTGCTCAGCGCCAAGCAGGAAAGCTGTGAATACCATTTGTTTTAAAGTCTTTTGGTATGACTCGACTTGGGAAATGAACCCCAGGTCTACCGACTGCGAAGCGGACGCTCTAACCACTACACCGTCGCGCCGGTTGCTTCACAGTTGATAGACCTCGTTTCAATTCCCTGTCGACTCATACCAAGAGACTTTAAAACATAATGATATTCACAACTTCCCTGCTTGGCAATCAGTATGAAAGTGATAGTGTGGAGCAATAGTCGAAAAGTTCACTTGCTGTGCCCTCGGGGAAGGCACTTAATGGGTTTTCTCGATTTTCATGCGACAGACAAGTGACGGAGCCAAGCAGTCCACCCGTCGAGGCGGTCCGGACTGAACTAATAGAGAAAAAGCTTATATGTATAAAAGAATGAATCCTTCAATCATGGGAAAACAATTCTTCGCGTGTACTAGAACAACTTACGTTGAGCTACTGCTGCTACAATTCAAATCGTTGGAGGATATCACTTACCCCAACTGTAAAACAACTTACGTTGAGCTACCGCTACGACAATTCAAAGTCGTTGGAGGATATTACTTACCCTGACCCCAGAACAACTTATCTTGAGCTATCGCTACGACAATTCAAAGTCGTTGGAGGATATAACTTACGCTAACCGTAGAACAACTTACCTTGAACTATTGCTACGACAATTCAAAGTCGTTGGAGGATATAACTTACGCTAACCGTAGAACAACTTACGTTGAGCTATTGCTACGACAATTCCAAGTTGTTGGAGGATGTAACTTACGGTAACCCTAACCATTGTCGGGATACCGTTGAGCTTTGCTTCAGAGTTACCAATACCGACGCTGCTTTCTACCACAAACAGAGAGCGTTGCTTTTCCCAAGAACACTACTTATAGCTGAGGTAAGGTTTGAGCTCATGGTCATTGCTGTCATGAGCGGTAGTCCAACCCACTCGGTCACGTCGCTGATTGTAGATAAAGACTACAAGTTATTTGATAAAACCTCAAAGGTTTTTCGATGATTTGACGATGAAGATAATTAACTTGACGCAGAAGAACCTCTGTTCTTATAAATTAGAAGCTGTTGTTCAGTTAAATCTGTTCTGACGTTACGTAACTGTAGTCTAAAAGATCGAATTTAATTCAGTTTTAACATAACTATTATCGATTGCGCCTGGCCTTGATTCTACTGATTGAGTTATTGAACTGCTGCACACAAACAGAGTTTTTTAATGACAAATCGCTGACGTTTTTGACCAGCCGTTATTTTCTCTCACGCCAAAGTATGAAAAATTATTTTTTGTCATGAAGACGGCCTGTTGAAAAAAACGTCAACAATTAAAATGTGTTCTTTATCAAAGAAATGTGTAGATGGCCAATGTGATACTGGTTGGCTTGGCGCGGTGCTTTCTTGAAAATGTGCTCCAAATGCATTTAATGGTGGCCAGCCGTTGTCATGAATTGTTGTTTTCTGTATTCAACAGTGAAGCAACAACGCCTAAGTCCGCCGCGGGTGAGTGCCAATGGAAGCGCGGAATCTATCACTTCGCAGATCAGTTACTATACTCGCTGACTGCGCTTGAAAAAGAAGACGATGGCAGTGATACAATATCGGAATTAGGCGATAAAGGTATGGTGTTTAGACGTGTAGATAACTTACGAATTTACCACTTTTTCACCGTATTGGTTGGCCGGACCAGTTACTAGTGATGACAACCATAGTTTCTGCTCTGATTGTAACGGCATATGTCGCGACAAGGCCTGATAATCTAACAGTTCGCCAGGTCATGATCTGATTCACTATTTGCAAGCTTATTGCAAACTTGCATCAAATCTTTTGCCGTCTTCAAAGTGGTTTTGACTGTTAGTGTTTTCTTCGCCATGCTGTCATTGAAACAACAGTATCTTGCGTAGTTAAATGACGTATCAAGTTTCAATAACAGGATATTACACTTTTACTTGCTTAGAATAGTGAGATTGCCCTTAGCATGTCGCAACGGCGATTACTGAACAACCTCCGTGGGAAGATTGCCGCGTTCGTTGTTCACTAACAGTTTTATGATTTTTTTTTTTTGATTGCTTCCAACTTGTTCTTGATTTGTTAGCCGTGCGCCTGCTTGCCGGTTTCACGGCAGGGCGGGGTCAGCGATTATAATTAAATGAACCATTTTGTTTATTTTGTGATTAATTTCACTTGTTTGTTGTTGTTTGGTATCTTGATTTATTCCTCCCTCTTTTCTCACAGCTAAGCGCTGAGTCTCTTCATTAGTAATTTGCCAATTGTTTTTGCAGTTGTTTATCGGCGCGAACGACGTTGGGGCTCCTGCCCTCACATATATCAAAAGCCGTTTGCAATTTCAAAAGAGCTGGCGGCATGGAGACGTCGCAAATCCGAGACTGTTGTGATTGTGCGAAGCAATCTCCAAACCTTCGCCGAAGATCTAGCTGCCAATATTCTATCCTCTGTGATTCCGTTATCCACAAGCCTTTTTTAGTGCTTGCCCAGATGTAATATCGTCCAAAGAAAGGGTGTGAGATTTGGAAGGCTTTATTCTGTTCTCTAAATCTAGTTAGGTGATATCCTTCAAAAGTATTGAAAACACTTGTTTATTTTGTGAAATATGATGTTGAGTGATGTAAAGCCAAGTGGTGTTTGATATAAAGCTGGACGAGCACTGTAGCAGTAATGTATATATGTGTAGTGCTACCGTGCTCAATACAGAGTTAAAAAAACGATTTTTCTACTTGCCTAGTTCCTATTTTATTATTATCTTTTGTTTTTAAATATTGCGTGTACAACTTACGTACAGTGTTTGTCGGTTGTCGATATCTTTAAAGCTGCTGTTCATAGTATACTTAAAGCTCCACTAGCACTGTCAGTAAATACCTTTTAGCCCTCTTTTCTCGAACGAGTGAAAAAGTCTGTATAGCAGCAATAGAAAAGTGAAGATCTGGAATTTTGCGTCCGTGCTGTATTACGATTAAAGGCTGATCTTCCAGACATTCTAAATTCTGTTTTTTTCTCACGCACACTTTACGAGCGTGTTACGCTCGAGCGTTTTTTTGTTGGCTAGTTCAATTGAAAATACTTTCAACATAACATCGCTTTTGCCAAACATGAAACAAAGTCATGTTGCAGCGTTGCTGTTAGCAATCATTCTCACGTGGGGCAAAGACGCGATGTTTGACCTGGTCTCAGCGTAGGCCATGATTGAAACTAGTTAAAGTCAGGTTTGTTAGAAGCTGCAGATCATTTCGAGCCAACTATAAACATACGCTGGTATCAAGCCACCAATGAGACGATCTGTCATCAATCAGTGAGCCATAGTACTCGGCATGGCGGGTTAAGAAGCAGGATCATTATTTTAGAGTAAAGAAACACGGTAGCTTGTTGACCATACAAAGGGGACTAACCTTTTTGAGTTGGTAATGATTGTTTTCATCACAAGCCTAATTTGTATCCGATGAATTCGTTGCAGTTTGGTGACCGAGGCAACTGTGATTTGTCCTAGATTTTAAGTTACTCTCACTTGATTTTGTGCAGTTTTCTCTGTGTACGTCATTACTGTGATAAGATGTTACTGACTTATGCAGGCGTATGATTCTAGATGAAAGATAAGGTTACAGTCTCGCAACCGAGTGAACACTGGCTCGTTGCTTGCGCCGGACATGAGGCTGTACTGTTACGTTTGTGAAAGAGGCACTTTGTAGCAAATTCCCCACGCTTGTAATGGAAAATCCACTTTTCTGGTAATACCAAAACAGATCTGAACACAAGTAGTTCCATGTATGACGGAAAGGTTTTTCTCTGACAAGAGAAGAATATATGACCTTGTTGTGTAACATATGTCATGTTTCACTAAGCTCCAAAGTAAACAAAGCGTTGTTAGCATTGACATAATTCTATTTGATTGCCTTTAAAACCGGTCATAATGTTATTGAATTTGTCAAAAAACGTATTTAGTCAAATGTACGTGTCAGCTTGCCCTCGACAATGATGTTAATAACTTTCGTTAGTTTCAAGATTATCTGATATTTGAGCCTCTGTTGTACACCTGTGTTATGTGTATCAATCGTTTCATGTCGAATAGTCATAAATTGTCGTGTTCCAGTTGTAATGTAAGCGTTAAAATTATTTTTTCATTTGCAACTTGTATTGTTACAATGCTGCATTTCCCCCTTTGTGTTTTTTGCTCTGTGAAAGCGCTTTTGATTTTGGATCCCATAATGGGGATTGGAAACCTGGGTAGTCATCTGATCATTGGAGTGGAAAGCTCCCTCTAAAATATTATTAGCTAGGGGGACTCCTTATTCAGAGCGGCAACTACCATCATTTATTTCTCCTAGGCCTCAAATGGTGTTTCAATAATGAGATGGCCTGATGATTAATAGCATTGCAGATTTTTGCTGTCACATGTCAAGATATTTGATGTTACTTTAAGTCTTATGCAAATGTATTGTCACAAATTTTGGCATACCCCCCCCCCTCTACCACATTCAGGACAAGAGCTCCCTTTAAGTATTGCCAGTGGGCCCCATTAAATTAGGTTTCAATTAGGCGGGCCTAAGTTGTATAATTACAGGAGAGGCTCGCGTTGTAGCTACGCCATTCGGTCTCATAAAATATCTGATCTGCAAATGTCTGCTTGCTGATTAAACCCACCACAAGCTGACGGTTGCGGCATACGTGCACTGTACTAGTGAAAAAATGTTCAAACTCTGTACCCGTCTGGCTTACCTGACTGTAATAGAGGGAGTGGTGTCTATAATTTCCTGTTTTCACGGGATTGCACCTTCTAATATTCATTACTGCGAGCACAAGGCATTTTTCGATAAGTGTCTTCTCTAACTTCGTCTCTTTGCGCTGCTCGCTCGTTGGCGATTCTTTTTCTATATACGATCTTCTGAGATTCAATGGGAGCTTCTGAGATTCAATGGTCTTCGGCCATGCCCCATTCCGAAGAAGGGCTCGGGTACACCAACAGCACAAGCAATCGATGTTCCTTTTGAATCGATTCGACAACAAAAACCTACAACTGTCTGAAACGCTTGTGTTCTGTTCTGACAACTTTGCAATCAATTATTCATTAATAATCACTGTTTAGTCGATTCAACATTAAAATCGATTGCTTGTTCACAAAGTGTTTCAACTCTTGAGATATCGGATTGAAAATTGACCTCAGCACTTAGAATAATTCCATTCTGATGATAACGACTTCTCTTGGATGGATTATGATGATTCCTGCAGTTTGATGGCCTCCTCAAAAACTTCCCGAATACTTGCGCCATAGTTTCGACTTGAATACTCCGAAGCGCATGTAGACAACTCGTATGCTTAGTACGACTATTGCTGTCTTGCGAGTCCGTTGAAAGTGCAATAGGTGCACCAACAACACAGTCTTGGGAGGCCGGCAGGGTCAAACGAATACATTGGTTTCTTTCCGAGGCTTCTCTACCTCCCCTACGAGTCACTCTGACTTATTTCACTCTCTCATCGTACGAGCGGGCTCTTCGTCTCCCAACCTTCTTTCCTAATTTAGGTTTGGCCAGACTTGTAGTGAAACCAAGACTCTGGAGATCTTTCTGGAGAGCTTTAGCGTTCGCTCACCCGCCCATGCTTCTACTTCTCCTAGGGAGGCTCTTCTTGCTTGCCTTCCTTCCTCCTTGGAATCTGCCATCCTTCACTGTGGAGTCCACTCTCTCCTTCTCATGCTCTCGCTCTGATCTCCCTCGTCAAGGTGCGGCTCTCGCTCACCTCGACTCTCTCACGATATGGTACTCTGGACTGACCGCTCTTTCCCTTTGGCAAAGGCGGTTTTGGCGTACTTGCCAACTGCTTTCTCTGTGGCACTGAGGCCACTCTTTCCTTTTCAGCAGGCCCATTATACTCGAGTTTTTCTGCTGAAGCTTGCGCCATTGTGCATGCTCTTTGCTGGTCTCGGCAGCACCAACAAGTCTGCCACTTCTCATCTATCTGACTCTCGTTCTATCCTCGCCACCCTGTTCTCTCCTCTTTTTCTTTTACATTAAACTCTCTGGCAGGAACTGTCTTCTCTCTCCTGTTCTATCAGGCTACAATGGATCCCCAGACACTCGTTTCTCCCGGGGAAGAACCTGGCTGATGAGCTGTCCAGACGGGGAGCGCTACTCGCGCTCTCTGCAATCCTTTGTGGTCTCTCGTATTCCTTCTTTTGTCGGACTGAAGGCGTACTGTCTCATCGAAATTCTTTGACACACAGGTTCCCTCGATTTCCACCGAGGAACTTATGCTTCTACGTCATGCTCGCTGTGTTCTCTTTCGTCTTGGCTGCAACGGACACAGCCTTCTGTTAAGCTCTCATCTCTCTAGGATTGGCAGAATCGAGAATACTTCCTGCAGCGCCTGTGAATACTCGTCCCAGGACACCTCTCATCTCATTCTGCACTGTCCAGCTACGGACTTTTTGCGCCGCTCACTCTTTGGCGACTCTGTTTCTCTACGACCTCTGGCCCAGGCCCTGGGGAGTTTCCCTGCCTCTGGGGCTCCATGGTCTTCCGCTATGCCCCTATCCCTCGGAAGGGATCGGGTAACAACAACAATACATTGTTGATTAGCGATTGGCGACTTGGTTGCTAACAATTACTGCGTGTGGAGTGTAAGATTCGAGACCGCTTCACTTCTTTCTGCAGTTTGTGGCTAGGGCTACCTTGCGCACAGTAAAATCGAAAGTGCTTTTCAAAGTGTTAAAGAAGTGCACACAGGACCTCAACTTTTGATTGACGTTTGTTTGAAATCAGTTTGTTGTTTTCGTGTTGCGGTGTAGTAAGTACGCCTTACTTTTGAGTTCGTGATCAGTTTTTTACATGCTGCTCAAGAGTTTATTTTTATCAATTGCATCGAAATATACAAAGTAACGGTTCTCGGATGTTTTTTTACGTAGGACGTGACGTGCTATGGTTAAAAATTGCATCATAATTACTTGACGCATGGCAACTGCCCTAGATGTTGAAATAGATGATTAAGCTGGGTTTGATCACGGACCAGTCGAAACTCAATTCATTGCTGGCGCTCTTGTTACTGGCGAGGGGTCGGACCCCTCGATAGAAATTTGCTTACTAAAGCACTCTGGTTTTCTTTTCATGCGATACTGGTAATACAATACATTAAATGTTTATTCGGTTAGTTGCTTAAAGAAAACTTTTTTCTGCAGCTCTGTTTAGAAAGGAGAAAGACTTCGTGATCATTTTGCTCCAAGCAAGTTTACTCTTTTGTGAATCAACATTCGAATTCCATTGTGAAAATAAAACTTTCTTTGTCGGAGACATTTTATGTTACTTGTTGGCAGTATGTCAGCTTGCCGGTACTTTTAATCAATAATAAGATCGATATTTCAACATTTCTAAGCTTTAGTGCATAACAATTTATATGCAAGCGTAGAAATACAATTTTCCTGTAGCCTGTTACAACGTAGAATTGTCAGAGTTTTTAACAGGAACTTTAGACTTCAGATAGTGCTTTGAGACTGTAGTTTGTCGTTAGCTGTAACTTAGGTTTAATAGAATGACGAAAAATATTTTTCCTACATCAGTTTCATTTGTGGCTTCCGATATTTATGTACTTTCGATCTGATAGCATAGACAGGTCGCAGGCATTTCAAACGTTAGAACTTTGCTTATTTTGACTACAGATTTTAGCAGTTAGCGTAAAGCTTTTTATTCGCGGTTCATTATTTCGCTTGTTTCAATCAAATTATTTGGAAACGGGCCGCGTCTTTGCGATCTGTCGTAGCGGGAAGATACCTTGATTGATATAAAGATTAATGTTGATTGCAGCCTTTAAACTGACTAAACCAATTATTTACTCTTCTAATATGCCGTTGTGCTACCTATAATTTGTTTAATTTTTGATATTTCTATATTTTCATTTTTGTTTGATTAATCATTTGGCTAACTCTGTTTTAACCACAAGGATAATTAAAACGTTTAAAGATTATATAGGTGCCATATAGGATATCCTGTCCTAAAATTTCTGTCAAAGTTTATTTGCTGCTTGAAACAAGGCGTTACAACCATGCTAATCTTAACGCAGTCATCTACTCAATGGAGACAATTATTGACGACAGGGACAATGTGGAAGTTGCTTCTGTCGAAGTTGTGGGAAAATTTTAGTAGTTTGTATAATTTTCCTTTTTATGTTTCCATACAATAGAGAGTCAGGCTGTGTACTTACGCAGACAACGTAATGCTACGAGGCATATTGCTGGTGTTGAATATAAAGATTTACGATACTGACGATTAAACAAATTACTTTATTAACTTAAGAATATCCAATTTACCGCAAAACATTGGCCCCCGATTTTGACTTAGCCCCCTTCCCTTGTTGTAAAAGTTCTAAAACCTGTTATGATTTAGCGATAGAGGTAATGTGCTTCCAGACGGAAATTGCAGCCTGTTGTACTGTCGATTCGTCGATCGTGATACCAGATAATTGAAGTCTATCTTTCCCTTCGGCTCATGATTTACATTTTTGTCAAAAATGTAGATTACAATATCATGGGTGAAGAAAAAGAGGATTCCACTCTCGAGTATGTCTAGAGGACTATATAATCGGACAAACGCTAGGTTTTTAATGGAATTTTGAGTGATCCTAAAAAAAGTTAGTTATTTCACAGATTTGCCCCTTTCTTCTGACGATCCAAATTTTATATAACCTCTAGAATGGTCTTCACCAACACTGTAACAGCGAGCCCCCAACCAAAATCTTTGGGTGGCTACGCCCTTGCCCCAGATTGCGCTTGAGCAAAAAGAAAGTTTATTTACATTTGCTTTTAACCACCAACACATTAAATAATAATCACAGCTGGACACACGAACAAAAAACGATGAAGCACAGCGTAAATTTTCGCAACTGATTTTTTAACCATTAAAGAACAACCGCGAATTATGCAGCTGATATTTTCGACTTGCAAAGCGCAACCGCAAAGTACGCAACTGATTTTTTAAACTTGCAAACCGCAACCGCAAATTGTACCAAAATAATTTGCCGCAAAGCTATTTTGTTACGGTCGAAAGATATAAAGCGGCTTCGATTCAGAAAAAAAAAGCATGAATTCGGATTGTTTTAACAAAGCATACAATTTTAACTTAATGTGTTCATAAAATTATTAATTTTTCCAAAAATGTCTGTTTATGCTTTCTTTCATTTTCTTGTTTTCAGTGCCACAAATTTGTGGAGTCGTCGATGCGAATGGTAAGCCACGATAACCTTTAACAAAGTGCAATTAATCTAAAATAAGGTGGCGGTGGTACAGTTAACGCTAAGTGGTATGATAAATGATAAAATATGATAAAACAAACACGAGTTTTTGCGGTTAAAACTACCGCTTCGTTAGGTGCTTTAAAATAGCAATAATTAGAAACATATGCTGAAAAAAAGTTAGGCCACCAGCAAAAAAATATGTCTGCGGGTCTAGGAATCTAAAGCAAAGGCTGCCAGGTTGAATCTAAAAAAAGACAAGATCGCACAGTGAAACTCCTTCATGCTTCATCTAACAAAAAGCTCTATTCGTAGTAAGCAAAAAAAACACGAGAAAAATGGAGTAATAGCATCTTAAAAACTGTGTGCTGCTGTGTAGTTAATCCCGATGCAAAAACACGGAATTTGAAACTGCAAGTCAAAGAATACTGCATAAAGGAGATGTAATGTGAATAATGAGCAATGTGACGTAATAAGAAGAAAGGCAAATTCTAGATAAAAGGTTTATTATAAATATAACAAACGTAGAGTAAAAGAAAAAATAGGGGTAAGATGGAACAGATTTTCTAAGAGATTTTCTTAGAGATTGTCCTGTTTCCCCAATGTATTGTTTTCTATGGCAGTTGGTGCAGCTATCGGCACAAAGGACGTTAATTGTTTTTAAGTTGCATTGGTTTATTACGTTGTATTTAAAAGCATAATTTGATTTTCCGCTTAAATAAACTTGCAGAGCTTGCATTTAAAACAAGATCACGGTGGCGCTGTTATTATAGCAGTTCCTCTAACCAAAGGGCGTCGCGGCTAACCATTCCTGTGATTATTCCATTTATCTACTCGACAAATTTTTGGGTATTAAACCAAGACAGGGGGAAGAAAACATAAGCAGACATTTTTGGAAAAAACTGGCAATTTTGTGAACATATTTAGTTGATATGCGTTGTTAAAAGTATTCGAATTCTTGTCTTTTACTTCTGAATGGAAGCCGCTTCATATCTCTCAGTCTTTATGAAATAGCTTTGGGGCAAATTATTTGGTACAAGTAATAATTTATATACAGTCATAATATATTATGTACAGTCGGTAATGCGAAAAGAAACTGCTATGAAGGGTTGGCAGAATCGTCTTACGACAGAAATTTAAGCGCTCACATTGCTAGGCTTCAGTTTTGATTTTGCTTTCTATGGCCTAGCAGTCTAAATTGTTATGACTAGCAATGACATAGCCAGACTAAAAAGTTTTGCTTGCGACTACTGGCTGGGTATACGTCGACCAAACTCATGGTGTATTTTTTAAAAGTTTTGTTCATTCTTAAGTTATATTTACGAAATATCGTTTCACACTTGATTTTAGAAATTTTTACGTGAATTCTATAGTTAAGCTACTTCCAGTTTTTACCGGGGTGGTCCAGGATTTTATTTTTAAAGTAGCGGTAGCGTCTTATATTTTGAAGGGCAATTCTTTTTTTTTTTTTGTGTGTGTGTGTGTGTGTGTGTTTTATAACTA
The DNA here is from genome assembly GCA_963675345.1 of Trididemnum clinides. Taxonomy (NCBI): domain Eukaryota; kingdom Metazoa; phylum Chordata; class Ascidiacea; order Aplousobranchia; family Didemnidae; genus Trididemnum; species Trididemnum clinides. Next base: position 12,306,674 of record OY776297.1, on the reverse strand, counting down.
CACCGAAACTACTCGAAGTGCAAACATGAAACTTTGAAAGGTCGGTCACCACACCGGGGTGAGCGGCATAAGGGAGTTTGTGGCGTCGCGATGACGTCACAATCAAAGATAATTCCATTTAAATTCACATTTCCTGACGGAGCGCAACAGTTTTTTTCTCTAACAAAAGCTAGCCTCCAATGGACCAACTTGCAGACATTTTACCTCTTTATGCGGGTAAAATGCAGCAGGTAGCAGCTGCGCGTTGAACTGTCGTATACTGCCATTTCAATAGCCAACAACTTATATGTTAATATTCAGTTGATTCTATCTGTTTTAGGGAAATTGGTAGTCAGCTTTAGTCTTTTATAGTAATTTATAAATCGAAATTATTAGTCAACCAGCAAATCATTATCCAGAGTAGAGAGAAAATACTTATGCATATTTGTACACACACAATAAAAACGTTTTAGCCAAATTCCTAAACACATTAACTCCTAATAATCATCGAAATGAGGGTCGACAACTTACTGACATCTAGAACATTCTACAGCTACTTACGGTGCGAGGGAACAATTTAATTAACTCCACGCTACAAATTACAATCCAAGCAGCTCCCTGGGCAACGCCACATAGCGGACAGTAAATATTAAATGTAATAAGGTTCGATGCAATATTTAACATTATATGCTGCGTGTTAAAGAGAATGATACATTACAGTATTTATGTACCGGTAGGCCAAACTAACTATTTTTTTAGTTATGCTGTAGTAAATCGAAATATTATTTCTGCAGTCATATTGCAAGCCTAAATGATCGTAACCTTTAACAAATATCAATCAAGTTAAACTAAGTTGAACAAACTGCCAATTTTGTTTGTAGAATCTTGCAGGAATCACAAAAATTATCCCCATTTTCAGCCCCAAAGCCTTGTCAGTAAATTATGCTCTTAAATCAAAACCTAACTTATTTAAATAACTTAACTGTAAGTACTTGACTTTGGGCTAGTTTGCTCTTCCCCGAGCTACGCTTAATGCTGTGAGCAAGCAACATACCGGCTGCCAGAAATTATTTAAATAGGCCTGCAATTACGAAAAAGTCGTAAGTACACCCTTGTGCAAATTAATTGCATAAAATCTGCTTTTATGCCAAAAATTGTATTTTTTGGCATAGGCTTGTCTTTAATTAAATGATAGGGATTTTTTGTGACGAAATAATCGTAATTCAATATTTGGAATTGATTTTGCTTTTTCCACCCGAGTTTCAGTTTACTAGCACCCAAAATCTTTGAAGGTGATGCAATATTTCATTAGCTTAATCCTGATGTATTTTGGTTAGACTGAAGGTGTTTCGCTATTTAGTGTGGCATTTATTTTCAAATTTTATTAAAGAAACGTCTACATGGATACTACTCCACGTAAGCGAACAAAAATACTGACCTTACAAGAGCACACAGAAAAGAACCAATGTGAAATAGCCAGTATGGTGGGTGTAAACAGCCCCAGTTTCATGACTTTTGAAGCAAGCTTGAGCCACTGGCACACTGTTATCCTATAGGAAAGAAAAGTGTGGTAGAAAGACTTTGACAAGAGATGATATCAGGTTATTGCGAGAGAGTAAAAAGAATCGAAGAAAGACGAGTGATATGCTGAGGAAGGATTTATTGTCATCTGGAGTGAATGTTCATTCAAGTACGGTACATCGTAGGCTGATCGAATGTGGGCGAATGGCTAGGAGACAAGTAAAAAAGCAATATTTAACTGCTACCATGAAAAAGAAAAGTCTTGACTGGGCAAAAAATACCGGAACTGGATTGCAACTGCTGGGAGAAAAGTGCTTTCAAGCGATGAAAACCATTTTCTGGTTCAAGGCAAGCGCAGTCAGCATATCCGTCGATCGATTGCTGAGCCCATCCGTAAATGACGCATGGATCAATCCGTAAAACATCGTCCCAAAAAGATGTTTTGGGGTAGTTTCAGTTACTACGGGTTTGGATCATTGCTGCTCATTGAGGGAATGGTGAATGCAGAGAAGTACATAAAGTTGTAGAAAAAAAAGTGGTTGCTGAACTTGCAAACTCTTTTCTGGATGGATCTGGGGTGCTTCAACACGACTCTGCGCCATGTCATAAGGCAAGAAAGTGATGGGATTACATGAAGAAAATGAAAATAACGGTTTTGGATAGGCCAGTGAACTCCCCAGATCTCAATCCAATTGAGAATTTGTGGTCGATAATTAAACTTCAACTTCACAGTGAAGACTGTACAACCAAAATCGACCTTATAGAGGCAATAATCCGAATATGGTATCGGGATTCCGAAATCAGAGTAAAGTGTCAAACGTTGGTCGATTCTATGGCAAACAGAGTACAACAAGTCATAAAGAACGGTGGCGGTCATATCATGTATTAAAATTGATGTATTGTGCATAAGCTTGTTGATGTGAATAAAATTGTCAATTTTACCTTGTTTTTGAGTTTTATGCAATTAATTTGCACAGGGATGTAGTATGTCTCATATTTGACAGTTTATTCCCGAAAATACACAACAACCACCTTGGCGCCTTTCCACGACTTTTAATTAATGCTTCCATGCACATGGGCGTATGACCTCAAACCCATTTGGGGGGGCACCAAATTTTTGCCCGAAAAGTTTGTCACTGCGATGACATCTCCAAAAAAAAAAAAAGGTCATCACCTGTTTCGCTGCACCTTTTCCATCACTATTGGCCTAAACATGCCACCAGACGTGTGTCCAAACAAGTGTTGACCTTTTTTTTTTTTTTTGGAGATGCTATTGCAGTGACAAATTTTTCGGCCAAGATGTAAGGACACTTACTCAAATTGCCCGAAAAATTAAAAGTTGCCCGAAATTTTTACAACCAGGAGGGGCCGGTGCCCCCCCGGACCCCCCACTTCGTACGCCTATGTCCATGCACTTCATTAAACAAAAGATTAAAACTTCGTGAAATTGTTAACTGTTTTGATTGTAAACAAGTCCTCTTTCTGATTAGACCTATGCTTAAAAACAGGGTAGACAAAACGTTTCCAGGGACCTCAGAAACCTGGGGAGAAATATAATAGCCATGCATAACCTTGTTTTTCAGTCAACTCCCTTTCAAAAAATGGTACTTTTGATTTTGGAACGAGAATTGCCTACGTCAAAAAACGTTAACTTTTCATTAATGTTCTCACAACTACATATTGAGTGAAGCTGGTGTAGCCAGCTGAGTCGATATTCTCACACTCGACAATATTGATGGGGCCCGATATAGTCGACAAGTTGGTCTATGTGCATTGGCCGGTTCATCAGAATGTCCTGGCATTTTTAGATTGATGTGATAACCAAAAAAAGAGGTCAATGTTGCACTTTGATACATAATCCAAATGATGATCAAAAAGGATTTTTAAGTTGATTTCGAGACGATTTTATGTTTTTTCACAGATTTGCAGACGAATGTCAAAGTTTGTTGTTACGTCTCGGTTTCATGCTAAATGAGTAGGGTAACCTAATCTGAATCTTAAAAGTCTCCAATCTCAAATTTTTAAAGTATTATATGAACTAAACAAGATTTGCATCCGCGTGTCAAGTGGCAAGATAAATTACGATAATGATACTCGATTTTTCAAATTTTTATGATGAACCTCCATTTCATAAATTTTTCTGAAACCTGGAGTGGGATATGGCCCATACCCTTCCTCAACTACGCCTACGCGGCTTAATAAATATTTGTTATTGCTGCCACAGATCACAGCGTTCTCCGAAATTTGTTGTGCGTTTCGTGTTTACGAAACTTACAAAGCCATCGACTCGAACGTTATTTCATTATGATTCAAACGTTCGCTCCAGGCTTTCTAATTGGATGTAATTGAAATGTATTTTGATACAAACGTCAAAGAACAATTAAGATACGATTACTAATTTGCTGTAACGAAACAGTCGAAACCCATTTTAGTGTAATTGAATACTCTTGATTTCAAACTGTTTCAAGGTAGCTATGGACAAGTTGAATTAGCAAGAGGTAAGAAGCTTTAAGCTTGCTTGAATTAGCTGTTTCTAACATCAAGTTTCTGATGCAAGACAAAGAAAAGGCGGACAATGTCAAGTGCTACTCGTAAAAAAGTAAGATCGCGTAGGCTATCTAATTTGATTAAGGACTGCGTTTGATTTCAAGTAGGGGTTAGGGCCCCAGCGAATTCAGAAATATTAACAGGGGTGAGCGAATTCATCTTATTTTGAGCGTGTGTCAAAAAAACAATCATGCGAAATTTTTCTAAAAGGCTGATGTCTTCACTCCTTAAATCTGCCAAGAGCAAGGTTAGAATCAATTAACCAAATCACGAGTGGGAAAATAATTTAGCCTGTTAGGTCTAGAGGAGATCTGAAGATGTCTTTCTTCTTGAGATACAGTAGGAAGAAGAAATAACGATATTGATTATTTTTAGATGTAATATCCAGAAAAATTTTTTTCCAGCTTTCTAAACACAAAGTTACAGACGCGTGGTCTGGCGTTGACCACCATGATGTCCTGCCTTGAGTTGAGGCTGAAAGTTGAGCTGTTACAAAGAGGAAGTTTATAAAAAATTATTAGAAGGAAAATTCTGCAAAATGTTGCCTCCTTTAAAACTATAAAACTATTTCTTGCAAGCTTATCACCAGCAGTGGAAAATTTTTTAAGAGATATAGGAAAATGATGACGTCAGAATTCAACGCTTTGATGAGTTTGGCATGATAGTAACTTTCTGTGCTTCTCTGAGAAAATCTTTATGTTATGTTACAATCATTACGCGCAACTTGAAAAAGTAAAAATGTAACAAGGATTTCCAAGCGAAGGTAATTTAAACTTACCACAGGGATAAAGTAATCGAATTATGAATTTAGCAACGTGAATGTGATAAATGAAATTGCTTTCAAAAAGGCCATCTCCAAAAAACGCAGACAGCATGGGCGTCCACTAGGGGGCAAACGGGACACATGTCCCCAGCCATTTTGAATGTAAAACAATTGATCAAAATATTGAGCAAGTTTCACTAAATAGGAGGAAAATTGCGCTTATTTTTCCTCCTAAAAAGTTTTAGGGGATGTTCATGATAGCCAGTCAAGACTTGAAGTAAGCGAAATCCGGCTTAAAGGTTTTAGGGAAAAACTTTGAGCAACTCTAATATAAGGCACAAGATTTCAAAGTAAGAGTTATTGCTAGCTTCTACTGCTGCTGATACAGCATCAAACCAAACTGGGGGTAAATTTTACTTCTCAAATTTGCAAAGGGGTAAACGAAAACAAAAAGTGTGCAAACCCATGAAATAGGAGGTTTTCAAAATACAATAAACTAAAAAATACTGCGAATAGCTAATTTATAACAGTTGACCATAATGAGTTTTAGTGTAAGACTTGCAAAATGTATCTTAAAACTAAGAACCTAATTTCGTGGCCACCGATCAAGCTGCATCATTGTGAAATAGTCCTCAGGTCAACCTACTTGAATTGACCGACTATGGATAGGAATTCGATTGACGGGGGCTGCCAAATTCAAAATTTTGGTTCTCAATCTAGGTGAATCATTGGCGTCGATCTGCATCAGTCTGCATGCTTTGCACAATTAATTGTACCTAGAAATGTCTGCATATAGAGGAGTGGGTAAGAGAATTTAACCTTCTGCTGAAATCTGTTAAATTTTGAAGGTACCGGCAGCCTATTTTTAGTAAGACGACGAACACCTTTTTTAACTTAATTCTACGTTGATTCAAAACCTTAAAATTTGTCTCACCACTGTTTTAGCTACCAGTCTACATTGGCTTAGATGGGTTTGACAAAAAATCTAAGTTTTAGTCTCAATATGTGTGTACTGACTGTTAAAATTGTCTTACAAACGAAGTCAAAAACATAGCACTATGCGTAGAACAGTAAAAAATTGTTCTTTACTTTTCAGGGAAAAAAGAAGCAAAAAAATGAGGTGAGGTATTGTTAAAATCTGATTAATAAAAACTGAATTAGTATTTTTGATAGTGGGATTTTTTTTTTTTTTTGATGAAGCAAGTGGGTCATTGGATAAACAGCTGAGTGCACAATCTTTAGATATTTATGGTTTCTAAAAGAATTGGCATTTACCAACAATTCATTTTGGCAACACTGTTCTCGTAGCAACATTTAAGCTTCATTTCATGTATTACAAGGTGTTTGTATATCAAATTACAATTAAAGAGCTGTAAACCAACGAAATAGAAAACAGTTAATAACTTGGTTAAATCGTAGTCTGTAATAACTATTGCTGAAAGCCTTTGACTAGTTTCCTGTAGTTGTGGATCTAGGCTTTATCCAGGAGATTTAGTGTGAGCAAATCAATTGAGACACAGCCTAACCTGCTAACTTGGTTATTGTACTGGTACTAATTTTAAAACAAGCTGTTTGTAATCTGCTAATCCACAACGACCACCACTATAAATTGTTAACTTGTGCAAAAAAAGAATAAGTTGTACTTAGTATTCTAGTAAACGTTAATTAGCGACTATGAGTGCAAAGGATATTTCAACTGGAAAGTCTAGAAAGTCAATTCAGCAGCTGACGGTAAATATTATTGACTGGCTTCTTCGTTAAGTTGATAGAATATGGAAGCATCTCAGCTTCTGTGTATAACTGTCAGTTAATGCCAGTTAGGTTCACGTGACAGTGTTATTTAGTGTAATTCGATCCTTAATGTGGTAGATGTGCAATGCCTCTTAGGGTTGATTAACCCTGTCATTGGTAGATTTTACCGACTTAGAAAATAGTTAGAAACCAAAAATATGTGAAATTCCCCCGAATTTATTGGTAGTGCATTAGCCTACTTTGTTTTCAGAATTTGGTATGGTGGATTTAGGATGGCTAAAAGTCAAAAGATAAGATTAAATTTTTCCAACATTGTTCAGTGGGTTGTAGCCTCGTTCATGGTGTCAATGATCTTGCATTTAAACCTTGCAATTGCTATGCTGTTGTGCTCTTGAAAAAAACCCACTTTATCACAGTTCTCCCTTCTTGGTTGCAATTTTGGTAAAATTGCATTGTGATCGCATCAATACTGGTAACTTTGATGTGGGTCAGAAGTTACGGCATTTTAGCATAAGTTGCAAAAGGTTTATGGATGAACTGAGCAGTGGTGTCGTTTAGCTGATTTGTGCAAACTGATCTGCAAAATTTTCGGGCATGAATTTCCTCCTTGAAAATTTCAATTTTCAAAAAAAGGTCTTTAACATGTTTGTGACATAAATTTTTTGTTTGAACATTTACAGCTCCAAAGAAAAGGTAGTCGCCTTATATTGTGTGAACATTTACCTACTTTTTTGAAATTACCTCTGTTCTTACAACTGTTCAATGTCACCATTGGATTAAGGATAGAAATTTGTGGCAAAGAATTGTATTGCTTATCTTAATCTTTCCCAATAAGTCACCTTATTCCTAGCACAAATATTTTATTATCTTGAAGCAAGTGATACAGCCAGTGAAATTCCACTTTTAGTTTTTCTTTTTTAAGCTGGAAGTTTAAATTTGCTTTTAAACAGGATGAAGAAGCTTTGGAGAAGGAGCCCAGTGGATCTTTTGCATGGAAAGTTTTACCACCTACACAAATCCGATCTTTACAACAATGTGAAACCCCTGATGACCTTCAGCTGTACATAAATTTTGTTTTATTGCTTATACTTCTGTTACCATTTTTAGTGATTATTTTTGTTTAAACTATAAATCATCTTTTTAGATTTTTATTTTATTCACCATTTTTGTAGAAAAATGGGCACTGTCATGGAATTTGAGCAACATGAAGTAGAACTTAAAGAAGCTTGTGTATTGGATTATTATGTAACCGCGTTTCATTGGGCCAAAGAACGAAATTTTGATGAAAGACAGCTGAGTGGATTCATTACATTAGTGTCAAATTTACTGGAAAATATGCGAGGTGATTTTCATGTTTATATAATCTGGGCTGTTTAGTTAATATTCTGTTGCATATTTTACTGAGCGCCTTTACGACTGCATAGATCATTGCAAATGCAACTAATTCCTTGATTTTTGATTTGAAAGCGGGGTTGTGGCAGATATTCTTAATCTAGTCTCGTCACTACATGATGAAAAGTACTAACATAATGCATTGTTTTCCAGAAAAGCGGATGTCCAAATCAGCGAACCTTACTTATTTGAAAGAGTGTTTTTCTGGAGTTGGTGTAGAAAATCCTAATGTTGTGTCTGTGCCTTTGTACTTCTTTAAACTGGAAGATGCAAAGATGATTATGCAATATCTTATAAACACATTGTTTTATCACTATTCTTTATACGAATTTCTCTTCACACAACAACAAGACGAACTTATTGTTGGTTCTGATGTAAGCAACGCTGATTGTACATAAGCTAATATAGCGCATTGTCAGCACTATTTCTATAGAAGTTAATCGATACTCTTTTTTTCCTTTAATGCGAGTTTGCATGAGCACAACAGTAGCAATTTGTCATTTTACAGCTCTTAAATTTTGCGGGACTTATCATTTTACAGTTCCTAAATTGCTTCCCTCCATTTGCGAGACTACTTTATTTTTTTTTAATGATGATTTCTTTATCTAATGATGATTTACTTCATTTGATCACCAATATTGTGTGAAAAAGCTTTGTTCAAACGTGCAAGATTTGCTCATGAATAATGATGGGAATTAATTGACTTATCGAAAGACTGGTTAGATGGTGAAGATGATCATCTGGCAGTCGTAAGGGGCAACTTTTGGTCGCCCTACAATGCCTTGTTGGTAGTCTACTGACTTGTTTGAAATGGATTGCCATTCCTCCATTGCGCAATCTTAATTGAGTTACGGTGTGAACCTGGATGATTGTTTTATGCTGTGCCTCCGTATCAAGGAAGAGGAAGGGTAAACGCAGTCACTAAAAATGAAACGTTTAGCGTGGGTTTTCCCAGTTATCCTTCCTTGGCTAAGCAGTGCCTTTACTGCTTATGTGTTTTAGCATTTGATTGAAACCTGTCCTGAGACAGCTGGCCCATTTCCACCTCCACTAGAGGAAGGCTTGCCGTTGGAAATATATGAAGAGTTCGTCGTGCAACACAACGCCAAAGTGAGTGATTTCGTCACTGCGAGACTGAACAAATAGTCCCTTAACGCTTTAACTACCTGGCATAAAAAAATAACATAACTGTGATGAAGTTGTCATGGCTTTAGGATGTCACTACTCGATTATCCTGATAGGTTGTGTGCTTTATGTTTTGTTCTCCATGCTAGTAGGACAGCGACGGTTGAGCTAAGCATCAAAACATATCTTGAGACTTGCTTTGGTTCTCCTAAGTTTTTACATTCCTCGTTAATTGCGAAGCGGTATCTAAGGTAAATTCACTACTCTGGAGAATCAGCCAAGCAGTAGACATTACGTAAAGTGCCTTTCCCAAGGGCGAAACCTCGCAGTCGTCATGCAATTTAAACGCCCCATCACTCAGTAACTGTTGTTATAAAACAGTGCACCTTCTCTTTTGAACATCTTGCTGGTAGGGTAAATGTATTGTGCCGACATAACCCAACGGTATAATTTATTCTAAGAGTATTGATGCAAGTTCTGTTGGCTAGCTTACAGTGTGATTGGACCACCACGAGGGGCAGACTGCTCGGCTCCACCCCCTATCTGTCACGAAATCGTGCAAATGAATCCCGTTCAGTGCCTTTTTGAAAGGCACAACTAGCCAACCTATTTTCACACTATCCCTTTCGTGCTCAGCGCCAACCAGGAAAACTGAATATTTTTGTAAGAGGTTTTATGGTTTGACCCGGTTGAGGTTTGAACCGGAAACTTACCGAATGCCTTTTGTAGAGAGCAGAGTTGGCTGCTGAAGCTGAGAATCACTCAATGAATGCGGAGTTCACCGATGCTGTGCTGGATGCACTGCAGTCAAGCCAGCACGATGTAATCAAGTCTGTTCCTACACATGAGCTAAGGAAGATTATTGAACGTATTGTAAATGACACTATCATACCAGCGAAAACCGAGATTCACAATAAAATTAAGGAAAAAGAAGCCGCTTACTTAGCAAGAATAAGTCACATTCAAACTAAATAATCAAGTTTTAACATTTCAATTATTATGCAGTTTTAAAGTTTTCAACACTGTGTTGTTAAGAAATAAATGGATTAAAAAATTAATATCGAGTTGCTAGAGGTGAGAAGCCAGAAGCCCGTTCTTTCCTCGAAAACGAGTAAGCACTGGTCCGTAACAGGTAACCTGCACCTCCATCGAAAGTGCACAAAAATTCAGAGCAAAAGGTGATCTTCAAAAAGCGACCTTTACCGTTTTGCCAAGACGCTTGTCGTAACAGCAGGCCAAGAAAAACCCCTGCTGCAGACTTTTTCAAATCGTGAGCCACCTTTCAAAAAAGTCATTTTAGTATTAGGAGCTCTTTCTTAATCTCGAGCCCAGCTTCTCTTCCCCTTAATCCAGCATTGCATAACTAAACTTAGCAGACCTCAACAAACTTCAAAAGCTTAATTTTTGGCTTAATGCCATGAAAAACTTTTTTAAGGTTAAATGCACGGCCGAGCAGAACAGTCTTCATTGCTTTCAATTTCTTGCTTCGAGTTTACCTGGTAACTCGCACAGATCGAGCATTATTACATATATTTCAGCGTTTAGCAACAGCATAGATCAGGGCTACTCAACTAGTTTTAATGAAGGTCCAGTCGGAGAAGTTCAGTATCTGCCGAGGTCCAGCCCAGTAGAATTGTTCATTTGCAGAAAAATAGTTGGATTTTCGGCAGCGAAACAGATGGCGACCTTCGGATTTCCAAAAAAAAAAGGTTATTACCTGTTTGGCTGCCGAAAATCCAACTATTTTGCTGCAAGTCATCAATTCTATCTAAAAAAAAGGTCTCGAACTGAATTTGAGCGTCCCGTTTTTGATCAACTGTTACCCATCCTGAAGCTCGAGGTCCGGCTGTAACACCTCAAAGATCCGGATTCGGACCGCGGTCCGCCAGTTGAGTAGCCCTGGCATAGATGTTTAAGTACCACAATACATTTAAAGAAAAAAAATATATCACACTTACTAAACATGAAATGAGATTTAAAATGTAAAACGATTGACGTTTTAAAATGTGTCTGGTATTTTTGTTTTGTCAACATGTAGCGATTGAAATGTACGTCATCTGCAACAATATCTGGCACCCGATGTTGATGCTTTAACCCATTGATAGAGATGTAATAATTTAAAAAGTTGACTTCAATATGTCGGCTACCGGGTCGAATGACATTGGACATCGATTACGATGGCAACAATCGTGCGGTCAAATCTCACAAGAGCTATACTGCACTCTTACTAAAGACGCTTCACATCAATATAGGTTGTTATCAATTCCAAAGCGTGTCGCAATCAACGATTTTCCACTGCAATCAGCATTCGTTGACTTAAACTTTGTTTGACACGTTTAAAACATTCTCATTTTTTTCGCGGCGTTCGCAAGTAAATTGAAATTATCAAGTAGTTTACTCTAAGTAAATTAATTAAAACCAGAAATCATCAAAAGCCTTAAATTGCTAAGAAATAGATAAGTGTTTGGAGTCCACCTTTTGATTATTTAAAAAGAAGAGAAGCACACTTGAAGTCTTCGCAGCGCGATCAAAAGCAAGAGTAAAAAACAAGATTGGACTTGCTAACTGAGTGCTTTATTGGCACTAGAAATTTGGATTAGACTCAAAGCACAAGTATTTACCAATAGGCTAGCTGTAATACCAACTAGCATGGGCGTCCGCTGGGGAGGGGCAAACGGAGCTCCTGCCCCCCCCCCCCCCTGGCATTGTGGCTGCAACACAATTGAACTAAATATTGAGTAAAATTTCGAATAGTGCAACCCTGAAATGTTTTAGCGGTTGCCCCTGCCCATTCTTTTGTTCACGCCTGTTTAAACGAGGTGCACTTCTAACATCAACAGGGCCACTCCACAAGAAACTGGTCGCAAAGGGTCTCACAAAACCGAGCAAAAATCATAAAAGCCTTTTTTATTGCAGAACCAGCGACTAATCGCACTCATTTATCGTTGCAGCCGAGTGTTAATGCCTGCTAATTGATATTAGAGAACGCAAAGTGATCTTGAAACTTGTCACCTAAAGTCATATTTCAAAAAAGCATCGTTAGGAGTGAACAAAAGAACTCTGTACTTGAAGAAAGTAGCCAACTCTTTCCTCACTTCTCAAGTTCTATCACTTTTTACACCAATATCGGCTCACCCCATCGAAATTAATAAGCATACTACCGATAGCGGAAATTAAAATCCTTTCCAGCTTTCGTTCACTTGACAAGGATCAATAGAAAATTATCAAAATCATACATCGCTTTCGGCTACATCGCTTTCGGCTACATCCCTGAGACTTTATTTGAGCCAATCCTTTAACATGGTCATTTTTAAATATAGCCACATCCTAACAAACAACCACATCTTTTGAACCAAATTCTTGTTAAAAAATTACTAGCTCGTGCAATATAACTAAAACAATATATGAATTCTACAGTTGAAACACTGCACCTATATCCAACACAAAAAAAAACTATTTCAAGTTCACAGTTTCAAGGTTAAAGTTCTGAAACTTTCAACACAGTAAGTTATGGAAAAGCACATGATTGCAAAAGGTAGCATCACTTGGACTAAGCAAAAAAGCTATTTAATGAGTGGCCTAAAAATTGCGTGCTGGTACGTACATAGACATCTAATCAATAGGTCTATTTTTATTATCAAAAGTCTACTTGCTTTGCACTACTAGTGAACCAATAAAAGTGACCCGCAATGTTCGGCAAAAATCATGTTCTGTATGGCTGTTTAACGTTCAACGATTGTTTTGCTTCAAAAATCGCCGGTGGGGAGAACGTTTATGAATATACAGAGCAATAGGCTGGGACTTTTGACTTGATGATCGAAAGGATTTCTTTGCCTCCATTCACTTCAAGCTTTTGCAACACTGCAGTAATCTCATCTCGAACTCTTCTGTCAGAAGACATTCGTTTAGAAAGGCAAGTCATAAGCATCTGCAACAAATCGCATTGTGGATTTTACAATGACAACATTGAGTTAAACTGGCCGGAAGTGCGCGAGTTAGAGTCCCACAAAATAGTGCATGTCCACGATGCCCGCAATGTCCTGCGATGTCAGCGGATCCTCTAATAACTTTCTCCTCTAAGACCAGTACCACTGCCATCACTCTGACCCTTTTTCTTCGGACTTCTACAACCTTCTTGCATAGTTCTTTTTTCACTAACATTCCAACATCTATTACATCATTATTTCCAGACCATTACTGCTAATATTTCCTACCCTTGACACCAACAAATTGAGCTCGTAGCCCTCTCCTTTTTTCCTCCTGTAGACAGCACATATCCACGTTTTTCTTTCTCAACTGCTCACACACTTTCGTACCTTTCAACAAAACCTTCTAACTTCCAAATCTTACTTCGTGTTTCTGCAACCCAGAGATTCTGTGCACCCCCTGACCATTTAAGAGCTGCCACGGACTGGGGGCCAATTTTGTTCATGAAGTAACGTATTTTCTGCTTTAATATCCCAAATTGCAGGACCGTAATTTTGGAACTGATTTTTTGAGGTCGGCTTATTGGCCGATGATCAGCTTTGGACCAGAAAATACCGAAGGCCAAAATCATACCCTTGATCTCACAGTTACGGCAGAGTTAATTCAGTGAAATATTTAATGAAAGTCTTTCATGTGCTTTAAATAACAAATGATATTTATTCACTAGTAGCTGTTAACATGCATGTCGACGCTGAAAGGAGACTAAGAAATCGTTTTGAAGAAACTTGTCCCTTCTTTAAAATGGCCTGTTGTTGTTGTTGGTTTACCCCGCTTCTTCCTTGGGATGGAGGTATGGCGCGAACAGCAATCCAGGTTCACGCCATCAACCTAATTGAATTAGGCCAGGGGAAAAGTAACAGCCCATTTCGAACCAGTCGTGGATGCAAACTGCCGACTGGTAGCCCCACTACCAACAAGGCGGACTGCCATTGGTGGGTACCCAAAAGTCGCCTCTTATGACATGCTGGGTGAGCAGCTTCACTATTCTAACCCGGTGAAGCACGGGTGGAAAAATGGCCTCGGCTTATTAGGCAGTAATAACCAAAAACACTCATTTTCAGAGCTAAAAATTGGCCTCGACTTATTCCGCGATTCAGCTTATTAACCGAAAAATACAGTAAGTTTTTTTGAGCATTTTTTCTTTTATGAAGAGCATGCTCTGGCTTACTTCCAACCTTCGTTTTTAGACATGACGAGTCCCCATCCTTAGTTTAAAACATAGGCTGGTGCCCAAAAGTTGCCTCTTACAACACGTGGGGTGAACAGTCTCACTTCTCGGCCCTAGTGAAGCACGGGCCCGTCCCAAAAGATCACTGGTGTCGCAGTTAAATGAGTCAAATTTCTAACCAATTTTTATCGCAAGTACGCAAAGGTTTACCTTATTGCATTTATGTAGTATCATTGAGTGCCTCCATTATAGGGCACAACAAAAGTCTAAACTCAAATGATTTTAATTGAATACGGATAGTAATGCCTAGCAAGGCTGTAATTGCTATCTGACAAGTTAATGGAGATAAAGCTTCTGTGGAATAGCAATCGGGTGCCGGCAAAGCTCAATTCTTTACGAAGTATACTTTCCAGATTTTGGTAAGAAGAACTAAACAGTGCGAGCACTACTGGAATTTAAACTACTTTGACGTTTATAAAATATGTGATGACCAGACAACTAAGTCAACTCCTGTTTTGGTGCCATTCCACGGGCAAATCATCCAGAGGTGGTCCATAATAAAAAGCAAAAACAGTATGACAGAAATCTTGAAAAGGCACCAAAATTAAAAAACTTACCTTCAAAATGTAGTTCAATTCACTTCGAACGCAATTACTCAAGTGTTCCAATGCAGTCAAGCCTCGTGCAAAAGCTCCCGCATCTTGAGAGCTTAAAGCAGCTCGTAATGACGGAGCTAGCTTTGCTAACAAAGGCGATGCTTTTGAATGAGCGTCTGGAACCGTCAAAAGATCCTTAAATCCTTCAATTGAAACAAATGTGTATGGATGCCTTGTTTCTTTTAAACCCTGTGAAACGAATGGAATGCTCAAAGTTTCTTTTCTGCAAGACACTTTTGAATTACAATCATCAATAGAGCTATCTTTCACAATGAGCAAGAGTTAAACCATACAACAAACATACTATATTTTTTTGATCTTACTAGTGGAAGCATTGAGGAAGATTAAAAAAACATACGAAAAATTTAACATAAAGTTATTACAAAATCACCGAGCGAGTCTGCAACCAAACTGTTTCATGCATAATCACAACGAGAGGTTAATCTACCACGTATGTTTATATTTTGGTTTATGCACAGTTGGTAAGTAGTTTGAATCACTTTTCACGGAGCAGTACGAAAGACTAAAAATAATTCTGGTAGGACTCTATCGAAATTGCAAACAGCTGGGTGTTTGCAGTTTCAATCTGAAAGGACAAATTAACAGCCTAAAACCTTGGTATTCCACAGGTCCAACGGTAGATAATACAACCAGAAATCAGGGGGCTATGAATTACCAGAATTATTATTGACCTTCAACACCACTTCATGATTAGTTTAAGTGAAACAAATTACGAACGTATAGCAGACAAATGGTTTACATACAACTGAGTGATGACAAGTATGGAACCCACAACTCAATCATAACCATTCACAACTTCATTACTTGACAGTTTTCATATTAAGAAAGCATTCAACAAAACATTGATAGTCTACTTCACAATGGCCGTAACAAAATTTTGGCCAGGAGTTACAGTCAACTTTTGGAACACTTGAAGTTGGGAGTAAAATTGCTATTCTGTGTTTATAAAACATACAGCAAGCATAGAAGAACATTGTATTTATGCATGTATAAGTCACATAATTTTGTACCATTTTTTGAGCCAAAATTAGGGGATACGACTTATACATGGGAGTGCAACTTATACTCGAGGTTTAAGTAATGACATGGCAAGAGCACTTGGGATGATAACCCACAGGAAATGGTTAGAAAGAGTTTTCTAAAAACTGGCATTTCTAACAATTTGGATGGGAGCAACAATGATTACTAGTAAAATAAATGTGAAGAAAAGGATGTTGATGAAAACATACTACCATTGTGGTCACTGATGAAAATGTGCCACAAGAACAGTGGGAAGAACTGTTTGATAACAATGAAGATGAGGTAGAAAACGATTTTGAAGGTTTTTTGATGCTATCTAGTGGTGGTTGAAAATAAAAACAAAAAATAATTTTTATATACTGTTTTTGAGTCAAAACTAGGGGTGCAGCTTATACATGAATAAATACGGTACTGTTTTTGCAGTTACCAGTAATGCTGATTAATCACATTTCTATGTCAAACTGTTGAGAAGTTACACCAAGTAAGGGAAAAAGCAACTTTTTCCAATCACTCAACAATAAAGTCATCGTTAGATTTGCACATGCAATTATTTGATGATTGTTGCAATAAAATGGCTCTCCAACTCATTCTACTACATTGTGGATTTACTTTCCTAGTGCCAACAAAACCATTTAGAAACACTCTGGTTCTTTGGTTTGTGTTACATTCAAGTCATGCATTAAAAGCCAACAATATACAAATGCTGCATGTCATACCTCAGCTAGTGTGACTAATACTGGATCAAATGGCACATCTTCTTTTGGCATATCCCACTGCAGTTTGTGTTTGACAGAACCATGAACAAGCCGGCAAGGTATTCCACCTCTGGCATACACAGCTTCAAATGCAGTTTGAGATGATCTCTTTGCAAACTAGATAAAAAGTCAAATGAAGGGCATACCTAGATCAAAGTTTCACTTATTTAAAACCTAGCTACCTGTACAATTGAAATACACAGAGCAATTAGCATGACTAGATTTCAACAAAGATCGAAGATATCAAACATATAAACCAAGTTTTAAAATATTAAATGCCATTTTCAAAATCCAGGTACAAAGTATAACAACATATAATTGAGACAAAAAACTCACAGGGTCAATAGTTTTTGGATTGAGCTTATCTGATGGAAGAGGTATTCTTTTAGCATCAATTCCTCTTTGATATTTTGATCTTGTGTCTTTAGACATGTTGGAAAAACAAATGACCAATACATACATACACCTATAAATAAAGCATTTTACACTTTTTCAACTAAAAAAACTGTACAAATTGCTTGCTCTAAAATCAGTTGTAATAATAACTTCAAAGTAATCCCCACAACACCATTTATAAAAATATCAGCAGCACAGTAAACAAGAAGATATATACCGGCACATCAAATTCCACAACCATTTCTACAATACATTCTACAGTCATGCATTTGACAAATGTCAGAAAACAGAAAGATTTTCAGGCTCTTTTCTTAACATGTTCGCATAGCAGCAATACCATTGAATAAAGCATCTTTAAAAGTCATTTTGTACAGACTTTGAGCCTTTGAGGTACACCTGAACAAAATTGAAAATGCATGTCAAGTTTAACAAAACTTGTACAATAGAGACAAACTGGCACATCATTCCTCTATTCATGAAAAAAAAGACGACAATATAAAGATAACTAAACTGTTGTTACATTTATAATTGAATTTTCTATCCAATGCATCAAATAGCATTGATAGCAATACCACCGATTAATGCTCAGTATGCAAATGAGCTAATACAGATGAGAACACATTCAACCAATCTAAAAAGACATGAGCCAAGAGTTTGGGAGTCTGCAAAACAGCTGACGTTTTGAGTCTGTAGTCACCCATCCATACCATTTTGGTTGACGCAAATTATAGTTTCATGCCTAAACATAAACTTGAAAGCTATCAATGACTTTGCTCAGCCATGTTGCATGCAACATAATGCCTGGAGTGCACAACTGCATACTTCTGACAACTTTGATGCTCAGTTCATTGTACCACTCCACATTATCAATCAAAAAATATTCATTATGTGACAGATACAGGGAGAAACTTGATGACAATAGACACTTTATTTTCGGTGATTACTTAATGCCATTTTTTTCTGTTGATAAATAAATTTAACACAAATTGATAACTGTTGTCCCATTACTAATTTTTTTACACACACAAGAAATTAAGCAAAAACAAAAAATTCAATTGAGCTCACACTCATCACATAAAAATATCTTTAAAAAATATAGAGCATCTAAAAGATTTTGCCAATGAAAAATTTTCACTAAACCAAGACTGCTGATTTTACATCCATACAGACAAATTTATGACTTATATCTAAACTACAGAATAATTAAACCATAGAAAGAATTCATTTTTCTTAAAAATCCTTTAACAGTTTATGTTACAGCTCAAATATAATACATAAAATCACCATAATTTAATGAAAATGCATTTCCTAAATCCAGCAAAAGCTTTATATTTTGATGCTCTAAAGTAGACCTGCACAACTCAAAGCATTATATGGGCCATATTTACCAAACAGCTTGTCTGCAGGCCACATGCCAACTCTGCTACTAATGAATTATGGTAACGATATCTGAAGAGACACAATTCATGGCATATTTAAAGCAATCACAATCACATTTTAAGCACTAGTGGCTTATTTGTCCATTTTGGTCTAAAAATAAACATGCAGACTTGTTTTTTATGGAAATCAACCAGTGAACTGTTTTGAAAAACAAATTTTTAAATATTGCTATAACATTTTTTGAAATTTCTTGCAGGCCATATCAAAAGCTTAAGCAGGCTGCATGCAACCCACAGGCCATATCTTGTGCAGGCCTACTGTACAATATTTAACGTAAAAACAACTAAAATATACTTTCATGTAAATTCAACAATATGTGTGTATGGACCATTTGTGTTAACTTTGACTACCTGCAAACTACCATACGTTCCACATTTAACAACAGCTTTGTCATCATTATTGGTGCGTTGGCTTAAAACAACTTTGCAGCCTTTCACAAAATTTTCGTATAAGTTTAAACCATCTGATTTATCAATATTACTGTGATATTGCATGCGTTTTCCCTTCAGTTTTCCTCCTAAAGTAGCCTGAGGAATTATCAATATAGATCCTGGCAAATCTATAATCGAAACAAGTTGTCCATCGTCGTTTCTGCTCAATTTCACAGTTGTCACAGTGTTAACCATTTTATCAACTGTGTCTTGAGTAGCATTTTTTAAAAAGCAAACATACGCAACAATACCTCCGTCTATTTTTTCAAGTTCAGCCGAATCAGGTTGCACTTTTACGCTAGCTTGTATGCATTGCTGTATAATAACTTTGGCCGCACACTTTTCGTCCATCAATTACTAGCGGTACGATGCAAACTTTAGTAGTTAATAAGACCTTCTCAGTTGCTCTCGATTTGGTTGAGATGGAATGGCGATTTCAGTAATCTCTCTCTTCATAGTAGGAACTTCAAGTGTTTAAATGTGTCAGTCGAATCTAACTGAACAGTGATGCAAGTGCGAATGTGATACGTAACGTCACCTAAGTGGCGTTGTAAGGAGAAATGCAAATAGCTTTCTTTTGCGTCCACATATTGCGGCGATCTCGCTAACCGAACTCCGTTCTGAAGATCATCAGTCTCCGTCGCGCTGGCGAATACGTGTCGCAACGAGACCAAAATCAAGGGAGCGCCGCATCAGCGCATGAACCTGTAAAATTTATTGAACAAGATTTGCTTTTGCTAATTGCGTGAAGTTGGATTTAAAATGCCTTTTTGATTAATCTTGCTTTAATCATGGTACAATAAACACGTCCTTTTTATTTGAGTCACATTTGATTTTACGAATTAACTTTATTGTAAAGAACATGTCCCGGTACGCCGCAGTATAAACATTCTCCTGCTCCTAAATCCTACGCAAAACCGGTAACTTGGCAGTTTTCTCTTGCTCTCATAATTTGCAAACTTGCAGTTGTGGGATGCTGCAATCTGCATTTACCTGGAAGTGCTTGCTCTAGCCAACTGTTTGTTGTAATTACCACAAATGGTTGGAATCTTGTTTTTCAATCAAAGAGTATTTAATAAATTGATGCTGATAGTACTAGCAAGATTTTTTGAAGTAGTAGGAATATTTCTAAGTATAGACCTAAGTACCAGTAGGCCTACTTGGTTTAGTTCCCAGCACGCACCTTGTCAGCCCATGAACTGTAGTGCTGTTATAGCTTATTGTAAAAACTTGTAGCTTGTTAGGTCTTTTAATGAAAAATTTTTAGGTCTGTGAATAATCACTTTTAAAAAAGTAAAGCCTTTGTAGTTTTAAATTGTAGAAGAGATGGCCAGTGGTGGATTTAATTGGGATAATCATAAAAGCACTTTAAATAAAGTAAGTAATCATATTATATCTTTAAAAGCGTTATAATGAGCAGTGAACTCAAGAGGAAAGGTGAGTATTGAAAAAGGAAAAAAATCTTTGCAGACAGAGATAATGGTCACCCACATGCATGTGTTGTGATGGTCAGCCATGGTTTTTTATGTGGTGGTTATTTTTTGTACAATGTTAAAAAGTGATAAAACAGTAAAATGCAGAAAGTTCTGGGTTGGATGAGCAATGATTTATATAAATCAATATTTTTAAGGAGACCAAGCCAAATTGCAAAAAAGTAAGACCTTTGCGATTGGTCAATTTTAATGGCATATTAAACATGGACAAAAGTGCATTTTAGATGTATAAATTATTAAGCTCAAATGTTAAGGTGTGTAAATTGTAGCACACATTATTATACCCAATGTACAACAATAGTACTTTGATACTTGTGTTATGGTTAGGGTTACATTAGGATTGAGTTCAGCTTAATAGTTTTGGCACCTAAAATGCACTTTTACCTAAACATGTAAGTTATGGTCGTTTTTGATTTGGCAATTTTAATGATGAATTAGAAAAAATTTGCCCCCCCCAGTGTACACTATCAAATACATTTACAAACCAGTCTCCCTTCTAGTGTACATTGCCTTTCCTTAAGTGCCCTGCCAGCCAAGCTTCCAACACATAACCATTGAATTTTTAGGCAGCTGCACTATCCACATGCCACAGTCTCACTGCCAGAATTGTAACAATTATGGCTATTTAAATACACATGAGTGGTGATGGTAAAACAGCCTCCTAGAGTAAATGCCATCAATAGCAAAATAGTTGCATCCAAAGAGTAATTAGGTGGCTTTGTTGCTAATCTTAAGCTTTGCATGCTATACTATAGTCTTGTATACAGCAGAATTCAATATGGAATTACTGCGTGGGTAACAGCAAATAAAACTTCACAAGAAATAATTCGAGTAAGGCTTAATAAAATTTTGAGAATAATATTGTTTTGTAATTTATATATGCCAACTTCACAAATGTATAAAGAACTTCAAAAGTTAAAAGTAGAAGACATATATCAACTTGAGTTAGCTAAATTTATGTATCAACTCCATCATAATCAATTGCCTAAAAACTTTTATCATTCTTTTCGTAGGTTAAATACTATTCATCAACATGAAACAAGATTAATTAATTCGACTGCTTACTACTGCCCCCAAATAAATAAATTATTTAGCCAAAAACTATTTTCTCACAGAGGTTCAAAGCTGTGGGGTAACCTCAAATCAGAATTAAAGAGCATGCACTGGGTTTCTTTTAAAAAAGCATATAAACTAAAGTTATTAAATGAATATTAACTCTTGCAAAAGCTTTTGATTGTGTAAAAAACATTTATTGTTATTGTTTGTTCCGTTTCCTTTTTATATATTTTTTTTTATCATTGATAAAAACTTGAACTCAACTCTTTTGTACATAATGTACTCAAATTATAACAGTGTCATTTAATAGATTTCGCTTATATCTCAATCTGCTGAGATCAGGGAGCATCTTGACTCTATAACAGAAAGGTTCCTCGATGCTCCCTGGCTTTTGCTACTAATGATTTTTTTTGTGTATTATTAATCTGATTATTGTGTCGGTGCGCAAAGCAAAATCAAATAAATTCTCTCTCTCTTTATCAATCTTAATCCTAACCCCGTCAAACGTTTCCAATGTATTAAAAGTAATCTAAAATTTTTGGAAATTTTCTTGCTTTAGTTTCCTCCAGCAAATGTTTGGCAATCATACCTTTTTTGTCAGTGTGCTGATGAGTATTCTATTAATATTTCATTCTTCTATTCTGCAGATCTTTTTTCGTGATGAAGACTTTATCAAAAAAGGAACAAAGCAATATGAAGACTTTTGGTTATTTTTTAAAAAGTTCCAAACTTATCAAAATCGTCAAAAGCAAAAAGAAGATTTAAATTATAGAAATGATTATGCTAAGCAAAGACAGGAAAGAGATTCTTCTGTTTTTGACTTGCCACAATCTTATCATCCAAGGTAGTAGGCTATGGTTACAAAATGCTAGAAGTGGAATATTTCATACATTTTTATTTTCAAGTTTTGGAAAATGCAGTTATAAGTAAAACAAGATCTGGTTTGGGGTTACTAGTACAGTCACCTCACTGCATTTCTTCCACAAATGCTGCCACTCAACTTGGGAAAATTTCTTCTAATTACTTTTTGCAAGAGCACATCAATGCAGTGAACCCAGTCAGGCTTTGCACTCAAAAACTTTCAGTTGGGAAACTAAGAATGGGAGGAAAATGTCAAGGTTGTAACTCTTCAGCTTTAGATTTTAGTACCATCTTTTATTCCAGCATGATGAAATGATGGTGAAGCATCTGCTTTGCTGTGGTAAACTTGAAGTTCAACTGAGACCAAAGAGTTAACAGATTTGGTTTTCACGACTTTTTTGCCTGCCCTTGACATTAACAAAAAAGTGTAAGGAAATTAGCGTGGTATGCTATTAGTCTCAACTTTCACATCGCCTTTTTTACATGTAGCAATGGACCTGCAAAACTTCTATGCAATGTATTATGACTTCACAGTGATTATTACACTTCTCTTAATCTTGATGTAAACTTTTTTGATCAATCCCTTAAAGCATTATTTTTTTTGATCATTTTGCAGTTTTTACTATTGTTTACTTAATAAACAAATTTAGTTGCAGAATGGATATAATTTTCCAAAATATATAGTGCTTTAACCCTTTCCACTCTTTTGTTGAGGTGGACTCGACATTTGTGATTTTCCGTTGCACTCTTTTGTCGAGTCACACTCGACATAAGAATTAAATGCTGTTTAAAGAACTCTTTTGGCAAACTATGCTCGACAAATCTCTCCCTGATGTTTCTGCTTCATTGGCCCCTTCTGCCCATGTGCGCAAGTGATTTCGTCTCCTCCCTTTAACTCTTTCGCTCCCGCAATCATCGATTGATGATCTCGTGTTTTCAGTGTTTACCTCAAATTTTTTTAAATTGAGTTACAAAATTAGTTTACTAAAAAATCGATTTGTGACTTTATTTTTCATCCGATTTTCATAAAATTTTCAAAAGATTACGCTTATTTACTCACGCATTGGAAGATGTATAATTTGTGCCCTAATTCTTGAACTTTTTTAAATTTCCAAATTTTTTAGGGGTCTCAAAACCCCTCCAAACAAATTTGAATGGTAAGTAGATAAAAGTAAATTTAGTGCGTAAAAAATATGATATGTTGCTAAATATTGGTCTCATTTTGAAATAAGTGGTATATGATATTTACTGATCAAAAATGAGTACTGTACATCATGTCAGTTCAAAACCCCCACAAATTTTTTGACTTACCTTCACTAAATCATAATTTTTACAAAAACTACACCCTATAAAAAGATAAAATAAATTGCAAATGTTTCACCACTAAAGTCGTTATTTTGTATCAAATTTCCAAGGAGACAAGAAGCGAAATACAAGTTTTAAAGCTAGCAGAAGTTTGGCTTCTCTAAATCAAAGTTTGCTGTATCCCCCTTGTTTCTCAAGAAATGGGAAGGGTGTAAACAAGCGGCTGTTTCATTGTCAGTGACAGCATATTCTATTTAAACTTGATATTTTCTGAATCTTGAAGAAATTCCCTGTTTAAAAATACATAATGTTACATGGTTTAGGCAAACCTGTAGCAGATAATTACTGATCATATTTTAGGTACTGAATTTAACTTCCAAAATTTGGTACCGGTCAAAAAAAATAAGAGTTGGAGAGCGCAATGGTCAGATTTTAATAGAGTGGAAAGGGTTAAGGAGTTAACAGAACTGTTTGCTTTAAATAAATATAGTGGTACTTAATTTGGGCGAACATATATGGGATAATGCAAAAGCAATTTGTAAACGACAAATATATTCGGGTTAATTCTTTAGGAGGTTAAGACGATGATTAAATCAAAACTATTGAAGTTGATCTGTTTATGGAGACGTAATTCAACGATGTGGATTGCACTTAAATATCTTCAGTAAGTGAAGTAGATATTTGTTTTTAGATACAGAATTAATGTTTCTATTAAGACCAAGGATATTGATGAAAAGATTAAATCTTTGAAGAAGCATCAAAATAAAAAGAGCAAGAAAAGGTGTGTATTTTTTAATGCGTTCTTGTAATCATTAAGTTTTGATTTGAATTCATTTAACTCTGTGCTAGGCTGCCCAATATTTTAACACATGAATTCGACAAGTATTAATTTTAACCCAGATAGTATTTATTTTTCAATGAAAATGCTGTTTGTTGGTGGAATTCTTGTGGTTTTGAAACAACATTGCCATGAAGCAAGGCAGGTTGGCAGTGGTTTTTTGGATGGAGTGATGAGGAGGAAGAGAAGTAGAGATACTGAGCCAACAGAAGGTAATCCCTAAAAAAATCATTGCTAGGTACTTAGAAAGTGCAATTCTTCAAAAAAATTCACTTATTAAACTTATTACACACATGAAATAAACATTTAGTGCCTATTTCTCACCCAACTGCATAGCATTGTAGATGTTTTAGATTTTTGTGTTTTTTTAGGAGAAAAGAAGGTTATGACAGTGATTTTGATACAGACGATGATGAGCTTACTGAAGAAAAACTACTTGATTTTCGATCTGCCATTTTGCATTATATTGATTTTTGTCAAAAGCAAGATTTTGCTAAGCTAAAGAAATTGAAAAAAGAGCAGGCAAACTTGCCAATTGCTCAGTTTAAAAAGGCTATAGTTGAAGCAGTTCAACAAAATCGTGTAAGTTTAGTATTTTTGTTTATGTAAAATTTGTTACATAAGTCCTTCCTTTTACTTTTGGTCTTGGCCATTTATTACCATTATTTATGCTACAACTTCTGTTCATATGCACTTCAAAGCTGCTTGTAGTCCTGGCGTAGGGCAATTTTTTCTAACACAAGCACTGCAACGAAGCTGCTCAATGGCAGTTTGTCTTGTTAGCGATATGATATTGATACCAGGCTGTATGCTATTGATAACAAGTTTGAAATTGACTGCCGCTTTTTCCTAGCTTAATCCTGATTAGGTTTGTGGTGTGGACTGGAATAATAGCCATTTTGTGTTGTGCCTCCATCTTAGGGAAGAAAAAGGGTAAACAATGTAGCAAGCTTGCAAAGCACTTTTTGAATGACACAATGCTGCGGAACCGCATGGGCAATGAAGTGGTGATCTTTTGATTGCATTACTTGTCAGCAGTGTACGATAATTGCTGACTAAATACCAAAAAAAGGTTTTTCCAGGTAGTTATTGTAGCTGGAGATACTGGATGTGGAAAATCTACTCAAGTGCCGCAATATTTAATTGAAGCTGGTTTCACACATGTTGCATGCACTCAACCACGACGAATTGCTGCTATATCCCTTTCAAAACGGGTTGCGTATGAAACTCTTAATCAGTATGGTTCAGAGGTAGCTTACCAAATCAGGTATATAGCAAGTTTTAGCTGAATATGTAGCTAATTGCTGGTTTAATACTGACAGATTTTATTTTTTCGCCTTTAAACTGACATGACGCTATTAACAAACGTATCACATACAATAAACAACAACAGCTGTCTAGTGATAGACGAATGAAGGCCAGAAAGGATTGAAGAACGAATATTTCTTGCAAGACTGATTTCCACGTCCTCGCTTTAGCGTTATAGTGTGCTATTTTTGTTTTGTTGTATATACGCTGAGCACAGCTCGTGATTTTGTCAAAATAAATGAAACTAAAACATATTTTATATGATAAAAATGCCTTCAGTAGCAGTTGTGGAAAAAATTAACTTCGCGGTTATGTGTAGAACAACTGTGTTTACATTTATTCGAAGTTGTCAAATGCATTTCTAAATAATAGGATGTTTACAGCTATTGTTTCATTGTAAAGATGGATTGATTATAATTTCCCATATTAAACGCATGCAGATTTGAAGGCACGAAAACCAAAGCCACACGGATATTGTTCCTCACGGAAGGTTTACTTCTGCGCCAAATGCAACAAGACCCAACTCTTTCTCAGTACAATGTCATCATTCTTGATGAAGTAAGTACGTAGATTTTAATTTTTTACATATATTTTTGGATATGCTGCCGTTTGTTGTTACAATCCTCAAGGTTGTATTTATTGGGGAATTCACCTAAAATGCGTAGAGTTTTTACTGTTTCCGACATTTTCCTTTTGATACTTACCATTCACTTACGTGAGTTTAAAAGCTTTCTCCTCAAATCCATTTCTAAACATTCGTCAGGAAGGGCCTCCGGAATTTAAAGTGCTACGTTGCTCCAGTACAAAGTCTGGTTCGAAAGCGAGTGTGTAGTGGTAGATATACATTGAATCAGCACGTCTGAGCCTGCGGAACGCGGGAAAGATGACGTAAAACCGACTTTCTTTTCTTTCTTGGTTTGCGTTCTGCTGCGGCATCCTTACACAACCCTACTTTCATTTTGTGAAACAGTAAAAACAGCCCACTTTCCAATAATTATCCGGCCTCATTTGAATAATATAGAAAATCATTTCTTGCGTATTTTCGTACTTGATTTGTGTAAACAAAGAGTAATTTTTGTCACTTCAGGTTCACGAAAGACATTTGCAATCCGACTTTCTATTGGGTTTATTAAGAAATCTCATTCAATCGAAAAGTGAAGAAAAATCTGATTTACGTTTAGTTCTCATGTCTGCTACCATTAATCTCGAATTGTTTTCAAAATACTTCGAAGGGGCTCCTGTCGTCCAAGTTCCAGGACGTTTATATCCTATCCAAGTCCAATACCTACCCGTTCCACTTGTAAGTACAAAAACTCTTCTCCAGCCAGACAGATATTTTTTACAAAGCGCTTGAGCGACGCGGCAACTGCTATATAGCGATTACTAAAAAAGCGAGACAAAAAGCTATGCTTAGTAAATCACGGTACTAGATTGAAAGTCTTTGAGGCAGCAACATGTCCTGACACTACACCGATTGTTCTGGATGATGTTGCTTTGGCATTCCAAAAAAAAACGCAGTTTTAATATTTGTTTTTGGAGAGATTTTTCGCCCATAAATAAGTGTGTTTTCTGAAACTAAAATTAAGAAACAGCTCGAGGATTATTAATTTTAGTGTATGGAGCCCTTGGCAAGATCAAGCAAGCTATCTTTGGTCAGCGTTTCTTAATAGCGTAAATGCTGACGCGTTCATTAAGTTTTATTTCAGAGGAGATGCGTAGTTGTAGAAGCTGAGTGTTTTTTCCTTGCAAGCAATACGAAAAGAGTTTTCGTTCATCCCTCCTTTTAACACCGAGGCCTGGTACGAAACGGATATCCAGGTTCACACCGCAAACTCGATTGAGACCAGGCTAAGAGGATGCAGGAATTCATTTAAATCACTCATGAACAGAAAATCCAAACGGGTAGTTCAATTAGTGAGGTGGCAGATTGCTGTTGGTGGGTATTCAGTTCCCCTTGCTATAGCCAGTTGTCGTCTCGACATGTTGATGAGCAGCTTCACTATTCCAATCCCTTGAAGCTTCTTCGTTCTATCAACTGGCGCCGTGGTGTAGCGGTTAGAGCGTACGCTTCGCAGTTGGTAGACCTGGGTTCGATTTCTTTGTCGAGCCATACCGCAAGACTTTCAAAAGTGCATTCACAGCCATAGGCGTAGAGTTTGTGATTTTACCGGGCATGCGCAAACTTTATGACGCCAAAATTAAAACAGTATCTTTTGATTACCTATGACAGGGCCCGTGTCAAACATACGGCCCGCGGGCCAAATGTGGCCCGTGTAAGGATTTCGTGCCACAGTGCGAATGCCTGGCCTCCGAAGTTGATCTGCGAAAGTTACGTGAAGTAATGGCCGACAATTTCCAGAAGTTGCGGCTGGCATGACGGGTTTCGTTGAGAGAGGTGGTGACCTTTTTTTTTGGAGATCACCATTTCGGACTGCATTCAATAACTTTTGGAGATCGTTTGATCAAAGTTTGGGGACCACAGATATACAGTCTTGCCTGCTTGTGTTGTTTTTCAACTGACTCTGGCCTGCATGTGTTGAGTGTAGTCAAATGTGGCAGCCGTCGAGGTGGCCCAGTCTGACTAAAGACACGCAAACAAAGCAAGAGCTTATACGAATGAATGAATGAATCGTTGGAAAAATCAATGCTTTTAATCCAGGAAGAACAAAGCAGTAAAACGAGTCGCATTGACCCTCGTCCTTATGTTCGTATCTTGCAAAGAATTGACAAGAAATATCCGAGCAACGAACGAGGAGATTTACTTGTGTTTTTACCAGGAATGCAAGTAAGACCAGCTATTTAGTCTGGTTGTATCTGAAGTGCAATAGAAATCCTGTGAAATTGCAGTTTAATAGTGTGTGCTAGAGTAAAGCGTGGTTTCCACGTACATTAGACCTTCTTAATTTGTTGAAGTCACACTCCATGTAAGTCGCCATTTTTGGCAAAGTAGAAGAAAACACTCACGGTTAGGTTTGCGCACTTTGCTGGTAGATTCCGGCTTTTAATGAAAGAGTCAATAAATATTTAGCTGGATTCGTGCTCGTCATTCTACTATGCACAATCGCACGTCTCAACGTGATGTAATGCAGACGGATACTTTGTTGAGTAGTATATTTTTTAACTGCTTTTGTAAACAGGAAATTACCATAGTCGAAGGAGCAATGGCTCCATATGCAGAGGAAACCAGAGCGTGGATCATTTTGCCATTACACAGTACGCTGTCGATTGAAGAACAGGACAAGGTGGTTATATACTAGCATTTTTGTACTTTAAGATACTAGTTAATTGTGTGTGTGGGCTGGCCTCTATAGGTTTTAGGGTTGACTGTGATCGTATTTCGTCGGTGTCACTTAAGTGGGTAGCTTGCTGACGCTAATATAAAAGAAGGACGCCAGCTTATAGGTCAAGCATTAGATCACGTGCTTCGAAAATAATATGCAAATGGGAAGTTTTGAGAATGTTCAAGCTTTTGCAGCAGAGATGAAATGAAATCAGCTGTCATACTTTGCAAGACGCTGGTGTCTCAGAAATGGAGAGATCGCGAGTGTGATGCCTGAGTAGGCTCTTTTGGTCTAAGAAAAGTACTGCATTTAGTTAAAAAATTATTTTCCCTGCGTGGCTACAGGCTCGTTTTTGAAGTCCACTACGCTGGTAGTACTGATAACTCCGAAGCCGGTCTGAACAAAACGTTCTTTGTATAGTTGCATAGCATAGTTTCTTACATACACCGCTCCGCTGTGCATTCACCAATGTATTGCTTGAAGGTTTTCGACATCGCACCAGACGGTGTTAGGAAATGCATTTTGTCGACGAATATCGCCGAAACGTCGGTCACTGTGGACGGTGTAAGGTTCGTAGCTGATTCCGGCCGCGTCAAAGAAATGAGTTATGACGCTCAGTTTAAGATGAAAAAGCTGAAAGAATTCTGGATTAGTAGAGCAAGTTCGGAGCAGAGAAAAGGTAACTTGAAGAAGGAAGCACGTCGTGACGATGCCTCATGTGGCTACCGAGACGTGACCAGCTGTAGGCATTGATCCTACCTGATGATGATACTCTTACTTTTTTCTGAGATAAGCAAGTTGAAGGCATTGTGTGCAACGGAACATCTGGGTCTCAAAACCAATCGAACGAGTAGGAACATAAACGTGCTGTTTGGGCCTAAGGAGAGAGACAACCATTTTAGCCCAGTTGTAAATGTGGATTTACCAACCCATCACCAGTAAGGCGAATTAGTGATCTGCTTGATTCTTAGTCGTTACTAAACTTAAAACGAGCCTTTTTTGTCTGCTTGTGTTGACCGCAAAATTGCGTTTTGTCGGCAGTGCCGGTTACTTTAAAGCAGATATAAACAACAATTATTAGACCTTTGTGTGTAGCCAACCAAAGGAAACAAAAAGGGGAGGGACCAATTACATTCTGTTCAAGGTGACGACTTTTTTTGAATCAGTGATTCATACAATGACAAAGAAGAAGTATTTTTGATTATGCTCGGGGTTAATGATCATTTTTCTAGAGTTTAAGGCAAACTCTGTGGTGGGACTTGGATAAATTTTTCAGAACAGAAGAAAGTTGTTCACGCTAAGACCATTTGCGTCAATTTTCCCGGCTTGGTTGCAGTGTTAGTGGTGGAAACGCACCGTTACCACTGCCATCTCATTCGGGTGTACTTTCAAGTTACTGCAGCCATTGCAAAAGTGTAGATGATAGCATTTAAGAACCGACATTTCCGGTTTGAACCAAGTAATACTCCGTAGTCAGCTCCATTCATACAGTTTCATGAATTCATCTGAAAAAAGTTTTCTTTTGAACTTCCCAATTTTTTCCAAAACTTCTTTTTCGTTATTTTTTGCCCGATGACGTAAAACGAAAATTGCCTACCTATCTATCTTCAAGATATTCATTCATCAGTTGTTACGAATTCAGGTCGAGCTGGACGAACCGGTCCTGGTGTGTGCTATCGTTTATATTCCGACGAAGATTACGAATCTCTTGCTGAATATTCACTCCCCGAGATCCAAAGAGTACCACTTGACTCTCTTTTACTACAAGTAGGACATCAAATCAAGTACCTTGATTTAGCTAACAAATTATCGACTGGCTTAAATTTCTTTAAAAGCACATAAAAAATCTTACGTGATTTAACTATTGAAGGTAGTACGTGCAGTGGTGGTTTGTTTAGCCGAAATGCGCTTTTATATTTTCAAGTTTTATAAATCCTCAACTAAAAGGCCCGATTTGTATTTCTCGCCACCGCAAATAGCCTTTTCTAAACCCCTACGAAGAGTGACGCAGCCAATCAGAGCGCGAGTACCCTTTCCCAAAATTCGGACTTGTAACACCTCTGACATGGGATGACGTTACAACAAATATGCCCCCATCCCTATCCCTGCTAATTGATTTTGTGGCTTCGTGCCTGTAGATATACTTTAACGACTTGTCGTTTATAGATGAAGAGTATGGGCCTGCATGATGTTCGTTCGTTTGCGTTCATCGAGTCTCCGTCCGACGGAGCCCTTAATGACGCGATCAGGGGATTGCAAGAGCATGGTGCTATTGATAATGACGAACAAATCACCCCCCTTGGTCATATGCTCTCGCAACTGCCAGTTGACGTGAGCATAGGTGAGCGACGCTAAAACACATTCAAACTTCTCTGTAAGGTTTCTTATATTTATTGATATCATAGAGCAGTGCTTGTCAACTTTTTTGCAGCGGTACATCTTTTTCAATTTGCGAAAAATCTGTACATCCCATTTATTTTTTAATTAAATAAACAAGTTAAATGAAATTTGATGGGAGGACTGCTGCTCTTTTTGAGGTTTAATCTTCAAAAAGGAAGTCTTTAAAAATCAGAACAGCCTAGCATATTGGTACGCCCTAGATTCAGTATATGCTCTGTTGACCAGCACTGCCGTGAATCTGTACGAGAAGCTACAACATAATTCTTGCAGGAATCGAAACCACAATTTTCGAATAACGGTGAGATGCTTTGAGGAGCCCGAGTTAAAGTTTGATCGCACAACTAACTATTGAAGACTCTGACTTTCAATCTAAAAGATCTTCAAAAAGCTGTCGCGGAAAAAATAATTGATTATTTAGTGTAACTGTTATCTTCAGTAGTTAGGTAGCTCTGTCGCTTGAATCATGTAGCACTCTAGCCACTACGACCGTGTTCTGCCATGTGTGTTGATATATATTTTATCAAACGCTACTGCACACTTTCAGTACAACTAATGAACCAATCCTTTTTACTCGCATTTCGATGAATCTTAGATTTATAGTAATTTAACCTTTGACCTATTCTGCGCATGAGCTTAAAAACCCTTAGTAATAAAGGATTAGTTACTGCTGGTAGGACATTACAGCACATCGGTAATGCTCAACCAGTGCCAGATTTACACCATGGCATGCTCCATGCTGTTCAGGCATCCGCTTATATTTAGTTTAAATATAATTGTGAGCGTGTGAGAGGTAAGTCTGAAAATGAAATTTCGAAGAAATCTGCTGGGTCCTTAAAAAAGGAAACAAGTAGTAGGGTACTTAGGAAAGAAGCCCCACGGCGATCTACCATTTGAGTATGGCACTGTGGTCAGCCATTTCGTACTCACGAAAAAAGTTTAATGTTGCCTTTTTTTTCTGCAATAATCAGGCAAAATGTTGATCATGGGCAGCTTGTTTGATTTGGTCGAACCTGTCATTTCCATTGCGTCAGTACTCAGCGTTCAATCACCGTACACTCGATCAGCATACAACAATCCAGAAGCATGCACTAGAAGAAGACCTTTAGAATCAGATCATGGTGACCCAATCACTCTTCTTAATCTGTTTGATGAATGGATTAAGGCAAGCATTGTTTGTACGAATTCTGTTACTAGCTATGCTTATAGCGAGCTCTAAACTGAATTAACAAGCTTTTGTAGCTACGTAGGTGTTGCATCTCTTCATCTTCCATTCACTGGAAAACCTCTATCAGTTATAGGTTCAACAACCTGAGTTCAGAACTCCTTTGAAATTAGCCAGTGCTGCTGGCAAAAGTCAGTAACAGAACAGAATTCTTCAACTTAAACTTATTGCCGAACAATACTGCTAAAAAATTGCACCGTCCAATGAAACATGCCGCTCGAGGCTTAATTTTTATCACACTTCGTACAATACAAACGAAGCAATAGACACCTTGTCTTTGCAAGACATTGCTTTGGCTACTATCAAGTGGGAAAACATTTCTGAAAATAAAACGCACGACTAAAGTCTGTGCAGTGCCGAAATTGGCCTCTACTACTAGGACAGCGCATTTTTATCGTCATTTAACCGAGCATGGAAACTGGTTGTAAGATATCTCTATGGGAAAATAACACAGAACCGATTCGAGCAAAGTGAATTGCTAAAAATGTGATTTTTAGAACAATTTGCTGCCATTAAAAGTACATTCAAAAAATGATTATATTAAATATTCCCTTCAAAATACAGATGAAAAGTGACCGGCATTCTTCAAGTCGAAAATGGTGCAAAAGAAGATGTCTTGAAGAACAGAGGTTTTACGAAATGGCGAACATCAAAAGACAGTTTCAAGATTTGTTGAAGGTTAGTTTTTCCGAGAACGTAGGACATCAAACGATATAATGTAGCCGAATCCCAGTGGGTGGGCTATGGTCTTCAAATAGAGTTGGTAGCCTGCGAGATGCAGCAGCTTTTTATCAGCGCCATCAATCGAAAAAGAACTTAAAGTGTAAAGTCTCGCTCGCTGATCAAAGTCTTACGCAAAAGCAGTATTTACTGAGAATGGTGTAAAGACGTTGCTGAATTACAATTTAAGCTCTGCTGTTGCTACCTGACTCCTTCCTTAGCCAATTTACTTCCCCTGCCATTGTGAGCTCTTGTTACCATGTATCTCCAACTTTTTGAGACCCCTCCCTCATTGCAATGCAAAGAGCGTTGAACTTAACAACAATTAACTTTAATCAATCAAAAGAATGTAGCTGATTTTAGAAACCAAACGTTGAATTTGAGCTTTGTGGCCACTACTGTAATGCATAACTCAGGTCGGCTTCACTGCCAAGTTTGCTTGAAAGTTTGTCTTTATTTCACAAGTGTAAGAAAGCCATTTTCATTCCGATAAGTGGATAAAAACGGAAAATTGTACGTAAGCCTATACATAGTCTCACTTCTATATCGTGTGCCCATATTTTGTCCGGAAATCAGTCAGTTGCATTGCTTCAAAGTCGTCTGTTGCGGTGGAGTTGCCCTTTATCTTCAGGAATTCCTTCTGGGAATTACCGGCAAGAATATTCTCACCAAAACAAAAGAGATCTCTAGTCAACTTCCCTTCTGAATCTTCAGGGTCACCCAAGTCTGGAAAATGGGGAGGTGGGCCTCCACTTTTGATTGATGTGAAGGGTGGTTTTAAGCTCGCCCTCCAAGAATTCATTACTTACGTTGGAAAATGAAGCTTCGTAATCCTTTTTGAAATCGGCGACACCACATTCCCAGCTGCACATTCTTTCTTCCATCCCCATACCAAGAAAGTGGTCGGACAACGACTGTCAGTTTTAGGTTAGTCGATCAAAATATAATAGACCACCACCAATCCACCATGGCAGGTAGCAGACTGTCTTCATTGGCCATATTGTTAAATGAGAGTACCTGCTCACAGTCCACATTACGACAATGTCACAAGAACATTCCTTACGAAAAAGATTTTTTTTAGGGTGCTTTGACAACACTAACCGATGTGTTACGATATTTTAGCAATGGCTTACTATCAGTATTGCTTTCTTAGTTAGGTTTGCCCTGAGCAGCAATTTTATCACTTTTTTTCTTGAGTGTTTCCCTACAATATACACACCAACGATTTTCAAATAAACCTCAGGAAGGCCCTTGCTCGCATTTTTGGGGTCAAAGTTGAGCTGCGTGTAGACCTTGTAGTGTGTTTAAAATTTAATGCCACTGTGCCATTTTTTTCAGTTTTATTACGAAATCAAGATGTGTTAGCCTATAGTAGCCTAAAATTTTCCCAAGAAATGAACATAGGCAATGGCGTGGCAAGCACTAATGTACGGTTGTCATATCTTGACAGTACACTGCAATCTACCGCCTGTGTAGCACAATGTCATTTATCACGCCCTCCTTAAGAAGTTATGAAGTCACGCCTCCTAAAAGGGAATCTCTCTAGTGTAAGAACCTGTGGGCTAGAGAAAAGGTCAGTCCATTTTGAACCAGTTTTGAATGCAAATTGCAGACTGGTAGTCCCACCGGCAAGGCGGACTGCCATTGGTGCCAGAATTTGCCTCTCACGATGCGGTGAGTGGGCAGCTACCTAACCGGGTAAAGCATGAACTCTTTCGTGACTTGATTGTACTGTGCATGTAGGATAATTCTCTTCTGTCTGACGTCGCACCTGAACGAGGGGGTGAAACGAGTTTCGAAAGGAGACAGCGACACGCGGATAGAAAACGTCTTCGTGAACTGAAAGAAGAAGAAAGGTGAAGGGAATTAGTTTTCAGCGAAGCTTTTCTTGGCTTCAGAGTGCGTAATTCGGAATCTGCTCATCATTTGAACGCCACCGGCATTCGTTAGGACGAGCTACCTTGCATGTGAATTAAAGTCTGAGGTAAAGACAAATTATTGAAAGATTTTTACCGCAACAGCAATTTTGTTTTACGCGAGGATTGTGATTGCTGATTCAATGGATATCCAACACCATGCAGGATAGATCGATACTAGTCTGTACACTACTGTAATTACCTATAGTCGTCGAGAACAACGCGGAACTTAGGCTTGCATGCTGATTTTTCTGGTATAAAAGCTGTGGTTTAATGGTAGACCTCACTGCATGAGCCGCATTTAACATTTTCCTGCAGGGTTAACTATGTAACATTCTTTTTTTACTGCTGAAAAATTGAAAGCAGATTTTTTTTATATTTCAGGTTTGAATCAAGAAAACGAAAAGTTCTGAAACGCACTGACGGCAAATACGAAATTGATCGATCCGATGACGACAACGATGATGCAATTGATGACGCCACGTTGTCATTAGCTGCAAACGTGAAAGATCTCGAGTTTAAGCTGCGGCACGATTTGAACAAGCTGTACAGAGTGAGTTACTGTTACAGTTCCGGTTCGTTCTTCTTGTTCGGAAACTTGAAGACAGATGTGAAACGAGCACCATTTCTTTACATCCCGTTATTACAGGCTTCTAGCGAACGAAGAAATTTCACTCTCCGAGACATCATCATGCTAAAGATAATTCTGGTATCCGGTCTTTATCCCCAGCTAGCATTTCCCGATGATTGTAACAGTTACTCTTCAGACTCGGATCAGGTAAGATCGAGCAGAAGATGTGATGGGATTGGTCATTTTTCTTTGTCAGTCGTCTTAATGATTTATGAACTTGTGCCGCCGCTCTCGGTTTTGATTTCAATCCGAAGCCAGTTTAACTGACTCAGATTTGACGTTTGTTATTTGTCATCAATGTCTTCACCTCCTTCACGATTCTTGCATCTTTACAGATATTCACTCCTATTCTTTCTTTTTCAACCCTTCTCTGCCTTGAAACGTAGAGAGAGGCAGAGTGTGAAACGGAACAGCACTCATCCTGGTTGACACAGTAAAGTTAATATCAGGTTGAAGAAAAGCGGCAGTTAATTTCGGGTCAATGGTAATGACATACTACAGACTGGTAGTACTACCACCATCAGCGACCGGTGACCATTATTGATCGGCCATTATTGCAAATGCAATCGTAATTCGGCAATAGGTTCTGACATACTACAGACTGGTAGTACTACCACCATCAGCGACCGGTGACCATTATTGATCGGCCATTATTGCAAATGCAATCGTAATTCGGCAATAGGTTCTCGATATCTTATACTTGATACGATTAGTGGACTGAGATCTTTTGCCATTACTAGTTTTTACTGGCTGATAGAGCGGATCGTCACTTTACTGTATGCTAAAAAAGCAAAAGCTTTCCGAATTTAGATTAAAAGAACTGTTGCAAACTGGCAATGTAATTCTTTAGATCTTCCACACTCGCAACAAGCTGTTTGTTGTTCTGCATCCTAACAGTTACTTCGCTCACCATCCGCAGGAACTCGAACCTTCCGGAAAAGAGGATCCTACTTTGCTCCGTGAAGGCAAATCCGGTCATCGGGGCCTTCTCAGCCACAAGCACCAGCTCCTTACTTTCGTGTCCTTGCTGGAAACGACCAAGCCGTACTTGGTCAACACCATGAGAGTAAGTGCACTCTTATTTCGCTGTGTGCGTTGACTCGACTGCGTAGAGGCGTTACTTAAATAAGGCATCCGAAAACAAAACGCTTGGCTCAAACGAAAGTCAGGCGCAAGCTCAAGTGTCAATTGCAGACGTAAACATGCTGAGTGAACGCATCAACTGTTCTAATCCAGTGACGTACGGGTGGTTGGCAACGTGGTCTAGTGAGTTGGAGCGACGCTTTAAGGCGGCATTGATCGAATAGTCATGAGTTAAAACCTTATTAAGTTGTTTGCCCTTGAGTAGAGAACAATGGGATGATTTTCTCCGCTTGGCGGATGCTAACACGTTGTAAATTTATTGAAATTGATATGTAGCTCGTTAAGTGTTTTGTGTGGCACCGCTGTGCTTTGAGCAAGGAGGATGAAAGCAAGTATTAAATGCCATATTTTCACCTTCTCCAGAAAAAGGTGAAACTTTTATCATTGAGACAGTTTTTCCTTCCAATAGTCCTTTAGATAATGCTTCTATTAAATTTCTAAAAAGCATTTCTAAATGTAATTGCTTTGTGTTATGTCCACCTCTCCATTTCTTTCTTGGATAAAATGATGGCATAAAGCGCTTGTCCAGTTCCACTTCACATACCCAGTAAAGATGAGGCTAGGGCCAAGCCGGCAGACATGAGTACACATTTGGAAACCGGTAGGCCCACCACCAACAAGGCAGATTGACGTCGGCGGGCATCTTACCTAACATTGTTTCGCACTACATGCTGGGCGAGCAGTTGCGCTATTCTGGCATAGTGAAGTACAACTTACGATGTCACTATTGCCTTAACTTCAATGTGATCCTGGTCAGCTTATTTTTTTGCCAGGTTCCTGCCCTTCAGACGATTCTTTTGTTTTCCCGCTCGCTTGACACCAGCTCTGATTGCACGAGGATAATCGCTGATGAGTGGATTGAGGTAACAATACCAGACAATGCCGGTTCCCAAAACATCATCGCTTCGACCCTGCAGTTACGAAACGCGTGGGAGCAGTTGTTAAGGCAGCGGCTTGAGGCAAACAATAAGGGGAATCAAGGTAGGTCATAAAGACTGCTTTTATGTATCTTTCAGGGCAACGAAGACGTTCCTGCTTCGATGTGTGCCGACCAAAGCGGTACTGTATATTTTGTAATAGTAATGTAAGCTTCTGCTTGTACAATTTTCTTTTTTTTCATTATTTTGTGGTTTATCTTTTTATTTTTTATCAAACCAACATTTTTTCTGATTCCCAGCTTTTGTCTCGCACGTTGGCCCGGAAGGGTTAGTGAAGAACATAAGCGAAATATAACCGCTTTGAGAAAGTGTCTGTCTGGCTGCAACGATTGTAGTCGCGGTACGGTAGATATTATCGCTTGAAGTCTGCGCACGCTTAAAAGCTTATATTTGCGTGCTCAAACTTACCCTTGTGTGGTCTTATTTTCCACTAACCACTTGCTTTTTCCAGCATTAGCGAGTTAGTATGACTTTCACGGCAATCACAGATTTTATTAGTAAATATTTTGAACTGCGCCTTGCACGCTGCCCTGGACTATTTTGCAGATGGTTTTGCGATCAATTGCGAGTCAAGCTTGCAGTCCAATTGCTTGTTGGTCGAACGCTCGGATTGTTACGTTGCATTGTGAACGACCGTAACCTTTTTCGTTTGCTGTCAATGCCGGTGACTCGGAGATTCTCGGATCACTTAGCTAGTCTCCCAGCCAGCAGCCACCAGTAGATTTGGTTATGTACCTAGATGTACTCTGCTTTGTATATGTTAATGATCTTACCTTTTATGAAATCAATGTTTCATGCAGACGAGACTTTATTCAAAAAAACGACAAATTTGAAGCGGTTTCTATCGATCAAATTGGCCGAGTTTCTCGACAGCAAATTTCTGTATCGTCTTCGACGAATAACTTCGCTGGAGAAGAAAAAATTATACATCGGGCCCTGTGATGGAACGGACGACACGTCTACAGGTGCGATTTTGAATTTATTCCTATATCCCAGTATTATCAAAGCTTTTAGTATTTCCAGGCCACTGTGGGCGTAGATCTTACAATGAAAAAGCACTGATAACCGTTCCATGTCGCTCTGGTTAGAAGCAATATCGACCAAGCTGGAAAAACGCTCGCTCGCTTTTTCTAGCTTTTTACGTCGCTGCTGATTACTAGTAGATTACGAAAACCTGCAGTTAGACTTCGTACGCTAGGTTTGATGTATGTCGCAATGACAATAACTTGGTTTCGTTTTTTTACTTCCATGCTTGTACGACAGCAACGTCCAGCTTTCAAAATAGACACAAGTTTCAACACCCCGCTTGTATTTTTTTGTATAGCTTTTGATAAGTTTAGAGATTGTCACAGTCCATCAAGTAGAGAAAATCGTCAAGTGCCTTTCCAAGTGGGCGCACTAACGTAGAATTTGAACGCCTTACCATTCAATCATTGTCGCTGTAAGGTGATGTTTTAACCTCCAATGAGACTTGCTGGATGCGTCATGAAGGCGAGTGTACCTATTCAAGAATTTAGATTGAACCGGTTGATATGCTGGAGACCATGAGGTGGGTGGTCAGTTGAAACGATCCTGCGACCTCTCGGAAGAAAAGTGGGTGGAGAGGATCACTGTCTCATTTTTATTTCTTCAGATGTGTCTAACTTCGGTGTTACTTTAACCAACGCCAGCCTCGATCCAATAAAAGGTGGCGTACGATTAGCACCCTACTTAACTTTCAACTGCCTTTACGAGGGCGATGATAAAACTGTGCTTACTGGCGATTATTTGAGAGAGTTTTGGACGTGTCCGGTGTGCCAAGTCAAATTGCCCATGACCATGTCCGAGCGTTTGCGCCACCAAGCGGCATGCAATTCGGCGGAAAAGGTAAATTAAATTTTCAAAGCAGGTGAAGCTACACCTTTCTGATTTTCTCCCTATTCATATACTGTATCGTGGCAAGGTATCGTCTCTCATCCATTGATCTGAGCCATACGTCATTTGTTAATTCCTGTTTCCAAGTTGGCCAATAGCGGTTGCTACTTGAAATTGAATTTAAATTTAAACGTCCTAGTAACATAAGTGTGGCACTGCATCTATCTGCCAGAGGCATTTAATCAGTTTTACGTTGCGATTGCTCTCAACATGATCGGTTTTAGGAGATAGCAACGGGAGAAACGGCTGAAAAGAAATCCGCACCGAGCATAACCAGTCTGCAACGAGCTTTTCACTGTGATGTTTGTAATGAAGATTTCATGATGACTGCGGTTGAAATTTTAAAGCACAAAAAATCACACAAATCTCTAAAAAATGCTACTGTACCGTAAACAACACTGTGAAAACTGCTTTTTTTCGCTTTAATAAAGGAAGTTTTCTTATTTGTTTAACAAGTCATGATGTGGTGTTTACAGAGTAACAGAACGGCATACATTGCAGCAGATTAGCACTTTGAAAAAAGCTTTGCAACTAACGAATGACGTTTGACACCAATTTTTCAGCCATTACATGTTATATTTGCTTGCTAGTTGCTCAGTAACTGTTAAATAATAAGTACAAAAGTACAACTTGTCTTGCCAAGCCGACTAGAGGTAGAAACAGATAATCAGTCACATCTGCATGCAGACAACGCTCAATAAACTGTAATGGCGCTCTGCGTTTCTCCACAAGCAGACATGAAATCTTTTTAAAGAAGATCCTCTTGCAACTTCGCTCAGCGATGCCCATACACTGATGCACTGTTCCATTAGAACATTCAAAGAGGTCCGGTCTAAATCGCTTTTTTAGCTTCTTTCGTCAATTTTAAACGTATGGCCGAAATAGTATGGTTT
This sequence comes from Trididemnum clinides, assembly GCA_963675345.1. Lineage (NCBI taxonomy): Eukaryota > Metazoa > Chordata > Ascidiacea > Aplousobranchia > Didemnidae > Trididemnum > Trididemnum clinides. The sequence goes on along the minus strand of OY776297.1, from coordinate 12,265,802 downwards.
GGAGAGAGATCCAGTTTTTTTAAATCCGGTTTTGTCTGCGTTAACGCAGGCGGCCCGATTCACCTCGTGCTTCTCGATAGCTCGTAAACACCATTACAACACCATCTGTCAATGGCATCCTCCCTTTTCAGTCCAATTTGATTGATATGCTCCTCCACTTGTCTCTTTCACGTCATGTTCGGTCGCCCACGTGGAAGGGACAAAAAACAAAATTAAATTTCAAGGAGCAGGAACTACAAGCAATGCCATGCAAGTAGCGCAGTTACAAATTTTTAAAGAAAATAAAGGGGCCCTTTCTGCCTGCATAATGTTTGTTGAGGTACTGGCTCATTTATGCTAAATCAACTTTTTGCCCTCCGACAGTAGTACCGGTATTTGATTTTTAATTGTTACCGAATAAAATGTTTGCTTGCAATATGAGGCAAAACAGAAAGAAAAGACAACAAAAGTCACTGGCACAGCACCAGCTACAAATTAACAACTCACACTTGTACGTTAAGCAAAAAATATGTAATAAAATGCACTTAATATAGTTCCTGTTATTACAAATTCACGAATGTAGTTGTTTGTGGTGTCAAAGTCTAAATTTACGTTAGAATCCCTAAAATCTGTAATTTCTTTGCTATTTTTCAACGTTTTTCTGATAGTTTCAAGTTTTGAGTTTATTTTTGCAATTTCTTCCAACACTGTCGAGTTCATTTTCTTGGTGGTTTTCAAATCGACCACCTGCTTGTATAGGTCGTCAGTTTGAGCTTTAATCGCGACTTGGCTTTCTGAAGATTTCTCGATTAGGTGATGGAGCTGCGCTTGAAAGCTTTGAAGTATCTGTAAAACAGGATTCGTGGTGAAGCGCGTATGTTGTGACTTGATTAGCTTTTTTCCTTGTGCAAAACGATTTAACTGGGCATTTAATTAATACTTGACCAGTGGTCCCTTAAAAGTTACAAAATAAAGGAAATTTTGCTATTCCTCTAAAACATACATATATTCCACACGCTTTTACCAAAATCGCTTCTATCAAAACTTTACTTTAATACTGCTTCACTAACAAACCTGAGGCAAGAAGCATTCTCTAAAACGAACTTCCGGCAATGCACTAAAACAATCTGATATTTTTGTAACCTAGATGAGAATTGAATTTACCATTTGACATCAAAACCATTAAATCGACCCAATGCCATGGACACAAGATTAAAAGTTCCAACATACTTTGGTAAGAGATTCCAACGTAGCATTGTTACCAACAGTTGAATGAGGTTCAATCTCTACTGCATTCGTAACATCAGATTTATTAGCAGGTGGGTCAAGCAGCTTGTTGATAAGACAAATTTGAAGCTGTTTGATTTCTTCTTTGATATCACTATACTGCGATTGCGCATGAGGTATAACCTAAAAAAGCTTTGACTTAAATGAAGTGGCACAATACATCTTTTCGTCAGCATAACTTTGCTTGATTAGCTGCTGGTTATACGATGGTAAAGTTGAGAGTTAGGATCAGATTGTATTAATTTTTTCTGCCAGAGGTCTTAGAGAGACAGAGAGTCGCCAAAGAGCGTGCATCATAGTAGTATTTTAAATGCTACGTGCAGGCAACTCTGAAGAGTTGCACAGAGAAACTATTTAACATGTAACTGAACAAGTTTATCTGTGACTGAAAAATCGAGACAAATTCTACAGCTCGTTCTAAATACCACTAGGGGTGCACATTTTAGAATTTCCAATCCTTTAAATTCGTATCTCTTGGATTCAAATCCAGATTTGCATTTTTAATCAGGTAATAGGATTCAAAAATAAGTAGTCGTGAATCATAACGCATATACTTAGTACAGACAAAATTGGTTAATTGCATACAAATCTGAAATTTCAAACTAAATCCTATTCAACTTTAAGTATAACTTTTATTGTAGTTTACACTTTCACCTGTTTTGGGTCATGTTTGCAATTCCAATGGTTCATTTTAGTAAAATTCAAAAACGCCGTATTTGCTTTTTATTTTATTCTAGAATAGGATTCATTATTACTGTTCTAGAATAAGCAATTATTCTACTTTATGCAACCCTAAATACCACACAACCTATGCAAATTGAACTTATCAAATGCAAGAGGAGCTAAGTTTTGGAGTCTACAAATACCCACTTGCTCAATTGATTCTTTTAGCTCTTCATTTTGGTGTTGATCTAAGATCATCTGCTTTAGATCTTTGGTGCGAACTCGGTTGATATACACCGAACCAAGCATGCCTGAAGCAAAGTTATCAAAAGAAGCTATGATTGATTTACCAACTAATTGCAGCTACGTGATAATCAAATATTTGAAATCAGCAAAGGATATATGAAGTTTGGTACCATTAAATCACATGCACCTCAATTACCTATTATTGTGCCCATGACAGTTCCAATTAAAGACCAGTTTTTTGTTCGCTCAACTCTTGCTCGTTCTTTCTCGTAACTGTCTCTCATGGCAGCAGATAATTCAAGAAAACTGTCCCTTTCCTTTTCTTCAATTGCATCCAATTCTTTCTGAATTCTTCAAATTTTAAATTTGAAAAATCAAAGATGGTAAAATTAGAGAATACTAACTGTGAAAGTTAACTGAAATATATAGCAATACATTTCTATTTTGCTTGTAGAGCACTGAACAACAGTGATGGAGAAGCAGCTATACACTGGTATACATGTTTATTCTCCAGTTCAAGAAAATTTTTTTTGGTCGCAGATGGAACAACTTGGTTAGAGCTTACTGATGACAAAATACACTCCAGAAAAACATTGAAATCTTCTGCAGGAATTGCCATAAAGTGTTGTTTTCTAGTTCTCCAAAGCCATCAATTTTGTAGTTGCAACTGAACTCCACACACTTTCATGTTTAGCAGGCAAAAATTTATCACCAAGTTTTACTTACTTTTCTTCTAGTGTTACCAACTCGTGTTGCTCATTGGCAAGTTGTGGATACAAAGGATTTGAATAATCAACATGGCTGAGTCTTTCTCTGACATGTTTTAATTTATCCCGCACAGTTAAAACTTCTCTCATGGTAGCACGTTCATCAGCTCTTACCCCAAGAAATGCTTTTTCAGCCTAAATAAAAATTATAACAAAATCGAATTATTACTAGACTACTCCAATCATTACCAGTAGCCTATTAGTTGGATTGACAAAATATTCTGGTAAATGCAACTGGCTGACCTTAACACTTGACTATTTAGAACATTGATGATGTTTATAGGATTAAATCAGATACCGGCATTTCCCCTGAAATTATAGATGAAGCCTTTACCAGTAACCTTTAGTTAACACTGGTATGGTACAATAGAACCCAAAATTTTCTATGCATCCACCTATCAATAACAATGAGAAATTGAAAACAGCATTTTAATTTATATTTTGTGGTAGCTCTAAGAACAGTATTTGTCTAAAACCAACTAACTTGTTTAACTTCTTGTTGAGCAAGCTGAACATCTTTTAAACCAACAAATTCTTCATACTGAGCATAAATTCCATTCCATTGATTAACAAGAGAACTCTGCAATTTGTTTTTGAAACTTATTGTTTCTGAAGACCATGTTTTAAAACGTTGGTCAGGTTGCCCCGACAACAAACTTGATGAATTGATACATAGCAAACTGCTGCACTGATACCTGCTTAACTTTTGAACTGATTTTATCGGCAAATAACATCTCACGCATTTTGCCATTTGCTGTGATTGTGAAAATTTGGATTTTAGTTAAGAAACTACAGCCATTCAAGCGGCATAGATTAAGGATCTTTATTGATCATTGGATCTACAAGGTTCTTGACGACGTATTGATCTATTTATGGTTTTGGTTCTATCTCACTTTTCAGGATGATTTGTTTTTGCTTGTTCTATGTAATAGTACAATATCAACTATTTATCTTGAAAATATTGATTTCAAACAGTGAAATAAAAAACTTAAATTAGATGACTGGAACGCAATCTGATTTTATCTAAATTACCATAACAAAAAGTTTTGTATTATTTTATTTCAGCTACTTGCCCATCATTGTGAGACAACGAGACCAAGGCCCAGAGTGCGTTACAGAAGATAATCTCAATGTACAAAGATCATAAATGTTGACCGTTTATGGGAAAGTAATCAATCGAGAACCAATATCTAACCCTCGATTGTGATGTTATCCTGATAAAAACCAAGCAATACGGCATTGCGGTAGGGCAGCATTGGTAAAAACTGACTTCGTGGAGAATTCGAACCCGCTATTTGCACTAGCTTACCTTGGTTGTGAATCAAGGCTATCGGAAACGGAATGTTCTAACCGATAACAGCGCCATAACCACTTGGTCACCAAAGCATGCCGATTAGTCGTGGGAAATTTGCTGGATGAACGCTAAGAAGATGAGCGAAACGATCTTTCGACCTAGGCTTAAAAGCACCCTCAAGCAGTGTGCATCACATAAATAATAAATCGTCCCGTCCGCCAGCGAGACAGCCAAGCAATAGGAGGGCTCTTCGTGAACTATTTTAAATATCATATTTGCCGAATTAAAGGTTGATGATGAAATGGCAACTCCCAAGCGAGTGCGGACATACCACCCAAAACATAGCGATACAATTTGCTTTCTCGTAAATGGATGATAAATATGGTAAATAAAAAAAATGAAAGAGTAATGCACCGAGAAAGGAGATCCGACGTTCAACTGGAATGTTTCAATGTTTGTTTTGGATTTTCTATTCGTTTGGTTCCACACTTTCTTTGAGCTAAAATATATGTAGTTTAATCATATATTGGGTAAAAGTTTATTAAAGCGTTGCTTTCAATTGCAACCTGATTGTTAATGGCGGGGTTTCCAGCTTCGTTGCTTGGTTAGATCACTCACGTCAGCTCGTTTTCTGGGTGCTCAGGCTGGAAGATATAAACTGTGATGGTAAGAAAATGGCATAGGATCTGGAGGGATTGGAATCTTGGTGAAAGAGAAAACACCTATAAACTTTGTGCAAGTTAAAAAAAAAAGTGACACAGAGATGGCCATTGTGTTAACTTTCTGGAAAAAGTGGGTCAAATGATATATGATAGGCCACAAAGCGGAAGACCACACACAAGAAAGTTTGTTTTTATGATGAACAGTGAGTGAATGAGACTTGGGATATTCTAGCTCGGTGAAGTCATTTTTTCTTGGAAGACTTTAGAGGTCATATGGGGAAATATGTTGGGGCTTTAAGAATGCGTGTGGGGAATGGAAAGGGGAAAATAATGGCAGAAGAAATATTACAGGAATTCTGTGAAGAAAAAGAGCTGTGTGTGGCAAACTCGTAGTTTTACATGGAAGAGAAAAGGAAAAATACGTACACTGCAGGTGGATGTGAAACCGAAATTGATTTTGTGCTTGTGGAGAAGAAAGACAGAATGTGCGTAAGGGATGTAAAAGTGGTTTCTCGAAAAGTGCAGCACAAGCTGGTGGTTGTACATCTAGATCAAAGGGTTCTAAAAAATTGCAAGAAAGAAACGGATGATAAGGAGAACAAAGGAAAGGTTAAATGATAATCGAACAGTAGCAAGATTTGAAAAAGGAGTAAAAGAATTAGTGAGCACAGTCGTGCCTGATTTGTGGAAAACTTTTAAGGACTGAGTTCTATACGCATGTGACGAAGTGTGTGGAAAAGAAATCTAGGAGGGATCGAGGAGATATGTGGTGGAGGTATAAGAAAGTGAAGGATACAAAAAGAAGACAGCATTTAAAGAACTGTTCATGTGGCATCCAAAGCAAGTACGGTCAACTTCGGATATAAGAGATCCGCCGGGACCAGCTTAATCAGTCTCTTATAACCGACTTATTAGTTTATGTCGAAAATCATTTGGGACCTTTCGCGTAGTCCCTTATAAGCGAAAATCCCTTATATCTGAATCTCTTATATCCGAAGTTGACTGTAAAACCAAACACAAATGTAAAAGAAATCAAACTAGAAAAGTTAATGCTAGAGCTTTTAGAAAGGAAACCAAACAAGAGTTGAATACTTAGTATTTCTGTGCAGCCCAAGTATGCGATAACTTCTCTTGGCACAGAAACCCTTAACGGTATTTATCCTCACCAAATTCATCCTTACATTACAACGCCATTGTGCTATCACAATCTTATTCAAACAAACTATACGGTAGGCAAACACGCAAAACAAATAACAGATTGTAAGCAGTTAAAACTACCCAAAATTTAATTAAAACCTAGCAATCACACAGAGGAAAGACCAACTGATACATCAACTGTACAACTAAATACCTAATTCTGTTTAAAGACTAGTTAAACCAAATTATCCACAATTATCAAAATTATTGTAGTTTTGTCTGTCTATGCGTCTATCTGTATGTTTTACCTCCTCTGAAACTACTAGAAGTACCAGTATCAAACTTGGCACGATTGATCACCAACCTGTGGTGAGTGGCATAAGAAAGTTCAAGACGTCATGATGATGTCATAATCAAAAATAAATTTTTTCAATTTGTATTACATGTCAGAGGACAACCGCTTTTTGCTCGAACGAAAACCAGTAAATAATTTCGCAGTGAATTCCGAACATAGCTGCCAATCTTGCGGATATATCTCAAGATTGCATGTTGAAAGGTGGTCGATCTCCAAAAAAAAGGTCTTCATGACATTTACTTTGTCAAATAAACCATTTCTTTATTTGCATTAGGTGTTAATTCAAATAGGCTTAGGGTTCCGTTATATTACCCGTAATGTCAAAGGGTTCCATTAAAAAAAGTTTAAGAACCACTGACCTATGTTAACGATTTTGATTATGTTTCACACCCCTCCTTGCACTGTTAAAAAATACGAATGGTAGCTTGTGAGATCATTGTTTCTTTTTGAATATTTCCGGTCTTAATTGATGGACCAACATGATCACCATTACATGTACAGGAACTATGGCTTATATTTGCTAAGACATTTCGTTGTTGCTCACACAAATGTTTGTACGGTTAGGTGGCGCAGTTGCATTAATTGATACGTTTTAAATCGGCACGGGTGATAGTATGCCCCGTCGGGGTAAAATCGCACCATACTCAAGAGAAACATTTTTTTTATTTTGCTTGATAATACCTTTATAAAGCTAACGGGATCAAACACAAAAATTTGGGAAATACAAGGACTCTTTCAACTTGTATGAGCATACCTAAGCAAAGAAAAATGAATATGAATCATAAATTCATAATGTGTAGCCAGCAGGGACTTAGCAAAGCTTGAGGGGAAATCAAAATTAAAAGCGTCACTGTGTCAAATCGCACCAGGTGGAATATATCATTGTTATTTTGCTTTTTAATAGCTTTGTAGAGCGAACGGGGTCAAACCAAACATTTGGGGAAAAGCAAGGTCTCTTTTTACTTACCAGGGCACGTCAAGTAAGGAGAAAAAGAACATGCTACATTATGTGTAGCCAGCGAGAATTTGAGAAAAGTTTAAGGGGAAATCAAGAAAAAACAGCTTCATTGTGTCAAATAGCACCACACGAAAGACATTTTTGCTATTTTGCTTGAAAATAGCTTAATATCAAAAATGTGTTTCCCACTTCTAAATCACGGGAAATGCAAGGCCCTCTTAGGTCCGTGTAAGCAATGAATAGAGCACATAGACCTAAAGCATAGCCAGGATCTTGAAATGAGAAATTCTGTTAGGAAAAGGAACACAAAAAGTCGTGAAAATCTTATCTGCAGAATACACATAAGCGTTTGGTAACTCTTCACCAGGAATATCCAGTTTTAGATATCCCTGCTCTTCACACAAGAGCTTGATAGGTGAAGCCGGCTGAAACCGACACTCTCAATCCCGACGTAACTGACGGGGAGTCTGTAGGCGATGCCGTCGCATATACTATAAAGCAAGAATTTTTTCTTATGCTGATATGCTGCCTGTTAAGGTATTTATGTCCATACTCTACAGCATTGTAATAATATCCTAAGTTTAAGAAAAAATTAACATAAAGCCATAACCACAACAATTTTTGAAACTAAATTTAGAGAGAACATTTGTTTAAAAATAACTCAGCCTGATTTGAGCCTACTAAAATACGGTGAATGATTTCGGTGAAGCCATAGCCACTTTTGTCGCTATGCCAGAAACAAGACAAAATAGCGCAGCCTTAATACCACAAATAAAAATAGCCGGCCAAAATAAATGGAAAAGGGGCAGCAAAATAGGCTTACCACTAAATAGTTTGTTTCTGTAATTGTGGAAGCAACCACCGTTTGTTTGTTTGTGGTTACCCTTCCTCTTCATCGGGATGGAGGTACGGCATGAACGGCAATTCAGATTCATGCCATCCATCTAATTGAAATTAGGCTAGGGGAAAGATGGCAGCCCATTTCGAAACAGTCATGAGTGACTGGTGGCCCCACCACCAACAAGGCGGACTGCCACTGGTGGGTACCAAAGAGTTGTCTTTTACGACATGTTGGGTTAGCAACATTAGCAACATGCTGGGTTAACAACCACCGTTTCGCTGTTACCATCAGTTTTGACTGTGTTTCAATCCCTTCTCCCACACAAGTATTAACGATAATATGTCGCAAGATTCTTTGTGAGCATTACCAGTTATGATTAAGAGAATATGAAAATCACGATTGCGTGTGCAGGAATTGTGAAAGTGCATAAAAATCATTCAACTTTTCGCTATTGCTCACACAAGAGTCCGATTCGTGAAGCCGGGGCAGCCAGTTGAACCGAAATGCTAAATCCCGTCATTACTGATGGAGTGCCCCTGCCAGGCGACGCCGACTAGGTCATTATAAAATAAACAACCAGAGCATGTTGATAATTATAAGGCACTAAATCCAGGATACTGATATAAACAAAGGTAATGCTGCCGACTAATTCCCAATTACAGCTAAACAGCAAACAACTAAAGTTAAACAAAGTGAGAAGACAAACGAATAAAAGTGATGAACGGCAAAACTGGCAGTGGTGTTGGTGTAATTAAACGACAAAATGGTGGGGTTGGGCTGGAATAAATATTTTGCATTTCTGCTTCTACACTGCCAATCACAAAAACGCAATGGTCTTTTAATGTTGCCTTTGCGACAGCTACTGCTTTTGTTAGTGTTATTGACTAGTATTTTCTCCACTGCTCAGAAAGAAACCTGTTTTCTCTTTACATGGCAACATTTTGAATGAAATTCGTAGTTGGGATCATTGGTTTTAGCGCAATAGTGGCCGCCTATTTTTGCAAAGGACTATCCTTAGCTTCTATCGCGCTTGAGGTGAGAGTGCTTTACGGATAGCGGTAGCGCCGACAAAATTTTTGCTGACTTGTGATAGCGTCGTTATTTTGTCACTAGCGGATGCCCACCACTGGTGGTTGAAAAGCTGCAGTCACAGCAAGAATGAGAAGTGGTTGTGTACGATTCAGCGAATATGGGGAGTTTGTACTTGGAGATGGGTTTCGCCTGAAGATAAAAAGGGAGATGTTATGGTTCTTGTGCAAGATTAACAATATTGTAAAGCGAGACGTAGTGTTTGAGAAAAAATGAGAAAACAATTTCAAAGAGAACGGAGAGCTATAGTGAGAGGGATGTGCGGTCAAAAAATTACAAACAAGAAGACTACTGAAGAAGAGATGGACTGAGAGTAATTAACGAAAGCAGTAGATAGACTGGTAAAAGCAAATAGAGTTAGATGGTACGGCCATGTGCTGGGAGAAATGTGATAGTATATTGAGAATTGTCCTAAACCTTGAAATGGCAAGGGAAAAAGAAAACCACCGGAGACCTGGAATAAGCAAGTGGAGGAGGAGACAGAAAAGATTGGTTTGAAGATTAAGGATGCCTTGAATCAAGCGATGTGGCGGGATGGAATGCGAACAATTGCGGAAGGAATGGGGTGAATTCAGCCAACTTCGTTTGGGGGAGAAAACCGTATTAAAACTGATCCAAACTACTTCTTTCGCAACATTGACAACTCTTTCCAGAGCTAACTTTAGTTTGTGCATGGGTAACTCAGCTATACAAACAATGTCAGAATTATGCCACTGTAATTCAAAAGCTCATTAAACAAATCAATAACAACTAGACAATCTCAAGAAATAAATCAGCTTTAAAATTGGTTCCGACTGAATTTTATATAAATTTCACAATTATGATGCGGGCTACAGTAATATCGGGCAAACCGCCAACAATCTAATAACGAATTTGTCAACAAAATTCACATAAATGATTTATTAACATATTGACATGTGTCATGTTAATAAATGTTTTGCTTATTATTATGTGTATTAACTGTTTTTTTTAACATAAATGTTTGCACAGCTGAGAAAGCATTTTCTAGCGCTTATTCAAAGGGTGCACATTGCAAACACACAAATAGTGGATCTCCCAAACCGTGAGGCACCATACAAGCTACATCAAGCTTGGTGGCATCAGTTGCTTAATTGCTCATGTGCGAGTGATAATTTACAATCTACATGTTCAAAATGGACAAAGCACGGCTTAAGTGAAGATAGTTATGCTCATTTTCAAGTAACAATGAATACCTTTGGCCTTCTAAAGATCATCCTATGAAACTACCACATGAAAACAATAACTAAAAATAAGCTAACTTGCTTCACAAAATGGAGAATACTCATTTTACTATTAGTTCATATGAATGCCAAATTACCAAGATATATTGCATTTGAAGGTGGGAAACCAAAAACGATGTGATCTAAAATTCAAAACACTCAAAACAGTAAAGTACAATAGAATTGATAGCGGTTTGTAGGGAAATTTCTGATTACATGATGTAGAGTTGTAGAGCATCAAATCTCAATGCACAACATCTAACATCAAATAAATCACACAAATTTGTACAGTACTTTTCCAAAAGCGTCTAAGCCAAAACCTCTAGTGCTTGCTGTGCAAAATACTGGACATCAACATCTTGGTCACGTGACAGACGTTGTAACATAGGCTTGACATCATTAGCTAGACTCGATCCATCCAGCTCCAGTCCAACCTTTTCCATGCACTTGGCTACGTTAAATCTAACATTTGCCACATTATCATTGGACAACTCTAATAGGGTCGGCAGAATAAGCTTGGTCAAAGGCTCTCCAGCCAAAGCCTTGGCTAGCTCGTTGATACAAAAAATAGTCGTCATTCGTCGAAGGTAATTCTGATCTTGCGCCAAGTTAAGTATCTTGGGCACCACAGCTTTTTTCGCCCATTCAACACCAAAAGCTTCGACCAACTTTCTGAGATTGGTCGTGGCTGCTTCTCTGATCGCATACACATGATCAACCAGCCACTGCATGCACAATTCGTTCAGCTTATCATCAAAGAACTCTTGGCCTAACTGAGCAGCAAGCAAAGGCATATGCTCAATTATGGCAAGCCGCACTCTCCACTTTCCATCTTCGGCAAGCTCAACGATCGCTGGCAAAAGCGACTGAGAAAGCTGCTTAATGCCAATCACTTCATTTACACATTCAATGTTGGAAATAATGTTCAGACGAACATCAGGGCATTCATCTTTGAGTTGAGTTAGAAACAGTGGAAGAAGATGTTCAATGGTGTTATCTTTTCCTAGTATAGGCGACAATCCCATAATGACAGAAGCTAAAGCCGACTTCACATGTTGATTAGCATCTGTAACCAGCTCTTTGACATGGGGCAAAATATTTTGCATGATTACTTGCTCCCGTTTGTCTTCTGGAAGGCCTTCACTAAAATCTTTAACTTTGTGAGCAACAGCAGCTCGTACTTCAGCTTCACAGTCCTTAAGCAGTGCTTGGAAGGCAGGAACCAAGTGCTGATTGGTTAGCTGAGGTCCAATTGCCTTTTGCAAGAGAGTGAATTTGTCTGCGATCATGTAACGAACTCTCCATGATTTGTCAGCTGCAGCTTCACGAATTGTTGCAAGTAAATGCTGTTCGCACTCTGCCTCAGATAAAAGCTCAGAAACAGTGACGCAGCCATCGACAGAAAGAAGCCGAACGGAATCTTGCTCATCGCTAGCCAAACTGTGAAGTGCTGGAATTAGCTCTGACAAAACATGCTCCTTTTCAACCACCTTGGCAAACTCACCCAATTTGGCCGCAGCTGCTCTTCGAACCATCGGAGTATCATCGCCACACAAATTTCGAAACCACGTTCTCAGATCCTGCTTTAAACTGTTGGAAACTCTTGGATAAATCACACTAAACAGGCCGCAAGCAGACGTACGAGAAGTAAACCAGTCACCAGTTGCCAAGCGCTTGATTAAGGGTATCATGTGTGTTTCCAAGTCATTGGTAGAGTGATCATTGGCAACGGCTCTGAGAGATTCAACAGCTTTATCACGAACAACTGTTTCTTCTACAGTAGCCAAACTTTCAAGCGGAGGAAGAAGACAATGTGCAAAGCTGTTTCCTCCAACCAACGGAGTAAAGGAGCCAAGTTGTTCAGCCAAAGCAAGAAGAACCTCATCTTCATCACACATTGAATCAGTTAAGAAAGGAATAAGCTCGGAACGAGTGCGCTCGACACCCAATGCCAAAGCTATCGTTGACAATTTTCTCATGCTATTCAATTGCAGTTGCACATCCTCATTGCGTAATTCATCGATCAACACAGCGATAGGATACAATGAATCATCTCCTGCGTCTTCTGCCATATTTTTTTTTTTTGTAAAAAGCTGCTACAAAAATTAAATTGATGCTTTACCACACTCTACAAAAAAATGCAAAATAGTAAATAGATTTACTTCAGATTACCGGAGATAGGAGTAAAAGTACTTATTTCAGCACATTGTGCAATGCATAAGTTTAGAAAAATGCATATCTGCTTCATACTGTAAAGATTCACGTATCAATGTATCTCACTTTGTGTCTACAGATTTTTTGCTTCAGGAATGCAAACCTAACAACTTTGACAAGAATAATTTCTTTCTTTAAAGGGCACTAACAAATGCTGGACTTTATGTCCCGTATTCTTCTGCTTTTCAGACTTATACATGCTGGTTCTGTGTGCGTCTGCCCAATTGACTTACTTTTAAACCGATTTTATACTGAGCAATGCAACACTGTTAAATTCAAGATGTCCTTTCAGACAAACATCAATAAAGTTTTAATACAGTCTCAAACTTCACACCACTAGTTGTAAAGTCAGGAACAATTTCCACTACAACCACAGTGACCAACAGATGACTCTAGCGTATTGCGCAAAATGCAAACTTAAACAGCTAATGGTTTCCAGCTGTCAAAATTCCAACCAATGGTTTTAAAATCAAAAGATTTGCAGCCACCATTTTTTAGTTTTTCTAAATCAGTACTATTCATTTATTGCCATTGTGCTGTGTTAGATAGCACGATAGAACTGTGAGGTGTGTGCTTTGTTTATGCTGTAAGAAGGCTCATAAAATTATATGCTGCATTGGTTATGGTCAAGTTTTGGTTAAATAAGAGCACCACCTCCTGCAAAAATCTGCATTCAATTAAGATAACCGTTTCCTTTAAGGGGATTTTCCGTCAAATTATGAAATTATTTGGGCACACAGCAACTTAATGTCAACTTACAATGTTTTCAAACAACAACAGGATTATGCTTTTTTCATGTTCTCTACAGCATCTACAATCAAAAACATTACAATTTTTACCTTGGCAATAGTGACACTCTCACTTTTTAAAAATTAGATCGACGTAAAAGTTGAGCAAACTTAACCTCGGCTCATAGTGAAGATTAGATCAAAGGTACATATCAAGTTATCAAAAACATGTGGAAAAGATTGATTTGTAGCCATGATGTGAGATGTAAAAAGATTAAAAGGGTTATGCTCATTCCTGCATGTATTCTATTTCGGCATCAAGGTTTACATACTGCCACTTGGTAGCAATTATGTTGCAAGGCAATCACATTAGAATTGTAAAGAAAATACTGACCCTGCAGACAAACAAAACAACAAGCATCCTAAAACCTTTAATACTACATGGGAAAACTTGCATTTTGTCACAGATTTGTGAGAATCCACAATTTTTCTTCTTATCAAAGCTCATTTTAAATGTAAAAAAAGTGGGAAATTGCGAAAGTATTTCTGGTGGATTTGCACTTAAAATTCGAAAAAAGCATGGCAGATTTCAGTAATTTTTTTCAATTAGCTGAAATTTTTACTACTTTGCCAGCAAAATTTTCAATCAACTGTTCAATGCATGGAAATACAGCTAAGAAAAATCAAAATTTAATCAAAGTTTGTTTTGATGTCTCACGTAAATATAGCGTGGGCCACAACACAATGGCGAGTGATGATGACTAAAATATCGTATTTGCTGTTAGCATGCTTTTCTTTGTATAACAAATTATCTCTCAATCAAACAACAAAGTTTTCCAATTGCAAATGTTGGTTCGCGTATATACTCACACTCATTTTAGGAATCGGATTAATTTTATTTACATGCACTGATAACCTGATATTCTAAACCACTTTCGAATTGCTGTTGCAAACGTTGTAGATTTTGAGTGATCACTTTTAACTTATGAAACAGATATAGCCAGATATTTTGCTGTTGCCATTTAGTAACCAGTAAGATACTTGTTAGCGAACTGTTTAGGTCTGACACAATAATAGAAATTATTACATCAGCCTTGCCTCCGCTACCCCAACAATTTTTAAAACTTGGCTTTTATGCCCATGCAATTGTTTTGACTTGTATTTATGGTCATCTTTGGAGGTCTTTGAGGTGTAGGTATCTAGAGCCCCCATTGCGAAAGAAATAGCTAAGTAAACAAGAAACAATTCACAAGCAGGCGTCTCAATTAGTTTAAAAATAATGATCATTTGTGACAGAGATGATGGCCTAGGCCAAATATTTAAGTATTTAAATGGGCCACATCAAGAAAAATATTTAAGTGGGCCACATGCTTCTATGTAGTTTGAAAACGGAACACATGGCAAAAACGATTGAGAAGCATTGATCAAGAAAAAATGCGTAATAAACCAACAAAATAAGTTTGAGGGAGAATTGTAGGCTGCTGTTATATGCGAACCAATATTGCAGATAAATTAAAAAAATTGAAATTCTTCAGGGTCTGAGGGAAACAGTAAGTCGTTAATGTCATAAAAAAATTTGTCCAACTAATTCTGTTGTATGGAAAAGCATTAAAATGAATCACGCTTAGTAGGGAATTGTTGTTGTATCACTGTCACATAATGTTTATGTGACATGTTTAGCAGCCCTGGAAAAAAATTTGGATGAAGGATCAGAGATGTGAATTGAGAGAAACGACTTTAAGTCTTTATACATTTGATGAACAGCAGTTGGCTACCAAAAATATCAAAAAAATTACTCAAAATTTTTTACAATTTTAAAATAAATCACTGAAGATGGGTAACTCATTGTTCAGCAAAATTTTGTTTTCGTGCACTTGCAAGCAATTTGCACAAGTGCCAGCAATTACGCACTTACTATAATTTTAGAAAGAACACTGCTCTTTATTGCCTGTTGTGCAGCGCTGTCTCTTGATGTCTCCAACTTTTAAGTGAGGGAGCAATAATGTGTGTCAGAAATCACACCTAAAAGTCTTTCATAATCCAACAAACTTCAGTGAGCAATGTTTTTTATAAGCTTTCAACTATGTGGTATGAGCCCAAAAATCTTCACTAAAGCTGAAGGTTAAGTGATCAAACCTTTGTTAAATTCAGCTTACTTTCAAAAGAAAAATTTCAATAGTTTTGCCAAAGTACAAATTTAAGTACCACATTTGACAGCATATAGAAAGCACTGGCATATAAAACACACCACGATTTCAGCAGGTCAGATTCACAAAAAAGTTTTGTGTATTTAAGCATATACTGTTGAAAGCAATTTAGCAACACACTACACAAGCAGAAAACATTGCTGTATAAAAGCAAGATGGCAGTAAAGACGAGCAATAAGAATATGTAAGACATCTCAACAGTATTGTAGTAAAACATTGCAAATGAAGCCAAAAAATCACCTCACCTACGCCAAAAAAATATTTATAAACATGCGTCACCACCTAACAGATTAGATTTCCTTCATTTTTACAATAAAAATTCGTTTTGCAGTATTAATAATAATAGCAGCAATACAATAATGATGCAAAGAGTTAGGATAGGTAGAAGTACTAATCATAAGCTAGATTAGTCATCGCCAAAGAGAAGATTAGCATAGGGGAGGTCTCAACTTTGCATATTAGACACAGGGTATTTTTTTGAGCAAAAATTTTGGAAAAAAAATGCATCTTTTATGCTGTCAAATATGGTAGTTTTGATCCTAGACCAAGTAAACAATCAAAGCAATGTTTGCTTTTGTTTGAAAACATGTGCCCTGAGATCAATAGTATAGTTTACGATCGCCAACTGTTGAAAATAATTACTCTAAAGGTAACTAAGTCCTCAAGATTAGTGTTTTCCTTTGTTTTTTCATCACTTGACTTGTGGGCAAAAATGTTGGCTGGAAGCAAAAATATGAAGATTAGGTTTGTCTAACTGTAACTTAGATCTAGCTTTCTACCTAGAAAAAACACCCACCCTTTTCCGAAGTACAAAATTTAGTGTCCATGATAGCAGCAGTGTCAAGAAAACGCAGTCATGTTATTAAATAATTGCACATACTGATGTTTTAAAACCATGAGCACTTATGCACTTTCATGAAGGTGGAGCATACCCAATTAAATCGCCAATTCACCAAATAATAATGAATTAAAGAAAACTATGCTCAATTTCGTAGTCCAACTCATTTTCCCAAAAAAGTAACTTAATTTGTGTCTCAGGTGCAAAGTTACTGCTCTTTGATGCAAGATGCATCAAAAACCTTCAGCATAAGTTTATCGGCTAATTTGTGAAAATACAAACCCAGGCATAATGTTGACATTAGGCTGATTAAACTACAGATTTATATAAAATTGTTGTGTGCTTGAAGTTGCCAACTAGCATAATTTTAGAATGAATAAATCATTGGACACCCTGCTTATGCTACAAGTGTGCAACCTTGAGATAGATTACCAAAAAGTTGGCATCTATATTTTACAACTTTTATATTTTATATCTTTTATATTTTTTCAACACCTAAATACAGAAATGCAGATTTATGGAAAACCAAAAAACCACTGACTGAATCATGCAAATACCAGAAATACAAAAATATGCTAAAATCAAATACAAATCTTCATATCAATTTAGTTATTAAATAATGAGAAATATACTTTAACTCCATTTAATTGTCTAATTTTACCCAATCAAATGATTGCTTTTGTTTTAGTTTTTTTTACTTCCATAAATTTTAGTAGTTTTGTAATTTTTGTACTTCTTAGGTTTAGAGTTTTTGTGCATTTTCATATCACAAATTTCTGTGAATCACCAACTCCATATTCTAATATTGCCCACCCCTTATGTGCTCAAAAAAAATAAAATTCATGAGTTGCTCTAAGTACAATGCACTGTTCCCTCTAAGATTTTAGTAAGTGCGTAACCACCGGCGTGAGTGCAAAATCACTAGCAAATGTACGAAAACCGCCGGACATGGCAGACATGGCTGAACAAATGGTTACACCAGCCTTAGTAACATATTTTGAAGGAGTAAAACAGATGCTTGCTGTAGCCTACTGTTATTTAGTCAGTGTATACGCTAAGCTAACTTTGCATAGCTTACGGTTTGCCGATAATGTTGGTTGGCATACAACAACATTCTTCATTTCCCCTCAGATGTACTTGATTAAGAGACTTTTTATTACTTCAGTGCTTTTCAACCTTTTTTGGTATTCTGCCCATTTTCGAAGTGCACAGAGGCATGTGGACCGGTTATACATTTTCTCCGTTTTCATGAGTGTTTTTGGCATTTGCCCATTTTCGAAATGCACAGAGGCATGTGGTCTGGTCATATTTTTTCTCGTTTTCATACGCAACCTCACAAAAGTTATCAAAGTAAATTTCAGAAGTGTTGTCCAACTAAAACAAAAAAAAGTCAAGAAAAAGTTTTCATTTCCAGCAATTGAAAAAAGGCTAGACTTCACAAAAAACGTGTTTAAAGAAATTGAAACTGCACTTCATATTTTTTCTTTTCATTTCAAGGCTTATTATTTTAATCATGGCTGGTAACTATCACAGCACATGGCTGTCAGCTGCATTTTATTCAAAAAAAAATTTGGAGGGGATATAAAACTAAAATTGGTTAGAAATCATACTCTTTTTTTACTTTTAGTTTTTATAAATAGCAATTGAGAGGTTATTTATTTCTGATTTACAAAAAGGCGTTTTTTATGCTAAAGTGAAATCAAGAGCTATGAGCTTTTTTATCTTAACAAGCACGATTGAAATTAGCCTTGAAACGTAGAGAAAACGCAAGTTAAGCAATTCCAGTTTCAAACTTCCCTCAAAAACTAATGTCTTGTGTTAAAGTGAAGTTTGAGAGCTACTTGCTATAACTGCTCTTTAGCTGCGATAGAAATTGGCCAGTTTACTTTATGTTACTTGCTTTGAGGTTGATTTGTGATACAAAAGAAGTTTGGTAACGGCATGCGCGATATTTTAAGTTGCTGTCACTCATTGTTGCATCATAGCTGGGCGATGTTTACGCTAGAGGCTAGACGTTGCATTGCCATAAAAAAGCGGCTGTCCCACCTTTCATTTCAATTCACTGTCTCCCCCGCATTAAACAGCATTTAACTCCCACGCATTTAAAAATTGCAAAAATTTTAACAAACAGAAAAAGGTATCAAAAACCGCTGGACTTTTTTACGCACTTTTGAATTTTAACTGCGAATCCGCCAGATATACTTTTGCAAATTTGCATTTTTTTTGCGTTTAAAGGGAAAAATGGTACAATGTAGAATGATAAACAGCATACAACTACAGAAATTGCTGTATGCTTTACATGACATAATTATGGCAATAAAAATAAGTGTATCATTATTTTATGTTACAAGCATAAGAAAAAAACTTAGCTATGAGAATATTTTAAAAATTATCTAGTGGCACTTTTACAAACACATCAAGCCAGTTTACACTATATTGTCAAAATTGTTCACTGAGTTCTAGCCTACTTGTTGCATTGGTACAAAAATATGAACCTATGTGATCAACCACTTTTCTAAATGTTCATTGGCTTACAGATTTTTCCAAAATTTAAATTTCTACCAGTAGGCAACTAGCATTACAATTTCGCATTTCGAGATGTTTTGAAAGCTTTTAGCACATTTTATAGTTTGAAGTATATTCAGGCTGTGTTTATGTCATTTTATGGTGAAGCAGCACATTTAATGTAAAAAGTTGGACAGCATCAGTGGTTGGCCCCGCATGTTCTTTACATGCACAGAAATTACTACCTGATCTATTTGAACTTTTTAAATTGCTAAATATGTTGTTGGTATTTACTTGCATTATTTATTTACAAGCCTAACATACATTTAGCAGCGTAATGGCTCTTACTTTTTCCAAAGGAGTGTCACCTAACACTTTAAAACCTTCAATAATACTTCTACAAATTAAATATTCATTTGCTTTTCCAAGTAGCTGAAATAACAACTCTTATTTTTGTCAGGTAATATTTCTGCAACTTGGTAATTTAATATTTCAATATACATTTCCATAAATCTAAATTTCCATATTTTAGGGTGATCCATAAGAGCTAACTGGCAAAGTGGTGTAATACAGTGTTTCCTCGTGGTGTCCTTGGGAAAGGCACTTAACAACATTCCTCCACCTCTATATTTTTGACAGGTGATGGGGCAAACCAATTTACTCATGGCAATGGTTTAGTCTAATTAAAGGCATGCAAACAGAGTATGGGCTTATACTCATGAATGAATAAAGTACATTCTGCTAAAGTTTTAAATACCAAGACCCTCCACCCCAGCATACACTGCAGTTACCAATACACAATTCAAGAAAAAAAATTACCTTGATGAGTGAAACTGCTAACTATGGCATTCAAACCCAGTAATGCTACCATTATTCTGGAGCTATGCTAAGTGTGGCATATTTAATGTGCTTATTTAAAGACTGCTGATGACTTAACACTTTGAACATTTCATCCAGCCCGTTTTATCCCAGTATGAACATCAAAGCTCTTGATTTAATAATCGCAGCCAGTTAATCAAACCTTTTAAGCGTTTACGACACGGGTGCAAAAATTTTTTTGGAATTTGGTAGTGAGTAAAAATTTTAAGTAGCACACACATAGGCATTTTTTTGTTTGCTACCCCATGCCACCATCTTGGATCAAATGCAACTTTAAAATGCTATGGTTATGGGTTTAAATCTTCACTGGTAGGGTACGTGGACAAAGGCAGTGTACACTGGAGGGGGGACCAGTTTGTAAATGTACAGTGGAGTGTACATTGGGGGTGCAATTCTGCCAAATATTTCCAAGATGGCAGTCTGGGGTAACAAATAAAAAAGTGCCCACATATATATAAACTTTTCCACCCATTAGTTGTAAGTACAAGTATGCATTGCTTTGTTGCTGCACATTCCATTCATGCACATAAACTTTTTGGTCTCACAGCATGAGCACACAGTATATTTTTGCACCCCTAGTCTACAATTCTATTTTGTACTGCACATGTGGAAAAAATCAACATTGAAATGCAAATTGCAAATTAGTGCTTTAGGGTTAGAATTAAGGCTAGAATTAATGATAGTGACAGTTAAAATTAGGGTAAGGATCGGTAAGAGTTAGGTTAGGATGGGTTAGTCAAAGCTAACAATAGCTGTACAAAATGTCTCTGGTTAAAATGTTCAGCAACAATTTGCTAAACAAAATGTCCTATTTACAAAACTGGTAATATTCTTACTTAAAGAGACACTAATTGTGCACAGGAAAGAGCCTGTGGGAGTACTTTACCATTACTTTACTTTTTAAGCCCCTAGTTAATAAAAACATCAGTAAAGAGATTATATTATATAGGGGAGGGAGTCCATGGGGAGAAACAAGAATCTCAAAAACGCCAATTGGGCATCCTTCAAAACTTTAACACTTTAACCGCATCTCTGAGATCAGCCATGATGCCGCGCCTGCATCGCGTTTTTAATATATTATATATATATTATATGCTTTTCTAATTTCTTAGTTGTGAGAAATTTATTTTGCTGCGAAACCGGAAATTACAAATAAAATTCGCAAAGTATGTCAAATATTGAACGAGTTGCTGTAAATAATGGTTTTTAGAATATATATCAAATTTTGAGTGTGTACCATATGTGGCGCACGATGCAGGCTGAGCCAAGTACCAGTGTACCATATATGGCGCACGATGCGGTTAAAGTGTTAATGGAAGCATATGAGTCAAAAATTGATGATTTGTTTAAAAATTCTCTATCTTGCATTTTATTTCAACAACTTTGAATGTAGTTTTTATCCTCACAAATATCTACTGAAACTTGACTGCAAGGACATTCTTCAAATCTTGTTTTTTTCTATATGCACCTACATGTTGTATATCATGTTAAATCTTGCCCTTTGTAGACTAGTTTTTCCTCATGTCTATTGGTACTTGACTACAAGGACATTTTCAGAATCTCATTTTTTTTCTAAGGATGCCTATGTGTTGTAGGCTATATCAAATTAAATCTTTGCCCTTTGTCAGTTTGTGGACTAGTTTTACTTCAAATTCACCAATGACTTTAGGATCTTAATTTTGTACCTTTTTTTGGTATTATTTGCTCGACAGCAAACATATTTTCTTGACTAGTTAACCTTAGGTTCTTTAGTGCTTCCAAGTCTGAACAGACCATTTCCAAATGCTGTGATGGGTTTTTCTTATTTTTATACTGCATATTTATAGCTGAATTTATCGTTTGTTTAGACAAAAATAAACCTGATTGATTGACAGCAAAGTAGCCATTACCGATATGTTTCAACTAACCTGCTCTTAACCAATTAACAAACAAAAAAATTGAACCGATAAAATTAAAAACATTAGAGTGGCTGTATATTAAAAATTGCACAATAGGCTGATATTGGTAAAAATGCAGAAATTATTAAGCTCAAATGACGCATTAAGTATTGTTGCCAGGTTTTAGATCTAAAATAGTAAATTATTTTATATGCATGTACTTTTGTTTCTGGCTGCCGTCATGTCCTAACCCTAACTCTAACCTTAACGCAAGTATTAATGTGTTATTATGGTACATCGGGTGTAATAATGTGTGCTACAAAAGCAAGTAATAACATGTTGTTGTACAATGAATCTAATAATCTACGCACCTAAAATGCACTTTTTCCTTGATATTTTAGAAATATGATCATTAAGGCAAAAAATTGCCAAACTTGCATTTTTCAGCCAAGCTGCTCATATAACCACATAATGAGGGTAAGCCTAATTGAGGAGAAAAATATTGCCTATTCATTTTATGCTAGAACTACTGTTAAAAACCAATTTTCTCTAAAAAACGAACGTCCAATAAGTGGAGTTTCACGTAACAATAAGATAAAGCTCAGTAAGTAATAAAATAGGCCGGCCTAGATCACACACAGACCAAAAACTAAACCATTACGGCCTTAAACCAGATACCCAACTTAATGCTTCAGAATAAAGCAATGCCAATATTGGTTTATAATACAAAACCACTGACGAGGTCTCATCCTTGCATAAACTGATTTCAAACTTCCAAAATTTAAAATTGTTCTCCTATTTCAGATTTAAAATTACTGAAATCCATATCTGAAGCGATAGAATGAATAAAAAATTTGCTGGCTTTGCTAGCTGGATCTTTGGATAACAGAACGTGGACTTTGGATATGAGAAAAACGGCCGTTGGCAACCTCCATGCAGTGACACTGTTTCGACCTATCTGGTCTCTTCAGTGCACTTGGTGACCGATAAGAGATCTGATAGGTCGAAGCAGTGTTATCGTTCGCAGTTTGCTGAGTGCGTTGCTGGTCTCTTGTATTACTCTTAAGACGACCGTTATTTTGCTTTTGTCAGCAACTTGTTTTCTGGCTACACCATGCCATATCGCATTTAATCACGAAAAAGTTTCTATTATTGTTTCTGTATTGCATGGCTATTTTGAACAAACAAATTAATTTTCAACTAGTAGGCCTACTCCTTAATGTTCTTTGCTCGAAACATTTTGGTTCTGAATGTAGAAACCGAAATTTCCATCGGCGACAGAGTTCTATTGAGACTTTCTCTACCATAAAAAAAGGCGTTGAAAACTAAGTAACATTTTTAAACCAACTAATTTGCATAAAAAAACGTTTAATCATCTTTACTTTTATTATTCAATGGTTTTAGGCTATTGGCCATTCAATCGATCGTGATATATCGCCAAAAAGGAAATTTTGTTGTGTTTTAGAATATGCTGACCACAAAACAAAAACTTTTGTCCAAGAATATGATTTATGCAATTTAACCCCCTTTTGGGGGTAAATTATTTTCAAAATTAGGTACCATAACTTTCAAAAGCTTCAGAGACTTCATTTTTTATGTGTCTTCTCGAAAATTTAGACACACAATGCTAATGAATAATGGTTTTGAGGGAAATAGCCAACAGAAACTAAATTATTGCCGGGGAAATAATCAAAAACTGTCAAAAGCGAGGACTCTTTTTACTTACCAGAGCAGTCAAGCAGGGAGAAACGAACATGCTACATAATGCGTAGCCAGCGAGAACTTGAGAAAGTTTAATGAGAAATCAAGAGAAAACAGTGTTACTGGGTCGAATCGCATCACACAAAAGACATTTTTGATATTTTACTTAAAAACAGCCTAATGTCATAATAATATGTTCCCAACTGCCAAACTACGGAAAATGCAAGGCCCTCGTAGGTTTGTGTAAGCAATGAATAGAGCACATAGACCTAAGGCGTGGCTACAATTTTGAAACAAGAAATTCTATTAGAAAAAGGAGCACAAAAAGTCGTGAAAATCCTATCTTCAGAAAACACATACACGTTTGGTAACTCTTTACAGAAGAGCCTGATAGGTAAAGCCGGATTGGTCGGCTGAAACGCCATTCTCAATCCCGACGTTACTGATGGAGGCTCTGTGGGCGACGTCGTCGTATATACTATAAAGCAAGAATTTTTTCTTATGCTGATATGCTGCCTGTTAAGGTATTGGCGGTTATCCTCGACAGCATTGTAATACAGTCCCAAGTTTAAGAAAAAAATTAACATTAAGCTATAACCATAACAATTTTTGAAACTGAATTTAGAGAAAACATCTGTTTAAAAATAACTTGGCCTGACGGGTTTCTACTAAAATGTGGTTAATGATTTCGGGAAAGCCATGGCCACTTTTGTCGCTATGCCAAAAACAAGACATACAGCCCAGCGAAAGAACTTAACACCACAAATACAAATAGGAAAGAAGCAGCACCACATCGCCAAATAGGCTTACCACTAAATAGTTTATTTCTGTAATTGTGGAAGTAACCACCGTTTCACCGCTATCATCAGTTTTGATTGTGTTTCAATCCCTTCTCCCTCAAATGTATTAACGATAATTTGTGGCAAGATTCTTCATCTTACCAATCATAACTAAAAGAATATGACGATTACGATTTTGTGTACAGGAATTTTGAAGGTGCATGAAATTCATTAACTTTTCGTTGTTGCTCACACAAGAGCCCAATAAGTGTAGCCGGTCCAACCGAAATACTAAACCCCAACGTCACTGATGGAGTGCCTCTTCCTGGCGACCTAGGCAAAGCCGGCTAGTTTTAGGTATGAAGCGCAATTCTGTTTGTCCGTCTTAACTCCTCCAAAACTCTCGGGCGTACTAACATCAAACTTGGCACGATCAATCACCTCTTCAGAGTGAGTGTCCTAGAGGGATTTGTTGCAGCCACTGCAACTTCGATGCATACATGCTCAGCTATCGCGGCAATGTGACGTAGCTACTAAGTGTCGTATGAGCACGAAGATGTTACAAACCACAAACCGAAAGTCACCAACAGCAATGTTAAGTTATAAACCGAACGAAATCTTCAACAGTCGCCATATGGAATGCACTCTTTTGACATCGGACTACAGCCAAATACCTACAATGGGTGCGCTACAATGGGACGAGTAAAAAGTGGGATCTAGATGTGAATGCCGGTGTGTAGCTCTAGGCTGGATGGTAAGTGAGACTGGCTATATATTTGGAAAAATTACTAATGTAATCATGTGTTGGTGTAGGAGCGTCTGTCTCGGGTTCAAAAAATTCTCCTGGTAGGCGAACATGGTCACCAAAAACAAAGTTGACAGGTGATAAAAAATGTAGACCCTATTTGAGACTTTGCGTAAAGCAAGGAGGACCCAAGGCAGGTTGTGATACCACTGAGACGGTTCTTCGTAAGCTCGAAGGCTGGCATTTAAAGAGCGGTTTAGTCTTTCGGCAAGACCTTGGGCCTGTGGATGATAAGCAGTTGAATGCTTTATTTGGCAACCCAAAAACCGACACATTTCATGCCACAAGGAGGAAGTCAATTGAGTTCCTCGGTCACAAAAAATTTTCTTTGGACAACCACAAAGGGCCACCCAGTTATGGATAAAACCATTGACACATTCCTCGGAGGAGATAGCAACTAATGGTATGGCGTATATGAAGCAATAGAAACGATCAATTATTACCATGAGGTAACGATAACCGCAGGATTCGTTGAGAGGGCCTGTGATGTCCACATATACGTGAGTGAAACGCTCTATGGGAGGGGGGAAGGACTGGGCTTAAAGGTGTGGTATTACGTCGCAACACTTTAGCATTGGCATATTGTTGACATGTCTTGGTGAAATTGGCAATGTCTTTTCTCATGCCTGTCCATTCAAATCTGTCGCCAATGAGTTTGACACCAGTTTCAATACCGGGGTGTGATAAGGAATGAAACTGCTGAAAGACGGCAAAACGTAGGGATTGGGGAATTATAGGTTGTAGCCGGCTTTGTGAATCGTCGCACAACAGTGATGTGCCGTGGTCTGCTAAAGGAACTTCTAGCAAGCACAAGGAAGTGCTGTTTTGAAGACGTAATTGTTGCGTTTCATTGTCGACTCTTTGAGCCAATGCTAGTCTAAGATAATCTAAGTCTTTCGTTGTCGGCAAGATATTATTCAAGTCAGCAATGTGATTGTTGGGGCGCGACATTGCATCAGCCATGTTATGCTCGCCTTTTACATGTTCAAATTTGTTTGTGAATTGTTCTAAATAGTCAAGATAGCGTTGTTGTCGTTGTGAGGCAGAGAGAGTTGAACTGTGAAATTTATGAACTAAAGGTTTGTGATCAGAACGAAGAATGAAGTCTTTTGCATCAAGGTAGTATTGGAAGTACCTGATGGCTGCGAAACACGCGAAAAGTTCTCGGTCACATGTTGACCACGCACGTTGAGCGGGGGACAGAGCTTTCGACCAAAATGCGAGAGGTGCACATGAATCATCTTTGACTTGTTGAAGGACGGCGCCTATGTGTGTACCACTTGCATCGACGACCAACTCTGTTGCAGCGGTTATGTCAGGGATAGCCGGTTGTGCTGCATGTGATAAGGCAGTTTTGCTCTGAATAAAGCAATTTGTCAATTCTGTAGTCCAGGGCAAGGATTGATTCCTTGGAGTTGAGTTCACCAAAGCATGCAAGGGTTGTAACCATTGGGATGAGTGTTTCACAAACTTTGCATAATATTAATACATCCCCAAGTATCGCCGTAGTTCTTTAACTGTGAATGGTAGTTGAAATTCTGTAATTGTCCATACTTTTTCTTCGCTAGGGGCTATGCCATCCTTCGAAACTTTGTGGCCTAGAAAATTTAGGCTGCTCACACAAAACACGCATTTGGTTTCACTCATAACCAGGCCGTGAACCTTGAGACGATCGAACAATTTGTCAAGGAGCTGGGCATGTTGTTCTTTAGTCTGGGACATTACGATGATGTCATCAAGGTACGAAAAGACATTAGGTAATCCGGCAACAACTTCGTTCATCAGATTTTGATTGCAACATGAACTGGTGGCAAGACCCATAGGCAGAAAATTGTACTGAAAATTACCCAGTGATGTGGCAATTGTAAGCATGTGTTTATCTGTAGGGCGAACAGGAATGGAGTAATAGGCGTCTTTTATGTCTAACGTTGTGAAGTACTTGCAATCATGAGCTAAATTGACAAAATCTTGTACATTTGGAAGTGTGCACTTGTGTATTCTCAAGATTTTGTTGAGGTTTGTGAAATCGGCACACGTCCGGAAAGATCCATTTTTCTTGGCGACTAAAACGACAGGAGAGCTGAATTCTGAATGACTTGGTTCGATATTGCCTGCTTCTAATAAACAATCAATTTCAGTTTTCAAGGCAATGAATTTGTCGGGACCTAAGCGACGTGCTTTGGAATGAACGATTTTATTTTGCCTTACTTCAACAGTAGCCTCTATCGAATGAAGGATAGTTTTAGAGCGTAGCGTTGCATCAAAAACCTCAGGAAATCGGTTTCTGTAATGTTGCAGGAGAGAATTATCAGTTTGTTGATCAGAACGCAAGGTGAAACCATTTTCAAGACAGTCATGTTCTTTTATCAAGTCCCGTTTGCAACGCTCAGGGTCGATGGAAGTAGTAAGCTTGTTGTTTGGCACGTCAACTGTGAGGTGATATTTTTGTAAAAAATCAATTCCAAGTGTAAGCGCCAAACAAACTTTGTCTAAACTTTTGATTTTGATACACTTGGGATTTGAACCATCGTCATTTAATCTTACCTCGAAATTCTACATAGTTAACGCCTGGCCCACAATCATTCAAATTACCCTGCCTGCAAACAAAACGCGTCTTTTCCTTTTCTGTTACGAAATCAGCACTGCCTTTGCAATTGGCTTTGGTGTCCTTTGTTCAAAATAGCTTTTAGTTTATTGAGTTGAGCAGCATTTAATTTCAAGTAGTGCATAGTTGCAGCCTTGGATCTAAAGATGATTTATTTACCTTGGTTTTGTTTGTTTATTCAGATCAATAATTATTATCACTAATCGTATCGCAAATTTGTCGAATTAATAATCAATCGTAGTGACTGCCGGAATTGCTGGTAAGTGAATATCACATTAAATACTTCGTAATATTGTATCGCAATTAATTGTGCAGAAAATTGTATATTTATTTTAGAAAACGGTACAAGTTCGGACAAATAAATAAATACAGAACAACAAAATCCGTGTGAGGCTCCAAAAGTCACCCAGAATTCCTATAGCCGCAACAATAATCAAACGGCGGCTATACCGAGTATTCTATACTCAATATCAGCGACAGAAAACTCATGGTGAAATAGGTGTGAAAATCCAATGTCAATGTCACACTTGATAATGCCGCTGCAGTACAAAATACTCCCACCAACAGTAGTCAGTAGTGGAGTAGGCACAGGGAGAAGCAGAGAGGGGTAAATACAATCCTGGGAAAAACATTGTAAATAGCACCCGTATCGATTAAAAATTTGCACCCACTGACGCTATCCAAAACAAAAAAGAGGGGTGGACTTTGAAATTGAGAGCTACTCTGCACCCCAATTAGATGTAGCCCGCTTGCTAGTTTTCCAGAGCCGAGGTATTTGACCAATTATGGAAAAACGGGCAAGAACCACCTTCGCACTTAAAAGCTCGGCTCCAAAACGTTGGTTGTAGTAGCATGCTTGATTAGAATTAGAGCTGGGGGATAGGTGTGGATTCCTAGAGCGAGTTTGTCTTGAAAAGTTGGGCTAGGCATTGGTGTGTCTATTTAACGCATGTTCTGTTGTGTTCTGTGAGGAAGAAGAAGGGCTATGTGATAAACTTTGTTGTAAGGCTGTGATGCGTTTCTCAAGCATTTCGTTTGTGATGTGACGGAGATTGTAATGGAAATGTGGTAGCCTGATGGCCAACGTGATCGATTAATTAATTAGCATGTTTGGCTAAATTGTCGATTGACATATTATCGTTGAAGCGCAAAAATTTTTGGGTAGATGGGTCAACCGAATTTAAGATGCAGTGTTGTAATAGGTCTTCATGCAGTAGTGACGAGGGGTCATAGTGACTACTCAATGTGGACCTAAGCTTTTGTAATAATTCACAAACGGTAAGTTTGCCACGGTTACATTCATTAAGTAATGAGGAGAGACATTGTTTAGACGGCATGGAAAATCGTGCCAGCAACTGAGTTTTTAATGAAGTGTATGAGTCATCAGGGATGTCTGAGGGTAAAAGATAGGAAATGCATTGAAGAACAGATGGTCTTTTAGACAGTGAAACTAGCAAGGCTCGATATTTTTGTGACTCGCTGGACACCTCTGAGGCAGCGAACAAAACCTCACATGCCTTGAAAAAGCCAATAGAGTCGTAAACGCAAAATTCGGGGAGTGGGACTGTGATATAATGTGGGTCGATAATGAATGTAAAGGTGTTATTGAAGTTTGGCGAAGGTAAAGGTGACTAACTTCTAGGAGCAGGAGTGCTACAATAAGTTTGGTGTGATTGAGGTCGAGGGTTGACGTCGTGAACTCCTGAGGTTCTATTTTTATTTAACGCGCCTATTGGTCTGGCAAGGATAATAGAGGATAACCCAGCTAGCAAAAACTCCCTCCAATACAAAGAAAAATGTAACAAAACAAACCACATTGAGGTAATAATAAAAGCACAACTTTTGACTACTAAAAAAAGCCTAACGGTACTAATGCCGGTTGTATTTGGAAATGTTAATGTTCAAACCTTGTCCTTGAATGATATCCTCGAATTTGATTGCTTTCACAACTAACAGAATTGAATGCCAGTGGGCTTAGTCGAAGGAAAGTTGATGGGCTTGTTCTGGTATCCTTGTTGGATATTCTTTCTTCCTTTGTCTTTTTTTTTATCTTCAGTCGGGGTCACCACTGTAGCGCTTCTTATGGGCTGCGTGCTGTCGATCCTCACCACGTGGTTCGTTATCTGGTTTTATTGCTGGTCGACAATTCCTATACAAATAGCAGCAACAAGCTTACACGAAAATTACGTAGCAAAAAAAGAGCAAAACGTGACGGCGAGGTGGTTATATACAGGCTTAGATGTGACGTAACAAAGACTGCTACAGGATCGTGTCATTATGATAACGTCATAATTAAAGATAAGTTTTTAAAAACCGCATATTTGGACTGAGTAACACTGTGATTGGTTGAACAAAAGGTAATATCAAACTTATCAAATTCAACAAATTTTACTTCTTTGCGATGTCACATGACGCCATAATTAGAATTATTTGTAAAAGTTGCTTTCTTAATTTATTCAAAAAATTCTGATTGTAGAATCGCGATTAAAAGCTTTTTGGGGAAATCTAATCACGATGCCTTCGATAAAAGAAACTCTTCACCAATTTAGGCTCAAAAGAGGATGCAACAACATATTTTCATTTAAGCATTTTAAGCCTTCTAAACGTGCTTCTTGCATTTTTTTCTGCATGCTTCAATCCCCTCTATAATGTTATAATGCTGCCTGGGACTATTAACACAGTCTTTTGCTATCACAGATCTTTTCAGTTTGGTTGATTTTGATGAAAGATATTCAACCTATCCAACTCTGACATATTTCAGCGATTCCGTTGCTGTTTCTAAGAACTAAATAAGGTATGATTAAATTTACTAGATCAGCTTAAACTTTATTGAAACTTTAAAATGCACTGAAACAAATGCATTTTGATAAATTGGCATCTTCAGTGCTGTAAAATAATAAAAACAACTAAATGTAAGGAACCAAGCAAATAGCTGCACTGACAACTCTACACTCCATCACATAAGTAATTATCTAACCGGCGTATCAAAACAAATAGTTTTATTTTATAGTATTAAAGCATTGCCCATGTCACGAATAAGTAAATTTGCGTTGTAGGAACAGTTTTTATATACATGGTGTCCGTAAAGTTACTATACAGTCTTACAAGTTACTATACAGTTTCATTGTATTATATGTAATAGTTTTTGTTACTATATAGTTTTATTGTATTATACTGTATTTAATATTTATTTTTTTTACAGGCCTATTTAATTAAGCATTATTTATTGTATTATAGTTGTAGTTTTATAGCATTATTTAATTAAGCATGCCACGCAAGCAGGCGAGGGCCCATTGAATTTCCTCCATGATCTCCAGACATAACGCCAATGGACTTCTTTGTCTGGGGAGTCATCAAAGACTCTGTGTATTCGAGAAAGCCAAGAAGTGTTGAAGATCTTCGACAATTTGTTATTGATGCATTTGCCAACCTTGATCATGACTTGTGCACCAAAGTTTGTCATAGTGCGGTGTCACGTTGTCGAGAATGTATTGAAGCAGAAGGCCTGCAATTTGAATATTTGTCATAGAAATTGTTTGCCTTGATTATTACAGTCTTTTCGGATGTAACACATGTATTTTCTGAGATTTTTATAAACATAAAGGTGTTATTTCTTTTGTTACAAATAAATATTGTAATACAATATCTTACTGTACTGTTAATATATTACAGGGTGTCTGTATAGTAACTTGTAAGACTGTATAGTAACTTTACGGACACCCTGTATATAGTTTGTGTAATTTGTTCTGCTTTGTTTGTTCTGTTTTGTTTTTGTTCTGCCGTGATTGTTTTAATTTTAAATCTGAAATTGTTGCCCAAACTTGCTTTTATATCGCAGCTGTTTTCGAAAAAGACCTTTTTTCTTTCGCAATTAGATTTGTAACTCACATGCCTCTTCTTACGTCTCAATGGTTGACTACGTGACTAAGTTCCAGAGTATTCTAGTGAATCTTGGTTCTTCTCCAAGATTTTTTTTTATCGCTGATTACCTAATTTATTTACGACGTTTTTTTTCTGTGTCTCGTGATGTTCTAGCAATTTCTGGAAGACTCGTCGTGGTATATATCAGGCGGCAAAATTTTTATGACTTACAGTGGTATTTAGAGTGGCATAGTAGAGAGTGATACAGTAGTAGAAAAAAGAAGTGTATTGATCTGTGGTTATTTATTGTGGTTCGCTATTAGTGTGACAAGCGGTTAGTTATTGAATTTAGTCTTGTTTGGCTCTGATTGTCATATTTGTTATAGACCGATGCAATGGTGTAGTGGTTAGAGCATCCGCTTTGCAGTCGGTAGACCTGGGGTTCATTCCCCTTGTCGAGTCATACTGAAAGACTTTAAAAATGGTATCTATAGCTTCCTTGCTTGGCACTCGGCATTTATAGGAGGTTGTGGAGAACAAGCCGGCAAGTTCGCTTGTTGTGTCCTTGGTCAGGGCACTTAACGGAATGCCCCACCTTTATGTGGAATACAGGTGACACGGAAATGGTAACTCCCAAGCGAGTGCGGACTTACTGTCAAAAACATTGCAATGCATCGCTTTCTCGTGAATGGAGGATAAATATGGCAAAATAAAAAAAAATTTAAGCGCATTGTTTTTTTGGTATTCGATGAGCGAAGGAATTCAAAGTTTTAAAGTATCTTGTAAATATATTTGTTCCACTCTTGATCAAGAAGTGTCTGGTTCAAAGTATTTTGGTAGAAACTAATCTTTTCCTAGCTATTAAGTTGCAGCCAGACTTAAATATTCGAGCGATACTACAAGTCGCCTTCAATTTTAAGAAGTAGATTAAAGTTAAATAGAAAAAAATTTCTATTGCACACGACAGCCCACAAGACAGCAGACCATTATGATAAAAAAAATAAGATCAAAACGCAGGCTGTTTGAAGACTATCCATCAATGTAGCAAAAAAAACATTTAAACATAGTGAGTAATTTGAGCCAAGGTATATATGCCATAAAATCGTTTTATTAATATTTGTTTTGGCATTGAGTATGCACAGCCATTTGGCTTTATAGAAGTTTAACTTTTCAAATTCAGGTTTTACAATAAAGATAACAAAAAAACATTGAGCTATATCAGGCTTGCCAGTAAAGATTGCCTTATGATGTTTATCATACTGTCTAAGTAGGGTCGAATTATCATTATTTTCAGAGTACTCGATGTTTAGTCCAAGGTTGTGATAAAGATCTCATTGTTTAATCAACATAGTAGTTGCCACAGTTTTTGCAACATGCCACGAAATACCATAATTTTTGCAGTACGATTTTTGTGTCAAACGTCGTTCTCCATTAGGTGTGCGGATATTTTTCATCAGTGAGACCATAGAATTATGTGAGCATTTTTATCTATTTTTCTCGTCATAATGGTCTGCTGCCTTGTGGGTAGTACTTTAATACTATGAAATGAAGTTATTTGTTTTCATATGCCGGATAGATAATTACTTATGTGATTGAGCTACATATTAAATAGAGTTGTCAACTACATATTGAATAGTTGTCAGTACAGTTACATGTAGAAAGGTTGCATATAACGATACATATTTTGCGCCAAAAAAGTGGCTGACCAAAAGCTATAATTTATGCTGGAAATTATGGTATAAAGCAGGCACCAACTTTTGGGGTTATTTTGAAAAATAATAAAACATTATTTAAAAATTGGAATGAATTATTGCTACTTGAATCCTTGGAAACAAATAAATTTAATCAAAAACAATTTGTTTGAGATTAGGTAAGATTAGGTCTTTCAGTTGACTAGTCTAAACTTGGTACTGCGTGCCAATTTTAAAAAATTGCTCCGAAGAGAAGTGCCATCTAAATACCATTTGTTCCTCAGTTAAAAGTAACTCAATACCAAATACATACTCGTCAGTACGTTAGTATAAACAAGTTAACAACCATTTTCTAATCATTACTACCGGTATCTTAAGCCTGCCGGCAAGCTTGCTTGCTGTGTCCTTGGGCAAGTCACTTAATGAGATGCCTCCATCTTTATGTGGCAAACAGGTAGTGGGGCCAAGCAGTCTACCCAGCGTGGTGGCCCAGTCTGACGAAAGACATGCAAACAGAGCATGAGCTCATACGCATAAATGAATGAATCAGTATCGCAAGTTTTTAAAGTACCTATCTATCTATCTATCTATTTTTTATTCATGACCACCACCATTACACACGACACTGAGCAACAATAATAATGAGAGAAATGGAGTCAAGAAAAGGAAGAAGCGACACAACGTCAGACGTTAAAACATGCAAATGAAAACAGTGGATCCATAAAACTAGAGCAATAGTTGCATGGCCGCTAAACCCTAAATTCAAGCAATTAAAGAACAGTTTAATTGAATTGAAAAAAAAAACAAAAAAACAAACAGAACAAAACAAAAACGCAGGAGTTTTTACAGCTGTAGATCATATTATTTTGTAAATAAGAAGTAAGAACATTCGAAATAGTAAGGATCAGAAAGATGACCAGTGCGAGACACGGTTACGTAGGTGGTCAATGGGTGGCGCAACCGGCCTATAAGGCTGTTTTTTAGCTCATCTGAGCATGGTGAGGAAAGAAAAACCACCCTGGAAATGAAACCTCACCGGGTCCGGAAACCCTTTCATTAAGTAACTGGTCGAAAGAAAGAAAAAAAAAAAAAAAAAAAAAAAAAAAAATCTACGAAACACATGTACATTATTAACTTACAAGACACGTAGCTTAGCTCACCTCAACACAAAGGTTTTAATGAGTTACCTGAGAGTAACAGTTCATCAATAAGTAGTTCGTCCTACAGCCCTAGTTCTTACGTTTGCGTGAATGTTAGTAGTTTGTTACTTGCAGAATTAAAAGAGTAAAATTTTACCTTCACTTCGCGTACCTGTATTTTTGATGAGAAAGCAGTGTTGAGAGGAGCCAAGCGTTAACATACGACACAACAACATAATCATTTAAACAGGTGATAATCCTATTTTACATTAAGAGATGATATCTGCAATGCACATACTATACTTGATTATAATAATGTGGTTGTCATGTTTCAAGCACTAATTGCTCTGCCAAGTGGTGTTACATATAAAAATAGCACTGTTCTATAAATTGTGAATTTAACAACTGCCAACCGTTGTGTTAGAAATTGGCCTATTATGTTGTAACATATTAAAATGTGGGTAGTATTACTATTCTTTTACAGTCGATAGAATTAAGAAGGTGATGATGCTCACAATATAAGGTTAGAGTATACTAAAATATTCAAGTTTAGGTAGTAGTAATTTGGTAACATGAGTTTCGATTGTTATCTTCTTCTTCTTCTTCGTATGGAGGCGATGTTTCTTAGATTGTTATTATTATAATCCATTGCTGCCCAATGTCCAATGTTACAAGAAGTTGTTGATGATTGGTTGTTGTATTTGGAAGCCTTAGAAGAATCGCCCCTGCATGATGATGATGATGTTTCCTTCGATCGCACCGCGTACATTATCTGTAAGCAAAAGAAGCGAACCAGCAATCTGTTCAAATACCAATGGAGTTTGTGCACAAGTAATTTCGCAACTTTGCGCTGAATGTGACAACAGACATTTTTTCATTTTTGAAAAAAATTGGCAATTTGCTCCAGATGGCAGGACCTTGGTACGAAATAGACTGCTGACATAAACTGCTAGAGCAAGGTTTTGGTATTAATTTAGATCTATTTCTGGTATTATATTGTGAAATGCTTTTTACAAATACATTTCGAAATACGTCAGGATTTTTTCCAGAGTTCTGTTTGAACATAAATACTGCAATCTCCTTAGTGAGTAACTGGTTTATAGTAAGTAGCTGGTGAGTTTTTCTTACATCAGTTACATCTCTGTAGTGCCTTAGGTTGCATGCCATCCTTATGAATTTGTTGCATGTTTTTTGTAGTTTATTTATCAATGTTTTATTTCCAATGCACCAATTAGTAATACAATATTGTAAGTGACTGTTGATTAGAGAGTGGTACAAAGTTAACATGGAGCCTTGCCTTAGAAAAGGTTTGATTCTGCTTACCACGCCAAGAGTGGACCTTAATTTATTTTGAAGATGTCTAATATGTCCTGTCCAAGTTAAGTGCTCATCAATATGTACACCTAGAAATTTCATTGTAGTAACCTGTTCAATTTTTATATTTCTAAGTGTAACAGTTAAGTTAGTAGGAGGTGGTTTAGATTTAGAGGATCTGAATAGAATGCATTTAGTTTTAGATACATTTATTGAAAGATTATTGGCTACCATCCATTTGTCAATATAGTGCAACTCTTCTTGAGCACGTTCATAAAGTGTTGCTATGTTTTTATTTTCTAAAAATATGCTTGTGTCATCTGCAAACATAACGGGATCGGAGAATTTTAAACAGTTTTGGAAATCATTAACATAAACTAGAAATAACAATGGGCCTAAATTTGAACCTTGAGGAACCCCTCTTGTCACTGGGTTGATTATGGTTGATAGAGTGCCATTACATTCCACTTGCTGTGTTCTACCAGTCAGGTAACTCTTAAACCAGTCATAAGCTATGCCTCTGACTCCATAATGTTGCAATTTGTGAAGCAGTATATCATGATCTATTGTGTCAAAAGCCTTAGACAGGTCAAGAAAAATACCGAGTGTGGGTACTTTATGGGAAAGGGATTCGGTTATTTTGTGTACCATAAACGTTATTGCATGTGAGGTGTTATGATGTTTTCTAAAGCCAAATTGATGGACAGAGAAAAAATTACTTTGGTCCAAAAATGTGCACAGACGCCTATACATAATTTTTTCCAAAATCTTTGAAACATTTGATAACAAACTTATAGGCCTGTAGTTATTAATGTTGCTGCTGTCACCTTTTTTGTAGATTGGACATACTTTAGCAAGTTTGAAATCATTAATGAATTCTCCTTTGCTGAGCGATAAGTTAAAGATGTGGCTTAGTGCAACTAATATGTTATCTGGTGACGACTTCAATAGCTTTGATGGTATTTGATCTATGCCAGCACTTAATTTGGATTTCATGCTATGCAATATATTTGAAATTTCCATGGGACAAGTAGGCCATACAAACATTGTCGAGCTTGAGGATGGTTTTAAATATTCACTGTATTTGGCTTCACTAGGTGGAAGTTCATCCATCAGTTTGGAGGCTATGGTGGAAAAGTGGTTGTTGAAATGATTTGCAAGAGCCTGTGGTTCATATATTTCTTTACCATCAATTTTGAGTTTTTTGCAATCAGATTTTCTTTGTTTTCCAAGCAAGTTGTTAATAAGACGCCAAGTATTTTTTATATCACCCTTGAATATGTTAAATTTTGACTTATAATAAGTCTGTTTTTTCTCTTTTATGATTCTGTAATAGTAATTTCTAGCTTGGGTAAACAATGTTTTTGAGTGGTTTGTTTTGGTTTTCATGTAGTGTTTAAAAAGGTTTTCTTTATTGTCCAGCAATTCCTGAGCTTCTCTATCAAACCAACTCTTGTTTGGTTTGTTTTTAAAACTGACCTTCTTTAATGGAAACGATTTTTCAAAGTCAGTCATATACTGCTTTTTCAGCTGATTGTATGCATCATCGGGATCAGACTTTTCCAAGATAGGAGTAATGTCAAGTTCAGATACACATTGGGTAAACGAGGCTATTTTTGTGTCACTGAAGGAGCGGTAATACTCAATATTTTTAGTCTGTGATTTCTTGATGGACATGCATATCATTGTTACTAGATGATCAGATATTGAGTAAGTAATTATACAACTCTTTAGTTTTTGTGCATTGCAACAGTTAGTCCAAATGTGGTCTAGGAGTGTGCCATTGGTTTGTGTGATTCTAGTTGGCCTATTGATTAATGACCTATATCCATTTTCCAACATTACTTCAATGAAGTTGCCAACATTAGGTTCATCGCAGTCAAGGAGGTTTATGTTGAAGTCTCCAAACAATAAGCATTCCCTTTTGCTTATTTTGTGCAGTGTATTTTCTAGAATTGATTGAAACAAGGATTGGGCATTAGCATCTTTACTAGGAGAGTGGTAAATATTTCCACAAGTTATTGTTTTATTTTTGAACATAATATCAACAAAGATTGCTTCAAATACTTTTTCATTCATTATTTCTAGGTCAGTACGACGAGAGTAAACTACATCACTTTTGATATAGAAACCTACTCCTCCACCTCGAAATTTTGATCGAGGGTTAGATATGAATATGTAATCCTGTAAGTTTGTGTGTGGTCCTGATTGGTTTGGCTTTAGCCAAGTTTCTGTTACAGCAATTAGGCTCGGCTTAAATGCTAGTGATGATAACAATCCTTCAAGTTTTGCCAAATTTTTGTAGTTGTTTAATGATCTTATATTCAGACTAATAGCAGTGAAGTTGTTATCTGAGGAATTATTAATGTCATTCAGTAAATTGGTATGAGCTTTACTACTGGTTACGTATCGATCATTTGTATCAAACAGACAAATTTCATCAACGTCTGTTAAGTCATCACTTTCAGTGCATGTGATTTCATTGAAACCACCAAAACTGCCATCAAATATTTTGTTTAGTTCATAAGCAGATAGCAAGGTAGCGTTAGAATTTGTTTGGTTAGATTTGTACAATTCATCAAATTCAACATCAGAACAAGAAGAAAAGGGAAAAGAAAAATCATTGCACAGGTTACACTTCCAGGTGCCTATCCCATTATTATTTGTTTGACTGTCCTTACCAGTGCATTTAACATGAATTATCTGTAAACATTGTGAGCAGATTAATGATTTTTGGTTTTTTCGAACTGTTTTCAAACAATTGCAACATGTTTTATCAGGTTGTTTTGGCATAAGATAGTTCAAAACTCAGAGCAAAATAAGTTCTGTAAAGAAAAGAGCTTGCTGAAGAAACTGTACAGTTGGCTAGTAGACCAGGCTATGATTATGTAACAACTACTTAGTTTAGTTTGGCTAATTTGCATTTATCAGTTGCAAAAATTACGTAAATATTTCCGGCATATTCGCTAGTTACACAGAAACAGCATGATGATGAGCAATGCATAACAATACAACACTAATGATATGAAATGAATACAGGATTTAGTACTAATATCTAGAAACTATTTATATCTTATCATTAACAATAGCATCAATATCACCAAAGTCTTCAATTACTAACCTTTTGTTGTCCTGGATGCAGTATACATTACCATTGGTCGTCCACACATTGAAAAATCCAAATGCTTTCCTGGCCTCCACCACAAGTTGTAGTCGACGTTTCGTGAGGGACTCTGTGATCGACAGCTTTTCCACACTTCCATCAGATTTCAACCTCCGTTTGTTGTTGTACACCAGGTCCCGTACTGATCTCCTCACGAATTTGATGATGATAGGTATCACTCCCTTTTTCCTGGAAGGAAGTACATGACATGTGTCAATATCATGAGATTTGATCTTATAGTCAAGTGTTAGCCTAGCATTTAATTTTCCAGTTACATATTTTTCAAAATCGACGTAACTCCCCTGCATTGGAATGTTCTTGCATCCATGGAGGATCAGGCAGTTGCGTCGGCCGTACTGTTCCAGGTCATCAATTCTCATCTCATTCTCTCTTGTCGCTCGTGCCACCTCCTTCACGATCTTCTCCAACCTGTTGATAGCCTCTTCCATATTCTTGAGCTGCTGACCT
Source organism: Trididemnum clinides (assembly GCA_963675345.1). Lineage (NCBI taxonomy): Eukaryota > Metazoa > Chordata > Ascidiacea > Aplousobranchia > Didemnidae > Trididemnum > Trididemnum clinides. Next base: position 12,226,509 of record OY776297.1, on the reverse strand, counting down.
TGGGTGTCGTTTGCAGTATTACCATCACCTGCAACAAAAGACAAACTGGCAGAACCAGCAGTTTGGGGTTGCAGGTACTGTTCAGCATACCTTTGTTGAGTGGACTTGATAGTCTGGATTTCCTCCATCACACTCTCCAGGGTATACTTACTTCCGACCACAGCCATGACAGATATCCAATACTTTACAAAATCAAGATATTCTCAAATTTAGCCTATAGGAATATTTAGCCTAGTACTACTACCAACTTAGCATAAAACTCAGCAGATCATCTGAAACTTATTCAAATAGAATGAACTTATTCAAATAGAATGATCTAGATCTAGAAGCTTATGCCTACCTTTGATCTAGAAGCTTATGCAATAGCCCAAAAATCGTTTGAGCAGACAAACATTACATCTGTTATATCAATACGACTGGTCTGCAAGCATTATTGACACAAAATTTTAGAATATTACTGATTTTATTCATCAATAGCTAATCCAACCTATGACAAACAGTACAGAAGTCTGCTCTGTCATTTAGACAATATCATTCAGAAAACAGCACACTGAAAAGTTGAAAACTTTTAAGATTTCAACTTTTCAGTGTGCTTATGCAACTACATATACTGTATAAGTTGCACATTACAATTAACTTAAGCTCGGCATTCCCAAACACGCTGATTAATCTAATGTAAAACCCTCACAGAAGCTGGCTACAAATAAGCCTGGATGCTTAGCCAATAAAATTAGCCCAGCTATTAACAATAACAAGCGAACCTTAGCACCTCTTACCTTACTTTGACTTCAGATTCATTGCTTAACATCAGTTAAACAATATATTTAACGTTCATTTAACAACTGTCACGTTTATCGATTTGATTTGCAAAAAACGATATTACTCCTATTCCATTCAATGAAAAAACATTGAAAGTAGCCAGCCACTTTTTTCAAAAGCGGATTTTGATGACGTTTGATCACGTGCGTGCAACCTTCCTATTGATCAAGCTAAACATTAAATAGAGTTGTCAGTACGGCTATTTGCTTTGTTCCTTATATTTAGTTGTTTTTATTCTTTTACAACACTGAAGATGCCAACTTATCGCAATGCATTTGTTTCAGTGCATTTTAAAGTTTTAATAAATTTTGAACTAATGTAGTTATTTCAATCCCACCATACAGATCATTCCATGACTTTTTCAAAGAATTAAGCACTTTTACCAAATTAGTTTAATCAAAAACTGATTTGTGACCTCATTTCTCAATGGATTTTCAAATTTTTTAAAAAGCATTAAAGGTTATTTCAAGGCAATTCTGATAATATACGACATGTGCAAATACAAGTAGTTTTTATATTAAAAAATTAGAACTTTAAGGCCTGCGATGTAATTGTATATTTTCCTAGAAATGCGGTAAACTGACTAAAAACAGTTTAGATTTACGTATAAACCATACAACAAGGTATTAACAAGTAGTTTGGTATGGAATCGGAACAATTTTGCTTTCCAGTAGAACGTTATTCTAATTAGGCAAAGGATTGGTTTATTATGGCTGATCAAAATTGGTTGCCATAAGTATGTTTTGTTGTAAGTTGAACAATTTTCAAACTAGACCTAAGAAACCTGCAATTTAAAAAAACAGTTAGTTCGTTGGTGCATTTTGACTACTTTTTCTGAGCAAGCATGGTTCTTAGGCATTATTTGTTTAAACTTGTAAAATAATTCATCAGAGTGAAGATTTTTAACATTTTCTGGTGTAGCCTACCAGTTCGGAGCACTCAAAATTTTGTTGCCTGCACCTCACAAAATTGAAATTTCTAGAAAAAGTTAGTTGTTTGGTACATTTTCACTATTCTCTCTCAAAATCTGCTTCTTTGGCATTATCTATCTACATTTTCTAAAATATTTATCAAAAATGAAGTTTCTAAACATTTTAACATGTAGTTTACTTTAAACAAACAAACAAGCTGGTGATTCTCTTCAAAAACACGGAGATAAAGATGGTCATGTTTTATCTTTTGCAACAAAATATTAGTTTCGAGCTACATATTAAATACAATTACATATTAATATAAATGTAGAAGCGATTTCCTTTTGCGAGTGAGTGAAACGGGCGCAGCTGTTTGATTTAATATTCTTAACTTCTTCATTACTAATGACTACTATTGTAGTAACATATACTCTAGGTACATCACCTCTGGTTACTTTGTTCTTTCGCTGGCTGCTATATGTCAAAACCAAGCATCATATGCGCAGCCTAAGGCTTTAGGTCGCACAAGTAGGCATTTAGCTACAAAAGAGTCTCTAATACTGCTCTTAATATTTAATAGGGTATTCCTGAAAATAGATTGTAAATTATTTTGGCACCTCTCCTACCCATAACTTTGAAATTTTACTTTCATGCACTTCATAAATAGAGCAAATAAAACTTTTTGGAATCGCTGGCTGTTTCCAATTGCGAGCAAGTTCAGTTACTACGTAGAAAACAAGCCAAGTAAGATATAATCAGAGACTACAGAAACTTTTAGAAAAAAATGGCGGCTATGTGCAACCCTCGTAATGGTTTTTAAGGCTTAATCGATTTTCCTAATAAAACCAATACTTTTGATTTTGGAACGACAATTGGCTGTGTCAACAACATATTAACTTTTTATTGCTGTTCTCACAAATATCAATTTGGCGAAGACGGTGGACTTGACATTCTTAAATTCGACAATACTGATGAGGGCGCTGCTGTTTTTAAAACTCAATCACAAGTGTTTGATTTCGAGTTAGTTTGCTTTTTGCCTTGCTGCGTTTATGCCAGGATCACTCAACATGCGCCCAGCCAGTAGTGTTAGCTCATACAAATACCCAAACAGCTATGAAAAAGTTGTGAGCTGTTGGCCTAACATTTAATAGCTTAATCTCGATAAAGTGCTATCGCGTTGAAGCGCGCAGTTTGCCTTCAGCAATAACCTTTTGAATTCTGCGCGTGCAATTGCAGCAAGCGTGCAATTGAGACTTGTAGAGATTTGTTATTTAGTTTCCATAAGATTATGTTTTGTTAAGTAAAGATTTGTTAATTTATGTTTTACAGACATATGCCTACTTTTAGTTTAATAAAGCTTTAATTGCGAAGTTTAGCTCACTCGAAAATACATATCAGCTACTTCAGCGCCCTTCCAGAATTTTAATATACTTTCAATTAAAGCGGTGGCTCAATTTAACGGAAAAAGTATGTTAAGTTTAAGGAAACCTATGGCAAAAACAGTGTAACTAAGACTTGCCAGGGATTCCAGAAACTTGGAGATATGTAGTGGCCATTCCACGCAAATGTTTTTTATCAATTGCGTTTTAAAAACGATGGTTTTATTTCGGAACAAAATTTGGCTTATAAAAACATAAACTTTTTATAACTGTTTTCACAACTAACCATTGGGAAAAGCCGGATAGGTCGGATGAAACGATATTGTTGACCTCGAGATTACTGATGGCGGCGCTTTCAGGCGACGACGGCAAAGCCAGCTAGTATATAAGCAAGAATTTATTTGGCTAATATGCTGCCTGTTAAGGTGTCTATATCTATTTCATAAAGCAATGTAAGCTTTACAAAATTCAAGTTTAAGGGAAAATCAAAATAAAAACACAAAGTAGTAGTAGTTGGCAATTTATTTCGCTTCTGTTTTCTCAACACAAAAAACTCAACGATAGAATAAAAACAACGAGCGAAAAAGGAATGCAGGTGACAAAACGAATTGACGTTAAACATACCCAAATTTTTTAAGATTATATTAAAAAGATTGTAGAGAGGGGCATGGTCACCGCACCTGACAAAAACATCAAGCAAAAAAATTGAAATAAAAAAAAAAAAACACAACAAAAAAGAAACTGAAAAAGCAGTCAGCCAAATAAACAAAACTTTCCCCTATGTAAAAAACCCAATAGCTAAAAGAAATACGTTCCTCTCAATGCCAAACTGTTGTTACCCTAACGAGGGGGGCTAGCAGGTACTACACCTTGCCCAAGGGTGACCTGGGAGCAACGACAGTTAAAGAGTTAGCTCCATTACACTCTAGGCAGGACCCTGTCGCCGGATGCAGTTGTAGTCTTACTGCCCAGGACCATGCAGTTTGCACATAAATTACGTAGCACTATTACATCGCATTTGAATTTTTATGACCTGATTTTAATCACGTGATTGTGGATAATTTAGGTAAACCATTGGAAGTGTCCCTGTTTTTTTTACTCAAATAAAAATTAATCATTTATTCTAATGAATAGACTGAAGTTTCATGGACCTATATCGCAGGTAAATTTTCCTTATTCTTCTTCTTCATCCGAAAATATTTCGAGGAGCCGTGGTCGCCTGAAGTTGGAGATGGAGTATAAGATAATCATTCGCTCTTTTTAATTGGTAGTTCGAAAGTGTTTGGCAGATTCTGAAAAAGAAAAAAAAAACAGCAAATACCTATTCTTTTATTTTTTATCCTACTTTGCAAGCTCGTTTTACAATTAGGTATATCTTTAAGCAATCAAAAGAAGTAGGTTTCCAGTCTTAAAACATAATAAATACTAATCTACTGATTTATAATATATTCTTTAAAGCATTTGATGAACTTGGGAAGTGATTTAATATCTTTGAGTGCTACAGGTAGTTTATTCCATAACATTGGGCCTCTAAATTTCAGTGTTTGTTGTGTGAGTTTTATTCTGCAATATTGAGGGCACAATTTGGACTTGGATCGAGTACGAAGAGTGGCTTTCTCGCTAAGAAAGTTAGAATAGCAATTGGTAAAACTAAAGTCAGAATGAATATTTTGTTTAAAAATAATCTGGCCTGATGGGCACCTACTAGAATATGGTAAATGAATTTGGGAAAATACTAGCCGCTTTTGTCGCTATGTCGGAAACAAGGGAAGTAACACAGCCAAAGAACTTGATACAACAAATATAAATACTGAAGGGGACGCTTCAAATCATTATATAGGCTTACCACTAAATAGTTTATTTCTGTGATTGTTAAAACAAACACGTACATTTGGCCGTAACTTTTGTTTTTGACTTTGTTTCAATCTCCCCCTTCCTATCTTACACTTTATGACTGATGGTTGGTTTATTGTTTGTGTACAGTTTGTATATTAGTTTTAACAATAACTTTCAAAAACATAATTTCTTTGTGAGCATTAGTCTTAATCGAGAGAGTAGGACTGTCACCGTTATGTGTACAGGGCTTGCAAAAGTGCATAAAAAACTTTGACTTTTCGTTACTGTTTACCGAAGAACCCATTGAGTGAAGCTCGCACAGTCAGCTAAACCGAAGTACTTAATCTCGACGATACAAACAGGGGGCCGTGATGGCAACACCGTCTAGTGTTCTATCAAAAATTACCTTAATAAACACCTCTTGTTGTCGTAGCAGTTTATTTTATGTCAGGTGCGTTGCCATGCGATTCTCCACAATTTTATTTCTTTCAAGCTTAGCTTGCATGCCTTATTACATTTCTTTGCCTTCGTTTCTTTTTTCGCAATTCTTTTATAATTTTTTGTTTTGCGCAGCAATGGACCAAAACGAAAGACACTATTTGCATACAATACATACATACATACATACATACATACATACTGGTACATATATACACATGTACAAAGTGTTAACTGGGTTCCTTAATTTGTAAAATTTAGTTTCGTAGGATCTCTGCTCCCACGTAGATTCTGCATGGTTTATATACCACAAGTGTTCATCAATTGGTGAGTGGTGAATTATGCAAGTAGTGATAGGATTGTTTAGTTATTTTTTCTGATTGTCTAGCGAAAATCTTACGGTGTTGCTGGTAAGTGATTGTATTAGACGGCAGAATGGACCATATACTGACTGAGTTGCTATCTGTCAGACTTAACAGGGTCCTACTAAATAGTACTGGTATGTATTTACAATGTGTGCAATGTCCATAACTTAGTCTTGCAATGTCAACCAATGCTAAACCTAATCGTAACCATGCATAAAGTAGAGATTGGGGACATCGTGGTCATCTGCTAATGAGAGCAACTGGACTTAACATGGAAAGACTGCAAGTTGAGTGCTTATTCCACTACTTTGCTTGTGGCATAGCAAACTCTGGCATGTGCTGAACAATGATTCATGTGGGTTAATGCTAAGGCACATCTTCAATACATTGACTGCCGACTGGTTTTTGCCAAATTGCTAAATTCCAAACGCAACTATGAGCATACTTGTAGTTTGGCAGTCAACGCGTTAAAATAAATACGATACATTGGCATTAATGTATGCTGTAATTTGCAAATTTTTGCCAACTCTGTGCAATCCCATCTATTAGTTTCTTTCCATAAGGATGTCTGCTGATTCAAAAACTGTAAAGTCATTTTGCAGTTTTACACACTTTTCCTCATTTACAAAAAAGAAGTTGCAAAATTTTTTCTATAGTCTGCCTGCAACATGATCAGAGGTAAGCTAGTTACAAGTAGGCATGGTACAGGCATAGTTTAGCTTCAAGGCAGAATGGAGAGTTAGGTAAGGAAGGAGAGGTGTGGTTGAAGATTAGCTTCTTGAAATTTCACTATAAATAAAGGAGTTTTTACATTGTCATGCTTTCAAAGAAAGAAATTATTGATCAAATCAGAGCTTCAGTTAAATATGGACTCCTTAAGCAGCCTATACAGCAGCATCCACAGAAAAAGAGGAGAAAATTCAGGAGGAGTGGTTTAAGACAGGGCACAAGAAAGGTGTAGCACTGCAGGAGTTCAACAAGCAGTAGTGAGGAAAATGAACTTCCCTAAAAATGCTAGGGTTTGCTGAGTTGTAGCCCACAGTGAAGGTACAGTATTCCTGAAGAGAGGGGAGGGAGCAAAGCAGAAGAAACAGCTTTAGATGAATCGGCAATTTTGCTGTTCTTTCATTGTGTAATGCCATTGCTCAATGTAAAAATGAAATCAAAATTTAAGATCAAATGCATTACACCATGAAAGAACGGAATCAAAATCCAACATCAAAAATGAGCAATTACTTGTTTCACTCAGACGTGACCACTTTGACAATGCTCTCAGTGATACTACAAGGCATATTCTGAATCTTTCAAGTTATGATTTATCTAACACTGAGAGTTTCGCACCATCACATGGTTTCAACTTTGGGTTGCTACCCAGGAACTTGTGCAAAGAAATCTTCGCTGAATTTGAGTCATTGTGGGCACAGCTTTTGCTGAAGTAAATATTTGACACAATATGACCAACTGGATCACAAAGACCTTGAATGTATGGTTTGCTGAAAACACACAAAGAAGGAACTTCACTTTGCCCTGTACTGTCTATGGCAGGTTCGTCCTATCATCCTATCAAATAATTGGCTGGCCTATTACAACCTGTGTTGGAGCAGTTTTCTTTATATTGCATATCAGATCCATTACCTTTGCTAAGATCATGCAAAATCTTGACATCAACCCTAATGTTTGTAGGTACTCCTTTGATTCTCCAGCTTGTTCACCAACATCCCCCTTGATGAAACTATCAAAATCTGTTCAGAAGCCCTTTATGATGTGTCTGATTCACAACCAGTCATTCCAAAAGGCATGTTTGTTGAACTGAATTGAATGAATGAACTGAAATGAAGGGCACTTACAAGACACTATATCCTCAGTTGAGTTCAGCTTCAATAAGACTATGTACAAGCAAACAGAGGGAGTAGATATGGGAGCACCATTTAATCCAGCTTTGGCTAACATCTTTGTCAGATATTATAACGAAGTTATTTTCTCAAACACAGAAGCCTGCAACATACTTCAGATAACTTGATGGCACGTTTGCCATCTTTAATCATGATGCTGAAGTAGATGAATTCCTGACCAAACTCAACTGCTTTTATTCATCCTTCAAATTCACTTTCAAAAAAGAGAAAGGAAAATGCCTACCATTTCTTGATGTCTATGTTGAAAGAACAAATATTTGCTTTCAAACCAGTGTGTACCGGATACTCGCTTTCACTGGCCAGTATTTTTGTTGGACGTTTTGTAGTGCTCTCGAAGGTAAATCAAGTCTACTATCTACATTGGTGCATCATGCCCTAATGACTTGCACCAAGGATAAACTTAATGGATAAATAGAATAGATCAAGAAAATATTACTGGACAATGGCTATCCCAAAAATGCCAATAATGCTCTGATCACCAAGAAAATTGTTCAGTTCTCCATCCTTAAGCAATTTGGTGAGAAAAGTGTCCTGTGTACTTGAGAGTCCCTTAGATATGGAAGCCCTCCACAAACTTGAAAAAGGAAGTTAAAACTGCCATGCAAAGCTGCTATGGTTTTGTTAGCACCCACTTGGTCTTTACATCAAAGTGTATGCTGCCAATAGCTTGCTTAGGGCAAACATCTCAATGACTGCAGGATTGCATCAAGCAACATGTTCTGCAATGGTCAAGATAACAATTGACCCATCCACACCAATCTCAACCACACAGATTGTGCAAACGCAATGACACCAAACCGCACTGTGACTCTGCTATTGGTCAGCATTTTTTTAAAAATGAGCAATGTGCACAAGCAATTTTCAGTCCTCACTACAGCATGCAGCTCTTTCCACCCTAATCTCTTAAAAACTGCTTATATCAAAACTCAGCACTGGATGTTATGCAGACAGAAAGAGTTTGTTTACATTCTCAAACTCTTTCGACAATTGTGGCATTCCTATTTGGCCTCTTGCTGCGCTTTCTCTAGCATTTTGGTTTTGCAAAATCTTTCTTTGGCATGCTTTAAAATACTAGCACTATCATTGGCTTGTCTTGATTGCCTAACATCCAAATTAATCACATGAGACACTTACTCATAGTAATTCTTCCCTTTTGATGTGATACTGCCATTGATGTGAGTGTCACAAAAAGCTTATGGCTCAAACAGCTTTTTACGCAATATTAAAGTTCAAAACTTTCCTCAATCACTTTCACTTCAGATAAGTTCTTTGCGTATTATGTGGCAGCATTTAACCAGCTTCCCTATATTGTAACAACAGGCTGAGGCACACAACCAATAGTTGCGAATTTGGCTTGTTTGGTTTTATTTTTAACTAGCTGATTTGACTTTTGGGATTAGCTGATCACCATCTTCAAAGCGAGATTTGACTTTCATAACATAATTGTGCAATAAATAAGCTATACATGTCACATGAAACAGCTTGGGTTAGAGAGATTTGACTGCAGTACCTTCAGCCACCATATATTTTGCAACATCAAATAATAAAGGACAGAAAGAGTTTTTGTTGATTCCAAAAGATCTAGCAACATCTTCACCTGCTTGAGCAATGCTGTTGCTATATGGTACACATGGTAGAGGTTGATAGTCGTACAAATTACTGACATGTGACGTTTCTAGGCTTCCAACAAAAATGTTTAATTGTTGTAAGCCAGTAATCAACAACCAGAAAAATATGTTTGCCATGTATAGCATTTGTTATACACTGTAACACACTTGTGCTTAATTGCAACACTGTTTCTTACAAGTAGTTTCAGATGGCAAACTGTGACCAATGTCATGAAATAGATCTTTGATATGCTTATTGTTTAGCTTGTACAAAGGAATATCAGCAGGCAAAAGTGCCTTGGTTGCATTTTTCACAAAATTGTTGTTACTGCTCCTCAAAAATGTTTGTGAAAAGTGTGGGATTAGTAGTTCTGATGTGCTGTCTAACGCTTTTTAGTGTTTGGAAGTGCTTCAATGTTTTTCAACAAAAAGGTCTCAGTTGCAAGAAGCCATACAGCTGCACAATTCCACTGTGGAATAGTACAAAATATAGAAGTTGCTAGTTGCCAATTAGCAATTTTCATGGCGATCTGCCTCCAGCTATCTGCCTAAGAGGGATCCTTAATAGGAGATTGCCTTAAATTGCTACGGTAAATAGCAATTAGTTACTTATGTATTTTGTAAAACAATAAAGTCTTAACAATGATCCTACATCCCTGTTAGGGTTTACCGATGTGACTTTGTTGTCCATGTCATGTGTGTGCATCCTTAAATGGGGCCCCCAGCATATTGTTTTGTATTGCATTTTTTTGCACCCAATGGCAAATTTGTTTTTTTCAGCATGTTTATTATTGAGTGTTTTTTACACCCGCCTGATGAGACCCAATAAGGTCAAAACTAGTTGTGGGTTATTGGCATGATGTAATAGATTGCTATATGGTACTGTATGATATTGGTGATCATTTTTGAGCAAAATTTTCTATTTTTCTTTAATGTAGAGTAGTGAAATACCATTTGTTAGTTAGCTTGCACCCTGCACCTGCATAAATAAACTATTGATTCACTTTAACCCTTTAAGCATCTATATAACACATATGCTACATTATTGGTAATTGTTATGTCATTGTGACATAGAAACCACTTTTATGAAATTTATTATAATCCCATTGTCACCAAACAATGAAATTATTTCAAATGTTACGAATTAAAATCCTATGATCTTTGTAGGGATAAATAATTTAATCAAAAGTTAATCTAAACTAGCATCACAGACATCTCTTCACTATCCTGCAAATGTTTTTACCTAACAAATGTACAGTGTTGTTCCTCCCAATTCTTGCGACTGTTTGATTGCAATGCAGTTACTGGTAATTTTGTCTCACTTTGACTATTGCATTGCAATCATTTAATTGTGACAAGAAGTAGCAATTTGTACAAAAAATTGGCAAAAATTGCAAGTGAAGACAACAAAGTTAATTTTGTTTTATCAGTTGTCAGTTTTTCTCATTAATATCAAAGAAATATTAGGACTACCGGTCTTATTGATAAAAAATTGACTCTTTATTGACCTATTAAATTAAGAATATAAAACTTACTCTTTGTATCCAGAACTCTTACAAAAACCATGCTGCTCAAGCTTACTACCAAAAACTTGATTTTATTGTAAAAGCATGCCCTAATAATGAGTAGCGATTGTAACTCCTAACTGTGTTAGTAGATCACTGCTGAGCAGAGGATGTTGTGAGGGTCTTCTATAATCTATGTTTTAAAATCTGAGGTGGGTAGTGGGGAACAAAAAGCAACAGAACAAAAATTTGAAGATTGAGCACAATTACAAAAGGATGCATTTATCTCTACTGACAATATTTTGGTTCAATACAGCAAAGCATATTTAAAATTTTTGAGGTTGAGGAATTGATTGAAGCAGGCAAGGGCATCTGTCAGATCAATCAGTGGTGGAAAGAGTGGCATCAAACAAGTTATGTGAGAATCAATTTAGCTGGTCAGTTGGAGTATCTGCTGAACTGGTCCAAGTTGACTCTTTTAAGTATAACCATCAAGAAAGAGGGTGGGCTCGTTGGAGATCAGTTGAAAAAAATCTATAGTCTCAGTGGTTTGCTGGATGGTCTATCAGACAGTCATCTAATGTTATTTGGAACATTAATGGTGGGAAAAGAATCCATTTAACAGATTGGTTTGTGATCTGTCAAAAGAAGGTTGGTTTAGGCAGAGGGTTGGTTTTGAAATTGATCTTTAGGGAGTATTGTGGGGTCCATTTTAGAAGACTTCACTTTGGCTTTGCAACCAGTGATTCAATATTTTTATTAAAAAGAAGTCGATTCAATGGTTGATTGAATTATTACGGTTCCATTGGAAAATCAGTTAGGGCAGCCGTTCTTAATGGGGTCTCCAGTGAAAAATCTGAGGGTCCCCAGAAGGAATGCCAAACTGTATTCTTTTAACCCTCAAATGCACAAACAATAACAACCACCACTTTGACTAATAATAACAGTGGCTTTGCAGTAACATGCTACCTAAGTCAAAAGTATGCCATATCACATCATTCTAGTGGTGAACAAATTATTTGTTTTAGTCTGATGCCGTAGGTCGTCATTTTTAGTTTTTTTTGTACATATTATGTTGCAATAGACCAGAGTAAGAAAAACAATCCCACTGCTACACCTTTTTCAAGGTTTGTGATAGAATGACTGACGTTTTTGCTTCCAAATTAAAAAATTAGTTAGGTGGATGAAGCTATGTAGTGGTGATTCTTTTATCAAGAATGCAGTTACGTAAGCTTAGACAATAGCATTGAAGAAGCAGTTGAAAACTGATGGCATTAGCTAAGATAATTCTTGTTAGAATGATGCAACTAATGCGTCTGAGAGGCATATGATCATTCAACTAGTTGTTTCTTTATTGAGGGTTAAACATTAAATCCCTAGCCATGAGAGATAAGGTTTAATAAAGCATTTGAGGGTTGAAGTATAAAGGTTGCAGTTGCAGCACTTTCTCTTCTAGCTCTACCCACAACCCCACTGTGTAAAAGGAAGAAACAGAAAGCTTCAGGTACTGCAGGATACCAGAATGTCTAATTTTCTCCCAGCAGGTTTCTGGTAACTGATAGCTAGTTGCTACCGACCTGGATAGAATTTTACAACCTAAGCAATGAAGGAGTGAAAAGAATTTAAGACCATCACTATGCCTGTTTCCTTTTAGTATTTGCTATATCATTTCTACATTTTACATGCAATTACCATGAAAGTGAATTTGTATGATTTAGCCACTTTTAGTATAATGAAGACTTTTCAATTAGTCATTATTTTTGCTTCCTTAGGTCATAATCATTTTGTTTGCTAATGGCTGCAAAAGATAGACATAAAATACGTTTCTGGGACGATTCTTACACTCTGTATGATTTCACAAAAGTTATTGGTTGTGATGAACTTGACAATGCTCAGTGCACCTTGTGCAATACCATTTTGGGCAACGATTCCTTAAAGCCTTTGAAGTTGAAGAAGCACAAGGAACTAAAACATAAAGAGAATATGCACTCAGTTGAAATGTTCAAAGTGAAAATAGCTCGTTATGATGTGAGGGGAACGCTCCCTGCATTAGGCTTTTGCCTAACTTCTCAAGCACTCCTGCATGCTTCATATCAAGTTTCTTTGATAATAGCAAAAGCACCTCACACAGCTGGTGAGAAACTAGTAGAGCCAAGTGCGGTAAAAATGGCACAAATATTACTTGGCAAAAATGTGGCCAAAAGAGTAGACTCAGTTCCCTTGTCATGACACTGTAAATAGCAGGATTGCAGATATAGCAAATGACATTTTGAGTCAGGTAATCGCTCAAATCTAAGATAGCTCATGTAGAATAAGTCTTCAATTTGATGAAACAATGGATATCAAGTCAATAAGCCAATTAGTAGCATACGTGAGATTTGTTAAAGAAAACACGATTGTGGATGAGTTTTTATTTTGTCAAGAAATGAAGGAGAAAACTAGAGCTAAAGATGTCTTTGATCTTGTTAATGCATTTCTTCGTGAAAATTCAATAGCATGGAACAAAGTGGGATCGGTATGCACAGATGATGCGCCGGCTATGATAGGGCATCAATCCAGTTTTGTGGCTCTAATGAAACAAGTTGCTCCGCATATAGTATCAAATCACTGTACTATTCATAAATACGCCTTAGCTTGTAAGACACTCTTGAAATTGAAAAATGTTTTTGGTTCTGTAGTGAAGGCTGTGAATTTCATTCGTAGCAGAGCCGTGAATTCCCGACTATTCAAAGCATTTCCACACTGAAGCGTGATGGTTATTTTGGGGAAAAATGCTCTCTCGTGTTGCAGAACTTGTCACTGAAATTGCCATGTTCCTTTGTGAGCATGAGTTAGTGGAACTTGCTACATTATTTGCAACAATAGATTCCATTTGAAGGTCTTTTATTTGGCAGACATCTTTAGTCTTTTGAATGAGTTCAGTTATTCTCTGCAGGAAAAAACAAATCTCAGATAGAGGCTGCAGAAAAGGTCTCTGCCTTCAAAAAAAAGTTATCCCTATGGAAAAAGAGAGTAAGAAACCTGAATTTTGCTGTATTTCTACTGCTGGAGAGTAAAATTGGTGATCAGGAAACTAGCAAATGGCTGTCTGCTTTAATTGATGATCACATAAGCAACCTTGAGAAAAAAATGGAAGATTACTTTCCAACATCTGAACCTTCTTTAGCATGGATTTAGCAGCCTTTTATTGCTGAGATGAACGACAATGAGTGGCTCAACCTTCATGAGCAACATCTGGAATTGCAAAGTTTGCAAGCTGCAAAGACCAAGTTCAGCTCGAATTTTGGTGCAGTATGTTGCAAGGATATCCTGAATTGGCAAAGAGAGCTCTGGAAGCATTAATTCCATTTCCAATGACATGCCTCTCTGAAGCTGCCATGTCTGCTCTAGTTAATATCAAAACTACATACCGTAATTGCCTTAGAGTTGTAAATGACATGAGAATTGCTCTCAACAATATTTACCCACTTATTGATGAGCTTGTTTCGAAGAGAGAAGAATTTTATATGCAGTTTTAGTTGATTTTAAACTTCTCAAATAGTTGCAATGGTAAAAATGTGTGCGGTAATTAAGAAGGAAATAGCACTTATTATGCATCAAATCGTCGTTGTTGATGCATAAACACATAATTCTTAGACAATTAATCTATTCCTATAAAACCTTTGTGCTCTTTACACGTGGTCTTTTTAAGTCCTAGCTTGCAAAGCAAAGAATGCTTAAATAAGCCAAATCTTCTACAGCAAAAGTTAGGCAAATTTGCCTGGAATATCCGGATGAGTTTTCAGCAACTCCTGCCCGCGACTTGCGATGCAACCTTTGCGACGTGTTAGTCAAATGCGACAAAAAGTTTTTTGTGGAAAGCCACTGAAAAAGTAAGCAACACCAATGAAAATTGGAGACGAAGAGCAAATCCCAAAGTAAGCAAACCTTTTTACAACTCGATCAAGTAAACTTCAAGGAACAGGTTGTCTCTTTGTTCTTAGCTGCATATATCCCACTTCATAAACTGAACCATCCTTCTTTAAAGTCTCTGTTTGCTACAATAGGAGAAGTATTGCCTTCGGAGACTGCAGCCTGGGCATGTGTTGCTAAATTAGCATCCCAAAAAGTAGAACAAATTCAAGAATTACTTTGTGACAAAAAATTTTTTTAATTGTGGATAAAGCAGAGATTGCTAAACAAAAGTATATTAGTGTGCTTGTGGGCAGCTTAGATGCCCCAAATCAGACATTGCTCATTGATTGCCATCCACTTGACAGCGGTAGCAATGTTAATAGCAGTATTATTCTGCACACTGTGGATGACATATTGTGACAACTTGAAATAAAATGCGAGAATTTTTCATTGTTCTTGACCAAGCTGCTCGGTACATGTCTTTGGCTGGAAAGACATTAAAGGAATTATACCCTTCTTTGCTGCATGTCACCTGTGTTGCGCACTTACTACATAACTGCGCTATGCGTGTGCGTGCTCATTTTAAAAATATTGGTGAAATAATAGCTACAATCAAGGCAGCAGCAATCAAAAACAAAGATCGCAAGAAAGATTTTCATGATGCTAGTCTGCCATCTCCTCCTGACCCTGTAATTACAAGATGGGCAACTTGGCTTAGAGCTGCCTTATATTGCAGTGAGAACCTTCCAGCTGTTCGTACCATTGTCAACAATTGGACAAGTGCAGGCCTCTTAGTCAGCAGGGCAAAAGACGCTATCAATGTGGAAGATTTGGTGTCGGACTTGGTTAAAATAAATCAATACCGGACTCTAGCAGCCAACGTAGAGTTCTTAGAAGGAAGTGCCTGCACGATAACCGAAGCATACGGACTGCTGAAGAATATGCAATTTGATGATGATCCGTGCGCAATTAAAAATTACATTAAAAAACGACTATCTAACTCTGATTTAGAAACAATAATAAACTGTACCAACTTGACAATTGACCCAACAAGCTATGCACTATTGCAAAAAGCCCAGCCAACCTCTGCTGCTGTTGAGAAGTCGTTTTCTATGCTCATTAAATTACTTAGAAGAGACAGAAATTTTGATGTTAAGAACGTAAAAAAATATATGATGCTGTATTACAATAAAAAGTTCTGGTAATTATACTGTGTGGCTTTCGTTAAAAACATCATAGACAAACTGTTAATGTACAGTGCAGTTGCGATAACAATGCATTTTTTGTATTACACACTAATTGATACCGGTACACACAATGTCTCGTTATCCTAGGTTTTGACGTCATGCATCGCTTTGTTGCATTAGCTTCAAGACTGAGTGATTGAGAAAATGTTTAAAGTAGGCTACCTTCTTCTTTAAATACTTATGTAAATTGAGGATTATAAAACATTTTTAATCAAAAAAGTGCAACAAGACATAAATAATAGGCGAAAGCAGTTAGGTAAAAAAAATGGCCCTAGTTATCATTTACTGATAAAACTGATTGTTTGCAACACTTCAACATAGTACTTTCTCTTTATTAGATAAAAATTGAAAAGTACTGATGCTGAATGCCAGTAAAGTAATTGAGTACTTTTTGAAATATGTTTATATACCAAATTATTGTCAAGGCAAATGCTTATACTAAATTATTTCTGAAGGCTATTATTAGTATCCATTTATTTTCAAAAGTACCAATATCCAACTTCACTTAAAATGCTAGCTCCGTACCATGCAGAGATTGCTAGTATTATGGTTACATAAAATGTGCATCAGTTTCAGGCTCATCATCGAAAAACTGCAATTTGAGCGCTTTGACTGTTGAGAGTATGACAATGGTTGCAACGTAACTAAGTCTTGATTGCATTAAATGCTGGTGTCTTTGGTTCAAACTACGATTGACTGCTTAATTGCTCCACGAGGTCACTTTGCACTCTTCCAGAACTTTCCATTCCTCCCACCGCTAGTTGAAATTGCATTGAAATGATGTGAACTTTACATTCATCAAACACAAGAGGGACAGAGAATTTGAAAGATAGCAGAATGACCTTTTGATTTTAGCATTAGCAGTAGCCCTTAACGATTTTGCCCTTGATGCAAGCCGAAGTTTAAATCCGAAACGTGAACTTTGATTTCAATGCCATTTTGCTCAGTCATACTACATGCAACCTACAGTGTAGCTTGTATGGTTTGCTACTGGTATGACTTGGAGATTTTAAGATCTTTTGGCAGCCTCATTAAACTCTTCAATCATATCACATTCCATGAGTTAAATAAATTCTCTGTAATTGTGTAGTTTTGCTCTTGTCATCCTGCAAGAGTTTTTGTTCAGGTTAAACTTGTTTGCAACCGTAGCGTGCAGCTGTAAATTTTAGTTCATGCTGAATAATGTCTGAAGAACTTGAAGCTAAACCCAATTTAAATGAAAATGGCAATGCCGATGAAGATGACAGCTTAGACAGCTTCTTCAAAAAAAAAGATAAAAAAGGAAAAAAGAAGAAAGGCAAAAAATCTGAAGCAGGTAGTTTATGTTTCTATAACATAAATATGGTTCTTATATTATGATTTTAATGAAAATAGTAAACTGTTCAGCAATTTTCCCTTTGCTTGCTCTGCTTTTGGTGTAGATTTGCTGTGCAGGCAGTGGTGGTTTGTGCCTTAAGATATTCTGTATGACGGAATAGGTTATTTTGTGCCCAGAGAATAATGTACTACCCCACTTCAGTTTACTGTTTGCTCTACTGTAATCTCAGGCAAAGTTACGTCATAAACTACTTATTCGGCGATAAGGGATACAGTATCATGTTTTGTACAACTTTTTTTTCGTTTCAAACGTCTGAAAGTTAAATTTATAGTTACGTTATTTTTTAGGCAGCAGTGATAAGCCGAGTTTGAAAGGAAAGAAGAAAGAATCCGATTCAAAAAAAGATTCTGAAGCCACAAGAGAAGATGGCACCACGAATGTATTTATTGTTATTTTTCTGAATGTTACTATTGTTAAGTCTCGCTTGCTTTGAATTTTGAATGAGTACAAAGCAACCGCAGCATTGTCAAAATGCTGACAGCTTAGTGTAACAAAGGATTTAGTTGGGCTTCAAGCGTTACCCCTCCAGTCCGCCATCTAAAAATGCATAACGTTTCTAATTTCCTCAAAAAATTTAATTTTTTCTGGCGTCTAAATTTGTTTGCATTAGAATATCATTTTCCATCAATTTAAAAACCTTTCTGATACCTTTTCGAAAAAATTCCTTCCACGAGGTCAATTAGTTGGCAGCTCTAAAACTAATTTATTAATAATGATTAAACGCTGCTAAATTGCTCAGTCAGTTCTGTCTAATAGAACAAAAGTGCATTAAAATATTGTCCACGTTTGGCCTCAGCAGTATAACCTTAAATCCTTGGAGTGTTTTTCAAAATTTTGACATGGTCAAATAACCGAAATCCCCTATGAAACTTTGGTTATTTCCTTTTTTTATGTCATGTATAAATGCTTACACTGAACAGTGCACATGTTGTTAAAAAAAGTTTAAATTAATCAAAAATTGCTACTAATTGTTATTGCCCTGTGAAATGAACTAGCGGTAGGCTTTTTATGGCAAGTTCAGCACTGCAGGTATCACTTTAAATGGTGATAAGCTGTAGCTAGCGTCCACAAACAACAAATCGCATTCAATTTGTGTCCATTGGTGTGAGTTTATTGATCAAGCATGCCACCAATGCACTGAATAAGGCAATTCAATTTCAATTTTTTTCAATTCAATTTTATTTAACGAAAGTAAAATTATTCGATAAAAACGCTCACAAACATTAAAAATGAAGAAAGAAAGAGCATATACATCAATCTACTCAATCTAGTGAGGTTTTTTAGCTGCCTAGGCAGCGAAAGATCTTTCGGTTACCCAGTCTAGCTGCTGCAAATTCTGATTAACGCCATGAACAGATTACTATTTGAATGAGGCAATATTTATTTGTTGGGAAATAATACACCACAAACTATATTTATTTGTATTTTACTTTTTTTTAAGGCCAAACTTGCTATCTATAGAATAAGTTTAGTTAAGACGTTAAATTTTTGAATATATTCTCATCGACTCGCGAAAAACGTGTTTCTTTAAATCCAATGCAAAAAAAATGTTTGTAACTTGTGGTGGAGATTTTGAAGATGAATTCGAAATTTCTTAGAGAAAGAGTGATAGGATAGTTTTTTATTTGGTTGGGAATTTTAGCCCAGAGCCCAGATTTTTGGATCCAAATAAGTTATTTGACTTTGACTTTGCTTTAAGTGATATTGTGGTAGGAAGTAGTTTTTGTTGTATGATAGTCTAGTTGAATAGCTATGTATTTGTATAACTTCAGTAGAATATTTCTTTAAAATTTCAGACAATTGATTGATATGAAATTTATGCATAAATTTAACTATTTTGAGCTTAAATATTTTTTCAATAGATTGCAGTTTAACTTGTGCTTTATGATTGAAATTGGAATGGTTCTTAACTTTGGTTTTATTTAGCATGTTTAAAATTTTGTTTCAAATACCAACTTAAACTTTTTCTGTCCCCAAGAAATCTGTGTGCGATTCTAGTGAATCAACATATTTTGATCGTGTGTCACAAACTTCATTCATAATCCTGTTGCTTTTGCATATATTGCATGAACCAATGTAGGCGTAGGCTTGCGATCGTCAGTTCTTTGTTGCTTTTTGCCGAAAAAGTTTGGCGACACGGCACTTGAGCCAGAGCAATCGCATAAAAGTGGTTGCAAAACAGGCTGTTTACAAGGGTAGTTTTTCAAGATTTATAAAACTAATTAGCTAATTTTCTTTCATTCAGGACCAAGAAGAATGGATTGAATATGAAGATGAGTCGGAGCGAGATTATAGCGATTTGAAAATTCAAAACCTACAAATAAAGTTGGAAAAAGTTTTTTTACAGTCTTTTAACAGATTTCAAGTTTGGATTGATTTCAGATTTGGACCTTTTGATAAAATAATTTTCATGCGTTGAGATTAGATTTTACTTCTTTAGCAATATCCATTCATTCTCTGGTCATTGGAAAACTATTGTAGATTATACATGGTATAACTTGGAATCTGCATTATAAGTTGCTGTTTTGCATTTCTTAAGCTTTGTCTTTAGTTTCTAAAGTTGTCGCATTATTGTTTTTGTTTGTGAATTTTTCATTTTATAATTTTTTTGGATTAACATGTCTTCACATTCCATTTTTGCAAGTCCGTTAACCTCTTGTCATTTTCTAGTGATAATTTGGGTGATCAGAATTTTCCTGAGCAGGAATACAATGAAGCAGGGGAGCTAATTCCTCCAAAACCAGCAGATGGACCATGGAAAATTAAAACACCAACCGCTCCCAAACAACAGCATGCAGTCACAGAAGCTCCACAACCAGGTTGGAAACATTCTCGCTGCACTCACAGCAGGGAGCTTTTATATTCAGAACGAAAACTACCATCCAGTAACTTCAGATCCCCATTTGGGTTTGACTTGGGAGGGGGCCAGTCATGAACATGCGGTATAGTCTTCAATATGTAAAACCGGCCAAGTGGTGTTGCGGTTAGAGCATCTGCTTCGTAGTCAGGAGACCTGGGTTCAATTCCATTTTCGAGTCATGCCAGAGACTAATAATGATGTTTGTAGATTTCCTGCTTGGCGCTCAGTAACAGTACTGTGGAGAGAGAAATAAACTATTATTGTTCAATCATCATTTGAAAACTTTCTCCTTCGTATGAGCAAGATCTTTTATTTTTGGAGAAGCATCTCAGATTATTACCTTCTCGTTAGTCCTTTGTGCTAGTCTTCAGTTAGACTGGGCCACCACAACGGGTAGACTTTGGTCTCGCCACCTGTCTACCACATAGAGATGAAGGCATCCCGTGAAGTGTCTTGTCCAAGGACACAACAAGCAAGCTTTCCGCCTTGTTCGTCACCTTATCACTTTTGTTTTGAGCGCCAAGTAGGAAAGCTGTGAATACCATTTTTTAAAGTTTTTTGGTATGACTCGACTTGGGAAATGAACCCCAGGCTTATTGACTGCAAAGCGGACGCTTAAAAGCCTTCCATAGTTCACAATGGTCTGACACGTAAACACCGTTGGCACAACCTCAGTTAATAGCTACACGACTGCATATAGTACTAAGGTCTCTATAGAGTTGCCCCTTCTAGGCATCTGTTAGTCTTTCTTGAAGAACTTTGCTCTCAGTGACCCAGAGCACGTCGGAAGACTTTTCTGATAAACTTTACTCGGATTGTAAATATGTTACATAACAAAAATACGGTTGTACGTACATTCTTATGTTATGTTGCACTTATTTGCTTTTTGTATTTACGTAAGTGGCAGTGGTTCAACTCTACCAAGCAAGGTGATATTAGTTTTATTGGTGTTTTTTCTTTGGACACAGTTATTTTGCAGAACCCTCCAACGAAAGTTTATGATTGTTTTGTTACAGAACCACCAAAGAAAGTTGGCGCTTACAGACCTCCTCAGGCAAGGTTGGTGCCTTGAGTTTTTCTTCAAAATTGAAACTTTGCTTTCTTTGTCCAGCCACATGAGGCAAATGCTATCACTCGGCATAAGACAACTAGCGTTGTCTGCTTGCTATTACCTCACGATAATTATTAGCTGATATCAGTGTTCCCTCGCTAGGAATGAGGAATTTTGAATTTTTTGGCAGGAAATTTTCACATTTTGTTTGTGGCTTTTTTATCCTCCAAACTTGCAGGACAGCGGCAGAGATGCCAAACTTGAGATAGTTTAGATTTACTTGAGAATTTCTAAATTTCAACCTCCTATTTGCATTGCTTGTTATTACTTTCAATAGATTGACTTGTTAAAATCCACCAAGCAGATGAAATCATTTTAAAATGCCTATCCAAAGTGTCCAATGACATATGATGTTAAGATTTGAATACATGACCATTTGATTGTGATCGCTATACTGTATGTATAACATGTAACCACTCAACCACGTTGTTGACTTGGGTGTACTTGTTCGAATTTTAAGGGAAATTTTCCCATTCTCAGTTTATTTTGATCTACTGAGAAAGTAGTTTCTTTTTGCTTAGTTATCTAGAAAGTGTGAGTTATAAGAACAATGCTTTCTGTTTTTCTCCATAAAAGGAAATCATCTAAAGAAAAATGCATGAAAGTTGCAGAGCTGAATAGACCGAGTCATGTATTTGTCATCTAAATATAATGTTGTTGTTGTGTTACCCGATCCCTTCTAGAGCTTGGGGGTATGGTGGAAAACCATGAAGCCCCAGAAGCTGTTCAACTCTTCACTACCTGGACCAGAGGTAGTAGAAAGAGTCGCCAAAGTGTCTGTAGCTGGACAGTGCATAATGAGATGAGAGGTGTCCTGGGTCGGATGACCACTGTATGAAAGATTTTGAGTTTTGCCAATTCAGGAGAGATAAGAGCTTAAGCGAAGGTTGTATTGCAGCGAAGACGAGAGAGGACACGGTAAACGTGACGAGGCAGTACAAGTTTCTCAGTGGATGCCAAGTTGACCTGTGTGTAGAAGAATTTTGATGAGACTGTATGCCTCCAGTCTGATAAAAGAGAAGAATGGATACAAGTGGTCAGGGAAGAGAAAATACAAGAGACTGCAGAGGGCAAGAGAAGTACACCTCACCTGGCCAAATCATCAGTTGTGTCGTTGCCTGCCAAAATGAATGTCTGAGGACCCATTACAGCTTGATAGTACATGAGGAGAGAGAAGACTCCTGCCAGATGTGCCAGAGAGTTTAAGGTAAAAAGAAATACCTATGAGAGGACAGTGCAGCAAGGACTGAGCGAGAGTCTGAGAGAAGAGAAATGGCAGACTTGTTGGTGTTGCTGAGGCCAGCGAAGAGCTTACTGAATCGCACGGATTTCAGCAGAAAAACTTGAATCAACTGGGCCTGTAAAAAGAGAATCGTGGCCTCAGCACCACGAAGTGAGCAGTTAGCATGGGTGCCAGAGCGGCCTTTGCCAAAAGGGAAAGGAACAGAACCAACAGTTTAGATCACAAAATCGTGAGGTGGGAAAGAGTCTAAGTAAGCGAGAGACACGTTTTGGCGAGAAAGAGAGGGATCAGAACAGGAGCTTAGAATGGAAAGAGATAGCTCCACAGTGAAGGAAGGCGGGTTTCAAGGAGAGGGAAGGCAAGCAAAGAGATCCTCCCCCCCTAGGAGAAGTAGGAGAAAGTATAAGCGGGCGACTGGACGCAAAAGCTCGATCTGGAGAGTCTTAGTTTCACTCCAAGTCTGGCCAAACCTGAAATGGAACAGGAAGTTGGGAGATGAAGGGCTCGTTTATAAGAAGACTGGTCGAAGTGACTCATAAGGGAGGTAAAGATGCCTCGAAAGAAGTGGGTTAGGGGAGGTCGAGAGGTAGCAGAGGAAGACATTTTGACTTGGTAACATTGATAAAACTAAGGAAAGGAAAGCATAAGTGAAAAGGGGCTGAAGAAAAGCTTTGTACAAAAGAGAGAGAGGCCCATGAAGAAGCAGAAATACAGCATAAGGCCTTGAGACGAGGGAATAACTTGGCTTTCAGCGAAGATATGTGCTTGGAAAAAAAGAAGGCAGACAAAGCGACCTCAAAAGTTGAAGTGGAGGGAAGTCAAACAAAAGGAGTTGGGGCTGGAGGTTAGCTTGATGGTATCCATTGAAAAGAAGGCCTCACATTTGCTCGGATTGAGAGGAAGACACCTGCAGCTCAGACCAGCGCTCCAGGCGCATCACAGCTCCGGGTGTAGCCTCCACGGCAGCAAGGACCAAGGGGAAGGAGGACGAAATGGCCAGGTTGTCAGCATTAAGGGAGCAGCTGATGGAAGAAGGCACAGAAGCAGGAAAATCATTTATGAAAAGAGAGAAAAGTACAGGGCCAAGAACGAATCCTTGCAGAACACCTTAGCAGACTAGGAAGGAACAATTTTTGTGATTTTGAAAAACCACGCAAGCACACCAGTTAGAAAGGAAAGAAAAACTATCAAAACAATCCTTTAACAATTTAAGCTTTATCGACGATGCAACAAACGAATAAATACTCAAAGTTTTTTTTAGCATACTTTTCTATTTTTATCTTGAACGCTTCAAAAAAGTCAGTTTATCATGCTCATATGTGACGTCACAATGCCGTCTAATACCACTAGTAAAAACAGCAACAGGCAGCAGCTGTACTTAATAACTTAGCTAGACCACCGTGTCTCACAGCGCGGTTAGATCACCGCGTCTCACGGCGCGGAAATTTTAATTGATTATTATTATCAACACATCTTGCAGAGGTGGTGTTGGAGGCAATGTTGCTCCGTCTGCATTGCCGAAACGAAATCGAAAACAACAAGCTCCGCAGTTGAACAATGAAGCCGACTTTCCATCGCTCAATAATGTTGTTACTGTAGTTCCGTGAGTACAACGCTACCTGATAGGGCTGTACATCTGCTTACTTTGTAATGGAGGACCCTTGCTCCAGCCGTAAGAACAACTTCAAAATGGGTCTAAACGCAAGGTGTTTTGTGTGTGTAAATGCAAAGGGCTATTTGCGGCCGTAAGGCGGGAATATAGCGCGTTTACAGTGTCCTATGTTTTGTTTAATGATTGATGGTAATACTTCCTTTCCATGGGTGAAAGTACCGCGTAAAAACGAGCATCCAGGCCGTCAAGCGAGTCGTCGCACGCTGATCTGGTCAGGATAAACGTACCCTTTCAAACCAATTCTAGGGATCGACTGGTAGCTCCACAAGCAACGAGTCGGACTGGCTCTGGTGAAATCTGTAAATCGCTCGTCACAGTGAGCTGGCTGAGCGGTATCGTACCCGGTAAACGAAAATGTTTTGCTATCACAGAGAACCAAAAGGATTTGAAGCTGTGAAACACGGAGGCAAGGCGGGGTCATGGCAGATGCAGCAACAACGGAACGCGAAGGCTTCGGAATTAAGATTAGACAATCAATTTTCCGCTCTCAATTCTGGTGTTTAAATAGCTTCCTTACGAAGGGGGCGTCGGCTCTTAGGTCAAGCGCACGGGCCTCTGATGTATGAACTGGAGAGCAGCAGAAAACTTTTCAGCATAATCTCTGCTGGAATTTTTGTTTGCACTGTTAAATGTTATCACACAATATCGTGACTCAGTTTTTTTTTACTTTTTGCAAAGTTTTGGGGCGTAGCGTGACCTGAACAACCTCTTAGCAAACTGAAGTCAAACAACGTAGAGAGTACTTACAAATGCTACCGGTACGTTCAACATACGTGGCAATAAAAAAATTTTGTTCGTTCTAAGCATGTAAAAGTCTAGCCAAAAATCGAATATTTGCGTTCTTTTCCATGTATTTGCCAGCTGTAATGTCTTTATTGTGTGTGTCTTGTGCATCGTTCTCATCTGCTCCTCGTGACTAAGATATTCATTTCCTCTCCCTGAAGCGAACGCTGGGTTATTTTTGCGTTGCTTAAAAGCGCAAACTGCCGTGGGTGAATTTTGGACTACAGAACGAAGAAGAAATACGCTGGCGCACGTGTGCGAAGTGCATGTGAACCGTCGTCTTCACTAAGCCTGGGTTTATACTGTGCGGTCTGTCGTGCGATAGCTGGAGGTGTTCGGTGAATCTGTATATAGTTAAGGGCCATCGGTGGTGGGAAAAATCGGTCAATGGAAGGAAAGTTTTGCTGTTAAGAAAGGCTAAAGAGTTTCTGTATTGGTAGAACAAATATGCAGTGGCAGTGTATTGTGAGGAACGCTCGTGGTTATGTAATGAACTCGTGAATCAAATCTTTTATGTACAGTCAATAAAAACGATCTGTATGATACATCAAAGTGTTAAAAGAGTCTGATTCGAAAGTTTTCTCTTCTGTTCCGCTTTGTTAGCTTTCTTTTAAGCTCTAGCAACGACATCGAAAAATGGCTCCGTTGTTTCTGTGCTCTTGGAAAATGCACACCGCAGCCCATGTCGTGTTGCCTCAAAAAAGGAACGTCTAACGGCTTTTCCCCTAAAACATGATTTACACGAAGATTTTGTGAGTGGTTGCACAATATTGTCGGCAAAGTAAATTCAGCCACTTGCGTCAACGGAAGCATTTTGTTTCTCTGCTGTGCGCCTGGTCTCTGCAATCACTTCTCGTTTGCAATGATTGTGGTAAAAGCGCGAATGCCAAAGTTATGTCGTCCTTACTATAAAAAAACTGCTGGGAGATCTTGAAGTCTGGGTAACATGCAATGAACTGCATTCAACAAGGCAAGAAAAACTCTTATTCTTTTTGCTCCAACTGGGATAGATTGTTTAATCATCAGGAGACTTGGTGAGTGAGTTTCATAAGCAGTTTGAATAAATCAAGGCTTTGAACTGAATCTAAAGAGTTCGCTGATTAGCTGTGGGTTGTGGAGTTTGTAGGGAAGTCCTAGGGCTACAACCCTCCTAAATAGGTATAACTGGGTTAGTATGCAGCTTTTCAAGACCAGACGTTTGTATAGAGAATGTGCGATCTCTGGCAGAGTGATCAACTAACGCTGCACAATGTAGTCTCAACCCAGTTTTTATTTTTTGCCATATTTATCCTCCATTCACGAG
The DNA here is from genome assembly GCA_963675345.1 of Trididemnum clinides. Classification (NCBI taxonomy): domain Eukaryota; kingdom Metazoa; phylum Chordata; class Ascidiacea; order Aplousobranchia; family Didemnidae; genus Trididemnum; species Trididemnum clinides. Next base: position 12,200,245 of record OY776297.1, on the reverse strand, counting down.
AAAGCGAATTTTATCGCTATATTTTGAACTAGACGTCCGCGCTCGCTTGGGAGTTGCCATTTGCGATGTGTCTAGATCACCTGTATTCCACATAAAGATGGGCCGTCCGGTTAAGTGCCTTGCCCAAGGACACAACAAGCGAACTTGCCGGCTTGTTCTCCACAACCTCCCATAAATGCCGAGTGCTAAGCAGGGAAGCTATAGATACCATTTTTAAAAGTCGGTATGACTCGACAAGTGGATTGAACCCAAGGTCTACCAACTGCGAGCGGACGCTCTAACCACTACACCATCTCGTCGGTTTTGGCAAATTAGTCGCTGGCTATTACCGCAAGATCCACTGTTTAAATCTCAAACGACATTACGTATTGCTGCGCCACCCCTTCCTCATGGTAGTGAAATTTGGGTGATAGGCTACCACCTGGACAATAAGATTGAATTGATTCAGATACTTCGATTTTACGGTCAGAGGGAATCTTTTGTTCAGACACGCTCCGGAGTTGACAAAATTGCTTGCGCAGCTCGTTTCTGCGGCAGGCAAAACTGACCTTTTCCCAAGAACACGACAACTTAATCATTATGAGGATCATTGCCACCATGAACGGTACTCCCATCCACTTGACTACGTTGCCGACGAGAAATTCTGTGGATATTGCCTGAAGTGATTTCAATAATGAGCGTTTAAAGGAGGTAGTGCCCATTGCAGCCAACGCGGTAAGAGCAGCAAGCATGACGAGGAAATACAGGTGCTTCACCGGGCTAGAATAGTGAGGCTGATGACCCAGTTTGTCGAAGAGGCTACTTTTTATGCCAGTCCGGCGGCGCTTTGGTAAAAATAGAATTACCTGATTACATTTTGCATTGATGTCTGGTTCGAAACGAACAGCCTCTTTTCCTAGCCTGATTTTGATTGGTTGTAAGATATGAACTTAGATACCGTTTCATGCGTGCTTCCATCTCAAGGAATGAGTAAACGAGACACAATACAAACACGAGAAGTACGGATGTCGACGATGTGGCTCGATAAACTGAGCGTTCGACTAGTAGTGGGATATTCGCGGATTGAGCAGTGAGACCGTAAAACTGCGTACTGCATAATCAAGTGTAACTGGCGTTTGCATCCATCCATAGGCTTTGGGTTCAAACTTTGCTCGATTCGACCGCAACGAGACAAATCGGTGACAGCTGATTTGAAAACCAAACGCCAAGATTATCTTGCAGTCAATCGAGCTTTGCGTTATTTATTTATTTTCTATTCGATAAGTTAAATTTAAGTTTACGGCATCACGTCTCAAGCGCAATGTCGAAACCAGAAAACAGGTCTAGAAAATTGTTTCAAGCTCGGCACCTTCGTCTTTGTCTTGCGAATCAGAATAAAATTAATATATATGGCAGAGTTTTATCTGTACGTAGGAACGCAAGCGCGTTGGCTTGAACTTCTCCGAAACAGTACTGCTGAGCGCACAAACATTGAACTTGGATCGATTGACCACATTCCCTGTGTGAGTGTGGTGGTAATCAAAGATGATTGTTTTAATTTGCATTTCTTGACAGAGGAAAACCATTTTTTGCTCAAACAAAAGCCAGCTGTCAACTTACCAACTTCCAAAAATTCTACTTCTTTGGGATGTAAGATGACGTTCCAGTTGGCGCTTAATTGCACAATTTTTTTCTGTATTTCATCACAAAGTGCTCACCGTAGATACGCCTAATGAGCTTTTTCGGGAGAAGTCAACAAGGTGCTTTCGATTGAAAAATTCTACAATGCATCAAGCTGAATAGACGATGCAGCAAGCGTCCACATCTTTCTTGAACGTTCTACCTAGCTCTATAATGCCGCAATGTTATGTGATATGATCACAGTGAAAACAGTACAGTATGCAGCAGCTGCGCTTAAAGTTGCTAAACATTGTCGCTTTAAAAGCAAACAATGGTTATGCTGTTAGATAAAGAAAAATGATACATGGCAATATTAACATACCTGTAAGCCTAAAAACCTTTTCTTTTAATAATGCAATGCCAATTAACTATACTTTTGTACAGTTGTGTCGCAAGCCTGATTAATCTCAACTTCTAACACATAAGCTTAATTAGTCAAGAGCAGCAAAGATGAACAAACTGGCAATTTTTTAAGTAAAATCTTGTAGGAATCACAGAAATTATCCCCATCTACAGCACAAAAACCTGTTCAACGGATTTATACTCTAAAACCCTAACCCAACATATTGGAAGCTATTGCGATCACTGAACTGTAAGCACTTGATTTTGGGTTAGCTTGCTCTTTCCCGAGCTGCGATTATGTCAGGACCAAGCAACATACTCAAAGCCAGCAGTTTTAGGTCATCCAAATAAGCATGTAGGCTACGATTACGAAAAGCCGTAAGTATTATGTCTAATATTTAATAGCTAATTCCTATAAATACACAACAATCATTTTAGCACCCTACCTCAACTGTTTTATGCTTCCTTGCAAGAGATGAAATGAACGGATAATAATAGTTTGTGTAACTATTGGCTGTTTCAATTGTTAGCTCGACCAGCTCCAACGTACGCCTGTAGCGATTCTGAACCCCGATCTTTAGTTATCTTAATTATTTCTTAAGTTACAGCGCGTTTTTGTAATCTGCATTCGTGAATTTTACGCGTCTTTATTTAAAATTGTTTCGTTTTTGGATTTCAGTTTTATCTTTAGGCATCGATTTGTAGTTTAAAATTTGCATTAGAACTGACATCAGTTCAATCAGAAACAAAGGAACTGGACTTACTATGTTGGATATCGTTTATTGCAGAGTTTTATTAAGTAACTTCTAAACGTTACATTTGTTTTGAATTTATTTTCTTTTGTTTAATTCAAATAATAAAAAGGATACAATCAATTAAAAATCAAAAAAAGGAAACTATTTGGAACGGAATCAACATCATTGATATTTGTTTGGATCGGCCAAAGTTTAGAGCAGGGGTTCTTAAACTGCAAAAAATTTGCAAGGGGGGCGTAAATGATCTTGTCATTGTGTTTATAAAGAGAACACAATGAGAGAGGAAGTAAAGCGATTTCTTGAATCTTATGGGAAACAAGATCTCCTGTTAATGTATATTTTGCTTTTGTCACCAGGCATCCTTTAACTTCTCAATATAGCTCTTCTGGTGTAATCGAAAGTTTAAATGATCTTTATTTAGATTTAAAATCTACACAAAATTCACAAAAACTCAACGTTTCGTAAAACTAAAATCAGTTTTTCTTCGTCAGGAGTGACTAAAGTTTAAACACAGACAACGGTTACATAGTAATCAACAGGACGATAAGGAGAAAAAATAAAAATTATGGCAATAAACAAGTGCAGCAGCGACAACTGGCGATCAAAAATTTATAAATTTGTATAATCCGGGATAAAAGCTGTTAATTTTATCGTTAAAAGAAAAATCAGCTTTGTGTATGTAAAATGATTCTAAAAAACGTCTTTTCTTATAGTCACTTTCAGTAGCTAAAATTTCAGAGCTTTCCCAATCAATCCGGTGTCCATTTAAGCAAACGTGTTTCACTAGAGCAGATTTCTTTTTTAATTCCTCATTTGTTAGTTTGGCAATTATATCAGGTTTGACGTCCCTTTGTGATGTTCTTTGCGTCCCTTTGATTGTACAGGTGTATATATTGGTGAGACTGGTCGATCATTTAAAACACGACGCAAAGAACATCAAAGGGACGTCAAACCTGATATAATTGCCCAACTAACAAACGAGGAATTAAAAAAGAAATCTGCTCTAGTGAAACACGTTTGCTTAAATGGACACCGGATTGATTAGGAAAGCTCTGAAATTTTAGCTATTGAAAGTGACTATAAGAAAAGACGTTTTTTAGAATCATTTTACATACACAAAACTGATTTTTCTTTTAACGATAAAATTAACAGCTTTTATCCCGGATTATACAAATTTATAAATTTTTGATCGCCAGTTGTCGCTGCTGCACTTGTTTATTGCCATAATTTTTATTTTTTCTCCTTATCGTCCTGTTGATTACTATGTAACCGTTGTCTGTGTTTAAACTTTAGTCACTCCTGACGAAGAAAAACTGATTTTAGTTTTTCGAAACGTTGAGTTTTTGTGAATTTTGTGTAGATTTTAAATCTAAATAAAGATCATTTAAACTTTCGATTACACCAGAAGAGCTATATTGAGAAGTTAAAGATCTCCTGTTGTCATTTACGTCAGAAGAATTTCAACTGACATTGGCATACCTTGTGGACATTTTTGGATCTCTCAATCATCTGAATCTGCTTTTGCAAGGCAAGAATTCAAACCGCATGAATAACTACGATGCAATACGTGCATTTATAGCAAAGCTGGGCCTATGGCAGCGCCGAGTTCAGAAAGGAATCGCAGCGTCTTTTCCCAACTTTGACGCAGCCCTGGAGGAAAAAAGCATAAATCTTGAAGGTCAGCTTAAGTCGGAAATTGAATCTCATCTCCAACAGTTGAAACAAGAATTTGAGTGTTACTTTCCAGATTTGAATGACACAGAACTTCCGATTTGGAAGATGACAAGGAACCCCTTTAGAATTAACGAAGACATTCTTCCTGATAACTTGCAAGAAGAATTTTTAGAAATGAAATGCAACTGCACTGCCAAAGATGACTTCGAAGTTATGTCTCTCAACGAGTTTTGGGAAAAATACTTGAACATTTATTAGAATGTTGGTAGTGCAGCTACACAAACTCTACTTCCTTTTTCGTCCACTTACCTTTGTGAAAGTGGATTTTCCACTCTGGTCAATCTGAAAACAAAATGTCGAAGCAAACTAGATTGCGAAGCCCATATGCGATGTGCTTTGTCTTCTACAAAACCGCTCATAAAGCTTTTGATATCTAACAAACAGCTACATCCTTCTCATTGACAAGGTAATGTGTAAATAAATAACTCTTTAAGACTTAATTTCTATTTGCTCAGTATTAGGTGAGGCGTGAGTTATGAGGATTAGTTTCAAGGGGGGCGTGACTTTAAAAGTTTAAGAACCTCTGGTTTAGAGAGTTGAAAGAAGTGGAATTTTAAATCAAACATTTCCAAACGAATTATTATGTAAACGTAGTGTAAAATATTGTTATTTGTGTGCTGCATTCCGTCGTCTCGATTTACAGTTGAACTCGGGCCGACGGCGCCTGATTGAGCTTTTGTTGTTTAACGCTGTTTCTCAGGCTCTTTTATTAGATTGTATCGCACAAGCACAAAATTGCCCCAAGCGTGCTTCAATTGTTGAAAGTTGTTATTTGGTTCTGGTTTATATTGCATAGCAATCAAGAGTTGTCACCTTGGCGTTAGGAGTATTTTTCTCACTAGAATCCCGGCTGTAGTTTGATACCAAATTGAAGTACACGTACAATTGAACAGTTTTTTCTTTACAGAGTTAAATTGTTATGCTTATTAGTGAATCGTAAGTTTGAGTAGGCAAATTAGTAATGAAGTGATAATAGATCCGGGTAACTGTTTAGCCAAAAAAATTTGGTAACCGCTCGCGCTGTCGTTCGTCATTGAATCTATTTATTGGTCTCTACGTCGTACTAATTTCAGTAATATTCAAATCATCTACAATATACGTGAAGCTCCCACTGATCGTCTGTTTAGCAAGTCGACAGTGGCAGAAACGCAGGAAGAAATTTGGAAACGAATCGATAGATGCGAGCGCGTTGCTGAAAGGGCTAAGAAGTCGTAAGAGCTGGTTGGAACCTCGACCTGGTCCGCCGTTAAACCAGCTGGTACCCGTAGCAAACCCTAAACTTTCTACATAGGTAACTCTCTAAATTGCTACATATCCTTAAATCGCTATGCACCTATGCTGGAAACAGGGCGAACAAGACGTTGTCGTGAACTTTTAAAAACGTAAGAGGAAGGCAAAACGAACCACGCAATGTGTTGAAAATGCGGACCCAGATCCATTCCTTGCCGAATTGTAAGTTTGCATAGTCCACGGCGAGGCGCTAGAGAGAGTTGATGTGCTGGGCTCTGAGGTAGCGTGACTCGTTGCTACATAGACTTAAATTTAAATTTACTGAAGAGATTAATGTTCGTGTGTTTTTAGATAGCGATAGAGCAAAGTGTTTTATCTGGCTTAATCTTAACTGAATCTGACGATGTTCAATTAAAACTGAGTAGATCCCAACTGACTTAATACTGATTTAACTGACTGACTGTTAGCTGTAGTCTAACTGATACTGATAGCCAAGACTGAGTGTTATTGATGCTGTCGACCTACTGATATGTTGTTTCAAGTTGTTAAGTTGATTTGGGAAGTTAAACATTTAAATACCGAATACAGTCAAACTGATCTATACTGAATATGTTGAATCTTCGCTGTGTGTTGAATTTATTGATTAACTCAAGCTAAAACTACTGTACTGATAAAGTGATAATAATTAAAGCTGTCCTGGTTGGGGATTAAACTCACATTGTGGAATAATAAATTGCTAGTTTTGCAGTTAGGCAGATTGGAACTTCCTGTCACTATACTCTTTTAAGTAGAATCACCCTCCTTAGCTCAGTGCTGTTACTGAGATAGGGCAAACTTTAACACAATGTTTTGCCACTTGATTCTCATTTAGAAAAGGTACATCTGATTTTAGAACAAGACTTCGGCTATGCAAACTCGATTACTATTCTCACAACTGCCCATTGACTGAAAACAACGCAACCGGCTTAATCGGTATGCTTATCCTCGACATCACTAATAAGGACCCTGCTGTTGAAATAACTCAATTGCAAGTGCTTGACTTGGAGTTAATTGCTCTTTCCATGGCTGCGCTTATGCAAAGACCAACCAACATGCGCGCCGACATAGGCTTTTAGGTCATACAAATAGGCCTACAGTTACGAAAAACTGAAACTAAGGGGCCTAATTTTCAATTCTGAAAATACCTCATAAATCACTTTGGCGTCTTCCCACGCCTTTGAATTTGTGAACCTCATCAAATGAAGGCAAAAATAGTTGTGAAATCCTTTGGTTCGTCAATCGTGAGCAAGTAGTTTTAAAGTACGGTAATGCTGCTAACAATTAAAACTTGTCCAGGGACTCCAGAAAACTTTGGACATATGGCAGCTGTGCGCAACAACCCATGATATTTTATATATCGTAAAATGGGGTGAATAGGGACAAAACATCAAAATTTATTTGTGTCTTAAACAGGGGCGGCTCGTGTGTGGTACTGAGAACTGCAGCATCCCCAGTACCCACTCATCTTATCGATGATATTGGATACAGATGATTAATCTTTTTTTTTCTTTATTTTTCTGATACTTGTAGTTACATCAGGGGCGGCTCGTAGCTAAAATTAATAGAGGCTGCTTCAGAAAATCACCCTATAGGCCTAATTTTTGTCACTATCTATCAGCTCTACACACACACACAGCTCGCCAGTTGTCCGTCAAAAAGAAACCCTTATTACACCAGCACACAAGGGTCGGTACTGCATGAGCGACACTTCTCTTTCTACAGCTGCATTGCAATTTACTGCTAATTTCAAACACCATATCACAGGAGCTTTGAAGCAAAAAGATTTATATATTTTTTTCATAAACTTAGGATGGTTGTTGAGATTAACCTTATGTATTATACAATGTAACTACAAGTATAAGAAAAATAAAGAAAAAAAAGATTATTTATATCGAATGTCCTCGATAAGATGGAGTTGGGACTGGGGGTGCTGCAGTTCCACAGTACCATACACGAGCCGCCCCTGAGTTACATTGTACAATACATAAGGTTAATCTCAACAACCATCCTAAGTTTACGAAAAAAATATATAAATCTTTTTGCTTCAAAGCTCCTGTGATATGGTGTTTGAAATTAGCAGTAGATTGCAATGCAGCTGTAGAAAGAGAAGTGTCGCTCATGCAGTACCATCCTTATGTGCTGAAGTAATAAGGGTTTCTTTTTGAGGGACAACTGTGCGTGTGTGTGTAGAGCTGATAGACAGTGACAAAAATTAGGCCTATAGCGTGATTTTTACATTTATATACATTATAGACTATACTTTATAACGCCTACCGCAGGCTATATTTTGCTTAACTGTGATTTAAGTTTTTTAGGTGTTGGTAACCTATAGAATGATAAAAGTTACGGTGTTTACAATAAAATGATCAAAAGCTGGATAACAATGCCATATAAAAGCCAGCCTAGCTTATTTATGGCATTATTATCAAGTTTTTGATAATTTTATTTAAAATACCGTAACTTGATCTATAGTTTTCATGTTTGTTTATTAAAACAATGGCTAAAATTTTCTGAAGCAGCCCCCCAATTAATTTTAGCTAAGAGCCACCCCTGCTCTTAAATCTATGTTGTAATTAGGGCTGCGGGATTTAAAGATTAATTAATCATTTAATCGTTAATTTACTTTAACGTTTAATTTTTTGTTTAACTATTAATCGGATTCAACTTTAATTTTTAGCCCATCTTGATTAATGTATGAGAATCCAGGAAACAATAGTAATAACGGTAAAATGGCGATAGCGAAGAATCAATTTATCAACTATAAACATATATCAGGTAGATTAAAAGAACATTTTGGATTTAAATTATTTCATTTCCGGCTATTAACTGAATTGTAATTGAAGTACATGAAGAATAAATTTGTCAATCAATATTAGTGCAGAAGTTTTGATTTAATCGAAAATAACTATCAATTAATCATTAATTTATTAAAAGTTAACTATTAAAAATAAATTAATCGTTACCACCCCTAGTTATAATCTTTTTTTAAACTGATAATTGACTTGCAGGTGCATCTACTTGTAATAAGTAATTATTGGTATTTTTCATTTTGAATAGATTTTCATAACTGTAGAGGATAGAATTAGCTAAGTTTTTTTGGTAAATTTTTTTGGTGGTCAAAACTTTGTTTCTGTAAATCTAATTACAGTTGAGCTAGCTCTCTTGACCCTTGCACTTTTTTAAGTTGTTTATTGCTCACGTCTTAAAGCCACACAAAAACATATTTGAAATCTTTCTTCTGAAAAATATTTATTTTATTTTTTAGAGCTGTTTTTGAAAAGTTTTTGGGGGTAAATCGGGACGCTTTGCCAAGAAATTATATACCAAAACCGGGAGCCAAGCGTGTAGTGTATTAGCAATTGAGTTCCCATAGTGTTCATTATTACGTCATAAAGCGGCATGTCGTTCTAGTGCTTTAATGGCAGTTATTCAACATTCTTGCGAGACAACAGTAGTAGATGCGTGCATATATTGAACGCGAGTAAAGTGTTAGCGTTAATCTGTAAATATTGCTGTAAATAAACTTTCTTCAAGTAACTTGCTTTGAGAAGTATAACAATGGCGACGAGGATGAACGACAGCGACGAACAAGGTTGTGTGAGGTTAGATTGTTGTACAATTCAGCCGTTTAGACTTACTGGTGATTCTCACAGTCTTGCTGAAAAATGGAAAAGGTGGCAAAGGTCTTTTAATTTGTACGTTTGTAGCAAAGGCTACAAAGATGACTTGCAAAAAAAAAAGCTTGCTATTGCATAGCGCCGGATCGGAGGTGCAAGACCTGTATTATTCTTTGGTAGATGAAAAAACTGACAAGCATTCGTTTGAAGAAGCAATGCAGCTTCTCAACGACAACTTGATGCCACAACGCAATATTCCTTTCGAAAGACATTTGTTTCGACAGATAGAACAAGCGCAACAGGAAACCGTAACTGAATTTGTTTGCCGGTTACGCCATCAAGCCAACAACTGTAATTTTGGCGCGGCTATAGATGAGCACATTCGAGACCAAGTAATTGAAAAATGTAATTCTAGAGAATTGCGGGCAAAATTTTTGGAAAAGGCTGACTTGAAACTACTTGATGTTCTTTCTATTGCAAGAGCGCATGAGGCTGTAAGAGAGCGGCTAGAAGCAATGGATCGCCCTATGGAACCTAACTTAGCCGACAGTCATGAAGTAAATGTCGTGCGCACTAGAATTGATAAAACTAAGCTTTTTTGTTTTGCTTGTGGAAAAGCCGGCCATTTCCAAAGAGATCCACAATGCCCTGCAAAAGGAAAAAAATGTATTCGATGCGGTAAAATTGGACATTTTAAAGCGCGATGCCGGAGCAATTACTCGCGGCCACGCAGCTATGACGATGCTTATCGTCCAAATTTAAATTATCTAGAGGAGGGGGAGGAAGAAGAAGTGGCAAAGAGGCACACTGTTAGACGGAACGGAGATATTTTTACTGTAAATTCGCCGGTAAGCAGTGTTTATCGTATTTCTGTTGATATTGGTGATGTGCATGTGCCTAATGTCGTTATTGATTCAGGGGCTGTTGCAAATGTTATTACTAAAAATACGTGGGGCCAGTTGACAAAGAGTAATGTTAAAGCTAATACTTGTTGTTCTGCTATTAATTTGTTTGCTTATGGCAGTGACAAACCGTTGCCTACTTTAGGTACTTTTATTGCTCGTGTTGTATGCAATGAAACTAACCGATCTTGCATTGCTGATTTTGTCGTTGTTGATGGCTCTGGTGCGAATCTTTTGGGGAAATGTACCGCCGAAAAACTGGGAGTATTGCACGTTGGCCCAGGGGTTGTAAACCTTCTTGACAACGATATAATTGCCCGTTATAAACCACTTTTCACTGGGGTGGGGACGTTGAAAAATTATCGATTAAAATTGCACATAGATGGATCGATAAAACCAGTCGCACAGCCACTTAGACGTATTCCATTTCAATTGCGGGATAAAGTGGATTTCAAATTGAATGAACTACTTGAATCCGACATTATCGAAGAAGTGCCTGACGGCCCTACGGAATGGGTATCGCCGTTGGTGGTTATCCCCAAAAGCGATGGCGACGTGCGGATTTGTGTAGACATGCGACGTGCTAACGAGGCGGTTATCAGAGAACGGCACCCCATTCCAACTGTGGAAGAACTTTTGCACAGGCTGAATGGTAGTACGATGTTCAGCAAATTGGACCTAAAGTGGGGTTTTCATCAGATTGTGCTGGACGAGAACAGCCGCCCGATTACCACTTTCACGACTCATCGGGGTTTGTTTCGCTACAAAAGATTAATGTTTGGATTGAGCTCAGCGCCGGAAAAATACCAAAAAGTCATATGTGATCTACTTAAGAATTGCGAAGGCGTAGCAAACATTGCAGATGACGTTATTGTCTATGGGGTTGATCGGAAAGAACACGATGAAAGATTGCACAAAGTGTTGGCTAAATTGCTTGATTCTGGCTTGACATTAAATCCAAAAAAGTGCCAATTTCGAATGAACAAGTTAACATTTTTTGGACACGATCTGAGCAAACAAGGTGTGTCACCTAGCAAAGAGAAAATTTCTGCGATTGAAAACGCTAAACGTCCAAAGAATGTCAGTGAAGCTCGATCATTTTTGGGCCTTGTCCAATACTCCTCCAGATTTATCCCTGATTTAGCCACTCTGGCTCGCCCGATACAAGATCTTGTGAAGAAAAGTGTCCGATTCCTATGGGGCCAGGAACAAGAGCACGCATTTTATCAACTAAAGAAGGCTATTACTCATCCAGATGTTTTGGCATATTTTAAAGCTAATTGCAAAACTAGGATTGTAACCGACGCTTCTCCCGTCGGTTTGGGCGCGGTATTGACACAGTTACAAGATGGTTTCTGGCGTGTAATATCCTACGCATCGAGAAGCTTAACAGATGTTGAGAGCAGATACAGCCAGACAGAAAAAGAAGCATTAGCGATTGTATGGGCATGTGAAAGGTTCAATTTGTATGTGTTTGGTAAAGAGTTTGAATTGGAAACTGATCACCGACCTTTGCAATACATTTATTCCCGCAAATCAAAACCTTCCGCCAGAGTGGAAAGATGGGTACTTCGGTTGCAAGCCTATGATTTCAAGGTTGTTTACAAACCAGGTCGAAGTAACATTGCAGATGCCTTATCCAGATTAAATTCTGTCACTCCTATTCTTGATCCAAAGAAAGAATTTCAAGTGACGTGGGACACTGTAGAAATGGTTGCCTTGCATAGTACGCCCATTGCTTTGTCCACACAAGAAATAGAAGAAGATTCTAAGACAGATCCAGAACTTGTAGTGGTGCGAAAATGTCTTGACTCTGGAGATTGGTCGGATTGTAAGTATTCCAGTTATGTACATGTGAAAGATGAATTGTGCTCCACTGGATCACTGGTGCTACGGGGTACTCGTTTAGTAATACCGAAGTTCCGGCGTGTTCAGATCCTTAAGTTAGCGCATGAAGGCCATCAGGGAATCGTGAAAACCAAATTGAGGTTAAGGAGCAAAGTTTGGTGGCCAAAAATGGATGCCGAAGTGGAAGATTACTGTAAGCGTTGCCATGGTTGTCAAGTTGTCAGCGAACATCATCCACCAGAGCCAATGGCTCGAACTATTCTGCCGAATGGACCATGGCAAGACTGTGCAGCGGACTTAATGGGTCCATTGCCAAATGGCGAAAGTATTTTGGTGATAATTGACTATTTTAGTCGTTACTATGAAGTGGCTTTCTTGGGTTCTACGACTACTGAGCGCATCATCGAGTCTCTCATCCCTATTTTTTCTCGCCTTGGCTCACCCGTTACGTTAAAAACAGATAATGCGCCTCAGTTTATTTCCACCGAGTTCAAAGAATTTTTACAAGAATATGGCGTTGAACATCGCACATCAATACCGTTGTGGCCTCAGAGTAATGGAGAAGTCGAAAGACAAAATAGGACTCTCCTAAAAGCAATTAAAATCTCTCAGTTGCAATGGACCAACACAAGAAAATGGAAATTAGAGTTAAGCAAATTTTTGATGGCATACCGTTCAACACCTCATATAAGTACTGGTGTATCTCCATATTTTCTCGTGTTTGGACGAGAGATGAGGACGAAGCTTCCAGCACTTGACTTTAGCCAAGCGGAACACCAATTAATGGAAGAAATACGTGATCGTGACTGGACTAACAAAATCAAAGGGAAGGAGTATGCTGATAAACGGAGGAGAGCAACCACCTCTGACTTTGAGATTGGAGATGAGGTCCTATTAAAACAAAATAAAGCCAACAAGCTTTCATCTCACTTCAATCCAGAACCTTGCAAAGTTGTAGAAAAAGGAAAGGGTCAAGTGACTGTGCGAAATAAACAAGGGGTGGATATAACTAGAAGCACGGGGCACGCAAAAGGATAATTTGAACCACCCGAGGAGCATCCCGAATACCCTACCTCCAACACTACTGACAATGCAAACCTGGAACCTGATAGTAATGTTAGTAGTTTGCCTGAAGCTGAATCACAGGTTTCTTCATCAGAATTACAAAATCATCAGGGTGTTTCCCGGGGTCACACTGATGCTTTAGTCCGTCCCAAAAGAAGTGTGTCGAGACCAGCACGATTTAGTGATTATGTGTAGTTTAAATGTTATTTTGTATTTTAGGTAGGCTTTGTGTTTCGCTTTCGCACGTGAATTTTCTTCGTTCTACGGAATTATCTTGATAGTAAAGAGGGAGGGATGTAGTGTATTAGCAATTGAGTTCCCATAGTGTTCATTATTACGTCATAAAGCGGCATGTCGTTCTAGTGCTTTAATGGCAGTTATTCAACATTCTTGCGAGACAACAGTAGTAGATGCGTGCATATATTGAACGCGAGTAAAGTGTTAGCGTTAATCTGTAAATATTGCTGTAAATAAACTTTCTTCAAGTAACTTGCTTTGAGAAGTATAACAAAGCGGTACAGCAAATACAATAAGAAAGTTATGGCAAAGGCTATAGAAAAAGGACTTCCCTATAGAAAGGCCGAAAACATGTTTAAAATTCCATGAAGTATGTTGGAAAGACATAAGAAGATATCAAGCGACGAGGGCAGCTTGTTTTGGGAGAGCAATTTGAAAAACACCTTGTTGGGCGTCTTGTGCTTTGTGCGCTATGGGGCTATCCTATGGACAAATTTGATTAGCTCTGCATTGTCAAAGCTCACTTAGACAGAAGCATTTAGCACAAAAGTTTTAAAAATAATATGCCAGGTAGGGATTGGGTTGATTCCTTTCTAAAACGAAACAAGCATCTTCTGGCTCAGAGAATGTGCCAAAATATAAAAAGGTCAAGAGCTGCAATTTCACCGGAAATCGTTAATGACTTTTTTGATACCTTTAAGGATACTTTCAAAGATGTTCCACCTGGTAACATTATGAATTAAGATAAAACCAATCTTTTCGATAATCCAGGAAGAAAAAAAGTCATTGCAAAACGAGGCCTAAAACACCCGGAGCATGTAATGTACTCCACTAAATCAGCAACTTCAATAATGTATGCTGGATGCGCTGTTGGATCGTTACTACCGCCCTATGTTGTATGTAACGCCACAAACATGTACGATACGTGGACTCTTGGAGACCCACCAGGCGCGAGGTACAATCGCAGCAAATCTGGGTGGTTTGATTTGCGATGTTTTGAGAATTGGTTTATGAGCGTCGCTCTGCCTTACTTGAAAACACTCCGAGGGAAAAAAGGTGTTAATCGGGGACAATTTGAGTTCGCATCTTTCTGCAGAAATTATACAAAAATGCGAGCAAAATCAAATTTTTGTTTTTTACCGTCCCGCTCCACTCATTTGCTGCAGCCACTCAGTGTTGCTTTTTTTCGACCCTTAGAAATCGCATGGTGTAATATTTTAAAAAGGTGGAAAAAAAGGTCCACGCCGCAAAACAAGCGAGCATTCCAAAAGATACTTTTCCGCAACTGTTGATGCAGCTCACTAACCAAATAAAACCTAATTCCGTTGCCTACCTTATAGCTGGCTTTGAAAAAAGTGGTTTGGTGCCGCTCAGCAAAAATAAAGTGATAGATCATATTCCATACGACACCAACCTTGAAAACCCAAATGGAGAAAGTGTATCAAGTGAAGGGGTTTCCGAATCTGACGCTTCGTTTTTGGAAATATTAAAAGAAATGCGTTATGGCAATGGTGATCAGGAAGGGACAAAGAGGAAGAAAAAAATTGCCGGAAAGAGTATCACTGGTACCATTTTGTGGAAGATCACATGAGCAATCTTGAAAATGAATACAGTAAAGCTGAAGAGTTAGTTGTTGAAGAGCGAGAAGTATACGAGAGGGAGGAAGAGGAAAGTTTTAGTGATGATGAGAAGAGCGAAGAAAGCAACACATCAAATGCTTGCCAAGAACAAACAAGACGACCACTGAAAATCACAAGATTGTACTGTCAATAGTAGTGATGCAGACAATGGAGAAAAGATGAGCATCGGTGACTATGTCATTTTTGAGTACGAAGGAAAACTTTTTCCAGGGGTTGTTACAGGGAAAGTTGCAAAAAAAGGTTGTAGCATTAAATCAATGAGGAGGAGTGGCTTAAATTGGAAATGGCCAAAAGTAGAAGACGAGATGTTGTATAACGAAGACATAAAAAAAAAAATCAAACCTCCGAAGCAATTAAAGCGTGAAATCATTGAGGTCGAAGAACTAAAAGAAAGAAGGGGACATTGACAAAATTTAGTGATGAAAAATTATGTGGAAAATGAACTCTTTTTTTCTTTCGATTGCTTGTGTATTGTGCTGTGGCCAAAATTGAGTTGTTCGTTTTAAGCATCCAATAAAAATGTAATATCGCCCATAACACAAGAGTTTGTTGGCTTTGATATTCTCAGTGTCTTCCAACAATGGCTCACTAGACCAAATGCTTAGTGATCAGAATCATGGAAAATTTTTGTCACTGATTTCCTTGCTTATGAGAGCTAAGTGTGACGATCTAAACTGTGCTTTATTAAAAGCCTCTAACTTCTTGTCGGTTACCAACTACACTGAAGAGACCTGATAGGTCGAAACAGTGTCACCGTCTGCAGTTAGCTGAGTGCATCGCTGGCCTCTTTTATTTGTTTTATTTCACTCATTCGTTCTTGATGAAACGTTAGCTTCACTCATTGTATCATTTAAACAAGAAGCACATTATACACGCTTCTATCAATGTCTCTATTCACCCCATAGTAAGACTGAATAGGGATTACATGTGACATCTGCATCATGTTTCTAGTCATCCCAAAATGAGGGGTGAATAGGGACAGCAGTCTTTACAACCTGTGACGAAATGGATAAGTATTAAAGACAAACTAAATTTTTCTGCAGAGAGTCTAGTAATGTGGCCACAAAATCAACTAACGCGGATTGTAGAATTTATTCAGAAAAAAATTTTATAGATTAAAAACCGTCAAAAGTGTCCCTAATCAGTGCCCGTTGAAGCAAAAAGAAGAGAGGGCACAGTGAGCGTACTGAGGAAGCAAGTTTTTCCCACTATCGGTTGCACGTATTTTACAAGATATTTCAAGTTACAAAATCTTCGTTTATTTAAATTTACAGAAATTTTCTTTGAGCCGCCACAAGCAAATCAAAATGTTATTGCCAAGTCTTTACTGTAAATTCGTTGCTTGAATGATAAAAGGAATTCGGTTTATTTAAACCAGTTTAAACTAAAAATTGTTCTCATAAATTTAGATGTTGATATAACTTCATGTCCTGTAGTCTGTTCGAAGCAACATTAATCCAGTTTTAACAAAACTTTAGAAAGCGCTAAAACTGAGTTCTGTACAAATTTACACAAACCATTCTATACTGCGACAAATAAAAAAAAATCAATTCTGTTGAAGGCGTTTTATCAAGACTTGGCTAGCTACAGTTGACTTACGTAAGCGAAAAGCGGTAAAGTTTACACAACTGTAATTACAGCTTCCACAAATCATGTATCGAAATCACCAATACACTATAACTTTTCTATGCTATACTCTTATGGATAACCGGATAGAAGATATTGCATTGTGAAACGGTAATATCAATGCACTAAAAATACTAAGCCTAAATGCAGTTTTTGACTGCAAACGGCGCCTCGAAATTGAAAAAGCTTGTTTTTAAGGGGTGGTGCCATTGTTTTTTAAAAGGGCAGCCTACTTTCGATCAATTTTTTTTCTTTTATATTGGCAAAAATATACAGCAAAAAATCTCCAATAATTCTTTATCCTTGCATAATGCCGAGAAACAAAAGGCCTTTTAGGTTGATCTTTTACTTGGTTTAAAAGGGTAAGCAAACATGCTTGGATACACAAAGAACTTAGCTTCAACCTTCAAGTACAAAATCGTTTTGCACTTATTTATCATTGAGGTTTACTACAATGCTAGTTGACTTTTTGGAACTTAAGCTTCTAAGCTTAGTGGTATTCGATCATGCCCCTAACTCTTGTCCCTGTCTTTTGGAAAGTACCGTTTGAAATCACCGCCAAAGCTGATTTCCTCTCCTCGTGAAATTGTCCGGAAGCTAACCCATAACGAAAGGAGTTTTCTATAATTAGCCTACTTGTAGACGCGAGTCATTAGTATTTAAGGCACTTTACGAATCTGGAATCTGAGCATTGCATGCGAAGTTTTTAAAAGATCTCAAAATCTCATTCTTTTATATTTTTCATCCAGAAGTGTCTCCATTTTCTTTTGTTTTGTTTGATGCAGATTTAGGAACAGTTGACTCATTTTTCGGAATTGCTAGGCTGGAGTTGGCCGGCATGGTTGCAGACTTTTTCACTCGCCGTTGATTGTCCTTGATTCCGCTTTTTGGAAAGGTACGCGTAGCAAAAGCAAACGGAGAACGGAAACTTTCGTGGGCAGAAGTACTGAACCAATATGGACTCGGATAAGCGCCTCCTCCAAATTGAGGATCTACTGCAAACGCATGTGAGAAGTGGCGGGAATAGGAATGGGGATTAATAGGAAAGGCAGGATGCTGACAACGATCTGGAAAAAAGGATCCAGCCATGGAAAACAAGACTTCAGGATCACATACGAACTTGTAGACATACCGCTCGCCTGCAACCTAAAAGCAAAATATAGGACTAAACTCAGGCTATCAGTAAGCCTATATTACACCCCAGATCATTAATCTCCAAGGAGGTTCCATGGAACCCTAGTTTTATGAAAAATCTCTGGGGTTTCACGACACAAAATTCAGCTGATTAACAGAATTTGCCCTAAGTGATATCGTTAACGTGAGCAGTTACTTTCTTTAGCCATTTTGTCAAGATGTCGGATTGTAAACAATTTAATGGTTATTTCTTTTGTTCCCTCAACAAATCTGAAACAACTAAAATTTCTCAAAACTTCACGCAGAGTAGTTTGCATCACACTTTTCAAAGTATAAGCTTTCAATAATTATGCAGAGTTCCGTGGGTAAACAAATTTTAGCAACTGCCGTACTGGTCCTCGTTTACAAAATAACAGAGATTAAGATCTTCATCAAAGTCTACACTTCACTTATTTAGCAATTTGTCGCTTTTGCTATCTTTTTCTATTTTCCTCTCCCCTTTTCTATGGAAAATAATTCCTACATGTCATCTTCGCTAGATTTTCTATTAGCTTTGATGTGGTCAATAACAGCAGATTTTCAGTCAAATATATATCTAAACTGGACATACACCTTATTTCAACAAATCATTCTATACCTCTAAATTTTAAAATAATAACTTAAAAAGAACTGAACATTCCAAATACTCACCTTCTGCATTATGCCCTTTTCATAGTAATAGCGAAGAGAGCGACTCAGTTTGTCGTAATTCATTGCAGGTCGGTTTTTCTGCAAGCCCCAACGGCGAGCCACCTGTGGAAGATCAGAAAACAGAGTTAGTCAATAACTTGTGGCTGTCATAAAATTATGAAAAATGCTGTTTTATCAACAGGCGTTCTGGACCCAATTAGCAATCGATTTGGGTCCCTCCATAAAAGACTTTTCTTGTATGAGGCGATACGGCCATTGACAACTGTACAGCAAAAGAGCTTTCACCACAATCGTTTTGGAAACATATATTTGATTTCAAAGAAGCCAATAATGAAAAAGTGATGTTTGGGGATTTGCCCATCATCAGCTAAACAAACTCATCCCGGTAGTTCACCCACCTCTTCCGGCTCAACGAGTTTGAACTCGAGACCTCTACCTGTCCACGTGATGACGTGTTGATTGCTGGGATCTTGCAGCATTGAAACTAGGAACTGCCACAATTGCAAGCTTCCACGTCTTCCACTGTAGCTTGCTGGCGCTTCTCTGTCAAAAAAAAAATGAAGATCCAAGCAGAGAGATAAACTTATAAGTTTTAAGTCACAAAAAAGCCTAAAAAAATGCAAATTAATTTGGTGAACACAATTGTGGAACGGAGACCTTAAGAGATTGCGTGGTGAATTACGGTCTTCGGGTCACCAACCACCCATACGCGACGTTCTGGTCAGCGCAAGCTGTGATTCGAACCCAGACTTACACCTTCAATGCGAACGTCGGTTCCGCATGGCCATGTAGCATGCAACGTAACGCTCTGAGCGCTCAACTTAACAGTCTTTCGATTTTTTATCGAGCGAGCGCTCATCGACCACGCTGCGAGTAGCACAAGAACGCCACGACTCGATCGTGCCGGGCTAGGTTGTCAGCCGATTTGAAGTGTAGTAGTTGGTGAAAAATTAAAACTTGGTATTTCAGCTCAGTTTGCAGTTGTCTGTTTCCTTTTTGCAGTACCGCAAATGATCGGTAAAGCACCTTTCCATCAGTGCATGAAAGCAGTTGCTCTGTCGCGATGCGCCAACGACTGCATAGTGGTGCGTTCAAACATCCCGTTGCTCGTGTTGTTGTTCGCTTGGGAGCTGTGTACGGTGATTTCCCGCATTTGATCGCACTGTTTGTGGTAGATGGGCGCTGTGTTAAACAGTGTTGGTAACTTCGAAGCAGGCCTAAAGGCAAGGCGTTGTCTGCCTAACCGACAAAGAGGTTTCCGCGAACCGGGCATAAAAATAAACCTCGGCAAATTCTGGTCCAAACACGCTAGTTAGCGCCAAAGATCAGTTTGAACGACCGCAGAACAAGATGTTTGACAAGGATCAGTTATAAAGCGCAAAAATGCTTACCTCAAATCATTGGCAACTTCTGCCGGATCGATTTCCACCAAACAACGATCGTCAAAAATTCGATCAGATTCGGATTGCACGCAGAATGTTGGATCGAAACTCGCCTTGGTCACCGTAGACTCGTCGTAGTGGCAAGGTTGTTCAACAGGAAAAGCGTTTATTTGCATTGAAGGTTTTGCATGGGATTTCAAACTCTGTAAAACGAAGCGTTCGATTAAAAATTATTGAAATTCAAGTTGGCATTTGAATCTGCTACATACGAAAAATTGGCTAATTGAAATACGTTTTTACAATATTATACACCACCTAGGGTATTCGGCCTTGTTTGTGGGGGGACTACCAATCTGCAGTTCGCATTCAGTACTTCTTAACATTTCAACAAGAAAAGGAAAATTTCGAGCATATTTTCTTTGGACCTTCGACAAAACCATCGTGAGCCCTGAACCTACGACCGTGCAACCATTGCGGCAACAAACGGTGCAGCGACCCACTAAGCCGTCGCTGATCCTAGACTAGAGCATACAGGAAATGTTGACCTTATATACTATGGGAAGTGCTCGACTATTGCAGACCTTGAAAAGCAAAAAAATGGAATATGCAAAATCCTGAAACGGAATACGTGATTCTTCGTTCGGTCTTCAAGTACTTTCATTGCGCATATTCATAGAAAATTAAACTTAATGGCGTATGCGGAAGTAGAGCAATTTTCATTAATGCATTATTTGCAATGATGTGGTAAAATTTCATAATTACACTTTATGACAAGCCCTTTAAAAGCGCTGGAATTCCTAGTCGGAAACCAACGTTCCACAAAACAAAATTATGGAATATTTTTTAAAATCCGCCTAATTCAAGTCGTTTCCATATAAAGCATTGCGAAACGAAAAAACTCCGCCATGAAAATTTCGAAGACAACGCCCGGCGCTACTCACAAACCTAAGTTGACAACATGGCTCGGGCGATATAAGGCGCTGGTTTGCAATCGCGGGCCGGCGCGTTCAAAACCAGTATCGTTTCTGAGTTCTTGCGATCTGAGAAAACGCATTCACGGAAGTTTCTCACATGAGCAGCAGCAACAATCGTGGAGAAATCGGCAGCGATAGCAGTACAGGTAACTCGGAAACATATCTAAACACGAGGTTTCCTATGCATAACTGTACAGGTTCTTCTGTTGAAGGAAGACAAGAAACACGGCTGAGACCTACGAACTCTCTGTGAGGTAAATTTTACCTCAAAAAATATTCAAAAAAGCCCACGGCAATTTGGTGTAAACACATCGGTGCTTGAGCGAAGATCTAGGGTTTAGTTTTGGCCACGAAATGATCTAAAGTTGTTTCTGTCACCGGGACGTTCGTGAAAAAGACTCTTTAGGGTTCTTTTCGCAATAAAATCAGAGGTTTCCATCGATAAAGTTTAAGGTTGCCTTGATGACGATGTGGCTTCCAGGCCTCGTGGTTTTCTTGCTGCTTATAATTATCAACAAATGGTATCAAAAACACGAAAAAATACAAAAATTTTTCCTGCTAAGAATCCTTGGAGTCAAGTACATGTATTATGATATCGAACACCGAAAAAAACAGATTTGCCGCCAAATATTAGTACCTGATGGTAAGGATGATTTGAAACTAGATGAGAATTGGATGCGGCGTAGTATAGATCTCTTGAAAAGGAATCTAAAATAAGCATCCATTTTAAGAAAACAAGATCGATTAAAAAATTGAAAATACAGTACTTGTAACTATTAAACCACTAGCATAGGAAGACAATAGCCAAACCATCTTCCAATAGCAATTTTATTTCAACGTCTCCAACAAAGTGAAGCTACCACCATTGGTATGAAAAATCAAGGCCAAAACCTTGGCACTTTCTTTTTGCCTTAATCTAATAGGTTTTTAACGATACACAAAAAATACAACATCACTTCCGCTAATTACCGTCGCATCTTTCCGTTTTAACTTGCTGAGAACCGGTAGGGAATGAGTCCGAGTGCAAATTGAGCTCCTACAAAAACAAGTGCATAAGTAAGCATTACTCAAACCATCGTCATATGGCTTGCACGAGTCGTGTGAAAGCTGATAAAGTTCGATAACAATTATGTCATAATCTCAAGCTCTATGCAAAAACTTATGGCGACGATAGCCAACACGATAAGGCGCTTCACAATTGAGAGTTCAAGGCATGCATGGGTCTGGTAATACCGAACTTTAGGGGGTGTGAGGCGCATGCCACAGGCTCTCTCAGAAGCCGCTACCTTCCTCAAGGCCTCTTTAAACCGAGAAAAATACGACTCTGAGATTAAAGCTTTTCCTATTGATTTAACGACCTCACACTTTGTGCGGGTCACCCTGACCAGAAGTGCTCTTAGATATACGTGGTGGGCGGTTTTGTCGCAATACCTTCCGAATGGGTATTTTCTACGAGTCTTTTTTATCAAATTTCAGCGCTTTTTATTCCAACACCAAAGTCTATTGAATTCGAAACCGGGAAAGAAGAAGTAAAAGCAATCTATTCCCCTTCCCTCTCCAATTTGCTGCAACAGATAATCCCTACTAAATTTGTACCTCTTTGACCATGACATTTTGTGCTGCTGCTGTAGGATGTAGATATGCCTTGGAGAAAATTTGCGGTGCTGAAACAGGCGCTGAACGCTGACGTAATATCGCCTGGTGCTGCGCCAATTGAAGCGGAACGCACGAAGGTGATGCGGATGTACGGTCCAGTGAAGCAGAACGGTTATCACACGATGGAACAACACCCTCAGCGGAATGTTGATGGTAATCGGTGAGACTGTCTGATCTTGGTCGCATTCTGCAAAAAATTAAGCTGAGGCTCAGTGCTCATTTTGCCAATAAGCCGCTGACCACTATTCGACTGAATAATGCGGATTCAAATACCGTTGGCTGCTTTGCTCTTTACAGCCAGGTTTGTGCGAAACAGAACTACAGTACTAGTTATAAAGTCTAAAGAAGGAATTTTGAACTTTTTTGCTGGCCGAATCCATTTGTTTTGTGCGACCATTCTTCATACCTCAATAATTTTTAATAAAGTCTTTGCTAGTGAACCGTAGACAAAAAGTAAACATCCTGCCCCAAGGGGTTCGCGTACCCCCAGTTGAAAACCCTTGACGTAGAGGTAGAACCGATGCGTAATTCTTTTGATACTGTAAACTTTAGTTTAGTGATCATCAAAAACTAGTTTTATGAAAATAAAAAACCTTGTACGATACATTTGAGCGACATCGCAACACTTGTACATTTGATTGGGTTATACTGATGCCGAAGCCAATGAAGGTTAGATTTTACGATTGTTTGTGCCAATCCAATGAATATTTATAATTAGTAATAAAAACAATACTTGCCGTCTGTCATCATCAAAAACAACAGACTTAACAACTAATGCTTTGTTTCAAACCTTGAAAAAGTATTCTGACACGTTTTCCTCGTTTTAGCACAGCTGTCAATCATTTAGGGTAAAGAGCAAAAGGTCATCTGCGTTAACAAAGAGCTTTATCGCAAATTAAGGAAAATCAAACAAATTTGAGAGCATAGTTTCCGTTCTAGGTTTGCTCAAGAAGATGTACTTAAGCGTAAACTGCTTTGCGTCCGATATGAAACTGCTTATCTGGAATACCTCTCAAAGCGGTTTACTTAGCACCACCAAAACAAATGAACTACTGACGACAGCACTTAAAGCTTATTCACGAAAGGATAGGATTTTCAACCCCTCAGATTTGTTTAACACTAATACTTCACCGGATGGAAACGGCGAAGCAATCCACCCAGAATGCAGCAAAAGTCGACTATCGGGTTACCATCAATGGCAGTCCGCCTTGTTGATGGTGGGACCTCTAGTCTGCATTTTGCATTCCCGTTTGAAGTGGACTGACGCTTTCCCTTAGCGTGAGCTTGAATACGCAGCAGAATGAACTGTATATCCGTTTTACGGCGTGCCTCATCATGGAGGAAGAAGGTGTATATGCCAACAAATGATTACAAGCTGCGATGATTGATGACTCTTTTTTTTAATTAAGAAAACGACGGAACCCCAAATCAAATCAAAATAAATCTTTAGTCATGGGGTTATAGGCTAGAATAAATTATCCCAGAAGTCTTGTCTAAATTAAGGGCACTGATTCTGAATCCTTTTAAAATCAAACTTTTCTCTCCACTATCTGCAAATGACGGAGGCAGATGGACAGATAAATCGATAGAGCCAGCCATTAAGTACAACGGAAAACTATGGCTATGGATAAAATTTGATGTACGCAAATTCAAGGCACTGCTTTTGAACAAGAATATGTTAGTTCAACATTACGAGCTTGGGCTTTGCAATGTTACAAAATTTGTAACTTGATCGGAAAGTTTTTTTTTATTAAAAATCGTTCAAAAATAGGTTAAAAGTTAAACTTTTTATCAATACTACAGCTGGTAGATGATAATAATCTAAAAATTTCTCAGAGAAAAATGACCATCTTTAGCAAAACTCTTATTAGAGCATTTTCAAAACCAAGCTTAGACAAGCCTCAAAATTGAACCAGTAGCAATGTAGCTGGAGACAGTGACATTTACGGCGGACTTAGGGCTACCCAGGTGTCCTCCTAAGATGTAGAGCTAATTTAGAATATACATGTAAATGTGACTTACTACCAAAGAAAATTACTTTTTAAAAGTAGGGGGTGAATGTTGACAGTTCAAAGGCATTGGTTTGATTCTCCATGCGGTCCATGACAGATACACAAAATTTTTTTAATGGAAAACGAAATGCTGTGAACTATACAAGACTCCAGATTTCAAAAGATGGCTAATATCGCAAAGTTTTACTGCAAAATTATTAAAAAATTGTTGTTATGAATGAGTGAACTTTAGTTTTGAATCTTAAGACGTCTTTAAAATTAAACAAAAAACAGTTAAGTAATTATCTTTAGCTTTTGTGACGTCAAAGAATTCAATATACGCAATATTTAATTTCATTGTTTTGGTTATTAAGTATGATAAATGAAGACATGTCGACGAAAAGTGAAAAAATGAAAGGGAAGAAAATTGATTTTAACGCCTTTGCTTATCAGCAGAAATCATGACTACCTCGTTCGATTGTTCTGTGTGGGCGAATCCATCTGCTCCACGGTCCCTGACATTGGCTGTAATGGTGCTTTTTGACGATATACCATTTCTGCAAAAATAAATTTACATGGTTAGGTTTGTATTCCTATCCTTGAGTGACCGGAAAAGTTTTTACGATTGCACAAGAAAAACTAGAGATGTGTCAAAATTATTGACGCTGCAAACCCAAGCGCGCGCGCGCACACACACACACACACATCCTACAACCGAGTTGGGGAAAACAGAAGTGAAAATGCCTTTTCAAACGGCAGAGAGACGGCAAAACTCGGAACAAAATACCAGCAAGTAGCTCGCTCCTATTAAAGTCGTTGTACCCTAGGAAAAAGTAATTTTGTCTTGGGGCCAAGAATTCTATCCGTCGTGTAGACCAAGTCTAACTAAAGACATGCAAACAGAATATGAGCTCATCATACGCATGGATGGATACTGAATTTCTGACAGGTCCAAGCCAAATTTGTTCTTGTGTTTATTTTGGCTTCAAAAAATTACTAAGCTTTTCATCACTAAACAATAGAGTTAGAACGTGCAAAACCATTATACTGCCTTGCATTTCTTTTTGTTCACAAGATAGAAATCAATTCACAAATTTTATCGCTGGTTATATAAGTGCAATGTCTGGAAAAAAACGTCATAGCTTGCAATGTTTTTTTTCAATTACCATACAATTAATGCTTCGAGTGGTTGCTATAGCGACCAATTAAAAAAAGAGTTTCGCTCTTAAACCGTTGATGTCATTTGTGTGGAAATGCTTTGGACCAGGGGTGGGCAAAGTACGGCCCTCGAGAGCATTCTGTGCGGCCCGCGAACACTTTTTGAAACTTTGCCATTTGGAAATAAATACAAGGGAATTGACAAGGCGCAAAAGCGACAGTGTCCTTAAAAAAATGGTAATCGCCTCTACCTTAGACGGAAAATGCGTCAGAGCCTACAATTGCCCCCAATCAGGCAGATACCGTCTACGAAGAGGTGAAGACCTTTTTTTTTTTTTAGAGACACCACCGATTTTCCGCGCTGAGATACCAAAAGATTTCGCAAAATTGTGAGCTAATGCAATTTCCTCTATAGCATGCAGCTGTACGAGACAACAAGCCCTGGCCCTCGACCACCCTCGAAATGGTCAATGCGGCCCTCCGGCTAAAAGGTTTGCCCAACCCTGCTTTGGACTTATATGACATAAATAAGTTGATCATGTACTGTATTGAATACAACGTTAAAACATTTTAAATCCCAAGGCCGGCTTGGAAAGAGAACCAACATCCACTGGCGTGGAACTCTGCGCCTGACCCGCTACACCAGGGGTAAATTTGACCTGCCTCGGGGTAAATTTTGTTAGCAAAAAATTCACATTTTTTACCTACTACAATAGGCATTTGTCGAACTTAAAATATAAAAAAAATTAGGGGGATAAATTTTTGTTTTGAAATTTGCCAAGGGGTAAACGAGAGATTAAAGGTTAAGAACCCCTGCGCTACACCAAGCCAGTTACAGTAACTAGCCGAGAGTCTTTCACGAGTTTTGACTTTCAAACGCGGAAAAACTTAGGTCAACATGCATTCATACCCAATTTAGATTTGTCAGTATTGCTGATACATCGCATTTGTACCATGAGCAGTGCAAGTTCATGAGATATTTCTGTTGGGAAGATACCGCAAGCACAACCTATGAGAGTCTTGAGCAAAAAAGCTACCATTTGCGAGTGGAGGCTTTATCGCATAGAGCTAAAATGCTTCAGGTAAACATTGCACGTGAAAAGCATGGTTTAGTTGCAAACTCACGCTGTGCAAACCTATAGTCTTCGACTAATTGTTTTTTATTTCAAGTTTTTCGATGTCAGTAACAACAAATCAGGCAAGTTTTTTCTACGGCCGCTCTACGCTTGTGGTTTTAATTTAATCTTAAATTCGTCAGTTTGGTAGAACTGGTAAACAAATAGACAATCAGCTTAAGAGTGAGTCATATCCGCAAAGGCTAAGCTTTCCTAGTTGCCACTTGTACCGACTGGCCTTCAGATGACAACAGACGTTTTCAACACAGTGAAACTGAAAAATTGATCAACTGCAACGAAACGGAATAAAGTTGTACTGCCGTGATATGGAAAAAAACTAATAACTTGAAAAACCATGTTTTTGAGAATATCAACGTACTTGCCATTTATTATTGTTTTATTGTGCAACAAAGAAGCAATTAAACCGACTTTATTCAGCTTCGCCTTGAAGCTGATAACAGTGCAAACAATAGCTGTTAGCGTTTGCTGATGAGAGGCTTCACATAAACGAACAAAAATCAAGGTCGTTTATGAAATTTGAAATGTAGTTTTTAGATGTTGCAATATCACGGCAGCGTAGCTCAGCGTGGTGACTGAAACAAAAGTTTGCAAACGCGAGATCCTGGGTTTAATGCGTGCGAGGGTTCGGCGTGCGTTGCAACCAACTTTCCTGCTTGACGCTGGTGCTTGTGGGTAGTGATCGAAAACCGCCGTAGATGCCCCGAGTTTTAGACCAGCAAAAGCACCATAGCAAATGATGACGTCATCTTTACGAGCATGAAATCAAACATCCCCACTAATCTTTCTTTCTGGTTACGCCAGTTCGTGGAAAAAGCACTCTCTGCCACTACTTCTGGCAACTGGGATACGCGAAAGAACGAAATTCGTTTTAAACCGTCATCAAACCCGTAAGGTTTCCCATGAACGTTAAGTACAAATGTACGTAACTTGAAAACGCAAAGCCGCCTACTTACAATGGCAACATTAAGTTAAAGCGTTATAAAAATAATCGCAAGGGAAAAAAACTGGCACATTTTGACAAATGTCGGCTGATAACGTAAAAAACTCTAT
Source organism: Trididemnum clinides (assembly GCA_963675345.1). NCBI lineage: Eukaryota > Metazoa > Chordata > Ascidiacea > Aplousobranchia > Didemnidae > Trididemnum > Trididemnum clinides. The sequence continues at coordinate 12,172,380 of OY776297.1, read as the reverse complement.
ATCATTTAATTACGCTGAATCACAAAGGAGACAGTTGAGTCACAGCGGGATTATGAAATAGTTTGCTCAAATTACTTTGCGCCTATGAACATGTTAAATTATAGTTTACAAAAATAATCAATAATTACGAAAGAATAACAAGCCAGAAAGTCATTTCAGTTCTTACCTAATCCAGTAACGGTTATTTTTCTTTGTTAAGATGATTACGCATCATAAATTGCTTAATCCAAAAAGTTTAAAACATTAAACCTTAACAAGCAATGGCATAAAAGCACAGTCATAACTTGAATGTTAACTCGGCCGACAAAAACAAGATCATAACGTTTTAATGAATTTTAAACTATTTTACGGACTAGGAAAGATACCAGTAGCACAGAGCCGTCTAGGGGTAAGAAGAAAAAGTCAAGCTGCTCACCCAGCATGTCGCAGAAGATTGTAGGCAACAATTAATGCAGTCTTTGAGGTTTAGTACCGCTAGCCTGCATATATGAGTGGTTCAATATGCACTGCGGTTTTCCTTAAAAAATATTGTGCAGCTTTTGATGGTTGTTTTGACGCCAAAACAAAAAAGGGAAAGCATTAGCCTTTTCCCTATCGCATCGGTAATTTTCCAACAACCTAATTGGTCTACTACTAGGGCTTCCATGCAGCTCTTATTTGTAAGATCTCACTCTTTTTTGAAGTATTACTCCTCAGAAAATAATGTAGGAAATTAATTTTTCTTTCCGCGTTTATGTTTAGTTTTGTGCCAATAGTACGGATGCGTCTACCACCGACATGCATGTTATATGGCTTAATCAGATTTGCGTAATTGGCATCGGTATGGAGCAATTGATCGACCCGCAAACTATACCAACGACAAAGGAAGGTCGAAAATCATCAACAACTGAAATAGTTTTGATTAAAATCACACATGATGGAATCCATTTATGAACATTTTGAGTGCATTTGCGTCCGATAAACGTCAAACACATTTTAAAAACGGCTCGCTATTTCAATAAATTAATAAAATGCCCCGGATGCGTTCTATTAGTTGCGCGCATCGCCACTAAAACAGTGCAAATGCAATGCAACCACAACGCCTGCATTTAATCACTAAAAATATTTCTTGAGAAGAAACTGAGGCTCAAGGTTCAGTCGAATTGTAGGTTTAATGACGATGGCGTATTGCATATACTTTCGAATGCGTCACAAGGTTAGAAACTAGTAAAAATCACGGAAATTCAACCAGTTTAGCAATGCTGCGCAATGAGCTTGAACTATCTAATGATGTGACGTCTGTTCTCCTTTTCTAAAAAAAACCGGATCGCCGCACATGGAGCGACTTGTACTCGGCCCAGCTTCGTAGTCGGAAACGCTGCTGACACAGTAGTGTTGCTCGATGAGCGCCATCTCATGGTGCAAATAATCGTGCGTTCAAACCTCACCGAGACCGCGTTGTCGTGTCTTCGGGAAAGGCACTTTACATTGATTTCCTCTGCTTGGTGGATACTTGCAAAAAGTCAACAATTCAAGCAAAATTTTGAAACTACGCAACAAGTATGAGTTAATGTTTCGTGCTTAACGCTATCGTCAAACGGATGACGAAAATGCATCAAACAAAAAAGAAAAATGTTAAAACTTTACCTCCGGGCTCTCTTTTAGAAAACTGCGGAGTCAAGACTGGTGGAGTTGGCCGGTGAAAAATGAATCTATCAGCGGAATCGGATTCTTGGGTTCCTTCTTTGTACGGATAAAAAGTCGGATCTGGATAAGCTGGACACTGCGGGTCTGAATCAACTGGTCGAAAGGTGTCGTCAGCGATCGAATTTATCTTCATCTGCTGTCGCAAAAGCTGGCAGCGTTGGTAATTCAATTTTTCTTGTTCCGTGCACCTGTGCATCTCCATTTCCGCTCGAAACTGTTCTGCCGGTTGCTGGTAAGGGGGGTCACTGGGAAAGCGAAAAAGAGGCTTTTTGCAAGGCAGAATTTTTGAAAAATTAGCCTGAGTCTCATCTTTAAAATAGGCATCTTGAGTGCAAGCTGGTGAGTAGTGCATCATGTTTTTTGATGGACTTGCTTGGCAATCAAACTGTAGCTTTTGAAATTGACCGCCAACATCCGACTGTTGTTTGGCATCCGATGGAAAAGCGCTATTGAGCGGAAATGAATCTTTTGCTGGATAAAAGTTACTTTGTCTTTCAGAGTGATAGCGGTTCATGTAAGCAGTACAGTCCCCATCGTTCAAAAAAACATTCTGCTCTTTGTGGTGAATTGATAGATTTTTCACACCTTGGTTATTATCTGGTAAAAACGAAGATTTAAAGTAGCTTTTGCACATGGCACGATCCCGGCTGACTATCTCGAACTCTTCATCTGCATTGCTATGAGGTGGAAAATGTGAATGATTTTGGTCCGCTTTTTCCACGCATTCTCGCGGATAAGCATAGGAAGTGCTAGGATGCGTTGCTTCTGATGTGTCATCTCTTTTCTGGGAGAAATGGGGTCCGCAAGAAGTCCAGTTTTGATGCTTTGGGTATTGCTTTGTAGTAAAACCTTCCGGAAAAACGTACTTTGGTTTGGATATTCCATCAAAGAAAAAATCAGGGTCAATGTCATTTAGACTGGGGTGTAGACTGTCAAGGTCAGTGGTCAGTAGCTGCCGGTCGTCACCAGGTGATTGTTGTAACTTTTTTCTTTGATCATGTGTTTTGTCTCCATCCGGGTGAGAACGAATCAGCGGGGATGAAACTCCTAATGACAAATTCCGATTGGCGTGGGAATTTTCCGAAGAATATTCCGGTACGTCATGGCCAGAAGTGTTGTCCAGGGAAACGACTGCAACAAAATTTTTCATTGGGTAAACATAACTCCGAAAAAAAGATGGCTTCGCGCGATGGACTCTCCACCACGACACTGCGGATTGAACGCCTGCTAAGTTCCCCTTTTTTGCGCCTTCACAAGCCCTGTACGGCAGCTTTTTTGTGTGGTTGGAGTGCTTGCGGTAAAAATCACTTGGTGGCTTACTAGCGCCAGTAGTGCTGGTAACTCCGAAGAGGATCTGAACCTGTGACGTCGTCAGAGTTCGAGAAATCTGCCGCAAGCTCAAGCGTTTTCCGAAATTAAAAATAAAGCTTCCAATAACCACTAATTAAAGGAAACCTTTTTCACTTTATTATTTAGGAGTTACTAGAGTGTACGCCCTTAAAACAGTTCCGGATGGACAGATCCACTAGTGGCAGCCCAATATGAACATAATTTGCTCGGTACAACCGTAAAGGTTTCGCTGCAACGAGGATAAACAAAAAAACTAGAGGCAGTACCGCTCGGGCATGCTGCATGACATCCTGTTCAGGGAGCTGAGTGGCGCCTTTTAGCATGAAAGCCTAAGTTTCCATTAGGCGTAGATTGCAGGCGTGGCGCGAACGCTCCGCGCATAAAACTAAATAGACAAAGAATTTTTCGCGCTACGCCTGCAGTCTACGCCTAATGGAAACCAGCCTTAACGCTTATACTTCCTGCTCTTCGCTAGTGCAATTTATAGTCGCTGAAGCGCAAAGTAAAAGCATAAAGAAATAACGTCACCAATCGAATTTGTGAATTCGTGTTAATGTCAAAATATGTTTGGCTTACGTCAAAAGCACTTCGTTGGTTGAGAGGGCATACCACGTAGGGGCGGTAATAGTTTTTCTTGGTCTTTCAATAAAATAATATTTAAAAGCGTCAAATGCGTTCAATATTGCCTAATAATTTCATTGTATCATGATAAGTCATTTTGTGTAGTCTTTTTACTTGGTAGTAAAACGGATAACATCACGTAACAGGCCATAGGACCGACACAGACATCTCTTCTAAACACTCATAGGTAGCAGGTTAAACAAGGTGTTTCATAGTAAAAAGGAAACTTAGAAATGCCGTTTCATTTATAAAAACTGTAGTTCGGAACTCATCAAATATTCAAAACTTCTATCTAGACAAGTAGATTCCGAATTTGAAACAATATGGTTACCTTTAAATATTTAAGATAATGTCAGGCAGTAAAATCTTATTTGCAAAATCGCCAACCAAGCCAAGATAAAAGCGAAGGCCATTGTGGATAAGGCAAAGCCCCGGGGCCGTACTAACAAAGGGGCCAATCAATAGCCCAAAACACTGTTTAGAAACGTTCTTCGCAGGGCATCCCATCTGGTCCTCTCCCAAGGCCGCAATAGTTCTCAGCGGCTTTGTTGGCAACGTTACGGTTTGCTATTTAGCATGCCGGCGTCATTAGTTCTCATAAGGCTATGGTGTGATAACACCTGCTGTCAAAAATTCATTTACAAAAACACAAACTGAACGATCGTCACGAAGTTGACAGGATTTTTAACCGTTGCCACATTTCCTGCAACTAATTTGCCACAGCGCCAAAATGAGTTAAGAACCAACTTCGACCAATAGCTACTGCCTACTTGCAATTAATTATTATTTCCAATTACATGTCGCGTGTACAAAACAAACAACTTGTCTTCACAGTTCCTGCGGAGTTGCCAGCAGTTCCAGGGCGTTTCCAACGCGAGCAGTTCAACTAAGCAGAGAAAAACTAGCCAAAGACGCCTTCCCAAAAATTTCGACGTAGAGGTAGATTCAACGCTAGTATTGAGCTTTCTACTTAACGACTTCAAACCAGTGCTACATGGCGCTGAGCTACAGATAAAGAGAAAGGACGTAAAGAAATACGCGTCCTATAAAAAGAAAATAACATTTAGGCAGAAGGTTAAATTAGCTGTAAGCAATTAATCGTTACAATAAACAAGCTAAAAGCTGGCTATTGTCCTTTCTTTTAGAATCACGAATACGCGTGATAACAGACAGTGCAAGAAAACGAATTATTCATGACAATTGTGTACAAAAGGTTTCTTAAAAGTGCGCTGTGCTTTTATGAATGAATTGGATTTTGTCCCTGATAAAAGCTTGCGTGATCTTGTCCAAGTACAGAAAGGCTTCATTCATAAAATAAACCAACACGCGCGCGCACACGGACGCGCAATCTTAAAACCTCTCAAAATAAACTTTAACAAAGTGCGTGATCCTAAGTTAAGTTTTTCTAAATCGTCTTGCAACCTAAAGAAGTTCTAAACAGGTGCGGCCCGATTTCAAATCCCAAACAGCTACAAGTTTGCTTGCAATCTCGGGTTGTCGCAGCTTGTATATTCTAGAGAAGGTTTTTGCAGCTGCTGCAGCGGTTTTGAGTTCAGCAATTAATAGAGCGTGAAATTGTTAACAAGGACTGTAAGAAACCGAAAAAAATAAAGGCTGACGTTGAAAACCGTTATTTTCACGCACGACGACATTACAACGATCAAGTTCGTTTCCGTTGTAACTTGCTATTAGTAGCATAACAAACAACTTTTGGACCACGAAAAAACAAGATAAGCCAACCAATCATACTTTTGACCTTTCGGTCAAAAATAGCGACCAAAAGCTATTATACAATTTCTGAAGCCAACTGAATGTCATCCGAAAAACAGCAGACATTAACTTATTGGCAACGTTAAGTATTATTTACAGTAGCATGTATCGTTATAAAAACTTAAATAAAATTATAAAAATGTTGATGTAATTCATCAAAAAGTTTGGATTTATTTGATGTCAAAATTGTAAAGTTTAATTAATCACTAGAAAGTAATTGACTTGCAAAACCTTACCACCTACACATATAGCCGTATAGCCTCCAAAGCCAAAACGTTAAAAAATGGACAAAGCGGCCCAGGCCATTTGGAACACCTTGTAAAGGCACATTGCAAAATGGAGTAAAACAAAATGTATTTATGGTAAAGAAAAGCGGGGGAAACATGCTATTCTTCAAAATTCATTCCTTAAGCTGCGAGTTGACTAGAAGAACTACCATGATAACTTTTAGAAAACTTGAAGTGGTTTTTGTAGGAAAATATCTTGATAAATATCATTTTCAGAACAGATATTTCTCAATATTAACCATAGTCAGTCAGTACAACGCTTCCATGGTAGCGTTCTGTTAGTTAACTCCCATACACATCAAGCATTGCTTGTTAAATAAAAACATTGATATTTTAAATGATTGACGACGATAGCGCAAGGTCTTTGGCATAGTTTCCATGTATTAGCAGTAAAGGAATAAAACCAGTAAAAACTTAAAGACTGCTCATTTTGAAGTTGCATGACTGATGATTTATCGCAAAACGACGCAGTTGCGCGATAGCTATCGGGTCGTTCTGAAAGGGTAAACGTGAAAAAACTAGAAATGCCAAACGCTTAATAAGCTACTTGACAAAGGGCAAAATTGCATTTACGCTTCAAAAAACTTGAAAAGAAAAGACAGCTTAACAACCCCGACCAACAAAAACCTTCGGGGTTTTGCAGGCGCCAAAATTCACGCAACGTTACACAGTTGGACTTCTACAACCAAAAGGTGAAAACACGGCAACATATCAGAAACACGATTTAAAGGGACACTAAGGGACTGAGTCAAATGGGTGTCAAAAAATAGGAAAAAAAATTGAAAACAAGCCGTTTTTTGGAACCGTGCTTTTTGCAACCTGTAAATAAGAAAACCAAGAGTTGCAAATTTCTAAGTAAGGGGAATCACGTGATCCTTAATCTAAAATATATGTACTTGATCTAACCAGAGTGGGTTTGATGCTATGATCAGCTCGTAACAGGAGCATCACCTTATAGGCAGTTATTTCGCTTGGCGCTACGCAAAAATGTCGACGGGTATTTTAAAGCGATAAAACGCAAAAACGCCATTTGTAGTTTACGGAATCGACAGTGGTTTAATTGTTGTGGCATATAAATAACGTGGGGTCGAAGCCAAAGTGAAGTGCTAAAATGTTTTTCGTACGAATAACGAACGTCTAAAGCATTGAAGCTCAAACAGAATCTACAGTCCCACACAATTATGGATTAAACGCAGCAAATAAGGGAGGACAACACAAAAACTTGCTTGAACACTTACATTTTTCCACTTCTGGAACAAACTGATCGCCATCTGGATGACTGTCTAGAATCAAGAAAAAATGGTTTTAAGTTAAAAACTAAAAAATCCATTTTCAAAACTCACCTTCATTGAAAAATTCCGTGAAGTCAGAAAATATATCTGAAAAATAAAAGGAAGAACGTCACGCAAAACAAAGTCAGCTACTCCGGTGGCCAGGGAAACCTTTCTGTTGCGCACGCGGGAACTAATGGGACTCAAGCACTATCCCTTCCCCGTAGGCGTGATACTTCGAGAAAACATTGCACTAACTTGCAGTTCTTATAACCCCAAAAAAATTTGTCTCAAAATAAAATCCTAAAGTGACAACCTTTTTGATATTTTCAGCCACCGCCAAAAACAAGTCGATTTCGATTGACCGGACGGAACTACAACAAATTTGGTTAACCCTTAATTCCTCGCCTTTGCTTATACCTCGAACAACTCGCTTTAGGGTTACCACCTACCAGTAATGTCCAATACCAAAAATTTTTACCATAAGCACTTAGGCCATGGAGGAGAAATTCAACGACATAGCAAGATGAATTAACGATTTACTACGCCTCTTCCAAAGACACAACCTAGAGCGATCTACGCAGGCACTAAATTCATTTTCGGTCCCACTGCGATCAACATACCTTCTGGAAAAGTAAGATTTTCTTCCGAATGTTTCCGGTTGTCCTTGGCGGGAAAATTGCTTCCGCTGGTGTCCATCATAAGAGGCTGCAAAATTACGAATTCGTAAAAAACCTGACATCCGACGTAGTTGTCAACCCAAAACCTAAAGATTGGACCCGCACGAAGCAAAATTACAATGAATTAATAAATGCTACTTCACAGTGGTGGAGAACGAAGCAGTTCATCGAAAGAAAAGCGTGTTTTGCGAGACCTTTGGATCAAGCTTGTCACCGAGATGAAAAGCGCGCGGCACAAGCATTTACAAAACAGATTTTCCAAAGTCATCACGTAAATAATAAGCTTTATCCTTATTAAAATTTCATATAATACCTGTGTTCTTGATAGCAGTGGAACTTCCTGGTCGCATTGTACAAACATACTATGTGTTGCGCATGACGTCATAGATAGACAATATTATCACGTCACAAACTTGATGTAAACAAAATTTCTTAATCTTGGCAATAATAAATTTGACTACCAAGCACTTTTACGGCACTACTTGTGTATATAAAAAAAGCTATCAAAATAAGATTACTGAAAGATCAACAGCATTTAATCCTCAAACTAAGCACTAGACACATAGACCGAGTCACACTGCTACAGGATGATTACGTCCTGATTTATGGAGGAGGAAGGACATGGAAAAGTTCAAATTCATTCTAAAATCCTGAAATGCTTCACTTTTCTAATCATAGGTTCACATGATTGAAAAAATTGCCCCGTAAGTTCCTGATCGCGCGATAACTAAAGTTTTGCTTGAAAACAACATCTTTGATTATTATACGAAACACTATTAAGCACGTTTGGCAGGTATTTCTTCGCGAAATACCTAGCAGTAATCTTTTTTGCAGAGTGCATTGAAATCCAGTCGAAGACATGGATTTGTTAAATCACTGGGGTAACCTTCTTTCCCCCAGACTACGCCTTTGCCCCAGTCCTGAATCGCCCCAACACTTTATGTTAGCTTCTTGCTTTTCTGCGAAACTCATTTCTCTGAATCAACTAACTGTTAGTGCCAAGGTAGTCGATTGTTCATCTGCGAAACTCATTAGAACGTAGCTGTCTGCGCTATCTTGCAAATTGCTTTGGCTTTGCCTTTTTCTTACTAGCTTTAATGATATCTAGCTGCGGAAAAGGTTGGTCAAGTTTAAAGTACCTTTCAAAACATTATTTTCAACATGATCATCACCGCATTGAAAAAAACAACTTGGCCGTTTCCAGTAACACAGAGATCGTCTGCAGCAGTTTATTCGCAAAATTAAACGTTTCTCTGCAAGTTAAAGCGCTCTGCTTCGATTTTAGGGAATTTCACAATTGCAGAGATGCTTTATCGGCGATTTTAGAAGCAGCAAAAGACGGGCAGAATTGCTGAACACATAGCAAGTACACAATACAAACGCGCGGTGGCAAGTACACAAAACAAACGCGGGATAGCAAATACACAATGCAAACGCGGGATGGCAAATACGCAAAAATAATTTTAAATTCTGCGGTTGACAACGAGGTTATCTTTTTCATACACAGCCAGTAGTTAAGTCACGTTTAGAAATTGACTTCGGGAAGTTGAACGAATTGAAGTCGAGTTCTCACAAAACAATAGCAAGTGCTAGCAATATTTCAAACGTGCATGTTCTTACTTTTTCAGGGAAGGTGGATGAGTCTTTTGTTCTTGGCCCTTCCTCCTTCATGAGACGTTGCTAATGCTACTTGAAAAGTAGCAAGACTAGTAGCACTGAGTAGAATTTAGCTACCAACTTTTTATTTCCACGCACAGTAGGTAACACTTTCTGGGCTTCTCTCAGCGCAAACTGCATCGCGCAAGCAAGATTAAAAATATGGATTACAGCTACGGTGAGTAATATTTAATAGCGTTAGATTACTATCAGTTTATCAGTTTAGATGTGTATTCGATGATTCTCTAAGAAAATACACGAATTACCGAGAGCTACTTCAAAACTAATTTAAATATTCCGATAACATCGCTGTTATTTAGGTCGATATATCACAATCAAAATGGCTACCCATGCTTAAATGGCAATGTAATTGACGAAAATCGTCACCAACAAAGCGCTTCGCACAAACTTACGTGAGTTCTCGGGTATACATCTTGAGTTTGATTCTGAGTGAAGCATTAGAAGAAGTTTTTAAAAGTTTTCAGGTTAATGGTTGTACGACAAACTACTAAAACATCTTCAGCTCAAAAAAATAACCTTAGGCGTAATATATGTTTAGTGATTTAACCTACACAGCTACGATTATCACAAACCTAATAGTTTGGCGCTAAACTGTGCTGTAAAAGGGGATATTATTGAAACATAAAGCTTTGCAAAACATATGCCATTACAGTAAAAATCGAACCAGGCCCAAAAAAGCTATAGTGGTTATAAAGTATCGCAAAAGTCCAAAACGCCTCATTTTAATGCTGCTGTCACAGAGAGACTGTATTCTCCGACTAGGTCACATCTCTATAATAGAGTAACAAAATGATTGAAATTGTATTTTACAAGTGCGTGAATATGTGTGGCTATAGCGTAGAGTACTTGCACTTTAGTTACGATATTTTAAAAACTATTAAGAGATTTTGTCCTTATAAGCTAAATCTGCATATTTTTCTTTTAGAAAGTGTTTATCTACGGGGTTTAAAATCTTTCATTTGGCATTTACACCGTCTCAAAGAATTACATATTTTCTAAAAATACTGTCTAATATGGATCATTGACATTAAGAAGGAAAAAAGTAATTGTTCCTGCATAAACTAAGCCTTTCAAAATTGAAGGTTAGGGAGGAGCTGTCCTTTCAATTAAACAAACAATTAATTTAACTTCTTACCATCTTAAGCCCTGTTTCTTAACGCCGATAACCAATTAAACTTTTAACAGCAGTTCGCTAACAATAGTAATGAACAATGGTTCCTGTTGTCGTTTAAATCGACCGAGGCTTTCGTCTAATCCCTGGCAAAGGCCAATTATTTTTTTACTTGTCTGATTCGAGGTCCAGGCTGTCTAGGGAACGAAGGGGTCAGGGCCCTCTGTATTGCTAAGAGGGACATGTTTCTCCCTACGAATTACTCGTGCTTTGGCGTTTCGTCATTTAAATTTTTTAAAAGTTGAGATAGTTTACATGTAGAGTCAGAAAACCTTTTTTTGGAAGGAGGAAAATACTATGTCTTTGTAAAAATTTTTTGTGTTCCTACTCGAATTGAAATTCCGGTTGTGTCCTCAAAGTTATATCTCATCGCGTAATAGAGTTGTAACAGTGACGCTGGTCACCCAGCATGTCGCAAGGATCACTTTTGAGACCCATCAACGGTGGCCCGCCTTGCTGGTTGTAAAGAAATTTAAAGTGGAAAAACGTCAATCAAACCGAAGTAGTTTTTAAGCATTTTCAGTTTCTACCAAACAAAAAAACGAAATCGCACAAAAATTCATATACAGTTTGCAAATTATGAACACGTTACAAATTTACTTGTAACTTACAAAAATTTATATACAACTCACAAGATTTTTGTGCGATTTAATTTTCTTGCTAAAACAAAAGATGTACAAGATTTTTGTGCGATTTAATTTTCTTGCTAAAACAAAAGATGCTTTAGTAAAGTCGGTTTTTCTTTCAATTAAAAAATTTTAGCGCTGACTTGATTACTATTTATTGAAAGCAGAATGTTTTCAACAAACGAACACTTTGTTCGAGGCGGAGCAACCAGTTGGCGATTTGTGTTTCTGACTGCCAGCAATTCGAAAAGTGTTGAAGCTTCGACCCACCTTGACTGGGATTGAGGTGTGAACCCGGAAATATCGCTGTGAGTTGAATGGACGGAACGATCTGCCGGTGCTGGTTACAGGGCCATCCGGTTTGGTTCGCAAAACGCGTACCAAAAGTGTATTCGTGTATGCCGATAAAACGTACAAAACACTTTCGGTACGTACTCTACGGACAAAACACGATGTTTGGAAAACAACGTATATTGTGTCAAACTATAAGAGCCAAGTGGATGAAAACAATCAAACAAAAACGCATGAGAAAAAAACAGCGAGCAAAACCAAATAGTATCGTACAAAAACGTTATACCATGTACATCCACCTTCACGCTCTGCCTCTGACCCAAGGAAAAAGGAGACGACAAGTAAACATACTACGAGTCGAAAACAAAAAAACGAAAAAGTTCTCAAGACTGAACTACAGTCAACTGCGTTTGTTCTTTCACACCACCTAATCAGATGCTTTTCGAGAACAAAGAAAACGCTACAAAACCGGCTCCGGAACGCAGCAGTTACAGCGTCCGCTTCGCAGTTGGTAGACCTGGGCTCCATTCCCCTGTCGATTCATTGCAAGATTTGAAAAAATAGTATTCACAGCTGTCCGCTAGCGTTAAGTTTGTGTAAAGAAAATGCCGGCAAGTTGTCTTCTTGTGTCCTTGGGTAAGGCAGTAAACGGTATGCTTCCATCTTTGGCAGACAGGTGGCGGGTCACGCAGTCAACCCGCAGGGTGTGGCCCAGCATGACGAAAGACTGTAGGCCGAGGATGAGCTCATAGCAAAAGTATCATCTGATTGTACGTCAAGTTAAAAATATTGATGTTAATTGCACATAAAACCCCAACACAGTTAATTTCCTACATTTACTTTGCCTAATAACTAGCATACAATACACTATCAACAATATCAAAAATTCGTTTTTACAAGGATGTTAAGGTTTCTTTCAACTAGATGGCCATTTAGCACCTGCCTTAGCTTGCTAGATACGCGCAGACAGATAATGTAAAAACGGCTGTCTACTATCAAGTCAAAAACAAGAAAACTGTTGAAGATCTAGCTGCTGGTACCATTGCCTATTTTCAAAATTCTCAATTTGCAGAAAAAATTTTAATCATGTTTCAAACATAGAAGTGGGCCCTGAAATAATAGAACGGCAGTTGGTACTCCTAACTTTATTACTCCTTGCAACTGATAAATGCAACTTTGATCACGTTATTGCGATCGTATCTGCAACGCAACAGGAAATTATTCGCAGATGGAACTGTCACTTTTGGTTTGAAGCCATTTTCAAGAGGAGCCTTGCGGCGCTTATTTTTAGATGCTATCGGTTGAAGTGGGAAATGTTATGTCATCACCGCGATTAGATTACACAAGAAATCGGTGTTCTGATGAGGGCAAAGCGGCGGTCGAGAAAGGGGAATCACAAGCCCCCCCCTTCCCGAAATTCACAAAAAGCCTTTCTTTTAGAGAATGGTCCGGTGATGAGGTCATTTAATGAGTCATAGTAAGCGACCCAAGCAGGGAACATGACGTAATCAAGCGTTCGGCTAAACAAAGATTGTTCGTTCACACAAAATTTCAATACGATATCCTGTAATTTATGACTTACGAAGACCACATATACTTGATCACTACAGGTTATATAAAAAATGCAAACTCGTTCAATGAATTCAAGCAGATAATTGCACGTCAAGTCATTGCAGAAGTTAAAGCATGTTGGCCGACTTCATAAAAGCACATTCAAAAAGAACACAGTACAAGACATGGGTCTGGGATAGCAACTGGCAGCCATCGGGCCGCATGCGGCCCGGATCTTTATTTAATACGGCCCGAGAGTCGGTTTTTCAAAGTCAGTAATTTTGTTTTCAAAGGTCTCTCACAAAAAGTCCCCAATTTGAGAACGGACAAAAAGACCACGAAAAAACCGACTGGCGACACAATTAGGTGCTTTCAAAAATTTAAATATAAATAAAAATAATGGTCTTGACTTTAGAAACGAACAAAAACATCATTAACTAACTGGGCCTTAAACTTCAAAATGGTTCCAAACATTGGTTGCAGATTTCATAATTTGTGCCTCTGAAAGCCAAGATTAGTTTTTGTGGCCCTCTCTGTTATCAAAGTCGTTCATTCGCCGGATAGATATTATCAAGGGATTAATAGATCTTTCACATAGACTTGGTTTAAGCTAAATCAACGTAACATCTCGCTCTGAAAACAATTTTTACGCGTGAAATCAAAATAAGCGTTAATGCTTGTTGGTAAAAAAATTAGCCTCAGAAGTCAATATGACTACATGCCCATTGCTAAAATATAAAAGGGACCAGAAACAATAGGCCAACTTGCCCAATAGGAAGTCATCACTGTCCCATACATAAGCTCACTAACGAACCTAGTGAGCCTACACTGTAACAAGTAACCACGTACTGCTTGTAAAAGCGTCCTTCAACTACGTAAGCTTACAGCCTAGGGCATTGTTATACAGCGCGCGAAAACCAGGTTTTGTCTGCATGATCTTGTATAATAAACCGCAAATCTTGCTGTAAACCTTTATATGCGAGCGCAATCGTAATCAGAGCGGAAGTGTACAAAAAAGAAGCTTCAAAAAAAAGACAATGGCTGCGACACGCTAATAAGGAAAACCTCTTAGCACGCGCAAAAGTGTTCTAATAATAACGGAACACTTTTAAAGATGACATATTTGCAATTTTGATAGCACAAAGCAGAAAATCAATCTAACAGTTTATATTAGCAAGCAAAGTAGTAACATAATGATTTCCGTGGAAATTTTCTATTAGCAGCATGCCTTCAAACAAACTATTTTTGTATATTATGCTATTGATTTTGATGCAGCTCCTACCATCATACTTACGTCATCAGTGATTACGTAATACATAAACAAAAACTTGGCAATTATATTTAATTTCAATGATTTCAATTATGGCGCAACGCATGAAAATAGTGCTCCAAGGACTCAAAAAATTCATGTGACACAGAGGCTTTGGCGTCATACAATTAAACTTTTAAACCACAAGACAGCATAAAAGCAACATCATTTCCTTCTCATCTGCTCCTTGGAACTGACAGCAATTCGCGCCTCTGCAGCTGAGGTGCAACTAAAACGTGCTGAAGTCCCAGCCCAGGTGCGCGTCGTGAGGGGTTAGAGGGGTTGACTAACCCAACAATCATCTTGTGTTGCGAAGGTTTGAGGTGTCAAAGAAGCATTTCACCTTTATTAGGTAAAATGACATCGTTAAGAGTTTAGCCTCTCTGGTTTCGCTTTTGTCCCCGAAAGTATAAATCTGGCCCTTTCTTTTGAAACATCATTTAATGGGGGCCGAAACAATAATAATTAATGGTGGTGGTTGCTTTCAATGCACCGCCCCCTGCGCTAAGGGTACATGAAGGTTCTACGCCATTGCTTGAGGACATAAATCTTGAATTTAACTCACACGTAACATAAAATATATAAAAATGTGATTTCATAAATTACAGAACTGCTACATCATAAGACAACACAAGTAACAAAATTACACACGCAGCTTTGCTCGATCTTGTAGTTTATCTTTTATGGTGACTGAACTAATCAAAGTGTGGTAGCGGTATAAGCTTTTTCTTGTCATTAAAGCTACAGTAAAGTTTGATTACTCAAAACTGCATTAACAAAATTTGCGTTTGGTCATGTTGATGAGCTTTCTAAACTTTTTTTAATGTATGAAAGCCACAAAACAATGACGCAATCAAATCGCAAAGAACTAACTGCTATTGACATCTGTAGTACATTCATTATATGGCTGCTTTACCTCTACGCTAACGGTACCGGTTCGTACGCTATCTGCCCAATAAATCTGTATCTTTCAACTTGAAGTTGCAAATTACTCTTACGAATCAATATCTGTTCGTAGGCCCTCTACAAACCACTACATCAGACGGCAGGACTCTCAAACACTTTTTTCACTTTCGAATCGTTAGGCACAATGACGACTGCTGTAGATTTTTGTGAATGGGCGACTTTACGCACATTGCGATTTGATCTTTAACGAGAGAGAAATTTATCTCTTTAAACAAATTCGAAGCGCGTCTTGCGCGTCTCACTCTTAAAAAAGAAACGTTTTTATTTCTTTTGTTCTGTCGTTTGTTTGATTGTGAAAACTGTCATACTTACATATCCTGCTGTTTTGTATCTCACAAAATATGACATTTTTCGTTTGTAAATGATTACCAAATGCCAAGCAACTCAAAATTTTGATCTTCTCAGTGCTTAGCATTTTAATTTCATAAACGGGATCTGTATTTCCTTTCAAAAGCATACACTCTGCCTTTAACGGGCTTCGTCGCTCTGTGCGCCAATAAAGATATTATATCGATTAAAAACGCAAGGCTGCGTGCATAAAATGAACTGTGGTCATAAATTATTTATTGATTTTAGCGGCGTTTCGCTTCTAATATTTAATTACCCAGAGCCAAATAAATAATTTTCCGTCATATGTATTTCCTATCTTTTTCACAAGACTGTTTTCATGCAAAGGAGCGGGACCAAAACTTTTTAACGGAATGGGGGGTTATCGAACCACAATGTTGGGAGCCTCTAAAAAATCCCCTTGTTTGAATGTGAAAGTGTTGCAATTTTTATCAAGCGGCCACATGTATTCATTCAACAGCAAAATCATGTTCTTGCGGCTACTTTTTCGATTCTAGGACGGAAAAATAACTTGCAGGAATCGAGATTTTCTATACCTCCTGTCGTGATGATCTCATCGATCGTTAATTTTTTGTAAGCCCAATTTTTTTGGGGAAAGGTTAATAGCGTCTCCTCCCCCAGATCAAACCATAAACTGCAGTAAGAGTATGTTTTATAATGGGTTACAAGGGGGCGGAAGGAAAGCGGGTGTTTTGAAAAAGAATTTGTTGAACCTTAATCGTTTAAATCAAACCTAACGCCTTAAATACATCTAGTTCAAATATCCAACGACCACCCACTTCAGAAACATCGATCCACCCAAAAAAAAAAAAAAAGCAATAACAATGTAGTTTCTAAAGGCTTTACTGGCGTTTGCATTGAATTTGTTCAGATAACTTCTGCATAGATCTGATCTGAACGGTTCATTGTTTATGACGTCATCGGACTTTCGCCTTGTAGTAAAACCATAAGAGAGAAGCAATATTTTTTGCGTGGAGTTGGGGCCGTGAAAACGCCCTTTAGTGTGATTTTGTCCAGTTTAGGCAGCGACTGAAATTAAGGACATATTTTCAAGAAATCGACCCGACTATAGCTTAATTGCTTACAGTAAATAAAGTTTAATGATTTGGTCTGCTGTTGTTGCAAAACAGTGACACATAATTTGTTCTTGGAACTCAATGTTGTCTTCGACATATCAGCAGGGTTGGTCCTATCGGAGAAAACAGAAAAACAAATTCTTCTTAAATGCTGCAATAGTAGACTTTTGCAACAGTTTCTATGTTGTTGTAAAGGAGCAAGATATCTAATAAACTAATTTCTAAATATCTTACAGAATAGGCCACCAGAATAAACCAACGTTTCATTTTGGCTTGTCCAACGTCATACCCAAGGAGGTGGGCACAAGTTTTTTTGGGGGAGGAAGAGCATAACGATATAGGATGCTGATATTTCATTTACGTTTGGTGAAGTTGCTTTTCATACTGGCGCGTTTAACACAGGCTATTTTGATTTCTTAGGATCTATGGGAATCACAGCCCCTTGCTGATGTCCTTGCTCACACCCTTTCGTTAACTACAGCATTTATTAACTTTGAGGGGCAACCCAATAAAAGAAAAAAATTAAATAAGACCACTGAGCATCAAGAAGATCCTGCCTGAAGTTTACAAAAACTATGTTTCTCCATGTTTTTTGAGTTCTACTCTACTTTTGATCCGTTGATCGACACGCTTGGGGCACCTTTCGGAATCTTCGTCACGGCCTATGCTAGAACCAATCAAATTTTAGTGATTTCTGCTTTCACGTTCTTTCATCTAAGGCAGGGGTCGCCAAACTACGGTCCGCGGAGCCCTTTTCATAATTGCAAAACAAATGTATAGCGCAACGTTTCCTTGACAGAGCCACTTCGATTCAAGCAGTTTGAACGCGAACAGCATAGTTGGTGACAGCGAGAGAGATGATGGCCTTTTTTTTTGAGATCACCTATTTTTCGAGCAACATAACACGATCTCCAACATTATTTACCTTTAGACCTACTGCCAAGTTAATTTGAGTTAACTTTGGCCTACCGGTCTTTAGAATATCAGCAATCTGGCCCTCCGTGGAAAAAGATTGAAGACCCCTGATCTAAGGCGTTGAGTTGTTGATCAGGACCTGGCAACCTATCAAATTGTTCTCAGTTCAGAACATGGCTATAATTTTTGGAGTGACACAAAGTTTCACCAAAAAGGGACTTTGAGATGAAACAATGGAACAGAGACCAAACATTCCAAAACATCCAGTTTACTAAATTAAACTTTAGCCCCACTAGAATTTCTGGCCCAAGACCTAGGCACCACCTGGAATCTCCTCTCTATGCAACTGCTTCATATTGCAAGAAAAAATGCGATACCTAGCTTTTTTCTTGCCTCGTTGTGTCGTAGTTACTCTTTCTCTTCCTTGGGACGGAGGCACAGCATGAAACGGTTTTTCACACCGTAAACCCGATCTAGATCAGTCTAAGGAAAACTACAGTTTATTTATTTTTGAGTTTTTCATTTTATTCTTACCCAAATTAGTGTAAAAAGAAAACGAAATTTGACAACAGAGGACAAAATAAGGAGACGATGGCCAAACGACACACGGTAATACATGCACATGAAAAGAATTTTGCTTAAATTTAAAGGCAGTGGCATGGCAATCGCACACGTAAGGTAGCAGCCAAATATAAACACGCACGAAGAAAGAAGAAAAAAGAAGCAAAAATAGTATATACAAGGTACGGCAAATAGATTAAAAACAACAAAACCGTCTTGAACTGTGTCATGATGTAATCCCAACAGGGAAACTACGAGGAATTACACCATGCCCAAGGGTGACCTTGGAGCAACGATAGCTAAGAGATACAGTGAAACCCCGCCATTCGCGCACTATCCGTTCCAGAAGTCTGGTCAAATTGTGAGTTGTACGCATGGCAAATCAATTTTTTCCATAAAAAACAAGTAAATTGGATTAATCTGTTCTAGACCGACAGATAATTGCCCATGTAATCCTTAATAATAATTGTAATAAATGCAATAAAGTAATCCCTAATAATAAATCCAAATGTAAATAACAAAGAATATCAATAATATAGCACAAAATTGCACGAAGCTTGTATGAAACCTGAAAATGCTGGACGTGCAGAAAACAGTCAGCAGGAGAAAGATGAATACAAACAGTCGGAGTGGCGGACTGGTAGGGTGGGAATCAGCTGACAGCAACGTTCTAAAACGTTTGAAGTACACGTACAAACGTTTTAGAACGTTGCTGTAGTTTATCTTCTTTTGCTCTGTAAATCACGGTATGGGTCCGAATCGCGGAGCAGCGAACGAATGACGAGTCAAAAGTTGTGTAAACATGTTGGACAAATAGCGAGTTGTACGAATAGAGAGGCGTACGAATGGCGAGGTTCCACTGTGGCTCCTTTTTATCTAAAGGCATAAAAACCTTGTGGTGGGTTGTTGTTTTAAGTCATAAAGCTTTGTTTTGGCCAGTCATGGATGCAAATTACAGACTGGTGGCCCCACCACCAAGGAAGACTGCCGTTGGCGGGCGCCCTAAAGTAGCCTCTTGCGGCATGATAGGAAAGCAGCTTCACTATTCCAGTCCAGTAAACCACGGAAGATTGAACTCATCGTTTGATATGTTGAAGAGAAGTCATTTCTAAAGCCATAAACTTGTGACGCAAAAAACAATCCAACAAAACTTAAACAATAGCGCTATCTTGCGTTCATATGTATCAAAAAGTTGTTACAGCAGCAAAAAAAAATGCACAGAAGTAGCAAATCAGGAGTAAATTTATTTGTTTTCATCCAAAAACATCACAATAGAAACCAAAACAAAGAAACAAACAAAAGAAGATGGTAGATGGCAAAACGATATACGTTAAAGCGCGGTTGATTAAATTTACCAAGATCACACAAAATTTGAATTAGAAGCGTGGCCATGGCACCTAAATCTACAGAAAGAGAAAAACAAAATAATCACGAAGAAAAATGTACTTTTAACAGTAAACAAAACAAAACTTTAAAAATACGGTAAATATATGACAAAAATGTTACATAAAGATTGAAAATTGCTGCTGCTGTAAAAAAGTTATGACCTCCAGCCGGGGAGAATATCAGGTTCTATTCCTTAACCAAGGGTGACCTGGGAACAACTACACTTAAGATATAGCTTATGTCTCAAGGCAATGAGTCCTATCACCTGTCGCAGTGTCAAGTCATAGCCTACACCAACGACCAAGCAAGTGACCAGCGCTTCGCGCTTCTAACGCTAAGACAACTTTTTAATGGAGAAGAAAAACATAAAGAAACAACAGTCTCCTTATTTCAGAATTGGAGCGTCTTTTATCCAAGAGCAACACCTACTTGGATTAATTGACAAAGCCAGACATCTAATTTCAGCGAAACTTCAGATGCAAATGAGTACGAGAGCCACCTACGAGATTGACCATTCGTTCATGGCATAAAAAGTTTGTAAAGGCAAAACGGTGCACCACTTTATTGGGACCTTGAAGTCCAAAAATGTCGTCCGAAAAACTGCCGGATCGGTGGATGGGGCTTGATAATCTCATCCCTTGACCCTTTGGCCGTATCCTTTGCCAACATTCAACCGTAGGATATTTTCTTGTAGGGTAACGTAAAAGATATGGCCCACCGAACCAAAGTTAAAGATATTATTGATTTACAGGACCAACTAACTGAAGCAACCACTACATTTATTGTAGATACGTTAGCAAGAACATGGCGAGAGATAGGGTACAGGCTGGATGTCCTTCGTACGTTTGATGGTGTCCATATAGAGGTGTGCTAATACATCAAAAAAAAAAGCTTTAGATATTTCCCGTTATGATAAACTAACCGAAAGAAAATATCTCATTGAATAAAGTTTTGTTGAATTTTTCAAACCGTAGCCAAAATTAGAAGTGAACAGAAATCATTTTTCTGGAGGAGAATTGCTTCTATTTTTGTCAATGAGTAGCAGCAGCTAACTATAACTATAGCCGGTAACTCCGCTTTGTTGTAATTGGGATAGACGGTACTGCACGTGGGTTATGTATATAGGCTACATACCTAGGGGCTTGTGGGATATACGTGCTTCGTAGCTTATAGGTGCAGCTTTTCATTAACACAGCTGCATAAAATAATCTTTAAAACACTGAAACCCATCGGAAAGTGATTGGAAACACAGATAAACAGTATTTAAGCTGTTAACGAAATCGCAAAGGTAGTCTACTTTGTTTTTATGGGAAGGGGGATAAACCTATTTTTGCCTCAAACAGTCAAAGACACTTTTATAGTTTTTTTTACTATTTTTAGCTCCAAAGTATGATAAATTTCTTGGAGATTTCCTCTTTAAAAGCGAGTGTTTTGATCCTTTAGTCCCCTCGACCTCCTTTTTTACTCCTATGACCGCAACACTTAGGCCTTCTTTTAGGGGATAACGAAGTTAAAAGTTTTGACACGTACCGGTAGCCTACATATTGAGAGGGAAAACCTGCAAATATAGCGCTACCGTGAGAATTTCGCCAACTTTATAGCAGTTAAAAATATATTTGAGTAAGTGGTGTAATGAAGGAGAGAGTAAAGGGCGATGCTCCCTAAACTGTATGACAGCAGCTATAATGGTAAGAAGAACAAAGGGTTCGCCTTCGATTGGAGACTAAATAGGGAGGTTGGATATGAAGTGTCACATTTGGCGAGAAAAAAAGTGGCTGACCAAAAGCTGTAAATTATGCTGGAAAGGTATAGGTTGAACACAAACTTTTGGGCTTATTTTGAAAACTAATGAGAAATCAATTAAAAATTGGAATAAATTTTTGCTAGTTGGATCCTCGGAAACAAATAAATTCAATCAAAAGCAATTTGGTTGAGATTAGATCTTTCAATTGGCTGGTCTAAACTTGGTACTGTGTGCCAATCAGGGATGTGGAAGCGGAAGCGCGAAAAATCTACCGCTTCCGCTTCCCCATAGGTTATTTGACTCGAAGAGTCTCATCTCATCTATCCCGTGGCGGTTTCCGTTGGGGCGCTGCAGATGACCTAGGAACCAGTTCTCTCTGTCTTCCGCATGTCTGATCGCCTCGCTCAGCTTCAGTGCAGTCCATTCTGCGCTGTTGTCTTCCCATCTCTTCTTTTGCCTTCCTCTTTCTTCCTCCTCTCACTGTTCCCTGTAGAACCGTCTTTGCAAGTCCGCCTTCTCTTATCACGTGGCCAAACCATATTAGTTTGCGCCGTTTGATTGTGGAGAAAAGATCTTCGTAGGGACCACTAGCTTGCTTTATTCGGTTTCTGACTTCCTCATTGGTGATGTGATTTTTGTATTACATGTAGATGCAGAGCAATATCCTGAAACATCTCATTTCTAAAGCCTGGACCCTTTTCTCTAACTCTGCAGTTAGGGTCCATGTTTCACACGTATAAAGAAAAACCGAGTTTACCAGAGAGCGCATTAGTCTTATTTTTGATGAGAGTTTGATGACCTTGTCCTTCCAAATGATATCCAACTTAGTCAGTGTTGCCGCTGTCATTGCAATTCTGGCTAGAACTTCAGGCTTGTACCCCTCATCTGAAACCATTGCTCCGAGGTATTTGAATTTCTTCACAGTTTTAACCCTTTGAACCCTGACCTCCTGGGCCTAAAAATACCCTGCACCTGAGCTCCTGAGCAAAATTTTAGAATTTTCAACCCCCCACATATAAAGGCCATTCATAACAAAAATATACAACGTACATCACACCAATGAGTACAAAAACATTACAGAGAGGTCCAACCTTTATTTAGCGCCAATATTCCACTTTAGTGTGGTAGTCAGTCCAACAGGTGGACCCACGTTTGATGCACAGATAGGCCTGGCATAGACTTGGGCCGTGCTAGGTCTAGGTGCAGGACTACTTAGATCTAGATCTAGATCTACATCAAGCCCTTCATCTTCATTGCTTGATTCAGAGTTGACATCAGAATCTACTGACTCTAGATCACTTTCAGGGTAAATATCAGCTAAATCCTGCTCATCTTCGTCCGAATCATACACAAGATCTAAAGCCTGTTGTAAAGAAAATAGGCGTGACCTCTTACCAGATTCACCAGAAGTTGAGGGTTGAGAGAATGATCGTTTCATTGTCAATTTTACACAGAAAAAATACACTCAAGCATTGAACATGGGTGCAGACATCTTTGAATGACGTCGGTATCCCATAATATATATAAGTCAACCTCATTGGTCGGATAAAAAAAGCGATTGCAACATGTTTTTATGACGCACTCTCAGCGCGACGTGGAGCGTGCACTCGGTATAGAAGCAAAGAAGGCTTGCGACGTACAGGTCGCACTCGGGGCTGTCGAGTTAAGCTTTTCTCTGTTGGCGAAGAGAATTCGAAGAGTAACTTGGCTAAAAAGTTTTGTCCATTTCCCGATGTCGATTAAGCGGTGAAGTTGCACTATAAATCTGAATGAACGTGCGATATCAGTGGCGCGAAAGAACGAGAAAAAGTATAACTAGGATCACATTTTATATCGATTACAAGTAAGAAAAAGGTAGAGTGAACAATAAAGCGTAACCCAAAAAATGATGATTTGATTAAACTTAACTAGCCTTGGATAGGGGGTTGAAAACGTTGAAAAAGAAATTATTCACGACGGAAAAATTTTTATCATTTTACATCAATGCTCTTCAACAGGGGTTTTGCAATAGATGCAGTTGTGTTTCGTGAGTTTTAAGGGTTCCGTGAGGAGTCCGCAAAAGTTCGTTTATTATTAGTATTTATTTCAGTATATATAATTCTTATATGTAATGGTATTCCGTGTATATAAATAGTTAGTTATGGAATCTTGTGATAGCAAGTTGCAGACTATGACGTAATTCTGTTTACAACTTCTGAATTTGCTAATTCCCTTTGTTACATAATAGTGCATCAGTAATTTCAATTTTTCTGTTGTTGTTACTTGACCCATTCCG
This sequence comes from Trididemnum clinides, assembly GCA_963675345.1. Classification (NCBI taxonomy): domain Eukaryota; kingdom Metazoa; phylum Chordata; class Ascidiacea; order Aplousobranchia; family Didemnidae; genus Trididemnum; species Trididemnum clinides. The sequence goes on along the minus strand of OY776297.1, from coordinate 12,148,819 downwards.
AGGGATGGGGGCATGGCGGAAGACCATCGAGCCCCAGAAGCCGGCCAACTCCCCAGGGTCAGGAACTAAGGTCGTAGAGAAACAGAGAGTCGCCAAAGAGCGAGCGGCGCAAAGAGTCCGTAGCTGGACAGTAAATAATGAGATGAGAAGTGTCCTGGGACGAGTGTCCACAGGCTCTGCAGGAAAGATTCTCGATTCTGCCAATCATGAAGAGATAAGAGCTTAACAGAAGGCTGTGTCCGTTGCAGCGAAGACGAGAGAGAGCACAGCAAGCGTGACGAAGAAGCGCAAGTTCCTCAGTGGAAATCGAGGGAACCTGTGTATCAAAGAATTTAGATGAGACAGTACGCCTCCAGTCTGAGAAAAGATGAGGGTGAATACGAGAGATAAGAGGAGAGAGACTACAAGGGATTGCAGAGGAGACAAGCAGCGCTCCGCGTCAATCCAGCTCATTAGCCGTTTCGTTCCCCGGGAGAAACAAATGTCCGGGGATCCATTGTAGCCTTATAAAATAGAAAGAGAGAGAAGACAGTTCCTGCCAGATCTGCCAGGGAAACTGAGGTAAAAGGAAAGATGCAGAAGAGAATAGAGTGGTGAGGACAGAACGAGAGTCAGATAGGAGGAGAAGAGAAGAGAAATGGCAGACTTTTTGGTGCTGCCGAGACCAGCAAAGAGCGTGCAGAATGGCGCAGGCTTCAGCAAAAAAACTTGAGCATACTGGGTCTGCCGAAAAGGAAAGAGTAGCCACGGTGCCACAGAAAGCAATTGGCAAGTACGCCAAAATCGCCTTTGCCAAAAGGGAAAGGAACAGAACCGTCTGTTCAGAGCACCAGGAGGAGAAGAGAAGAGACGTCAGACTTGTTGGTGCTGCCGTGACCAGCAAAGAGCTCGCTGGATGGTGCATGCTTCAGCGGAAAAACTTGAACATACTGGGTCTGCTGAAAAGAAAAGGGTAACCTCTGTTTTACAGAGAGAGCAGTTGGCAAGTGCGCCAGAGCCCCCTTTGCCAAAAGGGGAAAGGAGCAGAGCCGTTTGTCCAGAGCACCTGATCGTAAGGAGGGCATTCAGTGTCAGAGAAGTAAAGAGAGCTGCAGCAGAGCAAAGAAAAAGGGACGAGTATTCCTCTGCAGAAGGACAGTGAGAGTCAAAGTATAAAGCAAAGTCATCCCAACGAACTTTCTGAAAATTGAAGGAAGAGGGACGTTCGTTGAAGCGAAAGACCGGAGAAAGAGGGGCAGTTTGTAGAATTGATAGGTGATCAGAACCCAGGTCCTGAACCACCTTTTAGGAGCAAGAGAGGAGGGAGTAAAAGAGATGCCTGGAGAGGAGCGACTGCCAGAAGAGCGATTGAGAAAAGTAGGTATGTCAGAATCATTGAGGAGGTCAGAGGAGATGACCCAATCGAATATTCCTCTCCACGGGGTCAGAAGTACTTTTTGGGTCCCAGAGGGGGTGATGGTAGTTACAGTACCCCAGAATGAAAAGATTTCTGAAAATGGGAAGAATGGAAGGAAGAGGAGTCGGTTATGTTATCTCTCAGAGAAGAGCAAATAGGGGAAGCATAAAAATTTAGGAATGAAAGCGAGGAGAAATTTTTTAGACAAATGTTGACCCATGCATAATCAGAGCAGGGGTGAAGCGAAGAAAGAGAGGAGGTAGAAAGTTCAGAAAAAGATAAACCCTGCATGACAAAAATGATGATGCCACCTCTAGCGTGTGTGACATCAGCAGAAAAATACCAAACCCGGAGTAGGTGCGATCAGATCGCAGAGCAGAAAATCCAGGGATCCGGAAAGAGAAAGATAAATTAAGGTTAGATTCCTAAATGCAAATGACAACGGGATGAGACGAAATAAAGTGCAGAAGGTCAGTGCTTCTGGCTCAGAGACCCCCAGCATTCTATTGAAGAACCCTGAGGGAGTCAAGGAAGAAGAGGTAGAAGGAGAGGTAGAGAAACAACCAGAAGCATGAGGCGTTAGTGAGGGTGCAGACGGAGAAGATACGAAGTGGGCGAAAGGGGGATAAGAGGTCTGAAAGCGAGGATGGGGCGGGAGTGCTGCATTAGCAGAAGGGGCCAGATGGGCCCGATTGAGCAGTGGAGGTATACAAGCTGGAGGAGTCCGAAGACGAAGTGACAGTGTTGGTTGGTGTAGGATCTTCAGAAGAAGCAGGGATGCAACAGGAAGGGCATCTCTGAATTGAGAGCTGCTAAGAATTCTGAATATAGAAAAGAGAGTAGTGATCACTTCAAATGGACCCATTTGGAGCAGGTGCAGCATTGCACCGACCTACCCCGCCAGGTCCCATTTCCAGCGAACACTAAGCAGGGAAAGGGTTAGGATGAACGTTGCCGCTCATCAGGACAAGGAAAAGAATGAGAAGACGGGCAAGAGAAAGGCAAGAGAAGAGAGAAGACAAGAGACCGATTTTAAAGAGGCTACGTGCTGCCCTTCTGCGGTCGTTCAGGGACAGCATGGCAAAAAAATGGTTTGTGTGGGGGGAGTGCACGAGGTAACTGGTACCCTCGGGAAGGCCAACAGCCATTTCGACCCAACTCAAACGGGTTTGGGGAAGGCGCCACCATGTTAAGGCTGCTGTTAATTGGTGTAGTTCAATTTTGCTTGCTTTATGCACTGTATATACGACCGAAATTTTGCACTTCAGAAAGATTAGAGTCAATACGTGTTTTGGGTGCGGACAGAAGGTGTGCATTGATGATTAGAGTGAAAGTTAACTCAAAGTCAGAGTTAGTTGAGAATAGAGAGGAAAAATCCGCGCTATACCGTTGTAATTTGTTGTTGTGACGGCAGGTTATTGTCGAGAGCTGTAATATGTGGTCATACGGTTTAGATCTGAGAAGCATTAAGTTAACTGTTGTAAGAGTGTTTGTAAGTAGTGAAGGAACGTGTAATAGCTGTTTATTCAATGAATAGTTAAATTATTTTTTAAATTGTAGTAACGAAATATTTAATTTTCTTACAAGCAATTCGTGATTTCTAAATTTTTGTTGTTGGGGGGGTTCCGTGACCAACGCGAAAGTACATCACTTCCGCAGAGCTTGAAGGTTAAGGAGCACTGTTCTACATTCAACGCGAGTTCCAATATCTAAAAAAGAAACACAGAGTAGTTCAGAACAATAAGATTAAGCAAAGTACGTATAGTAATAGCAATGTATGGATAGGTTTTTGTCTCCTCAAAATGACAAAATGTAGAAGGCAGGCTACAGACCCACAAAAGTTAAAAACATTGTCAACGGTCGTTTTCTCGTTTTTGTTGGTGGACGCGGAAGCAGTTGACGAAATAACCGCTTCCACATCCCTGGTGCCAATTTGCCAAAAAATTGCCATTAAGAGAAGTGCCATCTAAATATCACTTGCTCTCAATTAAAAATAACTTTATGCCAATTAGAAACTCGAGATACATTGGCAAAAACAATCATTATCTGATCATTACTACCGGTACCGTAAGCTTGCCAGCAAGCTTGCTTGGTGTGTCCTTGGGCAAGGCACTTAACGGGAGGCCACCATTTTTATGTGGCAAACATATGGTGGGGCCAAGCAGTCTTCTCGTCGTCGTTGCCGAGTCTGACGAAAGACATGCAAAGAGAGCATGAGATCATACACATGAATAAATGAATCGTTACGGTAAATTTTTTAATTACCCTTGATCCAGCAACCTAGGCAACAGCCCAAAAAATCGTTTAAGGAGTAGTTAAGATCACAAAAGTACATTTGATATATCAATGTGACCAGTGATGGGAATCAAAATTTTAAGAACAGGTTCTCTTTTGTATCAAACTCATTAACAACAGGTTCCCTCATTTTAGAAAGCCCATTTGCTGCGGTCGTCCAAGGTCTATAACAAAAAACAAGAACGAGTTCGCTAATTACCACGACAGTCCAAGAACGGGTTCGCACGAACCCGTGCGAACCCCCTGAATACCATCACTGAATGTGACTGGTCTGCAAGCATTATTGACAAAAAATTTCAAAGAATTAGTGATTTTATCTATTAATATCTAATCCAACTTATGACAAACGGTACAGAAGTCTGCCCTGTCATTTAGGCTACAGTATAATTTAGGTGTACAACTTTTCAGTATGCCTAGGCAATTAAATATTCAGGAAAAGCTGCACATTACAATTAACTTAAACTCAGCATTCCCAAAATTCCCAAACCAAATGCTGATTAATTAAATATGAAACCCTAACAGAAGCTGGTGTAGCATGTCGCGCCTCGCACTTCATCGAGCTGCCATGCCAAGCATCTTTTTGTCTTTTGTTTATATTTTTTTTGTTAGTTTGCTTTCGGCGGCTTAGCACTTTGCTCCTGCCGATGTGTGTGATTCTAGTTGTTTACTGTACGAGCTGTGTTTGCTTTGTTTTTTGTTTTTTTTGTTTTATTTGCCATATTTATCCTCCATTCACGAGAAAGCGAATTGTATCGCTATACTTTGGACGGTAAGTCCGCACTCGCTTGGGAGTTGCCTTTTTCGAGGTTTTATGGGTCACCTGTCTTCCACATGAAGGTGGGGCGTCCCGTTAAGTGCCTTGCCCGAGGACACAACAAGCGAACTTGCCGGCTTGTTCTCCACAACCTCCCCTAAATGCCGAGCGCCAAGCAGGGAAGCTGTGAATACCATTTTTTAAAGTCTTTTGGTATGACTCGACAAGGGGAATGAACCCCAGGTCTACCGACTGCGAAGCGGACGCTCTAACCACTACGCCATCGCGTCGGTTTTGCAACTTCGTGCGTCCCCAGTTTGACGCCCAGCCCGTGTACCGTTGCTACTTTATCCGACGATTTTACTGACGAAGTAATATTAACTGACAAAGTATTTACGGCCAGGTTTGTAGCCTCTCGGCTATCTCCGCTTAAAATAATACCATGCTCCTATAGTTCGCACGCCTGGCGATGTAAACTTACGCCAGGAATCTTAGCCTGTATGGCTTTCCAGCAATCTAGCCATGGACTGATACCTATTATGCTACATTCCTGCAATCTAGTCGTGGACTAATATATATTATATTACTGATGATGATTAGCCTGTATGGCTTTCTGGCAATCTTGCTGTGGACTGATATGTATTATGTACTTATGATGATCGGTGTAAATAATAGTTCCTGTAGTTGACGACTGGAGTAATTGTCCGCGCTGGCTTATTAGTGCGAGGTTCTCAACATAGACTAATTAAGCACAGCATCGTGAAGTTTTACAGATTATTTTTAATCCACCCGTCGCTGTGCGACAAGAGTTTATTGCGATTAATATTGCATGTATCTAAAATCACACGCATTTATTTTATTTTTTTATTAGGGCTAAATAATGTTTATTTATTTTTCTTTTCATGGTAGCTCGTTGATCGGCTTGCCTTTCCTGCCGTCTTTTGTTGTCTATTGTTTTTGTTCATGTGACGTGTGCAGTGACCTGGTTTACATAGACGTGTGCAGCGACCTAGTGTTTAGTGGCGTGTGCAGTATTTTGTTGCCGACCACGCGGTCGGATATTTTTGGCGCTCTTTCGTTGTTGATCATCGTGGCAGACAAACGTGTTCTCGTTATCTGCCACAACCTCTTTCATCGTTGGACTTCGTGGAGGACGGATGTGATTTTGGTTGTCTGCCACAACCGAGTTGATTGTAGTCATAACATCAATGCAATAAAAACATTACTGTCGTGCCCCTTTACTTGTGACTGTTATAGTTCCCAGCAATTGAGGTTCAGTCAGCACGCTCTCATTCAAAGGAACATATGTCCTACACTGGCTACAAATAAACTTGTATGTTGTGCCCGTAAAATTTGCTTAACTAGTAGCAATAACAAGCAAACTTTAGCACCTCTTACCTTACTTTGACTTAAGTTTCTTTCCATAACATCAGAAAAACAACATATTTAACCTTCATTTAACAGCTGTCTAGTTTATCTATTAAATTTGCAAACAATAATATCAGGTACATTCAATTCAATGCAAAAACACTGAAAGTAGTCAACCATTATTTTTGAAAGCGCATTTCGTTGACGTTTGATCACGTGCGTGCAACCTTCCTATTGGCAAAATCTCGTTTTCCATAACTTTTTTTTGTGGAGACTCTTTTCAAATATTTTTGACTCCCTCCATAATCCGTGTAGTTGGGCGGTTCCGTATTCCAACACTCAATTTTAATTGCCTCAAGCCTTTGGCTGAACAAGGAAAATAGGATTGTGAAAGGCGGTAGATGTGCTTGGATGTAATCTCATTTGTGTTGAGTTTTTTTCTATACAATTTACTATTATTTAGAATATAAGTCAGTTACGTATTCTTAAGGTTTTTGTGATGGCTCTAACAATACTAAAAACTTACATTTGCCAGAATTAAGTTCATCTATTTTTGAGTTGCTTTTGTATTTGTAAAGTGGGCTAGACCACTCAGCTTTAAACAGATTGACTACCAGGGTTTACCACAGCTTAAGCTAATCTAGACACTTTGAATTCAAGAATATGCCAAAATTTAACGCAGGTAGAAAAGAGTTAGCAAGGTTAAGGCAGTGGCTATTTTGCCATCAATAGCATTTTATTCTTGAGTCTATTTTGCCGTGAGACATTTGTGATTGGTCAATTTTAATGACATATTAAATGTGTGACCTTTGGTTGTTGGCTGTGATTGAGTGTGGGGTCAATTTTAATGTTGAATTAAAAAATTTTACACCCCCAGTCTATAATTTCTCACACTGTACACTACTCCTACATTGACATCCCTCCAGTGTAGACTGCCTTTGTCTAAGTACCCAGCCAGCATGGATTCCAACCCATAGCCAATGCGTTTCAAAGCAGCTGCACTAACCATGCGCAACAGTGTCACTGCCAGAATTCTAGTAGTTATTGCTATATCCTAGTAAACACACATAAACGATGATGACAAAATAGCCTCCAAGAGTAAAATGCCATCAACAGCAAAATACTGTAGCTACTTTCAACAGTTAAAAATAGGAAGTGCTATTTTGCCATCGACTGCATTTTACCTTTGGGGACTATTTGTTGTGATCATTCATGTGTTTGTATTAGCATAATTGCCACATTTCTGCAAGTGATTCTGTGGCACATGGATAGTGCACCTGCATTGAAATGCAATAGATATAGGTTGGAATCTTGGCTGGTAGGACACTGGCAAAAAGGCAATGTTCAGTGAAAAGGGAGTCCTGGTATGTGAATGTACGGGGTAGTGTAGAGTGTGGGGGAGTGCACACTTGAAGTGCAGATTTTTTTAATTGATCAAGATCATCAAAATTGACCAATTAGAAATGACCAAAAGTCACATGTTCAAGATGTCATTAAGATTGACCAATCACAAATAACTCATGGCAAAATAGCCTCCTCGGGTAAAATGCTGTTGATGGCAAAATAGCCACTACCTTTTAAATATTTAGCAGTTAAGCTCATCAATCAGTCACTAAAAGGTATTGGCTAAAGTGCTGGCTTTGTTTTTAGCTTTCAATGTTTTAAAGTACAGGTATAGAATTTTTATTTGTTTCATTTAACACCTAATTAAGTCGGTGTGTATTATTGCATTAAGTTTGCATTAACTGCACATTACTACATGCTTGTTAAGCATACTGCTATCTATCAGAAATATTTGATTGGTAAAAATAGAAATACAAAGAAAAATGCATAATTTGGATAACAAGTTTACTAGGGTGAGCATCTGAGCAGTTTTAATGCAGTGCACTGTTGGATTTGTTTCATATTTACCAGTATGCACATAATTTGCTGGAAAAAAAGTCTACACTTTAAAGATCATTGAAGCTGTTTCTCCTGAACAAATCTAAACATTATAAAATCAGTTATAATTTTATTTAGCTTAAACTTTATAAGCTTACCGAAAAATTGGTCACATTGTTGGATCATGTGAAATTAATTACTCCTGAAATGTGGAAATAACTTGAAATTGCAGATCAGTGTTTTAGGATTGGGATCATAATTAGAGTTAAAGTGAGGGTTAAATTTGAATCAGAATTAAGGTTAGTTGAAGCAATACAGCCAATTCTGTAATAGACCCAGATTTATTTCATCTTGGTTGGCTGAAGTGCATTGTGAAGCCATCAAAACTGATGAGGAAAGGTTGCCTATATCTAATTCCTTGATTGGCAAATCACAACAAGCAGCATGCTTTATTAAAAAAACAACCGAACAGAAGACTGATTTACAGGCTTAATTGCAGCATGCCACAGTAAACAGGTAGATTTGAACTTATTAAATTTCAGATTGAAAACTTATTCCAAGCACTGTGGTGTTGTGTCATTGTTCAAGGTACTTTACAATGTATTTCTGTGCGTAGTAGAAATGCATTACACCAAAACTTGGAATTCTACACATAGTTTCAAGATAACTGGATACTATTGAAATATAGAATTGCAGGTTATCTTTTTAAGTTTGGCATTAGTGTGAGGGATAGTTAGCAGAATTTCCACATTTTAGTAATATCTTGGTTGACACCTTAAGGTTTGACCTGCTAAGAACATATAATATGCACTAAGCAACCTTAAAAAATGCAAAATTTCATATTCCAATTTTTATTAGCATTTTGTAAGGTTCTCATTTGTCTTCTCAAATAACAAACTTTTTTGTTCTTTATATTTGTTGAGAGCAGTGAATAATTTCTTCAAAAATATAAACTAAACTTTTTTTGAAATCATTTCTATTCAACTCCTTACCTGGTAATAAAATCACCCAACTCCACTAAACTCTGTATTTCAATTACATATTTTTCCTGATGGAAGTTTTTCTATTAGTCAAATGGTTTTGATAGTTTTGTTAGACAATGTGGAGCAGAGATACTAAGTAATAAATGATATGCAACCAACGTGAGATACCTTTATTACATGTTAGCTGTAACAAATTAGAATGCTTGATTAGCATTTTAGGGATTGAAAACTATATTGCTGGGCCTAGCACTACAGCCATTGCCATAAAATGTTTGAAACTGAACAACAGGTAAACAGATGCTTAGTTTGCAAATGACTCAATAATTTTCTAGTCAGCAGCCATGCACACATAATTTGGCACAAGATGTAATTTTAATTCAAAACATGAGTTTTAACAATTACAAGTAAAGAAAAATTTTTAGCTGTCTTTGGTGTAGTGGTTGGAGTGACTGCTGTGCAGTATTTAAAATTGAATTTGTTTTCTTACTTCAGTCATGCCAATGACTTTTAGAGTGGTATTTACAGCTCGTCTGTTTGGCTTTTAGTATTAAGGTTAATGTGAGACACAAAATACAAAAGAAATGGCTATCTTGCTGTTGTTGGCATTTTGTCCTTGGAGGCTATTTTGCTGCCTTTCATATGTGTTGAAAGAAGCATATTTGCTAAAATTCTGGTGGTAATGCTGTGGCATGTGGAGTGTGCAGCTGTCTTGAAATGCTATGGTTATGGGTTGGAATCCTTGTTGGCAGGGCACTTAAGACAAATGCAGTGTAGACTGAAAAGAGGTTTGGTATGCAAATTTACAGAGTAGTGTACACTAGGAGTGTAGACTAGAGGTACAAATATTTTTTAATTCATGATTAAAATTGACCTGTCAGAAAGACCCAAAGTCACATGCTTAATATGTCATTAAAATTGACCAATCTACCGGCAGTGTAGACTGGAGGGGGTTTTGTATATGAATGTACAGGGTAGTGTACACTAGGAGTGTAGACTAGAGGTACAAATATTTTTTAATTCATAATTAAAATTGACCAATCACAAATGTCTCATGGCAAAATAGTCTCCAAGGATAAAATACCATCAATGGCAAAATAACGGGTGGTTATAAATAAGCATAGTTCAGGCATAGTAGGCATAGTTTAGGCATAGTAGACATAGTACTGGTACAAAGATAGTAGGGGAGGTGTGCAATTAATAACTGGTTACACCAATATAAAGAAATCATACCTCTTTTCTTTAAAAAAAATTAATTTTATGAGTTAAATATAAGCATTAAGTGATTGCAGCTCTAGTTATCATCACTATGCCTGTGCTATGGCTACTATGCCTGTACTAAGCCTACTATGTTTATACTATGTCTGTGCTATGCTTAGTATGCCTATTTGTAACTACCGGTAAAATAGCCACTGCCAAATACAAACTGTGCAAAATTTGTGCACTTGTGATTAGAAATATGCCTTGGTGCTGAAAATTTTCAGTTAGAAAGTGCTAGAAAACAAGATATTTCAGTTTTCAGGTCATAAGTGAAAATGTCAAATGCTCACTTGCTTAGATTATTGTGCTAGGTTGTTAACTTATTTCAAATTGGGTAGTTCATCTTTGCTGTAAGACTAACTTCCACAAGTTCAATAGCCAGGTCAACTACAAAGCAGTCTTTACGTCTTTGTCACAGGCTTACGAAATGCAAAGTTGTTTTCTTGGGTTCTTCTTTCCTTCTAAATGGCTGCAAATTGCAATGTCTAGCAAAGGACTAGTTCTGACAACATTTAAACCTTTATCCTACACACTGCTGGACATCTAGTGTGTGTGCTAATTAGAACAACTAGATTTTGTAAAAGAAACAGCCAGTGTGTAGTCTTGCAGCTTTAAAGTAAAGTTTTTGTATGTGACAGACATTTGCTCTTTAATTTTTTATACTTTGGTTGTGTGGTATTGTTTTTCTTGACAGAAGCAAGATGGCAAATGATGAAATTTGGGATAGCTGGGAAGATTTTGCTGATTCTCAGGTGGTTTAATTTGTTAATTTTTTCCTTAGGTTACATGTTTAATGAGAAATATTTATAATTATTCTCAAAATAAACTTTTTGCCTTAAATTGAAGTTAAATTTAAGATTCAATTTAATGATAGATAGACCAGTAAATACGATGTTTAAACCAAATTGGTGTTATTTCACTGATGTTAGTTCACTAGTGTATATACCTAGCCTTTAAATGGCATGTGCCAAAGTTTTCTCCAAGCCATTTTTCAGAAAATTGGCCTTTAATTTAGGCATTTTCTTAACTTTGCAGTTGTCACGTTGGGTCTTACAAACCCAAGCATTATACTTTGCAGGAAAACCCCATTTTATAATTTTGCTATCTTGGTAAAACTTCATTTATCTACTTCAAGACACCTCTAGTTTTATTTTTAGAATTTTTCAAAAAAATTAATTCAAAAATGAAGCCTCTAAAAATATTAGTGTACTCCAAGGAAAAAAATTGGTTTATCTCCCCAACAAAAGATAAGGGGATAAAGATGGTCCTGTTTTATCTTTTGCAACAAAATATTACTGCCGAGCTACATATCATCTGAATGTTGAAGATTTTATCTTTTCAAAAATATGTATTGTTGCATAGTTTAGGCTTACAGTTGTTCTTTAGTGACTGATGAACCATGGTACATGCAATAGGCCTTAGTTATCTTCCACACTGACCAAAACCACTCAAAACTTGAGACCTGCATCTCAGAAAATAAAAATTGTAGAAAAAGTACACCCTTTCCAGACTTGAAATCTTTTTTATCCATTTACACAGCTCTTTTCCTCTCAATGTACTGAGTTTCTACAGAGCTGGTGTGTAGTAAACATTTTTATAGATTTTGTTATGTAGGGTACTCCAAATGAGAATTTGGTGCCCCCAATGAAAAGGAGGGGTAAAAGATGGTCCTGCTTCATCTTCAGCAATAGAATATTGGATTAAAGCAGCATATCTTCTAAAAGTTGAAGAAATTTTCTTTTCAAAAATATATCATATTACATATTTTAGGCTAGGTTTTGATTGATAAAAAGAGTACTCTACGTGATAAAGCCTAAATTATCTTCAGTACTGACCAAAAACACCCAAACTTTGATGCTAGGCCCCTGAAAATTTCAAGTAGTGGAAAGAGTTAGTTCTTTGGTCATTTTTGACTGTTTTTTTCAAAACCATGATCCTCTTACGTTACCTAGTGGCCATTTTTAAAAAGTTCATTCACACACAAGGCTTCTATACATTTTGAACTTATGGTAACACTGGTTCTCCCCAACAGAAAAGAAAGGGGTAGAGTTGTATCTGTTTTGTATGTAGTTACTAAATATTGTTTTTGGAATACACATCATTAAAAGCAGGATAAAATTTTCTTTTTAAAACTATTACACTACACCAATGGTTCCCAACCTTTTACACTAGCGGACTGGTATTTTTTTATAAAAAGATTTATGGACTTGTACACAAAATTTACCACAACAAAGCAACAATAGATATATATCGACCCCCTTTGGTTGTGTTATGTTATTTTCCATTAGAACTGCGGTCTCACTAATAAGGCTTATAGCAGAAGTTGTCAAACTGCGACCCGTGGGCCAAATTCGGCCAGCAAAGGCTTTTTATCTAGCCTGCAGACCCCTTTTCTTAATTGCAAAACAAATGTATAGTGCAGTGTTTTGTTGACAGAGCCACTTCAAACCAATCAATTTGAACGCAAAAAGCATAATTTTTGACAGCAAGAGGGGTGATGACTTTTATATTTTGGGTATGACCTACTTTTTGAGCAACATAACACGATCTCCGACATTTCTGACCTTTACTTCCTACCAACTTTGAGTTAACTTTGGCCCACAGGTCTTTAAAATATCAGCAATGTGGCCCTCCATAGAAAAAGTTTGGAGACCCCTGACTTATAGTATTACAGCCACACAAAAACACGAATGTCAATTAGGAGTTTAGATCTATGTCAGTTATAAATGAATTGTAAACTGGCTCTATTCGCTTGCTCATAATTCAGAATTTTCTCCTTTCTGTGTTGTTATTTGTCAGTTCACGTAACAGGAACTAATAATAATAAAGGTTTTAAACAGTCACGTGACAGTAACTAATGCTGATACAATATGTGAAAATGAACTTCCTCCAAGTGAAAATGAACTGAGGACCAGCAAAATTTTCTCGCCGACTGACAGTTGGTAACCGCTGCACTACACTACATTGCGTGATTCAATCTTTGTTTCATGTTGGTTGATCAAAAACACAGTTCCAATACACATCTTTTTGTTGTGGGCAAAACTTTTAAATTATCTATTGTATTGGGTATCAGAAAAATGCAAATTGTAGAAAAACTAAGTAATTTGCTACATTTTGACTATTTTTCCTCAAAAGCATGGTTCCTTAGCATTATGTGTGTAAATTTTCCAAAAGATGTATCAAAAAACGAATATAATGCCTTAAAAAAATGAAGAGTGTCTGTGAGACCAGTGCGAATCTTTTATTGGCAAGCAGTGCAAGATTGAATAGCTGTGCTTATGGTTTTCATACGACCGCAGTTGCACTTTATGATATATTCCCAAACGTTTAGGCTATAAGCAAACGATTAAATTCATACAAAAATGGTATGCAGGCCTGCTTTGGAGTTTAGTGAGAACTTTTTATTTCTTAATTTTTGTTTAAACTACTTGGTATTTCTTTCAATAAGCGAACTTTTTCATGGAATCTTCTACGCTGAGGAGGCAATGTGGTGCTTTACCCCGGGAACATCAGTGCACTTGTTATTGATGAGGATTGAGAGTACGAGCATTTGATTACTTTTACCATAAATCAGCATGCCAACCAATTACTTTATTGTCAATCATATAGCTGTTTGCATGTAATTGGTGCACAACCTTTAGTTTTGGTTGAGAATTGACTATTTTTATTTGCTGTTTGTCTTGTAGCTGCTTGCCAAAAATGTTATTGCGGTGATGTTGCTAGAAAAAATTTTTAGCGAGAAAATTGTTCTGTTTAGTTCCTCTCTAATTTGTTACTTTTAAATTGAAAATCATTTACACCGCAACCAAAAGTTGTTGTTATTGTTTAGCAGTATAAAGAAGTAGTTTTTTTGTGTTCTTATATTTCCAGCTAAATAACAACACAGGTTTCCAACGCCATGGGTCCGAATTGATATATTTCACGAGAAAAATAACATGGCATCATCATCATCAACTTGTAATTACACACTTGTGATAAGACCACTGATTGCCATGTCGTTTGCATTGTACGATTTTATTTGCTTTTCTCAGTTCTGTCTTTGAATTTGCAGTTCAGATATTTTGTGTGGACTTGTGTAGGTTTCTTTGTTTAGATTTTGGGTTGTTTTGCCTTTTTCTGGAATTGTGTATTTTATTATCACTTTTTTCCAAAAACTCAATGTTTCTTTAAAACAGCTGTGTGTTTGCAAAAGTGTAAATTCTTGGACGTTTTGCCCTCCGTTGCATCAAAAACTGTAAGTAAGGTTGGGATATGCGCCATTCAAGTGTTTCGGTACATTTCTGCTCATCAAATGCTAATTATGTAAAATAAAATTGATTTCCACTTCAAAAAATCAGAAAACTTCATGTGAAAAGGACTAATGTCAAGGGTGGAATCAACTGCCATTTATATTTTTACTGAAAGCGTTTGCCGTAGTTAAATTAGATGGGTTTTAGTGATGTAAGCATAGCTATTACTGTTGATTTTACGAAAAGTGCCTAGAATTTATCTTTGAGGAGTGTAAGGCTCAGTTTAAGATTCATTTCTTGAACTTCAAACTTGATTTGAAATCACAAATTCACGTCTGAGTTCACGTTTTTTAATTATAGCAAGTGCCTCTTGAAAGTTTTCCGACGCATCTGGGCTCAACGCTTTCACTGCTGACATTTCACATTTGCATTGGCTGTAGTGATAATCTGCATTTTTAAGGAATTAGCGAGGTTTAGAAGTTGAGTTCATGCATTTTCAAGCCCATATGAATTTTTTATGCCATGCTGTTAAACACGTGAAGAGACTTCCTCTCTTATCTGTTGTCAACATAGTGACTCTAAATTTGTATTTTAGGACTTGGACAAGCATTTGGAGCTTGGACTGAACAACGCAGAAAGTTCACAATCAAAAACCAAAGAAAAAACTAAGAAAAATAAAATCAGCGAACCAGTGAAAATCATGACTAATCAAGGTTTGAACAATTTACCATATTTAGATGTTTGCAGTGGCGTAATTAGGTGAGAAAGTTCTTCTTTCGAAAAATTTTCGAATGTTGATGTCCAAAAAGAGGTCTCCATGTGGATGAAATGTTGATCTCCGAAAAAAGGTCATTGCATTTAATTGGGGTTGAAAATGCGAAAATATGGCCCATAAAAATGTTGATCTCTAAAAATAAAACAATAAATAGGTCTTCGCCTTTGAATTAGGATTGCAAATATTTACTTAGTTTGTTACCGACTTCCTTTGATTATTTCTGGTTGTGCCCCTGGGTGTTTGAATATTTTCGTCTTATTGGTTTTTCTTTGAGCTTTAGTGATTGAAACAGAACGTCATAAATGCAGCTGCATTTTCTAATGTCTTTTAAATGCATTGTGATTGTTTGGTTACAGAGAAAATCGTTACATTGAACGTTCATAGGCTCTACCAGAGCTTTCTTAACGAGTCAAAGCTTCATTGGTCACAAGCTCGCAATTTATTGCCGAGTGCTACATCTTTTTAAGTTGTAATTGTTTTGGTTTTCAAAACGCAAATACTAAAGCTAGTGCCAAGATGAATCTTAATTGAATGGTAGCAAAGATTGTAGGTTACTTTAATGCTAGTATGGTGAGGCTTTTCCTGCGTTTCCATTGACATTTTATTCTGGCTTATGCATATCACTCACGTATGTGATGTCAGAATAGCTTCAAGCATAAACAAGCAATTAATTGCTATAAAAATCAAGTGTTTGTGATCAGTTGTTTTTAGTGGGTGGGGGGCATAGCTTAACTGTTTGTGGGATCTATACAAATTTGTGACCAAGTGTCTGAAATTTTTTGGTAATTTGTTGTTGAA
Source organism: Trididemnum clinides (assembly GCA_963675345.1). NCBI lineage: Eukaryota > Metazoa > Chordata > Ascidiacea > Aplousobranchia > Didemnidae > Trididemnum > Trididemnum clinides. The sequence continues at coordinate 12,133,083 of OY776297.1, read as the reverse complement.
ATTGCTTTATTGTTTTTGGCCACTGAAAGACCTTTATTTATTCAATTTTTTGAAAGTATTTTTGTCGCCCATTTTGCTCTTGAAGCAAGGTTGAAGATCCTTTTTTTGGATATCAGTTTCCTCAAAGTGTTTTCTCATTTTTCGCACCTGCCAGATTGTTTGGTTGGGCATGGCTTTTATTCTGCCCTTAAATACGCTTTTGAGAAAATTAGAGCATCCGCTTCGTAGTCGGTAGACCAGGGATTCATTTCCTTAGTCAAGTTATACCAAAAGACTTTAAAAAATGGTATTCACAGCTTCCCTGCTTGGTGCTCAGCATAAAAAAGGGATAGTGTGGAGAACAAGCCAGCAAGCTTGCTTGTTGTGTCCCTGGGCAAGGCACTTAATCAAACGCCTCAACCTTTATGTGGCAGAAAGGTGGCCTACCTGCACTTCACCGGGTTACAATTGTGAAGTTGCTAACCCAGCATGTCGTAAAAGGTGGCTCTTGGGTACCCACCAGTAGCAGTCTGCCTTGTTGGTGGTGGGGCTACCAGTCACTCAAGACTGGTTCAAAATAGGCTGCCATCTTTCCCCTAGCCTAATTTCAATTAGGTTGACAGCATGAACCTGAATTGCCGTTCGTTCCGTACCTCCATCCCGAAGAAGAAGAGGGGTAATCACAACAACAACAACAGTATTGATTTTTGTTGCTCGCGCTCAGGGTTAGGTTTTCCCCGGAGGACTGCTTTTTATGAAACTTGGTTAATCAACAAAGTGAAAGGTCAATAAAAGAGCTATTTTATGTTGCTTCTTTAATTGACTAGTTTACACCAGAAGAACACCACTTTATTTCTTTATTTAGCCTTGCCTATAATGTCTGGTGTATAAAAAAATCTTAAGTTATCCAGTGTTTGGTCTTTGTTATATTATCATTGCAACTGTTTAGAACGAAAAACAGCAAGTCCCCAACCCAACTTTCGTATTCTTCAACGCCCTCAAGTGGTGCATGAAGAAGATCTGAACAGGTGAATAAAGTTATGATGGCTTTAAAGATATGTCATCACTTATATTAATCCACTTGTGTAGTTATAATGCTGCGCAAAACTTTTTTTTGCTGATTCGGCCAAATTTTAAGTCATATGTGACAATAAAACATGCTATAAAACTTGAAAAGTAATCACATGAGTTTGCACGTCATGTCTTACTATTGTTTTAGTTAAGGCTGGAAGTTCCAATTAAGTTATTATAATTAACTTCTGAATGGTGATTGAACTAAGAAAAATAACGACTTGTGACTGATGATGATCTTGGTCTAAGAAAAATAGAAAATACAAGGTTGTAAAACGCTAGAAGTGAAAAGTCATGTACACATTGAAAGTTGTGAAACAAGATAGATTGTTTTTTTGAAACAAAAGCCTGAACTGTTTGGGGTAATCTCGCATTCATCACTTTGGCTCCATGCCGGAACCAGAACCCACAAAAAAACGGCCGGTGTCTGTCCTAATCCGAAGTTATGCCGTCAGTGGTTGAAGGCGGCCTAAAGTACGAAATCGAATGAGTGTTAAGAAGTATATAAAACAGTTCTGTCTTTTGATACGTGATTTTTGGGGAGTTTAATTAAAGGAACAAAGAGATTTAAAGGCTATGATGAGGAGAAAACTCATTTGACATGTTTTCTTAATAAAGAGTAAACATCACGGTGAGTGACAGAAATATAGCAGTTAAACTTAAGCTCCCTAGATCCAGCTAGGCAAAATGCTGGTGGACTAATATGCAACGGTAGTTGTTTCTGTCAATTACACGATGCTCAGTAGTCTTTCAGGTAATGCTAACTAGGGTTGGGAAGTCGGATTGTGAACACCCGACTCCGATTCCTATAATTTTTAAGAACCGACTCCTACTCCTATTTTTTAATAAAATAAGAACAATTAAATATTTTTATATAATTTTCTTATTTTATGTTGCCTATTAACCAAAGTAACATTTCATCACTGCCCAGTGAATCACCAGGCTAATTTTAAAGTCATGAATAACTCTGAAATTAGCCCGATGATATAAATAACTCCTCTAGTCCATACTATGGACTGTCAGAGTCGATGGAATTTTACCGACTCCGACTCCTCTAGTCCATAAATTGGTCTCAACTCCACAGCCCTAATGCTAACCTTGATGACGGGTTTGCAGTAGCTGCTAGGCTACGACTACATGTTGCTTAATTGTCTACAGCAAGTAGTTTTAATCTGAAAAAAATCCTATTGTCTAGTTCAGTGGATGAAAGTTTATGAGGTTAGCCTATTTTTTGAAGATAGGAGGGAGAAGTTTAAGCTGAATTTCATCCAATAAGCTCAATTGTTGAAATGTTTTTTGATTAGACTAACATAGTAGATGCTATAAACCAATGTTTTTTATACTGATTTCTGCCAAACTACTCGGGGTTCGTGGATCGGCAACGATCTTAAGTTTTTGAGTTGTAATTTAAGAAGCTCTCCACTAGCGAATCTTTTAAGATAAAGGGTAATTATCGTGAAAACAGATGCAAAAGGGCAATCAATCCAAATAATTATTGTAAAAAGGTCATCGTTGTAAAAACAGCGTCAAAAAGTCTTTAACCACGATTGATTCTCTCCAAAACAAAAATCATCATCATGAGAAGAGAAAAAAAAGGACCCAGCCGCAAATCAATTATCATAAGTTCATAACAAAACACATTTTGATAACTCAGAAAAAACTCCTGCCCTATTTTTTAAAATCTTTGATACGCTGCTGATAGGGATCTTTCATTATATCAAACCAGCAAAAGGAGCTCGTCGGTTGAAAAAGCGTGAGAACCACTGCTGCAGACTCATCAAAACCAACTACTGTACTAACTTGGTATACCAACACGTTTAATCTAGCTCGTCATTGTAACTTCAAAGTAAACCTTTTTCAATTCGTGTCAGTAAACGTTTCGACCAAGCTTTTCGGAAAGCGTAGGTCCGTTGCTTCCCTTTAGTTACCCTTGTATATTAAAGCACTTTGGTCTCTTTAATGACCCCTGTAGCCGTAGGCATGAAATCAAGACTGTAAATGATACACCATCCCAAATCAGTGTACGTCAATTAGAGGAAATAGTTTTTTTAGCAAATACGTTCATGGAATTTTTTTTAATATACTGTTGTTGTTGTTGTTTTATACTTCTTTGCCTGTGTTAGCTTTTCGGCGTTTTAACTGCTAAATTATTTTCAAAAAATAAAAAAGAATTTCTTACCTTCACTTATGCTGATAAATTTGCGAGTGAGTTACTTAAAATCAAAGTAGGATGCTTTGGCTGTTTTGAACTGCGCAGTGTTCTGCCTGACTGATGACTTGAATGTGTTTGTGATCCATATGTTTGGCCGTTGTTTTCTCGCTGCGGCGTCGTATCTGTTTGTGATGCCAGGCGTTTTATCTTTTCGCAAGATGAACAGCGTTTAACTATTCGTTTGTCTACTGACTAGATTCGGGTCAGTGGGTGCAGAAATGAGCATTGTAAATATTTATTTTATGTATTCTCGTACATGCAGCATGGACGAGATTGCGATGGTCCTGTTTTTTGACCCATATTAGTAGTGTGAGATCAAATATAGGTTTAATTATTGTCTGTTCTTTGATAAAACACGCACTCGACAGAAAATCAAATACAACTAGTCTAGTTTGATTGTTTTTGTGAGTAAAAGCAATTTATAGCACCTACGTCATATCGTAAAGTTGTCAAGTCTTGAAAAGCGGAGCAATCTTGAAATTTTATCGCAGAAACATTTCTTTTTCGAATCTTAGGTTATTTCAAATTGTTGCAGACACTAGGCTCCCAACTTCAATGTATAGAGAAGTTTGTAATGGAGAAAAGTGTTCGTGGACCCGTTCGTCAATATTTTCAAGCCTGCGGTTTGCTGGCCAAGCAATCTTTGAAAAGGCCGTCTAGCAACCTGGGGTGCGGTTCTCGAAGCGCCTCTTAACTCGGAAAAATGGGGTGATGTGAGTAGATCATCCACGTGCAAAAAAGGCATCCAGTCTTTTCGTGGATCTAACTCCGGGATGAGGCCTGGTACACCGCTCTTTTGGTTTGAGATGCTGAGATTTAAGATTGAATTTTCTTATTGTCGAAAGAGAAGAATATTTTGAGAAAATATAGAACTGTTTTACCATTTACTGTTTGGAAGACATCAGTATTTACTGCCCGGGCACATTTATAGGCATTTGACTCAAGCCATTTGTCGCTTAAAGAACCAGCTTTATTGACGTGGGACTCGACCCCTGTTAGACTCAAATCATTCGTGCTGAGTCATTGCATAAATTAGCATTTGTTTTGGAGTCGCAGTTGGGTACTTCAGTAGCAACAGTTTAAGTGCTTACATTCATCTTAAGAATTATTTGTCTGTGCAGTGTCGGCGTTAGGACCATCTCATTTTCCATGTACGTATATTTTTGTCGGCAACGTCGTTATGTGAGTCGTTGCATCATTTATGGTGACAGTGATCGTGCATTCGAGCCTTGCAATTGCTTCGTCGTTGTACTCTTTGGAAACGCGCCGTGACAGCAGTACTGGTAACTCAGGAGCGTTGTGAACGTTGCGTTTTCTTCTAGTGTACTTGCCGAGAGCAGCGGTGCTGTTGCGGTCTAGTGATCGCTGCCTTAAAGAATTGATGCTAGAGAGCGTTCTGTCTCCAGCACCAACAATTTGTTTTCTGCAGGACGCCTTTCACGCCGCAGCTGAAGATTTTAAAGCGACCGGAAAAGAGTGAGCAAAGTAAGGATGGCCTTCAGAAGAAAGCAGGTTCCGCCCAGCAGCCCCTCCGCACACTTGCTCAGAGAGAAGCTGCCTACGCCGAAGCGAGGCAGCGTATTATGGGGGAAGAAGGTCGCTCCAACGACATGAATCCGAAAACAACTGACACTGATACAAGGTAAGTAGTTACTCCGCAACAATAAACTTATAAGTTAATGGATAACACAAATCATTTCAAGTTGCCTGATGTCACCTGCGTTTAAGCTCAGCAGTAGGCAATCTGTTAACGTTAGTTCGCTTGTGAAAGCGGAGATGTGACATCGAAACCGATATATCAGAAGTTAGACCGTAGAAAGAGCGTTTTTTTCGGATTTAGTAAAGCACTGAGACAAGTTTGTCACCGACGTAGTAACCTCTGGGGACCCATGGTTTTCAGCCATGCCCCCATCTTTCGGAATGGGTCGGGTAACAGCAACAACACGTAGTAACTTAACTGTGGTTCAGACGTAAAATGACAATAAAATACAAAACTTTGTTTACATTTCACTTGAGGCCTTTAAACGACACTAGCCTATATTTGGATGTGCTAGGCTAGAAAGTGGTAGCATAGTGAATTCAATGACCTCCCGAGACCTTTTAGCCGGTTAACGTTGTTTACATACTTTTTAAACTGTGTTCTAAGCACCTATTACAGTTTGAAAAATCAGAGTTTTATCGCTTTGATTTGGTTGAGTTTGATAAGAGATTTGCAGTCTATTGAACTTCGACATATTTGAGTGATTTCGGTGCTTTTTTGGGAGCTCAGTGTAATAAAGAATGCTTTTATTGCGCTCTGTATAACGATTTTATTTTGGCAAACACATTTTTTCGGTAAGGGTTCAACGATTTTTAGCACCAAAATTCTGGATCGTAAAACAAATTTTTTTCGAAAAGTTTGCAAAGGCAACGCGGCTGAGTGGGTTAAAACGCTACTTCATGGCGGTAAATTCGCATGGTTTGGCGTTCTAATCTCACAGTTGCTGTTTTTTTTGTGCCATGAGAAAAGAACTTTTCGGCGATTTCCTCCACTTGTTGTGGAATCACACTTTGTCTGCAGTTGCGGCCACTTCGAAACGAGACTCGACAGAACGTTGTTCCATGCGTAATTAGTCGATTTGACAGTAGTGAGCTTAATGATCGAGTCAAAGCAATGAAATCAAATTTATTGAAGTTAAAAACACCTCAACAGTCTGTTTCGCTTAAGGCAGCTCGTCAGGAGGCAGTTCTTATTCAAATAGAATCGATGTAATCTGTTTGAATAAGAACTGTCTCCTGACGAGACGCTTTAGGTGAAAAAGACTGTTGAGGTGTTTTTAACTTGAACGTTGTTCCATGTATAGACGACAAACGATTTGTCTTTGACTAGAAGTTAAAAATATGTAGCTCAATTCATACGGGATGTATAATTCTTAGACTGTCTGTCCTTTATTTGAATCGACTTCTTCAGCTGAACTGAGGTGTTATAGTGTGGATTAAAGAATAGAATTTAGTCTTGTCTTTGATGTTTGGTCACAGAAAAATCTTCTGTCGCCTACAGAGCAGACAACCTTGCGTTCTGACCCACTTCGAAGTTGACAGTATTACTGATCAAGAACAAAGAAAACTGCCAAGCAGCATAAAACCGCAAAACGTTTTTTTTCCAAGTGCATCCCAGGGATTTTAATGAAATTGCTATTTACTGTAAAATACCCCATAGCCTACTTTCATTAGTGTAATACTCAATTTCTCTCGACATGTTAGATATTACACTATTTTCAATTTCATCAACGTTTTGTTTTAGACCTGAAAGTTTAAAGCGATATTCTCGCCAACCAAAAGTGCATCAAAACGGATATTCGAATGATACAAAGCGGCAGCCAAAAGGCCCTGGCGGAGGCAGAGGCTTTAAGAATGGCCGATGAATTTCAAGCAGTGTTGTAGTGATTTTAGAGTAATTACTGCACGATGCTCAGTCGGTGGGTTGCACCATGAGGTCTTCAGAAGCCCGAAACACCAGCAACTGCCCCAATTTGTGGCCGTCTGCTGTCCAGCCTTGCCCTGGGTGCGCTGTTTAGCCGCAGGGTGCAGCTGGCCGCGGAAATCAAAAATGCTGTGATTGAAGTTCGCGAGGTGTCCAAAATTTCCTGCCAACCCAGAACAAGCTGTCATAATTTTTGTATTCCTGTCAAGTTTTAAGAAGTGGAGAAACAGGGAAATTTTTCTGATTGTCAAGCTTTTGCTGAACTTGTTACTTAAATTGACAATCTGCTCGTGTTTAGCGTTTATTTGAATACGATTGGATTTTTTTACTAGCACTGCACTTGAAATGCGACATTGTTCTATTGCATCTGGTATCATGTGTTGACTAAAAGATACGTATTGATAAACATGGTTTTGTTGGTCAGCTTTACAAAAGAAGTCCGCGAAAACCAGTACCGGTACGTAATTTCCTGCGTTGTGAAATCTTAAAGGAAGTCGGCACTGGCAAGTTGTAAAACGTTGACGATCAGTGAACGTCTGCTTTTTTGCGAACTTGCGCCCATTCAAAAGCATCGGTTGTGAGCGTAACATTAAGCGTACAGTTTGTATTTGCTTTGCGTTTTTATCTTCCATACGTGGAGGGCAGCAACTGCCATAGCTGAACTCTTTGTAGTAATTCTTAAAACCGCCGCCCAGTAAAGTGCAAGATTTTGTTTAAAAGTACACCGTCGCGTAGCTTCTAAAACCACATTATTTGAGTGATTGAAGCACAACGCGAGATGCGCAGTTGCGCTCCTTGTATCCGATAAAGCGCTGCGCAATTGCTTAGTATGCGAAGAGCTTAATCTTTAGCATTCCCATCATCGACCGCATTCTTTTGAAAGTAAAAATTTTATTATCCATTGAAACCACTTCATGCTCAATTACAAGGAAGAGTATATGTTGACACTTACTTTCATCTTCTGTTTTTTTATTCATCGCAAAACGTTAAAAATTTGTTACATCGTCAAGATTGGCCTCTGATTTTCAATGTCTAGTCCAATCAATAATACGTAATCCTTCATGGCTAAACTTGAAAACTATTGCTTATCAAGGTCACCTTAGCCCAGTGAGAATACGCCTTTCGATAAAACCTAAAAAATTCAACGCACTCACTGTTTGGGCAATTTACTACACCGTTTTTAGAAAGCAGCTGCCGGGGACTGAAAGTCATTTGTTTTTTTTCCTGGTCATGGGGATTTATTGGAGCAAAATTCTACCGGGAACATGTCCTTGCTCACCCCCAACCTTAGTTTTGTGACATAAATAGTCCAACCAAGCAATTAAAACCGGTGAAGCACGGTAGATCTGGATAAAAAGGTTGTAAGAAAGCAACGGATCATAAGAAGAAAGATTTGGAAGTTGAATGAAAACCAAGATTTGAAAAAAGAGTAGCAAAGAACTACCAAGGATGGCGTTCTGAAGGCATGCAATAAAGTGTGTGAAAAGAAGTCTAGGAGAGATCGAAAAGACATGTGGTTGTGGAATGAAGAGGTCAAGGATACCATTGCAAGAAAGAAGGAAGCATTTAAAGAGCTGTGCAGGTTTTCATCAGAAGAAAATAAGACTCAATACAAAACGTAAAACAAAATCAAACGAGAAAAACTGTTGCTAGAGCTATAGGAATGGAAGCTAATCAGGAGTTGAATAATTTGTACCAGAATTCTAGTAGTGTTTTCTGCTTCCTTAGAAGAATGAAAAACGATGTGGAAGGGGGAAGGTGCTTTAAAGAAAACGATGGACAATTGGGTTTTATTGAAGAAGATAAAGCAAAAATTTGGAAGGAACACATGGAAAAAATTATGAATCAAGAGAACGAATGGGACCACATGGTGGAAAATGATGTAGTAGAAAGACCAGTCGAAAAAGTGGCCTGCAATGAAATTGTGGAAGCAATGCAAAAGATGAAATCGGAAAAGGCAACTGAACCATCTGAAGTAAGTGTGGAGATGATAGTTGCATGTGGCGAAATTGGGGTGAAAGTTATGATGGAGCTATGTCAGCGTGTATTGGATGGTAGACCCGTAGAGGAATGTCTAATTAGTAAAAAACTAGTGTAATTGTGCCTATCTTTATAAAGAAGAGGATGATGTCATGATCTGTGGATCATACAGAGGAGTGAAACTGCTGAAGCATGTCATGAAAATTGTTGAAAGGGTACTAGAGAAGCGAATACGAACACTGGTCAATTTGAATAAAATGCAGTTTGGATTTATGCCAAGAAAAGTAACAGTGGACGCAATATTCATTGTGAGGAGAATGCAGGAGTAATATTAAAAAGGACAAGAAGTTGTATATGTGTTTTGTTGACATAGAAAAAGCTTTTGATAGAGTGCCAAGAAAAGTGATTGAGTGGGCCATGAGAAAGAAGGGTCTATCAGAAGTAATGGTTTGGGCAGTTATGAGCTTGTATGATGGTGCAAAGACAAGAGTGAGGGTGGGATCTGCGTATTCAGAGGAATTCTAAGTAAAAGTTGGTGTACATCAAGAATCTGTGCTGTTGCCACTATTGTTTGCCATAGTTGTGGACGTAATTACAGAAAATGCAAGAAGAGGTATGGTTCATGAATTGCTGTATGCAGATGACCTTGTTCTTATCAGCGAAACCTAGGAAGACTTAAAGGAAAGATTTAGGAATTGGAAGGATGCACTAAAAAGTAAAGGTTTAAAGATCAACACCAGAAAAACAAAAATAATGTTTAGCCGGTCGGAAGGAGAACTATTCAAAAGCAAGATAAATCCATGTGGAGTTTGTGGGAGGAGAGCCATGGCCTATTCGGTGTTGTGCACAAAATGTGAAAACTGGTTTCATGGCAGATGTGCAAAAATAAAGAGAGTACTGCTAGGTTGGCAATGCTTTTTATTTGCTCGAAATGTAAAGGAATAATAGAAGGGACGATGGATTCGATCGAGAAGTTGTGCAATGAAGTGGAGACAGTGAATGAATTTTGTTATTTGGGATACAGACTAAATTGTAGTGGTGGTTGTGAAGCGGCAGTTACAACAAGAGTAAGAATCGGTTGAGTAAGATTCAGGGAATGTGGAGAGTTATTGCTTGGAAATAGATTTCCTCTGAAGATAAAGATAAAGTTTATGGTTGTTGCATAAGATCAGCAATACCGTATGGAAGCGAGGCATTGTGTTTAAAAGAAAATAAAAAAGCAATTTTAAGGAGAATGGAGAGAGCCATGTGCGGTCAGATAGTTGTTGACAGAGAGACGACTGAAGAACAGATGGACATGTTGAGATTGAGAGAAACTATAGACCAGTGGGCAACAGCAAATAGGGTTAATTGGTATAGACATGTGCTGAGGAGGGATAGCAATAGTGTTTTGAGGGTTGCTCTGAACCTTGAATTGAGTGGTAACAGAAAGCGAAGACAACCGAAAAAATCCTGGAAGAAGCAAGTGAAGGAGGAGACTGAGAAAATTGGTTTGAAGAAGGAGGATGCCCTAAATGGAGAGACTGAGTGCAAGCAATTGCAGAAGAAATGGGATGAATCCGGCCATCTCTGCTAAAGGGACAACACCGGACAAAAACTGAACTGCTACTACTTGTAGAAAGCAACTCTGCTCATCGCTGAGTTGGAATAGATTAAATGTTCGTGACGTGGAAGATAAACCAATTTTGTTTTTGGTTTTGTCAGAGTAGAGTTCTAATCTAGACTACCGGTATTTCTGTTAGGCTACTTTAGGGAAACCGTTATCATATTCCTATTGCACCAAGTGTCTATAACGTACCGAGGATTTTTGACAAGAAAGGGTTGCATAAAAACATACTTTGCTATTTTTTTGCTCGGATATCTTGCAAAAATGGAAAAGAATGGTAGCACAATGCCCCTCCAAACTATTACATCGAGGCTGTTGAAAGGCCAACCCGGGCCCGATAGCAAGATTAGGAGACCTGGTGTGCCCTTTTTACCTTAGTCAAGTAAAAAACCATTTCTTCGCTTATCTAGTCTTGAAATGCGGACCCTTTTTTTAAAATTAACTGCGTTGCTCGTTTTCGTGTCACAGATCATTTATTTGAAAATACTGCCTTCTTTAAGTCGTTACCAATATTGCTCGAACATTTTCAAATTGAAGATTTTTTCTTTGAAATCGAATTCTGTTCGCTTTGTGTTTTTATGGTAGCCAGACACAACAGGATACTTCGGGCCATCAGAAATTATGGTCATTGTGGTGGAGGTTCTACCAGCACTCAGTGAAGCCGTATCACTCGCGAACGAGTGGCGGTGACCGCTGGCACACCAGGTCAAAGTTACATGCTGATAAAACAAGAGTGCTGACACAGTCCAGTGATCACAGTCTCGTGAAGTCATACAAGAAGCCAACTACGCACTTTTGGCAAACTGCTGAAAGCAAGACTGTTTCGATCTATCGCTGCTCATCAGTGCAGTTTGTCCACTAGTGTGACATTCTATGCAAGGCAATGCTATTTTTACAGCAGGGGCTCGTAAAGTTTGCCTCAATACCCCCAGGAGGTATTGACATTAGATTTTGGGGGTACTGAGCATTTTTACTACAAAAGAGATCTTATAGATTACAGAGCAATTGAAAAGTAAGGGGAATTAAATTCTACCTGAATCTGCATTGGAGGTTAAAAATTTCAAGAACTGCTGATTTACAGTCTCTAGCCACTTGCCGACTACGCTGATGAAACTTTATGGGTCAAAACAAATTGTGACTGTCTGCAGTTGGTTAGAAGTTCATCTCTTGCTTCTAGTATGACTTAAAGAATTGTTTCTATTATATATTACATACATGGCCGAACATAGGTTGAGGCATGGGCGGATCCAACTTGTAAAGATACGGGAGGGGGTGATTTGATAATTAGTAGCAGCTAAATTTTTATATCTGATCAGTAAAACACTACAATGACAAGGTAATGTAGCCAAATTAAACACGTTTCGTGCTAAATTGCAAAGCCAGACAAAAAAACGGCACTATTGATATAATGTAAAAAACCATAATCTCGAAACAAATCCATCATTTTTTTAGATACCATAGCCTCAAATTCAAATTTTTTGCCCTCTCCGTCTTCTTATTTTGATGAGAACATTCAATGCACGAGTAGGCTTCATAAGGTACCGACGCTAGCGCTGACGAGTTTCCAAAAGTGTGATGTTCAAGTGTATGCTTTAGTTAAAGGCATTAGGCAATTATTTGTCACTAAATGCAATGATGAGACTTGATTGGTCGAAACAGTGTCACTGCTCGTAGAAACCATTATATTTGAATTAGGACTTCTTTCATTTTATTGATTCTCCATTTTATCTGTTTTACAATCATCAAAATTTTATTTTTGAATTAATACCGGTAAGTAATTAAATAAATTGGTTACTTTTGAGATGCCCTTTTCAAAATTTATTGCACATAAAAGCAAAACGCAAGTGGTATGTTTTCTTTGTTGTGCGCATTGCAAGAAAATGCCAGAGCATATTGAGGGCCTTGGTGCATGACTAGATTAGGTCATATTGTCTCTTAAAAAAATGTTAAATTTACAATTATGTTAGTTTTTTGCAATTTACCTAAATCAATAAATAAACTGTTGCACATTTGATGGCAAAAAAGCACTTATAAGCTTTGTAATACAGGGTGTCCCAAAATTCTTGAGCACATTTTGACGTTGAATATGTCAAAAACTATTAAGAAAATAACAATGCATCTGATATATTCTGAAAGCTTGCAGTCTCAAGTTTTTTATAGAATGTTCAATGTGAACACCGTTAGTCATACGCCACACATCAAGCCGATAGTCAAATTTCTGCTAAAATGCGTTCCAGCATTGTGTTGTCTATGGTTGCAAGTTGCAACAACTTCCGTTATTCGGCCTTGAGATCAGCTACATCTTTTGGAAGGGGGAGGTGCATAGACCAGTGCTTTCACGAAACCCACAAAAACAAGTCGCAGGGTGTGACATCTGGAGACCTAGGATATCAGTACAAGAGAACGCGATCATGAAGTATCGCTGAATCAGTTTTTGAAAGTTCAAGGACACAAAACGCTTTTTCTGGTTAAGTGAAAGCCATTGGTGGATCTAGGTTATTTTAGTTATTTAAGCTATATGAAAAAATTATCAGCATGACAAAATAACTCAATGAATTTAGCATTAAAATGACAACAGTTTCATTCAACTACCATTTATAGATCAGCAGAAATGAGGACTTGAAATGTGCCCAAGACTTTTGCGACACCCTGTATTAACTAAGCACTCATGTGTCGTACATATTTAACAAAAAATGACACAACATACTTCTGCACCAAACCCCTCCATTATTTTTCTTGGTACGCAGCGCAACTTTCGCGAGACAAAAAATATTAAAGCAGCGTTTTGCGGTCTGCCTATCTCAGGCAACTGAAATGAAGTTGATGTCTCCTAACTATGGGGCGCCATTTGTTCACCGCTCATTACACATGTTTTAGGACAACATTTATGACTAAATCAAATGCATTTGTTTAAATGCACAAATCGATTTGATTTAGTCATAAATGTACTGAAAAATAAATGCATTTGTTTAAATGCGCAAATCGATTTGATTTAGTCGTAAATACATATGTCACTCAACCGTATTATTCACATATGTCACTCAACTGTATCGTATCGTTCTTTAAAGGGAATGCACTGCCAATAACGCTTTTGCGATAGATTTGCTCGTTGGACCATCACGTGACAGGTTTGCGACAGACTCGTTTGAAATGAGCGACAGGCGCGACATAGTTAAAAATTTTGAAACATGTGGTCTGCAGCAAATTAAACCACCAACAGCAAAAGTTCGAGTCTCTTACTACAAGATGTCTGCTGGATAGGATATAGGATGACTGCTGAAAGCAAAAGTAGAACATAGGCTGTATAGATTTATGCTGTTAGTCAATGAACTCAGTCTGCCAGTTTCTTGCAGAAAATAATGGTACTTATGAAAGACATAAAGTCCAAGATAGGTTAAGCTAGCGTACCGGTTGTTGTGTAAGGTAATCTGCCTCAAGACATGTCTCATAACATTATTTTAATGTCATGGTGTTGTGTTAAGATACTGAGGTGGATGTCCTGTTAAAAATGATTCCAATGTTCTGTTTATGAATTCAGCGCAGTTAAAGATATAAGAAATATTGACCCAACCAAATCCAGAGAAATTTAAAATCCCTAATTATTTACTTCGAAGATTTATGTTGTCGAATTTAGCCAAGAGTTTAAATAATAATATATCATCAGCAGAGGAAGAGTTTGGCGAATGGCAAATCGCTCAAAGATGTTGTAACATATATTCATAAAAAGACTGCGAGTTTTGGACTTATAGTTACATTGCATGTACATGGCCGAAACGAGTCAGCATTTACAGTAAATTGATTAAACAAGATAATAAAGAAAATAGACATCATAGGATATAAAATTAAAAAGGGGGTTACTTATGCCGCACCCTGTGTACTGGAGTAGTGGCCTTAGGTATAAGCCAACTGGGGAAATGCCCAGGGCTCCCCACATAATTTGTCCCGCTAAAGGGCTCCCAACTTAAGTTCTCGCGTTAACATGTCTATAAAATGTTGTGCATAAAAATTTAAGAAACATATTTGGGGGCCAAAACAACCCCCCTCCAGTTACTTGCTCAGCTTTTACAGCAAAGTTTTTACAGTTATATGCCTTAGCTTATACCATTACACTTTTCCATTGATTACCGGTAATGCCTCTTATGACTAGCAAATTTAATTTATTTTGCCCTGGGCCCCCATAGCCTACTGAAGGCCATCACTGATATACTGATGTTAATTGATGAACTTACTGTAGGCCTATTAGGTAAGAGACGAAAATGATATTTAATATACACTTACTGAAGATGAAATCGACATCTTGGCAATAGTACGAGAAGCAAAGCAAAATTACTCAAAGAATTTAGATGCTTGCTGTCTTGAGGCAGATTACCTTACACAACAACCGGTACGCTAGCTTAACCTATCTTGGACTTTATGTCTTTCATAAGTACCATTATTTTCTGCAAGAAACTGGCAGACTGAGTTCATTGACTAACAGCATAAATCTATACAGCCTATGTTCTACTTTTGCTTTCAGCAGTCATCCTATATCCTATCTAGCAGACATCTTGTAGTAAGAGACTCGAACTTTTGCTGTTGGTGGTTTAATTTGCTGCAGACCACATGTTTCAAAATTTTTAACTATGTCGCGCCTGTCGCTCATTTCAAACGAGTCTGTCGCAAACCTGTCACGTGATGGTCCAACGAGCAAATCTATCGCAAAAGCGTTATTGGCAGTGCATTCCCTTTAAAGAACAATACGATACAGTTGAGTGACATATGTGAATGATACGGTTGAGTGACATATGTATTTACGACTAAATCAAATCGATTTGCGCATTTAAACAAATGCATTTATTTTTCAGTACATTTATGACTAAATCAAATCGATTTGTGCATTTAAACAAATGCATTTGATTTAGTCATAAATGTTATCCTAAAACATGTGTAATGAGCGGTGAACAAATGGCGCCCCATACCTAACAAGTTTCAATTCGAACTTGTTACAAAAAATAACAATGGGGTACTAACTTTGCTCTACCTACGTGGGTTTTGACAAAATAGACATCAACCTGAAGAAATGGGCTTCCTGCCAAAAAATCAAGTTGTTAGCTTACGTCGCCGCTTATACGGCTCGCGTCATCATACCAGCAGTGGTAGTGTGGGGTAAACGCGAGGTATAAGGCTGAAAAAGAATAGTAGAGCTGCAAACCACATTCATCTGTAGCGTGGTCGAGTGGATTAAAGCGTTATTCATAGTAATTGAAATTGTGCGTTCCAGTTTCCCAATGGCTGCGTGAGCGCTAAGGAAAGCCTTTAGAATTTTCAACACCGAAAAAAGTCTGAACAGCAGCTGTAAAACTCATAAAAGGTTTTACCGTGACTGTAGATTAATGTGTAATTCAGTAGAAGCTCACCACACAGCGTAAATACAGTTTATTCAAAGCAAACTCTTGCATCGCCAGTATATAGTAGTTAAGGAACAGATTTTACCCACATAAAATTCACTGACATTAACAGCAACCTTTGCGTGTACAGCTTACAGGAAAACACAATAATAAATATATACACTTTTTGTTAACAACAAATGCTCGATTGTGGTTATTGGCTTACTCACGCAAAGGCCTCACAATTGTTTGAAACGAGTATAATCATTTCGTACATATGTCACAGGTGGTGTCTTTTTACAGCGCATCGGAGTCATTCAAGCAATCTCTCTCTTCTCTGCCAGTAGCTGGCTAGCAAGTTGGACTTAAGGGTTTTTTGCTCCCGCGACTCTCCTAAAACCTCGGCAATAGTTAAGCCAAACACAGCTCGGCGCTTTGTTTTATTTTGGTTCAAATCCAAGCCGTGCGTGGCTGGGAAATGAACCAAAATATTGAAATGCGCCGCACGTGGCTAGAGTATCGACCGGGCTTCAGAGGAAAAGCGAGTTAAGATGTGCCGATACATAAGTTCAACCACTACCAAACACGATTTCAAAATAATACGGAACGCGATTCCGTATAAAGCAAAGTGAACGACGTACTAAACCTTGTAGCACCCAAACAATTTTTGACAGAAGGCGACCATGAGCTAGTTTTTTACTTACAGTACTACCAGGATTTTTAAGAGGATTTGGAAGGATAAGTACACCCTAAAAACCGCTTTAACCTTTTTCAACCATCGCTTTAACTAAAACACTTTGTGACAATCTGACAAACCGCCAAATTACAAGCACAATCAATGTTTCCTCTAAAGTTTAACGACGGTAAACGACATCACACCTCCAGATTCTGCTACTCAAAAACCTAAAAGTCGTTGCCAATCAAGTTTTTTCATTTTGTTTTCTATGTGCATTCAAGAAATTTTACATTACAATCCCCCTACATAAGCCAGTAATTGAAGAAAATTACGCGTTGCAATCGAAAAACATTTTTGGCAAATAATCCGTTTAAGCTTGCAGCTCCAAAATAACTGAAACAGTTTACACGCATTTGAACAGCTGCTCATGTGAAATTATTTTTTGAAATGAGCAATACGGGTCTAAAAGTGATGGGATTAAGCCAAAAAACTTTTCTTTATACAACTAATGATATTATCATCTGCGGGCAGGTAAGTCTCAATTCGATTTCAAGTTGTATTAGTCGACACGAGCCATTTCGTTCAAACTAACTTTCTGTTTGAAGCGACTCGAGTCCCTGAAGACATTTGTCCAAGGCAGCAAGTAGAATGGTAAAAACATCACAATTTTTGATGAGCTATCTTTTCTAGTTACGAGCGATCTTTTTCGATAACTTTTATATTTCTAAATACCGCCTTCTTTTTGTACAATACGAGTAAACTAACATAAAATATAGAGCAAAGAAAAACATGAAAGAGTAATAAGTACTATTTATAGGAAAGAAATATTTAAGGTTAATAAACTAACAACAATTAAGAGCGGTGGAAAAGCTTCTTCAAAAACAAACTAAATTTTACATTAGAGCTAGTGCTCAGCACTATCACAACACGAATGGCTTAAACGCAAACAAAATTTCTCAGCATTTGCAAAACACATTTAAGACCAAACCATCTTGATCAAAATTATCGTCAACATGAATGCACAATTTGATGAACCATAACAGACAATAAATAGTGTGACATATGTGGGGTGCTACTGAACAGTACAAGTTCACGATGTGCTCGACGTTTATTACGATGCCAACTAACCCTAACCTTACCTCCCACCCAAAACTGAACCCTAACCCAATAATCTTGTATAATACAGACATCGTAGACACGTGCCAATTCGAACTACCGCATTTGTGCTGAAAAGGAAAACCGAAGCGCTAAGCCGATTTGAGTGACACTTTTGCATTAGCTTCATAAGAACTTCAAACCAAACCTGTCAAGCTTCCCCAGTTTAATTATTTTAGAAATGAGGCAGGCTCAGCCCATTTATTTACTGACAGCTATGGTCCAACAGAAACAATGCACTTCCAACCACTTAACACATAACTTGTAATTACATAAAGCTAGCACTCAAATTGTACATCTTGTCGACCCTTCTGAATAGCAACATTGCAATAGCAACGGAAAGAACAACTATGAGAACCAGCGACGTTGTATCTGATTCACTTCTGTTAATAGTCTGTGAGCGTGTCTGCATGCGAGGTGTGGCGGTAACAGTTGGTTGAGACGCAGCCGCCGGCCTTTGTCTAAGAGTGTCACCCGATTCAGAAGGCGTTTCCGTTGAAGCGGTAGTTGGCTGCACTTGATTGCCGGACGCATTTGATTCCACATTCGTATCACACGGAGCTGTGGCAGGAGTGTTTGAGGATTGGGACACGGAGGGCTTTTTCGAGCTAAAGTCCGTAGGTTTGGCAAACACGATTTGTTTTGCCAATTCTCGATCTTTTTCGTCAGATTGAGAAGATTTTTCAGAGGTATTTTCAGGAATCAGTTTGCTCACGCAACCGCAAGAAGAACACGAGTAGGATCGTGACTTTTTCGCCAAAGTTTTTCTCTCTTCTGAAGTGTAATCTAACGCTCCGATTGCACCTTCTCCTTTTGTAGGCATGAATGCAATAATCGCCAAAATTGCCGTTCTGATACTCCAACTGGGTTGCCATGACTCTGGATGATAACCAGAAATGCTAAGGCATATTTTCTTGTTAAGTTCAAATCTACCATTAGGGTTTAACAGCATAATGCTGGGAGGTTTCATTGGGTAGTCTGGTGGCAATATTATGCGTCCATGATAAAAGCCACCCTGAAATTCTGAATCTTCTGGTCCCCGAAACGTGAAGTGCCATTCAAATAAATTGTCATCTAGTGGTTTTGCACAGTACTCTGACGTAGGCTCTCGAAGTTCCATGGCCTCGCGCATCAATCTCTTTACTGCAGGACTGCGCAAATTGTACGACTGCTCCATTATAAAAATTACAAATATGAAACTGTGAAAAACTTAAACAACGCTATTGCATACTTCAGGCTAAGCCCTGAAAAAAGTCTATTACAAATATCTTATCAATAGGCTGCTATCAGTAGGCCTAATAATAAAACAGGGCTAGGCTACCAATTGAAACAGACTAAGCTTGCGATAAAGTACCTCCACCCGTGCTTCACCGGGTTAGAATAGTGAAGATGCTCACCCAGCATGTCGTAAGAGGCGACTTTTGGGTACCCACCAATGGCAGTCCACCTTGTTGGTGGTGGGGCTACCAGTCTGTAATTCGCATTTACGACTTGTTCGAAATGGGCTGCCACTTTTCCCCTAGCCTAATTCAATTAGGTTGAGAGCGTGAACCTGGATTGCTGTTCGCGCCATACCTCCATCCCAAGGAAGAGGAGAAGTAAACCAACGACAACAACAACATAAAGTACCTCATTGTTTTTTAGTTTACAACTACTTGGCGTCATTCTAAAACATAGCTATTTTGCTAAGAGTTGAATACATCCAGCTTTTGAATGTCGCAATTTATGAAGAACATCAGAACAGTTGAAGTTTAACCTTGATAACAAGTGCACTACCAAATCCTGTTGGATTTGTAAAAAAGTATACCCTGCGAATGTTTTGAAAGTACATGTAAGTTTACCTTGACAAAGTTGGCTATTGGCCAGTAAATTAGTGATTAGGCAAAAAATGGTTTAAAGTAGTAAATGGCACTATAATTTGCTTTTCTTTTTGTTTGTTTGAATTGAAATAAACCATATCATTTAATTTTGCCTTTTATTAAAAATGAAAATTTGGGACGCATATTGCAAACAAATCATCTATTTATAGCTGAGCCACTTTATGTGCAGACACTCGTTAAGATTAAGGATTTTGAATATTGGCAAATCTCCAATAAAAGTAAGCTTACTACACCTGCGAAAATAAAAGAACTAGATAGCACTTATAGGCAAATCAATTAATGATACTTTTCTGTGCCAAGCAACTTTTTCAAAAACTCAGTGTTTGATTTTATCCTCATATAAAATTCACTACATGTCAAATTAACAATAATTTTGCAAGTGCAGAGCTTTGACATTTTGTTCTAGCATTTTACCCCTATCATCAGACCACATATTTTTCATAATTGAAAAAATTTGCTTAACTGGAGCCAATGTTTGAGGCAAACAAAATACAAACTTGATAAGTTTTTGACTAATCAAAATAATTACGTTTTTGTTGAAAAAAGTTTTCAACAATTGGATCCACTTTTGTTTTTGCCACCATTGCATTGCATTTTGTCACCATTTTTTCCTCTCACTTTCAAACACATAACTCTTCATCGGAAACTCCTCAACTAATAAGTAGTCAATATTGAATGTTGGCTTTCCAAACATATTGTTTATTTTTTCTGCAGATCCACACATAAGGGGCCAAGATAAGTCTTCCCTCAGGCTAGCCAACGATTAGGCTCCACATCTTCTCAGGCAACAAGGCAAACATCCAGACAAAAATATTTTTCACAAAAATCTTAAATTTCCACACAAAACACTTTTGCATCTATCTTACTTTCTTTCTCAAGCTTTTCCAAGAGACACTTTTCTTGGTATGAAATATAATTATTTTTCTTCTTTTCAAGTAGGTTTAACTTCAATTCAGTAAATATTTGTCCTTCCACCACGCAAGTCTTTTGCCTTTCTAACTTCAGCATAGTCTCATTAAAGTGCCTTAACTGTCTGTGCACAAAACTGAGATAAATTCTACGGCCAGTTCTTAAACACCTTGTGTAATGATAATTGGGCACTGTTCTTGTAAGTAAAAGTAACACTTTAATGTATGAAGCATTTCAAGAGCCTGCCCTAAAGCATGTAGCAAGGACAAAAACTTGGCATTGCTATGTTGCAAGATTCTTTGGTACTCAACACCAGCAAAATCACAAAACTCTTTAAGTTCCATAACTCAAACAGCATAAATAAAAATGTTATATTTTTTATAATAAAGCTTTCAACGCATATCAGAAAAATATCAACGACAAGCTGAATGTAGTTGCAAGCAATGTAAACTGCATGTCTGGTGCCTACATGATCCCGTTTCATGTTTTCTTTATTTAAAAAAAAACATTATTTTTTCTTCTTCTTCTAATGCCTCCATATTTGTGTGGCAGTTGTCTTGCACCAAATCCATTCATTTTTTTTGAAGTCCAGTTTGGTCAAGAACAGAGAGCAGGTATTTGCTTGGTGTAGCAGCACTTCACCAAGAACATGTTTGAATTGAAAAAGTTTCACTGATATGGCCATTTCACATAAAAATAAGCAAAATACAATATAAACTAGTTTCACTTTACTCCTGTTGGAGGCATCTATTGTGACAGTAACAAAGTTAACTTGATCCTACACCTGGTCAAGTTTGTCAGTAGACTTTGGGGCAATAACGTTCATAACTATAAGACTAACACTTTGTTTTTATTAAGAAAAATTTAGGTTTAAAGTTTTGAAACCAAATTGGAAGTGCAATCTAAAATTTTGCCCATGAGTTGCAGTGTGGTGAGCAAAAGTTTCCTTTTTGCAGTGACAGCCAGCAAAGCATTGGTGTCAATATTTTGGAAGCGTGTCATGTAATAGAAGGAAGCAGATATTTCTACAGAAACTTTGCTTTATTGGTGGCCAAATGTTCATTATCATCTGCATTTTCACCACACCTGATTGAATACGATAGCAAAGTGGTTTACCATTGCCTCTGCCTATCAAATACCGAAACTCTCACACGGACTATCTGTTAACTTACATTCATTACATTTCATTTTCATTTCAAATTTCTAAGACATAATGTCATGTTTAGTTTTTACAATGTTAGTCCATTAATTAAATATACCACACTGTGAATGGATATAAAATCTCAGCAATCAAATGGCAAGTCTCAGATATAAAATTCCAGGGCAAACTGGTTTTCTGGGTAGGATAAAAGGACTTACAACCACTACTGTGCGACTAAACTGGCATACTGTACTTAATACTTATTCAGTCTAATACCATCATTACTCACCTTACGTCTAATAATAATGTGGCACAAAGACTGAAAAAAAATTTCTGCATTAAAAACGCAGCCTCAAGGATTGGTTAACCAGCGCGCATAAATGATAGTGCTTTACCGTTCTTATTGATAGGTTTGGACTAGTTGATTACTAACTACAGTAGCTAAATAGAGATATATAATATAAAATAAGCATAAACATACAGTGCACACCTCAAAACACACCAATTTTTTGAAACAAATAACAACTTTTAAAAGGCTGACTATAGACCAGCAACACTTACCACCTTGTTCTTTCACATCCTTCTAGGTTTTAACAACACGTAGCCTAATCTCAAACCGAGGGTGGATATGACTTCATTTTCCTTTTTTTCTTTTGAAAGAAACAATGTTGCCAACTGTTTTAGTAACTACTTATCTTTCGATCGAGAGAAAAACCTTTGAGATTATGCGACTGCGTAAAACATCTTCTTTTCATCCCCGCCTCAGAGTAACCGGTAAGATTGGAAAAGTGCATTTCTAGCACAAACTTGCGACGGAACAAGGGAGATTGCTGTAAAATGTCCTTTCCAAAAACATAGCCACGTAACCGTCGTGAGGTTCAAATTCACGACCATTGTCGCCATAAACGGTACTTCAACCCAGTCGAGGATGTTGCCTAATCAATCAAAGTTAGTAATGTTCCGGTTTCACGAGCATATATTTTGTTTGTTGATTGCACCGAACAGATTATTTTTAACTGCACTTTGCTATGTAATTGCCAATACCACACAGTACCGCAGACGGCATAGCATATTAAAAAATTGCTTGAGATTTTCAACAATGTTGCAGGTTGGGCCTTTTGGTCTAAACCACTAAACCAGAGAATCCAAATCAGAAACAAATTTCTCCCCAACAAAGAATTGTTACCAATTAGAAGAGAAATTTAGTTTATTTTTTTCATATCTCGTAGCACAAGTTTTCATAAATAGAAGTGTGTTTTCCTTTATTTGGAAGAGGGTGAGAAGGAATAATAGGTTTCAAAAGCGTACAAGGTAAAAATCAGAGCAGGAGTCTCAGCCAAAATCTTGGAGACGGAGACTTTTAGCAAAAGGTCGAGACGAGACCGAGACTTGAACGTTCCGGAAACGAGACGAGACACGAGACATGAAATTTTGGAACCAAACGTTTACAAAAGTCGCGAATATTTTTAACGCTAAATTTTGGACATTTCTATGAATTTCCGAACACGTTGCAATATACCAGGCTATGAGCTATTTAATGAGGCATAAGCGCAAGCTTAATTTCTACCATTTTTATCTCCACGTTCAGTTTATATTCATTGATTTGAAAATCCCCATTTGATTTATCTTGTGATGAAAATGATTTTTTGTAGCAATCAGCAAAATTCAAACGTCAAGCCGCTTTTACCGATCTCGGCACCTTCCTGTTATCTCGTGTGAAGAACGCAGGTGCGCACGGCGCAGCCTATATTTGTCTTATTTCCTTTTTTCGAAATTCATTCAAAAAGACAAATTCCGCATCTGCCTGATGCAGAATAAGACAAGGAGCAAAAGTGTACCACTAGACGAGACACCCATTTTTCGAGACTTTAACTCTTTCGCTCCCGTGATCATCGATTGATGATCTCGTGTTTTCAGTGTTTCCCTCAAATTTTTTTAAATTGAGTCACAAAATTAGTTTACTAAAAAATCAATTTGTGACTTTATTTTTCATCCGATTTTCATAAAATTTTCAAAAGATCACGCTTATTTCCTCACGCATCGAATGATGTATAATTTGTGCCCCAATTCTTGGAATTTTACACCCAAAAAGGGTTAAAATGACCAACATCCCAGTTGCAGACCACAAAATCGGCCAAATTCTCAGCACGTGCCAACTACGCTAAAATCAAATTGAGATTACATCTTTACCACATAACCAAACCCTTTATCATTGACACAGTCTGAAAACTACTCTTTTGGGGCATCATTTGACAAAATTTCAAGCGATAATAATAAATTTTACTTTTATAAATTTTCAAATTTTTTAGGGGTCTCAAAACCCCCCAAACAAATTTGAATGGTAAGTAGATAAAAGCAAATTTAGTGCGTAAAAAATATGATATGTTGCTAAATACCGGTCTCATTTGAAAGCTTAGGAAATTTGCTTTCCAGCAATATATAACTTTAAACAGTTTAGACTAAGTGGTATATGATATTTACTGATCAAAAATGAGTACTGTACATCATGTCAGTTCAAAACCCCCAAAATTTTTTGACTTATCTTCACTAAATTATAATTTTTAGAAAAACTACACCCTATAAAAAGACAAAATAAATTGCAAATATTTCACTACTAAAGTTGTCATTTTGTATCAAATTTCCAAGGAGACAAGAAGCGAAATACAAGTTTAAAAGCTAGCAGAAGTTTCGCTTCTCTAAATCAAAGTTTGCTGTATCCCCCTTGTTTCTCAAGAAATGGGAAGGGTGTAAACAAGCGGCTGTTTCATTGTCAGTGACAACATATTCTATTTTAACTTGATATTTTCTGAATCTTGAAGAAATTCCCTGTTCAAAAATACATAATGTTACATGGTTTGGGCTAACCTCTAGCAGATAATAACTGATCATATTTTAGGTACTGAATTTAATTACCAAAATTTGGTACCGGTCGGTACCGGTCAAAAAAAGGTCATGTGCCTCAGAAAATTGCAAATTGTAGAAAACCTAGGCTCTTAGGTAAGTTTTGATTGATGTACCTTGAAAGCTTATTTCCTTAGCATCATCTTGCGACCACTTCTAAAAAAATTGGTTGAAAATTAAATCTGTAGTGATCTTTGAGGTGAGGGTACCTCTTTAATTTTGAAGACAACTACCCCCCAGTTAGGGGGTTCATTTGCATAAAATTTGCATATTCAAAAAAATTTTTTTTCTTTTATTTGAAATCCTCAAGAAATGTAGATTGCAACGATATATCACACTTAATGTAGAAGTAGACAGCTGAGTAATGATTTACAAACAAACTTGGGGTACATAATTATGATTAATTATGATTGATTATGACAGTTTTTCGCGCTGCCACCTTACGGACATTTTTTTCGTTTTCACGCGGAAGCAAAAAAGTTAAGATGCCGAGACGAGACTTTAGACCTTCAAGACCGAGACTTTGAAAAATAGTGTCTCGAGTCACTACAGCTCTGGTAAAAATGTACGAAAAAAGGGTGTGAGCGACTGCACTTAACAAACATGCAATATACTATTCACGAATGATTTAACGCAATCTTAAACTTTCAAAATTTTCTTAAGATGACATTTGGTCCTACTTTGATCCTAATCATTTACCTGCAGAAGATATCTCTCTTTTTATTCTCAGGCTCTATGTAGGTACGGTAAATTGTTTAGTTTTTTGGCCACATTAAACACCAAGCACAAGCTTAGCGGTCTTCTGAGGCGGAAAAAATGATAAAAGAAAGATCCAAGACTTTCGTTTCGGCCACAACAGTAAAAAACGCCCAGCGAAGATCTTTGCTTCCAGGAAAGTTTACTCCGTCACCACCCAAGCGAAGACTCAAGCGTGATAAGAAGCACACCTTATTCTCTGGCAACTTTTCAATGTGCATTGTTGTTGTTACTTGACCCTTTCGTTCGGAATTGGGGTATATGTGGCAGGAGAAAGAATTTGCAAAGAATTCGTATATTTGTAAAAAATTCGCACCCAATCATCAATTCACGACCTGGACCAGAGCTCGTATAAAAAGAAAGAGTTGCAGAAGAAAGGGAAGCGTAAAGAATTCGTAGCATAAAAAGAAAGAATAAAATGTGAATTGTCCCGAGTTGGATGATCAGCAGACGCTGCACCTAAGATTTGCAATTCCGCTGCAGCAAAGGCGACAGAGATTTCGACAAGCGTTACAAAGAAGAAAAATTTTCAGCTGTTGAGATGTGAAGGCTTGTAAGTCAAAATATTTTAAAGGTGATAGTCTGTCTCTTGCCTGAGAAAAAAGATTACTGAGACAAAGAAAAAATAGGATGTGAGAGCTAGTGGGTCGATAAAGCAGAACACCTAGTTTGGCAAGTTCATCAGCCGAGTCAATGCTTGAAAGAAAGGAGTCATTGACTAGAACCCATTAAATCCTGATAATAAAAGAAGATGAGGTGGCAAGTTCCCGCCAGGATAATTTAGATAAAGTTATAGAGACGGGGAATGATGGAGAGGAGAGGCAAGCACAACAAAGAGCAAAGCAAAAGTCAGAGATAAAGAGAAGCAAGAACCAGTGGCAGATTTGTCGGTGCTGCCAAGACCGGTACAGAGCTTGCAAAACAGCTTAGATATCAGAGAAAAAACGTGGAAAAATTGCACCTGCGTGAAAGAAAAGAGTAAATCCAATATAAATGTGAACAGTTTACCAGGACGCCGGATTTTCCTTTGTCGAAACGGGAAAGGTTAGAGCCCTTACTCCACATCACAGTTTAATTGATAGTTAAGGTGGGGAAAATTAGCGGCTTGAAGAGAAAGAAAGGGTGAGATCGCATCAGCTTCCACATAAACAAAAAAGAGTTCCAGAAACGAGAAGGCAAAAAGAAAGCACAACCTTCTAAGGGAAGACTACGAAAGCATGGGCTGACAAGTGAAAAAAAAATCTCTTCAGAAGAAGCTATACCGTTGGTTTCACTTGGTGTTTAGCCAGTTCTAAGAGAAGAAAGAAGGACTACTTATAGACAATGTAAAACGCGTAATAGGAACTGCAGCAAACGTAAAAGAATTTCAATTAGGGGAAGAAGAATAAAGAAGACTACAGGCAGCCGATGATAGTGCTCCATTTTTGTAATGTTGGCGGCGTAGAGAAAAAGAATCTATTTGGGCAGGGGTGGGCAATTACTTTCCTGAGTGTGCCAGATACAGATAATAAACTTGGTTACTGGGCCGGAGGCTCAAAATTCAATATGAAACCATGAATTATATTCTTTGAACCCGCACATGTTTCATTACAAATCAAGCAGGCAGCTTTTGATTGACCAATGTTTATAAAAAAATACTTCTCTGTCCATTCCTTATTCAAAATACGGCATTCGGAATTCTCTTTGCGTTTTTTCTTATTCACACTGATGGATTTATTACAGGGGTTGGTAAATTACAGCAGCTGCACAGTCAGTTGTTATTCTCATAAATTTGTTAACACTTTGTCATACTCAAGATAATTGTATGGCATTTCTTTCTTGAGATTTATCTTTTTTACTTTTATCAAATAGCTTTTCTAATTACTTAAAGAAACTGTATTGCAGCTTTGTTACCTATCTATTTGTACTAAATTTTCTAATATATCTTTCCATTCTAAAAAGGGAAAAGTAGAAGTCATTTAGGTGTATAATTGTATTTAGACAACAAGGAACCAAACTAAGATATATACAGATGTTAGTTTTAAAAGTATAATTAGTTTGTTAAATCTTATTAGCGAACACCAAAATAAAAAGTTTAATAAATCCAAAATTTATGCCAATGTCTTACAACTTTAACAATCAAGCGTATTTAAATCGTCAATCATCCTACAGATCTGACGTACTTTCGCTGTCAAGTCACTCAAATCTTAATAATTGTGGATTTCGCATTGAGGCCAAACCACTCAGATTTAAGTAGATAGTTAGGCGGTGTAGAAAACAATTCTCAAAAAAAACGAGGATGAGTAACAGCCGCCGAGGAATAAAACCAATACGACAAAAAACTAGTTCGATTGACGTTTTGAGCAATAGGCCTTCATCAGAGAAAGTTGATAGAAAAAGAAGCCCAACAGCTAGGCTAACGTAAATATCATAAGCACTACAATGTAACAATGGGGGTGCATTATGACGTAATTAGATAGATGCAAATCGCTCATTTATGCCTCAAGGTTGGATGGTACCTAGAAAGAAAATGATGCGCCTTTCCTGTCGTTTACAAGTGAAATTACTGTGGCCTGGACTATTGAAATGGCGGGCGACGGGTTTGTCAGAGTCATTGCGTCTCACAAAACGTAAATCCATCAGTCAATCGCCTGCCTGCCCATTTCTCTGATGTAAAGCATTAGGCATTTTGTGCAGGAGACGCAGTAAATAACATTGGAAGACTGGCAAATGACATGAATACAGACGGAAAAAGTGAATTTAGACCTTAAAATTGATGTACCGGATAGAAGGAAAGAACGTGTGCTGCAGCGTGCACGGCCGCACGAAAAAATGGCCTTGAAGGTAGCTCTCCAAGAAACGTAATTTGCAGGCCTAAACGCTGATATGTTAGGCGCCAGTCTTGGCAGAGACGCTAGAGTTTCAGAATGACACAAATAATTCTGATGGGTGAGTTTGAGGTATATGTGGCTCGTTTTGCACATTATACTCGGGGCGGATAATACGTGGAAAATTACGATATTTATTTTAGCCGACGATTCGTTTATTTTCATCGATATTTTCAACGGAAATTTATATCCATACAAACTATAGTCGTGGTTTTGGCAGTCACAAGTGGGCCGGATGAAACACTGTGGTGGGCCGGATCCGGCCCGCGGGCCGTAAATTGCCCACCTCTGCATTAGGGAGAAACGTAAGGAGAAGTAAAACACAAAAGGCTTTATACAATAGATTGGTAGAAAGTCCTTACTGAGGCGATATGAAGAAGCAATGATACAGGAAAAGGTTTGGAATTGAGGAAATAACAAAGCCTTTAGAAACAAAATGTGCTTAGAAAAGAATTAAAGGAGAGGGACTGAAAAAAATAAAATTTGATTCCCCACAAAGTTTAAAAACCCCAAAAAATACTGTAATCACAAAAATTAATATTTATGTTGCGTTATGTGCACCAAAATAAATTCAACATCCAATTTTATTTGCATATCCTTGACGTAAGAAACACAGCTTTTGAAATTGAGTAGAAAAGCAAATCCTATTAGTATGCGTTGTATGCCACGATGTTGATAGTTTGATAGAGTAGTAATGAAATGTCATGATAATGAACTTATTGCCATCGACTTCATGAATCTACTTTTAACAATGATAAAGTGCCTAAAATTGTGGGCTGCTGGTGCCGGGTAGTAGGCCTAAAATGATTCACGGTTTAGTAGTGAATTAGTCAACTGAGAAATAATAGCTCCCAACCGTCGATGGTGATATCCAATAAGAATACGATACGGAGTTTCGACACGTAAATTTAGATCGCGTCTCAGGCTTAGCTGTCAGATTCTAAATGTCATGCTTAGCAAACTTAGTTGCGTCATCAGCATTGATTGTTGACCAATAATGAATGGTGGTGTTTGGTTTTCCATTGAATGCTGTGCCTATTTTCGCAAATTTTCCTCAACTACGTTTTGTCTCCATTGGCCGTATGGTCAATTCTAATAAAATTTTGCCGAGGTAAAACAAGTGCTGTTTCAGAGGCTGCCTCAACCCGCTCAGATGGTGCAAAGAGCGGTTTCAAATCTCGCTCACAACGCTTTCGCATGTCTCGCTGATTCACGTTGAAGAAACTTTGATTCAACTTTTGCTTTTTCGATTTCGGTATCTATGTTGGACGAAAAATGTTGGTGCTTCTGAGTAATCATTAATGTTTCAAAACATTTTAAACTGGTTTCCATTAGTGTAGTCAAAAGCAGGTTGTGGAGGGAGCGAAGCATATTTTTCTGACTTTGTGTATCTCAATTATGACATAACTAGATAACATTTTTGAATCGATTTTCTAACCCCAAATTTTGTCAGTCTGTAGTAAAGTTTGTTTGATGATCTTTTTTTGAAAGAGGGCTTTTTGTAGCTGTTATACTAAAGATATCTTTCTTTCTTATTCAAAAAAATTTAGCTATAGAATTGTGACTCGTGTAGACTTCCTTAGCTACGTCAAGAGTTGCTTTATGGATATATTCACGTACTATGACTTCAAATTGCGTTGAAGGAAGATCGTTTTCTCGCATAAAAAGGATAAATACAAACTCATAAATACAATTACCATGGAACAAAATCGAGTTATAGCACTTTTCCTCGTGTCAATCGAACGTGACTTAGCACGTTTATCAGTTCAGGTGTTAGTCCCTGATGGAGTACTATTTGCAACTGCAAACGGAGGCAGAATTCTGCCTTGAAAAATGAAAGAGCTATCTCTTAACTGCCGTCACTTCCAGGTTATCCTCGGGCAAGATGTAGAACCCGACAGCCATCATGGTTAGGCTCACAACATTAATTTGATTAGTGGCAGCCTATCATTTCTTTAAAAGGCTGGTAAACAAGTTTTGTAACATATGTGGCATTTTCATGCCCTTTCAACATATCCAATCTATATTTATTCAATTACAATGGCAACACTATCTTAGTAAAGCACATGTAGACTAGTGGATTACAGGGATAAGCTGAGTAAGTGTATTCTTCGTCTTGTAGATCTTTTGTTTAACACATAGGAAGGTGAAAAGTGGACTGATAGAGTCGGTATTCTTGTTTGGACTAACTTCAACTGGATAGTATTCGATTGAAGGAAATTAAATCACAATCAAAGTTTTGGAACAACTGGTTGGTGTGGACAAAAGTGAGTCTTGATTTACTTGGTGTGTTTATTGTGTGAACCTTGACGAAACTCTCACAAATTGGTGACCTCAAAGTCCCACGCATGTGATACTATTAAGTTACTGGACTGTGATGGAAAATTGTAGAATTATCTCAAAACCATCACGCGACATTACGTATGGCTACGTCATAAAGCAAAACTTATGAACAGGTTCAGTTTTACTCCAGTCACGCACAAAGCGATCGCACGGGACGGCGTTGTTTTTTCATTTTTCGTCATTTGTACTGTCAATGTTGCACAGCGTTTCTCAACCCTTTTTTTCTGCGACCCAAAATCGTTTAAAAACCTTATCTGCCAGAATAGCTGCGAACCAAGTAAATTTGAGCGTACATAAATTAAATTTAAACAACACAAAATACCAAAACTCTTTTTCAACAACGTTCAACGCCATTTTGCTTAACAAGTTTTTGAAATCTTGGCTCAACATCACTCAACGCCAAACGCAAGCGAGGCTCTGCATTCAAACGGTTTCTATATTTATCTTTCATAAATGCCGGTATTGAAAATCCCATCTCACACAAGCATGAATTTGGAAAAGGGATTGTTATTTTCAAGGCTTCTTCATTCAAGATTGGATATTCATTTGGAACTTGACACCAAAATTTGGGTAATGAAAGTTTCCCAAAAGATAACTTCAGTGATGAGTCACTTTTGAGATCAATCAACTGTTCCTGAAAACCGGAAGGAAATCCTGCAGTAAAATTGGCCACATTTGCGGTAAATGGATTTTTTTATCCACACGTAGTTGTTGATGTTCTCTAGAATGCATTCTTCAAAATTTTTTCTCAGAGTGTGAAGGTGTTCCAAAATAACAAACGAAGCTAAAGTCATTAAATTGGGCTCTGGATCAAGGTCTTCAATGGAACTATTAAAAATTGGAAAAGAAGTACCGGTAAATTTTTTGTTTTCCACTTTGACATTCCACAATTCCAACTTTTCTTTGAAAGCACGTACTTTTTCTGCGAAATCAATCATTGTGCAACACTCTCCCTGCATCAATTCATTCAACGTATTCAGCGCAGTAATCATATCACACAAGTAAGAGAGAAGTAAAACCCATTTCTTATATTGAAAATTTTGGCCAAGCGTGAAATGTCTCTACCGCAAAAGTTTCTAGTTTTCTATTTAGTTCTACAACACGAGGTAAAATTTTGCCGCGTGACAACCACCTGCCTTTGAAATGAAATAATAGCGGTTGGTGCGAAGATCCACATGATGAACACAACGCTTGAAACAGGCGATAATTTGAAGCACGTATTTCACAACATCATGAAGAGCTGCACTTAATTCACGAGACGCCAAATTTTCTCGGTGCAGCGTACAGTGGATTACTTGAACACTTCGATCAACTTTTTTAGCGTGGGCTGCAAACCTTTGCGATATCCTATCATGCTTGGAGCGCCATCTGTACTAACACTAAAACATTTGGCCCAATCAGGCATGTGTTTTCCGAAAAGCTTGTCTGCCACATTGAAAATATCTTCACCAGTTGTGGTTGGCGAAACAGAAAATGTTCTTCAATATAGTTGTTGCTAGCAAATCGAATATATGCAAGGAGTTGCGAGAAGTGAGCAACATGTGTCGATTCACACAACTGCCAGCTAAAAAATACAGATTCTTCCAGTTTTATGACAATTTGGTCTTTGTCGTCGTTTGACAATTGAAGGATTCTTCGCTGAAGAGTATCGTTGGACAAAGAAACTGTTGTTAGTTTTTTTGAGGCTTCCTCACCGCACACTGCATTTACCATTGCCAAAGCTGCTGGCTTAATCAATGTTTCACCAATAGGGTAAGTTGCCTTCGACTTTACGATTAAATGCGAAACAGTGTAAGATACAGCACAGGCTTTTTTTTACTGAGAATGCATTCATTTTTACTTGCATTTTCGAGCCTTTGCTTTTTAGCGCGTTTTCCTTTCGTTGAAAAAATCTAAATTTTTTCTTTAAGGTTAGGATGGCATGAATGAAGGTGCCTCTTAAGCTTGTTTTCTTTCGATAACTCGTTTGACAAAACTTGACAACACAAGACACACTTTGGCTTTTCAGTGCCCTCATTGCGAATACATGTACTATTTATTATTTTTTCCTCAGTTATTGAAACTTCCTACGTTGTTTCTAAATTGTGTTTTTTCACCTTCCCCTATGGTGCCGCAGACCCACTATAAGTCACTTCTTAGTTACATTATTGAACCTTGTGTTTTCTTTGTAATATAAGTTAGAATTTAAATTGGCAACAACACTGCTTTGAGGGTAACTTAATTTACCATATAAGAAAATTTACTGATAGTACGCCATTGTTTTGGATTTCGTTTTGACTACGTCGAAGTGTCTCTGAGTTGTATTTCATTGGATTTAAGCACACGTGATTTGGATTTATTTGTAAGGAATCGTCCGTCAACAAATTGGTATGTAAAAATTTACTATTGTTCATGTGATTATAATTGTTAGTAAAGTAAGCGCGGTGTAATAATGTTTCTAAGTAAAGTGTATAAATTGCCCATTTAATTCTTTATGACGTTCTTATTTAATTTTGTATTAGCATTATTGTATTATATTTATGTATAGAAAAAACTGCTGCTTTTATTGGTGCCTTCATGTTGTTGTTGTTGTTGGTTACCCGACCCCTTCCGAGGGATGGGGGGATGGTGGAAGACCGTGGAGCCCCAGAAGCCGGGTAACTCCCCAGGGTCTGGACCAGAGGTCGTACAGAGACAGAGAGTCGCCAAAGAGCGAGTGGCGCAAAGAGTTCGTAGCTGGACAGTGCAGAATGAGATGAGAGATGTCCTGGGACAAGTGTCCACAGGCGCTGCAGGAAGGATTCTCGATTCTGCCAATCCTAGAGAGATAAAAACCTAACAGAAGACTGTGTCTGTTGCAGCGAAGACGAGAGAGGACACAGCGAGCATAACGAGGGAGCACAAGTTCCTCAGTGGAAATCGAGGGAACCTGCGTGTCAAAATACTTCGATGAGACAGTACGCCTCCGGTCCGAGAAAAGACAAGAGTGGATACAAGAGAGAAGAGGAGAGAGACTACAAGGGATTGCGGAGGGTGCAAGTAGCGTTCCCGTCTGGCCAGCGCATCAGCTGTGTCGTTCCCCGGGAGAAACGAGTGTCCGGGGACCCATTGTAACCTGATAGAACAGGAGGAGAGAGAAGACAGTTCCTGCCAGATCTGCCACAGAGTTTGAGATGAGAGGCAAGATGGAGGAGAGGACAGGGTGGTGAGGACAGAACGAGAGTCAGATAGTAGGAGAAGAGAAAAGAAATGGCAGACTTGTTGGTGCTGCCGAGACCAGCAAAGAGTGTGCGAAATGGCGCAGGCTTCAGCGGAAAAACTTGTTCATACTGGGCCTGCCGAAAACAAAAGAGTGGCCTCAGTGCCACAGAAAGAGCAGTTGGCAAGAACGCCGGAGCCGCTCTTTGCCAAAGGAACAGGAACAGAGCCGTCTGTCCAGAGTATTAGATCATTAGGGGGAGAGAGTCAAGGTGGGCGAGAGCCGCACCTTGGCGAGAGAGAGGGGGATCAGAGCGGGAGCATGGAGTAGAAAGAGTGGACTGCACTGTGAACGAAAGCAGATTCTAAGGGGGACAGGGAGGGCAAGCAAGAAGCGCCTCCCTAGAACAAGTAGAAGGAAGCATGAGCGGGTAAGTGGACGCAAAAGCTCTCCAGGACGATCTGCAGAGTCTTGGTTTCACTTCAAGTCTGGCCAAACATGAAATAGGAAAAGAGGTTGGGAGACGAAGAGCCCGCTCATAAGATAAGAGTGAAATGAGTCATGGTGACTCGTAGGAGAGGTAAAGAAGCCTCGGTGAGTAGTAGAGGTATAGGGGAGGACGAGGGGCAGACGGTGATGGCGCGACTAGCCGCTCGGTGGAGGCGTTCCAATTTGGTGAAATTGATAGCGCTTAGGAAACGAAACCATCCGAGTGAAGCACAAGTGAGGGGCCGAAGAAAAGATTTGTACAGAACAGAGAGGGACTCCTTAGAGGGGGCCAATGAAGAAGTAGAGATACAGCGTAAGGCCTTGAGACGTGGAAAAAACTTGGCCTTCAGCGAAGACACATGTTTAGAAAAGGAAAGAGTGCGGTCGAAGGTGACCCCAGAAAAGTAGGAGTGGGATTGAAACAAAAGCGGGAGTTGAATAAGAGGAGGTTTGGCTGGAGGTTAGCTTGGTGGGAATCCACTGAAAAGAAGGAGGCCTCACATTTGCTCGGATTGAGAGGAAGACACCAGTACTCCGACCAGCGCTCCAATCGAAACAGAGCTCCTTGTGTGGCCTTCATCCCAGTAAAGACCGAGGGGGAGGAGGACCAAATGGCCAGATCGTCAGCGTAAAGTGAGCAGCGGACGGAAGAAGACAGACAATTCGGAAGATCATTGATGGAGAGAGAGAAAAGTGCAGGGCCAAGAACGGACTGAAAAGGACTTCCTTGCGCAACACCTCGACGGACTTAAAAGGAATGGCTTTTGTGATTTTGAAAGACCACACAAGCGCGCCTGTCAGAAAGAAAAGATCGAGTCCAACAAGCAAAGCAAGGAGGGAGGCCAGCCGAAATGAGTTTGTGGAAAAGGGCGGGATGCCAGACAGAGTCGAAAGCTTTAGAGAAATCAATAGTAGAGAGGATTGTCCGAGATCCCGGCCTGGGTTTGTTAAACCCATCCGAAATGTACTGAGAAAAGAACAGAATTTGATCGAGTGTAGACCGTCCAGGGCGGAAACCGGCCTGGCGGGGAGAAAGAATGGAATTAGATTCCAGAAAGAAGAGAAGACGGGATAGAATGATGCGTTCAAAAAGCTTTGAGACGCAGGAGGTGAGAGAGATAGGCCGGAAGGAAGCAAGAGAGTCGAGAGGTTTTCCCATCTTGTGTATGGGATTAATGGAAGGTGTCTTCCAGATGGAAGGAAAAGAATGTAAAGACCAGGAGGGATTGAAGATGTGAAGAAGAAAATCCATGCCAGAGCGAGGAAGACGTTTTAGCACGGGATAGGCAACCTAGTCTGGGCCAGTGGCAGTGGACGAGGAAAGGTTGGAGGCAGCCGCAAGAAATTCCGCGGGAGAGAAGGGAGAGCAAAAGGACGAGTGAGACTCCACAGGGCCTGTGGCTCGGCGGAGCTCAGAGAGGTAGCCTCTGGCTCTGCTACGCAGGGTCTTTGGCTGAGAAACGGAAAAGTGAGATCTCAAGTAAGCGGCATAGACCGAAGCCGATTCCCTGGGAGAAAAACAGTTGAGGAAATTAGAAGAGGAGGAAGATGAGCTAACGATAGAGCAAAGAAGAGAGTGCACAGATTTAGGGTTAGACCTAGGTGAAAGAGAAGAGCAAGTCGTCTGCCATGCCTCAGCCTTGGCCTTGGCAATGACTGACGAGGCGCGTCGAGAAGCGGAGACGTAAGCCTGGCGATCTTCATCACTTCTGTGAGCGGCAGCAAAAGCCTTGCGTCTTTTACTAACCGCTTCTTCCACCTCAGCACACCACCAGGCTTTAAGAGGGTGTTTAATGCGGCCAAAAGGAATGGAAGATTTGGCCACATTCAGTGCCAGAGAGGTGAAGAGAGCAGCAGCAGAGGAAAGGGAAAGAGACGAGTATTCCTCTGCAGAGGGACAGTGAGAGTCAATGTAGGAGGCAAAGCCATCCCAGCGAGCTTTCTGAAAATTGAAGGAAAGGGGACGCTCGTTGGGGCGATAGGCCGGAGAGAGAGGAACGGATAGAAGATTTGGTAGGTGGTAGGACCCAGGTCCTGTAGCACCTCCCAGGAGCAAGAAAAAGAAAGAGAGGAGGGAGCAAAGGAGATGTCAGGAGAGGAGCGACTGCCAGAGAAGCGGTGGAGAAGAGTGGGCGTGTCAGGGTTATTGAGGGGGAGGAGATGACCCAATCGAATACTTCCTCCCCCGCGGGGGTGATGGCAATCGAAGTCCCCCAGAATGAAGGGATTTCTGGAGGAGGGAAGAATGGAGGGAGAGAAGGAATCAGTTCTGCCATCCGTCGGAGAGGAGCGAATAGGGGGCGCGTACACATTAAGAAATGACACAGAGGAGGAGTTGTTAAGAGAGATGTTGACCCCTGCATATTCAGAGTAGGAATCAAGCGAAGAAAGAGAGGAGGTGGAAAGTTCCGAAAAGGATAGGCCTTGCCTGACGAAAATGACAATGCTGCCGCTAGCGTGTGTGGCATCAGGAGAGAGAACGCCAGACTGGGAGTGGGTGCGATCAGAACGCAGAGCAGAGAACCCAGGAATTCGGAAAGAGGAGTTAAGATTGGATTCCTGAATGCAGATAAGGTCGACAGGGTGGGACGAGAGAAAATGAAGTAGTTCAGTGCTCCTGGCTCGAAGACCTCCAGCATTGCATTAAAGAACCCTGAGAGAGTCAGGGGGGAGAGGAGGCAGAAAGGGTAGAAGGGAGGCCAGGAGCAAGGGACGGTGGTGAGGGGGCCGAGGAAGGAGATATACATTGGGCAGATGGGGGATAAGAGGTTTGGAGACGAGGGTGGGGAGAAAGTGCAGGATCAGTAGAGGGGGGCCAGATTGTACAGTGGAGGTATACATGTTGAAGGAGTCCGAGGAGGGAGTCTCAGTGTTACGGCAGAGGGGCAGCTCCAAGAGTGAGAGCTGCCAAGAGCTCTGAATTTGGAGAGGGAAAGTTGTGAGCACCTTAGATGGATCCATTTGGAGCAGGTGCAGCATTGCACTGACTTGCCCCGCCAGGTCACATATTCAGCGCACACAGAGCAGGAAAAGATGGGCCAGGGTTGGAATGAACGTTACCGCTTATCAAGAGAAGAATATTTCTGGAAACAGAAAAAAGTTATCCAAACTCACTGCAGAGCATTTCAATCGCCTTTAATCTCTCATATTTATGAACAGAACAGTTGTGTCAAACAAAGTTGGGCAAGCTTCTCCTCGTCTACTGGAGTCTGGAATGCAGATACAAGCACTGCTGTCCTCGCCTCGCCTTGCCGACTGGTCTGAATTTGAGAGGAATAAGGATTTCTACAAGCCTGCAAAAGCTACTCATTGAAAGTACCCACTTACAATAACATTGAATGTGCTCAATGTGGAATGATTTTTATTCGCTCTATGATGTAACAGTTGCTATCAATTTCAAGAAAGGAACGATGAAACCTGCTTGGAGTCGTCATTTTGGCTAATCCAATTTATAAACGAAGTCTTTCGCGACCCTTGGTTTGAGAAACGCTGTCGTAGCATAATGTTGGTCTATCAGCAAACAACTTTTTCAAAACATGCGTCGAGTAGACCTACAATGTTTGAAAAGAAACAATAAAACAAAGTTTTCGATGACCACATTTTATTCGCAAAGAAAACGCAAGCAAAACCGAACGCATTGCAGCTATTACAAGGACGTTCTGGAACGTCCGAACGCACCCTGTGCATTTTCTCTAAAGACGTTTTTAAACGTCCTAACGCATCGAAAGTGTTAACAATTACAAGATAAAATAAAGCAGATGAATATGAGGTTTTTTCCAAAATATTTTACATTAAAATGTAGCAATGCGGGGGTAGTTACGGCCCTGATCATAGCAATGGAAAAAGCAAACGTAAAAACATAGCGATATACACTGCATAAAACTACGCAATTAGTCTAATATATAGTATTTACATCTAATTAAAACGTAAAAGGTAAAACATAATCAAAGTACAAATGTTAAATAAAAGTCAATCAAAACATTGTCTAAGCAATGGTTGACGAGCACCAGACCACCAAATAAAAAAGTCAACAACAAAAATAATGCTGACAATAAAATTTTTGGCGTACAACTCAATCAATTGAAATTGAAAATGGTGAAACGAAGGTTTAAGAACTTCTGGTTTAGAACAGTGATTTTTGATCTTTTTTTCATTATTCGCTTCTGGCTATGACTAATTGTCCATTTTCCACAACCCCATTTGAACTTGAACCATTTTATTTGTTTACCCAGGTATAAATCAAACCAACTGCATTTACCCTCAAAAAAGGATCAGCAACTCAAAAATCCTCTAGTCTCCAAAAAAACGTCATTCAGTCAACAATGAAGCCTAAAAACCTCCTGACTTAAGCTAGCCTCCAAAAAATGACATCAAGCTAACACAAATTGATTTCCAAAAATGCGGCAACAAGGATTTAAACTTGCGACGCCCTATTTGGAAGCCTCTGCCATACCCATTTGCAACCCGTATTATAATTTTGCCTTGGTTAAGAAACCCTGGTTTGTTTGCTACAGAAAAATTGAAATGCAGCCATAAGCAGGTCATACAATACTGCATTACCGGCAATATAGAGGCACTTGGGGAATGCTCAGGTGCATAGACTTATCAGGTAAATACACAAAACTTAAATACACAAAAAACAGTCAATAGAATGTAATTATTCTGTTCCAAGAGTGGTTGACGGCAATAAAAATAACCTGATTAGGCTACACATTATTGTATTGAGAACAATTGAGACTACATGTAATAAAGCACGACTAAACCAAAATTGCGGCTAGGGGAATTCCGAAAAATCTTAGAGATGGGCGGCATGGAGAGAGAGAAAAAGAAAGTTTATTTAATAAAATTTTTACCAGCATTTTGGCTTTATTCTTTTTACTAAGAAATCGAGTTGTTTTAACACATGCAAAACATAAAATCATACTCTTCTACCGAACTAGATCTACTATGCATGTGAAACTCATTAAAGCTTTTTTTTAAGTGTTAAAAGCACTTTTCTTAAATTAAAAAAACGTCACTCAGTCAAAAATAGATACTAAAAACTTGACTCAAGCTAGCCTCCACAAAATGACATCAAGTTAACAAAAGTTGATTTCAAAATGAGGTAACTAGGATTTAATCTTGCGATAACCGATTTGGAACCCTCTGCGGTACCTATCTGCAACGCTTGTTATAATTCCCCCCTAATTAAGAAGTTCATTACACAAAGATATATATGGAAAAATTCAAAATGCAGCCATAAGCAGGTCATGCATAATACAGGCCAGGTACATAGACTTCTCGGGTAAATATAACAAACCTAAATACTCCATAAAACAGTCAATAGAACATAAGAATTTTTTGCAAGTATTTGATAAAGCTATTGGTGTAGGAACTACTCAAATTGTAAAAAATTATTATAACTGACGCTAATAAAAATAACCTGGTTAGGCTATACCTTATTGTAGCAAGAATTGGATCTACCTCTAGATCAGGGCTACCGGTACTCAATTGGCGGATCGTTGCCCAACTGCGGACCTTCCGAGAGTTGAAACTGAACCTTAGATTCCAAGACGAGTGACCATAACTGTAGCCACGGGATGGCGAAAAAACGCTGTAGGTATCCAGCAAAACTTTATGGACTCCAGCACTAAGCTATTTTAAATATAGCAACCATTTCTTGCACCTTGACAAGTACTCACAAAGCCTAAGATATTTTTTACTTTTCCCTTTAAGCGTTATCTTTAATTCACTTTCCCTTTGCATTGGTATTATGAAAGAAATTACTTCGTTGGAATGAACTCAATACATCGCTATTTCGTGCTCCCAGAAGCGTGAAATATCGCAAAACGCTGAAAACAATCAACCGAAACATTATTTTAGTGAAGCCAGCATCTACCCTTTGTTATTACACGTTTAAAAAAATTTGCTGGCGCCTCCCAAAAAAGTTGTTTAGTTACACCATTGCAACGATATTTACCCACGTGTAATTAAGGCCAAACATGACCTTGGTTTAATCTGCATTTTTTCCTAATATCGTTCCAACTCAAAGACAAGCACATGCAATCGCGTGTCTCGTTTTCAGTAATTTTTCACATGCGGACATGAACATGCCAATACAAAATGGCCCACTATACAATGTAATAGTGGGCATAACATTTTATACTTTATGCGAGGAGGGCAAACGGAAGAAAGGGCTACGGCTATTTTTGATAAAAATTTTTTGAGCGACAGTTTTGCATATTTTAGCCCGAAAAGCTATTTTTCGAAAATTACGCTAATAAATGATATTGTTTTTTTGAAGATAAAGTTTTTCGAAGTTGTGGAGGTGCTGACAATATTCTGTGGAAGATACATCCCCAGACTCCAAGTCTCACCTCTTTTACGCCCATGAGTGTAAACGCCCCACCACAGTTTGCAAACTGCTGGTAAGACTTCAAAACTAGAACTACGAGTACGCAATGGGAGTTTCTTCCACTAACCACGCAAAACAACAAACAATACACCTAGCCAATTTTCTGATTTATTGGTTTGTTTAGAAGAGAACCTGGGTATTTAACGTGTCCATACTGTGTTCCTTTTATAATGTATAAAAATGTTCCACTGGGCCTCTACAAGTATTAGATTGGTCCACTCCTGAACCTCCATGAATATTGAGTAGTCGTGCTTTAGATCTAAATCATAGCTTTTCACCTTTTACACACCAGACAAAAAGCGAGACTCGAGCCGACAAGCAATCGGACCAATTTCTGCAGAAACCTGGAAGCACGACTAAACCAACGACATTGCGGCTTGGAAATTTCCGAGAAAAGCGTAGAGATGACGGCATGATAGCCTAACTCGAGTAGGAATTTCATAAGTTGTTTCTGTATGCTAAGAAGATTTTGGAAAACTTACCTAGCATTTGGTTGGCAAATACTTATTACTGAACTAAAATCGAAAAACGGTAAAGAACTCTGTAATGTACTTTTTAATATCGTTTTGCCATCTTTTTTGTCTGGTTCTGCCCCATGTCGCTTCTTCTTATGCTGTTTCACATGACAATAAAATACTCTTTACTAAACACACTGTTAAAAGCGGTTGTGAACAATAAACCTGCCATAAATTATTATCAAACTGATTGGGGACGAATAGTTGACTGCATGCAGTTCATAGTAAGAGTAATTTTTCGATGTTTTCGCAAGTTGCAGCCACTGGTTCCACAAATTGGTCATTTTCGCGCAAAGGTTCGTATGTGGCAAATGCAGGTGGAACTTCTAGTTTGCGTTCCAGAGCTTCTTTAGACAAAACACAAATAAGATTTCTTTTTCCATCTCTGATCGAAAAATGATTCGAAACATCAAGGTAATGTCTCGTAAACGCATCATCATTTATCCCTCCTTGGGTTACGATCCAAAATATACATACGCAGTTCGCATAAAAATAATGACCACGATCAGCTATTGGCATTCCAGCAGGAAAAATATACTCTTCAAAAGAAATAACTTTGTATTTTTTCTTCAAAGTTGTCTGGATTCGACGAAGAATGCTTTTGTTCAAGTCGCCATGGTAAATTAAACCAATGCCATTCTAAAAATATTAAAAACGTTGTACTTTAATTTTTGCATTCCTTTCTAGAATGGGACAAAAAGAAAAACTGAAAACTAGCATAAAAAAAATTAATGGCCGCAGTATAAAAAAAAGAGTGCAGTGTAGAGTCGGTTTAAAGTTTAGAAGCGTAGATTTTCCCCATCATTCAACAACCGTTTAAACGCGACGGTGCGGTCCTCGAAAAAAATGGCTGTTGGCCTATCCGAAGATCATAGATACCTCGGGCTCTGCCAACAACTAACATTTTTTGCTGTGCTGCCCTTTGAATGCCCTCAAAAAGGCAGCATGCACTCTCTCTAAAATGGGTCGTCCATCTTTTCTTCGTTTGCTTTCCTGTCTCTCACTCCGTCACCTTCTCGTTTTTCCTCTACCTTTGATAAGCAGCAACGCCCATTCAAATCCTGGTCCCATGCTTTTCTGTTCTTGAGCGTCGACAATGTCACCAGGAGAAAAGGTCAGCGCAATGCTGATCCTGCTTTAGATTGGTACAGGGTGATTCTCTCCTTCTCGGAGTTCAACAACCTTTTGAGCTCTCATTTCTGTATTCTCTTGGGCAATGCAATTCGGTTCTCCGAGAATCCATAGCTTACTAAAACTAAGCCATTTTCTCTGGGCCCTCCAGCACGTACACCTCAACTGCACACTACAATCCACCCAACCCTCCAGTGCCAATGCGCTCTTCCCTTCACCTTTGCTTACAAACCTTCTGCCTGCCCGGTCACTAAGTCATCCAACTGTTTCTTCTCCCATCCTCCTCCACTTCTGGCCCTCCTGTCCAGGTCTTTCTATACCTCCTACTTTTACTCCTGACTCACTCAGGTTTCTCCAACAGAACGCAGGTCTTTGTGCTTCGCTCTTTCCGGTCAATCTTATCAGTGTGCAGGAGTACAACCCCAACTTTTCTTCATCTTTTGGTATCTCCGGATAATCTACTCAGTGATCTTATCGCACTCATTCCCACTTTGACTCTCTTTCTCCAGATGACTCGTACGCAAGCGGCGGTGTTGTCATCTTCGCCAAAAAGGGTCTATTCTTTCCTCAACTCTCAACATACTCTTTCTTTTCCCTTCACCACTACTCTACGTTGGAATCAGTATTTTGTTGAACTTCTCTTTTGTATTTTCCTAAACATCTAGGCTCCTAAACTTCTTTTCTTCTTCTGGTCTTCCTTCCTCTAAAAATCTCTGAACTCTATAGAGTACTTCAACTGTCACCACTCCTTTCAGACCCAAGTGATACTTCAGACCTTCGTAAAGAAGAAGCATTTACTTGGTTCACCTCCTCTGACCTCCTTCCCCTCAATGGCCCTGACATCCCTACTGTTTTTCATTTCCTTGGGCAGTCGTTCCTTTTCTGACATCTCTTTGCTCCCTGCTCTCTTGCTCTCTCCTGCTCCTCGCAGATGCTTCAGGATTAGGGTTCTGGTCACTTCCTAATTCTTTAAACTGTTCCCATTTCTCTATTCTCCCGCTCCAATGAACATTCTCTTTCAGTTTCCAAAGAGCTCATTGGAGTGACTTCGCTCTTTATATCGATTCACACTGTCCTTCTTCAGAGAAATGCCCCTCTCTTTTCTCTGCTGTTGCATTCTTTACCTCTTTGGCACTTATTGCGACCAAACTTTCATTCCTTTCGACCATGTCACATGCCATCCTCAAGCTTGATGGCATTCCAAAGTGAAAAAAGATGCATGGCTTTTGCTTTCGCCAACAGGAGTGATTAAGAACACCAGGCTTGCATCTCACCCTCTCGACATATCCCGTCCGTCATTGCCAAAGCCAAGGCTAAGGCATGGCACGATACATGCTTATCTTTCCTGAATCTGATCTTAAATCAGTCTATTCTATATTTCAATTTATTACTGGTTCTGCTTCTTCCTTCCACCCCGACTTTCCAAATTGCTCTTCTCCACGAGAGTCGGCATCAGTATATTTGAGTTTCAGTCAAAGGCTTTGCGTAGCAGTGCCAGAGGTCACTTGACTGAACTCCACGGGGATACCCCCTGGACATATACCCACCACAAGATGAAATGTGAGGAAAAACCCTAACCCTAACCCTAACCCTTAAACAAAACAAAAAAAACTGGTGGGTAATTGTCCGGTGGGCATTTGGCAAGGGGGGTAATTGTCCGGTGGGTATTTGTCCGGTGGGTATTTGTCCTGATACCGTGTAGCCATGCTTACTTTTTAATTCTATAGCATCTGCAGCTTAGCATTTTCTACAATGGCAGAATTGTTGAAGGCTACCGGTACTTACTTGTCTAGATCTAATTCCATTTGAATCATGTTTAATATTTTCAATCATTCCTGCAGAAAGTTTAAAAACTCTTCGGCCAAGTGTTTCAAAGTCAAGAAATTCACTGGTACATTCTTCCAAAGCCTGAGAAATTGCATTAGAGTCGTTTTGAAAAAGAATTTGCGATTCACGCTCTTCCAACTCAACAGGAATGTGAAAAATGGAACTACAGCTCATTTTTTCAATTGTGATTCTATTTTCATTCTGTGCAATTGCTAGCAACTAAAACATTTGCTTCCTCAAACAACAGGAGTAGAATGAAAATTCGCACCGCACCGGTGCGATGTCCGCAACCGCACCGGTGCAATAAAAAATCGCACTGACCGCACCGGTGCGACAAAAAAGTCGCACCGACCGCACCGGTGCGATAAAAAATCGCACCGGTGCGGGTGGTGCGAAAAAAAATGCACCGACCACACCGGTGCGATGTGCGCAGCTGCAAGCGCACTGGTGCGATGGAAGGAGCAGCGGAGAAGAATTACTGTAAATAGCTTTGTAATTATAATTATATAATTTGTCATAAATAAACCGAAGTTTAATACTTTTATACTTTATACCGGTTGAAGTTGGCCTAATACTGTAGGAACTGTTTATATACATAATGTGAGATGATTCACTTTGGTCTCAGAGTGCAATTTTTCAAAAAGTGAAAAAAATGTCACACATGGATTAAGACATTCACAACTGACATAAAAGTGATAAATTTACCAACGAAAACCTAGGTATGTAATG
The DNA here is from genome assembly GCA_963675345.1 of Trididemnum clinides. Taxonomy (NCBI): domain Eukaryota; kingdom Metazoa; phylum Chordata; class Ascidiacea; order Aplousobranchia; family Didemnidae; genus Trididemnum; species Trididemnum clinides. The sequence goes on along the minus strand of OY776297.1, from coordinate 12,088,515 downwards.
TAACTTGGTTGGCTAGACCACAAACGATTTTGAGAAACATTCTGAAGAAATGTTTAGCCCATTTTAGACTGTAGCAACTTCTTGTTTCAGTGAAAGAGTGTCGGTGGTTATAAATAGGCATAGTACACAGGTACAGGCATAGTAGGCATGCTGCTGGCATTGTGCAGGAATAGTACTATAGTAGACATAGTACAGGGATAGTGGACATAGTACAAGTTAAGTACAGGCATGGTACAGTCGGATAGTAGACCTAGTACAGGCATAGTACAAGCATAGTAGAGAGATAGTAGACATAGTGCAGGTGTAGCGTGTCACGCCTCGCACTTCAACGAGCTGCCATGCCAAACATCTTTTTGTCTTTTTTTACATTTTTTTATTAGTTTGCTTTCAGTGGCTTAGCACCTTGCTCCCACTGATGTGTGTGATTCTAGTTGTTTACTGTAAGAGCTGTGTTTGCTAATTTGCAACTTCGTGCGTCCGCAGTTTGACGCCCAGCTCGCGCACTTTTGCTGTTTTACCCTATGATTTTGCTGATGAAGTAATGTTAACTGACGAAGTATCTACCGTCAGGTTTGTAGCCGCTCGGCTATCTCCGTTTCAAGTATATTGTGCTCCTATAGTCCGCACGCATGGGGATGTAACCTCACGCTAGGAATCTAGCCTGCATGGCTTTCCGGCAACCTAGCCGTGATATTGCAACGCGTACAAGGGCGTAGCCAGAAAAAAATTGAGAGGGGGGCCAAATTTTGCAACTTTCAATGTGACGTCATTCAGTTATAACGACATTTTGCCTTTCGTGAACTACGCTCGTCGCTAATATAAAAATTTCTGTACAAAACTACGAATGCGATTTCACTGATCTAATGTAGTTTTATCAAGAACCGCTTTAGTAGTTCAACTTCAATTGTGATGTATAACGCATTATTTAACGAATTTTAAGGAAACCACTCCCACTGGTAGGTTGAACGTTCTGATAAAAGAAGCAACGTCTTTGTAGTAGTCCGCATCGCAATAAAACAAGAAAGCGCTCAGCGAAACCCTTATTTCTTGCAATTACCACAACTTGGATTCAGAGATGTGGAAGCGGAAGCGGAAGCTGGAAGCGGTCCTTTTTCTGTGGAAGCAAAGGCGCGAAAAATCCACCGCTTCCGCTTCCACATAGGAGGGAAGAATAGAGAGAGAAAAAAAATTGTTTCTGCTATCCTTCGTAGAAGAACGAATAGGGAGCATAAACATTAAGAAATGAGAGCGAGGAGAAGTTGTTTAGAGAGATGTTGACCTCTACATAATCAGAGTAGGGGTCAAGCGAAGAAAGAGAGGAGGTAGAAAGCCCAGAGAAGGATAAGCCCTGCTTGACGAAAATGATGATGCCGCCGCTAGCGTCTGCGACATCAGTAGAAAAAATACCAAATCGGGAGTGGGTGCCATGGGATTGCAGAGCAAAGAATCCAGGGATCTGAAAAGAGGAAGATAAATTAAGGTCAGATTCTTGGATATATATAAGGTCAACGGGATGAGACGAAATAAAGTGTAGTAGTTTAGTGCTCCTGGCTTGAAGACCCCCAGCATTCCATTGAAGAACCCTGAGAGAGTTAGGGAGGGAAAGAGAAAGCAGGAGGTAAAGAGAAACAGCCAGGAGCATGAGGCGGTGGTGAGGGTGCAGAGGGAGAAGATACAAAGTGGGCGCAAAATGGATAAGAGGTTTGAAGATGAGGGTGGGATGCAAGCGCTGCATTAGCAGAAGGGGGCCAGATTGAGCAATGAAGGTATACCAGATGGAGGAGTCCGAGGAGAACGTCACACTGCTGGTAGGTGTAGGATCTCAAAAAAAAGCAGGGAGGGCAGTTCCAGAAATGAGAGCTGCCAAGAGTTCTGAATCTACAAAAGGAGAGTAGTGAGCACTTTAAATGAACTTAATTAGAGCATGTGCAGCATTGCACTGACCTACCCCGCCAGGTCACATTTCCAGTGCACACTAAGCAGGGAAAGACAGGACAAGGGTTAGGATGAACGTTGCCGATCATCAGGAAAAGGAGAAGAATGAGAAGACGGGCAAGAGAAAGGCAGGAGTAGAGAGAAGACAGGCCAATTTTAAAGAGGCTGCGTGCTACCCTTCTGCGGTCGTTCAGGGGGCTGCACGGCGAAAAAATGGTTTGTGTGAGAGGAGTGCCCGGGATAACTGGGGCCCTCGGGAAGGCCAACAGCCATTTTGACCCAACCCAAACGGGTCGGGGACCGCACCACCACGTTGACGCGGCTGTTGATTGGTGCAGTTCAATTTTGCTCGCTTTACATTTACATACTATATATACCACAGAAATTTCGCACTTCACTATCCAAAAAGATCGGAGTCAATACGTGTTTTGAGGACGGACAGAAAGTCCGTAATGATGATTAGAGTTAAAGTTAACTCAAAGTCAGAGTTAGTTGAGGATAGAGAGGAAAAATCAACGCTATGCGGTGTAATTTGTTGTTGTGACGACAGGTTATTGTCGAAAGCTGTAATATGGAATCATACGGTTTAGATCTGAGAAGCATTAAGTTAACTGTTGTAAAAGTAGTTGTAAGTAGTGAAGGAACTGGTAATAACTGTCTATTTGTTGAAGTGTTTAATTATTTTTTGAAGTGTGGTAACGAAATATTTGATTTTCTTGCAAGCAGTTCTTGATTTCTAAATTTTTGTTAGTGGGAGTTCCGTGACAAACGCGAAAGTACATTAGGGGCTCTGCGATGACAAAAAAGATTGAAAAGCACTGTTCTACATTCAACACGAGTTTTGATATCACAGAGTAGTTCGAAACAATAAGCTCAAGCGAAGTAGGTAAAGTAATAGCAGTAAATGAAGGTTTTTGTTTTCTCAAAATGATGAAGTGTAGGAGAAGGCAGGCTACAAAGCCACAAAAGTTAAAAAAATTGTCAACGGTCGTTTTTTCGTTTTTTGTTGTTGGAAGCGGAAGCGATAGGTGTGGAAGCGGAAGCGGAAGCCTTTGAAAAATAACCGCTTCCACATCCCTGCTTGGATTATCAATTTATCACTCGACTACGACATAGAAAAAAAACTTCGGCGATATTTAGTGTGTAAAGCGTACAATCTTGTTTGATAACATTTGAAAGTTCAAAAACTCAAAAAGTCACGCCAGGCCCACCCCCTTACTAAAAGTCAACAATTAACTCTAATGTACCTGCAGAGGCACAAAAAAATTAATGATTTTATTTTTTTGATACTGTTTTGTAATTTGACTTAAAATTCAGGGGGGGCCATGGCTCCTTTGGCCCCCCCCCCTGGCTACGCCTATGAACGCGTATTGTTTATTATTATTGTATGCGTCTAAAATCACACACATTTATTTTTCTTTTTTATTAGGGCTAGATTATATTTATTTTTACCTTCTCTAGGTAGCTCGGTGATCGGCTTGCCTTTCCCGCCATTAGATTGTTTATCCGTTATTTTTTGTTAATGTGACGTGTGCAGTGTCCTGTTTACATAGACGTGTGCAGCGACCTAATTCCTGGTGTCGCGTGCAGATTTTGTTACCGACCATGTGGTCGGAGATATTGTGCTTTTTCTTCGTCGATCGCCGTGGCGGACGGACGTGTTCTGGTTGTCTGTCATGTTTCTCGTTCGTTGTTGATCGTCGTGGCAGAAGGACGTGATTTTTGATTATCTGCCACAGCTTGCACGAATTGATGGAATAAAATATTGCTGTAGTGCTTTCTTCCTTGTGACTGCCATATAGTTCCCAGCAATTGGGATTCAGTCAGCACGTTATTGCTCGAAGGAACTTATTTCCTACACAGGCATAGTGCAGGCATAGTAGAGTAGTACAGGCATAGTGGACATAGTGCAGGCATAGTAGACGTAGCACAGAATAGTAGGCATAGCACAGGCATAGTAGACATAGTACAGGCGTAGCACAGGAATAGTAGACATAGTGCAGGCATAGCACAAGTGTAGTAGACATAGTGCAGATATAGTACAGGCATAATTGTCATAGTACAGGCACAGCAGACATAGTACAGGCATAGTAGGTGAGGTGTGCGACCAAAAACCAGTTTCACCAATATATCAAAGCCTACTTCTTTCCTTTCAAAAAAAAATTAATTAATAATTTTATGAGTTAAAATTAAGCATTGAGTGGATGCAATGAGATTTCAACATTAAAGCTTTTGTTACCATTACTATGCCTATTTGTAACCTCCCTGCTAGCAGTGTTGACTATTTCAATTTCCATTTCTACAAAATACATAAGATAGATTTGAACAATTTCATTTTTGGTGATCTTGTGATTTCTAATGTTGTTTTTGTACTGTGATCCATTTGTGCTGCGGGTTGTGTATTTTTGTCCATGTTGAAGATGAGTGTGCTGAACTTTTGTTGTTTTACCTTTCTACACGTCATAAGAGCATTCTCTCATTCTTTTCCACATATCTTTAAACATGCTTATTTTTAAACCCAGCCTGGATTTATAAAAAACTGAGTGCAATGTCAACAATAAATTAGGCCCAAGCTGTCTATTTTTTCTGTTTAATGCATAACCTACAATAATTTTTGTGACGTGATGACTAATGTCTTCTTCGTTTTGGCCCCTACATCTTGCTTAATTACTCCTTTTTAAACAAATTTGGACCCCCACAATACTTCCTTTTCCCATGGCCAGAAACATAAAATCTGGTTCTTGCAACTCTTAAGGCACATAACTTCCTAAACATAACATAATTTTAAGCCCCAAACCCCTCTATCCCATATGGATCAATCAATTTGTTTATGTTCTATACAAAATCATTTCACACCAATCCTGTTATGTCTTGTTATCGCTATTTAACAGAAAGATTGCATTTTACCTATCGATTACTGGTAACTGAAAATGATGCATGTTATTCACATTTTGTTTTTGGACTTTTGCCTTTAAATTATTCCATACACTTAGTATTATAACTGTGCTTGTTTTATTACCCGACATTTAAAAATTTGAATATTTCAAGTGGCGGAGACATAGAAGATTTCTTTGAAGAAGCAAGATGCCCTGAATTGAGCAACGTGGAGAGACGGAGTGCGAACAATTGCAGAAGAAATGGGATGAATCCGGCCATTTCTGCTAAGGGGACAATACCTACTACTACTTGAATAGTAAAGTAGCCAGGCATTAATGTGTTATTCATATCAGAGTTGAGCTAAGAAAAGCAATTTCTGAACATTTATGCCAAACAATCATCCATTCGTAACTGAATAAAACCCGGCAACTTCAGTTTACCAGATTCTTAATAAAGGGGGCCTGAAATTATTTTTGGCGTCGGGTACGGACTGTTCTCTCAACGGCGCTGAAGTTGCATAGCTTTTTTTGCTTATTCTCCACCTCTTGGAAGTTTTGTGTTGAGCCTGTATTTATTTTTTGACATGTTACTTTTTGTAGCTATCTTTGAGTTCTTTTTTTATGTCATTTATGTGAGGAAATGTTTAAAATACATACATATGCTGCGAAAGCTTGTGATAAAACATTACTTGGCATACTCATATATGTTTAATCAGCCTGTAATGGAAGAAGACAGAAAGTCCCCAGTTGTAGTGGCCTGTTGGTGTTATCACCATGACATGAATCCATTGCCCGCTTGTTCTATTATGACGTTTTCGTTTGACAGTTTAATGTAACGTTGCCGGTAACCCGTAAACAGATTGGACTGTGTTCAATGTCAATACTAGGAATTTACCATCTTTCCTGATAATTTTGCCAAACCAAAGCATTTGACGATTCGCGCCCTAGCAAGATAAAGAAATCGCGGTGTAGACAGTTTTGGCGTGGAGGTCAAGCCAAGCTAAACCCATGCCAATAAACAAATCAAACGAGTATTGAAGACCTACCGGCGCAATGGTGTAGTGGTTAGAGTTTTACGAGTTCCTTTCGAGCGTCCGCCTCGTAGTCGGTAGACCTGGGGTTCATTCCCTAAGTCGAGTCATACCAAAAGACTTTAAAAAATGGTATTCACAGCTTCTCTGCTTGGCGCTCAGCATATAAAAGGGATAGTGTGGAGAACAAGCTGGCAAGCTTGCTTGTTGTGTCCTTGGGCAAGGCACTTAACGGGACGCCTCACCTTTATGTGGCCCTCCCGTACTTCACCGGGTAACAATTGTGAAGTTGCTAACCCAGCATGTCAGACGACTCTTGGGTACCCACCAGTGGCAGTCCGCCTTGTTGGTGGTGGGGCTACCAGTCACTCAAGACTGGTTCGAAATGGGCTGCCATCTTTTCCCCTAGCCTAATTTCAATTAGGTTGACGGCATGAATTCATGCCGTACCTCCATCCCGAGGAAGAGTAAAACAAAGTATTGAAGACCAGCTTCATATGCGGGGGATCACAAGGTTTGCAGAAAAAACTAGACTTGACGAAATGGTTGTCCCATCTCTTTCTCGTGCAAAGCCTTTAAAATTAATAGAAAAAAAAAACATTTCGTGAATTTCCTTTACTCAAATCAAAACTAAAATATGCATTTCGAACAAACGGAAAAGATGAACAGTAAGAAATTTACCAGTTACAATGCAAATGCATTTCACCTAATTTTAAAAAACTCTGCTTTGTGAAAAAAGAACTTTCAATTGGTGCTTTTTTATTTCATAGCAATGAAGATTTACACAGATAACGAAAAAAGAAGCTACACAATACTGGCGATGCTGATGTGAAGAAGCAGTGTTAAAACAAAACCGATTTACAACGTAAAAAAAAGTGCACGCCACAATTTTCATTTCATGCTGTACAGGATTTCACCCATCACTTTTGATAGCCTGTCTGTACATTATACAAATCAGTTTCAATATTTGTAAAACTTTTTTCCATAATGCGAGATGGACTTATTCACCAAATTGTCGCACAAAAGTTACCTTAAGTAAATTACAACTCTGTGCAGCAATTTAATTCTTGTCGTTAGCCGACACTTTTTCTCCAAAATAATGGCATGACAGAAAACCATAGAGCCCTCTAATTCCCCACGGCCTGGTTCCGAGGTCGTAGATGAACAAAAAATTACGTAACAGCGTGCGGCGCAAAGTCTGTACCAGGACAGAGCACAAAGAAAGGCATCCTGTGTCTGGTGATACGAGCAGCAACATGGTTTCCCAAAAGCTCAATTTTTGTACGAATCTGTAAATTCATGCCCAGTGTGTTTAAGCTTTTCTGCTAATTCTTTTAATCTCACATTCTCTGGCACACCTGTCTTTTCTAACCCAGTCGCTTATTTTCTTCCGGGCAATGACATGACGACTCTTTCTGCATTTACGACCTATGAGTCCAGGCGTTAAGAAATTTACCAGCTTCATGGATTTCGTGATCTTGGGCCATGCCTCCATCACTCAAGAGGAACGTGGTAACGAAACAATAACATCCAAATTTAGAAAATGAAAGAGAGCGATCGTTTGTTTGTAACGTCATATAATATCGTTCTTTGTCTCAGCTATCAACACATGAGTCATTAACAACTGCTTTTTGTTCTTTTACCCTTCTTTCTACTGATAAACTTTTGTAGTCCTTTGCTAATTTGTAAATGACTTTCAAGTCGTTGTATTTGTTCTCAGCTTGGCCATTCTCTTTTTATGATTTGCATAAAATAAAATTTCAAAAACAAGTCATCAACAGCTTCTGACTGCAGCAAACAGAATGCCTCTACCCACTGCTAAAGTGTTTTTTTAAGTGCTCTAATCGTCTGTCCTTTTTCTCCCCTTGCTTTTTTCAGATAAATCATGTTCCTCACACCATGCTTTCTTTCTTGCCAAGTTGCTGCTCTCCCTCACATCATGACGTCCTAACCTGATATGTTCACACTTATACATCAGTACTGCCACTCGCTCACTTAACTATTTTCGATACTTTTTGTTTTCTGCATGCTCACACCACTTCATCACATGCTCAGACAACTTTGACACACCGTTCCAACGGTATTTGTCTCGTGTCACCGACAATCTTAAACACTTCTGGACAATGCTCTCTTTTCCTTTACATCTATTACTTCTATTTCCAGGGCGCAAAGGGCAGAAAATAAATTAACTGGCTTATACCACTACCTGAGTTATTGACGTACCTTTAACTCTCGTTTACATAAAAGAAAAGCTAGTACAGAAAAAGAAAATATTAAGTCAAGCGATTTGAAAAGTAATAAGAAATGAAAAATTAAACACCTTAATGTATAAGTTTTTACACAAATCACACTCTTTACGCAATTAAGTACAATACAATTTTCAGGCCTCACATAGACCACGTTTCAAGGATCGCTGCTTCCGTCTTCAGTTTGCTGAAATCAAGACAACCTGAATGGAACCAGCGACGGCAAAAGTCGCACCCCAACTGCAAATAAAAATGAAAATTCACATGCAGGTAATCCATCAAAAACATGCAGTTAAGTAAGAACAAAACGCAAGTTAAGAACAAAACGATACATACATCCTCACTTACCCATTTACCAGCATTCCTCGCTTCCTTTCCTCCACATACACTGCAGACGTCGTTAACATTTTCTACCAAAAACAGACATTAAATCAAAAAAAAAGTTTAACAAAATCGGGAGCATAACCTATTTCTCTTGCATTTTATTCTAATTTTCAGGCCAAATCTGCAAGTTTTTTCCTGATCCATATTTTCAAATTACGCCTACGCAATGCGCCATGCCAAATGTAAAGCAACAAATGCTGATTTCAATACAGCATTCGTGTACTTTCAAACAAATTTATTAATAATTTTTCGCGACTACAATTTGTTTGGGGTTACCTCTACACAACTTTTCTCACCAGAATTGCTAAGCATTTCTTCAGAAAATGTAACGCGAAGTTTTTTCAGTTGTTCGGTATTTGTACATAGGACCAAGGAAAGTCGCAAGACAGGTATTGCTCTTAATATTTCAGTGGCCATCTGAAGTAGTTGATGTTTAATGACAATAGTATGCCCAATAGTGTACATGGTTTTTAGTGGTAGAGGGAAGTAGCAAATTATCTACGACAAAAATCTACGGACCTATTTACTGCATATGGGCCAGCAATTCTCCAAAGGTCATACAATTTGTCCATAACGAGTCCGGAAGTCTCTCGATTCGCACCCTTGTATTTTCCGTTTCCTATCACCTAACTAGCAATCATTTGATGAAACAGAACATTGACGAGGGGATTGTCTTGACCTACCAGTAAGTCCATTGTAAGATTTAAGTGCCATCGTTAAACATATGAGCCACATACAACTATTTTTGAAGCTGACAAAAACTCGACTAGATACCATATAATTTCAATAAAATACAAAGACCGTTCACCTGCATGACAATTGTGCCGCAGTTATAGTCGTCTTCTTGGATAGCGTGGGGAATGACGCGTGGCTTCTGGTTAATCATTCTCTCTGCTATCCCTTTTATTTTCTGGCGTAGCCCCCAAAACAAACGCAAGGAAACGCAAGAAGCTTCAACAGCTCCTCCCGTCGCTTTCATTGGATCAAGTAGAGAAACTTGGCCAGACTTTGGATATATGACCTATTAATGGTGAATTATTAGCAGTAAAAATGAAATGGTTTTAGTGGTCATTAATTTCGGAACTGAATTGTAATGATCTTACTTTATCTTACCAATAAATTCCGGTGATTGTTGTTTACGTGCAACGGCCCAAGAAGAACTTCGTAACAACTTGAGTGGATCTAAACAGACACAACCAATTAAATATCGCGCAAAAAGCAGCCATTGAGCAATTACAAGCAATCTTTCGTATTGCTCTATGCACTGTTACTCTTTGCAAAACACTTTGCAGACATTGTCCAGTATGGTTGCAACAGCTGAGAAGAATATGCACGTTTTGAACTGCCAGCATATGCATTGGTTTTATGCTTCAGCACTTGCATTAGTTTTCCAGAACAAAAGATTTTCTCGTAGCTAAAAACCATCGTTAACAACGCTATAACACTTACGGACTTCAAAACATTTCTTTCCAGATACTTAGTATCCCTGTCCATGACCTTCATTAAGAAGAAAGGATCTAAAACTTTTATCTTCCACTCCGATTTCACGGCCAGCGTGTTAATATGAAAGGATATAACCTAAAACACGTACACCACATACCAATAAGGTAGCATGCCTTTTACATAGGGTGACCATACGTCCTCTTTTTGGAGGACATGTCCTCCTTTTTGGTAAAAAGTAATTGGTCCTCCGAGGATGTTTAAAAATGCTTTTTTGTCCTCCTTTTCAATAATAACTAATTTGGTCATCCAAAGTCGTTCAAAAATTCCCTTCTTACTTTTACCCTGTGATTAAAAAATTATGTAACTGCAGTTCAGGTGATAATAAGTTTAACTGGTAAGGAATGATAAAAGGGAGTTTCCTAACGGTCTACCTCAGACTTAATGTTGCTTTAGGTTTGAAAGAGTAAGATTACATGGAAAACGGTACAAATACCGGTAAGTTTCCAAACTGCATTTCTTGTATTTTACACAGCGGAGATACGGAGATAAATTTTGCTTTGTTGTTCTGGTCGATTGACCTAATTTCAAAGAAACCATTTTGGTACATATTTATCTTAGTTTAAAAAATCAAACAATATTTTCAGTTGAACTGTTTATAATTATCATTGCTGTGATTTTTGAAAAATAAAACAAAAAGCTAAAAAATAAATGCGGAACTTTTGTTTCTGTAGCAAATAAAGGCAAACTTAGCCTAGACATACAAATGACATTTGTCCGACTTACACTTTTTTTGTTCATTGGCATAACAAACTTTAAAAATTAACTGCTGTATTTGTACTATAATATAATCATCAAAAGCAGTCAGTGTCCAACAAATGTCCAGAAAAATTTTCCCAGCCTTGCAGAACAACTTGTAGGGCTGATAATAATTATTATCAAAAAATGTTTTCCTTTTTGGCAACGAAAATATGGTCACCCTACTTTTACATAATCAACGTACTTCATCATTGAGCCATCTTCGACCGCATAATGTTTGAAAGCAAGACAAACGAAGGAAACGACCCTTGTTTAGACACAAGATGTATTCGCTGGTCGACTTCATCCATAAAGAGATTACCTAGCACATAACAATTTTACGCAATGTATTGCAGGTACGATGTGTTAAACTGTAGTTCTTTTTAGTTTTACAGTTCTTGCTCAGATGATCTGAATGTAACATCACAACACAAGTTTTTTTTAGAGCTTTTGGTGGAATTAAAGCTTGTGCCACAAGCAGATGGTTGAACTGCTGTTGGCTTCATTTTCTGACCTACAAACCCAAACCTTTTTTGTTACACAATTGCTAATATAAATTTGTATAGTATTTGTAAATGTCTGTAGGTGAATAGGTATGATACTTCAATGAAGTGGAAAGAAGAAAAGATTATGACTTTGATGATAAACCTTTCCCAAATCATGGACCTGGCTGACCCCTTCCCACGTAACTTCAAAAATTATAAATCTCAAAAATTGAAAAAAGGGGAACATGAATCACCGATTAGGAATTTACAGGTTTTCATTAACATTATTAACTGCATGACACTGTTACCTGACAATGAAGAATGAACTGCAGAACCACTTTTGATTATGAAAAAGTTCTTCCCTAATAAAATGTACAAAAGTTTGCTATAAGCTCTTACCAAAAAATAAAATATATAGTAATATTTTTTGTGATAATCTCCAAAATGCAGATGAGCCTTTCTTCATTTTGTAAAAGAAAAAATGCTTACAGCAATTAAATGTAAGTTGTTTTCATTAAATATTTCTCTTTATGCTAATTTTGGAAGTTTGTGTTGCACAGGTGAATATAAAATACTTATGTTTTAAATGTCAAACAAAACTGTAGCGAGCTGAAAAAAGTTGTTCGCGACATGGACAATGGTAATGATGTGTCATGCCTTTTACAATTGTCAATTTGCATTGCTTTCTGCATGACAGTGTAAATGCTAAAACACACAACATCGATTAGCACACTAACAAAATTGAAATACAACCACTAAATTAAAACAAACACTGCTGCCACACCACAAATATGAACATGTGGCTTGATTTTAGACGCTTTAAAACTGTAAATAATTTCTCTCTAGGTAGAGCAGCTACTATTACTTCAAAAGATGCAGATCATTAATGAATACCTACTTGTTGGTACTCTGATACTAATATAAGTACTGAGATTTTATAAAAGTGTTATGAGTACACAATTAGACTGGTTCATCAAAATTTTTCTGCAATAGCCAGCTTCTAACAATATGAGCTTGACCTAACAAAGGCATATACTTTAGCACAGACTAAATGCATAATTGCATTCACAAATTTTTCATCACTTTTTCTTTAACATAATTATGCAAAAAAATCATGAAATGTGGAGGAACTATTGAGCCAGTATGCAACCTCAACCTGGAACAACATTGAACATCAAAAAGGGAATCCAGTTTGTTGAAAAAAAAATTTTTAAAACTTATCACTATACAACAAGTAGCCCAATTGAGTGAGAAAACAACTAATTAGCAAACCCTGACACAAATGTGCTTACATAATGTGGTTGCCACTGTAAGTTGCTATAAGTAACAAAGTTAGTCTACCACATACAACTTAGCCTTCTTACCTTTTTTTTCTTTGAAATAAAAAAACACAGCTGTTTTAAAATGTTTCTCAAAAACATGCTTCTGAATGATTTCCTGCATATTTTCTAAACCATCAGTGTTGTGGTGAAATGCCTTATCACACAACTTGCAAATGTTGCTGTGTGCAAATTTTGTGAAATTTTCCAAAGTTGACCCATAACACAAGCATGTTAAATCCATCATCAATTAATGATTATAATAAATACAGAACTCCTTAAAAAAATAAATAAAGATAATCATAACCAGATTGACTATAAAACATCTTATAACTGTAAAACTTGGAAAATTTTTAATTATAGAAAGTAACTTGACATGACAGTTCAAGTATTTAAGTTTTTTGGTAAGCAAAGAACAAAAATAATATAAGATAGAAAAGTATACTGCTACAGGGCAGTAATAACATATAAAAACCTACAAGCAATAATTTTCTGCAGTTGGGAATTTCTAAACAATCAGTAAACTAGCACATTTTGGGGAATGTGCTATCAAATGAGAAGGCAACACCACAAAAAGTTAAAAACTTGAAAATTTTGCAGCACAAAACAGATAACAAAAGGGTTTACTTGGCATCACCATTGTATTTACAAAGCAAAAAGATAAAAATGCACATTGCTATTGGCAAACAAATTTAAAGGTAGCTGATAATCATATCGTCATTCAATCACATTTCAAGGCAATTTTATAATTTTTTTGTTTACTATAAGTGTGTTTCAAATCACTCGTGCATTAATTTTGCTGCACTTTAGCTGTAAGTACTGCGCTACTGCAATCCCACACAGTATTAGTGGAATTCCTACGCATTTGAGTTGATTATAGGCAAATAAACTGAACTGAACTAAACTTAAGTAGCTTAACTCAAAATAAATTTACTACAGAACTAATGACAACAATTGATTGCACTCCTAATTGACAATAAAGCATCACATCGATCCCAAAAGATCGAGCAGTCACATACTTTACACAGAAAATTACCATCTGCTTGTACACCTTGTAATGAAACTTTCTCAAACTTCGACCATCGCTATTTACGTAATTATGATATCACATTCAATTTAACCAAGCACTTCCTTCAAACACTTATCAATACAAAAAAGTTACACCCAGTGATGGGATTCTAAATTTTAAAAACAGGTTCTCTTTTGTATCAAACTCACTAACAACAGGCTCCCTCATTTTAGAAAGCCCATTTGCTGCGGTCGTCTAAGGTCTATAACAAAAAACAAGAACGGGTTCGCTGATTATCACGACACTCCAAGAACGGGTTCGCACGAACCCGTGCGAACCCCCTGAATCCCATCACTGGTTACACCGCATCGCTGCAATTTGCGCTTTGCAGCTACACCGCACCGGTGCAATTTGCGCAACCTCGCAAAACTGCACCAATACAATTCCACACCGCACCGGTGCGATTCCGCACCGCGCCAATGCGATTCCGTACCGCACCGGTGCGATTCCGCACCGCACCGGTGCAATTCCGCACCACACCGGTGCAATTCCGCATCGCACCGGTGCGATAAAAAATCGCACCGGTGCGGTGCAGAAATTCTGATTTCACCCCGCCTCTCCTCAAAGCTCACTGCTTGTTTTCAATTTGTTTCCTCCTGGAATAGGCATGGAAACAGAATATCGGAAAATAAAAATCGGTACTACGGTGTAGTACACGGTAGTAGTAGCACCAGTTTGCATAAGAAGGTTGCACGCACATGATCAAACGTCATCAAAATGCGCTTTCGAAAAAAGTGGCTCACCACTTTCAATATTTTTGCATTGAATTGAATAGGAGTGATAGCGTTTTTTGCCAATTAAATGGATAAACGTGATAGTTGTTTAATGAACGTTAAACATGTCGTTTTACTGATGTTATGGAATGAATCTGAAGTCAATGTAAGGTAAGAGGTGCTAATGTTTGCTTGTTACTACTACTAGTTAGGCTAGTTTTATGGGCTAAACATGCAAGCTTATTTGTAGCCAGCTTCTGTGAGGGTTTCATATTCGATTAATCGGCGTATTTGGGAATGCTGAGTTTAAGTTAATTGTAATGTGCAACTTACACAGTATATTTAGTTGCATAAGCATACTGAAAAGTTGTAAACTTGAATTGTATTGTAGCCTAAATGACACTAGGCCAGACTTCTGTACCGTTTGTCATATGTTTGATTAGATGTTTATGGATAAAATCAAAAACTTTTTAAAATATTTTCTCAATAATGCTTGCAGACCAGTTATATTAATTGAGGTATCAGATGTAATTTGGTCATCTTACTATTCCATAAACAATTTTTTAGGCTACTGCCTAGGCTGCTGGACACCAGGGATGTGGAAGCGGTTATTTTTCAAACGCTTCTGCTTCCGCTTCCACACCTATCGCTTCCGCTTCCACCGCTTCCGCTTCCACCAACAAAAAACGAAAAAACGACCATTGACAATTTTTTTTTAACTTTTGTGGGTCTTTAGCCTGCTTTCTCCTACACTTCATCATTTTGAGAAAACAAAAACCTTCATTTATTGCTATTACTTTACCTACTTCGCTTGAGCTTATTGTTTCGAACTACTCTGTGTTTGTTTTCCTTAGATATCAGAGCTCGTGTTGAATGTAGAACAGTGCTTTTCAATCTTTTTGTCATCGTGGAGCCCCTAATGTACGAGGGGCATACCAAAAGTTCTGCACAAACTGTTGTATTTTTAGAACAAAGAATCACGAAATAATAAAACAAGTTTATTTTTTAACAATATCTCCTTGCAAGTCAATGCACTTTCTCCAATACTCTGCAACCTTCTTTATTCCTTCTGTTACGTCGCAACACGCGTGTCTGCCTCACGCTGCGGCGAACAAGAGAAGGACGAGATGTCGTCGTTGAAACGCAGTTTATTCAATGAAAATTCGAGAAGAAATCAATGAACCGAATGAAATAGATGCCACAAATTTACAGCAAACTGATTTCTGTAACAAAAGCGACAGATACACTATAATGTTACTTGCGTAAATGACTGATATGCGAAACTTACCAACTTGTTTTTCGACAGAACATCCAACAATTTTTATTAATTTAATTACAAATTCTTACAGCTGAAAAATGGTACAATATAAGATGCTGGTTGATTTGATAATTGATATTGCCTTACACTAACGAACTTTAGTTGCTGCTGCTGCTGTTGCTACTATGGTAAACAATGCAATGATGAAAGGGTTTGAGTAGAAATTTCAACTAATATCAATCAATTAGACTTAGAGCAATACAGCGGAATTGAATTCTGTTAACAAGCTTAGCTAAAAATAACAATGCGGCAAAACAAAGCATAGCCCTGCGGTTACGATAATTGAAAACACACACAAACGAGAATACGCTAATTAGGTATTTGACCTTATGGGACAGGTCAGCTACGCAAAATTTCATAGCAAAAGGGTCGCAAGCTCAAAACTCGCGCACATTGAAACGAACTTCCAACAAAAACGATTTATGACGTAACACCTTCTTCAAACCAGTCTTTTGACATGGCCATAAGCACCTTATTTACGGCTGACTTCAGCTCATTTTTACACCCAAATCTTCTGCCACGAGGAGGATCCTGTCCACACAGCATACGTTTCCATGGCTAAATTAGGTGAGCTGAAGTCGCAATTTTTTCCTCATCCAGCTTATAGCCCAGATCTAGCTCCAAGCGACTTCCACCTATTTGGGCCACTCAAGGATCCTCCTCGTGGCAGAAGATTTGGGTGTAAAAATGAGCTGAAGTCAGCCGTAAATGAGGTGCTTAAGGCCATGTCAAAAGACTGGTTTGAAGAAGGAATAAAAAAGGTTGCAGAGTATTGGAGAAAGTGCATTGACTTGCAAGGAGATATTGTTAAAAAATAAACTTGTTTTATTATTTCGTGATTCTTTGTTCTAAAAATATAACAGTTTGTGCAGAACTTTTGGTATGCCCCTGGTACTTTTGAGTTTGTCACAAAACTCCCACTAACAAAAATTTAGAAATCACGAACTGCTTGCAAGAAAATCAAATATTTCGTTACTACAATTCAAAAAATAATTAAACACTTCAACAATTAGACAGTTATTACCAGTTCCTTCACTACTTACAACTACTTTTACAGCAGTTAACCTAATGCTTCTCAGATCTAAATCGTATGACCACATATCACAGCTCTCGACAATAACCTGTCGTCACAACAACAAATTACACCGTATAGCGTTGATTTTCCCTCTCCATTCTCAACTAACTCTGACTTTGAGTTAACTTTAACTCTAATCATTATTACCGACTTTCTGTCGGTCCCCAAAACACGTATTGACTCCGATCTTTTTGGATAGTGAAGTGCGAAATTTCTGTCGCATATATAGTATGTACATGTAAACCGAGCAAAATTGAACTGCACCAATCAACAGCCGCGTCAACGTGGTGGTGCGGTCCCCGACCCGTTTGGGTTGGGTCAAAATGGCTGTTGGCCTTCCCGAGGGCCCCAGTTATCCCGGGCACTCCTCTCACTCAAACCATTTTTTCGCCGTGCAGCCCCCTGAACGACCGCAGAAGGGTAGCACGCAGCCCCTTTAAAATCGGCTTGTCTTTTCCTGCCTTTCTTTTGATTGTCTTCTCATTCTTCTCCTTTTCCTGATGATCGGCAACGTTCATCCAAACCCTTGTCCTGTCTTTCCCTGCTTAGTGTGCACTGGAAATGTGACCTGGCGGGGTAGGTCAGTGCAATGCTGCACATGCTCTAATTAAGTTCATTTAAAGTGCTCACTACTCTCCTTTTGTAGATTCAGAACTCTTGGCAGCTCTCATTTCTGGAGCTGCCCTCCCTGCTTTTTTTTTGAGATTCTACACCTACCAGCACTGTGACGTTCTCCTCGGACTCCTCCAGCTAGTATACCTTCACTGCTCAATCTGGCCCTCTTCTGCTAATGCAGCACTCGCATCCCAAGCATTATTGAGAAAATATTTTAAAAAGTTTTTGATTTTATCCATAAACATCTAATCAAACATATGACAAACGGTACAGAAGTCTGGCCTAGTGTCATTTAGGCTACAATACAATTCAAGTTTACAACTTTTCAGTATGCTTATGCAACTAAATATACTGTGTAAGTTGCACATTACAATTAACTTAAACTCAGCATTCCCAAATACGCCGATTAATCGAATATGAAACCCTCACAGAAGCTGGCTACAAATAAGCTTGCATGTTTAGCCCATAAAACTAGCCTAACTAGTAGTAGTAACAAGCAAACATTAGCACCTCTTACCTTACATTGACTTCAGATTCATTCCATAACATCAGTAAAACGACATGTTTAACGTTCATTAAACAACTATCACGTTTATCCATTTAATTGGCAAAAAACGCTATCACTCCTATTCAATTCAATGCAAAAATATTGAAAGTGGTGAGCCACTTTTTTCGAAAGCGCATTTTGATGACGTTTGATCATGTGCGTGCAACCTTCTTATTTTTAGTTAACTTTATATTAGTTTTCAAAATAATTCCAAAAGTTGGTGTTCGCCCTATGCCTTTCCAGCATAAATTACAGCTTTGGGTCAGCCACTTTTTTTCGCACCAAATGTGTGACATCATATGCAATCTTTCTATTGGGTAATGGAAAAGTAACCCATTTAGAACCGAGATCAAACTCTAGATTATGATAGACCAGTCTATATGTCAACAGTAGTAGTTTGCATAGAGCGGTGAGAGAATCATTTATCCGGAGCAAAGACCTAACCCTAGATTATGAAAGATCAGTTACCAGATCAATACCGTAAGCCAGCATCAGCAAACACCGGCTTTGACTAGGATTTAATTTTACAATTTGCACTATCCACGTTGGAGTGTTAAGCCCATGTTTTCGATTACAGGACGATTTAGCTGGGAACATTGCCTTCGACTACTTAAAGCAGTTCCTCTTATCTTTTTGGTTTAGTTTTCCACTTAAGCCAATCACCAATTTCAAATTAATCAAGTTGTTTTTAGTGATGATGTCTTATGGCACGCTATAGCATAGCCATAGTGGCTTTTAGCCTTGTGGTGTATAAGCTGTGCATAACAGGCATAATAAGTAAAAGGATTTTACGTAAAGAAAACGTTTATTAATACATTATACCATATCAAACAAAGAAAGTAAAGGCTTATTATTATTAAGCCATTTTTACAAATGCTTTCTCTTTGTTGTCATCTAAATGCAAAGGTTAACGGCTGAAAGTGAGCAGTGTCAGTCATCCTCCGGTTTTAGTTCGTTGCAACTTTCTGTCTTGATAGCAACAGCCGAAAAAAACCTGCTTTGCATAGATAAGTTGTTGAAAATGGTACCAGTATCTCCAAGGCTTCTTTACTCAAGAAAAGATACGCATGCTTCATTCACAATCAAAGAGATCCCAGTCCCAAGCTGTCAAACTTATATTTTCAGCATGTATAATGAGAAGTTCGACAAATATTTTCTTTCGCTTCTGGGGGAGCTTTACCTACTTGACGTAGAAAAAATTTTTAGTGACTATGATCCAATGATCGCCGCTAAAAAGATCTGGAAAATATTTTTCAAATTCCTTCTTAACACAGCGCAGGTGTTCGCATTTCACTGCATCACTTCTGACATCGGTGGGCAGCTCTTTATCGCCAACAGCGATGATCAGATTGTGGAATACATCGATGGCTCCTTCACCTGTTTTTCTCAAAAGGGCAAGCTGGCAATAAATCGTTAATGCAGTGAAATGGACAATCACTTTTCTGTCTTTCGTTTGAAGCTTCGAATATATTTAGCCAATCAAAAAGTCATATAAGTAAGGCCAGCCTTATATATCTAACGTCAGCAAAGATGCAAAATGTTTATTATATTTAAATTTTCATGAAGTTTGCGTAAGAAAATGTATGTAAGTTCATTGGTATTTATGTTTACGTCCTAAGTTTGGTAGTCGTAGGCTAAAGTTTACACACAAATTGCGTAAATTATAAACCTTAAACAGACCAGGACTAAACCAAAAAATCATGTTTGCTTCTTTTCTACTCGAATTCGCTGATCTCAACGAATAGATTTCACGGTCAAGCTAGCATATTTTCAACGGATAATATCTGACCTGAAAATATATTATGTACGTGTGCTTGCAAGGTGATGCTAAAAACTATAGGTGTTCGAAACGAATTTTACTCGAGCGAAACGAAACGGAATTTTACCATAGAAAAAACAATTGATAACAAAACGAAGTTTTACTACCGGAAAAAACAGTTTGACACCAAACGAAATTTCGCTTTGAAATATTTCAAAATTTTTCATCATCACTCATCTGTGTCATCCTTCTCCGAAAATCCATGCGACTACGGTAAATGGCCGCTCGGAGTGTTCAATGCGGCTTGCGTGTAAAGCATGTTCGTCACACGGGATGAGTCCAAGCTTTAACGGTTTGGTTTGAGCGCGTAACGAAATCAAATTGCTTGAATTTCAAATTGAAACGAAATTTTTTACTAAGGAAAGTAATTCAAAACGAAACAAAATCAAAACAAAGCGATTTTGCGTTGAAATGAAATTTTTAAATATTTTCATTTCGAACGTCCCTACTAAAAACATATAACTCCAGAAACTAACTTTTGTATGAAATAGTTGGCTCTCGCTTTGTTTGAACAGTTGTTGGAACAGATGCCAATTTATGGCAGATCCCTTAATGTAATTCACAGTGCTGATCACGATTTCCAAGTTCAAACACCGTATTTAAGGTCTTCGGCAGTGTCTCTGAAGCAGGGGCCGGTCGGTGAAGTAAACAAGGTGTGTGTGGTATTCTTAGATTATTCTTGCTTGAACTGCTTGATATCCTCTGCATCTTTCTGGACGCAAGTAAAGCCATACTTGGAGTAGTCTTCCTTGTATTTTGCTTAACTTTAATCTAGGCGTTCGCAATGCACATTTTGTCACTGCACTAAATGTTTGCAAACAAAAATAACGAAACTGGCATATTTCATCACAAAAATGGGCGTTCGAAGCCATGTATTGTATCTTTGTTAACCAAACATATCACAATTAAGTAACCTAACCCTCACCTAAATCTAACTTAATTTTAACCTTAACTTAACTAAAATCAGCTTTCGGAAATAAGAAACTAAGCTGCTCGTACATCATGGCCAACTGTTCAGACATGACAGGTGTCTATGACGTAACAAAGCAACGAAAACTGCGCCATGGTAAATATCTAGGAAAATCGTTGCAAATTGCAAAAAACTCACTAAGAATTGATGTTTGTTTGGAAAAATCATTTTCGTGACGAAACAATCAAATTTACTTACTCAAATATCCGAACAATTTTGCCTATTAGACCAGAAAAAAATTTCCACTGCATGGATCAAATTTTCCACTAATTAGAATCACTGACTAAAAAGAACAATTAGCTGTGCCAATTGTTGCAGACAACTGCTAAGGCCTTATGTTTTATGATATACAGAAAGCCTGCGCAACTCAAAATCAGGGGATCGGGTACAGTACGGAATTATGATACGATAGGGTTAATAAATTTTGAAGAAAAGTACGGTAGGTGATTACGTGCCGTATTTTGTGGTACCGGCATAATACGGTACGGAAATACGGTACTGTTTTTTCCGTACCTTATCGCACTTTTTGCGGAGGCGTAATCTAAAGTTTCCAAATGGTTTGCTTCGTTGAAACCATAAGTGACCCAAAGTTCCAACTTCGCAGCTCAACAAAAATTGCATTGCCTGCACCAATCCTTGTGAAAATATTAAAAAAGTCATCGAGGACTAAAGTTTAGTTTTTACAAAGTGAAGTTACATGAAGCAAAGGAATAGTTTAAGAAAATTGGAAAAATATGGTTGTTTGGAAAGTATATTTATCAAAGGCCGGTTTCATCGAGCAAAATGTGATTTAATTCTGTAAAAAGGTAGTTTGCCAACGTTTGCCATACCAACTAAGCAATTAAACGTTTGCCATACCAACAAAAAATTGCCTAACATTCATTAATGTATTGGCCTAAAGAGCTTGTTATAAATTTATTCTGCAGTGGCTTGACGCACTTAAAAATCTATAACAGGGAATCGTTTTCTTGGCCTGCAGTCTGCAACACGTCACCACAATGAACAACCTCACCAAATCCGTTTTTGTGTATTCAGCACTCCGTCGCCGGCGATAATTCGTGATGGTTTCTAAACAAACGCAACAAGTAAGGATCGGCTCGCATCTACTCTAGGAACAAGAAAGAAAACAAAACGTACCAAAACTGTTTGGCCAAGCAATCGGAAGTAACTAACTAATGTACAATCATGTATACCAAATTTCTGTCCAACAAAGAAAAACAATTAGCAAACCTATGAATGTAAATAACAGTATGAAGTTCTCCGATACCAAACTAACCAACCAAAAAACATTACAAAATCTAACTTGATAGTACAGTGGACGTCGCCTAATGTAATCACGGATAATGTTATCAATCGGTTAATATTATCGGAATTCCTGATCACCGCCCGAACGTACAATATGCATTACAAATATGCCGCTTACTGTAATCAGTACATCGGTTATTGTTATCAATTTTTTCCCAAAGGTAGTGACTAATTTTGTTAACTTCCAGCGTAAATGCACAGCTCTGATGATTAGCGGCCTGAGAAAGCTATAAGAAAATGTGGGAAGGAAAAACAAATAAGGAAATGCGGGAAGCTCTTCGCGTGTTATGGCTTGGAGTGCAAAATAAATCTTCTGAATTTGAACTGCATCATGAGTATGAATCCTTTATAAATGATTTGCTGCGAAAAGACATGAAGCAGACAAAGGTGGACGATTTTCTAAATAAATAATGTGTTGTACTGTGTCTATTGTAAGTTTTATTGTTTATTAAATATTTCATTTATTTAATTTTATTTTTGCGACACCTAATGAGCGATAAAATGGCAATTTTCATTTTTTCGGTTAATGTTATCAATCGGTTATTGTTATCATTTTTAGTGTAAACAAAAGTGATCACATTAAGCGGCGTCCACTGTATCTTGATCTGACCGTCGATCTAGAAGCGAGCCACGCCTTATGAGCTAAAAAACAAAGAAATGTAATTACGCAATCTAGCAACTTGCATGAGCAGAGTTGCCAACCAAAACTGAAAGTCACGTGAAAGGAAAAATATCCAACCGAGCTTACAACTGTAAACTTGATGGTTCATCTCCTATACTTTGTAAGGGATAGAATATAATAATGGGCTTTTTTGTGCCGTTGTTGGATGTGCTAGTAAAGCTAGCAAAAGATTTTTGATTACTAAAAACTAGGTTTTTTTGATTACTAAAATCATACATACCAGGTGTGTCATAAAAGTTCTAGGACTGTGCTCTCTGTCTAAGTTGTAGTTAAACTATAAAACTAAGTTAAATGGCAGACGATTTAATTACTTCTTGAGAGCATTTAACCGCAATTTCAGCTCACTGTAACATTTATTATGCATTTCAGGTGTAGAAGAAAATAGTTTCCATATTTACTGTCGTTTTTCAAATTCTATTATTTTGCTCAACAATTTAGTAATGACAACAGAGCAACGAACCAACCTCAAATTTCTTGTCCGTTTGGGAAAATCTCCTTCCGAAGCTCCCTGTATGCTTCAATAAGTCTACCAAGAGCAGACTTTGTCTCGTTCAACAGTTTTTCTCTGGCACAAAAGATTCCAAGAAGGACGTGAGGATGTTGAGGATGCTCCCAGGGGTGGAAGGCCTTCCACCAGTAGAAATGAAACATTTTTTGATATCAGAGGCATGGTAAATTATCTATTTTTGCCGCAAGGTCAGATTGTCAATAAGCATGTTTACAAAAAAATTCTGCAACATTTGCTTCGCTCAGTTAGAGAAAAAAGGCGAGATTTGTGGGAAAGCAACACATGATTGCTTCATCACGATAATGCGCCCACACATACAGCATTAAGCATTCGGAAGCTTCCGGCAGATAAAAACATTACAGTGCTGGAGCAACCCCCTATTCACGAGATCTTGCTCCATGTGACTTTCTACTTGTCCCCAAAGTTAAAAACATCATTAAAGGAACACATTTTTCAAGCAAGGAATGATATAAAAAAATAAAATAAAATAAAAAAGAGCTTCGGGAAATCCCCCATGAGTCATTCCGGAAGTGCTTCGATGCATGGAAAAGAAGAATATAAAAGTGTATTAAACTCAAGGGGGACTACTTTGTAGGGGACAATGTATAATTCTTTGATTAAATTAAAAAAATTATTGTCACCTCAGTCCTAGAACTTTTATGACACACCTCGTAAGACTGCAAAAGAAAGCAGCTTCAACATTTATTTTTCAGGTGCTTAAAAATTAAGTCAAGTGGCTTTCAAACATTGAAAAAAATGTAAATGATTAGTTACACATATCGTTGAGTTTGCAGTGACCGTTCTTTAGTAGGTGCATAAAGCCTAACTGGTGTAGTTTGCTGCTGTACACTGCAATACCAATAAGCCTGTGGGCTGCCTGAATGGCTGAAATGTCTTTTAACCAGTAGATTATCAGCTATTTGCCATCTGATGATGTAGTTCTCATATGTTATAAACTTGTTGTGTGGGTCTAATACAAGATTCTGATCAATTGCTTTTGATCATTCTTTGTTTGCTTCAACTATTTAAATTTAATTTATATTCCAAATGTAAGCTTTGTTTAACAGCAACTTTGTTGCAAGCCATAAACCTCCAGTTAGAAAACAATTAAGCACCAAGCATTGCTGCCTTTCCAATCTTGGTAATAAGAAACGCTAGGTCTTAAGTCTACATCTGTCAGCAGAATAAGTAAAGCCTCCATGACTTAATATGTGGCTATGCTCCAACAAACTCAAGTTATATTGTCAGCATATCAAAGTGCTTATGACATGGTGTAGAGAAACCAGTGCTGCTTTTAAACTTACCACTTAACTGTGCCTACTAATCAAACTTTATCTGCTACTCATTACATGAGAAAAAATATATTTCTTTCTAGTTGCCCACAACTTTTTATTTCAGCTTATGTGAAGGAATTATTAGTGCTGGTGGTGTTAAGAAATTACAATGCTTTTTTGACCTTCTGCACGAAATGTCTGTTTTGGATCCCGTGCTTAGTATGTCAACAGGCAGTATAAGATACTTGAATACTGGTTCCAATGGCGGCTCGTGCCTATCGCTGCAGAGCTGCGGCCCCCCACATGTTTGTGTGATCTGTTTTTTCGAATTGTTTGTACTGTTAATATTTTTTATAATGTCATGGTCCATACCTTATTTACCAATGCACCGGTTTATGTCGCTCAAAAGACTAATTTTTCTATATCGCTAGTACTAAACTAAGTAAACGTGCGACGTAGGGATTTTTTGTGACATCATAATGGTGCGGCTGCAGCGCCAGAGATTGTAATTTTGTAAAGCGATGTAGTTGCTTCATAAATGGTTTAAAGTTTCAGTTTCTGTGTGACATAGCAAAATTTTTTGCCCCTTCAAGTATTGTCAACATAACTAAGCCAAATTTTTTTGTATAACTGAATATCTCTAACTTTTGAACACCGCTTGATAAGCTGCAAAAGATAGCAGCAGGAAGGGAAAAATCAGTAGCGTCCAGACGCATGACGTACAGTATATGCGTTGCTTTCACGGTCGCTGGATTCTTGTCACTTTTCTTGCGGACGTAACAATTCCCGCTAAGCTTGCTGATGTTGTGGCTCTAAAACAGGGCTAGTTGCCGTAATTGGTTAGATTGTTTGTAGGCAAGCAAATTCAAATGTTGCTATTCAGTTGCATCATTAATGAATTAGGCAAATAAATTGGAAGTAAGAAAACTTATTTAAAGGCGAGAAAGTTGTTTAACTTATCTTTTCTCTTCTATTGGTCAAAAAAGTCGAAAAATTTTCGCTTTGTTATTTAAATATCAGACTACCGCAACTGCGTGGGGGAATCTTGCTGCTGCACGCGACTAACCAAGAGTGGCTAAACTCTTACGACCCCCCTAGATTGAACCCACATAACCGGTAAAAACGAGGGATAGGGGGGCGACAGGGCCGGATAAAGCTATGGGCAAACTGGGCAGTTGCCCCGGGCCCTGCGCTTTTACTAATTTTTAGCGCTAATAATTATTGAATTGAATTGAAATAAATTTATAGCCTCGTAACCTATTTTACCAGCAAACTTCCACTGAAAAATCAAAATATTTACATATCGGTACAGTTATTACCTGTATGAAAAAAAATTAAAACAGATTTTCAATGACAAAGTAACTGAGACGTCATAACAGAAACTGGTACAATAGCATTCAAATTGATGGCTGCGAACGACTGGCAAATGTTAGAGCAGTTATACGAAATCTTTGATGCCACTACAGCCCTCAAGGAAAATTTTGTTGAGTTGAGACAATTGATTTTACGTTAGACGACAATGAAACCAAATCAGATTCAAAAAAGAGTGTGGATGCCTTAGAAAGAGTCATATTATTTGTTTTATGGAAAAGTCTACAGTGTGCTGACATGTCTTTAAGGAGTTATGTAGCACTTTACAATGGAATCAAGAGTTTTTGCTAGCATTTATGGGATGAACTTGATACAATTGAAAAGGATGGTTTGAAAACCACTACCGGTATACTGAAAACCTATGCGTCTCCAAACAAACAAAACCGAAAAACGAAGAAGACTTTTGATTATGAAGGATAGGACACTAGATGCACTAGAGCTTTGTGCGATGATGGTGAATCCTTTCGTATTGGAACTTACCTTCCAATCATTGATACCTTAATTGCAGAAGTAAGAACACGAAAATTTGTGTACTGCATATTGCAACAGAATTTGAATTTTTGGCTAAATCTGATCGCTTGGGCTATCAGTGATATAGAACACTCTGCAAGTAAATTGTTGAAAGTATATGCAGCGATTTTGATAGCGACTTTCCTTCAGAAATTGCGCACTTTGCTTTTCACTTACGTTCATCTTCTGATCTTGGTTTGAAAACAAATACTGCGCAAGCACAACTGTCATATTTGAAAAAGAACTGCTTAATTAAAACTTTTCCAAACGTGGCTATTATTCTTCGTATATATCTGACCTTGCCTATTGCAAATACGGAAGGTGAACTTTCTTTTTCGGCATTGAAAAGAGTGAAAAACTATCTGCGCTTATCCCTGATGCAGATCACGTCTGTGATTTCTGTATTATGGCCATCGAAAAGAGTTTCACAAAATCTATGAGCTTTGAGGATATTATTGATAAATTTGCAGCAGTAAAATGCCGAAAACACCAGCTGTAATACACTATTTGCCTTAGCTTTTTTTGTGTTGCACTCTCTGTGTTGTTTATATATGCCCCGTTAATGAAGCAGTCCGAAAATTTTATTTTATATTTAACCTTTTAAACTAAATTTTAAACAAAATTAATAAAATTTACTTTTCTTGATAAATCAAAACAACAAATTAGACTCAACCTCTTTGATCTAAATAAGTAATAATCAAAATAAAAATTCTTTTTTTATTTTTTTTTGTTTACCACATTTATCCTCCATTCAGGAGAAAGCGAATTTTATTGCTATGTTTTGAGCGGTATGTCCGCACTCGCTTGGGAGTTGCTATTTGCGAGGGGTCTGGGCCACCTGTCTTCCACAAAAAGGTGGGGGCATCCCGCTAAGTGCCTTGCCCAAGGACACAACAAACGAACTTGCCAGCTTGTTCTCCACAACCTCTCCTAAATGCCGAGCACCAAGCAGGGAAGCTATGGACACCGTTTTTTAAAGTCTTTTGGTATGACTCGACAAGGGGAATTTAAATTTATAGCAAACAAAAACACAAATAATGCAAACAATCAGTTTTTAGTTTGAAATAAATACTGCATAGTTGAATTAACCCATTTATACTTCACCCATTTTAAATACCAAGGATTACGTCAGGGACACCCTATTCCCGAAAGGTAAAATCTATCATTAAGATCTACTAAATTAGTGGCTACCAAACGTTTTCGAGCACGACCCAAATCCGAGTTAGTTGTTTTCATGTTCCATAACTTAGGGGTCCCCGCACTCTAATCTTCCCTGAGCCCCGCGATCTCTTAATCCACCTCTGGGGGCAAGGCATTTGACCCTCGTTTTCGAGTGGGTCAAAAGCATTGGTTTCGTTCAGCCGCCAAATTTATTTTGCATATTTTACAAAATTTCATTTAAACACCACTCGCCCGACTACCCGCTTTATGACAGTCCCGGGCTATGTAGATTTTGACGACTTGGTTTGGAGGCGTCAATGGTTTGATTCCACCCACGCTGCGGCTCGCACTTTTAACATTGGTCAATGCGTTGTTATGGTTCGTGATACCTCATCGCTCAATCCCGAAACCACAACTATTCATTGTTTAGTCACGCTTCGCGCCCACCTGCAATGCAGGGGCAACGTTAATCTCTAATTCTAGGCACACAACGCCGCCTCCGGGGGCGCTGCGTTGGGTGGGACGAGTCCTTGTTGATGAGGCCGAAACCTTAGTCTAGGGATGGTCCTGTAGCGCAACGGCAGGCGTCTGGCTGAAATCCGGCGTCAAAAGAGTGCACTTCATATGGCGACTAGTCACTTCTATCATGATAGCTACTTTCGTAGATTTCGTTCCGTTTATAAGTCAAGACTGCTGTTGTTGACTTTTGACTTGTGGTTTGTAACATCGAAGTTGCAGTGGCTGCAACATGCCTTCCCCGCCATCGATGAGAGAGAGATAAGCTTGCCGGCCGAAGTGAATGAGATTTCCGTCAAGACTTCATTTGGAAGGTGGTCTTGAGGTTTTGGGCTCGGCGACTCAACGATGGCTTCTGTAGCTTGATTGAAGGCGCTGCCGTCCAACTACATCGAGATAGATGGAATTCCCTTGTGGGGTCACCATTGTAGCGCAACGGCAGGCGTCTGGCTGAAGTCCGGCATCAAAAGAGTGCACTCCATATGGCGACTAGTCATTTCTATCATGATAGCTACTTTCGTAGATTTCATTCCGTTTGTAAGTTAAGACTGCTGTTGTTGACTTTTGACTTGTGGTTTGTAACATCGAAGTTGCAGTGGCTGCAACAATCCCACCTATTTCGCTATACTAATGTTGTTCGGATTGTGACTCTTCGTAAAACCAATTTTTTCACGGAGGTATGTTGCGTCTTGTCTGGTTCCTGTGGGCTTTGAACCTGGGTCTTTCAAGCTGCTCTTCCGTGCATGCCGAGACATGCTATCGAGTAATCACCTACTCCCATGAATGCATTTAGAAACCACATTTAGTATATAATTATTGGAAGGTTTTTCTATGCCTAATTAGCTTTTGTGTGATCAATTTCATGTAAGGATACCAGTTTTAGTTCATATTTGCACGGTTAGCAGTAACGTCAAAGGAAATCCTGGTTCAAAACCAAAAGGTACGTAAGTATCTTACACTTGACAAGAGCCCTAGTGATGACAATGCATCTTCATTATACGTATTTGAGGGATGGTTCCGCCTATTTTGCTATACTAATTTTGTTTGGATCGTGACTCTTTGTAAAAACTAAAAAAATATATGCATATATTGCTAATCTCCAAAGGATGCTGAAATAAATTTTGCAAGTCATTGAATTAACCGGTTATAAGTTTATTGTTTATTAAAATTATATTGTTTATTAAAATCTTGTGTTATTGAATGGTATATGAGCTTGTTTTTCTTGTGTGAGAATATCATGGCTTGAGTGCTGATTGAGTACGATCAAGCCAAAGCCATAATATTCTCACACATAAAAACAAGCTTATACACCATTCAATAACACAAGATTTTAATAAACAATATGAATATCAACGTTTGCATCTTTACGTGTAGCGGCAGAAAAAAAGCATAAGATGTATGCGAATGCAATGTCCAGATTTAGATTTTTTATGCACAATTTCGATAATGATAAAGAAAATTAGTCCATAAAAACAAGAAAACAAAGGAGTTCTTTCTTTTTCTGTGGTCTTGGGCAAACCAATCTACTCCGCCACAGCTGTATGATTAATCATCTGGGATTAGATAAAGTCAATGATTGAATGCATTCATTTCTGAAAGCCATGGAATCATGACGGCACCTGCAGAGTTATGTCTATCAGCTTTGCTTTTCATCAATATTTACACCACAAAAACGACATTGCTTTTTAAAAATCTGCAGTTTTGGAAAGTTAACTACTCAGTGACTCAACATGTCACATAAATAGTTTATGATCAATCGGTTATATGGATACGAAAATGACCGCTGATCAGCGTAACTGCTGCATAAGTGTCATGAATGAGCAAAAAATATATCATACAAAGCAGTCCTTATTTAAACAATAATAGCTTTCAAGAGACCATTTTTAATATTATAGCAATCACGCCTTGGTGACATCATAATTTTGGTATTGCACTTTAAAGCAGCAAAGACCAAGTCGAATTTTACATTCAATAAAAAAGATAGCATCCTGCAAAGTAGCAACAATGATTTTATAGCATCAAACTTACACAGGGAAGTAGCCTTAGTCGGGTACAAATGTGTCGTTTAATTCTTTCACAATACTTACCAGCGCATAGAATCTCTTCCAACTGGTTTTGATTCTAAATAATGTTGCATTCCACAATTTCTTTACAGAAACTACACAAAGCAAACAGTAAGAAAGACTAATAAATGTCATTCTACACAGCTGTCCTCAGAAATGGAGATTTAGTCGCAATTAAAGTGGGTAATGCCAAACGAAGATTAGACTTGTGAAGGATTCGGCATTATTAAAGGAGTTTCTTGTGATAAGTCACAAGGAGTTGGTCCCGTTAAGAATAGGGAAGTAGTAGTAGTTGGCAATTTATTTCGCTTCTGTTTTCTCAACACAAAAAAACTCAACGATACGATAAAAACAACGAGCGAAAAAGGAATGCAGGTGACAAAACGAATTGACGTTAAACATACCCAAATTTTTTAAGATTACATTAAAAAGATTGTAGAAAGGGGCATGGTCACCGCACCTGACAAAAACATTAAGCAAAAAAATTGAAATAAAAAAACACAACAAAAAAGAAACTAAAAAAGCAGTCAGCCAAATAAACAAAATTTTACCCTATGTATAAAACCCAATCGCTAAAAGAAACACATTCCTCTCAGTGCCAAACTGTTGTTACCCTAACGAGGGAGCTAGCAGGTACTACACCTTGCCCAAGGGTGACCTGGGAGCAATGACAGTTAAAGAGTTTGCTCCATTACGCTCTTGGCAGGACCCTGTCGCCGGATGCAGTTATAGTCTTACTGTCCAGGACTATGCAATTTGCAGATAGATAGTAGCACTATAACATTGCGTTAAAATTTTTATGACCTGATTTTAATCATATGATTGTGGATAATTTAAGTAAACCATTGGAAGTGTCCCTGTCTTTTTTTACTCAAATAAAAATTAATCATTTATTCTAATAAATAGACTGAAGTTTCATGGACCTATATCGCAGGTAAATTTTCCTTATTCTTCTTCTTCATCCGAAAATATTTCGAAGAGCAGTTGTCGCCTGAAGTTGGAGATGGAGTATAAGATAACACTGCACAACAAAAATTTAGAAATCTTTCCACAAAAAAGTTCTGGGCATTGTATGAACTTTGACCATGTGAAGAAAGGTTTTGAGCCGTCGAAAAGAACGGCAGCATGGATTTCTCGGGATTCTGTTTTCGCACCTAATAGAAATGCGGAGAGGGCTCATTCATTAGACAACCCAAATCTTAGGCAAAACTGGGATTTTACGACTGATTTTTTTCCTAACCAATTCATACATCAAACAACAGGGTTTTGCAGAGCAAGTAAACTTTTGATCTAAAATTGGAAAGTATTTGATGGCCGTGCAGCTTGAAAGAAGAAAATTAAGAGTACATTTTTGTGAACCTTTATCCCAGATGCGAAAAAACAATGAAATGTCATTACCTGGCAAGGTAATGTGGCAAAAATAGTGTTAGAGACACTTCTGAAGCTTGTTTACGATACCCTCGATGACAGTCGCGGTGACATAGCTTGCTAAATATCTTTTCCATTTTTATTAAGTTTTCATTAACTGTTTACCGAATGCGTGAATAGAGGTCGCAAATATATGATAGGTGAATTTTTATCTATGTGAAAAGCGTTCGAAAATTGACGAAGAAAAAAGAGAAATTCGTGGACACAAATATCCGGGAGTTTAAAAAACGCAGCTTTTAAATCTTATAAAAAAATTGAAATGCTAATATTTGTAAATATATGTAACAACTTCAGAATTTCACTAAGGCGCTGAGTGCAAAAGATACTAAGGTCTATTGTTCATAGTTGTACTGCATTTTCCAGGGTAATGCCTCCCCCAGAAAAACGTTTGGGGGACCCCGCCACTTTATCGAGCGCCACTCTTTACAGGTAGATGTAAAAGACTGCACCAGCCGCGCGTGCACAATTACACGTTCGAAAAGAGTTTTCTTTGCACAATGTCCAACTTTCTGTAAGTTTCTACGACTTAACAATTTTTAATTACACTGGTAAACCACATTAGATAATACCCCTTAATGTTGAATCAAAAGAAAATTTTGAAATGGCACATAGTGAACGGAAAATTTTTTTGGTCCTATGAACTTAAAGGCAAATTTTACTTTATTACAAATTATCTTTTAAGCAATTAAAATAAAAAGGCTAGATTTCAACAAAACATTTTTAAAGAAATCAAAACTACAATTTACATTTCTTTCACGTTTGAAGGCATATTTCAATCATGACTGGTAAGCTTTTACAGCACATAGTTGTCAGCTACATTTTATTTTAAAAAATTCCGGAGGGGATTTAAAACCAAAATTGGTAAGAAATCATATTTTTTTATACTTTTAGTTTATATTAATGGTACGGGAGAGGTTATTTATTCGTAATTTACAAAAACTGAAGCATTTCTTAAAAAAAATGGTGTTTTTGTGATGAACTGAAACCGAGAGCTATGTTCTTTTTTATCTTAACAAGCAAGATTAAAATCAGCTTCGAAATAAAAGAAAACATAAAGATTTTAACCAATTCCAGTTCCAAACTTTTCTCGAAAACTGACATCTTGTGTTAAAGTGAAGTTTGAGAGCTATTTGCTATTATTGCTTTTTAGCAACGATTGAAATTCGCCATAAAGAAAAGAAAAAAAATTTTTGGTCTTACCACATATTAATTGCTTGGGAGATAATTTGTATTGGGAAAAAGTGTGACAGTGGCGTGAGAAGTATTTTAAGATGCGGTCACTCGCAATTGCGTCACAGACGCGCAAAGTTTACGTGAGACGTTGCACTCCCCAAACAAAGCGTCGGTCCGAACTTGCATTCCTTTTCACTGTCTCCAACATATTAAAAATTGGCTGAAAATTTTGCTAGCTTAATGGCAAAAATTTTAACAAACTGAAAAAGTTACCAAAAACCGCTGGACTTTTTACGCACATTTGATTTTTAACTGCGAATCCGGCGGACGTAATTTCACAAATTCGCACTTTTTCGCGTTTTAAAGGGAACACTGGTAGCCTGCCGCATTTACCAGTACAATGATGCACGTTTTTGTCATTATGCAATATGATCAGACTAGGCAAATAGCTATGTTGGTGCCTTCGTTGGTCTTGAAAGCTACAAATTGCTGCTGATGAGATAAATTATAAAAAGAGTGATTAATGTTTAGACTACAAAAAATCAATAAAATTACAAATATTCAATTTTTTATTAAAGGATATGTGTATCCTACTGAATGTCAAAATGATAGCTGAAGAAGAAAGTTTTGCAGGCCACATTTTGGTTGTGATTCCAGCATCAGGAAAAGGAGTTCGTTGCAAGTACTCTCCTCCCAAGCAGTTTCAGCTACTGAACAATCGACCACTTTTATCTTACACTATATCTGCTTTTGAAAGGTACCGTATGTGAGTAACTATGAATTGCCACTACTGAATTGAGTAAGCTTTTTTCTGCTTTATTGCGATTTATGTGTTTTTCTTCATTTTTTCCAGCTCCATAAAGCAGAGTCAAATTTATTTTTAAGGTTGTCATGTGTGAAAGCAATAATTGTCACCACTCCTGCAGCTGAATCATTGATTTCAAAAACAAAAAATATAATAACAACATGGAATCATTGTAAAGTTAAATTAATTCAGGGTGGAAAAACAAGACACAGGTTTGAAAAGTTGAAAGTTGTATTTGATATTTGTCTTTATATTTCTACAATTTAGCTGTTGATTGATTGTTATTATTGGTGTAGCTTTGGTAGTTTCTTAAATAGATGTTTAAGCAACCCTGATGCAAAATTTACTGTAGGTAATAAACATTTATCACTTATGGCAAATGCTTCTTGCTTCATGTTTTTTATCAATTTGTTAAGGTTTAGTATTGTTTCTGTTATGTATTTATATTGCTTTCTTTTAAATATTATAAATTAGTTACTTCTATGTTTTTCTTGATTTACCAACCTAGTTTCATGGCGTGGTAAAGGAATATTTTAATCAGGTCAATATTTCTTGGCTTAAAATGTTTAAAAGAACTTTGTTGCATGCCTCAATCAATTGTAATTATCCATGATGGAGTGCGGCCTTTTGTGGAGCAAAGAGTGATAATCGATATTGCTAATGCTGCAGCAAAATACCATGTTAGTATGTAGCACACATACCTTACTGGCATAATGTTATGTATACTTCATGTTTGCAATGATGTTGTAATCAATTAGTACCACAATATCTTCAATCAAGCTGGGTTTTGCTTTTTGTGTTTTGTTATTTGTATGCATTGCTTTCATCATTACTGATAGTTTGTTTTGAGCTGAGCAATTTGTTTTTTGGGTACTCAACCTTCATAACTTAACATGTTAATTTCCTGTTTGATTTTACCAATATGTATAATGTTCTTTGGTTAGGCTGCTGGCATTGTACGTCCTTCGGTATCTACTATAATATCAATGGATGGAGATGGATTTTTAGACAGTGTTTTGGATCGAACTTTGTATTTTGCCAGTGAAATGCCCCAAGCTTTCACGTTTGATACTATTTGCCGGGCTTATGAAAAGGTAGGTTATTATTTGACTTTCATACTATCAACAATATCATCCCACTGTGAGGAGTTTGTTTTGAAGTCAAGCTGTACTATTCTCATTGAAAAACGTGTTGTTGATAAATTTGATTTAGTAATGGGCAGACAGAAGTCTTCAGACTTTATTTAAGACCAAGAAATGCCATTATAATGCAAATAAGTTTAAATAGTATTAGTATTAAGTCATTTTTCAATAAGTAGAAGACACTTAAGGTTAATTGACGATTCTGTTAAGTATCATGATGTTTTTAAGGCTTCTGAAAACGATTTTGAACAAGGAACAGAATGCTTAAAAATAGTAGCCGATTACACTGGTGTAAAAGCAAAGCTTCTTCGAGGCAATGAAGATTTATGGAAAGTTACTTACAGCAGAGATGTTTGGACCGCCCAGCATGTCTTAAGCCTTCGTACGTCGTAATCTATTCTAATGCTTTTAAGTTGTTATAGTTTTTATTAAGGTCACGGTCATGTAATAAGATTTTAAAAAACTGCAAAATATACGTGATTACTGAAGTCTTACCATTTTACGTTACAATGAATTAGTTGTTATTAATTTTTGTTTTTGTAGAGACTTGCAAAAACACAACATTGATTTTAGTCAGCAAAGTTTGTAGTTGCAAGTTTCCTGAAATTATTAGAGGACAGTGGACTCAATTTTCTCTTGAAACAAGAGGTACGTTTGCACCTGTTACCAAGGCTGTGGTGTCGGCAATTGCCAGACAATCTAGATTCCTCACTAACTAGGTGCCATACAACTTAGATGCCACGCTAACTGGACGCCAATGACAGTAAAGGTTGCCAACTTGTGACAAACCAGTCTAAAGAGTTGGATGATGCTTTGCAGGTTTTTTGAAGTTGGCAATTTTTAAAAGTTTTTGCGTCTACCTTGTTTTGGGTGTGGATGCGCGTGGCCAATTTGTTCCCGTCCAATTACGCCCGCCTAGTTGTGGATTGTGATCTGTTCACTCTTGCTGCTGTCGATTTTACAAAAGCAGTGCCTCTAGGACGCTGTTTTCTACCCTTTTTTGAGACTCGGCGCCTATTTTACATCAGAAAAATCTACGGCACACTACCAAACAAACATGCCACAAAAGCTGTGAATAATGAAATAGGCTCAAATTAATGATTCTGTGTGGAATCCCAGTCTGGTAATTAAACACAAAGCTGATACACCTGCTAGTGTTTATCACTGACGGCCCATTGCAATCTGGCTAAAGAGTATTTGATTGTTCTGCCTGTCACAAAAAACATGCTGCTCACGTAGATAGACCAACGAACACAATATTCTTTCATGGCACACCCGATGATCTCGCACGGAATAGTTATGTGCCGCGGCATCTTGATTGGGAAACTATGCCCTAGGAAAGGGAAGTTACTTAAAAATGTCAGTTTCAAGGAACAGCTTTTTATACTAATGTCAACGTGCATTTTTTTGCGTGACAAGCTTTTTATGTAGTTAAACTGTATCAGTAGCTAGTGAACTTACGCAATACAAAATAATTTGCTAGTATGCTTGAGCTTCTGCAGCATAACTTATGGCTTATTATTGATTTTATGTATGTGTTGATAATACCTCAATTTGCAACTAACTGCGGTTTTTTGGTTGTCAAGCTTGTAGCGAGTTGGAAGAAGATTTTCACATTAATCCTTCCACGAATTACATTTTTATGTTCAATGATGAGGTAACAATTTTTCCGCGACTTTCCCACTGCTTTAAAAGCATAGCAAAACGTAAATTCAAGTCCAGGTATGTTTTTACAGTTTTTATGTAGTGTTGTATGTGAGCCTTTTTTTGGTGTGGTGGTGCTGCAGCTGAACTTGAATTTAGAGGGCAGGGGTTACTGTCTGGTGTAAGTAAGCCATTCTTGAATGTCACCATCCAGGAAGTTTCATATTGTTCATGACATCGGGCACTTAATCATGTCCCAGTTAATTACATAATTCAAGATGTAATTTTATTTGTTTAATAACTTTGTAAATGATTTATTGGGTTGAACATTCATTTTCAGCGATAAATTTGCCGTTTTTAAGAAATATATATGAAGTAAATGGTTCTCTACACGCAACAGTATGGCGTAGGGTCTTAATTAGTGATTTTCTTTTCAGGGAACCTCTTTATCAAAGTTTGATACTTGTGTACTGTTGGCACTCCGAAGATACTTCGATCTTTTTAAAAGTGCGCGACTTTGCCAGAAATCATGGCAAGGATTTATTGCAATCCAATGTTTTGCTTTACGCAATAGTAATGCAAGATGAATGTCATGCCAGTAAGCACTAAACTGTGTAGTCATCAAAAAGTTCAAGGCGAATCTGGGTAGTACACTCCTGGAAAAAAATTCAAAGGTTTTTCAAGAACTTGTGCTTGCTGTTGCCCCAACTTTTGAATAAAATTTCTGAATACTTCGTCAAAAATTCTTTCGGAATAGACCTGCGGTCATACCTGTGTTTCATCACGTTCAAATAGTAATGTTGCCCGCACTGCATGACGTAATGAGCAAGGCTCTGCTTCATAATAAAAATGTCGGATACCAGATTTTCGGAAATAGCGCCCAATTTGCAGTTTGGCTGGAAGGTGATAACTTTTTCGCGTATCAGATTGTGGCAGAAGCTCCTTCGTCTTTTTTTTTAGGAAAATGGCACTTTCAAACAACTTGTGGCAGAGGTTTTTTTGCTTTATTTTTTAATTCCTGTCAAGATCCAAGAAAGTATGTGACACAATGCCCCGTAGTTAAACGCGCTATTTTTTGTTTCTAGCAGACCTTACGGAGAATAAAGAAATTTATTATAATATTGTATTGCAAGCTACCTTTGACTACAAATTCGTATTAAGAATTAAGTGCCATACCTCCTAGGCCAGCTTACCGACTAAACATTTGCTAGATAATGCTTATTCTTTGATTTTGTCACCAGAACATGCATGGTCCGGAACGTTACCTGAGTGCGTGACACCTACGGGAAAACTCGAAAAATACTTTAAAGTTCAAAAAACGATAACCCTTCAATTTAATCAACTTGTAATTAAAGATTACCTAGCTGAAGGTTAGCCGCTGAGAAGTCGCTCTGGCTGGTTTCCCTTTAGTGACGACATTTTGCGTGTTGGTAGAGTTGCGTAACAGCAGATAGAAATAGTGTTGGTTTGAAGAAAAACCATTACCAAAATAACGAAAAAACACAATCTACTCTCAAATCGATAGCCCATCAAACGTTTACCAACAAAAGCTGCAGTCGGCCAAGTCAAATGAAAATCTTTTCGGATTTTTGTCGTTTAGAAACGCTTAGAAATGGAATCGAGCAGCGTCTTGACTCCGCAACATTCTTCCTACTTCCCCACCTATTCCCGCTTCTCGTGTTACAGTAAACATGACTTTACAATAGTTCTGCAAGTCTGTGTAAATGAGTGTTTAAGGACAAAAATATTGGATACTTTCACGCAACCGCCTATTTATTACTGTAATAGCGAGAAAGAGGTCCAATTTTTTAAAATCCGGCTTTGTTTCCATTAACGATAATGGGTGGATTCACCTCATGTTTTCTCGAAAGTTCATGCACAGCACTGCTCCACGTCCTTTGTCGATTGCATTTTTTTCAATCCAACCTGTTCTTCCACCTGCCTTTTCCATGTCATCTTCATTCGCCCCCGCCTTCTTCCAGCCACCCTAAAATCTAACTCTTGAATCTTCGTCGCTATCTCTCCTCAAAATATGTCCATACCACCGCAAGCTTTGACTAGCCTGTTTTAGGTTTCTTTCAAGCCCAATTAGTGTGGTATTGCAAATAATTTGTGAGTGAAACATTTTGAAAGCAAGTCCCCATCCTCATCCAAGCATTGTTGTCTAAAAAAAAGGACTTTAGTTCTTCAAATCCAGGGGGCAAGACGCAAAGTTGCAAAGAGGAAATATCTTGAAAAGATTAATTATTCCCTTCCCCTTTCAAATGGTCTTGTTAAATTTATTTCTTGAAATGTTAAAAAACTGTGCAAATATATTTTAAAAATTTTTAAAAGACTAACTGTTTTTAAATTTTTAGATGCCTGCACAAAATGTGCCATGAAACTGATCAGCGAAGCACACGTGGATTTTGCTGGACAAACTTTCTTTTTCTAATCCCCAGTTAGCAACCGTGCAATGACTCTGATTTTAATATCATACTTTATCGCGCAGAAATATATTGTTGCGTCAATCCTATAGATGAATGTGAAATGATGAGTGAGCTACATGTTTTTACACGTCGGTGTCAGAAAAATTTTGGGCAGATTAAGCCTATGAAGTTTTTTAAGTTTTCTTAAGTTTTTACATATATTTACAAATATTAGCATTTCAATTTTTTTATAAGACTTAAAAGCTGCGTTTTTTAAACTCCCGAATATTTGTGTCCACAAATTTCTCTTTTTTCTGCGTCAATTTTCAAACGCTTTTCACATAGATAAAAATTCACCTATCAAATATTTGCGACCTCTGTTCGCGCATTCGGTAAACGGTAAATGAAAACTTGATAAAAATGAAAAAGATATTTAGCAAGATATGTCACCGCGACTGTCATCGAGGGTTTGGTAAACACGCTTCAGAAGTGTCTCTAACACTATTTTCGCCACATTACCTTGCCAGGTAATGACATTTCATTGTTTTTTCGCATCTGGGATAAAGGTTCACAAAAATGTACTCTTAATTTTCTTCTTTCAAGCTGCGCGGCCTTCAAATACTTTCCAATTTTAGATCAAAAGTTTACTTGCACTGCAAAACCCTG
Organism: Trididemnum clinides; assembly: GCA_963675345.1. Lineage (NCBI taxonomy): Eukaryota > Metazoa > Chordata > Ascidiacea > Aplousobranchia > Didemnidae > Trididemnum > Trididemnum clinides. The sequence goes on along the minus strand of OY776297.1, from coordinate 12,049,219 downwards.
TTGTTTTAATTGATTACGATTGACAAATGCAACTAAGTTAATCCATTCACCATAACAAAGCAACAATCGAAGTTCGCAAGTAATTTTTCTTCTTGTGTCATAGTCGTGGTAACCTGCTTAATATTCAATTATTTCTTACAAGTCATTTTTCTCAAGCTCATGCAAAGCGTCGGCAAAAGATCAATTTTATGTAAATGCGCTGTTAACCAGACGTTCTGAAGCGCTTACGAATTATTGTTGCAAGGGTCGCAGAGTTTGAGTGACCAAATTTAATTTAAGTTAACTTATTAAACAAAAATATCCCAGCATTTCGCCGCGGCCTTTTAGTAACCGATAGACTACTTGCTGGTAAACTTTTCTAGGGCTGACATAATCACGCTAATTATTACCACACCAAAGTGCATCAACACAGTTTTACTTCTTCTCCACTGGAAATTTTGAAAACTCTGCGCAGACGTCCATACAATTGTTGTTCGGATTTGTTTTTAGATCATCTTCGATGCGCAGTTAACTCAAGTCACTGCTGCAAAAGACGTAGCAAAGTAAACAAGATACAACGCGCTAGCTGGCGTCTTAATCAGATGAAAAATAAAGGATCATTCGCGACAGAGATGAAGCCTGGATTAGTGATTTTCAATCGGTAGACCCTGGTATTCACTGGACCAGTTTTTTAGTCAGGCTTTACATCGAGCAAAATTCTAACAAATTTTCTTTAAAACTTAATTTTTTTGTTTAGTTAGACACCAAGCCAAAAATTTACTTTGATAACTTTTTTGAGGTCGCTCATGAAAATGAGAAAAATATATAACCGGACCACATGCCTCTGTGCATTTCGAAATTATGCCACATGCCAAAAATAATGGAAAAGAGGAACTGAACTCCACAAAAGTGCCAACACCGAAAAAAATACGCCTGAGGGAAAAACAAAAGGTGACATTATACGCAATCCGATGTTATGGGTAAACTTTAATTTATGCAAGGTTAGCTTAGCGTATACATTGGGTCAATGGCAGTAGACTACCGCAAATATCTTTATTGATACCTTTATAACATGTTATTAGGGTGGTGCAACGCTTTTGTTCAGGAATGTCCGCCAAAATTTGTCCGGGGGTTTTCGTACATTTGCTAGCAATTTCGCACTTGTGCTGGCGGTTACGCACTTACTGAAATCTTAGAGGGAACGCTGAATAGGGTACACATATTTCAAAGTCAATAACTATGTCCACATGAATATTAGTCCCACTGTTGTGTGTCTTACACTTAAAATAAGTTGTATCACTTCTTATTTAAATACTCAAGGCAACGTTTTACTATCCCAATTTTTTCAGCCAGCAGCTACATCTATTTTTTTCCACACATCTGATTTTCCAGCTTTTAATTTTTATTTTTATACTTTTCTTTCACGATAGAGAACTGGTCAAGCAAGCCTGCCGATTCAGAATTCCATTTAAAATAACCAGGTACCAGAAACAATAAAGCAATAAATTGCACAATAACATAGACCGCTCGTGATATTAGTTTGTAAAACAACATAGCCTATAAAAAGTCTTCATTAATCTACATTACTCTGCCCAACACAGCTATTTGCTCAAAGTTTATTGAAGTAAGAAAAAAACCAACAAGCGACTTCTACTAAAATCTAAAGTAATATCTTAACGCTACCTAGCGATCTACTCGATCACTATCTGTTGATGAATTACGGTACTTAATTAACTCAATATTTGTCGCACATTTGAACCAACACTAGCCGAAGTCAATCTGTTGGTGATGAGCCGGATCCCAGGTTCCGAAGCTACCGGAGTTTGGCGTTTCACAAAAAAACTAGAACGGATTCGGATCCTAAAATCTCCCAAACCAGAGTTTCAACCGGAGTATGTCACTTCGCGAGTTTCTATCTAATATATAAAATCCAAAGTCTGTTTGTTTGTCTGTCTGTCAGTCTGTTTGTCTGTTCCTTATGGAAAAAAAATTAGGAGCACCTAGAAAAAAATAAAACATGCATTCCGATGTATTTTTTTCCAGCGGAGTCAATGGGCCTATTTTCAAGTTCGTACCTCGCCCCCCAAGGGAGCTACGGCCCTTTTTCCACAGGAGGGTCTCAGATAACTCTTCGATTCTAATCGAATTGCGTATTTAGGTAGAAAGGTTAGAAAGTTTACATAAAAACTAAAAGTGTATTCTTATGTAAAATTCTCCGAGGAAGACAACGGAAGTAGTTTCGAACCTCTAAGTGCCCCCCTAAGGGAGCTATGGGGGGCAGAACCCCCCTTTGAAAATTCAAATATATTCAATTTAGATGAAATTTAAACCATATGTATAAGACACTAAATTAGAGAGCTTTCCAAAATTTCAGCCTTTTTCGACAATATTAGGGGGCAGAAAGCCCCCTTAAAAATTTAAAGTTTTTGTTAGGTACCACAAACAGAAAAAAATTTGTGACAAATAAAAATCCAAATTTGAAGATTATGAGCAAGACTGTACTTTTAAAAATCCTTAGCAGATTTACCCGTCGTAGATCGGGTAAATATGACTTTTTCCAGGGAAGCCAAGTACGGTGTTTTCATTTCGATCAGATTCGTCTATGGGAGGCTACGAGCCTATGGGGCTCTACTAGAGGCCTATCTGTACTGTTGTACGACGAAATAAAAATCATGAAAACACATTAAAATATGGTTGTTCAATGTAAAAACTTAATCAGTCTTTACATTTTACCCGATCAACGACGGGTAAATCTGCCAAGTACGGTATTTTCATTTCGATCAGATTCGTCTATGGGGGGCTACGAGCCTATGGGGCTCTACTAGAGGCCTATTTGTACTGTTGTACGATGAAATAAAAATCATGAAAACACATTAAAATATGGTTATTCAATGTAAAAATTTAATCAGTCTTTACATTTTACCCGATCAACGACGGGTAAATCTTTCAGCCTTTTTCGACTATATTAGGGGGCAGAAAGCCCCCTTAAAAATTCAAATACCTATAGAGAGAAAAGTTAAAGAAGCTTCAAAAAATAAGCAAAAGTGTATTGTCATGTAAAATTTTCCAAGGAATACTGTGGAAGTGGTCTCTAACCTTTAAGTGCTCCCCTAAGGGAGCTATGGGGGGCAGAACCTCCCTTTGAAAATTCAAATATATCTGATTTAGATGAAATTTAAACCATATGTATAAGACACCAAATTAAAAAGTTTCCCCAAATTTCAGCCTCCTACGACTATATTAGGGGGCAAAAAGGGGGGAGAAAGCCCCCTTGAAAATTCAAATACCTATTGTTATGAGTAGTAATGATAAAGGAATTAAAAATGAAGTGTATGTCGCTTTTTATTATCTGTATTGAATAACAAGATTTACAAACAAAACTTTAAGCAAATAATCTTCACCTTTACATAGAATATGGTTATGCTAATGTAACTGTTGAGGTATGATATTGTAACCTGTTTCCTCTTCAAGGTGATTAGCCTCCGATAATGCAAATATTACGTGACAACAGTTTCTAGGGGTTAAAAAGAAAGTGTTGTCAGAATAGTAATCACCAGGATAACTTACATGATCTGACCAATTGCATATACTGACGTTGCTTTTTTATCCTATACCCGGGCAACGCCGGGTACCTCTGCTAGTCTAATATATAAAATCCAAAGTCTGTTTGTTTGTCTGTCTGTCAGTCTGTTTGTCTGTTCCTTATGGAAAAAAAATTAGGAGCACCTAGAAAAAAATAAAACATGCATTCCGATGTATTTTTTTCCAGCGGAGTCAATGGGCCTATTTCCAAGTTCGTACCTCGCCCCCCAAGGGAGCTACGGCCCTTTTTCCACAGGAGGGTCTCAGATAACTCTTCGATTCTAATCGAATTGCGTATTTAGGTAGAAAGGTTAGAAAGTTTACATAAAAACTAAAAGTGTATTCTTATGTAAAATTCTCCGAGGAAGACAACGGAAGTAGTTTCGAACCTCTAAGTGCCCCCCTAAGGGAGCTATGGGGGGCAGAACCCCCCTTTGAAAATTCAAATATATTCAATTTAGATGAAATTTAAACCATATGTATAAGACACTAAATTAGAGAGCTTTCCAAAATTTCAGCCTTTTTCGACAATATTAGGGGGCAGAAAGCCCCCTTAAAAATTTAAAGTTTTTGTTAGGTACCACAAACAGAAAAAAATTTGTGACAAATAAAAATCCAAATTTGAAGATTATGAGCAAGACTGTACTTTTAAAAATCCCTAGCAGATTTACCCGTCGTAGATCGGGTAAATATGACTTTTTCCAGGGAAGCCAAGTACGGTGTTTTCATTTCGATCAGATTCGTCTATGGGAGGCTACGAGCCTATGGGGCTCTACTAGAGGCCTATCTGTACTGTTGTACGACGAAATAAAAATCATGAAAACACATTAAAATATGGTTGTTCAATGTAAAAACTTAATCAGTCTTTACATTTTACCCGATCAACGACGGGTAAATCTGCCAAGTACGGTATTTTCATTTCGATCAGATCGTCTATGGGGGGCTACGAGCCTATGGGGCTCTACTAGAGGCCTATTTGTACTGTTGTACGATGAAATAAAAATCATGAAAACACATTAAAATATGGTTATTCAATGTAAAAATTTAATCAGTCTTTACATTTTACCCGATCAACGACGGGTAAATCTTTCAGCCTTTTTCGACTATATTAGGGGGCAGAAAGCCCCCTTGAAAATTCAAATACCTATAGAGAGAAAAGTTAAAGAAGCTTCAAAAAATAAGCAAAAGTGTATTGTCATGTAAAATTTTCCAAGGAATACTGTGGAAGTGGTCTCTAACCTTTAAGTGCTCCCCTAAGGGAGCTATGGGGGGCAGAACCTCCCTTTGAAAATTCAAATATATCTGATTTAGATGAAATTTAAACCATATGTATAAGACACCAAATTAAAAAGTTTCCCCAAATTTCAGCCTCCTACGACTATATTAGGGGGCAAAAAGGGGGGAGAAAGCCCCCTTGAAAATTCAAATACCTATTGTTATGAGTAGTAATGATAAAGGAATTAAAAATGAAGTGTATGTCGCTTTTTATTATCTGTATTGAATAACAAGATTTACAAACAAAACTTTAAGCAAATAATCTTCACCTTTACATAGAATATGGTTATGCTAATGTAACTGTTGAGGTATGATATTGTAACCTGTTTCCTCTTCAAGGTGATTAGCCTCCGATAATGCAAATATTACGTGACAACAGTTTCTAGGGGTTAAAAAGAAAGTGTTGTCAGAATAGTAATCACCAGGATAACTTACATGATCTGACCAATTGCATATACTGACGTTGCTTTTTTATCCTATACCCGGGCAACGCCGGGTACCTCTGCTAGTTATTAATTAAAAACGTGTTTGACTAAAAGTGCCAACAAAGGGTAAATGAACAAGCTGCAATTCGTTTACCCTAAACAGAATTTTAAACCGGATCTTTTATTGTTTTATTTGGCATATTTATCCTCCATTCACGAGAAAGCGAATTGTATCGCTATACTTTGGACGGGAAGTCCGCACTCTCTTGGGAGTTGCCTTTTTTCGAGGTTTATGGGCCACCTGTCTTCCACATAAAGGTGGGGCGTCCCGTTGAGTGCCTTGCCCAAGGACACAACAAGTGAACTTGCCGGCTTGTTCTCCACAACCTCCCATAAACGCCGAGCGCCAAGCAGGGAAGCTGCGGATGCCATTTTTTAAAGTCTTTCGGTATGACTCGACAAGGGGAATGAACCCCAGGTCTACCGACTGCGAAGTGGACGCTCTAACCACTACGCCATCGCGTCGGTTCTTGTTTCTTGTTACGCCATCTTGTTTCGCCAATCTGTTCATCACTGCAACCTGTGTTCTGCCGTACTAGTATTGCCACTTGGGTTTTTACGAATTCCCAAACTTTGAAGTTGTAAAATCCCAAGATTTTCCAACGCTCGTAAACACATGCACAAAACCTAGATTAACATTTACAAACAAAGTTTGTTGTTCAGAACTTCCAAAAAAAAATCAATTAATCAATGCAGTCTTTGATTATTCACAACAAAAAAAATCTACATTGAAAACCACAACCATTACTGAATATTTTTCTTCAACAATATCTGCTGTCAAAGAGGCAAATCAAAAACAACTGTATCTTACACATCTTTGCTTACAACCTGATTGTTGTCACTAATAAATAAACAAATGCCCTGATTAAAAATACCCCTGACTTTCTAAAATTAAATTTTCGTATGCTGAGCTGTGCTTTCAAGCAATGGCTATTTTGCTATTAAGCATTTGTAATAGAGTAATTTGATGATATATTAAACATCTGACTTTTGTTTGTTTCTGATTGGTCAATTTCTATGGCAAATAAAAAAATTGTACCCCTAGTGTTTACTTTCCCAAACATTCACATATCAAGCCCCACTCCAGTGTGCAATGCCTTAGTCCAAGTACCATGCCAGCAAAGATCCGAACCCATAGTCACCGCGTTTGAAAGCAGGTGCACTATATCACAGCATCACTACTGAAATAGTAGCAAATATGCCTATAGCCCCAAGGGTGTAATGCCGTCGACGACAAAATACCCACTTTTATTGATATTTTGGTATTTGCCTACCTAACTTTTATTTTTTAATACACCATCAGTATTAAATACAGGGTGTCCATAAAGTCCGTGTGCACTTTAAAAGATTTATAACTTTATTTGTATTTGCGATAGAAATAATCTGTAAAAAGTGTTATAAAGTTTCATCCACCTAGTTCTAAGTGCAATTATTGAATGATTCTTTACCACAAAATTAGAAACAGTGTTTCAACAAAATGGAGCTCCTTGCCACTTTGCTCTGCATATTATACAGTTTCTAAATCTAGAATTTCCTAAATGATGGATCGAAAGGGGCGCATCATTTTCTTGGCCTCCACATTTGCCAGATTTCACTTCATTATATTTTTTTATGAGGACATGTAAAAACAATTGTGCGCGCAACCAACCCTAGTTCATTGGAAGATTTGAAAGTTAAAATAATTAATGTGATTTCAGGCATCATTGTAAATCAGTTAGAAAATGTTTTCTGTGAACCGCAAAATCATAATACCCTTTGCATTGCTAATGATGGAGGACATGAGAAAACTCAAATAAAATTTCATTAAGACCTAAAAATATCTACATTTTCTTCTTTCTCATTTTTTCTATAGATTATTTTTATCGCAGATACAAATAAAGTTATAGTCTAAATTTTTTTACGTGCACACGGACTTTATGGACACCATATAGAATATAGAGGTTGCTAGTTGCTAATTAGCATTTTCAAGCAGATCTCCTATTAAGAGGGATCTGCCTCCAGCATCACACTAAGGTAAAATAGAAAAATTTGCTCAAAAATGATCACCAACATCATACTGTACCATACAGCAATCTATTACATCATGTCAATAGCCCGCGACCGGTTTCGACCTTATTGGGTCTTATCAGGCAGGTGTAAAAAACACTCAATAATAAACATGCTGAAATAAAACAAATTTGCTATTGGGTGCAAAAAAAATGCAATAAAAACAATATGATACAGCAATACCTATATCATGGGGGTCTCATTTAAGGACACACACACATAACATGGACAACAAGTCACATCGGTAAGCCCTAATAGGGGTGTACGATCATGTCAAGGAATGATAAGTCTTGACCATGATCCTACATTGTAGTGACCAGACAATTACGAAGACCGTAGAATGAAGCTTTACTGTTTTTTATCAGAACTATTTTCAAGTTATTTTATGTTTTTGGTGTTTTCGTTCAACGAAAGTTTTAATGCTGTAAATATTTGTGTATTGATCCTGATGAGGGCGATATGTATCGCCGAAAACTTTTGAATTTTCTAAATGTATTGTGTTATTATGTTCAACGGCGTATTGCTAGTAGCAATAGTAGCAACTTGGATACTAAAAGTCACCTCTCTACCGAAATTGTATTACATTCTACTAAGACATAGCGAAAAAAATGCAAAAAATGACATTGAACTTTAAGACGAAATTCAATTTGCAGCAAAAAAGAATTCACAGCAATTTTTATTCACCAAGCAGATAAAAGTAGCCCGATAGGTTTTTTTCATCACCCAATGCAAAATTTTATCGCAATGCTTGTGAAAAGTAGGCTACTCCAATTTAGCAACCCTGTAAATTGAGACTGTGCTAACTACAAGCGAGCAATAGTTTTCAATTACCTTTGTATCCACCACCTCTTTAATCCTTCGTCTTCTTACCATAACGCAATCCATTTGCAAACCGCGTCCGCCACTGTTATAGGTGACTCTGTGTGCTGGTTTCTTTACAAAGTAGGTGTTAGTAATCGCTAGTTCCATTCTCTTAGCAAAATCCACCACTACTTGTCCTTCCTTATTTCTCTTCTCCAATCCGTGTCTTCCCATACATTCTTTATCACCGTTATTCCCTTCTTTTACGTCCCCATTCAGGTCTACTCCCAACACAATTCTTTCATTCTTTGGTATCTTTTCCACTGCCTCATCTAAGTCCAGCCGGAATGCTTTTTTTTTCTTTACGTATACATCCCACCTGCGACGCATACGCACTGATAACAATTAACACAACACCATCAAGCTCCATCTTCAAGCATATTTCTCTGTCTGTTACCCTCCACAATTTCACTACCCTGTCCACATACTCCTTTTTCAATATGATTCCCACACCATTCTTTTTGTTTCCACTTCCACAGTACCACATTTTATATCCTCCACCTATGCATCTCGCTTTCTTCCTTTTTCAGCGAGTTTCCTGCACACACAGTATGTCCACCCCTCTTCGCTCCACAAGGTCCGACACTTGTCTTCCTTTACCAGTCGTAGTTCCAACGTTTAACGTAGCAACCCTCAGCTTGATCTTCTTATCTTTCTTCCTTTCTTCATTTTTCTCCTTCTTTCTTGTTTACTGCTTTCCACCTCTTCTTTGCATCGAAGTATCACGTCCACCAGTGACCCTTGGTGCCCGGTCATTAGTAACGGTCGTCGTTATTCCGGGCCTCGACCGATCCGATATGAAGTCAGATACGACGCGCATTGGAAACATTTGACTAGGTTTTACGCTGGATGCCCTTCCTGTCGCAACTCTCCCCATTTATCCGGGCTTGGGACCGGCACCAAAGCTGCTCTGATTTGAATAACTTTAGGAGGCTCGGTAATGTAGACTTCAGACCTAACTTTTCTTATCACCCAGATTGGAAAGACAGCCATGCTTAGAGCTTATTGTCTTCTAACTGCAAGTTGATGGTTTGCAGCAAATTTGCTGCTCGTCAAAGCTAGGAAAATCATGATAGTGTCTTTTTTTATTTGCAATATTTATCCGCCATTTACGAGAAAGCGAATTGTATCGCTATATTTTGGACGGGGCGTCCGCACTTGCTTGGGAGTTGCCGTTTCCGTGGTGTCTGGGCCACCTGTCTTCCACATAAAGGCGGGGCGTCCCGTTGAGTGCCTTGCCTAAGGCACAACAAGCGAACTTGCCGGCTTGTTCTCCACAACCTCCCCTAAATGCCGAGCGCCAAACACGGAAGCTGTGGATACCATTTTTTAAAGTCTTTCGGTATGACTCGACAAGGGGAATGAACCCCTAGTCTACCGACTGCGAAGCAGACGCTCTAACCGCTACGCCATTGCGACGGAAGCGGTCCTTTTTTTTCAAAACAACACAACGAAACTATTATGAGGTCTGTCACAATTGCCACATAACACACCAAAAACTTTAATTCAAACAATCACTTTGAAAACTCGCGTGCGACTGAGAGAAAGATGATACAAAATAGCTGGTAAGAAGAGAGATGATACAGTATAACTGTATCATATCTACCAGTTGTACTGCATCATCTGTCTTCGAATTTATTATTGTATATTTGCTGACATTGTTATTTCAAAATTATTCACCAGTTTGGGTAAATGTGAGCGTTTTTTTGCTAAAAAATGGCCTAATAAATCCACGAAATTGCCGAAATTACAAAAAAAAACTTTGAGAGCAAAATCCGCGAGTACGCGGGGTCGCAAATTGTGAACCGCGAATAAGTGACTGTACACTGTATTGTTGTGTTTTCTGTTTTGTTGTAACAAAGTCCACCCCTGAAAAATAAAAATCAGGACATTTTGAGTTGATTGATCAAGAACTCAGAAAACTACGTTTAATAAAACACCGCAAAGGGTCTCACAGACCCCTTTATGCACTCTAGGGTTAAAGCCAGTTCTTATCGTTGCCAGGGATGTGGAAGCGCAAAAATCTACCGCTTCCACTTCCACATAGATTATTTGACTTAAGAGTAACTTGGCGAAAAAGTATTGTCCATTTCCCAATGAGGATTGAACGATGAAGTAGCACTACAAGTCTGAATGAACGTGTGATATCAGTAGCGCGAGGGAACAAAAAAGTATAACTAGCATCACATTTTATATCGATTACGGGTAAGAAAAAAGTAATTTGGACAACAAAACCTAACTAATAAAGTGATGATTTGATTAAAGTTAACTAACCTTGAATAGGGGGTTAAATATGTTGAAAAACAAATTATTCGCATTGGAAACAATTTGATCATTTTACATCAGTGCTCTTCTACAAGGGTTTCGCAAAACATGCAGTTGTGTTCCTTGAGTTTTAAGGGTTCCGTGAGAGGACTGCGAAGGTTCATCGGTTACTACTAGTATTTATTTCTGATTTCAGTGTATTGATTTCTTACATGTAGTAGTGTTTCGTGTATATAAATAGTTGGTAATGGAATCTTGTGATAGCAAGTTGCAGATTGTGGTGTAATTCTGTTTACAACTTTAAGCCATGTCTAAATTTGCTAACTCCTTTTGTTACGTAATAGTGCGTCTGTAATTTCAATTTTGCTGTTGTTGTTGTTACCCGACCCCTTCTGAGGGATGGGGGCATGGCGAAAAAACTTGGGGCCTCAGAAACAGGGCAACTCTCCACGGCCTGGACCAGAGGTCGTAGGGAGACAGAAAATCGCCAAAGAGCGAGCGGCGCGAAGAGTTTGTTGCCGGACAGTGCAGAATGAGATAAGTGTCCTGGGACGAGTGTCCGCAAGCACTGCAAGAAGGATTTTCAATTCCACCAATCCTATAGAAATAAGAACTTAACAGAAAGCTGTTGTACGTTGCAGCGTAGACGAGAGAGAACACCGCGAGCGTAAAATAGGAGCATAAGTTTTTTGGTGGAAATTGAGGGAACCTGTGTATCGAAGAATTTCGATGAGACAGTACGTCTTCAGTCCGAGAAAAGTGGATTCGAGAGATAAGAGAAGAAAAACTACAAGGGATTACAGAGGGCACGAGTTGTGCTTCCCGTCTGGCGAGCTTATCATCCGCGTTTCTAACCGTGAGAAATGAATGTGTGTGGACCCACTGTAGCCTGATATTACAGGAGAGAAAAGATAGTTCCTGCCAGATATGCCACAGAGTTTGAGGATAAAAGGAAAGATGGAGGAGAGGACAAGGTGGCGAGGATAAAGCGAGAGTCAGATAGGTTGAGGAGAGATGAGAAATGACAGACTTGTTAGTGCTGTCGAGACCAGCAAAGAGCATGCAGAATGGCGCAGGCTTCAGCGGAAAAGCTTGAACATACTGGGCCTGCTGAAAAGTAAAAGAAGGATTCAGTGCCACAGAAAAAGCAGTTGGCAAGTACCCCAGAGCCGCCCTTGCCAAAACTGAAAGAAACAGAGTCGTCTGTTCATATCACCAGATTGTAAGAAGGGCATTCAGTGTCAGAGAAGTAAAGAGAGCAGCATCAGAAGAAAGGGAAAGAAACGAGTATTCCTCTGCAGAAGGATAGTGAGAGTCAAAATAGAAGATAAAGTCATCCCAGCAAGCTTTCTGAAAGTTGAAGGAAGGGGGACACTCGTTGGGGTGAAAAAACCGGAGAAAGAGGGATGGCTACTAGAATTGGTAGGTGATCAAAAGTCAGGTCCTGAAGTACCTCCCTGGAGCAAAATAGGGCAAGAGAGGAGGGAGCAAAGGAGATGTCAGGGGAGGAGCAACTGCCAGAGGAGCGATAAAGAAGAGTAGGTATTTCAGAATCACTGAGGGGAAGGAGGTCAGAAGAGATAACCCAGTGGAATACTTCTTCCCCACAAGGTTCGAAAGTGCCTTTTTAGTCCCAGAGGGGGAGATGACAGTTAAAGTCCCGAGAATGAAGAGATTTCTGGAGGAGGAAAGAATAAAAGGGGAAAAGGAGTTGGTTCTGCCATTCGTCAGAGAAGAGCACATATGGAGAGCATATACATTAAGGAATGACAGCGAGGAGGAGTTGATTAGAGAAACATTGAACCTTACATAATCAGAGTAGGGATCAAGCAAAGAAAGAGAGGATGTAGAAAGCTCAGAGAAGGATAAGTCCTGCCTGCAGAAAATGATGACGACGCCGCCGCTAGTGTGTGACATCAGGAAAGAGAATGCCAGACCGGGAGAGAGTGCAATCAGATCACAGAGCAGAGAGTGCAGGGATCCAGAAAGAGGAAGATAAGTTAAAATTGGATTCCTGGATACGTAAGGTCAAAGGGATAAGACGAAATAAAGTGAAGAAATTCAGTGCTCCTGGCTCGGAGACCGCCAGCATTCTATTGAAAAACCCTGAGGGAATTAGGGGAGAAGAGGAAGTAGGAGGTGTAGAGAAACAACCAGGAGCATGAGGCGGTGGTGAAGGTGCATAGGGAAAAGATATGAAGCGTGTGGGAAAAGGATAAGTGGTTTGAAGGTGAGGGTGGTGAGGGAGTGCTGCATTAGCAGAGGGGATCCGGATTAAACAGTGGAGGTATACAACTGGAGGAGTCTGAGGAGGAAGTTATAATGCTGGTAGGTGTAGGATCTCCAAAAGAAGCAGAGAAGGAAGTTTCAGGAGTGAGAGCTGACAAGAATCATGAATCTAGAAAAGGAGAGTAGTGAGCACTTTAAATGTGCTCATTTGGAGCAGATGCAGCATTGCACCGACCTGCCCCACCTGTAACACATGTAACTTGTATCGTGTGCTGGCCAGACCAACCCCTGCCGGTTCAGGATTCTATTCGAAATAACCGGGTTCTCGGAACTTATAGCTTTGACTGTCATCCACTAGCATACAACATCTAGAGCACACAACTTCAATGAAGACAGAAAATAGCTATTAATAGCCAACAGCAAAGTAGTGTACACACTATACAGCATATACTACTGGCGTTACGAGTTAGCTGGTAGTGCTCTGCAAACCAAGTAAAAACATTGCCCCGCCTATGGCTCCTAAATTTCTTTTCCCCCAAAAAACTGTTGGCTATGTACAGGTTATTAAAACAATCGTAAGAAAAATATAAGCGCTTCTAACTATAAAGTGACAAAACAATCCCAGTCCTGATGATCTTAATATGATTACACAATAACCTCAAAACTAAAACACTGTCACACATTACACTAACACTTAACTAATATTAATGATGGTCTACAAAAACAAACTGGGAATTACTATTCGGTACTGTAACAATAACGATAGTGAAGTCACATTCCAATTGCTAGGAACTTGTAATAACTGTTTATTTGTTGAAGTGTTAAATCATTTTTTGAAGTGTAGTAACAAAATATCTGATTTTCTTATAAGCAATTTGTGATTTCTAAATTTTTGTTAGTTAGGGTTTCGTGACAAACGCGAAAGTACATTTGGGGTTTCGCCATGACAAAGGAATTGAAAAGCTCTCTTCTACATTCAACACAAATTCGAATATCCAAGAAAAAAGAAACACAGAGTAGTTCGGAACAATATATTAACTCTTTCGCTCCCGCGATCATCGATTGATGATCTCGTGTTTTCAGTGTTTACCTCAAATTTTTTTAAATTCAGTTACAAAATTAGTTTACTAAAAAAACGATTTGTGACTTTATTTTTCATCCGATTTTCATAAAATTTTCAAAAGATCACGCTTATTTCCTCACGCATCGGATGATGTATAATTTGTGCCCTAGTTCTTGGATTTTTATACCCAAAAACGGTTAAAAAGACCAACAACCCAGTTGCAGACGACAAAATCGGCCAAATTCTCAGCACGTGCCAACTACACTAAAATCAAATTGAGATTACATCTTTACCACATAACCAAACCCTTTATCATTAACGCAGTCTAAAAACTACTCTTTTGGGGCATCATTTGACAAAATTTCAAGCGATAACAATAAATTTCACTTTTTTGAGTTTCCAAATGTTTTAGGGGTCTCAAAACTCCCCCAAACAAATTTGAATGGTAAGTAGATAAAAGTAAATTTAGTGCGTAAAAAATATCATAGGTTGCTAAATATTGGTCTCATTTGAAGCTTTGGAAATTTGCTTTCCAGCAATATATAACTTTAAATAGTTTAGACAAAGTGGTATATGATATTTACTGATCAAAAATGAGTACTGTACATCATGTCAGCTCAAAACCTTCAAGAATTTTTTGACTTACCTTCACTAAATTATAATTTTTACAAAAACTACACCCTATAAAAACATAAAATAAATTTCAAATGTTTCACCAATAAAGTCGTCATTTTGTATCAAGTTTCCAAGGAGACAAGAAGCGAAATACAAGTTTAAAAGCTAGCAGAAGTTTGGCTTCTCTAAATCAAAGTTTGCTGTATCCCCCTTGTTTCTCAACACATGGGAAGGGTGTAAACAAGCTGCTGTTTCATTGTCAGTGACAGCATATTCTATTTAAACTTGATATTTTCTGAATCTTGAAGAAATTCCCTGTTCAAAAATACATAATGTTACATGGTTTAGGCTAACCTGTAGCAGATAATGATTGATCGTATTTTAGGTACTGAATTTAACTACCAAAATTTGGTACCGGTTGGTACCGGTCAAAAAAAAGGTCATGTGCCTCAAAAAATTGCAAATTGTAGAAAACCTAGGCTTTTAGGTAAGTTTTGAGTGATGTACCTTGAAAGCTTATTTCCTTAGCATCATTTTGCGACCATTTCTAAAAAAAATTGGTAGAAAATATAATCTGTAGTAATCTTTGAGGTGAGGGTACCTCTTTAATTTTGAAGACAACTACCCCCCAGTTGGGGGGTTCATTTGCATAAAATTTGCATATTCAAAAAAAAATGTTTTTGTTTCTATTTGAAATTCTCAAGAAATGTAGATTTCAACGATATATCACACTTAATGTAGAAGTAGACAGCTGAGTAATGATTTACAAACAATTTTGAGGTACATAATTATGATTGATTATGACAGTTTTTCGCACTGCCATCTTAAGGACATTTTTTTTCGCTATTTTCGCGGGAGCAAAAGAGTTAAGCGAAGGAGGTGAAGTAATAGCAATAGATGGAGATTTTTGTCTCCTCAAAATGATGAAGTGTTGGAGAAGGCAGGCTACAGACCCAAAAAAGTTAAAAAAATCGTCTGCGGTCGTTTTATTGTTTTTTGTTAGTGGAAGCGGAAGCGTTTGACGAAATAGCGGCATCCCTATCCCTAATCAGCAAATTGTAACCTTTTGCCGACGCGCAGTCTTTGGTCGCAATTTGTTTGTTTTCGTTAACGCTTTCAGCACGACCTTTTTTCTTTTTTTTATTCTGCCAGAATTAACGGTACGTCTTCTCATTGAGTTTGCCACAATTACTACGGTGCTGGATATTTATAAGTGGTTGTATTGGTAGGAAAGTCCTGGTAATTGATAGTTAAATAGCAAGTAACAAAGACTTGAAATTTTTGGAGAACTACGGCATCAATTTTCCAATCTGGACAAAATCATGGATTTATTGTTTGTAATATGCTTTGTTTTGTTTACTGCCAAAGGTAGTTATGATAAGTTTTTTGATTGACTGAAACCTAACTCTAATCTAGCAATATATAATAGGACCAGTCTATGCATAGCACAAAGTGTGCTAATAATTGGTAGTATGATAAAAAAAATGTAGACTCTGCTCTAATAAATGATAAGAGCTTGTTCAACTAAACATAAAGAAGGTGAACAGAGATTAAAAGTTGGGAAGATAGCGAAATGATCTTTCCGTTTTTAAGTCTGCAGTTGCTTGTAAGCTACGTGTTATTACATTTGACACATGTAATAGGTAAAGGCAGAAATATGAAGTTAATGCAATTTTTACTCTGGTCAGCCAGGTGCATGCAAAGTGATGTTTTAAGCTCTCAATTTGCACTCTTTTGATGACATCTGGTACTGAGTCCATCGCACCACGTTCTAGGCAATGCATTGCTTGGCAGTTGTGTTGGTGTAGCCATGCTTGCTTTATCATTTTAAAGACTATGCAATACAAATGAGTCAGGTTTGGCAAGGTTTGTAAAGTATGGCAATAAAGATTTACCAAAGTAAGAAAATTTATATAGAAATAAAGATTTACTGAATTACAGAAATAAAGAAATTTATTCTAAAACGTAAAATTACAGAAATTCATGAAAGTCTATAAAACTAAAAATATAATCTCCAAATTGGGTAAAATTAGATAATTTTATTTGAGTTAAACTAGGCTAGCCCATGCCTTTGTGTAAATTTTAATATATCTGTAATTTAGTTGATGTTTTTTCCGTATTTCTTGTAAGAATATTTTTATATCTTTACTTTCATATTTTTATAACTTAGTGCAACGTCCAGTTTTTATATTGCTACTATGCACTAGGTAATTGAAAGACTCCAAGCTTTTGTTCAACACAGTTCTTTGAGGTTTCTCTGTAAAACTCCTTATATTCTGGTTTTGTATTTATGGATTTTGCTATTGCTACATTAGTGATGGTTTTTTACAGGTCAAAGCAATATTTGTATTGAAAGTAAAGCAACTGTTTGCGGAGATTGCATTGCCTTACCAGGATGTGCTTGGTGTCAGGACCCTGTAAGTAGTAAATATCAGAGTAATGGTATGCTTATCTGACATAACACTGCTTAGCTGTAATCTGTTTGATTGTTGCAGCATCAGTTTCCTAGATGCAGTTCTGCTCAGCCATAGCATGACAACAAGTGATATGCTGCAGCTGCTATGTGTTGTAGTAGCATGAGTGTAAAATAGTGCCAGAAAAATTCAACTCCGTGTACATCAAGAAATATTTAACTTGTTGCGGTTGCAGTTATATTTGTAAGTGCTATCATGACAGAAGGGGCAAGTTGCCAATACAAGTGCACCTTTTTGAAACTGTGCTCCAAAAAGGTGTGCAATAGGAGTGTGATGGGATCAATTGGTTGAAATCACTATGCCTGGTCTGTGTAGACTGCTTTCAGTACCCTAAAGTAGTGCTGTAGACACAGGCTGAGACTGCTTTAGGCCAACACCTAAACATATTTTTAGAAATATGCTGCAAATCCCAATGTAATTACACCAAGATGCAATACTCCAGAAAATTTGAGGGCTGTAGCCAATGCTGATTCTGAACGCTGTCCTGAAGAGTTTATCATCAATCCTCAGTCATATTTCACGCCAATAAGTAAGTGACACTTTGCCTCAAAGCAGCTTGATAGACTGAGAGTTAATCTCAGTTGTCAGAAGTTTATAAGTCAGTCTTTTTTGCTTTTTGACCACTTGACATGTTCTCCAAAATTTTGACTATCAGCTGAAATTTTAGTTAGCCTAACTTTTAACACTTGGCAAAAGTGTAAATTTTAGAGCTTTTCATATATCATGCAATATTGTAAAGTGCACCTTCACTGCAAAACATAATTATTGACATAAAGTTGGTATGTGCCAAAATTAGTTGCCAATTTGCTAAAACCGATTATCTGAAAGGGAGCTAAGCTGTAAATCCGGTACTGATAAGTTGCATGCAGCATTAACCACCATTTGCTTCTGATCATATGTTTTGGGTATAAACTATAATTTGCATTGACCAAAACAACATGTACATATGTTTGATGAGTATTGCTGTTTTCATTTTAACCAAAATTATTTTTCAACTTCATTGTGGTCTAACAAAGCCTTGAATGAGGCTTCTGAGAACCCCAAATTGTGGAGCTCACAATTCTTTGTACAATTGATTTGGCTTACCCAAACATAATATTTTCTCAATCAAAACAGTAAAAAGTAAAAATATAGTCGAATCTGGTTAATTGCATAGTCAACTTGCCAAACTATTTTATGCGATTAAGTAGATTATGTGTTTATCCAAAATTAGTATAAACAAACAAATAGGTTTGGGATTTACAACTCTTATGCAATTATCCAATATGCAATTGACTGGATTCATCTGTATTGCCTTCCTTTGTCAGTCAGAAATAAAAATTTAGCCTACCTGCATATTTGTGAAAACATCAGCAAAGTTTGTGTTGATTTGTGCATTTTTTTTTCAAAATTATGTTTCAAAAAATTTAAAAGTGGTTTGTTTTTTAGGATAGATTTTGATAGTTTGTGTTGTGTTGTCCATGGAAAAAAGGCCCTTTGCCATGACTTTTTCCGCATGCAAAAATATTTTGTTTCTTAAGAATGTGTGATCATGAATATACAATAGACAATTAGTGGTAAAGGTAGCTAGTCATTTAAGTGGGCATTGCAACTTATTTTCTGCATTTTTGCAACAACGTGGTTTAGCTCTGATTCAGTTTCTGATATACAATGCTTTCATAAGAATTTTTGGATAATGCTGAAGTGTTTTTTACAGAAAGACTTTATTGAAGGCATACCTGTTGACTTAAGTATATGCTTTGGCTTTATTTGTCTTTTTGATATTCTTAGAACCCTTTGTTTAAAAAACTGCTTTACTCTTTGATTCACAGTCAAATAAAATCCATACAACTTCTTGACTTGCAGGCTTTGCTTCTGGCTCTTCGAGACTGTGGCACCACTTTGTAGTTAGCAAAATTTTCTTTTTGGTTTTGGTGTTAACAAACTCTGTTTGTTATGGACAAACTGCAGTCATTTTATGTGTTGTTTTATATTAGTCTAAATCATTTCATGTCTAAAACACAGAATCAGTCGTTATTTAATTCTAATGTCAAAATTGTTGCAATTAACTGTATAAAATAGTGATTCTAGTTCTTAAATTTTTTCACAATGTCTTGTGAGAGCTAAATTCCCAAACGCAAAGTACAGGACTACAGAAATATAACATGAAAAATAGTACAACCAACTAGAGCAAAAGCAATTTGTTTTGACATTAAATTTGTGGAAGATAATCTAGTTTTTTATAATTGTAGATGATTCAGCCCTTTCAGAAGTTGGAAAAAGTAAAGTTGGAGAAGCTACTCAGTTGAAGCCACAAGTAATAGAAGTGAAACTTCGACCTGGTAATTGTAGATTTTCTGTTCACAAGATACATTCAATTATATTGAAAATGCAGGCCTGGAAAGAGGTTGCTAAGAAGTTCTTGGTTCTGATTTTTCTTTTGGGAAGTTCTTAGCTGAGCTTTTTTTGAGGCCTGCTCTACAAAGAACTGCCCTAGTATTTGAGAATATTCAGCATCATATGTTTAATTTGTGACTGTGAAAAGATATCATTTATTGCTTCAGATAACACTCTCATTTGTCAAAAGTCTAAAAAACACATTTATTTCCCTGAGTAGTCTAATTGCATTTTGTTTTTCAATACATGGTGTTATGTGTTAATATTTTTATGCACTTAATGTAGCGTTTGGAAACTTTTTCGGATATGGGCCAGTTTTACAGTGGTTGAAAATTTGGAAGGCTAGTTGGACTTTTTAGTAAAAACAATGGTGTAGAACTATGTATTGCATGTGGAGTTGATAGACAGAAAAACTTTTTTGAGGGGGATCAATGTTTTGGCAGTTACTTTTTTTCCAATTTTTGTGGCTAGTCAAGCTTAAAGATCTTTTTGAAGATGAATGTTTTCCCTATGAATCTTTTGCAAGTATGTGTCATCAAACAAGATTTTTTGTTTGGAGATCATTGCTTTCACTGTGACTCTTTACCAATTTCTGTTACAAAATACATTTGATGTTTGGGAGAACAACTTATAAGGTCGGCTTTTAAAAAAAACAGAGTTTTTGAAGGTGTTGACCAAAAGTTTAAAATGTGGATGTGGATCACAAGTTGCACCTTTTATCCTCTTATGGGCCACAAAATTGCACAAAGTAAACCACATGTTGCAAACCTTATTAAGATGATTTTTGATCGGAAACTTACAAGCAACTTTTTTTAACATTAACTGCAGTAAATCATATCTGCAAAATATTCTGCAAGGATCAATGGTTAATGATTATTTATCTTCAGACATCTGCTCTCTCTACTAAATAATGAAATTTGCTTTTTTTGAGATTTTTATTTGTCTGATATTGCTATTTTAACAGGCAGTCAAGTTAAAATTGATTTTGCTTTCAAGCAAGCCGAAGACTATCCTGTTGATCTTTATTACCTTCTTGACTTGTCTCAATCAATGAAGAATGATTTGGAATCACTTCGATCTTTAGGGCAACAGCTTGGAGAAAGCATGCAAAGCATCACTCGTGACTTCAAATTGGGTTTTGGTTCATTTGTAGACAAAACTGTGATGCCCTACATATCAACTGTTAAGTCAAAGTTAGTACCAACTGTTTTAATTAAAATGTTTGTCCAAATTATTCTTATGTTTTTTTTTTCAACTGTACCAAAGATTCCCAACCTTTTCCATCTGTACCCCTTTAAAACACTTCTACTTGCAAGTGCCCCGTGTATTCCCAAACTGAGCTGATCCCCAACATCATCTAGAAATTAACAATTCTATTCTGGGCAAAACCAGGATATTTGGATGCTGTATATAGCCATAATGAATCGTCAGAATGGTTTCTATATTTTAGATTTTGGAAAACTGGAAACTATGTCTCTACATAAATTGATTTCATGTTAAAATATCTGAAGTTGCAGGAACAAATAATGATAGCAGCATACACATTTTATGGAAATATGCAGAAATAATTTTATTTGTTTTTTGTGAAATGTGATATCAAGTTTCTCCATTATCAATGCACATGTCGCTCACCCCCTCTCTGTGTTCCATGTATCCCAGGGGTATGTATACCCCAGGTTGGAAACTGCTGATCTATATTATAAAGTGCCATTGTTTCTGTCTGTGTGTATGTGTCTGTCTGTCGGTGTGCTTCAACTCTTCCAAAACTATTGCACATACAAACATCAAGCTTAGCATGACTGATCACCTCCCCGGGCTGAGTGTCATAAGGAGGGTATGTGAAGTCATCATGACATCATATGCAAAAGCAATTTATTTAAAATTTTCATGTCTTGTCAAAGGAAGATAGTTATCTGCTCAAATAAAAGCCAGCCCCAGATTTACCGATTTGCGAAAGTTTTATCCCGTTCAGGTCCAAGATGATGTCACAGCTAATGATTGATTGGACATAAATAAGTACTAATAGTATGTTTTTGAAAGCTTTTTGGGAAAATATAAACGAGGTGGTTTCAATAAAAAAATTCTACAATTTAAGCTGTATTGACAATACAACAAGCCAATGTTTTTTTAAGCATTCAAAGCATGATTTTTCTTGAATGCTTCAAACTGCCTCTATGATGTCATAATACCGAATAGTGCAATTAAAGTGAAAAAGGTTGAAAAAAGCAGTAGTTATTTCAAAAGCAAGCAATCGATATGCCATTTGTTAAGAAGAATGGTGCGTTTCAGTATCAACATTGCGCTAGGTCAAAGAACCATCAGTGCTGCAATGGCAAGTTAATATACTTTTTCGCAGTCGTATCACAGATGTAACTGATTTTAACCTTTAAGACGTATTAATGAAACGTAGCAAAATTAAGCATATAGACAATTTCTCGCGTTAAATCTTACAGGAATCTCAATAATTATCTGCGTCTTTACCTCAAAAACCTGATCGACAGGTAATACTCTTACAGCATAACCCAATTAATTGTAATAACTAGTTTTTATTGACTAAAAAAATTGACTTTATTGATGTAACAATGTTTTGTATAAATTATTGTATCTTGAGTTTTCATTTGAAAACAAACATTTAATTATGAAACAAATCCTCAACGCACTTGCAATATGCTCACCTTATATATGCAGCCAGCTCTGTAATCGTTAGCTGCAAGAA
Organism: Trididemnum clinides; assembly: GCA_963675345.1. Lineage (NCBI taxonomy): Eukaryota > Metazoa > Chordata > Ascidiacea > Aplousobranchia > Didemnidae > Trididemnum > Trididemnum clinides. The sequence goes on along the minus strand of OY776297.1, from coordinate 12,027,253 downwards.
TTGAAATGTAAAATGTACTGTTTTGCTTTTTTGATCTAAAAGTTTCTGTCCTTGGCTCACAGTTTTTGCAGCATGGAAAAACTTCTTTCTGCAGAAGCAGTTGTGGACTTAGAATATTCAAGTAAATTGTAAACAGTGAGATGTCTGTTCTTTCCGTGTTTATTATTTTAGAAATGTCATCGTTTTGCATTCTATTTTGAATGTAACAGTTAATACTGCGTCTTCTCTGAAGTTCAGTTCTTGGATTGCTTGCACCATTTCTTTGATGGTGTACTTAGCACTCTCCATTGTTTCTTTAAGCTAAACTAGACATTTATATAGGTCTTTGATTTTGAGAAGTTGGGTAGCTATGCCCAGTTGTTTGCAAGCTGACTTTTGCTTGAGCTACTATAATACCAGACCCTTCAAAACTTTTCATAATCAGCTTTCACTTCAGGTAAATTCTTTGCATCATATAAGGCAGCATTTAATCAGCTTCCCCATCTTGTAACAACAGGCTGCATCCTACAACTTTGATATGCTTTCAAGCGCTTGTGGAATTTAAGGGGTAAACATTTGTTAAGTTTAAAGATGCCGATGCCGATAACAAGGAAAATAAGACATTGCCAGGGACTCCAGAAACTCGGGGAGGTGTAGCAGTCATGTGCAATTTCTTATGTGTTGTTTGATCGATTTCTTTTCAAAAAAGGGTACTTTTGAGTTTGTAAAAACAAATGGTTGTGTCAAAAAAAGTTGGTCGTTGGATGAACCTGGTGCAGACTGCTGAACCGATATTGTCAAACTTGACATTACTGATGGGGGCCCTGTGGGCGACGCCAGTAGAGGTGGCTAGTGTTAGATTAAAATAATTGGTTAGGGAAGTTTCTATGATGATTAATGAGCACTTGGTGGCTAAACTATTTGTAAATGTTTTTGTTCTAAAGTTTGCTGAAAAATATAAAAATGTGTTTCTATCGTATGTGGTGTAATCCTTCAAAGTTGGAGGCAATTTGTAGCTTGAGTTGGATGTTTTTGTTAGAGCCGAAGGCAGGTGTTTGTTAATTACATGTGGGTTTTTATCCAGGGCTTAAAGGCTCTGCATTTGGTTGTTAGGTGTGTAGGAAAACACCTGCTATGATGTGAGCTGTTTTGTTTATATTCTAAACTAAGCTAGACATTCTTCATGACAATCAAAAGTTTTCTCGTGCTTCATCAGGTTGGAATAGTAAAGTAGCTCAAGCTTATCCAGCAGGTAGTAGAAATCAACTTGGTTCTAACCCATTGCAGTGTGTTTAGTTAGTGATTCGCGTTTATGGCGGATTCTACTGTAAATTGAATGCCACTTACCATCAGTCTGATTTTGGTTGGGTTTTAGTGTAGTCGTGGATACCTGTTTTGCATCATGTCTTTGTTTCAAAGACTCAGAGCAGAATCAAAGTGGTAGCCAATCACAATCAGCAACTAGAGATTTTTTGCTGTCATAATAAGAGCGACTTTACAACAAGTTCAGTTTTGCTGTTAAAAAAGCTATTGGCGTGTGTGCTTTCCGATTTGTGTCAACTCCTGTTGCGCTAATCATTTGTCTAAAATCAACGGGTGCACTGAGTGAACATGTAGTCACACGTTTTTTCCAGTCAACTATATACTTAGGCTCGCCTGTCTGAAAACTGAATTTTATGCAAAAGTTTTCTGCTTCCTAGCGTCAAGTTTCTTTTACTTTTGTTCCATCACTGCACACAACGCATTTAACTCATTAGCAGTGTTATTTACACATAAATAGATTGGGTTTGAGCTGGCTTTGGTAAATTATGAGTTCTTGGTAGTGAAGGCGAATGTGAGCTTGTGATGCCCTTGCAATTTCAAAATGCTATACTCAGGGGTTGCAGTGTCGCCTTTAGGAATCTCTTGTATATGCAGCATGTTGTCATTATCTTTGTGTTTGGTTGCAGGTTGGAAAATCCCTGTTCTGCTAGAGAACCCTGCGTTCCTGCATACAGTTTTCACAATGATCTTCCTCTTACTAGAAACCTTGATTCTTTTATTGATGCTGTTAATAACGTGACGCACTCTTCAAATCTTGACAACCCAGAAGGTGGTTTAGATGCAATGATGCAAGCTATTGTATGCCGGGTAATATACATCAATTTTGAATTGTTTTTTTGAATTTTTAACTGTCAAGGCATTCGTAGAATAACTTGTGTTGAAATATGCTTTGAAGTTTTTTGGCTACATCATAGGTAAGAACGAAAAGTTTCTCTTGTAGCAACAGTGCAAATTTGAAGTGAGCTTTCAATGTGTGACTTGTAGCTGCTGTCGTGTTATGGCAATTATTTTGGGCTTTAAATCGAAATGTCTGGAGTTTGAAATTCTACAAAAACAGCACTGGTATTTGTGGGAAAGGGTGTCCGGAATTTAAAGTGTTGTGTCGCTCCAGCAAAAAGTCTCGTTTGAAACGAATGTGCAGCGGTAGGCATACACTGAATCACTACGTCTGACCCCGCAAAACGTGGGAAAAAAGGATGTAACGTTGGAATTTTTAAATGCATCACTTATAGATTATGAGACCAGAAAGTTTTTGTTTGGAATGAACTATTCATTTGCTCCTTTACAAACATCCTGTTTTTGCTTCAATTTAGTCTCAAATTGATTGGAGAGATAAGGCTACTCATTTACTTGTGTATTCAACGGATGCTACTTTTCATTACGCCGGTGATGGGAAATTAGGTGGAATTGTATTTCCTAATGATGGAAGATGCTATCTAAATGGAAAAGGCCATTACACCAAGGCCAACGAAATGGTAAGTTTTAGTTGTCTTCAGTAGCCCACAGCCGTTCATTCATGGTATAAACAGCCTGGGAAAAACAATGATTTTAGCTGCGGGTTTGTTGTTGTAGTGCCAACAAGGGCTGTGTGCTCAAGCCATTGAAGCCCTGTGCACTCTTTAATCGTGGTTGAACTCAGTTTCGCATTTCCACTCTTCACATTGCTCTTATTGCTGAGCGCCAAGTAGGAAATCTGTGAATGCTATTGTTAAAGTCTTTGGTGTGACTTTGCAAGGAAATTAAACTAGTCTACTGACAGTGAAGCGAGTGGCCTAATCACTACACCACCACACTGGTATTTAGGTATGGGATTTAAGAATACGTTTCTAAAGTAAAGTTAATCTATAATCCCCACCAAATTTAATTTCTATTATATGTAAATGCTGTTTTAATCAAGCTATTTCTCCTGCTTAGTGCTTTAAGCCTTCTTACCTGTTAACAGAAATTAGCATAAGGCATCCTTGAGTAAAAAAGTTTTGAATGACATTTAAGTATACTGCTTTCACTTGTGGTGTAATAAGCAATGTTATAGCGTGAAAGGCGAAAATTTTTTCTGTGATTATTTTCGAACAGAAATGCCCACTTTGCAATTTTTATAACTTTTTCTTGAAAGTGCAATTTATGTTTATGAGTATTTCATAAACTGTAGGTGTTTATTATATCTATCACAAGTGATTTGGATCGTAGAAAAGCAATAGTATCAGCACTGGTGCCTGTACGAGGTGTGTCAGGAAAGTTCCGAGCTGGCTTTGCATTATGCGCTATGACTCAGCTATCGAAAATCCGATTACATCATCGTATTACGCAATGTGTTTGCAGTATATAGCCGTTATCGCGGTCCCGATAGCTTCATTATTCTCTTTGTGACGCTAGTTTGAAAATAGCATCTTCAGCAGCTCTGTCACAGCCATGAATTTGATTCGAACACATGGTTGCTCCATCACGACAACGCTCCAACGCACTTGGCCCTGTCTGTTTGCCGTTTTTTGGCCAAAAAAAACGTCTTAGTGCTTGACCAGCCTCCCTACAGCCCAGATTTAGCCCCATGTGATTTTTTCCTCTTCCGGCGGCTCAAAGGCATCATCAAGGGAATCAGATTCACGGACGTTGAAGCCATCAAGGAGGCCGTGACAAGGGAACTAAGGGGCATCCTGGAACAGGCCTTCCAGGACTGCATGGCATCGTGGCAGTGACGCATGGAGAGTTGCATTGAGAAGCAGAGGGACTACTTTGAAGTGTGTGAGCGTAGATTGTAGATTTTTTTGCAAATAAAATGTTTACTGCCCGAGTCTCATAACTTTCTTGACACACCTCGTATTGTTCCTGGATTACCAATAGCATTTGAAAGCCACCTTTTTAGAAATTTTAACTGTAATAACAAGACTGAGTTGATCTAATTAATTGGAAGGCTTTTATGGTTTGGTAGTTTGTGTTACGTTATAATTATCGAGTTGAGTTACAAAGGCATTTTAATAGCTTGCTATAGGTACTTATTGTAACCTAGAGTGGCACTGGTTTAGAAGAATTTATTGAATTTTCGTCAGAAGGAGGGTTTGCAAGTTGAAAGAAAATAATATGAGAGCAAAACTTCATGACAGAGTGAGGGAGTTGGTTAATGTTGATGCGCCAAACCTGTGGAATGCTTTTAAAAATTGAGTTTTAAAGGATTGTGATGAAGGGCAGAAAAAGTTAAAAGGAATACGTGGTAGTGGAAGAATAGCGTGAAGAAAGCGATAAGACAGAAGAAAATGGCATAGAAACAGACGTTAGGCCACAGCAAAACAAGGTTAGGTACATAAGCACATGAAAAATCAAACAAAGAAAGTAGTTGCCAATGAAGCTAAATACGAATCAAAGTAATCGGGTAAATTACCTAATAAGTTCATCAAAAAAGATCGAAAACAATGAAAAGAGGAAGGTGCATGAAAGTTAAAGAGAGAAGGCTTGGTTTTAGCGAAACAGACAGAAAAAGAATATGGAAAAACCACTTAGAGGAAATTGTGAGCAAAAAAAAGGTGGTAAGCAGATGATGGAAGCTGATATGGTGAAAAGATTCATTGAAAAAGTTACACGGTAGAAAATGATAAAAGTAACAAAGGCAATGAAACCACGAAAGGCAGCTGGATTTTCTGAAGTATTTACAAAGATGATATATGCTGGTGGAGAAATAGAGTTTGGTGTGATGACGGAATTTTTCCAATCCCTGTCAGATGGAGAATGAGTGGCAAACTAGTGTGCTGGTGCTGATTTTCAAGGGAAGGAAAAGTAGTCAAACTGTGCCAATGTGTTTCCATAAATTGTAATGCATAAAAAAGAATGGCGCTGTTAGAGCATGCAATACAAGGAAGGATTTAAGTAGTAGTAAAGGAAAGTGCTGGAGGACTGAAGGAAGGATATGCCATGCAATTTGGTTTTATGCCCGGCAGTGGAACCACTGACACATTGTTTGTTGCGAAAAAAATGCAAGAGAATTACACAGATGAGGAGCGAGATTTGTTCGTCTGTTTTGTTAATACTGAGAAGCCATTTGACAGAGTTCGAGGAATGGGTGATGAGGAAAAAAGGTTACCTTGAAGTAATTGCAAGAACTGTGGTGAGTCTTTACCAAAGATGCGAAGACGTAAATTGGAATGGAATCAGAGTTTCTTGAAAATTTTTTGGTGCCAGTTAATGTCAGTCAAGGATCTTTGTTGTTGTCATTGGTTTTTGTGGTAGACGCTGGTGCAATTACGAAGTGTGCAGGGAATGCTTCATATAAGAAAATTCGTATGCCAATGGATTGGTTTTGAGTGAGAAATTTTTGAATCGGAAAGTGGCATTTAAGTGTGATGAGACGAAGGTTAACCTCGCTATGGAAAAAGTGATGTTGAGTAGTCCGAAACGACAGAAACTAAAGAGCAAAATCAATCCATTTGTCAAATGCGGCAAGGTGGTGATGGCAAATGTGATATTATGCTCAAATTGTGGTAAATGGATACAAGGAAGGTCTGGGAAAAGGAAGAAAGTGTTTTCAGCTGTGGCTAAAGATTTTGTTTGTGGAAGATGGTTTGAGACAAGAAAAGGAATAATGAAACTACATGAGAAAATAGCATTTTGTGACCTGGTGAAGTATGCAAAGAGTTTTTGTTATTTGGGAGACAGTTTGAATACTAGTGGTGAAAATGAGGCAGCGGCGACAGTAAAAACAAGAATTGGTTAAATAGATTGTGTGGGAGTTGCATTCTGTAAAGCTTTCCATGAAAGGTGGAAGGAAGGATCTATCAGAGTTGAGTGAGATCGGCAATGTTGTGTGGAAGCGAGACATGGTGAATGAGAGAACAGTTGGAAAGACTGAGGCAGCTGGAAAGACTTTGTGTGGTTTCAAATTAATTGAGAAAAGCATTAGCCAAGAACTTAAAATATGCTGGGTTTGGAAGAAACTGAAGATAGATTAACCAAAGCCAATACCTTGCGATGATATAGGCATATTTTGAGGAGCGCTAGTGATGATAAGTTGAAAAAAGTGTTAGATTTTGAAGTGCTGAGAAGACGAGGGCGACTGAAGGTGATGTGGAGAAGGCAGATGGAAGAGGAGAGATTAGAAAGATCAGAGGGAAGCAGTTTATAAAATTGCAAGGAGCATGCATTGAATCTGCGAACTTCCTTTAGAGGAGACAAAATTGGATTTTTCCTCTTTGTGCGGTGATGCTAATGCCTCATTTTTACTAGAAATAATTATTGAAATGTATTTCCACTTTTGGTTTAGAAAATGTAAATCTTGGCAAGAAACACTGATTTCGAAAAGGTACAATTATAATCAGCTAATTCATTTATTTTGATTTACCTCTCTTTGTTTGTTTTTTGTTTTATTAACTTGTGTTGCATTTAACCAATTGTGATTTTGAAAAATATTTTCAACTAACATCTGTATTTTAACTGTGATAGCAGTTACTGCACTTAATTGAGCTTTTCTGTTTATTTCGATTTCAAAAACAAATTTTGTGTCCATGAAATTATAATTTGCCGAACCTATCAGAAAATTAGTGCTGTCATGTCATTAGAAGAGGGGGTGGTTCTGTCCTAAGGGGTGCTAAAACAATCTCATGTCTAAATTGTGGTTGATAAAAGTTTTCATTGCTTAAAATTTGTGATGACCTTGTTCAAGTTCATCTTCGGTGTCATGGACTCAAGTGATGTTACTGTTACTGATGTTACATGGACTCAAGCGATGGTAATATACCAGAGTATTTATCGGCTGTACAAAACGTAAAATGGCTTTAAGATAGCTGTTATGCACTTGACAGTGTGGTATCGTAGCTAATGGATAGGGCCTATCCATTCCGATAGGCACTACTAGCTCTTTCCCTTTTTACCCAAAACCTCTGCTGGTCACTGTGTCATGACAAGCTGGTAGCAAAGTGGCATTTTTGAAAAAAGTTGAAATTGCAATGCAATGCGCTACGCTTTCGTCGCACTGTTCTTGCTTCGTATCACCTTTTCGTATATTAGCAAATAACGTGTTAATTAGGACTATCCATCGATTGGCCATCTCGTCCGGAAGATAACTGAAAACAAAATTCAGCCTATCTTCGCAGTTACAAGTGATGTGATTCAAACATATGAGGTCAGTGTAAAATCAACATTTTTATGTTGTTTATTTTTGTTTGTTGATCTAAACTTGAGAGTAACTGGCGTATTCTGTTATAATTAAGCGGTTACATTGCAAGTGTGCGCGGAAATTTGTTAAACTCTGCCTATAATACTCAAGCGTAGGATTTTGTAGAGCAAGTGAAAAGCTGTCAAAAATTTTTTGATTTTAATTATGTTAAGTCATCTGAACTGCTGCGATGGGTAGACAGCTTGATTTCGCCACCTGTTTGTCACGCAAAGGTGGAAGAATCCCATTGGGTGTTTTTCAAGGGTACAGCAAGTGCTTTTTCTCAATACCACCTCCTTTTTCCTGAGCTCCAAACAGGGAAGCTGTAAGTACCATTTTAACAATATTTTGGCGAGGTCCGGTCGAGGTTTGACTCCATAAGCTACTGCATTCAAGGGGGAAGCTTTATCCACCTGGCCATCGAGGCAGTTAAAACTTTTCTTTAATTTTCTTTTTCACCTTTATTGTAAAGTAACATGGAAAACATGTAACTGATTAGCGTCAAGCCAAAAGACGTCGATGAGCTCCCTGATCGATACCTTCTGTACAAATAAGATTAAGGCTTTGATCTTAGCTGCGTTTAATCCACATACATTAGCTTTTGCTTCTGAGTAGCTGGTGAACGTCAATGCTTTATATAGCATGGCAGAATTTTGCCGTTTTAGCAAGCATTCAAAACTTCTATTGATCTTGATTGTACAAAATTCTCAACTTAGACAAAATGTTGACACTGAAAACATCATTCAGCACCAGATGCAGTTTATGTTAAGCCACTTTTAAGCCATTTACAGATGCAGCTTGGCAGGCGGCCTCCAACAAAGGTTGCTTTTATTTGTGGATATCCAATACAAGCTTTTTTTACTGCGTTTACGTATCAAGTTATCTTGCTTTGCTTTTACTTAAAGCAATTCTGATGTCACACACTTCACATTATAAAAACACACTGCTGATGTGACATGAAGTTTTATGCAGATGCTATAACCTTGCCAATGCGAACGCATTGTTAATCACACTAGAACTAAATCCTGTCTGTTTCTTCGCTCTATCGCTGAGTAATAACCCCCAAAATCTTTTTCGCATGCCTTGGTAAAGACAAATGCAGTTATATTTAGTGCCTGGTGTGGTGAAATACTGCATCAGATATTTGTCACACTAGGTGATCAGCTTCATATGGTAAGGACGCATATCACCGACTCTCCTGATTTCATCATTTGATTAAGCTTATTAGAGCCCATGTTGATTTTGTTTTTTCAGAATTTTCAAAAAATGATTCCCAAATCTGTAGTAGGAAACTTGACAACGGATTCATCCAATATTATTACCCTTATTCAGGATGCATACAACGATTTAAAAGGACAGGTATGTCAAATATATCAAGTTTGTAATAAAACGGGGATCGCTATAAAATAATACAACGAGATATGATCAGTTATTAGTGCTCTCTTTATTTTGTAACACCTTCCGTCCTGCTTCTATCTTGAGAAAAAATGGCCGCGTGACAACAGTAAACCACTAAAAGCACTTAGCGAAAATTGACCCACAAGTTTCTTCGTAATGCAAGAAGTTATTTGTAATGCTCAATACCTTTTCACGCTTGACTGGAGAACGGGCTTAGAGGTCAAGCTCAAAATATTTGTCTTGCGTGGTACATAGCATAGTAAATTTTTGTAGTTGCATCAAATGATTCTAACTGCCAACTTTGCTGACGGTACGGGTATGAGCAGCACCATGTTACTTTCATTTTAATAATTGTCATTTACTATTTAACCTAAAGTGCCTCGCTTGAGCGGAAAGTTCCATTTTGCAGTCCTGGCTGTTAGCATGAATGCTTATGTTTTGTAAAATGACGTTGAAGCTTTTATGGCGTTACTATTTATGACCGACGTAGAATTTCAAAAGTCAAAGGCTTTCTTGCTTCTTAGAATGACATAAACCAGGTAGGACGACATTTGTTTACAAGATCAAACGTCACTTCCTAAGCAGCTTTTGTGATTATTTGAACACCCAAATTAGATGGAAGAAAGCTCAATGAAATGAATAAATCATACAATATATGGCTGCTTGTAGATCTATTTGTTGGCGTAAAAACATATTTTCACCAATGCAATTTCCGACAAACGTTATGGCAACGATAAATATTCGGCTGGAATTCAAACCTCTGCAGCGGTTTTGTTGCGACACCAACACTGGCTAAGTGCTAACTGGGACCCATTGCTTTCTTTTGATCATGCCTGAGTAAATTCAGTTTCATAGTTTACCCTATTCGTAAACTTCAATGGCTGAGCTTCGCGCAAGAGGTCTCTGAACATCAATTTTAAAGTCTTTTTTATGACTTGATAAGAAAACTGATTCAAATCTACCTGCTGCGAAGCGTACGCTTTACCCACTTCTTTATCTTTCACATCCAGTGGTTTATTGCTATGTCACTTGACGGCCTATTTCATGATGACAAAGTCCTTGCAAGGGGTTTTGTTTAGAGATCTGCGGTGTCAAGGTTTCGCCTCTGTATCCTTTAGCATATCAAGCATCATCATTCTCTTCTTGCTTGTTTGCCTTCCATCTAATTTCTCAGCATATTTTTCAGCTGTGGCATCTTACACGTTATTCGGTAAAATTTAAACCTTTGAGAGTTTGAATTTTAACTAATGATGAACCTTATTTCTCTGTAGACAACTTTATGGTGATACTCAAAATAGGCATTACAGTTCAAAATTAGGTTGCTTTTGTTCTTGTTCAGAATTAAATGGAGGGTTTAGAATAGAGTTGTTATGTGACGCCATAAAAATTATTGTGTGAAAAGCTTTACAAATAAAATGTCCAGTTATGAGCTTGCTATTGGTTCTGTTATAAGTGATTAACACCAATATTCTGCTTGATCGCCGGCTGTGAATAGTTATTGCGGAAATCCTCACAAGATTAATGCCTATTTTAAAGGTTATCATAGACGTCTTCGCCCCGCCTGAAGTGAACGTCACAGACAAGTTCTCTAATTGTGCGGATATGACGAACGAAGGCTTGAAATGCGACGATGTTAAGCTGGGAGAAGTGGTAGGTGCTTTCCCTATTCGCCTTTTTTTTTCTGCGCTCTTCGTTTCTTTTCACCCGCAGCAATAATACAACAGTATTTTGTATTCATCTGCATGTTATTTTAATGCCTCGAAGGCATTATTTACAGTGCATACTTTCCAGCTTTTTATAGCTTGCTGTTCAGCTAAGTTATAAAAAATAAACCTTACCTTGCAAAGGAAAGTTAACCTAGGTCTTGGTAACCTAAGTCTTGAACACTAATGCCAGAAATGACTGCACCTTCTGAATTTGCACAATTCGGCTAGTGTTTGTCGAACTATTTAAAACTTGAAGAACGCTGATTATTGCATGTCAGTTCAGGGTGCGTTGGTGCAGCTGCTGCTTTAGTTTTGGGAATAAGCTTGGACGCAGCTTTGAAAAAAGATGCTTTGCCAAAACTTGTTATGGCGTGATACCGCCCACTAATGAAATCGTCAAAAATAGCATTTGGCAAAACAGCTCATTTTAAAACTATTTACCATTTTGTATTATCAAAAAATTGTTATTAGTAAAGTTTTCTATCCATGCTTACTATAGACAGCTCTGTGCTTAAAGTGGTGCTGAGATTATTGTTTTTTAGGTTCAGTACTTGTGGCTCATCTTTCCGCTACACCATAATCGTCTTGAATCTTACTTTTAGGTCAACTTTACTCTGTCTCTCTCTGCCGACAAGTGCCTTGATAAGCCAGTACTTGTTCAGTTACAAGCGTACGGGTACGATGAAAAGTTGAACATAACAGTTTCGACCTTGTGTGAATGTGATTGTGAAGACGAGGGCGTAGCTCAGAATTGCTCTGGTGAGCGTTGTTGTTTAACCTCTGTTCTGAAATGGGATGAATTTTAGTTTTCGTGCTCTATAGGTGAGATAATAGGCTACACATGTTGTTTCGTTCTTGGTGCCTGTTTTATGGCAAGCTTTGCGTCGGCCAAAACGACCAACATCATCAAGCAACAAATTGGTTTAGTTCGTCTAGGTTATGGTTGCCATACGTTTGGATTTTCCCTGACATTTCCGAGATTTTAGCGTTGCGTCAAGAAAGAGTGTTTAAATGTCAAGGATTTTTGTGTTCAATCGCCATAAGTTAGGGTTGCCATACGTCAGGATTTTCCCGCACATGTCCGGGATTTTAGTATTATAATCTGCGTCAGGGAGAAATGCCAAAAAGTGCTTAAGTGTCAGGAATTTTAGTGTTTAGTCACCATAGGCGGCCGGCCAAATCCGGCCCGTTTGTTTAAAGGGATTCAGTCAAGTTTGCTGCGAGTAGCACAATTGGTGACAGCGAGACAAATCATCACTTTTTTTTTTGAGAACACTTCATATGGGGTAACACAACACAAGCCCCAACATTACCGGTACCAACTGCTATTTCAGAGCAATATTTACATAAATTAGCCCCAAAATATTTGTTAATATAATCAAGTGAGATAGAAACAACTTTTGGTGGCGTCGTAACAAAAGTGACAACTTTTAAACTTGCAAGCGAAAGGTAAAATTTTTTTAGCTAAAGTTACAACTCTGGCAACCCTGCTGCCAATAGCTAAAAGTGGGAACATGACCGAAAAATGTGTGCTGGATTTTGCCTCATCAGATATGGTAACCCTAGTCAGTGGTTGGAAACCTGTAACAGCCGAACAACCACTTGGACCCAGCGACCACGGATAAAACCTGCGAGTCACCAATACTTTTTTGACATCTAAAACAAGGATAACATTGTATTGTTTGTTTACCATTACGCTTTTTAAAGACAGCTCTAGCAGAAATGGACAACTTTGAAAATTTGATCTTGGCTTTCATGGGGCACAACGATGTTTTTGCTCATCTTAAAGTTTATCGACTTATGTCGATGATCAACTTTTTGCCCAACTTAACAGTCTTCGCGCAAACGGTGTTTTTGCCTGTTGTCGAAGTGAAGACTTTTTTTTTGAAGGAGATCAATTTTTTGAAAGCTTTTGGATTAATTCTTTTGGTCCAGCAAAACCGCAGTAGAGCAATGAAAAAGCCCTAAACGGCTCTCAGGCCTAGGTTGACGACTCCTGGTCAAGATGCCTGCAACATTGAAGCGGATAATGAAGTTTTGTAACTAGCTGAGCCGGTAGCAAGTGCAGAGACAGTATATTTTGCACTTCAAGGATATCACTAAAACGCGGAAATTCCACAGACTAACCCTAATGCTGATTCGCTAAATCACGAAATTGACATGCACGTTTGCTAGGCAAGTTTGTTCCTTCACTTTCCTCAGAATTCCGCGTTTTAGTTTTTTCCGTATTTTAATGCCTGGTGAACAACTTTATCCAATTGTTAATTTTAGTAGAAGGAAAGGAATGTTACAAACACAAAGCTGGTTTTAATCTAGCGAAGCGCGGAAATTGCTGTGAACATAATTTATCAACCTATTAGGTCACGGTAAATACGAATGTGGTGCGTGTAAATGCCATAAAGGATTTACTGGCATGGACTGTTCGTGCGATCAAACGGAAGATGCGCAAAGCATAGAAGCTTACCTCAAAAATTGTACTGACTCGTCAGGGCAAGTTTGCAACGGTAGAGGCGATTGCCAATGCGGTGTCTGCATTTGTACGTAAGTTGAATTCTGTTCTCCGTATTAACTTGTAATACTTGTACTTTTAAGTATACTTAAACTTATAAATACCTGTGCTCTGCTGCCTTAGGCTAAAAGAGTCTTTTTTCAAGTTAAAATGGCATATCGTCATTGTAAGAGCAAGAGCCGTTATGAAATGATTGTAATAGGACAGAATGGCCGATGCGGTGGTGTTTGTGTAAAGGTTGGAAGGTCCGCTTCGGGGTCGGCAGACCTGGGTTCAGTTCCCTTTTATCGAAGGCTTGAAAAATAATATTCACGGAGGTTCTTGACACTCAGTAATAGGAGTGATGAGGAGGATGAAATAGGAAGCTGAGTTTGCTCGGTCGTGATTAAAAAGAGTGCAGCGGGCCTCTGTGGTCTCAGTTCGTAGCCGCTGTTGGCACCTCAACAACATTGAGAATAACTCCGGTCACCTTGATGAAAATTGCAATTATTTTAATTTTTTAGGCAAGAACCAAATCGCAAAATCGACGGAAAGTATTGTGAATGTGATGACACGTCGTGTGATCGCGTTGGCGGAAACATTTGCAATGGTTAGTTTTACGTAGTCCGTGCTAAAACTACAATCTAAGGCTTTGGTCACCGTCTGTGGCGGGTAGATTTTTTTTATTTTTTTTGATTGTATAATAGGTGTTCTCTTGTTCCGTTTTTTCGCCGCAGCTACTCTGATTTTATCAAAATTCAAATTGACAGAGGAACGCAGTGCTTTTTTTCATTTCATTTGACTGCCATTAGTGGATGCGTGAAAGTCGTTGTTTTGATTTGCTGTGTGAGCAAATTACTAACTATGTGATTGTTTTTTCACGACAAAAGACATTACAATAGAGCGGATTTCATTTTCATTTCATCTCTTCATTATTTTAAAATACGCCAATGATATTTACGCTTTTACTAGACTTATTGAAAAGCTCAAACTAACGCAACAAAACTTAAAGACTGTTTTATAACAATGTCACTTGTGTTTTCAGGTGTCGGAAAGTGCGTGTGCGGCAAGTGTGAATGTGATGAAAACTGGAGCGAGTCTGACTGCTCCTGCAGCCTTGATCAGGATCCTTGCTACGATCGACAAAAGGAGGCATTTAACTCTACTCAGCCATGTAACGGGAACGGAAAATGTAAATGCGGATCTTGCGTTTGCGTCACGACGCCAGGCGGAGAGGCCAAGGTACTTGCTTGTCATTATGTAGCGAAGTTACGTCTTCGAGCTGTACCATCTTCATAGGCTATGCCTGAGATTGAGCTGGGTACGAATACTGTTGTTTTGTTGTGTCCACTCCAACTGCAAAGGAAGCACGACATGAAGTGGTTACCAACCTTGACTTCGTTACTCGAAAGCTGTAGTCATATTCAAACCAGTCAGAAATACTTTTGTTCTTGTTGTTTACCCGACCCCTTCCCAGGGATGGGGGCATCACGGAAAACCATGGAGCCCCAGAAGCCGGCCAACTCCCCAGGGTCTGGACCAGAGGTCGTAAAGAGACAGTCGCCAAAGAGTGAGGGCGCAAAGAGTCCGCAGCTGGACAGTGCAGAATGAGATGAGAGATGTCGTGGGACGAGTGTCCACAGGCGCTGCAGGAAGGATTCTCGATTCTGCCAATCTTAGAGAGATAAGAACCTAAAAGAAGGCTGTGTCCGTTGCAGCGTAGACGAGAGAGAACACAGCGAGCATGACCAGGGAGCACAAGTTCCTCTGTGGAAATCGAGGGAACCTGTGTGTCGAAGCATTTCAATGAGACAGTACGTCTCCAGTCCGAGAAAAGACCAGAGTGGATACGAGAGATTAAGAGTACAGAGACTACAAGGGATTGCAGAAAGCGCAAGGTGCGCTCCCCGTCTGGCCAGCTCATCAGCCGCGTCGTTCCCCGGGAGAAACGAGTGTCCGGGGACCCATTGTAGTCTGATAGAACAGGAGGAGAGAGAAGACAGTTCCTGCCAGATCTGCCACAGTGATTCCGGTAAAAGGAAAGATGGAGACGAGGACAGAGCGAGAGTCAGATAGGAGGAGAAGAGAAGTGGCAGACTTGTTGGTGCTGCCGAGACCAGCAAAGAGCTTTCAGAATGGTGCAGGCTTATGCAGAAAAACTTGAACATACTGGGCCTGCTGAAAAGGAAAGAGTGGTCTCAGTGCCACAGAGAGAGAGAGAAAGAGAGAGAGCAGCTGGCAAGAACGCCAAAGCCGCTTTTGCCTAGAGGAAAAGGAACAGAGCCGTCTGTCCAGAGTACCAGATCATGAGGGGCAAGAGAGTCAAGATGGGCGAGAGCCGCACCTTGGCGAGAGAGAGGGGGATCAGAGCGGGAACATGGAGAGGAAAGGGTGGACCCCACGGTGAAGGAAGCCAGATTACAAGGAGGACAAGCAAGAAGAGCCTCTTTAGGAGAGGTAGAAGGAAGTATGAGCGGGTAAGTGGGCGCAAAAGCTCCAGGAAGTTCTGCAGAATCTTGGTTTCACTCCTAGTCTGGCCAAACCTGAAATAGGAAAGGAGATTGGGAGACGAAGAAACAGCCGTTTCAACGTGGTGGTGCGGTCCCCGGCCCCGTTTGGGTTGGGTCGAAATGGCTGTTGGCCTTCCCGAGGGTCCCAGTTACCCCGGGCACTCCCCATTCATTTTTTCGCTATGCTGCCCCCTGAACGACCGCAGAAGGGCAACACACAGCTTCTTTAAAATCGGTCGCCTGTTCTCAGTTTTTCTTCTCTCCTGCCTTACTCTTGCCCTCCTTCGTCTCAAACTCTGTGGCAGATCTGGCAGGAACTGTCCTTCTTCTCCTCCTGTTCTATCAGGCTACAATGGGTCCCCGGACACTCGTTTCTCCCGGGGAACGACACAGCTGATGAGCTTGCCAGACGGGGAGCGCTGCTTGCGTCCTCCGCAATCCCTTGTAGTCTCTGTACTCTTATCTCTCGTTTGTCTCTTTATGACCTCTGGTCCAGACCCTGGGGAGTTGCCCGGCTTCTGGGGCTCCATGGTCTTCCGCCATGCCCACATCCCTCGGAAGGGGTCGGGTAAACAACAACAACAAGAGCCCGCTCATAAGATCAAAGAGTGAAATGAGTGAGGGTGACTCGCAGGGGAGGTAAAGAAGCCTCGGAGAGAAGAAGTGGGATAGGGGAGGACGAGAGGCAGCCGGTGATGGCACGAATAGCCGCTCGGTGGAGGCGTTCCAATTTGGTGATATTGATAACGCTTAAGAAAGGAAACCATCCGGATGAAGCATAAGTGACAAGTGGTCGAAGAAAAACTTTATATAGAAGAGAGAGGGATTCCTTAGAGAGGCCCCAAGAGGAAGCAGAGATACAGCGTAAGGCCTTAAGACGTGGAAAGAATTTGGCCTTCAGCGAATATACATGTTTAGAAAAGCAAAGTGTGCGGTCGAAGGTGACCCCAAGAAAGGTTGGAGTTGGATTAAAACGGAGGCGGGAGCCAAGTAAGAGGAGGTTGGGCTGGAGGTTAGCTTGGTGGGGATCCATTGAAAAGAAGGAGGCCTCACATTTGCTCAGATTGAGAGGAAGACACCAGTACTCAGACCAGCGCTCCAATCAAAACAGAGCTCCTTGTGTGGCCTCCACCACAGTGGGGACCGAGGGGGAGGAGGACCAAATGGCCAGATCGTCAGCGTAAAGAGAGCAGCGGACGGAAGAAGGCAGAGAAGCCGGAAGATCATTAATGAATAGAGAGGAAAGTACAGGGCCAAGAACGGATCCTTGCGGAACACATCGACGGACTCGAAAAGAACGGCCTTTGTGATTTTGAAAAACCAGGCAAGCGCGCTTATCAGAAAGGAAACATTGAGTCCAACGAGCAAAGCAAGGAGGGAGGCCAGCCGAAATGAGTTTGTGGAAAAGGGCGGGATGCCAGACAGCGTCGAAAGCTTTCGAGAAATCAATAGTAGAGAGGATCATCCGAGATCCTGGCCTGGGTTCGTAAAACCCATCCGTAATGAACTGAGAAAGGTACAGAATTTGATGGAGTGTAGATCGTCCAGGGCGGCAACCCGCCTGGCGGGGAGAAAGAATGGAATTAGATTCCAGAAAGAAGAGGAGACGGGATAGAATGATGCATTCAAAAAGCTTTCATACGCAGGAGGTGAGAGATAGGCCGGAAGGAAGCAGGAGAGTTGAGAGGTTTCCCATCTTGTGGATGGGAATAATAGATGTCTTCCAGATGGAAGGAAAGCAATGCTAAGACCAGGAGAGATTGAAGATGTGAAGAAGAAAATCCATGCCAGAGCGAGGAAGATGCATTAGCATGGGATTGGCAACTTTGTCTTGGCCAGTGGCAATGGAGTGGGAAAGGTTGGAGGCAGCCGCAATAAGTTCAGTGGGGGAGAGAGAGGAGAGCAGAAGGACGAGTGAGTCTCTTCAGGGCACGTGGCACGGCAGAGCTCAGAGAGGTAGTCTCTGGCTCTGCTACGAAGAGTCTTTGGTTGAGAAACGGAAAAGTGGGATCTCAGGTAAGCAGCTTAGACCGAAACCGATTCTCTGGGAGGAGAACAGTTGGGGAGATTGTGAAGACGAGGAAGGAGAGCCAGCGATAGAGTGAAAAAGAGAGTGTACAGATTTAGGGTTAGATTTAGGTTAAAGAGAAGAGCAAGTCGTCTGTCATGCTTCAGCCTTGGCCTTGGCCTTGGCGATGACTGACGAGGCGCGTCGAGAAGCGGAGATATAAGCCTGGCGATCTTCATCACTTCTGTGAGCGGCAGCAAAAGCCTTGCGTCTTTCACTAACCGCACTTTCCACCTCAGCAGACCACCAGGCATTCGGATGGCGTTTGATGCGGCCGAAAGGAATGGAAGATTTGGCCGCATTCAGTGCCAGAGAGGTGAAGAGAGCAGCAGCAGAGGAAAGAGGAAGAGACAAGTATTCCTCTGCAGAAGCACAGTGAGAGTCCAAGTAGGAGACAAAGTCATCCCAGCTAGCTTTCTGAAAATTGAAGGAAGGCTGATGCTCATTGGGGCGATAGGCCGGAGAGAGAGGGACAGATAGAAGAATTGGTAGATGGTCAGAACCCAGGTCCTGAAGCACCTCACAGGAGCAAGAAAAGGCAAGAGAAGAGAGAACGAAGGAGATGTCAGGAGAGGAGCGATTGCCAATGGAGCGATGGAGAAGGGTGAGTGTGTCAGGGTCATTGAGGGGAGGAGATCAGAGGAGATGACTCAGTCGAATACTTCCTCCCCGCAGGGGTCGGAAGTACCTCTTGAGTCCCAGAGGGGGAGGCGGCAATTGAAGTCCCCCAGAATGAAGAGATTTCTGAAGGAGGGAGAAAAGGAGTCGGTTCTGCCATCCGTCAGAGAGGAGCAAATAAGGGGGGGCGTAATTAAGTAATGACAGCGAGGAGGAGTCGGTTAAGGGGGATTATGGGGAATTTGCAAAAGAGACGCGTTTAGCATGCTAAGATCAATGTTATATGACAGGCTGAATACTCGCGCAAAAATAAATCTGTCACAAATTTTTTGTTGCCATGGTAACCAAGGTGTTTCCTTTGCCATGGCAACAGACGAGGAAACTTTGGCATGCATATCTCGGCCCATGCACGATGGAATTGAAGGGTTTTGGTGCAACTTGATCGTCGAACATTAATCTACGCAATCACGTAGCAACTTGTACATATATTTAAGCTGTCATAATGTACTGGGGTTTGTCAAAAATACCATTTTTTTCAGTGAAATTTTCACTTATTTTCCAACAAAAATATTTATAACACAAAAAGTACAATAGTTAGCCCATTTTCACTTCGTCATTGCATTCATAAGTCTATTAGCTAGCTCTATGCGAAATTTCATAAAGATTGACCGTACGAATTCAGAATTACAAATGCCAGAAAGTTTATAGTCATCATAAAATCGCGATTTTGAGAAAATTTATCTAAAAGTGCACAATCAATCATAATTAATTATCATAAAATACCCAAGTTTGTTTGTAAATCATTACTCATCTGTTTACTTCTACATCAAGTGTAATATATCGTTGAAATCTCTATTTCTTGAGGATTTCAAATATAATAAAAACAAAATTTTTTTTGAATATGTAAATTTTATGCAAATTAGCCTCCCCCCAACAGGTGCTGAGTTGTCTTCAAAGTTAAAGTACCCTTACCTCAAAGATCACTACAGATTTTATTTTTCTACCAATTTCTTTAGAAACGGTCTCTAGATGGTGCTAAGGAAATAAGCTTTCAAGGTACATCAGTCAAAACTTATCAAAAAGCCTAGGTTTTCTACAATTTGCTACTTTCTGAGGCCCATGACCTTTTTGTTAACCGGTTCTGACCGGTACCAAATTTTCTTAGTCAAATGTAGTATCTAAAATATGATCAGTTATTATCTGCTACAGGTTAGCCTAAACCATGTAACATTATGTATTTTTGAACAGGGAATTTCTTCAAGATTCAGAAAATATCAAGTTTAAATAGAATATGCTGTCACTAACAATGAAACAGCAGCTTGTTTACACCCTTCCCATGTGTTGAGAAACAAGGGGGATACGGCAAACTTAGATTTAGAGAAGCCAAACTTTTGCTAGCTTTTAAACTTGTATTTCAGTTTTTGTCTCCTTGGAAACTTAAAGCAAAATGTCAGTTTTAGTGGTGAAATGTTTGCAATTTATTTTGTCTTTTTAAAGGGTGTAGTTTTTGTAAAAATTATAATTTAGTGAAGGTAAGTCAAAAAATTCTTGGGGGTTTTGAATTGATATGATGTACAGTACCCATTTTTGATCAGTGAATATCATATAGTGCTTAGCTTAAACTATTTAAAGTTATATATTGCTGAAAAGCAAATTTTCTAAGCTTTCAAATGAGACCTGTATTTAGCAACATATCATGTTTTTTATGCACTAAATTACTTTTTTTACTTACCGTACAAATTTGTTCGGGGGGTTTTGAGACCCCTAAAAAATTTGAAAATTTTAATAGCTAAATTTCATTAATATTGCTTAAAATTTTGTCAAATGATGCTCCAAAAGAGTAGTTTTCAGACTGTGTTAATGATAAAGGGTTTGGTTTCGTGGTAAACGAGGTATCTCGATTTGAATTCAAAGTAATTGGCTCTTGCAAGTGTCTGCTGAAAATTTTACAATTTTTGTCGGCTGCAACTGGGTTCTTGGTCTTTTTAACCGTTTTTGGGTGTGAAAATCCAAAAATTAGAACACAAATTGTACATCTTCCGATGCGTGAGGAATTTAAAGATACAATTTTTGTTAAAAAAGTATTATGGCCAAAATTTTCGAAAAATGATAAAACGAACCCCATATTCCCCCTTAAGAGAGATGTTGACCCCTACATAATTAGAGTAGAGATTAAGCGAAGAAAGAGGGTGGTAGAAAGTTCAGAGAAGGATAGGCCCTGCCTGACAAGAATGATGACACCGCCGCTAGCGTGCGTGGCATCGGGAGAAAGAATGCCAGACCGGGAGTGAGTGCGATCAGATCGCAGAGCAGAGTATCCAAGAATCCGGAAAGAGGAAGATGAGTTAAGATTGGATTGCTGGTTACAGATAAGGTCGACAAGATGGGACGAAAGAAAGTGAAGTAGTTCAGTGCTCCTCGCTCGAAGACCTCCAGCATTCCATTGGAGAACCCTGAGGGAGTCAGGGGGGAGAGGAAGCCGGAGGCGCAGAAGGACAGCCAGGAGCAAGGGACGGTAGTAAGGGGGCAGAGGGAGAGGAACAGAATAGGCCGACAGGGGATAAGAGGTTTGAAGACGCTGGTGGGGCGGGAGTGCAGCATTAGCAAACAAAGAGCTAGATTGTACAGTGGAGGTATACATGGCGGAGGAGTCCGAGGCGGGAGTCACAGTGTTACGAGTAAGGACACAGCATGGGGACAGCTCCAAGAGTGATAGCTGTCACGAACTCTGAATTTCGAGAGGAAAAGTTGTGAGCACCTTAGATGGATCCATTTGGAGGAGGTGCAGCATTGCACTGACTTGCCCCACCGGGTCACATTTCCAGCACACACAGAGCAGGGAAAGGTGGAGCCAGGATTGGGATGAACGTTACCGCTCATCAAGAGAAGAAGAGGAATGAGGAGACGAAGACGTGCTAGAGTAGGGCAGGAGAGAAGAGAAAGAGAAAACAGGCGACTGATTTTAAAGAAGCTGTGTGTTGCCCTATTGCGTCGTTCAGGGGGCAGCATAGCTAAAAAACGAAGGGGAGTGCCCGGGATAACTGGGACCCTCGGGAAGTCAAACAGCCATTTCGACCCAACCCAAACGGGGTCGGGGACCGCACCACCACGTTGAGGCGGCTGTTGATTGGTGCAGAGAAACACTTATCGTAGACTAGCTGTGAATTGTCATTAGCAGAAGTTTAATGATCACTTTGGTCGACGCTCCTAGTCTGCAGTTTGGCCACTGACAATTTACACGCAATACACATGTATAATACGAATGAGTTGTACCGTGAATCAGTGAAACTCCAGTTTGCCATTGCCCTCTAACTGCAGCCGTTGACTGTTTCCTTTATTCGAAGAAAAAGTATGCGTCAACACCAAAAATTCCGAATATCGAATATTTAATTATTATCTTTATATAGTTTTTCAACGGATTTTTTAACAACTTTACCACTGGTCTGCTGTTGTTGTTCACATGCTCTTTTCCTCGGTATGAAGGCACAGCTTGTTTGTCCGCTCTCTTCCTTGGTATAAAGGCACAGCTTGAAACGGTTTTCTTTGTCCCACAAAGTGGCAGTCTAGTGTATTTAAATCCAATCATGGATGCTGATTGCGCCATCATTTACGGGACCCCAATTGGTGGGTGGGTGCCCAAAAGACGCCATTACGACATGCTGAGTGAGCATCTTCCCGTCTATTGCAAAAATGTCTAATATTTAATCACTCATCAATTGTAATTCGTTGTATTTTTTAACAACATTACCACTTGTTTGCTGTTGTTGTTTGTCTGCTCTCTTTTTTCGCATGAAAGCACAGCACTAAACAGTTTTCCATGTTTGCATCACAAAGTGGTAAGTTAGTGTGGTTGGGTCCAGTCATGGATGCTAATCGCAGACTAGTTTCTGGGTGCCCAAAAGACGTCTTTTACGACATGCTGAATGAGCACCTTGTAACTCGTTAAAGCTTAGGTTTCAGCACTGTGTGTGGTCGCTTATCGATGCTTAATTTGTGTGCAGATGTTTTATATTTGTATAGTGCTGCCTGTCAGCTCGCTACGTCTTTTTTTTCATGAGATCAGTTTTGAATTGAGATAAAACAACAGTGTCATTGTGTTCTGGAAGTGGCTATCTCCAAATCTCTATCTGATATTGATCATTGCATTTCAGTACCGAGGTCAGTTTTGCCAGACGCGTGTGTTAGCGTGCGAAGTGCACAAAAATTGCATCCAGTGCCTCGCCTTTGCAACTGGTGAATTCAACGACACTGAAGTGTGCAAGAATAACTGCACCAGATATAACGTCACTATCGTAAGTAAAAACCTATCGTGTTGGAAATAGGCTAGTATGAGAGGCCAAGATTTCTGCTTTTAGTTGGCGGTTCGCTGTAAGACATCCCAAGTACGCTATGCGAAATGATGCTCTAGTTGTTATTACGCTGTGAGCCACGGCGAGTTGTTTTGAGCAAGTTGCACATAACTAGAAGCCCCATCACCAGCGTTGCCTTATACTGTGCGGCCAGCAGTTCTGTAATATGAAAGTTTCCCGCTCCATCTGTTGGCAATGTAATTAATTGGCCAATCGGTCATGACATTTGATTCTGTTCAGTTGGACAAATCTGCTGGCACCGGTTACGAACAGGAATGCCGTTTCACTGATCTGTCTGACGATTGCACTTTCATCGCTTACTACGACGAACGAAATGGCAATATTATGGTTGACGTGGAGCCGGATAAAAGTAAGCGATCTTGAGCTACGTCTTTCTTCCTTATCGTTCTGTTGTTGCATTCAATCACATGTTGCAGATGCGACCCATGCCAACCACAGTCTGCTCTGTCTCAGCCTGTAATTACAATCAGCGAGCGAATGTTAAGATTCAGTCGTTGCGGTGGTAGTTTGGCGTTAAGCGGGGCATTAGCGCGGCTAACCCAATCATGTTGAGGCTAAGCGTAAAGCGGCAGTTCAATTCAAACTGGTCGCGAAGGCAAATCCGCGACAGGTACCCTACCCATGTTTTATTAAAAGCTTCGAAAGGGTATCAACCAAAATAGAGTCGATTTTCAGATTTTTTTTCGATCATTCGACGCCGATTTTTTCTCAGTATTTAGTTTCCCTTCAAACCCCGTTAGACGAATAGGATCGTGTTCGGGTTGGGAAAAAGCGGCAGGGATTTCGAATCAGACGTGTAAATACAATCTGATTGTTTCATTTCCTTCGCGACGGACTGCCATTTATGAGTGCCCATAAGTTGCTTCTTACGATTTGCTTGGATCTCAGCGATCAATGTCATTGTCAATCGACCCAGAGAAGCATAAGCATGGTGTTAAATTTTAAAGTACGGGATTTTATAGCCCCTAGTATTTTACTGTTTGTATATTTTGCAAATATTCTTGAAAGACCATGTGTAATGGTAATCGTTCTGGACGTTAGAACAAAAGGTCTGGAGGTCGAAACTCCGTAAAAGCACCATTGGCATTCGTCAGCAAGGGCATGTGGAATTTAAAGTGGTGTATTGCTCCATCAAAAATTCTGATTCGATTGCGAATGTTTAAGCAGGGAATTGGGTACGGTACGGTTAAATTCAGAAGAAAAATGCGGTACGAAATCACGCACGTCTTTTTCTGGTATCATACGGTACGGTACGGAAATACTGTGTTATTTTTCTCTGCCTTACCGTACTTTTCCGGGAGCCCTAATCTAAAGTCTCCAAAAGGCTTGCTTTATTGAAACCAAAGGTCGCATAAGGTTCCAACGTCACAGCTGCAACAAAAATTGTCTTATAGCGTAAAATTCCATTGATTGCTACAAGCTTGACCTTACTTTAGTTTATTGACCTAGAACTTAGTTGAATTCTGCATTTTATGACGTAACGAACATGTTTTGATGTACGATTACTCCGTAGAATTTTCTAAGAGATTCGTTCTGTGATGCAGCATTGGTATTTTGCAATAGTAGAGTAATCATGTGATAGTTTTTGTTTGTTTTATTAGAAATTGCTAGCAGTATCTTTTGAACCTTCTAGAACTTAACGTTTTGTATATATTGGCTGTACCAGAAAAAGTGAACCGCTTTATGTCAAAGATTTTCTCGGTGGTAATAAAACCGAATTTATTGAAATTTTACTCACAGTAACCTTAGGTATATTATCAACACTTTTACAAAGTATCTGAAAGATCAGTTGCAAATTATGTGAGTATTGTCAAATTCAAAACAACGTCTCAAAAAATGCAATGTCAGAGTAAATATATTCGAGCAATTCTTGAATAGGCGCTTTGTGACGTCATAATTGTTACAATTACGGATTTCTGCACGATAGGGCTCTTTTCCACACTAGGGTAACCTAGGGTCATCTGGAAAGGGCTATACGAGAATTCATCACGAAGGATGAATGGCCTCCCCAAAGTCCTGACTGCAACCCGATGGATTATGCGACATGGGATTCTTTGAAGGAGAAAATTAACCAAGGAGTGCAAGACAAATTGACCGAGCAGGCGTTAATGAACTGGATAATAATATCATGGGAGGAGATATCGATAAAAGAAATACGCAAAAGCACTTCTACGTGAAAGAAACAACTACGTTTAGTCGTGGAGGAGGATGAAGGTCACAATGAGCATAGACTGAAATAAATGATCTTTACTTTGATATTGCGTTTTTTGAGACGTTGTTTTGAATTTGACAATACTCACATAATTTGCAACTGATCTTTTAGATACTTTGTAAAAGTGTTGATAATATTCTAAGGTTACTGTTTGTGAAATTTTAATAAATTCGGTTTTATTACCACCGAGAAAATCCTTAACAAAAAGCGGTTCACTTTGTCAGGTACACCCGATATACAGCGTTGTTAGATTATTAATTAATTCTAGATTGCAGATCTTAGTGAGATTTTGTTACTCTGGGGAAAGTTGTATTATTTTAGATTGTAGATTCTAGTTTCGAGTGAGATTCCAGTGGGATACTGGGATAGTGCAGAGAGAATAGTTTTATTCAAGGGGAGTTAGTTATACCAAGAGTGAGTGATTAACTATTGCCAGAACACAAAAGTGTTCTGTGCAATAGTTAATCCGATGCGATAATCACTTAGCCTCTCTATTTCTGCTGATATTTATCTCGGCACACATTTGCTGTAGCATAAGAACAAAATTTCAGCAAAATAATTGGTACGAAAAGGTATGGTAATTTAGTAAAGTATGAAATTCCGGTACGATATTTTTTGCAAGAGCGGAATAAGGAAAACCATTCCGTACCGTGCCGTACCTAATCCCCTGTGCATAAGTGAATCATCGCATCTAAGCCAGCGAAATGCGGGTAAAAAAGACGTGATGTCGACTTTTTTTAAAGTACAAAAGCACATTTTTTTCTTGTAAAAAAGGACTTGTTTGATTCTTTTATAGTGTGTACCGGTTACACGAATCCAATTTTCATTATCGTCGGTATCATTGCCGCCATTGTGGGTATCGGCCTAGCACTTCTCCTTATATGGAAGCTGCTCACTTCAATCAAAGATGCGAGGGAGTTCAAAAACTTCCAGAAGGAATCTCAAAATCCAAACTGGGAAAGAGTGAGTAGTCGTGTACACTTATATTTCGTACATGCGGCCACGACAGTTGTAGAATAACTTTGGACCCTTACTGCATTTGCTTGTGCTGTCGACACGGTTCGTTTTTTGCAAAAGCGTGGGATTCAATAGGGAAACTCAAGTGTAGTTTCATGAAACGTAGAATTCGAGCGCTGGGCGGAAATTAAATTCTCAACTTTTTGATTTTGAGACCAATGACTTACCTCTTAAATGGAGTTGATTTCCCTCTTTGGGATGGAGGCGTATTGTGATCAGTAACATCCATTCTTGCATCGAAAGCCAATTAAACAGGGAAAGTTAGTGGGGAGAAAGCAGCTATCCATTCCGATTGTTGGTACCTATAAAGCGGACTGGGATTGGCCACGCTTCCATAAATGTCACTTTTTGCGACAAGCCTGGTGTGCAGCTTTACTCTTTTAATCGGGTGATTTTTTGAAATATGAAAAATTTGCATTTGACTAAACTATAACTTTTTATTCAGAGCGAAAATCCCATTTACAAACAAGCCACTTCCACTTTTCGTAATCCAATGTATACTGCCGGCAAGCCCACACCCAGTTATTAACATTCAAATGCCAATTTACTGTCGTAAGTTAGCGCAATGCAGCAAGCTTATGTACCATGCATTTGCAACATATTGCAGTGCATGTGCGGCATGTCTTGCAATGTAGGAATATTCAACTGCATGTTTATGTTGTTGACCTTTTTCCATTTTTTTTCACTGCTGTTTTTCACGTCTTGAGCTGTAGTTGAAATTAGGTCTTTTCACAATGTCCGTCTGCAAGTGCGTAACAGGCTGGGCCAAAGCCTGGTAAATGTCGATTGAGAAAATAAAATGCATGCAAATTAAAGTCACAAACAAGTTAATGGTTTATTAATTGTAGAAAATGAACTGTAAACCTGTTTTAAACTTAAACATGTAATGTACCTTGCTAAACCCTGTTTTGAATCTAACTTTCGCCCCCTTTAGTGGCGTCAAAAGGCTTGTCCTAGCCTGCTTGCACTTTTTGTATATTAGAATAACCAATATTATGTTTTTGCTGACATCGAGCTGTTTTTATATTAAAGTTGACATTGAACCTCTTTTCAAATTGAAATTGGAGATTGTAGGCAGTCATGCAATGTCTGTCCTTCGATCTTAGCATGTCTATATAGTCTTTTTTCTGTTTTGTAGTCTTTAAATAGAGCTTAATCCAGGAGTAGACATTTGAAAACGAGCTTTTCACTGTACTGCTCCTTTCCTAACGTGCTAAATTTATTATCTTATTATAAGGCGCTTTTAAAAATCATTTTTAGTTGTAATTGGTGCACGTTTTTTGATGTTTTTCAGACTAGATCAGAGTGCTTTTTATTCATTGGTATTCGAGTTATTGCAAATTTTTTTAATTCTATAGTTCTTATGTAATTCTTTTGTTGTGATTTTTCTAGTTGTTCTTTATAATTTCAATGCGGTGATATTCCTGATGGCCAAAAATATCGGAAAAAGCATGCTTAATTGAGGCGCAGCTACAAAATATGTGGCGATTTGTTTAGTTTGTTGAAGCCAGGCAATGCCAATTGCCTTTTTCGTTAATGCCTTGTTTGCTAATCCCCAGTGGTGCTATTTTACTTGTTTAGAAGGGTTTTTGGCTGCAACAGCGAAAAAGTCTAAAACTTATCCCTAGAAAATAAGAAGTGTTTGCAACAGGATTCGAACCCGTTTCTAGGAAGTTAGACGACGATAAAACTGATAATTTTTATGAAACCACTAGCAAGCAGTAAAAATCATTAGTCAGTAAATTAATGTCTAAAATCGGTTTTGTTCAAAAGACATCCTCGATGCGATAGAGGCTTATGCTTATTCAAAAGTACAGCGCTATTTTAAGTTTCTCTCGTAATTGAAAATGTCGCTTGTACAAAATCGATTATACCTATCGATGTGCTGATGGCTAATTTTACTGTTTTCTTCGTATTTTTACGAAGCCTTTTCGTCGGTTTATTCTAAATTCTTCTAAAACAAGTCACTTTGAACACACCCTTCATCACTAGTAACTATAGCTTTCCAGCATACGTGTCCTAATTATCATTTGTTGAACGTAAATACACAAGAACGTTACTACTTGTAACTTTGGCACATCAAGAAAGTTACCATCTATGTCGACAAAGCTCTGCTATTTTGTTGCCCGATTCAATGACGTTATCTGGGACTGACCGTCTCTTTCCCATTATGGTCACTGTTCAAGGCTGTATTAACAAGAGGGAAAAAAAAGTCTCTCGAACAATGGCGATCCACTACTTTCTTCGATACTAATGCCTAGCCCCAACTTTTATGTGCATTCCGTGGAAATGAAATGTAACTAATATTTTAACGTTTGTAGATTGTTAACGTTTTTAGTTCAAAAATTGGGTATTGCCGGTTAATGCCACAGTGCTTTTGCAAGGTATTTTGTCTGTTCTAATTCTAAAGTGGTTGGCATTATGCTTAAAATTTTAATCATGTAATTAAGAAAAGGAAAATGTGCAAAACACTTTAAAAATTGGCCGACATTGTTTGCTAATATTATGCTGCATTGGCATGTATTGTGTTTCCGTTTGCACGTTCTACTACCGTTGGTGCGTTTTGAGTATTTCTTGGTATTATGTTAGCACTATCTGTACCACTCCGCGTCCCACTTCAAGACCGTTTTTCTCCTCGAAGGCCTCCGCATTTCGTGTTGTTTTGAACTATTGCGAGTACACACTAACTGGTAAAGATAAAGCGTTGTCTGTATGCAAAGTAGTCGCGAGCCCAGGTGTTCTTTAAGTGACTTGCGTTGTACTTAGCGGACAATATGTGACTTGTCTAAATGATATCTTGTATTCATAACAAAAGGACCAAAACTTGAAACTCTATGTTAACATGATTGATGTACATGAGAAAGGGTATCCAAGGATTGAAGTTCTGTGTTGCTTCAGTAAATGCCTGTTTCGAAAGCTACCGGATGAGCAGCAGACACACTAAACCGGCACGTTTTAGCCAGCGAAAATGGAGGAATATCAGTTTTCTACGTGTTTGATTGAATGTGGGATGCAAGCTTGGCATATTAATGGTCATAACCAGGTGTTCACGAAATACGGCCCGCAAAAAGCTTGAAAAAACTTTTTTGCTTCTAGATGTACAGTAGTTACCTTAATCTATAAATAACAGCTCCGGTATGCGGCCCACCGAGAAACTTTACTGAATGTAGTTTTTACTCTTCTGTTATTGTGTTGTGCAGACCTAAAAAACACTCTTGCATGACGACCTTTTTTAAGCTAATTTTTGTCGCATGTATTTTTCCTCTAACCTTCGTAAAGTCTTCTGTCCGTTGTAGCCGTACTGATTCGCTAACTGTGGGTGGTGGGTGCCAATTTTTAGGATTCGCCTGTGGGTTTAAAAAACTTCAAAAAAAGGTCTTTATATTGTGTTTGGAACCGAAAATGGCAGAAATCTGGCTGCGAAAAACTTGATCTGAAAACCAAGGCAAGACGTTAAACTTGTTTTTTTTTAGACAAAACGTCAATTGGTAAGGTCGCAAGTATTTGCACACTCGGGCTTTCGTTTAAGTTGGGGCGCCCGAAATAAGGTTTGAAAACTGCTGGGTTATAGAACAAATATTTAAGATCAGATCCACTTTGTGGTTCTCAGTGGCATATTGCCACAAAGGCTGGTTTTACCACAAACAGGAAAATTATCGTAATGTGCTTTTTTCTTGAGAACAGTATTGTAGTCGCCGTGACGTTCCAACACACAACCATAGTCATAAACATCCACATCGTTGACGTGTCGCAAGAGGCAACTTTTGGTTGCGCAGTAATTAGGGCCGGCGCATGGTAGTTTTACGCCCCCTGCGAGATTTAAATGTTGCACCCCCATTATATCTTATTCCAAAAAGTAAACTGTACACGTGAGTTATTTTCCGGTGCCAATAGCCGTTGTTGTTGTTGGTTACCCGACCCCTTTCGAGGCATGGGGGATGGCGGAAGACCATGGAGCCCAGAAGCCGGGCAACTCTCCAGGGTCTGGACCAGAGGTCGTAGAGACGCAGAGAGTCGCCAAAGAGTGAGCGGCGCAAAGAGTCCGTAGCTGGACAGTGCAGAATGAGATAAGTGATGTCCTGGGACGAGTGTCCACATGCGCTGCCGGAGGAATTCTGCCAATCCTAAAGAGATAAGAACCTAACAGAAAGCTGTGCCCGTTGCAGCATAGACGAGAGAGAACACAGCGAGCATGACTAGGAAGCACAAGTTCCTCAGCAGAAATTGAGGAAACCTGTGGGTCAAAATACTTTGATGAGATAGTACGCTTCCAGTCCGAGATAAGAGAAGAGAGACTACAAGGGATTGCGGAGGGCGCGAGTAGCGCTCCCCGTATGGCCATCCCATCAGGCGCGTCGTTCCCCGGAAGAAACAAGTGTCTGGGGATCTATTGCAGCCTGATAGAACAGGAGGAAAGAGAAGACAGTTCCTGCCTGATCTGCCACAGAGTTTGAGATAAGAGGAAAGGTGGAGGAGAGGACAGGGTGGCAAGGACAGAACGAAAGTCAGATAATAGGAGAAGAGAAGAGAAATGGCAGACTTGTTGGTGCTGCCGAGACCAGCAAAGGGCGTGCAGAATGGCGCAGGCTTCAGCGGAAAAACTTCAGCATACTGGGCCTGCTGAAAAGGAAAGAGTGGCCTCAGTGCCACAGAGAGAGCAGTTGGCAAGTACGCCGGAGCCGCCCTTGCCAAAAGGGAAAGGAACAGAGCCGTCTGTCCAGAGTACCAGATCATGGTGAAGAGAGAGTCAAGGTGGGCGAGAGCCGCACCTTGGCGAGAGAGGGGGGAATTAGAGCGAGAGCATGGAGTGGAAAGGGTGGACTCCACCGTGAACGAGGGAAGATTCCAAAGAGGAAAGAGAGGGAAAACAAGAAAAGCCTCTTTAGGAGAAGTGGAAGGAAGCATGAGCGGGTGAGTAGACGCAAAGGCTCTCCAGGAAGATCTGCAGAGTCTTGGTTTCACTCATAGCCTGGTCAAACCTAAAATAGGAAAGGAGGTTGGAAGACGAAGTGCCCGCTCATAAGATGAAAGAGTGAAATGAGTCAGAGTGACTCGAAAGGGAAGTAAAAAAGCCTCGTTGAATAGTAAAGGCATAGGGGAGGACGAGAGGCAGCCGGTGATGGCGCGACTGGCCGCTCGATGGAGGCGTTCCAATTTAGTGAGATTGGTAGCGCTTAGGAAACAAAACCATCCGGGTGAAGCATAAGTGAGAAGGGGCCGAAGAAAAGATTTATACAAAAAGAGAGGGATTCCTTAGAGGTGCCCCATGAGGAAGCAGAGATACAGTGCAAGGCCTTGAGACGTTGGAAAAACTTGGCCTTCGGCGAAGATACATGTTTAGAAAAGGAAAGAGTGTGGTCGAAAGTGAGCCCAAGAAAAGTTGGAGTTGGATTAAAACGGAGGCGGGAGCCGAGTAGGAGGAGGTTAGCCTGGTGGGGATCCACTGAAAAGAAGGAGGCCTCACATTTGCTCGAGTTGAGAGGAAGACACCAGTACTCAGACCAGCGCTCCAATCGAAACACAGGTCCTTGTGTGGCATCCACCGCAGTGGAGACCGAGGGTGAGGAGGACCAAATGGCCAGATCTTCAGCGTAAAGAGAGCAGTTGACGGAAGAAGGCAGAGAAGCCAGAAGATCATTGATGAAGAGAGGGAAAAGAACAGGGCCAAGAACCGGATCCTTGCGGAACACATCGACGGACTCGAAAAGAACGGCCTTTGTGATTTTGATAAACCGCGCAAGTACGCCAGTCAGAAAGGAAACATTGAGTCCAACGAGCAAAGCAAGGAGGGAGGCCAGCCGAAATGAGTTTGTGGAAAAGGGCGGGATGCCAGACAGCGTCGAAAGCTTTCGAGAAATCAATAGTAGAGAGGATCATCCGAGATCCTGGCCTGGGTTCGTAAAACCCATCCGTAATGAACTGAGAAAGGTACAGAATTTGATGGAGTGTAGATCGTCCAGGGCGGCAACCCGCCTGGCGGGGAGAAAGAATGGAATTAGATTCCAGAAAGAAGAGAAGACGGGATAGAATGATGCATTCAAACAGCTTTGAGACGCAGGAGGTGAGAGATAGGCCGGAAGGAAGCAGGAGAGTCGAGAGGCTTTCCCATCTTGTGTATGGGAATAATAGATGTCTTCCAGATGGATGAAATAGAATGCGAAGACCAGGAGAGATTGAAGATGAGAAGAAGAAAATCCATGCCAGAGCGAGGAAGATGCATTAGCATGGGATTGGCAACTTTGTCTTGGCCAGTGGCAATGGAGTGGGAAAGGTTGGAGGCAGTCGCAATAAGTTCAGTGGGGGAGAGAGAGGAGAGCAAAAGGACGAGTGAGTCTCTTCAGGGCACGTGGCACGGCAGAGCTCAGAGAGGTAGTCTCTGGCTCTGCTACGAAGAGTCTTTGGTTGAGAAATGGAAAAGTGGGATCTCAGGTAAGCAGCATAGACCGAAGCCGATTCCCTGGGAGAAGAACAGTTGGGGAGATTAGGAAGACGAGGAAGGAGAGCCAGCGATAGAGTGAAAAAGAGAGTGTACGGATGTGGGGTTAGATTTAGGTTAAAGAGAAGAGCAAGTCGTCTGCCACAACTCAGCCTTGGCCTTGGCGATGACTGACGAGGCGCGTCGAGAAGCGGAGATGTAAGCCTGGCGATCTTCATCACTTCTGTGAGCGGCAGCAAAAGCCTTGCGTCTTTCACTAACCGCTTCTTCCACCTCAGCAGACCACCAGGCATTAGGAGGGCGTTTGATGCGGCCGAAAGGAATGGAAGATTTGGCCGCATTCAGTGCCAAAAAGGTGAAGAGAGCAGCAGCAGAGGAAAGAGAAAGAATCGAGTATTCCTCTGCCGAAGGACAGTGAGAGTCAATGTAGGAGACAAAGTCATCCCAGCTAGCTTTCTGAAAATTGAAGGAAGGCTGATGCTCATTGGGGCGATAGGCCGGAGAGAGAGGGACAGATAGAAGATTTGGCAGGTGGTCAGAACCCAGGTCCTGAAGCACCTCGGAGATGTCAGAAGAGGAGGGACTGCGAGTGGAGCAGGGTGAGTGTGTCAGGGTCATTGAGGGGGAGGAGTTCAGAAGAGAGGATCCAGTCGAATACTTCCTCCCCGCGGGGTCGGAAGTACCTCTTGAGTCCCAGAGGGGGAGATGGCAATTGAAGTCCCCCAGAATGAAGAGATTTCTGGAGGAGGGAAGAATGGAGGGAGAGAAGCAATCGGTTCTGTCATCTGTTGGGGAGGAGCGAATAGGGAGGCGTACACATTAAGTAATGACAGCGAGGAGGAGTTGTTAAGAGAGATGTTGATCCCTACATAATCAGAGTAGTGATCGAGCGTAGAAATAGAGGAAGTAGAAAGTTCAGAAAACGATAGGCCCTGCCTGACGAAAATGACAACGCCGCCGCTAGCGTGCATGGCATCAGGAGAGAGAATGCCAAACCGGGAGTGGGTGCGATCAGAACGCAGAGCAGAGAATCCAGGAATTCGGACAGAGGAAGATGAGTTAAGATTGGATTGCTGGATGCAGATAAGGTCGACAGGATGGGACGAGAGAAAGTGAAGTAGTTCAGTACTCCTGGCTCGGAGACCTCCAGCATTCCATTGGAGAACCCTGAAAGAGTCAGGGGGAGGAAAGGAGACGCAGAAGGACAGCCAAGAGCAAAGGACGGTGGTGAGGGGGCAGAGGAAGGAGATATAGAATGGGCAGATGGAGGATAAGAGGTTTGGAGACGAGGGTGGGACGGGAGTGCAGCATCAATAGAGGGGGGACAGATTGTACAGTGGAGGCATACATGTCGGAGGAGTCCGAGGGGGGAGTCAAAGTGTTACGGCAGGGGGGCAGCTCCAAGAGTGAGAGCTGCCAAGAGCTCTGAATTTGGAGAGGGAAAGGTGTGAGCCTTTAGATGGACCAGGTGCAGCATTGCACTGACTTGCCCCACCAGGTCACATTTCTGGCACATACAGAGCAGGGAAATGGGGCCAGGGTTGGAACGAGAAGAATAAGGAGACGAAGAAGGGCAAGAAAAGAGTAGGAGAAAAGAAAAGGTGAAAACAGGCAACCGATTGTGAAGAAGCTGTGTGCTGCCCTTCTGCAGTCGTTCAGGGGGAAGCATAACGAAAAAATGAAGGGGAGTACTCGGGGTAACTGGGACCCTTGGGAAGGCCAACAGCCATTTCGACCCAACCCAAACGGGGTCGGGGACCGCACCACCACGATGAGGCGGCTGTTGATTGCTGCAGGCCAATAGCCGTTCGTAAAATCAGTTGACAACAATCAGGAAAACACTCAAAATAAAGCGTGGTTATCGCATGAAACGTAGTAAACATTTACCACAACACTGCTGCATTGTAGAATACGACAAAATCTCGCTTTTGAGGTTTCTTTTTTGCAAATTCTCTTATGGTACTAATTTCGCCATGTTTAATGCGAAATTGTAAAGAGGTTTGATAGATTGACTAACCCTTACCTGTTCGTCCTAGCCGGCTTCTTATTATGCCTAATAGAAGTGCGGTCCAGCCACCAACTTTGTTGCGACTACCAGCCTGCAATTTGCATTCATAGCTGGTTTGAAAATAAACTGTCTTTTCCCGGAGCTTAATAGAGATAAGGTCTGTAGTGCGGACCGGAACGTAAGTGTTTCATGCTCTGCCTTCGTTTCCTCCGTTTTATGCTGTGCCACCACTGCAAGGACGAGAAGGGGTAAACACAACAGCAACAAACTACAGTACGGTAGCTTTCTAACATTTTACTGTCACCACATCTTTGCCGGACTGTAATCCATGTTGACAGTGCGGAACATTACATTCAGCTTTAGACTAATTGTCGAAAGTGTGCAATTCACTGTTGAGAAACAGTAGACAGATAGACAAATTATTTTATTAGTCCACAACAACAAAACACAAAAAAGCAACAGAGAACAACACAAAAATTGCAAGTTGTATGGACCACGAAGCAGCGAAAAACCGAAAAGGTTATCTTGTCAAGCTGAAGAAAAGAAATGACGAATAACTAAATGATATAGGAAAAACAAACGGTAAAATTTGACCAGATGATTATAATGCCAAGGAAAAATCAGTGATTCAATGAAGATTACTAGTAGTTAATAAACTTGCAACAAGCTCATTTTATTTTTAAATATTTTTTTAAATCATAAGCTATCATGTCAAATGTTTTGGAATAGCATTTAGTTCGGACCAGAATTAAGTGCCGTGAAATGCCAATTGATTTTGAGCCAAAGAATTGGAAACAAAAGATAGAAAGAAAATTGAGTTTATGGTTTGTCTGGTATGATATGGCTGCATATTTTGCAAAGCAGTAGAATTTTTAGAAGATCCGATGGAAGTTAACTATTTTGAATATGAGCTTTCTTAAGTTTAAAATTACTGATATCTTGAAGCTTTGATAATTCAAAATTTTTGTGGAGCTCCGTTACATGACAATACTTTTTACTCCAAGAGATCGTTCTTAATATGTTGTTTTGTTCAACTTGAATCCTATGTAAAAGCGATTTTGCTGCTGTACCCCAAAGCGTGATTCCATGTAGAACGTGAGAATATCCAAGATTGTAGCATAACATAAGGAGCGTTTTGCGATTAACATAATTATGTAATTTATAAATTATTCCATTGCATTTGGACAAATTTAAAGCAACTTGGTTTGGATGACTTGACACTCGGCCAAAATACACAAAGAACATTTTGGCCGAGATTTTAGAGCTGTATGACATTTCCTAGCCCAGATATATATCGTCACCACTGACCACGGAGCTATATGCTTAAATTTGTGAAGTTGCTAACGAATTTTCATTCATTCACGCGTATGAGCTCATGCTCGATTTGCACGTCTTTCGTCAGACTGGGCCACCACGACGGGTAGACTGCTTGGCCCCACCATCTGTCTGCCACATAAAGAAGGAGGCATCCCGTTAAGTGCCTTGCCCAAGGACACAACAAGCAAGCTTGCCGGCTTGTTCTCCACACTATCCTTTGATTGCTGAGCGCCCAGCAGGGAAGCTGTGAATACCATTTTTTAAAGTCTTTTGGTATGACTCGACTTGGGAAATGAACCCCAGGTCTACCGACTGCGAAGCGGACGCTCTAACCACTACACCATCGCGCCGGTTGCTAACGAATGAGCAGTTTCAACGAAATGCAAATGACGATCAAAACGCTTGCCACGATGAAAATGATATTGAAGACGCTCCTTCGACTAGTCATTCTATTACATCAGAGTGCCCTTCGGATGATGAAACTGACTCTGATATTGATGGTGATAATCATGAAGCAGCTGCTCCTTCGATTTGCGATGTAGAAACATTGCTTGACAATTTAGCTGCGTGTAATATTACAAAATCGTCCGATCACGCTTTGCTCAAGAGGTGTAAGATGCGCTGCTCACACCTTATAATCAGGTGTCGACGATGCTTTGAAGCAAACGGCAATAAGAGAAAGCATTGTAAAAACTCGAACTGTTTAAAAAAGTTTAAGAAATCCGTCAACTATGGTCAATCAATCAATCAATTATTTTATTTTTCCCTAATTAGCATACATAGAAAATAATTTGACAGCAGTAGACAAAAAAAGGAGACGATGGCAAAACGATAAGAATTTAGTTTAAATTGGATATAGTGGCATGGCCATCGCACCTGTAAGGTAGCAGAAAAATACAAACACACACGAAGAAAAGCATGTACAAAGTGCCGCAATATACATTAAAAAAACTGCCATGCTGTAACTTTAACAGGGGAGGCTATCAGTTGCTACACCTTACGCAAGGGTGACCGGGGAGCAACGACGGCAAAGAGACAGCTCCTTTATGTCTCAAGGCATATAAACCCTGTCGCCGGTTGAAGTTTTAAGTCATAAAAACTGAAAGGAGGAAAACCGATTTTGGATTGCGTCACTCGCTGGGGCATTCTACATGTGATATGCCCCAGCGATTACTTTCTTTAACACATTGAGTGCCAGTCACTCATATTGAGTGACAACATTTTTGATACTTTTGATTCAGTCACTCAATATGAGTGCCATTGATGGGATGACTGCTAAAGGCTGTCACATAATATGAGTGCCAGATACTTGTTATTCACCATTGAAATTTTAAAGTGTGGGCTCCCAGGAAACTTCTGACAAGTAGCTAGTGGCCATATGTCATGAAATAAGAGGTAATCGAGGTAATTTTTTTATAAAGGATATATAAAAACAAGAGCATTTGTAGTTCATTTTCTATTTTATTATTTTTATGAAACTTTTTACAACAAATGTATAATAATAGGAAATTTTGATATAATAAATACCAGCTTTATTACAAAAACTAAAAAAATTTTGCCAAAATAAATTCCTAAACAAAATTAATCTTTATTTTCATACGTAACTAAATGCCTTTATTGACAAGAATGAAAGAAAATTTTACTCTAAATGAATTTCTAAAAATAGTATAATTTATACTTTATTCAAACATCTCATAAGTGACATTTTTTTGAAACATTATATTTGGTGATATTCCGTAAAGCACTCAACACACAGGAATATTTCAGGTCTGCACTTGTCACATTTGTACTTTGTATTTTTTGTTTTACTTCTAGCTGCTTCTCTTCCCTCTAGTTTGTATTTATCATAGCAAGCTTTACATTTTCTTCTGATACAGGATCCATCTGCATTCCGTACTGACACTAACCCATGTACTCCTCCAGCTGGGGCAGTTGTAGATCTTGGGGGTGGCCTTCTCGCTGCTGTTAGTTGCACTGCTAGACCTAGATGATCCATGCAAATGAGCTCCTTGAATGTTTTTATTGATAATGTTTTATTTGTTGCCTTTTTGTATATTAGCCAGGCATTTGTTAGGGCCATCCCAAGAAGTATTGAAATAGACAATTTTTTATACCATTTCAAACCTTTACGAAGACAACATTCATATGAAGCCATTTGATCTGAAATATCAATTCCTATTTTACCTTTGTTGTATGCAAGGATTCCTTATGGTTTCCTTACTGTCCGTCTCCTTTTTTGCCTGGCTCCTCGTGATGGCCCTGGTTGGCTCAAAGGTTCAGGTTCTTCAAGTTGCCTGTTATCTTGCACATCAACCATTTTTGGTTCATGTTTAGTAGACAGCAATCTTACATCACGAACATCCTTCCACTTGAGAACAACAATGCCATTCTGTTCTTGTTGCGATACCATATGCCCTCTTCTAAGTGTTGCATCCATTACTTTTTTGGGCATATCTTTTACTTTTTGACGTAGGGTACCAACAGTGTGTGTATTATTTTTTAGCAAGTACACTGCTAATTTATAACTTGTGTAGAAATTGTCAATATACAAAGTTCGACCTTCATGCAACAGTCTTTCCATCAGCCTCTTGCATATATCTCCAGGGGAACATTGCTTGTCCTTGGCACCAGTATACACTTCAAAGCTGTAAGTGTAACCTTCAGCAGTGCATAACTTGAATAATTTTATCCCATATTTATGGGCTTTAGTAGGAATAAACTGACGGAAAACCAAACGTCCCCGCCAGGGTATCAGAGACTCATCAACGACAACAGTCTCGCCTGGTCTGTATACTTTCTTGAAGTTTCTGTTCATTGTTGTTAGAAGGGAAGAGATTTTCCCCACTCGATCATTTTTGTCCAATTTTGAATTGTCCTCAAAATGAAGCGACCGTAATAAAATCTGGAATCTGTTCCGACTCATTGTTTTTGGTGCGAGATTTTGGGTGTAAAGTTCACAACTACGCCCATAATCCCTAATTTCACCAAATCTACAGAGACCCATATACATTATAAGACCGAGGAACTTTCGCATTTCTACTGCATTTGTTGGGACCCATTTTTGCAATCTACTAGATGAAGATGGAAGACGTTTAGCAATTTCTTGTTGTGCATATAAATTGGTCTGTGCTACTATAAGATTTATGAATTCATCATCAACAAATAATTTATAGACATCAGCGGGACTGATATTTTCTGTCAAGTTCAATAATAGACCTTCATGCCCAGTATAAGTAATTTTACTTCGGTGAAATTCCCCATAATCACGCCAGGTTGGTGTGCTAAAGCGGCTTGGTTCTTCTGCAGCTACATCTGGATTTTTTTGTTCATGTACAGTCATTTCTTCTAGAGCGGCTGTTAGATCCTGTGCTGCATTCAAATCTATAAATTCATCATCTGTTTCTGAATGGTCATTATCGCTTGGCATAAAGTCAGGGTCATTCACATCATCATCGCTACTTGTTTCTTCAACATCAAGGAGCAATTTTGCCTCACTAACTGATAGTGTCCTCTTTCTAGACATTGTTATCAATAGGGGTAATTATTTATAAGAGATGTTTCTTCAATGACAACTAAATTTATGCTACGATACTTTGTTTTGAAGCCTCCATATTTATATGTTAATCGTCACCATCAATCTGGTATAATGTGGTGCAATAGTGGTGTAATAGTGATTCGCTAGTTGCATAATTAGTGGCGCAATTATGATTCATTTAGTGGTGCAATAATGATTCATTTAGTGGTGCAATAATGATTCGTTTAGTGGTGCAATAGTGGAGACAGACAAAGGGTTAAAGTAGTTTAACTAATAATAGTAGAACAAAATCATTGTTTAAATCATAAAATTTCCAAATCTTTTACAATTTTACATCTTTATAAGAAAAAAAAAATTTTGGGGCTGATGGGAAATTTTTCATTTTTGTGCGTGGCACTTAAAGTGTTAAAAGGCTTCTGTCAAGAAATGGCGTTCTCAAATCCTGATCTACATCTATCTGATTCATAATGGAATTCTATTCTTGAGATAGTCACAGCTTTGGAACGTGCACGAAAAGCAACAAAAGCTTTACAAGAAGAACACCTTACATTGGGAGACTTTTATGGAGTATGGTTGAAGCACAAATTAGAAATAACAAAGATGACTTCGTTGAAATTTGGAAAGTTGCTTCCAGCTTGTTTAAAAAAGAGCGAACTAGCCTTGTTACAGAACAGCGATATAGTAAAGATCACAAGCAACAAGACCATGTACGTATACCAAAACCAAGACCGCTCAGTCACGACCACTTAGGACTCAAGATCACTTATGAACAAGAACCAAGACCATAATTTCGTAGAAGCAAAAAATCAATGACAATTTTATAAATACGTTGAATGGTTACCAGGTTACTGCATACGTATACAGAGTGAATAGCTTGTTGCAAACTACAGGTATATGACCATCAGTCCCGTAGCACTCCAACTTCAAGCCCCCCCCAAAGTAAGCGCAAGAGCCCCTGCGCACAGGTCATATCACTTTAGAGGTGTAAAATTGAAAAGCTGCATTAAGAAAATACACCACAATTTGTACATAAGTAAACAGGCTAATGTCAGAATAAAGCATGCCGATACCGAAGGTGCAAGTCATAAAAAATTCGGCACCGATGCCAGAGTTCAGTAGGACATTTATGCAGACACTGCGAAACGAAAGCAATGACACTGAAAAACATGAAAAAGTTATAAAAACACAGTATCATTTAAATAGTCTGGAGCGAACCTTTTTGTTCGCAAATGCTGTTATGACATTGTCATAAGCAAGAGATCGGGCGCAATCATTTTCGATTGACAACATGGCTAATGAAGATAGTCTACTGTCTGTCATAGACGTTCTATTAAAAGTTTTGATCAGTTTCAATTTGCTGAAGCTTCTTTCAGCGCTGGCAACAGTCACGGGGCAAGTTAGTAAGATTCGAAGTGCGATGTACACATTCGGATACAATTCCAATAAATGAGTCTTTAGAAGATAGTTCAGAAAGTCTTGAGCCGTATTGAGATTGCGTTTTTTTTGTAAAATTAAAACAAACCGCTGTAGCTCAGCGCTCATTTCATCAGAATCAATGTCACCGAACTTTTTTTGGAACTCTTTACAGCAAGTAAGAAGAGCATTTTCTTGTTGCACAAGCAAAAGTTTGTCTCGTGTGTACAAAAACGAAAAGGCGGAAGAAACCTCACGTAACAAATTAAAGCGCTCCTTTATTGACATAATAGCCTGGTCTACTAATGGATAGAAAAAGTAGCTTTTAAATTTCAGTTCAGGAGTAGCTCGTTGTTCCTCTTCACCTTGGTAATCAAACAATCTTCTTTTCTTTCCACTTCTTGACGGAGGAAAAGAAGGATCAATATCCAATTCCTGTGCTATTTCAACAGCAGATGTTGCGGCACTGTCATAACCCGTTGTGCGATAGTTTTGCAAAAACTTTTCAGTTGCCTGGATTTCCGTTTCCATTGTATGAAGGGAGACTCCATACGATTGAAGAATCTTGCTTGCTTTATTGACTTGGAATAGGATATCATACCAAATAACACACCGACAAAAGAAAACTCCATTTTGATAAATGAGCTATCAACGATTTTGTTTCTGAGGCAGCTCTTCCATCTTTTCTTTCTATGGAAATGGCTTCCAAGTCTTTCAGTGCCAGCAAGACCTCTTTTAAATTGTATCGAAGAGGTTTGATGCATTTAATTCTGCTTTCCCAACGAGTATCAGATTGTGACTTTATGGACAGCTCCACATGTTTCTTCAAAATTTCCCAACGCTGAGCAGAGGAAGAAAACAGCACATACAACCTTGTAAGTACTCCAAAAAATGTCAATGCTTCCGTCGATCAATTAGCACTGTCAACAACAACTAAGTTAAGGGTATGGTTTGCACAGGGCACGTAAACAGCTTTGGGATTGATGTCTAGCATTCTTGCTTGGACCCCAGAATGTTTTCCTTTCATGTTAGCACCATTATCATATGACTGACCTCGACAATCAGACAATTCGAGTTGCAGTTCGGTCGCTTTTTCTAAGAAAGCGTCCAACAAGCCTTTCCCAGTACTGTCACTTATTCTCAAGTAGCCAAAAAATGTTTCTTTAACAACAGCAGCTTCTTCATTACATAGTACATAACGGAGAATGACAGACATTTGTTCATGATGTGACATATCTGGAGTGCAGTCCAAAATTATAGAAAAATATTTTGCCAATTTCAATTGCTGTAAATTTTCTTTTTCAACTTCTGTCGCTAGCAATTCAATTAGTTCATTTTGTATGGTAGGACTCAAATAGTGATCTTTAGTGTTTTTATTCTTGATTCTGTTTTGAAGCTCTTTTAGGATCGGATCTCTTCTTGCCAAAAGCTCAAATATACCCAGAAAATTTCCATTGTGAGGAGATCCTAAGACTTCTTCAGATCCTCTAAAAGCAAGATTCCTTTCCGATAGAAGCAAGGCAATGTCGATAAGTCTCTCTAAAACATTTCTCCAAAAACGTCTTTCATTGAAAAAAATATTCATCTCGCGTTTGTCGATAGTGGATGAATTTCTTATCCCTTCAGCTAGCAACATCCATTGACTGCAGCATTCTTGGTGGGAAATGCCGTTTTCATGGTCTTTCAATTTTTTCGAAAAACCCTCCCATGTATTTATACTACAAAAGGGGCTTAGTGTTTTTCCAAATAGCTTACAACAAAAGCAAAAAACTTGATCTGATTCCCCAGAATAAACTAGCCACGACCGTGAAACACTTTCACCATTAAGTAACACACGTTTATAATGGTTGGAGGAAAAACGTCGCCTTGGAGTTGTGTTATTATATGGAAAATTCATTATTAGTTGATGTGGTCCACGCTTTACTATATCACATCGTTGAGCATCAGAAATACTTTCAGGCCATTTACACGGGTCTTCAGGGATAGGGGTAAATTGAGATTCAGATATTTTTGATATTGAAGGTTGCGTATTGGCAGGTAAATCACAACTTACATTTTCTGGAAATTCACAATCACTTTGATGCTGATCGTCATAGTCTTCTTTTTCTTGTACACTATAGTTTTCTTCATCCCTCTCGGTACTAGTGCCAGGTCTACTCTGCTCAGTAATCTTGAAAAAATCTGTCATTTTGGGCAATTTCGCTACAGCATCTCGAGCAGTGGCTGCTTCTTTTCTCTTTTGAGCACCACTTTTTGAACGTTTCATTCTATACAATGTCAATAAAATACTTTATCTGCACTCTGCAGTGTATATATATTGTCCCGGTATTTATAGCCAAACAGAATTCCAGACCATTCTATGATTGTTGCGTAACAACGGCATTGTTACGTCAATCGAATATTCAAGATTCTACCAGAAAATCAATCGAAATATTCTAGATTCTGCGAGATAAAATGACGTTGCATTCACTTATGATGTCACAAGCCAATTTCTTCCTACAGTTTAAATCGGTTGTAAACAAGTCTGCTGAACTGAAAATAGTCACGTAGCCAAAAAGCAACTTCAGACTAACTTGGGCCCCCAAAGTTGGCCTGGCCCCCCCCCAATTGGGGGGTTTGGGGGGCGGCTGCTACGTCTCTGATGACCGTAAGTAACTAAATGCGCAGTGGTCTGTTTAGCAGAACAGAAATTTACTCAAAATGCATCTAACAAAGTTCAAATCACGTTGGCCTCACAGCTTGCGATTCGGAAACCTATTTTTTGACAACAAATATGATTTACTCAAGCTAAAGCAATGTTTGTGTCATCAAATTTTTGGTGTGCAATTGGTTTTTGTTTTAGCCAAAACAAATATTAACAATTTAATATGCAGTATATTTTGGTACAAAAAACATTTCTTTGTTTATTGATAAAAACAATTGTCTATGGTTTGATCTAGTGTAACAAACAGCATTGATGAATTTACTACCTGCTTCTGCGAGAAGTCAGTAATGGCATTGACAACAAAGCGAACTACTGCACTCTTATTCTTCACATTTTAGTAAAATCTGTATTGTTATATTACATCAGCTTGGAATAGATCAGCATCAATTCTGCATATTTTTTGTATTAAACACAGAAACAAAGTATCACCAATCACCAATGCAAAAAATAAAACATAGCAATCAAGCAAAAAGAATTCGGGATGAAATTGGTTTAGACTTTACCTTTATTGCGCTTAAAAAATATCAGTACCAGCATAATCATCGTAGTAGTGGAGAGTCTGCTTCTGTGTGGCCGACAAGTCATTCCGCCATCGCTGATAGTGTGCCGCATTGAAACATTGAGTGGGCCGCAGGTTGGACATTCCTGCTCTAGACAGATTTTTGTAATTTAAATTGCCTATTTGTAAATGTGAAACATTGTGTGAAATAGCATTTCAACAACAAAAATTTCTTTACTTTATGAAATTATTCTCTTTTCATTTAGACAAAAAATGCAAGCTATGCTTTTTTCAACACGGATAAATATTTTAATGGGAGGGTTGCACGCACGTGATCAAACGTCATCAAAATGCGCTTTCGAAAAACTGGCTGACCATTTTGAGTGATTTTGCATTCAAATGAATAGAAGTGATATCGTTTTATGCAAAGCAAATCGATAAACGTGACAGTTATTGAATGAACGTTAAATATGTCATTTTACTGATGTTAAGGAATGAATTTAAGGTCAAAGGAAGATAAGAGGTGCTAAGGTTTGCTTGTTGTTGCTAATAGTCGGGCTAATTTTATAGGCTTAACATGCAGACTTATTTGTAGCCAGCTTCTGTTAGGGTTTCATATTCGATTAATCAGCGTGTTTGGGAATGCTGAGTTTAAGTTAATTGTAATGTGTAACTTATACAGTAGGCTATACTTAGAGACATAAGCATTCTCAAAAGTTGAAAACTTAAGTTATACTGTAGCCTAAATGACAGGGCAGACTTCTGTACCGTTTGTCATATGCTGGATTAGTTATTGTTGGATAAAATCAGTAAGTTTTTGAAATTTTTTGTCAATAGTGATTGCAGGCCAGCCATATTGATATGTCAGATGCAATTGTGTGACCTTAACTACTCCTTAAACAATTGTTTGGGCTATTACCTAGGCTGCTGGACCCAGGGTAATGTAAAAATTACGGTACCGATTTATTAATTTATGCGTATGAGCTCATGCTCTGTTTGCATGTCTTTCGTCACACTGAGTCACCACGACGGGTAGACTGCTTGGCCCCACCATCTGCTTGCCACATAAAGATGGAGGCATACCGTTAAATGCCGAGCTCATGGACACAACAAGTAAGCTTGCCGGCATGCTTACCGTACCGGTAGTAATGATCAAATAATGATTGTTTTTGCTAATGTACCGACTGGTATCTCTAATTGGTATAGTTT
The DNA here is from genome assembly GCA_963675345.1 of Trididemnum clinides. Taxonomy (NCBI): domain Eukaryota; kingdom Metazoa; phylum Chordata; class Ascidiacea; order Aplousobranchia; family Didemnidae; genus Trididemnum; species Trididemnum clinides. The sequence continues at coordinate 11,982,307 of OY776297.1, read as the reverse complement.
ATTTTTAAGTGAGGAGCAAATGATAGTTAGATGGCACTTCTCTTAGGGGCATTTTTTAAAAATTAGCACACTGTACTAAGCTTACACTAGCCAACTGAAAGATCTAATCTCAACCAAATTGCTTTTGGTCGAATTTATTTGTTTCCGAGAATAAAACTAGCAATAATTCATTCAAAATTTTAATTGATTTTTATTAGTTTTTAAATTAACCCCAAAAGTTGGTGTTCAAAATAACCAGAGTATTTTCCCAATACTCCACGAACAGTCAGAGCACCTTTGATTACCCAGAACCGTTGACGTAATGATGTCCACGTATTGGACATCCCTGAATGCCCCAGAAGGCGGTGATGATCTTCAATAATGAAACGGGTTACATGATTATTAGAGGGAAGTATAATAGGGTGTCGACTTTCATAATTCACGGGTGCCTTTTGAATTTTACCACCAACTCTATGTATGCCAACAGAATCAATAAATGGTTGAAGTTTAGCAAGTTTACTCGATTTGGGCAAGCGCTTTTTTGCCTGAACAATCGAAATTTCGTGGAAGGCATAAGCTTAAACTTGCTTGATAATTTCGATTTCAGATCCTTCTAAATCAGACACTGTTCGTGATTTTTGGCGAGTTACGTAACGTTTCATTAAATAATTCTTCAATTTTATGATCCACGCAATTGCACATTTTAGCTTGTACCACGAAGAGTATCGATCAAACCTATCTTGCAAAGTTACTTGTGGTTGGATCACAATCAATGCCACACTTTTATTTAAGACACAAAATTCAGCAGGAAGTTCGGGGATTAGGCATGGGCATTTTGGCCAAAAGAATGAGGACAAGTACAAAAACTCTGGACCTTTTATCCAACGCGAGTTAGTAAACTCGCTGGCGTTCAAGCCTCTACTCCCGTCATCAGCCGGGTTTAATTTCGATTCGACACAATTCCATTGTGACGGGTTCGACAATTCTTCAAGTTTTGCTAGTCTATTGGTTACAAATGTAGGAAACCGTTTAGTACAATTGTTTATCATGTAGAGAACGGCAATAGAGTCTGTCCAAAAAAAATGATTCTATTTTGATCATTTAATTCAATTTTGATCATCGCATCGCATTTAGCAGCAAGAGTGGCTGTCGTTAGTTCCAAACGAGGTACAGAAACAGTCTTTAGCGGCGCCAAACGTGCCTTTCCATAAACAAAACAACAGTGAACATCACCACAGCTTTAGTAGCCACAATGTAAGAAACAACCGCGCATCCCGAACAGGAGACATTGCAAAAATGGTGCAGTTGTACATTATCAAGCTTGCCAAAAACTGCCGGAAAAAAGCAACGCTGAACAGCAATATTATTCAGCAAGGGCATCCCCTCTAACCAACTTTCCCAAGCACGCATTTCACCATCGTTAATTTTTTCATCCCAACCAAGTCCATTTCTGCACAAATTTTGTAATTACAGTTTAGCTTTCAAAATGACAGGGGCAGTAAACCCAAGGGGATCAAACAACATGCTAATGACTGAGAGAATTCCCCGACGAGTAAACGGTTTTCTTTTGTTAGTAATAGCAACAAAAAGATCGTCATTTTTAAAGTCCCAGTGAACACCTAAAATGCGCTCACCACTAACTTTAGCACAGTCAAATAAATGCGTCGCAGATTTGGATCTTTCTTCTTCAGGTATCGTATTTAAAACTTCTTATCTATTACTTAACCATTTAGTAAGTCTATATCTTCCCTTTGACAATAAATTTGTGACCTGTGAAATTAATTTAAGTGCCTTTTCAACAGTGGAAACAGACTTCAACAGATCATCCATGTAAAAATTATCTTTAACTGTAGCAATAATCTCTTCCTCAAACTCATTTAAATTATCTTCAGCAGTTTGATGCAAGGCAAATATCGCACAAAAGGGAGACGATGTAGCTCCAAATAGGTGGACTTGCATGCAATATTCCGTCACGGAAGCTTGTTAAATTGCCGTCCTTCCACCGCAAAAATTTTAAATACCTGTGATTAATTGGCTTTGTTCGAACTTGATTGAACATTCCTTCCACGTCAGACACCACCGCAACGGCTTCTTTTCGAAAACGACATAACACACCGACAAGGGGATTCAATAGATCTGGTCCTGGCAGAAGCTGATTATTAAGCGGTTCTCCTCTACACTGAGCCGCACAATCAAATACAACTCGCACTTTGTTTGGCTTGTTGATATTAAATACTGGATGATGGGGCAAAAACCAACAGCTAACTTCATCACCTTTGTCACTCGTTTGGTCCCATTCCCTAGCAAAACCTTTCGTAATATACTCATTCATAGCGTTCACATACATATGCATGTTCACATACATCAGCGTTGATTTCTAGCCTTTTCTTTGAACGCGCTAAACGATTGCGAGCATAATCGTGATTACTTGACAAAGTGGGTGCGCCTGGCCTCCACGGTAAAGCTAGCTGATAATGACCTTTTTGAAATTCTTTGGACTCTGAAACTAACTTCAAAGCATATCTATCTTGTTTGGACAATCCTCTTCCAATAATTTTCTCCGGAAGTTCTTCCATTTTCCATAGGCACTTGACTTGTTCGTCCAATAGCTGATCTGACATTCTGCAGAAATTCACAAAGCAATTTTTCCGTTGCGAGATTGTTCTGGGACCAATTAATGACCAGCCTAATATTGTTTTAAGAGCAAAAGGATGCTTAGGGTTTCCACGTCTTTCTTCCATAGTCCAGAAAACTTCTGGTACATCTGTACTAACAAGGAGTAATACTTCTGCATTATTTAAACTAGGAATTGTTTGATTCTTCAAGTGAGTCCACACTTTCAAATCATTTACAGTTAAGGGAGGATTTGGTGCAACGGGAATCTCATCAATGCAATACACATCAGGAAGTTGAAGAAACTGGTCTCCGTTCAAAGGCAATACTTCTAAAGATAGTCGTTTCCTTTTGCGCCACTCCATTGTATGGTTTATAGTGGAGATAGTATAATGAGCATCTTCACCACAAATTTCCAATTGATCAATTAGCTTCTGTGAGCACAAGGTCGTAGTGGAACCTTGATCCAAAAATGCGTAACATGAAACTTGTCGATCTCCACTAAAGACGATTACGGGAACTATGTTTAAATAGGATTGTTCGCTCGATTCAATCATAGCACAAGAAGATTGCGCTTTTGTTAAACCCACTGTACACTGCGAGGTAGTAGGTCTGCTCTCAGGTTCAACGGACAATCTGTGACTCTGATGTAGCAATAAATGGTGTTTTTCTTGACATCCCTCTCTGGAACAGATTTTCGAAGATCGACAAAAACGTGCCACGTGACCCTTGGAAAAACAATTGTCGCACAAACGAGTTTGTCGTAAAAACGCAATCTTATCGACATGACTTTTAGATGAAAACCTGGTACAGTTTGACAACTTGTGGTTTTCAAAACAAAGATACCATTTGACAGGATTAGACGCTGGAGCAGAAACTGGTGGACTCATTGACCGACATGGAATGAACTTACATCTTACTGCTCTTACCTACTCTATTCAATAACAGATATGCGTAAGTGGATCTGGCTACCTAAGCTTCAGCTTTGGCAAAACAAACTAAATCTTCAAAGGTAGGGTCTTCGCCAGTTTTCTCAACGTCAGCGGCACGACGAACCCATCGTGTCTGTGACTGATACGGTAAACGTTTAACAGCTCGAGTCATGATTTCAAGATTGTTCAGGTAAGACGCATATTTTAATTGGGATAAGGTGATATTACATTCTTCAAGCTCTCGATCAAGTTGCATAATTCCTTGCTTGTCATCAGGTCTCAAAACAGGTCCTTGCTGCAATTTTTCCAAGAATGATCTTGCTGAAACGTTTTTTCTTCCAAAATTCTTCTCGAGAATAGCTTTAGCTCTAATATAACCAACGCTTGGTTCCAATAGAGAACAAAACTCAATCATTTTCTTGGCTTCTCCCTCACAGTGCTGAATTAGTAACAATAAACGCTTGTTCGGATCCAACAAACTACTTTCAATATTAGCTTCAAACGTTTTAATAAACCTAGTATATTGCATAGATTCTCCTCGAAACTTAGAAAGTTCAATTTTCGGTACGTCTAAACTTTCCCTTAACAACGCCGTAGTTTTATCTATTCCGTCTCGGTAGTGCCTATTCCGTCTCGGACCAGCCAATTCCCAAGGCCAATTGATTTTGTCATTATTTATAAAATGATCATTAAATTTCACAGAATTTCGACCCGCCACGACTGTACTTGGCTCTAAAATTGCTTTGTCTGGCGCAAGGTATCCGCCTCGATCCAATTCTTCTTCAACCACTTGTCGTTCTAACAAGGCTTGCTCTAATTCTTGACGAGCCTTTAACATCTCTAAATTGTGTGTTCTTCTTTCGTCTTCTTCTGCTTCTTTTCTTTTTCTGCCAGATTCTTCGCTTTCAATTCTCAGTCTTTCTTGGAGATGTTGCAACTTTAAACGCGCTAACTCTTCTTTAGTCACCAATTTAGCTTTACTAGCGCTACTGAAAGAACTATGTGTGCTCGCGCTAGTGGCGCTCTGAGAAACGTTCGACCGCAAAGTTCTCGGACCGAACGTTGAAGCTATTTCTATTGACGATACTTTCATAAACTTCAACCAATCTGTTGCCTTTATGTCGAATTCTGCCTTAACTACGTATTGCTCCTTCAGCCTCAACAAAATATTTTTTGATTCTGGTTCGTCCGAGGACTGCAATTTAATACCGATCTTGTCTAACTCAACAGTCAATAAGTTAATTTCTTTCAAAATTGAAATAAGTTCGGAGGTTGACGTTTTTCTAACCATAACCAGGTCTGCATTACCATAAAGTACTTCTAACTTTTCGAGTATCTCATAGAGACGCTTCTGAGACGAGGCCATAATCTTGTCACTTCGACGCGGCGAAATCAAGAACGAAATTACCTTGAATTGTTGTGATCAGATGCGAAGCCGAAATCTTGGAGGTTGAAACTTTGCGCCCCTTCTACAATTGAAAACCTTGCTCCTCTTTCGCAGTTGAAAACTTTGCACCTCCTCCGCTGTTGAAAACTTTGTTGCTGCTGGCTGGTTTGTTAAAACGCACTCGTGAAGTGTAGTGGTTTTCTATTAACACTAGAAGAACCATGATTTTGAACTACCTAGAATGACCAAGAGGCGTCAATTGACGCCCGCATGTTTAAAACCTGTAGTTTACGTCTGTTTCTTCCTAGGGTTACATACACATACTTAAAAAACACCGTGCATGTTGTTTTATTAAAAGAAATCACAAAAAATTACGAACATTTTCGCCTAAGTTCATGGTCATCGCGTCATGCAAGTTGCACAGAGTTTTTTTCCACATTTCCCACAGATCGGCTTTTTACAAAGAAAACACAGATCTGTTGTTCTGTTTTTGCAACATCTTATAGAACATGTGCGACGCACTTTAGGCAGTGGTGATCCAAGGTAGTCAACTTCACTGGATTCATCTGTTTTTGCCGCTCGGTGACTACTGCCAGGGTTGCTACCAGTGAGTTCTTCGCAGACCTTTTGTATAAAAGCTCTGCGACTAATTTTGGTTTTGCAAATGATTTTGTACAATATCCAGCCATTTATCAAGGCTATGTCAATTACGTTATAAAACACGTGTATTGGCCATCGTCTGCTTCCAGCTTTGACGGAATATTGACGGGACATTTGGTCTAATACATCCACCCCAACTTTAGTCTCATTATAAAAAAGGATAGTTTCAGGCTTTCGTTTAGGGTTATTCCGCTCCGGAATTGTCACATCTTTGTGCAAAGAGCTCAAAATGTTTACAGATTTAGATTTCTTGCATTGATATGATGTAATGGTTACCGCAGTAGCTCCCACATATTCCAGAATTGTGGATTCATGCAAAGGTTGAGTTTCTTTCAAAACTGTAGGAACTTCTCTACGATTTTGGCGAATTGTTCCTACTAGGCTGCAATGTTGCTCTGCAAGTCGAAGGATAAGATCGAGTGACGTAAAATAGTTGTCACAGGTGACGTTGTACCCTTTTTTGAAAAGAGGTGACATCAGTTTCATCACCACATCTGTAGGCACACTCACATCCCCACTTCTAGTAGAATCTTTTCCAAGATATGGAAACCCGTTGTAGAGATATTTGCTTTCGACCTCAGCAGCCATCCAAAACTTCAGTCCAAATTTATCAGGTTTATTCGCCATGTATTGTATAAATTTACATCTTGCTTTGCAAGGCAACAGCTGTTCATCAATAGTAATATTTGAATTTGGGTTGTATGATTTTTGACAGTTTTCGATAAAAGGGTCCCAGATTGAAGATGCCAAGCAGAATTTGTCAGTCTCCAGCTGTCGTTTTCTTTCACTTTTTAGATCAAATCGGAGGTACTTCATTATTTCGAGAAACCTCCGGCGTGGCATTGTTGCATTGAAAAGGGGGCAACCCCACGATTGATCCCACAAAGATTTTATAGGCAAGTTTCTACCTGCAATTACACCTCGAGCTATGACAAGTCCGATAAACTTGTCCAATTCATCAAGTGTGACTGTCCATTTAGTATCATTTGTAACGCGTTGCGCCTCAGCAATGGTACACTTCTGGATATGTCTCAACATCGGTTCGTTGAAAAGCAATCGAAACGAGGATAGTGGACTCCCATCTATGACACGACATGTAGCGTCAGACGTAGGCCCTGCACGAACCTTGACTACATTTTGCTGTTGTCTACGTCCAACAGCTACTTGAGAAGGAGTTGAGGTTTGCCAAAATGATCCATCTCTACTTTGAATTACTGGCGTATTGTTGTCATCATCTACATGTGAAACAAGATTAGCCGGTTGATTGTCATCTATTGTGCTATCTTGAATATCCTCTTCTTCATCATCTGTCGATTTTTCTAAATCAGATACCTCTGCCTTACTTGCCGATGCAAAAGCATTATTTATTTTTTCATTATCGCTGTCCGAAAACTCGCCATCGGATTCATCTGCAGCAATGTCTTGTAAAAACTCTAAAGCTTGTTCAGCAGTACGCCTACGATGCATTTTATCCTAAATCTAAAAGATACAATATGTTTCAATAAAATGTTATGAAAACCAACGCCCTTGAATGCTTCCACAATGTTTGTAGCAAACACATAACGTCTTTCTTCTGAGCTATTAGTTCTATCAGTCAAACCTAAACGTTAGGACTACCACTGATTCCACGAGACGAAACTCCTGTACTGCAGTACTGTATTGTTTTCCTTACCTGGCGTAAACTGATAATCTCTCTGTCTACCAGAAGTAGGTCAATCAATTCACACTGCGCGAAATACTCTGCTGGAGACCAAGCAGAGGATTTATTATGTGACAAGATTTATATTGCGACAAAATAGTAAGTGTTATAGTAGTGATTTCACTGCGTCAACTCTCTACCCGTCAATTGACGGGCTTGGTCCTTCTAGGTAGTCACATATTTTTTTCGGTAACCGCTGGCTGAAAAATCCTAAAATTTTGAAAGAAGACACGTATTGATAAAAAAATAAAACTCAGAAAATATCGTGTCATAAGATTTAACAGAAGCCATTTTACAGGCGTTTCGAAATGAAAATACGTCAATTGACGTGCTTGGTCCTTCTAGTGTTAATAAAACGTAAAATTAAGTTAATACGAAATAAACAATAAGCTAATAAGGTTAAAGTAACATTTAGTAAATAAAGCAATAGTAACAAGCGGTGGTCAAAAACGCGAATTCCTTTTGCACTACCCAAATCAACATTAAATTTGATTACAATAAATCAAGAAAAAATGCAAATTAAATCAAATATCATACCACTTATCAACTATTGCGGAAAATGCAGCCAACAACAGTCTCCATATCCAACAGTGTACTATCATACATACAACTGACACGCTAAACAAATGAATACAATTAGTTCTTAAATTATTTACTGCATCCAATAACCACATAATCTTCAGTTAAAAAACTATTTGTTTCCAAAACCCAGTGCTTTACAGTAATTGTCAAACTTAACACAAAAATCTCGTTCACATGCAAATAAATGCTTGCGTTCTAAGGTTGAATGCAAGCGCGTAATCAATAAAAAGCGTGTTTCAAACGAAAAAGTTGCCTGCGTCTATAAACCAAATAAATACAAAGTTTGCGCTAAAAGCTGCAGTAACAGTCCCCAAAATACAATACACGCTATCGATAAACATTACTGTGAAGACCATCTTGTTAAAACTAAATTAACACTATTGGATTAATTAATTATTATTAATTATATTAATGGATTTTTAAACTTTCTTTGTTGTTAAAATAAATGCATTTTCAGTTAACTACGGCTCAGTGTACCTATTAATGGTCAATTTCTTTTTCAGAGAACTATAATTTTAAATATTGAAAATTTTATATTCATATGGCCATGAAATCTATTACTAAAAAAAGGAAGATAGCAGAAAAAAAGAGGAAATTTAATATCCAATGGACGGAAAAACATTTTGTGTCCGAGTTATTTGGCAATATGATATGTCTTATATGTAATGATAAGATTGGCGTATGCAAGGAATACAATATCAAACGTCATTATGCTTCGAAACATGAGTGAGAATATCAGACGTTTAATGAAGAAAGAAGAAAAACGAAAATTGAAGAATTGACAAAGGCAATTGTGTCACAATGAGCTAGTCTTCAAAAACATGTTGTTAAAACTGGAACATGTACAAAAGTTAGTTACCTTATAGCTGAGAAATTAGCTAAGAAAGGAAAACCACTTGTTGATGGAGAATTAATAAAAGAATGCATTGTTATTGCTTTTAATGAGTACTGTCCAGACAAGGTGAATTTAGTAAAGGAAACATGTCTATCACATCAGACAATTGGCAGAAGAATTGATGACTTGGGTGATAATATTAAAGGCACACTGAATGACAAATTATCTGCATGCGTTCTTTACAGCTTAGCGTTGGATGAAAGTACTGATCAAAGTGATACTGCACAATTAGTTATTTTCATTAAAGGAATTGATGAAAATTTCAATATTATTGAAGAAATGTTGGACTTGTGTCACATAAAGGGTACAACAACAGGCAAGGACATATATGAGTTTGTTAATTTGTCATTAAAGGAATTCAATATTGATAGGAAAAACATTTATTCACAATTACAACTAATGGTGCTCCTGCCCTGACTGGTAAACACAATGGTTTTATTACTTTATTCAAAGAATCTGTTGATCATGAGATTCTCAGTTACCATTGCTTGATACATCAAGAACAATTATGTGTTCAAAAGCTAAATATGAAACATTTGATGACTGATCTTGTCAAGGCTGTTAATTTCATTAGATCACGGGTTTAAATCATCGCGAATTTAAAGCATTCTTGGACGAAGTTGGCAGTGGATATGAAGACGTAGTACGGTATATTTCTCAAAAGTTAGATGGCTCAGTAAAGCAGCAACCTTAAAAAGATTTCAATTGTTGCCTGAAGTAAAAGAGTTCCAGGAAGAAAAGAAGCAAAATGAGGATTTTTTAGAAAATGAAGAATGGTTGAATGATTTATCTTTCTTTGTAGACATCACCGAAGTATTAGCTGAACTTAATTTGCATTTACAAGAAAAGGACCAGTTAAGTTCCTCAATGTTTGAGCGGATAATTAGTTTCACAAAGAAATTGGAACTTTTTATAGCACAGCTAAAAGCTGGTAAAATTGTACACTTTTGCTGTCTATCTAAAAGAGAGAAAAAGTTTTCTATAAACCATGAAAAATATACTAAATTATGCGAAGATTTGCTTGGAGAGTTTACAATTAGACTTTCTGACTTTAGAAAGATTGAAATTGAGTTAAAATTGTTTAATGATCCATTTTCATTTGAATATGATAAAGCACCAGTGGAGTACCAACTTGAACTGATTGCGCTGCAAAGTCGGAAAGGTTTAAAAACTTTCCATAGGGAGAAAACACTTCCTTTATTTTGTAAGAAATTGCATTCTCTCAAAAATGAATTCAATCAAATTCTAAATTTATCCAGAAAATTATTATGCATGTGGGGAAGTACATACTCTTGCGAGCAGTTTTTTTCAAACATGAAAAACATTAAAACTGAAGAAAGAAATAGGTTGACTGACAGACGTTTAGCAAACATTCTTAGAATTAAGAATGCATTCTTTGATGCAAATACTGAAAACATTAGGACTGGAAGACAAATTCAAAAGTCTCATTGAATTAATATTGATTAATTAAATTTAATGGTTTTTATGTATAGCTACATACAAACATTACAATATTTACAATGTTGTAATGATGTAAATAAACTGTATTCACATAGTTTTGTTTTATATTGTAATTTTTCCATTAAATTGTATTAAGATATTCTGGTGGTTTTGCGACCCAGTTAAATATTTAAGTTTGCAAAGAGGCCCATTAAATTAAAAGGTCGGACACCCCTGATGTAGAGAGTAGATGGCCGGTAGTCCAACATAAGAAATGTTTTACAAACATCACGGCTGGTAAATTCTTCGTAAAAAGCAAAATGGCAAATTGATGATGAGTAGTTGAACTTTTTATCTGGTAACTGACATTGATAAATTGCGCTTAGGCGATCGCAAAATTGCCGGCTGTTTCTCTATTTTAAATTACAGTCAAGAATCTAAAAACTAATGCTGAGTATTTAATTTGCAATAACTTGAACGCTATTAATTTGATCATAACCAAAAGTATAACTTATAATTAGATTGAAAAATAAATTCTGCATTTATCCGAGCAAATACAGAATTGCTATTGTGAGCTGTTTAAAAGTTATTAGCTGCCAAAGTGTCGGGTCGAATCGACCCCCCCCCCCCCCCCCAGGTCATAGAAAGCAAAAAAAACGGTTTTAATAGGGTTAATTAGCAGAATAAAAAAGCCCCAATGACCTAATTTGTGGCTATGCCTAAAAAACTCAAGTTTTAATCTCAACACGTAAAAGTACTTATGACATGGTGTGGAGAAACCAGCGTTGCTTTTAAATTTACCATTCAACTGTGCCTATTAATCAAACTTTATCCACTACTCATTACATGGTTAAAAATACATTTCTAGTTAGTTACGTATAACTTTTTGTTTCATATTTTGTGAATAAATTAATAATGATGTTAGTATTTGGTTACAATAAATTACTGTATTTTTTGACTTGCTGCACAAAATCACTGCTTTTGGATTCTGTGTTTAATGTAACATCAACAAGTAGTAAAAGATAATTCTACTATTTAAAAGCAACTAAATTGAAATAAGCAATCTGTTCTTTAAATTAAATAATTATTTTTATTTAAATGAATGCAATACCTAAAGACAGATTTCTAAAATGCAAGACAAAGGTGCACTTTCAATTTTAGAATTTATTGTTTTTTTTAACAAAATATGGAGATTGCTAGTTGCTACGGTCGGTAGCAATTTTCAGAATTTTCATTACCAAGTGTTTTTTACACTCGCACAATGAGACCAAATAAGGTTGAAACTGGTTGCGAGTAAATAATATGATGTAATACAGGGGTGTCAAACTCGTGGGCTTCTGGGAGCCACATTACACATATGAGCAATCATGCCGAAGGCCGCATGAAGTTTTCGATTTAGAGATCACCACTTCTCTGGGCAACGATCTCCATGATATAGCTCGAAGTAATGTAAATCTCCAAAAAAAGGTCATCACCTTTCCAGCATCACCACACCATCGCCCTCACTAGGGCAACAAATCGAATTCTTTTGTTGCACTAAGTAAAGTTATTTACAAATGAAAAAAATCTGTACCTCTCAAGTGTGGCCTGTGATGAGGGGTTCAAACGTTTGTTCGATAATGATCCGTTGTCATACTGCCAAAATTCATTAGAAATTTTAGAATCGTCTCGCAGACCGCATTGAAAGGCTCCCAGGGCCACAAGTTTAACATCTCTGATGCAATAGATTGCTGTATGGTATCATAAAATGTTAGCGATCATTTTTAAGTAAAATTTTCTACTTTACCTTATTGCTTTTTCAACAACAGGTATCAACTGGTCCCCACAGATACAGCCAATACCCAGTATTTTATATTTTTTTTACTAATATTTTTGCAACAGAGCTAATTTTCTGTGGTTGTGTGTTACTTAAGTATATTTTTTGCTGTTATATTTGCAGTCTGAAAGTTGTAATTTAGATGTATGAGTAGTTAGCTTGTGTAGACCATCTATTTTTTAAAAGTACGAAATAAATCACCAGCTCTTAACCTTGGTCTGGCATTACCCACTTTTAGTTGCGACTAAATTTTCGTTTCCAAGAACAGCTGTGTAGAATCACATTTATCAATCTTTCCTCTGGTTTGTTTTGTGCAGTTTCTGTATAGAAATTCTGGAATACAACATTACTTGTGGTGCGGCAGCACCAGGTTTCAACTCTTTGATTCCCGCGCCAAGCGTACCGTCGTTGATTAGCACTGAACCAGCAGAGTTGCTTTGTAGAACTAGTAATATTAGCTCTACGGATCCTTTCTGCTTCGTCAAACAAAAAATAGGAAGCGGTTGAAGCTTTCTTGCAGTGTTTTATTCACAAATATGCGCAGCTCCTCCCAGCGTGCGCAGAACGAAAATTCATGGCGATAAAGGCTACCACACAGCCTTAATAACAATTAAACAGGGGGACCAACACTCAGGCCCAAACAGAAATCCGAAGCATAATCAGTAATCAGGCCGAAACGAAAATTTACTACTCGTTTCGCCACATTGACATTTTGACAAGAATAGCGAAAATACACGTGGTCACTATATATATACGAGCAGATGCACCTGTTCTATATATGAGTCAAACATGTGGCCTTATTTAACCACAGGGCAAAGACCAGAGAAAGACAATACAACAAAGGAAGGCTTTTAGAAGTACCGGTAGTCCGTAGGAAGCCCGGTTATAACGTCTACTACTTCTCAGTAGGGGCTAATTGTTCGGTTCGCGGTAGGGGTCTAATTTGAAGCTATATTTACTTAAACTCCTAACAAAACAACACGAGATCACTTAATTTACCACAATATCAATCAATTTTGTAAAAAATTGTTTATGAAGTCTTTGCGTCACGTTCTCAAGAGACTACGCTGTATGAAGTCAAATCGCTGTAAAAGACCACATGGCGATTGGCGGAACAACTTGGAATTACAGCCAATTGGACTAGATTCTATGTATTGGTAAGTATTGTGAAAGAATTAAAAGACACAATTGTACCCCACTAGAGCAACTGTGTGTTTGATGCTATAAGTCATTGTTGCTTCCTTGTATCATGTGGTCTTTTTGATTGAAGAGTTGATTTGTGGTACAGAATTTGAAAATTTCAGAAAGTAGAGTATTCATTCTCAAGCTTTTTGTTTGACACTTTTCAAGAGAATCCGTGAGAAATAGAGTGAAAAGGTGAAGTGAGTCACTTATATAGAGACACAGTTAACGAAAAAGGAAAAAATTCCTTTGCTTTCCTCTCTGCTGGGTTCCTGTTTTCTTGGAGATTACACACCTACCAGCACTGTGACTTCCTCCTCGAACTTCTCCAGCTGGTATACCTTCACGGCTCAATCTGGCCCCCTTCTGATAACGCAGCACTCGCACCCCACCCTCACATTCAAACCTCTTATCTATTTTTCCACCCACTTTGTATCTTCTCCGTCTGCACCCTCACCACCTCCTCATGCTCCTGGCTGTTTCTCTTTACCTCCTGCTTTCTCTTTTCCTCCATAACCCCTCAGGGCTCTTCAATGGAATGCTGGGGGTCTCCGCGACAGGAGCACTGCACTGCTACACTTCATTTCATCTCATCCCGTTGACCTTATATATATCCAAGAATCTAACCTCAATTTATCTTCCTTTTTCTGGATCCCTGGATTCTCTGCTCTGCGATCAGATTGCACCCACTCCCGATCTTGTATTTTTTCTACTAATGTCACAGACGCTAGCGATGGCGTCATCATTTTCGTCTGGTAGGGCTTATCCTTCTCTGAGCTTTCTACCTCCTCTCTTTCTTCGCTTGACCCCTACTTTGATCATGTAGAGGTCAACATTTCTCTAAATGACTCCTCCTCGTTCTCTTTTTTATTGTGTACGCTCCCTCTATTCGCTCTTCTCTGAAGGATAGTAGAACCAATTTCTTTTCTTCCTCAATTCTTTCCTCGTATGTGGAAGCGGAATCGGTGGATTTTTCCCACTTCCGCTTCCCCATAAAAAGGACCGCTTCCACCGCTTCCGCTTCCACATACCTGGTTGTAATGTAGCTTAATAAGTACTTTTTTTAGTTTACGAGTGTTATTGTACTTTCCGGTTTTTGTTGTTACAAAGTCCGCCCCCCAAAAATAAAAATCAGGATATTTTGAGTCAATTGATCAAGAACTCTAGAAACTACTTTCAGTAAAACAACACGAAGGTCTCACAGACTCGTTTTTGCACTCTAGGGTTAAAATCAGTTCTTATTGATGCGATGAAAATATCCAGCAAATTGTGACCTTTTACCGACGCGCAGTTTTTGGTCGCAATATTTGTTTGTTTTTGCCTAAGCTTACAGGGCGACCTTTTTTCTATCTTTTCATCAGAATTAAGTCTTTATGGGGCGCCATTTGTTCACCGCTGATTACACATGTTTTAGGACAACATTTATGACTAAATCAAATGCATTTGTTTAAATGCACAAATACATTTAACATTTGTTTAAATGTTTTTAACATTTGTTTAAATGCACAAATACATTTAACATTTGTTTAAATGTTTTCAACATTTGTTTAAATGCACAAATACATATGTCACTGAACCGTATCATTCACATATGTCACTCAACCGTATCGTATCGTTCTTTAAAGGGAATGTACTGCCAATAACGCTTTTCCAATAGATTTGGTCATTGGACCATCACGTGATAGGTTTGCGACAGACTCGTTTGAAATGGGCGACAGGCACGACATAGTTAATAAGAAATATTGACCCCACCAAATCCAGAGAAATTTAAAATCCCTAATTACATCCACTACAGTGGACCTAGTATTTGGTCCCACAAGTGTGACGGTCTAAGCTATGCTTTATTAAAAGCCTCTAGCTTCTTATTGGTCACCAACTGCACTGAAGAGACCTGATAGGTCGAAACAGTGTCACTGTCTGCAGTTTGCTAAGTGCATCCCTGGCCTCTTGCATTACTATACATGTAAGAATATTTATGTTGTCGAATTTAGCCAAGAGTTTACATAATAATATATCATCAGCAGAGGAAAAGTTTGGCGAATGATAAATCGCTCAAAGATGTTGTAACTTATATTCACAAAAAGACTGCGAGTTTAGCACTTATAGTTACATTGCATGTAGCATGGCCGAAACGAGTCGGCAGTTACAGTAAATTGATTAAACAAGATAATAAAGAAAATATAAATCATTGGATATAAAATTAAAAAGGTTTTTTAATGTTTTATCCTATGATTAGGGTGGCCATACGTCCCGTTTTAGGCGGGACAGTCCCGCTTTTTCAGGCCTGTCCCAGTTAAATTATCGAATGTCTGGTGTTTTCGCTCAGTCATGCAGCACAGCTTGACCTAGGGTATGCCAAAGTTAGCCGTGATAAACTTGGGCATGTTGGCAGCGAACCCTACCTGAATGATGATTCCGGCCGAAAATGACAACAAACGGGCAGCGAAATAGGTGGTGACCTTTTTTTTTGGAGATCCACCCCACCGTAGGCGCGACCGCGGTCTTGAGCGTCCCGATTTTGATCTAGAGTCTATAGTAAGCCCAACTATTTGGCTTCGTGAAAGGCCGCCATCCACTGTCCCGTTATTTGCTCATGCAAAAACGGGACGCTCAATTGGAGGTCTGTCCCGCCTAAATCGGAACGTATGGCCACCCTACCTAGTCATAATAGCAGTCTGCAATAAGCGTCCCGGTTTTGCATTTTGAAAAATGGCCAGCCTACCTATGATGTATATATATATATATACATATATAGTCTTTCATAAGTATCATTATTTTCTGCAAGAAACTGGCAGACTGAGTTCATTGACTAACAGCATAAATCTATACAGCCTATGTTGCACTTTTGCTTCCAGCAGTCACCCTATATCCTATCCAGCAGACATCTTGTAGTAAGAGACTCGGACTTTTGCGGTTGGTGGTTTAATTTGCTGCAGACCACATGTTTCAAGAATTTTAACTATGTCGTGCCTGTCGCCCATTTCAAACGAGTCTGTCGCAAACCTATCACGTGATGGTCCAATGACCAAATCTATTGGAAAAGCGTTATTGGCAGTACATTCCCTTTAAAGAACGATACGATACGGTTGAGTGACATATGTGAATGATACGGTTCAGTGACATATGTATTTGTGCATTTAAACAAATGTTAAAAACATTTAAACAAATGTTAACATTTAAACAAATGTTAAATGTATTTGTGCATTTAAACAAATGCATTTGATTTAGTCATAAATGTTGTCCTAAAACATGTGTAATCAGCGGTGAACAAATGGCGCCCCATAAGTCTTCTCATTTATATTGTTACAATTACCACGGTGCTGCATACTCTTAAGTGATTTTATTTGTAGAGAAGTTTCGGTAATCGATAGTCTAGCGGAAAGTAACAGAGCCTTAAAATTTTCGGAAAACTACGGCAACGATTTTCCAATCCGGACAAAATCATGGATTTTTTGTTTGGAATATGCTTTTTATTTTTTATTGCCAAAGGTACTTGCTGATAAGTTTTTTTTATTAACTGAAACCTAACTCTACTCTAGCAATATTTACCAAAATTAGTCTATGCTTAGGACCAAGGTGTGCTGATGATAGATAGCAAGCCAAAAAAAATGTAGACTCTGCTCTAATGAATGGTGAGAACTTATTCAACTGAACATACAAAAGATGAGCAGACACTAGGAATTGGGTAACTTGCTACCTGTTTTTGCATTTGACACATGTTATAGGTAAAAGCTGAAATATGAGTGCTAATATGATTTTTGCTCTGATCAGTCGTGTTGATGCAAAGTGATGTTTTGAGCATTCAACTTGCACTCTTTTGATGACATGTGATACTAAGTCTTTCACACTATATTGTTGGCAATGCATTGCTTGCTAGTTGTGTTGGAGTAGCCATGCTTGCCTTTTATTTTAAAGGTTATTTGATACTGCAAATAAGTCAGGTTTGGCAAGACTAAAGTGGCAATAAAGATTTACCAAAAAATTTATATAGAAATGTGCATTTACTGAATCACAGAAATACAGGGATTCATTTATACAGAAATTCTTGAAAGTTTATAAAACTAAAAATATAATATCCAAATTGGGTAAAATTAGATAATTTTATTGAGTTAAAATAGAGTAGCCCATGCCTTTGTATAAATTTTGATATATCTGCAATTAACATGATGTTTTTTCTTTATTGTAAGAAATTTTGTATATCTGTACTTACATATTTTCATAACTTAGTGCTGCTCTCTGTTTTTGTATTGCTACTCCGTAGTGTTAATTCAAAAACTCCAAGCTCTTTTTTAAGGGTGGTAATAATTAGGCGTAGTAGATATAGTACAGCCATAGTAGGCATAGTACAGGCATAGTACAGCCATAGTAGGCATAATACAGGTATAGTAGACATATCACAGCCATAGTAGGTATAGTACAAGCATAGTAGGCATAGTACAGGCAATATAGGCATAGTATAGGCACAGTAGACATAGCACAGGCGTAATGGGCCTAGTACAGGCATAGTATAGGCATATTACAGACATACTAGGCATAGTAAAAGCATAGTATAGGCATAATGCAGGTATATTACAGGTATTAGGCATAGTACAGGCATAGAAGACATAGCAGGCATAGTACAGACATAATACAGGCATAGTATGCATAGTACAGGGATAGCAGGCATAATACAGGCACAGTAGGCATAGTACAGACATAGTAGGCATAGTACCCAAATTACAGGCATAGTAGACATAGTCCAGGCATACTACGCATAGTGCAGGTATAATAGAGGCACAGCCGGCACAGTACAAGGATAGTAGAGGGGGTGTGCCACTGAAAACCAGTCACACCAATATAACAAAGCCTTCTTTTCTTAAAAAAAAATTGATTTCTAATTTTATGAGTTAAGATTAAGCATTGAGTGGATACAATGAGATTTCACATTAAAAGCTCTTGCGACCATCAATATGCCTACTATACTCACACTATGCCTGTGCTATGCCGCCACTGTGACTACTATGCCTACTATATATGAACTATGCTTGCACTATGCCTACTATGGCTGTATTATGCCTGCTATGTCTGTACCATGCCTGTACTATGCTTTTACTATGCCTATGCTATGCCTGTACTATGTCTGTACTATGCCTGTACTGTGCCCAATATGCCTGTACTATGTCCACTATGCCTGTACAGTGCCTAATATGTCCGTACTATGCATACTGTGCCTACTATGCTTGTACTGTGCCTGTACTTTGCCTACTATGCCTGTACTATGCCTACTATGTCTGTACTATGCCTGCACCATGCCTATAGTATGCCTAATATGCCTGAACTATGCATAATATGGCTATACTATGCTTACTATGCCTGTTCTATGCCTACTATGCCTGCTATTTCTGTACTGTACCTACTGTGCCTGTACTATGCTTACTATGCCTGTTCTATCCCTACTATGCCTGCTATTTCTGTACTATGCCTACTGTACCTGTACTATGCCTATTATGCCCACTATGCCCATTTGTAATTACCGCTTGTTTAACACAGTGCTTTGAGGTTTCTGTATGAAACTTTTTGTATTCTTGTTTTGTATGTATGGATTTTGCTATTGCTAGTTTTTTGCAGGTCAAAGCAATATTTGCATTGAAAGTAAAGCAACTGTTTGTGGAGATTGCATTGCCTTACCAGGATGTGCTTGGTGTCAACACCCTGTAAGTAGTAAATATCAGGGTGTTCTTCTTCTTTTGGAAGGGTTCCACATTTTCAAATGCTGGCAGTAATGGTACTCAGCCAGCATCATGTGTCGACATCCAAAACCGTCAGTCCACGTATTCCTGTGGGTGCCTGATGTACGAGGCATGTCAGAATGATGTGTTCTGCGGTTTGTTCTGCAGTGCCACACTCGCAATTCGATGTAGGAGCAAGGCCCCATTTGTGCATGAACGACTGAAAACACCCAACACCAGCCTGCAAGCGGTTGAGCCTGACCCATGATGATCTGGGCAGGCCCATCCTCATTGGCCTAGTACTTGTCCTAGGGATGAAAGCACAGAGATCAGTTCAACACTCTGAGTATTCCATGCTCCATTTTTAAGTCAGTCCATTAAGCTGCACGAATATCCAATTCAGTTAGATCTTGCAGTAACTTTCGTGCAGCGGGCACACAGGGGCGTCTGGATTTAATCTCTCTCTGTAGCTGTGTGTGGATCCAGCCAATAATTCATAGAGAATATGGCCAGGGTCCAGACTGCCATGATATACCAGAGGGAGTGTTGCTCCTAATCGGTGAAACTCAGCCGGCTGGATACCTGCGAGGATGGGTAGATAGTCTGTTGGAGTTGGATGCAGGCATCCAGTGACAATGCGCAATGCGTCATTGAGAACATTATTGATGAGGCGAGTGTGTGCACTGCGACACCAAACTGGTGCACAGTACTCCGCAGTGGAGTAGACCAGAGATAGGGCGGCTGTACGCAGTGTTTTAGCTCCAGCGCCCCAACCTGAGCCTGCAAGTCGTCTCATCAGTGCAACGCGCATTGTTAGTTTTTTGCACAATGCCTCAAGATGGTGACGAAACATGAGTGATCTGTCCAGTTTAACTCCAAGATAGATAGGGACTGGACAGAATGGCAGGCGTTTGCCATTGTTGTAGACATTAAGCTCACGTTTGGCCTCTGTGTTGTTCAGGTGAAAGGCCGACATCACCGTTTTAGTGTGGCTGAGCTGTAGCCTCCAAGTCTGGAGATATGTTGAGATTGTAGTCATGTCTTGGCTTAAAACTCCCTCCAGGTCCTTCCAGTCATCAGAAGAGTATAACAGTACCAGGTCATCGGCATAAGCATACCTTCTGGAGACCGTTGAAGGAAGATTGTACACATAGATATTGAAAAGAAGGGGTGCTAGGATCGATCCCTGTGGGACCCCATTTTTCAGACGTCGCAACCTGCTTTGCTTGCTGTCACCGGTAGTAAGGGTGAAACTTCTATTCCAGACAAGTTCCATGATCATATGAATCATGTGCTTATCTGGGAGAATTCTCAGCAGCTTGCAGGTGAGGCCACGATGTCAGACAGTGTCATATGCAGCTGTCAGATCTACAAACACAGCAGTGGCCTTCTTTTTTGCCTCAAAAGAATCCTTGATGTTTTGTGTTAGTAAGACAACTTGATCCACTGTCGATTTACCATGTCAAAACCCAGCCTGCTCGCCTGGGAGCAGGGGGTCGACAATAGGTTCAATGCGAGTGTAGATCAGTCATTTGAGGATCTTGTAGGGGACACAGAGCAAGGAAATGGGACAATAGCTCTTTGGGTCCTCTACAGGTTTGTTTGGCTTTGGGATCGCGACTACAAGTGCTCTTCTCCAGACTTTGGGAATTTTGAGTTGGCGCAAGCAGGAAGAGAGGAAGCCACGTAACCAGGACTTTAAAGCAGTTCCAGCATGGATTATAAGCTCCGGACAAATAGAGTCAGGGCCCGGAGCTTTCCCTGGCTTAACATGTTGGAGAGTGACAGTGAATTCTCTGGGCGAGAAGTCGCCAGAGAGATTCACTGGAGATGGTATCAAAGCCCTCCAACAGTCAGACACTTCTTGAGAAATGAGTCGAGACGACTCACAATCAACACCCTCGTATTTCCCGTTTCTTACCAGCTGAGCAGCAATGGCGTTAGCTGAAATGGGACAGTTACAGGGGCTGTGTTGCAACCTGCCAGTAAGGTTGTTAATTGTGCTCCATGCCTTTCTGCTTGAGTGTGAGAAGTCGATGTTTCGGACCGCCTCCGACCATCGGTCTCTGCGTTTCTTGTCAAGCCAAGTTATTAGGGCTGTAGCAGCCCTGCTTGACTGGTCTCCAGCAGGAGATTGCAGAAACGTTTGGTAGAGGGCCTCACACTTAGCGTCCCAACACGGTATGTAGGTGTTACGACGACCGTGTGGGATAGCTTTCTTGGCTGCTTTGCTGATGGCATTGCAAAGGTCCTGGTAGGCCTGATCCACGTTTGTTGAATCAGGTGATGGCAAGTTCCTTGCAAGCTTGTTTGTCAAGGAGTTATAGTGGCTCCAGTTGGCCTTGCGGAAGTTCCATCGCTTTACAGGCCTTCCCAGTACTGGAAGGGAAAGCCTTGGTGGTGTTATAAGCGAAGGTCGATGTTGTGATGTAGGAAACTTCTCCAAGACGCGTCTATAAGGCAAGCGACTATCAGGACCGACGGTGGTAAAGGCAAGATCCGGGTTAGTGCCAGTGTTCCAGCACCCAGAATGAAAGCTAGGTTCATCCTTGGGATCGTGGAGAAGGGCAAGATTATTGGAGCTTGCCCAGGCCAGCAGGCAGTCTCCATCCGCGCTGTTGGTGTTATAACCCCAGTCGACATGGGGCAGTTGAAATCATCTGCATACAGACAAGGGTGAGTGAACACTGGGAGATTGGATACTTGCAACTGCGTTGGTGGAGGTTTGTAGATGTTAACGATTTTATAGCAGTCAACATCCACGTGCAACCACTCAGTCTCCGATGTCGTGGGAGATTGATCGTATAAGGTCCATTTTAGTCGCTCATGGACAAACGTGGCAAGGCCATGCTTCCTGCTTAGGGAAAACCCAGCTAGTTGATAGTTTGATAGCACTAGCTTTTCTGCAGATATGCAGTGGGTCTCCTGTAGAAGGATGACAAACGCCTCAAGCTGAGTAGCAAGATGATGAAGAACGTTCATCTTGCTAGCTGTGAGGCCTTCGATGTTCAGTTGTAGTATTGAGGGCCCACGGAACTTTTTGATGATGTGCCCCAAAAAGGGCAGTTTATGTCCAACGCACTCATCATCCTGTCTGAAAAGGACGTTTGCTGATTAGCAGACCCTTGAACGTCAGAATGAGTGGATATCCTTCCGGGTGGGCACATTCGGTTTCCACAGAACATTAGAAAAACTTTCCAATTGCTAGGTGTACTCATGACCCGCGCTGCGTGAAAGCATGTGCCATGCGGGCCATATCAGGGTAATGGTATGCTTGTCTCACGTAACACTGCTTAAGTGTAATCTGTTTGATTGTTGCAGCATCAGTTCCCGAGATGCAAATCTGCTCACCCATAACATGACAACAAGTGATATACTGTAGCTGCTAAGTGTTGTAGTAGCATGAGTGTAAAGTAGTGGCTAATAAACCCAAGGTCAATGTATATCAGGAAATACCTAACTTGAAAAGGTCTCAGTTGTATTTGTAAGTGTTATCATGATAGAATGGGCAAGTTGCCAATATGCGTGCACCTTTTTGAAACTGTGCTGCAGTAGGATGTGCTATGATAGTGTGACAAGATTGATTGGTTGAAATCACTATGCATGCTCTGTGTAGACCAGTGGTTTTCAACTGGTGGGCCATGGCCCATTAGTGGGCACAGCATGTAAGTTGGGTGGGCCATGGACCTCTGCATGCTTTAAAAATTGGTTTGCATGCTGAATATGGTTGAGAAATACTGGTTTATATGAACAGCCATATGCACCAGCACCTGTGAGCTAGAGATGAAATGACTTTTTTTTGGAGAACAACTTCTCTTTGAAAATGTAAACAGGCAGTCCTCGGTAATGACTTTTTTATTTTTGAAGATCAACTTCACTGCCACAATATCTTATGCTTATCCCAGTGACATTGTAATTATCACATCAAAGTTTTTGTGAAAGTGGGCCACAGGACAAAAAAGGTTAAGAACCACTGGTGTAGACAGCTTTTAATGCCCTAAAGTAGTGCTATAGACACAGCTTGAGACTAGTTTATGCCAATACCTAAACATGTTTTTGTAAAACATATTTTCTTTAGAAATATGCTATGAATCCTAATGTTATTACACCGAGGTGCAATACTCCAGAAAACTTGAGGGCTGCCACCAGTGCTGATTCTGAACGTTGTCCTGAAGAGTTTATCATTAATCCTCAGTCATTTTTCATGCCAATAAGTAAGTGACACGTTGTCTCAGAGTTTTGAGAGACTGAGAGTTAAACTCAGAAGTCAGAAGTTTATAAGTCAGTCTTTTTTGCTTTTTGTCAACCTGACATGTTCTCTAAAATTTTGACTATCAACTGAAATTTTTGTTGGCTAACTTTTAATGCTAGCTAAGTAGCAAAGCTTAAGATTTGTCAAAAGTGTAAATTTGAGAGCTTTTGATATATCGTAGAACATTACAAAGTGCACCTGCACCATAAAACGTTTCTATTGACATAAAGTTGGCATGTGCCAAAATCAGTTGCCAATTTGCTGAAATCAATCTGAAAGGGAATTAAGCTGTAAGTTTAGTGCTAAAAAGTTGCATGCAGCATTACCAGTGTTTGCTTCTGAGCCCATGTTTTGGGTTCAAACTTTAGCAAAACAACATGTATAATTCATTGATGAGTAGTATGGCTGTTTTTAACCCAAATTATTTTTTAATTTCATTGTGATCTAACAAAGCCTTGAAAGAGGCTGCTAAGAGCCTCAAATTGTGGAACTCACAATTCTTCATACAATTGATTTGGCTTACCCAAACAATCAAGCCAGTTGAAGTAAAAATATAGCCTACCAGCATATTTGTGAAAACATCCGCAAAGTTTGTGTTGATTTTGGCATTTTTTTTCAAAATATGTTTCAAAAAAATTAAAAGTGATTTGTGTTTTAGGATAGATTTTGATAGTTTGGATTGTTTTGGCCATGCAAGAAAGACAGTACCATGACTTTCTCTGTATAGAAAAATACTTTGTTTCTACAGCATTTGTGAATTCCAGCTGTCTGTTGATGTTTGGAAAGACTTTTTTTGTAAATAAGAAACATGTTTGGTTAGAATTTATTACAAGTGTAATCATAAGTAAACAATAGATAATAAACAGTAAAAGTAGCTAATGATTTAGGTGTGCGTTGCAACATATTTTCTGCATTTTTGCAACAACATAATTTAGTTTTGATTCAGTTTCTAGTATACAATGCTTTCATGAGAATTTTTGAATTATGTGGAAGTGTTTTTTTATGGAAAGACTTTATCAAAAGCAAACTTGTTGACTTCAGTATATGTTTTGGCTTTATTTGTCTTATTGATTTTCTTAAACGCCTTTGTTTCAAAAACTGCTTTACTTTTTGATTCACAGTCAAATAAAATCCTTATAGATTCTTGACCTTTGCAGGCCTTGCTTCTGGCTTTTTTAAGACTGTGGCACCACTTTGCAGTTGTCAAATTTTTTTGACTGTGCTGTAAACAAACTATTTGTTGTCAACAAACTGATGTCATTTTATGTGTTTCTTTGTTACAGCCTAAATCTGTCATATCTGCAATATAGAATCAGCCGTTATTTAATTCTTTCATCAAAATTGTTGCAATTACTCTGTAAAATAGCGATTCTTGTTCTTAACCTTTTTCACAATGTGGTGTGAGAGCCAATTTCCAAAACCCAAAATACAGGACAAGAATGGGGGTAATCACATGATAAATATAATTGATTACCATCATAAGCGCCAATTTTTTCTTGAAAGAGGCAAATAGCTGGGGGGGGGGGGGGGGGTAAGAATTTTTATGTGAACTTTGTTTTCTATTTTTCACTGCTTTCAAACACAACAAAAATATTTTATGCTTAAATGATTGCTGTTCTTATGATTATGACAAGAATTCGATATTAAAAATAACATTATCTTACTAAAATAAACAATAAAGACGCATAAAGGGTAAAGATGCAGAATGTGATTGTGGTTGCAAAAGTTTGCCTTTTGTTACATATCACAAATTGCTTTGATAATGTGTGGTGATAGCTAACTCGATTGCTTTGATTACAAAATCATGCTGCCGACACTGACCACACACTGAAGTTTTCTTCTTGCTTTATGTGGTGTAAGTGTAAAATTGCGACAAAACAATACTACAATTTTGCACTGTTATATTTTGGAACTGTTTTAGCTACTGTGCATGCATTTAACTTTTAATATAGTTATCAAAACACTGCAGGGGCCAGACATATTTTGCTCCCTTTGGTGCTAGACCTGAGGAAGTGCCACCTGCTGCCCCCACCAGATGGACGCCTATGATTATGATTACTTACCCATTCTGCAAATATGATTATGATTTTAATTACTCAAAATTTGAAAGTAATTGATTATGATTACTTACTACCCTTTCTTGAATTATGATTATGATTACCCAAAATAATCATGTGTTTTTTGAATGCTACAACAGAAATTCTGAAATGCATTAAAATAATATTTTCTTTAATGATTTAATCAGTATCACGATTTTAACATTTAAATTCTCAGCAAAAATTTAAATAATTTTATTTTAAAAAATTTTAATTTTAAATCCTAAAATTAAAAAATTTTAAATTTAAAAAATTTAAATCCTAACATTTAAATTGTTTGTTACATTTTATGAACATAAGGTTTTGGAATTGTTTATCTAAGAGGCGAGATGTATCTGGTTTAAATACTTGTTCATCCACCCGAAAAATCCATTCTATAGGTGGTGATATCCTGGGTATGGCCAAATATTTTGCTGCCAGCTATGCTAGAATTGGCATTGATGTGGAATGCACTTCCCAATAATGCAAGGGATTTGCATTTTCTGAAACACATGATTCTGAGCAGTGAGCAGTATTTTGTAATGTAATCAATTACATTAAAGTTTTTGTCAGTGTAATTGATTACAACTGTAAGCATGAAAAAGCGTAATTGACTAATCAGTTTGAGGGAGTATCACAAAAATATAGCATGAAAAATAGTACAATTAACTATAGAAAAAGCAAACTGTCTTCACATTAAATTTGTGGAAGATGATTTAGTTTATTTTGCAATTGTAGGTAATTCAGCCCTTTCAGAAGTTGGAGAAAGTAAAGTTGGAGAAGCAACTCAGTTAAAGCCACAAGTAATAGAAGTGAAACTTCGACCTGGTAATTGTAGATTTTCTGTTTACAAAACACATTCAATTTGATTGAAAATGCATGCAGACCTTGAAAGATGCTGCTAAGAATTTCATAGTTCTGATTTTTTTCTCTGAAGTTCTTAGCTCAGCTTTTTACAAGGCATGCTTTTCTATAAAGAGCTTCCTTAAAAATCGAGAATATTCAGCGTCATATATTTGATTTGTAACTGCAAAACGATATTATTTCTTGCTTCAGTTAGCACCCTCCTTTGTCAAAAAATCTGGAAATCATATTTCTTTCTTTGAGAAGTCTAATTGGATTTTGTTTTTCATGATATGCTGCTATGTGTGAATAATACGCATTCAACTTCAGGGTTTGGAATTATTTTTGGAGATGGGCCAATTTTACACTAGTGGAAAATTTGGAAGGCTAGTTGGGCTTTTTAATGTCAACATTGGAGTAAAATTGTGTATTGTATGTAGGGTAGGGTTACAACTTTTTAACTTTTTTTTTCAAAACTGATTTCCTGTGGTGGGAATGAATGAACGTTTGCTTATAACTGCTGAAAATGATGTTTATTTTGTTGAGCCAACAAAAAAGGTCACGCATAAACCACTTTGAAAAATTCGCGATTAGACCTTACCGTTATGTATAAGAAATGACTGTATAATACCATGAAAAGATAATTCCGCCTTCTTTAAATGAAGAAAAATGTAATAGTGACATCATAAACCACAGTATCATTCACTTCAGACACATTATATTTCAGAATTAAACTTTGTTTTGAAACTAAAAATTTGTTTCTATTCATATTTAAGCATAGAATTAGCAACTTCTAACAGTAATATCTTATCCTAAACTTTGAAATATTCAAATTACCGGTAATACAACATGTACAAGAAAAATTCAATTGCAACAAACAAGAACAAGGAAACCTGGAGAAAGAACTTGGTGCAGTTTCAACAACCATCAAGAAGAGGCAATATGGCAATATACGAAAATCCTCTCAGTGATCGGAACCGATTGCCCCTAAAAAGCCACGTGATGGGGCGTTTTAAATTTTTTCAGTCCACTGTTAAAGAACGGAAGAAGAGGATCAGTCTAATTGCTGCAGAGGTAAAAGCTTTATGGAGCACAAAACTGAACTTCCCCCATGTATCAGATCAGGCCATTTGCTCAAAGCTTGAAAAGCTCTTGCTTGAGTACGACTCTTGCAGAAAGAAGAGTGACTTTGAGTCATTAGATGAACTGTTTGACGTGACTAAGGAGAAAGGCGAATGGCTTTGCAAAGAGGATAAGGAGCTATACAAATTGCAAATCCAGAGTAAAGGCCAGGTTGGTTATTCCACTGGCAAACTTGCTAGTGTTCAAACTATCCACCCATCCAAGCGAAGGAAGACACTCGAAGCAAGTGCACCAAATTTGGCAACTGCAAGCAGTTCAGTAGATTTAGTTTCTTCCGAAAGCAGTTCCGACTCATCTGATACTAGTGAAGAGAGTTCTTGGGAAGACGAAGCTGCACCATCAGCAAGCAAAAGAAAGCATGACTCTACCGGCGTGGCAAAGTGGCTTGTTATAAGCTCAAAGCTATCAACCCATAAAACATCAAAGCTGTGCCATCAGCTTTCTGGTGAAGGCATTGACATACCAACACCAAGTCAACAAGGAATTCATAAGGCTCTCTTGGAAGAAGCAGAACAACTGAAGCAACATTTGATTAGCACACTTCATCGTGAAAAGTGGAGCTTGCACTTTGACTGTAAACGAATACAAGGCATTGAATATCAAGCTGTTGTCTTAAAAAATGCAGCTACGGAAATCAAGTTGGCTGTGCTTCAGTTAAAGGATGGTACAGCTGCAACCATTGCAAAGAGGATCCAAGGTGTCTTGGATAACTTTAACTTGTGGGGATCAATCTTGATGATTGTTGCTGACACGACAAGCGTCAACACTGGAAAGAAAACTGGAGTGGTCGTTCGGTTGCAGCAGATGTTCGAAGAGAATGGTAGTTCCAGGCCAACGTTTATCAGTTGCCAGCAACATGTACTTGATCGCATTCTTCGTCTAGTCATGGACGATGAGCTGCAGGGCTCAACCAAATCCCCAGACATCGATTATTTTTTTGTGAAGGATTTGACAAGCAGATATGATCAACTAAAGGAAGCTTTCAGCAATGGTAAAGCTAAGATCAAGGAAACAGGTGGTTGGAGAGATGACATGAAACTTTTGTACCACCTCACACGTGTCTTTCGTCACATCATGGAGAAAGATGAAGTCCCTTTAGTGAACTTTCAACAGATTCCTAACATGAGCAATGCACGCTGGAATTCTCGTGCCATCCTGGTACTCCTTGCATTCATTCTGATGCCTGAAACTCGAATCAGGCTTCGTAAAATCTGTTCATTCGTTTCTTACCAATGGGCTGACCATTGGTTTAGCAACCACTTGTTCCGCAATGAGGATTTTGATGAATTATCAGATGCTTTGGATGGATACCCAAAAGGTCTCAAATGCTTAAAAAACCACTGGAAACGAGATGACTCACCCATTAATATTGCTAGAAGCAACCAATGCTGCGAGCGTGCGATAAAAGTTATGCAACAGTTGCAGGCATTTTGCAGAAACACGGATAACCTCTCCCTGAGATTTATCCTTTCCAATGACATTAATTTGTCCAAGTGACTTCTTTGTTTGATTTTTGAACCGTAACAATGCAATACATGCTATTCTTTGTTTCTTGTATACAACTTGACAAAGGCTTTGTATGTCTTTAAGATCCAATCAAAACACCAAAAAATTGCATTATTTAAAACCATTTTGTGCGTGACCTTTTTACATCAAATGTGAATAAAAATTGGATTTTCTTGAATCTTTTATAAAAGTTCATCAAGTTATAATACAGGGATAGGGGGTTCTGAAAAAGTTGTAACCCTAATGTAGGGTTGATAGACAAAAGGCCTATTGTGGGGGGATCAATGTATTGACAGATACTTTTTTCCAATTTTTATTGCTAATCAAGCTTGAAAACCTTTTTGGAGGTCAATGTTTTTCACTGTGAATCTTTTGCCAGTATCTGTCACCAAACAAAGATCATTCATTGTTTTCATTGTGACTCTTTGCCAATTTCTGTTACAAAATATGCTTGAAGACCTGATTTGTTGTTTTTAGAACAACTTATTAGGTCGGCCTTAAAGGTTAAACTAAAAATTCAAAATGTTCACGTGGACCACAAGTCACCTTTTATCCTGCCATGGGCCACAAAATTGCACATAGTAGAACACTGGTTGCAAAACCCCATATTTAGATGATTGTTGATGGGAAACTTACTAGCAACTTTCTTCAACGTTAACTGCAGTAAATCACATCTCCAAAATATTTTGCAAGGATCATTGGTTATTTAGTATCTATCTTCAAACATCTGCCCCTTATCACCAAATACTGAAATTTGGTTTTCCTTTTTGAGATTTTTATTCGTCTGATATTGCAATTTTAACAGGCAGTCAAGTTAAAACTGATTTTGCTTTCAAGCAAGCGGAAGACTTTCCTGTTGATCTTTATTATCTTCTTGACTTGTCTCTATCAATGAGGAATGATTTGGATTTGGAATCACTTCGATCGTTTGGACAACAGCTTGGAGAAAGCATTCAAAGCATTACCCGTGACTTCAAATTGGGCTTTGGTTTATTTGTATACAAAACTGTTAAGTCGAAGTTAGTACCAGATGTTTTAATTGGCATGCTTGTCCAAATTATTTTGTTGTATTTTTTTTCAGCTACAGTGTTCCCTCTAAGATTTTAGTAAGTGCGTAACCGCCGGCACAAGTGCGAAATTGCTAGCAAATGTACGAAAACCGCCGGACAAATTTGCAGGAAAAGGAAAGTCAGAACTGTGACAATGCGCTTCGGTGACGTAGTAATTAGCGTGACTTTGTCAGCTCCAAAATGTTCACAAACAGGTAGCCAATCGGTTATTATAAGGCGGCGGCGAAATACCAAGCTATTTTTCTTTAGTGGGTTAATTGTTGTTAAATTTGGTCTCAAACTTTACAGCCTTTGCAACAGTGATTCGTAAGCACTTTAGAATGGCAGGTTAACAATGCGCGTAAATAAAATTAATCCTTTGCCGACGCTCGACATGAGCATGAGAAATAGGACTTTTATAAAGTAATGTGATGTAAGATAGGTTATTACGACTATGACCCAACAAAAATTACCGCGAACTTTAATTGTTGCTTGATTACGGTAAATAATTAAACAACAGGTTTTTGCAATTGCAAGCAAACTTTCAATCTCAAATCCGAAAATAGTTGAAGAGAATTCAAAACTAAAATTGGTTAGAAGTCATATCCTTTTTTTTTAGTGTTAATAAATGGCAAGTAAAAGAAGGCTATTTATTCGTAACGTACAAAAACTGTACCATTCCCTCAAAAAATGGTGTTTTTTGTGCTTAACCGAAAGCGAGAACTATGTGCTTTTTTATCTTAACAAGCACGATTGAAGTTAGCGTTGAAACGTAAAAAAACATAAAGAGTTCAAGCAAGTTTAGTTTCAAACTTCCCTCGAAAAATGATGTCTTGTGTTAAAACTGAAGTTTGAGAGCTGCTTGCCTTTGCTGCTCTTTAGCTACGATTGAAATCGGCTGGGAAAAAGTCTACAACAAAAAATTGATTTTACTTTAGGTTAATTGCTGGAAAGATAATTTGTTATACAAAAAAGTGGCTTGCGCGATGTTTGCGTGAGACGTTGCACTGCTTTAAAAAAGCCTCTGTTCTAACTAGGATTTCTTTTCACTGTCTCCCATGCATTTAACAGTTGGTTAAGATTTTGCTGAGAAAATTGGAAAAATTTTAACAAAGTGAAAAAGTTACCAAAAACCGCCGGACATTTTTTACGCACTTATGAATTTTAACTGCGAATCCGCCGGACATAATTTTGCAAATTCGCACTTTTTTTGCGTTTAAAGGGAACACTGTTCAGCTATGTCATCGGTTTCCAACCTTTTTTCTATCAATGCTTCTTGAAAACATATTTGTGGGCACCTCTACATTCCCGAACTAAGCTAATCCCCAATGACATCTAGAATTAAAAAATTATATTCTGGGCAAAACCGGGATATTTGGATGCTGTATGAGTTGTCAGAATGGTTTCTAAATTTTAGATTTTGGAAAACCAGAAACTGTGTCTCTATATAAATTGACTACTCGACCTCACCTTGCAGGGCCCCATCAATAGTTTCAAAATTAACAATATCAGTTTAGCCGATCAATCTGGCTTCACCCAATATATGATTGTGAAAACAGTTATGAAAAGTTAATGTTTTTTTCACACAGCCAAATCTCTTTTCAAAATAAAACTATCGCTTTTGAAACGCAATTGGTAAAAAACATTTGCGTGGGATTGCGCATAGCTACTACATGTCTGCAAGTTACTGGAACTCCTGGCAACTGTTTTCACTGTAGGTTTCCTTAAACCTAACAAACTTTTATTCGTGAAATTGAACTAGTGCTTGAATTGAAAGCATATCCATGTTGCGGAAGGGTGCTAAAGTAATTGATATGTATTTTCGGGATTATGCTATTAAATATATGGTCCACTACTTATAACTTTGTTTGGGTATTTGTATAGGCTAAGGCCACTGCTGGGCACATGTTGTGTATCCTAGCATAAACGCATCCAGGCAAAAAGCAAACTAGCCCAAAATTAAAGTCTTGTGATTAAGTTGTAAAAATAGCAGCGCTCTCATCAGTATTGTCGAGTATAAGAATATCAGTTCTGCCAGCTTCACCAAATTGATATTTGTGAGAACAGCAATAAGAAGTTAATGTGGTATTGACACAGCCAATTGTCGTTCAAAAATCAAAAGTAGCTTTTTTTAAAGAAAATTGATTGAGCCAGTGGTTCTCAAACTGGGGTCTGCATACCCCTTGGGGACTGTGAGCATTTTTTAAGGGGTCTGCACAACATCTTTTTGAGTTGTATACTATGTTTGTTCTTTTTTGTTACGACTTTATCGACTGATCAATTGTACTATCTAGGCTAGCTGCTTGCCATTTACCATCCAAATATTTCACTATTTTTATTTTTTCCACGTTTAACATCTCTAGTTTCCAATTCCCTGACTTCTTCTCTATTAACTGCTTTAATTTTCTGGCAGCCACGATTGTGACTTGTGACGTAATAATGTGCACATCATAAAATGCTATGTTAGCCACGTTATCGGCCTTTTAATATATAGTTTTGTGTTAAATTTAGCAGTTAAAATATAAGGTTTCAGTAATCTTTCTTTCAGGATTATGGCTGAGAAACGAAAATACGATAAAGATTATCTTAAGCTAGCTTTTACTTCAATTGTTGAGAATGGCAAAACTAAGCCTCAGTGTGTTCTATGTAATGTTGTTTTAAGTGTGGAAGCAACGAAACCCAGTGAACTCAAGCGCCATCATGATTCAAAACATCCACAACATACAGGGAAGGATCTAAGTTTCTTCCAACACAATAAAGCCACTTTAAAATGGTAGAAGTTTGATTCC
The DNA here is from genome assembly GCA_963675345.1 of Trididemnum clinides. Classification (NCBI taxonomy): domain Eukaryota; kingdom Metazoa; phylum Chordata; class Ascidiacea; order Aplousobranchia; family Didemnidae; genus Trididemnum; species Trididemnum clinides. The sequence goes on along the minus strand of OY776297.1, from coordinate 11,949,757 downwards.
CAAGGTTATTTTCAACAACAAGACTAAGCTTTAGTTGAGGCATCCTATGAAACTGCATTTGCAATTGCTAAGTAAACGGAACCTAATTCTACTGGAAAAACACTGGTGATATCTTGTGCTGTAACTATGTTAAAATTAGTTTTGGAAGAGACTTGTGCGAAGAAGCTTGAGCAAATATCTTTGTCTGATGATATGGTTAAGAGAAGAATTGTACACATGTCTTAGGATGTTAAACAGCTAGTAATCAATGAACTCAACTCATCTTTTTTGCATTTCAAGTCGACAAAAGTACAGATGTGGTGTTATGCTCACAATTACTTGTTTTTGTTTGCTACATACATAAACACTACATAAAAAATGAATTATTATTTTGTACCCCTTTGAAAACTACAACAAGAAGTGCAAATGCTTTTGAAACTATTTCTACATTTTTTGATATGGAAGGACTAGAATGGAATAAGGTATGTGGAATTTGTACAAATGGCGCACTGGCTATGCTGGGGTTAAAGTCAGGATTTCAGGCTAAAGTTAAAGAAAAATCTCAGGCAAAAGGTTTTCATTGTATCGTACATCATTTACGCTCTTGCCTGTAACACACTACCTGGTTCTTTGAAAGAAATGCTCGATTTGGTAATAAAGCTTGTCAATTATGTCAAGGGAAGTGCACTAAACTCTCGATTATTTAAAGAGTTTTGTAAAGGCATGAGCTCAGACCATGAAGTACTCTTATTCCATTGAGCAGTTTGATGTTTATCAAAGGGAAATGTTGTAGGTCGGGTTTCCAAACTTAGAGAAGAGCTGAAAGATTTTCTACAACTGAAAGGATGGAGAATTTTCATTGTTGCGTTAAATGACAAAGATTGCAGCAAGCGATTGGCATACTTATCTGACGTTTTTGGACATTTAAACAAATTAAATTTAAAACTACAGGGTCTTGAATTGAATTTCATCACATTTAAAGACAGTTTTTGTGGTTTCATTGCAAAACTTCAAAATTGGCATCGCAAGGTAAATTTGTAGAATATTGCCATGTTTGAAAACTTTCTGACTTCCACAAGAGTGGAATTGGTTCTACAGAACGACTAAAATTGGTAATATCAGAACATCTGCACGCACTTGAAAAAAAATTAAATCACTATTTTCCAGATGTTGCAGAAGAAGAAGAAAGCAAACTGGCAAGATACCGTTTTTTTGCTTCATCTTGACTTTCTAAGATATCAGATAATCTCCAGGATGAATTATTAGATATGAGAAATGAATCATTTGTTCATGAGCTATTTTTGGAGGAGTCCCTCTCTCTCAGTTTTGGGTTTCTGTGCAACTGTTGTATTTAAAAATCAGCAGGGCTGCATTTAAGATTGTAGTCTCCTTTGTCTCCACTTACTTATGTGAACGTGAATTTTCTATGCTTGTCCAAATAAAAACAAAAGCAAGAAACAAACTTGATGTACAAGATCACATGAGATTAGCGCTTTGTCGTACACAGCTTAAAATAAAAAACTATGTGCTGAATTGCACGCACATCCTTCCCATCAACTTTTGATGGCAATGAATTGATTGACAATTTTCTGTGTTTAATCTTTGTACCGTGTTTCTTTATTTTCTTCAATAAATTTTGTACCATGCTTTTTTTAATTTCTTTGTTTCAAACATTAATGAAGGTCTGCCATTATTTCAAGGAAGCAAAAGGAGTCCGCCAGGTAAAAAAGTTTGAGTACCACTGGATTAGGGCCTTATAAAACCATTACGGGGTTGTGCACAGCCATCGTTATTTTTCCAAAAGTTTCTGGAGTTCCCGGCTATGTCTTACTTGGCTTGTTTTCTACGTAGGAACTGAACTTGTTTGCAATCAAAGCAGCCAGCGATTCCTTATTTGTTCAATTTTATGAAGTGCATCAAAGTGAAATTTCAAAGTTATTGGTAGGAGAGATGCCAAAGTAATTTACATGTGTATTTTCAGGAATGCACTATAAAATACTAGAAACAGTTTGACTTTTTTGTAGCTGCATGCCTGATAGTGCGACCTGAAGTCTCTAATCAACGTGATGATGTTGTAAAATTTTAAACTACAAACGGTCTGCTGTTTGTCTTTTCCATGCTATATCGAATCGATATCCGTGTTGAATGACAAGTTTCTATTCTTTGATGGTTTATTTGATCAATTGTATGAAAAAACGAAGAATAACCGAAAAATTTAACCCAGAAGTTAAAGCACGTTTTCTACGAGATAACACCGATTATTAACTAAATATATTTTGGACAGCGACGTTATAATACTCTAATTGACTTTGTAGATGATTTTAACACCAAATAAATTACTACATAATAAAATATAATCAAATAGACATACCAATTTGGTTGATTCAATAAGGACAGAAGAATTAAATTTCCAAATGTTTCGCAAATATGGCCAACTGCTACTTCATCGAGTTTCAAAACACAAAGTGATACAATTATAAAAGTTTTTGTTTTACATTCAGTCGAAGTGCCAAAGAAAAACGTCTTTGTATGAGTTAAGGTCAAAAGGGCAGGGCGAAAAATGTGTGCATGACAAGTACACCACAAGATTATGCAACACTACTTGAACACATAACTGCAAAACTAAACACATGGGTTCGACACTTGATATGCAAAACCGGAGAAATAACTGGAAACTAAAGTGTGGTTTAAATAATGCTAAATTTTTGAAATTTCTAACAGACGTAGTGGTTAGAGCATCTGCTTTGCAGTCTGTAGCCCTGGAGTTTATTCCCTAAGTTGAGTTATACCAAAACACTTTAAAAAAATGGTATTCACAGCTTTCCTGCTTGGCACTCAGCATAAAGGGATAGTGTGGAGAACAAGCCGGCAAACTTGCTTGTGTTCTTGGGCAAGGCACTTAACGGGGCACCTTACCTTTATGTTGCAGACAGGTAGCCTACCTGTACTTCACCAGGTTACAATTGTGAAGTTGCTAACCCAGCATGTCATAAAAGGCGACTCTTGGGTACCCACCACTGGCAGTCTGCCTTGTTGGTGGTGGGGGTACCTACCAGTGTCAGTCTGCCTTGGTGGTGGTGGGGCTACTAGTCACTCATGACTGGTTCGAAATGGGTTGCCATCTTTCCCCTAGCCTAATTTTAATTAGGTTGTCAGCATGAACCTAAATTGCCATTTGTGCCATGCCTCCATCCCCAAGAAGAGGAGGGGTAATCACAACAACACCACCACCACCTAAAGTCTCAGGATGTGCTCGTGTTGCTTGGTCTTGGCATTTACGCAGTTAGCAAAAAGAACAAAGTAACCCAAAATGATGCACCTACAGTTATTACAATATTTGGGCATTAGTAATGATGTTATTACAATAGTAGGCATTAATAATGATGAGGTTAATATCAAATCAGACGGCTGCGTCAGTCTCACCCAATTGCAAAGAAAATGGCTTCAACATTTAAATGATATGTTTCTCGAAACTAATATTTTGTTGCAAAAGATAAAACAGGATCATTTTTACTTGCATGTTTTTTGTAGGGGAATCATCAATTTATTTGGAGTAGGCGGCTACATTTCAAAATGTTTAGAGACTTCATTTTTAGATAAATCTTTTTGAAAATGTAGATAGTTAATGCCAAAGAAGCACGCTTTTGAGAAAGAATAGTGTAAATGTACCAAACACCTAACTTTTTCCAGAAATTGCAATTTTGTGAAGTGCAGGTACCAAAATTTTGAGTTCTTTTAACTGGTGGGCTACCCCAGAAAATGTTTAAAATCTTCATTTTTTGATAAATTTTTTTGAAAATTTTCATAGATAATCCCAAAAAACCATGCTTGCTTGGAAAAAGCTGTCAAAATGTATCAAAAAACTAACTTTTTCCAAAAATTGCAGGTTTCTTAGATTTAGTAGGATAACTGTTCAACTAACAATGAAACATGATGTATGGCAATCAATTTCGTTCAGCTATTATGAATCAATCCTTGGCCTTAACTAATAAGAGTGACATATTACTAGAAAACAAATTTCTTCATCTTTCACACATCACTGATTGTTAGGACTTTATTGTATGGTTTAATTGGTTTATACAAAAAAACTGCAGTAATCTGTTTTCACTCAGCTTATCACATTTTTGAGAACATGAGAAGTTACACTTCAGGTCTTTAAGTTCAACTTTTTTAGTATTAGACTGATAGTATATATATACACATGTCATATATTGTCGGAATTGCCTTGAAATACCTTTAATTTTTTTAAAAAAAGTTGGAAAATCGGTTTGCCAGTTGGTGATAAGCTTTTGCTCTAAGGCAGTGTTTCTTAACGTTTTTCTACCTCAGCATCCCTTTCGGTCAGACCTTAGCAGTCCAGCACCCCCTACCATTGGCTAACACCTGGTTACTTACAAGGATAAAGTAAAGACAAGTGCAGTACATCTTGATGACATGTTTGATTCATTCTTCAAAACAAGAACAGCAATTATGGCAATAGCATTCACAAAAACAATAAGAAAATAAAGGAAAGCTCATAAACAAACTCACTTTAAAATACACTCATCAATGTGATTTTTGTTCTTGCTTATATGCAACTAGTTTTTCATATCGTGGAATCGTGTTTCCAGACCCATACTCATGCTGTGTAACAGGCCTCCATGAAGATGGTTTTGGACAGTTGTCTTGATTAACAGCACTGTCGTGAATGCCTTCTTGCACAGATAAATAGTTGGGAATCGAGCGATCATCTCCAGCGCTACCTTCACCAGTCCAGGATATGCAACTAGGTGATCACACCAAAAATGAGACAGAGTTGATGCACAGAATTTTGTCTCGCAACCCTGGTTTCCTTGTAAATCTATAAATTCCTCCTTCAAGTTGTCAGCATTACTCATTTCTGCCGAGAAGGGCTGTTAAATCCATTCTGAGAATGTCAAATCAATAGGCAAGTACTTCTTTGTGGTGGTTTCAAGGTGCAGCAGATGAGTAACAATATTTTCTAAAACCATTAAGCTGATTCCCAAATATTTTTTAATAATTGGAAAGTTTTTTACACTTCCTCCTTCAACTCAGTGCTTTCAAAGCGCAAGTTTCTTCTTGAAGGCTTCGATCTTCTCTGCAAAGAATATGATGAGCATACATGCCTTGCATGAACATGTTGAGATCATTGAAATGACTAAATATATCTGCAAGGTAGGAGAGAGATAGGATAAAGACTTTGTCCTCGAATTTATCTGCAAAATTACTCTGATATTCTTGAAGAAATATTGCAATCTCATCTTTGAGCTCTGCCACACGAGTCAAGATTTTCTCACGGCAGAGCTATCGCATTTCTGTATGAAAGAGAATAACTTGATGTTCATTTCCCATTTTCAAAGACTATCAAAGATGAAATTTACAACTTGCACACAGATAGACAGAACATCTTTCAGGTTCGGTGGCAATGTTTTTGCCGCCAAGGCATGGTGATGGAGAAAACAGTGCTTCACTATGATATCTGGTGCCTTCGTCTTGAACAGAGCAGCAAAGCCAGATTTCTTTCTGATCATGGCTGTGGCACCATCTGTACATACTGACCTTCAGTTCTCGTATTTTATCTGATGCTTTTCAAAAAAATCGGCCACAAGTCACAATGCATCATCTGCCTTCATCGTTGTTTGCAATGGCTGACAGAAGAGGAATTTGTCTTTAATATCACCATCCTTAGTGTACCAAGCATATTCAATCAGCTGGCTCATGTTGGAAACATCTGTTGATTCGTTCAATTGTTAACAATGCGGATGGGACTATCTTTGATCTCCTGAACAATCTGATCTAAGATGTCACTGCTCATGTCGACAATTTCATCTGCAATGACATCATTGGAAAGGGGTACGTCCTTCATCTTCTTGGCTGCCTCTGTTTCCAAGACCAGTTCTACCATTTGTATAGCACATGGCTTAATTTGGTTTTTCTTGGCTGAATGTGCAGCCTTCACTTGGATGCTCTGGTATGCCACCTCGTAGGAAGCTCTTAGAAGTGGCTTTTGCATTGCCTTGAATCCAGATGGAGTAGTGGTGGTATCTAGCCCTTTTAGCCTGCAGAGCCTGGAAAGTCTGTTCATGTCCTGGTGCGCTTTGAGTCTAGTGGGCTTCAAATTATAGTCACACATAATGAAATGGCAGGTCATGCATTGTGCTTGGTCTGGTCCTCCACAATCATCCAGGATGCAATGAAGCCATACCTGACATATTTATCATTCCATTTGCGTTTTTTCAGCACTGTAGAATCATGCAAATTTAACAGATAAGCAATCTGACAAACACATTGAAATTAAAAAATATATACTTTACCAAACGTTAGCACTAGTAATCTACAAAGCTTTTAGTTCTGATTTAATATTGAAGTGTGTACCGCTCACACAAATCAAGTGTTTTTAATCACTATGCTACAACATAAATGAAAAACAGGTCATACCCCGGTATTAAATTTTAAAATATGTTTGTAGAAACGTATTCTTTTTACCTTTGACTGGCACATATGTGATCTTTTCCAGCATCCCCGAAAATTGATTTCAGCACCCCATGTTGAGAAACGTTGCTCTAAGGTTCAGATTTGGAATTACAATTTTTTGAATACTATCATTCGAAACAATTTATCTGTTAACGGCTTCCTTAATTGTTGCATGTATGCACCTTGGACTGCGTCATAGTCAATTGTACCATTTTGTAACTTATTTGGTTACTCTTATAGATAAGATTTTATTACAGCCAAATTTTGTATGGATTGGCTCCAATCATATAGCATAGCCATAGCAACATTTTCCGGGTGAGGAAGATAAGCATTACTGTATATACTAACGTATAAGTTGAGCCCCTTATTTTTGGAAAAAATCAAAAATTTTATGAATTTCTGTGTATAAGTCAACCCCCAAGTTCGTTAATTTAAAAGGAAAAAGTGGAAAAAATAAAGCTTACCAAAATGCGTTGTGTTGTCTAATTTCATCTGATACTAAGATACCCCATTGTCACTTACTGTAATGAAACAAATTAGAACTATCCTCATTATCAACATATACCGTAAATGCAAATTGCCAGATTGTCAGGCAATAATTATATTCCATGTAACCAACGTGGTTTCAAGGTTACCAAGTGTTATTTTCACATTATCCTAAAAAAAAATACATCTGTTGCATTTGCCCCCAGCTGCGCTCACAAAAAATGCCCAGATTGCTCAATGCGCTGTTTAGAGGAAAAAACCGTCTGTGGCAACTTGTGCTCATTTAAGTCGACCCATTGATTTTTTTGTATAAAACGTAAATGAAAAATTTGACTTATATGCGAGTAAATATGGTATTTTTCAGTACATTGGTTGCAATTTCTTTAATATTCCCATCTGGAAAATATCTAACTCTTTGAATTACGTTAGAAAAATTCTTGGGACCATCTGATACTTTGTGATGTAGTTTAATCAGGAACCAAGAAGGAAAGTAGACTTTGATGCAAAATTCTGCAAGTGTGGTCAAGTTTTTTTAAGGGTCCTTAAATGATGCGTAATATTGCAGAATTCTATATCCGAGTGTAAGCCAACGTGAGTGGACAATTGGATTGACTTCAAGCATGCCAAAATTACCATCTAATTCATCAACAACTATGGCCAAACAAATCTACATGCGTAATGCTGGTTTGAGCTAAGATCTGCAATGACCTCATGAGGCAGTATTGCAAATTTTGTGTTGGGTATGGATCAAAACTTTGCAATTTTCCACTCCGTAACAATTTTGTGAATTCAGCTCTTTTCCAATTGGCTCAGAAAAAAATTCTGCACTTGTGTTTTGCCATCAAGAGCTGTGAATACATGTTGAAGTGATAGTTAATTGCAATGTATTAAGCCAACAATCTATTGTAAGGGTCCATTTAATATTTTTCCAAATTTGCAATGCATCTATTAATATTTGTATCTCTGTCATTGATGCAGTATCATCACAACCAACAAATTTTAACTTTTTTCCAACTCTGTATCTTTAACTGTTTTGTAACTGTGTTCAACAATTGTTAAACGTTTTCTATTTTGTATAGAAGCATGTGCTAAATAAAATTTGTATGGCTCTCCAACAATTACGTAATGTTCTTACAGTTGTGTTGTCGTGTATATTTTATTTGAAATTCTTTTCTGCAACACTAATGTGTTGTCTTTCCTTCCATCAAAATATATTCCATCATCCTGGTTAAAGAACACACACTTTCTTCTCCAATAATTTCTTTTCTGTACATACTGCGATCCCTTCGTAGCTTTGATCTGTCAATCATTGATATCTTTGTTTGTCTAGCAGCATCCTGCAATGCAGTATTAGCAATTGCTTCTACAACTCTTTCTGATACCAGGTAGTGTTCACACATCGTAGCTAAATTTGGCCAGCTTGAACAATTTTGGATGGACTGACCATGCTGGCTTAAATATTCATCAGCACTATCGGTACTGGTAGTGTTACTGTCAGCATCAGTTAAGATGTTTTCTGCTGACACTACTGGCGTTGATTCTAATAAAGAAGTTAGTATGTTGGATTTAGAACAACGCTTACAAAAGTTATGTCACTCGGTTGAAGAGCCTCAACTAAGTTGAGGCACTTTTACTTTCTTTCTGTTCTTTGATCCAGGTAACTAAAATCTTTTCCAGTCATTTTTAATCCATATGATTTTTCTATTTCACTACGTTGCTTTGTATCTTCAAAATAGATATCAAACAGTGAATCTATGTCGGCCATCAACTTCTTTCTTCAAAAATGTTCTCTCTCTTTTTGCTGGGTATCAGTCAATATTTGAAAAGTCAGTCACAAATTGATGAATACTCTGTACATTGTGTAAAGTTTTTCTTTTAAGTGCTTTGTTTTGTGTCAGCATAGCAAAATATGTTCCAAGTACACTACTTTTTAACAGTAGATAATTATTTATGCTCATATTATATGAAAAATAGGAATATGATTATAAAAAGTAAAAATTCTTGCAATGAAACGCATCCACAAAAGAAATGAGAACTGGGGATGGGATGTAAAGCTCCATGTGTTGTACTCCCAGTCCCCAGCTTCTCTGCTATTATACAAAATGTTTTAATAAATATTAGTTAAGATAACAGCAACTGCCTTGGGAATTAAAATTCATCCTTAGATTTTACAATTTTTTGGCAATGTGCATGAAAAATAGTTGGAAATCAGGTTTTTTAATAATAGCTCTATTTCTGTTGCAGCTACAGCAAAAAATTCTCTTGCAGCAGATACAAACTTGAGTTTCTCATTCTTCTAAGACCAATGTCAGCTCCCTAGAATGTAGAGATCAGAAGTTATAGCAATTTTTAGAATTTTGTCCCCCCCCCCAATGCAAAATTGGGAGGTAGCCGGCCGAGTTTTGATGGCAATCACTTAAAATCATTTAAGATGTGTTTTTAGTTGCTAAGCCAGCTTTTTGGCAACTTTCTTTAAAAATCAAATAAAATTTTTTTCACTCCATCCTACAGTCGGAGGACTGAGTTTTATGCAAAATTTTCTGTTACCTAGTGTCTAGTGGCGAAAATTTGTTTCGCTGTTGTTTCTTGATTGCGCACAACGCATTTAACTCCTTAGCAGTGTTATTTACACATAAATAGATTGGGTTTGAGCTGGCTTTGGTAAATTATGAGTTCTTGGCAGTGAAGGCAAATGTGAGCTTGTGATGCTCTTGCAATTTCAAAATGCTATACTCAGGGGTTGCAGTGTCGCCTTTAGGAATCTCTTGTATATGCAGCATGCTGTCATTATCTTTGTGTTTGGTTGCAGGTTGGAAAATCCCTGTTCTGCTAGAGAACCCTGTGTTCCTGAATACAGTTTTCACAATGATCTTCCTCTTACTAGAAACCTTGATTCTTTTATTGATGCTGTTAATAACGTGACGCACTCTTCAAATCTTGACAATCCAGAAGGTGGTTTAGATGCAATGATGCAGGCTGTTGTATGTCGGGTAATGTACATCAATTTTGAATTGTTTTTTGAATCTTTAACTGTCAAGACATTCGTAGAATAACTTGTGTTGAAATATGCTTTGAAGTTTTTTGGTTACACCGTAGGTAAGAAGGAAAAGTTTCTCTTGTAGCAACAATGCAAATTTGAAGGGAGCTTTCAATGTATGACTTGTAGCTGCTGTCGTGTAATGGCAATTATTTTGGGCTTTAAATCGAAATGTCTGGAGTTCGAAATTCTACAGAAAGAATTGCGAACTCCAGACATTTAGCAAAAAGTCTTGTTTGAAAGCGAATGTGTGGTGGCAGCATACACTGGATTACTACGTCTGACCTGCAAAACGTGGGAAAGAAGGACGTAACATTGGCATGACGTCTAGATCATGAGACCAGAAAGTTTTTTTGGATTAAATTGTTCATTTGCTCCTTTACAACTACCCTGTTTTTACTTCAATTTAGTCTCAAATTGGTTGGAGAGATAAGGCTATGCATTTGCTTGTTTATTCAACGGATGCTGCTTTTCATTACGCTGGTGATGGGAAATTACGTGGAGCTGTATCTCCTAATGATGGAAAATGCTATCTAAACGAGAAAGGCCATTACACCAAGGCCAATGAAATGGTAAGTTTTAGTTGTCTTTCGTAGCCCGCAGCACAACGATTTTAGCTACAAGTTTGTTGTTGTAGTGCCAACAAGGGCAATGTGCTCAAGCTATTGAGGCCCTTTGCACTCTTAATCACGATTGAACTCAGTTTCGCATTTCCACTCTCCACATTACTCTTATTGCTGAGCGCCAAGCAAGGAAATTAAACTAGTCTACCGACTGTGAAGCGAAAGGCCTAATCACTACACCACCGCACTGGTATTTAGTTATTGGAGTTTAGAATATGTTTCTAAAGTAAAGTTAATCTATGTATAATCCCCACCAAAATTAATTTCTAGAGTAAATAAATGCTGTTTTAATCAAGCTATTTCTGCTTAGTGCTTTCAAGCCTTCTTACTTCTTAACAGAAATAAACGTAAGGTGTCCTTAAGTAAATGACATTTAAGTGTGCTGTTTTCACTTAAGGTGCAATAAGCAATGTTAGAGCATGTAGAGTAAAATTTTTTTCTATGATTGTTGTTGAATAGAAATACCCTTTTTGCAATTTTTTCTAGAAAGTGCAATTCATATTTGTGAGTGTTTCATCAGCTATACATGTTTATTATATCTATTACAAGTGATTTGGATCAAAAGATAGCAATTGTATCAGCACTGGTGCCTGGATTGTTCCTGGATTACTAGTAGCATTTAAAAGCCACCTTTTTAGAAATTTTAACTTTATCAACAAGATCGAACTTGATATAATTAGGTAACTGAAGACTTTAATAGTTTGGTAGTATGCGTACATGGTAATTATCGAGCTGAGTTATGAAGAGCATTTTAATAGCTTATTGTAACGAAGAGTGGCACTATTTTAGAAGAATTTATTGAATTTTTGTCAGAAGGAGGGTTTGCAAGTTGAAAGAAAATAATATCAGAGCAAAATTTCACGACAGAGTGAAGGAACTGGTTAATATCAATACGCCAAATTTGTGGGATGCTTTTAGAAATTCAGTATTAAAGGGTTGTGATGAAGTGCGTGGAAAATAGAAGGGCGGAAAGAGTTAAAGGAATACGTGGTAGCGGAAGAATAGCGTGAAGAAAGCGATAAGACCGAAGAAAGTGGCATATAAACATATGTGAGTGAATTGATCACTGCAAAACAAGGTTAGATACATAAGTACTTGAAAAATCAAACTAAGAAAGTGGTTGCTAATGATTTGGTAAGAATGCTAAATACGAATCAAAGAAATTGGGTGAATAACTTAATAAGTTCATTAAAAAAGATCGAAAATAATGAAAGGAGGAAAGTGCATGAAAGGAAAAGAGGTAAGGCTAGGTTTCAGTGAAACAGACGGAAAAAGAATATGGAAAACCACTTAGAGGGAATTGTGAGCAAAAAAAAGGATTGTAAACAGGTGATAGATGAGTGAAAGGGCCCATTGAAAAAGTTACACGGTAGAAAATGATAAAAGTAACCAAGGTAATGAAACCACGAAAGGCAGCTGAATTCTCTGAAGTATGATATCTGCTAGTGGAGAAATAGAGTTTGGTGTGATGACGGAATTTTTCCAATCTGTGCCAAATGGAGAATGAGTGGCAAACTAATGTGATGGTTCTAATTTTCAAGAGAAGAGGTTACATAGGAAATTGTAATGTATAAAGAGGAATGACGCTGTTAAGCATGCAATAAAGATTATCTAAAGAGTACTGGAAGGAAGGATTTAAGCAGTAAAAGAAAGTGCTGCAGGACTGAAGGAAGGATTGCAAGAACTGTGGTAAGTCTTTGCCAAAAATGCAAAGACGAAAGTTGGAATGGAATCAGAGCTTCCTGAAATTTTTTTGGTGCCAGTTAATGTCAGTCAAGGATCTGTGTTGTTATCATTGGTTTCTGTGGTAGAGGCTGATGCAATTACGAAGTGTGCAGGGAATGCTTCATATAAGAAAATTCGCACGGTATGCCAATGGATTGGTTTTGAGTGAGAAATTTTTGAATTGGAAAGTGGCATTTGAATGTGATGAGACGAAGGTTAGGTTAACCTCTGCACCAATCAACAGCCGCCTCAACGTGGTGGTGCGGTCCCCGACCCCGTTTGGGTTGGGTCGAAATGGCTGTTGGCCTTCCCAAGGGTCCCAGTTACCCCGGGCACTCCCCTACATTTTTTCGCTATGCTGCCCCCTGAACGACCGCAGTAGAACAGCACACAGCTTCCTTAAAATCGGTCGCCTGTTTTCTCTTTCTCTTTTCTCCTGCCGTTCTCTTGCTCATCTTAGTCTCCTCATTCCTCTTCTTCTCTTGATGAGAGGTAACGTTCATCCCAACCCTGGCCCCATCTTTCCCTGCTCTGTGTGTGCTGGAAATGTGAACCGGCGGGGCAAGTCAGTGCAATGCTGCACCTGCTCCAAATGTGTCCATCTAAAGCACTCACAACTTTCCTTATCAAAATTCAGAGCTCTTGACAGCTCTCACTCTTGGAGCTGCCTCCCCTGTCGTAACACTGTGACTCCCTCCTCGGACTCCTCCGACAAATATACCTCCACTGTACAATCTGGCCCCCCTCTACTGATGCTGCACTCTTGTGTCATCCCTGTCTCCAAACCTCCTATCCCCCATCTGCCCATTCTATATCTCCTTCCTCTGCTCCTTCACCACCGTCCCTTGCTCCTGGCCATTTTTCTATGCCTCCTTCCTCCTCTCCTCCCCCGGACTCTCTCAGGGTTCTTCAATGGAATGCTGGAGATCTTTGAGCCAGGAAGCACTGAACTACTTCATTTTCTATCGTCCCATCCAGTCGATCTTATCTGCATCCAGGAATCCAATCTTAACTCATCTTCCTCTTTTCGGATTCCTGGATTTTCTGCTCTGCGTTCTGATCGCACCCACTCCCGGTCTGGCATTCTCACTCCTGATACCACGCACGCTAGCGGCGGCGTTGTCATTTTCGTCAGGCAGGGCCTATCGTTTTCTGAACTTTGTACCTCCTCTCTTTCTTCCCTTGATCCCTACTCTGATTATGTAGGGGTCAACATTTCTCTTAACAACTCCTCCTCAGTGTCATTTCTTAATGTGTATGCCCTTCTATTCACTCCTCCCCAACGGATTGCAGAACCGACTCCTTCTCTCCCTCCATTCTTCCCTCCTCCAGAAATCTCTTCATTCTGGGGGACTTCAATTGCCATTATCCCCTCTGGGGCTCAAGAGGCACTTCCGACCCCTGTAGGGAAGAAGTATTCGACTGGGTCATCTCTTGTGACCTGCTCCCCCTCAATGACCCTGACACACCCACCCTTCTCCATCGCTCCTCTCCTGACATCTCCTTTGCTCCCTCCTCTCTTGCCCTTTCATGCTCCTGGGAGGTGCTTCAGGACCTGGGTTCTGACCACCTACCAATTCTTCTATCTATCCCTCTCTCTTCGGCCTATTGCCTCAACAAACGTCCCCCTTTCTTCAATTTTCAGAAAGCTTGCTGGGATGGCTTTGTCTCCTACTTTCACTCTCACTGTCCTTCAGCAGAGGAATACTCGTCTCTTTCTCTTTCCTCTGCTGCTGCTCTCTTTACCTCTTTGACTTTGAATGCGGCCAAATCTTTCATTCCTTTCGGCCGCATCAAACGCCCTCCTAAAGCCTGATGGTCTGCTGAGGTGGAACAAGCGGTTAGTGAAAGACACAAGGCTTTTGCTGCCGCTCACAGAAGTGATGAAGATCGCCAGGCTTACATCTCTGCTTCTCGACGCGCCTCGTCAGTCATAGCCAAGGCCAAGGCGGAGGCATGGCAGACGACTTGCTCTTCACTTTCACCTAGGTCTAACCCTAAATCTGTGCACTCTCTTCTTCGCTCTATCGCTCACTTTCCTTCCTCATCTTCCTCCTCTCCTAACTTTCCTAACTGTTCTTCTCCCAGGGAATCGGCTTCGGCTTATGCTTACCTGAGGTCTCACTTTTCCGTTTCTCAGCCAAAGGCCCTGCGTAGCAGAGCCAGAGGCTACCTCACTGCTCTGCCGAGCCACGTGCCCTGTGGAGTCTCACTCGTCCTTTTGCTCTCCATTCTCTCCCGCGGAATTTCTTGCGGCTGCCTCCAACCTCTCCTCGTCCACTGCCACCGGCCCAGACAAAGTTGCCGATCCCATGCTAAAGCACCTTCCTTGCTCTGGCATGGATTTACTCCCTTACATCTTCAATCTTTCGTGGTCTTCACATTTCTTTCCTTTCATCTGGAAGACATCTTCCATTATTCCCATCCACAAGATGGGAAAACCTCACGACTCTCCTGCTTCCTTCCGGCCTATCTCTCTCACCTCCTGCATCTCAAAACTGTTTGAACGCATCATTCTATCCCGTCTTCTCTTTTTTCTGGAATCTAATTCCGTTCTTTCTCCCTGCCAGGTCGGTTTCCGCCCTGGTCGGTGTACACTAGATCAAATTCTGTATCTTTGTCAGTCCATTTCGGATGGGTTTAACAAACCCAGGCCGGGCTCTCGGACGATTCTCTCTACTATCGATTTCTCTAAAGCTTTCGACACTGTCTGGCATCCTGCCCTTTTTCATAAACTGATTTCGGCTGGCCTCACTCCTTGCTTTGCTCGTTGGACTCAATGTTTCCTTTCTGACAGGCGCGCTTGTGTGGTCCATCAAAATCACAAAAGCCACTCCTTTCGAGTCCGTCGAGGTGTTCCGCAAGGATCCGTTCTTGGCCCTGTACTTTTCTCTCTCTTCATCAATGATCTTCTGGCTTCTCTGCCTTCTTCCGTCAGCTGCTCACTTTATGCTGACGATCTGGCCATTTGATCCTCTTCCCCCTCGGTCTCCCACTGCGGTGGAGGCCACATGAGGAGCTCTGTTTTAATTGGAGCTCGATTGGAGCGCTGGTCTGAGTACTGGTGTCTTCCTATCAATCCGAGCAAATGTGAGGCCTCGTTCTTCTCAGTGAATCCCCACCAAGCTAACCTCCAGCCAAACCTCCTCTTACTTGGCTCCCGCCTCCGTTTTAATCTCACCCCAACTTTTCTTGGGGTCACCTTCGACCGCACTCTTTCCTTTACTGAAATGTATCTTCGCTGAAGGCCAAGTTTTTCCCACGTCTCAAGGCCTTACGCTGTATCTCTGCTTCCTCATGGGGCCCCTCTAAGGAGTCCCTCTCTGTTCTGTATAAATCTTTCCTTTGGCCCCTTCTCACTTACGCTTCACTCGGATAGTTTCGTTTCCTAAGCGCTACCAATGTCACCAAATTGGAACGCCTCCATCGAGCGGCCAGTTACGCCATCACCGGCTGCCTCTCGTCCTCCCCTATCCCTCTACTACTCACCAAGGCTTCTTTACCTCTCCTACGAGTCACTCTGACTCACTTTACTCTTTTATCTTATGAGCGGGCTCTTCGTCTTCCAACCTCTTTTCCTATTTCAGGTTTGGCCAGACTAGGAGTGAAACCAAGACTCTGCAGATCATCCTGGAGAGCTTTTGCGTCCACTCACCCGCTCATACCTCCTTCTACTTGTTCTAGGGAGGCTCTTCTTGCTTGCCCTCCCTGTCCTCCTCGAAATCTGCCTTCGTTCATGGTAGAGTCCACCCTTCCCGCTCCATGCTCTGCCTCTGATCTCCCTCACTCTCGCCAAGGTGCGGCTCTCGCCCATCTTGACTCTCTCCCCCCTCATGATGTGGTACTCTGGACAGACGGCTCTGTTCCTGTTCCTTTTGGCAAGGGCGGCTCTGGTGTACTTGCCAACTGCTCTCTTTGTGGCGCTGAGGCCACTCCTTTTCGGCAGGCCCAGTATATTCCAGTTTTTCCGCTGAAGCCTGCGCCATTCTGCACGCTCTCTGCTGGTCTCGGCAACACCAACAAGTCTGCCATTTCTCATCTCTTCTACTATCTGACTCTCGTTCTGTCCTCGCCACCCTGTCCTCTCCTCCATCTTTCCTCTTATCTCAAACTCTCTGGCAGATCTGGCAGGAACTATCTTCTTTCTCCACCTGTTCTATCAGGCTACAATGGGTACCCGGACACTCGTTTCTCCCAGGGAACGACGCGGCTGACGAGCTGGCCAGATGGGGAGCGCTTCTTGCACCCTTTGCAATCTCTTGTAGTCTCTTTCCTCTTATCTCTCGTATCCACTCTGGTCTTTTCTCAGACTGGAGGCATACTGTCTCATCCAAATATTTTGACACACAGGCCCCCTCGATTTCCACCTAGAAACTTGCGCTCCCTCGTCATGCTCACTGTGTCCTCTCTCGTCTACGCTGCAACGGACACAGCCTACTTTTAGGTTCTTATCTCTCTAGGATTGGCAGAATTGAGAACCCTTCTTGCAGCACCTGTTGACACTCGTCCCAGGACATCTCTCATCTCATTCTGCACGGTCCAGCTACGGACTCTTTACACCGCTCACTCTTTGGCGACACTCTGTTTCTGTACCACCTCTGATCCAGACCCTGGGGAGTTGCCTGGCTTCTGGGTCTCCATGGTTTTCAGCAATGCCCTCATCCCTCGGAAGGGGTCGGGTAACCAACAACAACAACAACAAGGTTAACGTCGCTGTAGAATAAGTGATTGTGAGTAGTCCATAAGGAGAGAAACTCAAGAGCAAAATCAATCCATTTGCTAAGTGCAGCAAGGTGGTGATGGCAAATGTGATATTGTACGTATATTGTGGTAAATGGATACATGTGGGAAAATAAAGAAAATGTTTTCAGCTGTGGCTAAAGGTTTTGTTTGTGGAAGATGCATTGAGACAATAAAAGGAATAGTAGAACTAGATGAGAAAATAGCATTTTGTCACCTGGTGAAGTTAGTAAAGAGTTTTTGTTATTTAGGAGACAGTTTGAATACTAATGGTGAAAATGAGGCAGCAGTGACAGTAAAAACAAGAATTAGTTGGATAGATTGTGTGGAGTTGCTTTTTAAAGTAAAGCTTTCCATGAAAGGTGGAAGGAAGGAAGGATCTATCAGAGTTGAGTGAGATCGGCGATGTTGTGTGGAAGCGAGACATGGTGAATGAGAAAAGAGTTAGAAGGACTGAGGGCGCAACGATGACAGCAATGTGTGGTTTTAAATTAATTGAGAAAAGCATTAGCTAAGAACTTTGGATATGCTGGGTTTGGAAGAAACTGAAGATAGATCAATAAACGTACTGTTATTTTTGTGGTACATATTATTTTATTTCGCATATTTAAAATTATTATCATAAACTATTTTACCCAGTGTGCTATAGGTAAGTAAATAATTTTTAAACTTATCTTTTTCTATGTGTGCCGCCAAATTTTGAAATCGTTAACTCTTTCGCTCCCGCGAAGCAGTCCTGAAATTCCTTGTAACAGATGCAAAAAACGGCTAATTTGCATAAAAAAACCATTAATCATGTTTACTTTTATCATTCACTGGTTTTAGGCCATTAGCTATTATATCGATTATGTTATATCGCTGAAAAGGAAATTTCATTGTGATTAAGAATATGCTAACCTCCAAAAAATTTTTTTTGTTTAAAAAAATGATTTATGCAAATTAACCCTCCCCCTTTTTGGTATCCAGATATCTTCGATATAAAAGTACTCAACTTCAAAAAATTCCACAGACTTTATTTTTGAATTTATCCTTTTGGAAATGGCGGTTACATCATGCCAAAGAGCCAGACTCCCGAGGAAAAATAGTCAAAAAGCGCCAAACCACTCCGTTTTTCTACAATTTGAAATTTTCTCAAACCCATCACCCAAGTGGTAAAAAATTGTTTGGCCCTGTGCTGAAAAAATGTGTATTGGAACTGCGTTTTCGATCAATCAACATGAAACCAAGCCTTCATCAAATTCTCTAGTGCTTGATATCATTGGAAAGGAAATTTCATCCACATTTTTTTGATATATATTTTAGAAACAAGATTTTCTCGCTCAAAATAAAACATAAGCATCTTTACACACAACTATTTTGTTGGGGGGGAAACAATTTTTGCTTAGAGTACCCTATCTACAAACCTTGGTACAGATTGCAATTTTCGATAAATCTTTTTCAAAACGGTCGCCAGATGATGCCAAAAGACCAAGCTTTCGACAAACAATAATCAAAAAGTAGCAAAAATCTCTGTTTTTCTAAAATTTCTAATAGTTTGATTTCCAGCATACTAATTTTGGAGAGTTTTGGGGATGCTGGGACCTATTTTATTTACATTTGTCATCAATCATAATCAATCAACTCTCAGCTCAAACTATCTAACATTACATGTTTTTGAAAAGCATTTGTCTTCAATACTCACGTGGCACGTGGTTTGGAAGGATCATTTTGTTGCTAAAGATAAAATACAAGCATCTTTACCCCCACTATTTTGTTGGGGAGTAACAATTTTTCGTTTTCATTAGCTTAGCTTTGAAATTGTTTCGAAACTTGTACAGTAGACTATTTCCTTGCAAACTTCACACAGTTGAAGTCAATGAGCCGTTCAACCGTGGAAAAGTTTTCTGAAACTTTTAACGGGTGTACTTTTTCTAAAAATTGCACTGTTCTGAGGCCCAGCACCCTAATTTTGAACAAATTTCACAGCTACCACATCACATATATTGCATTTAGGCCTACGAGTTGATCAGTTGTTGCAAAGAAACGCGTAAGCCAAACTATCTAACATTACATGTTTTTGAAAAGCATTTGTCTTCAATACTCACGTGGCACGTGGTTTGGAAAGATCATTTTGTTGCTAAAGATAAAATACAAGCATCTTTACCCCCCACTATTTTGTTGGGGTAACAATTTTTCGTTTTCATTAGCTTAGCTTTGAAATTGTTTCGAAACTTGCACAGTAGACTATTTCCTTGCAAACTTCACACAGTTGAAGTCAATGAGCCGTTCAACCGTGGAAAAGTTTTCTGAAACTTTTAACGGGTGTACTTTTTCTAAAAATTGCGCTGTTCTGAGGCCCAGCACCCTAATTTTGAACAAATTTCACAGCTGCCACATCACATATATTGCATTTAGGCCTACGAGTTGATCAGTTGTTGCAAAGAAACGCGTAGGCCAAACTATCTAACATTACATGTTTTTGAAAAGCATTTGTCTTCAATATTCACGTGGCACGTGGTTTGGAAAGATTATTTTCTTGGTAAAGATAAAATACAAGCATCTTTACCCCCCGCTATTTTGTTGGGGGGTAACAATTTTTCATTTGCATTGGCATCTTTTTATCACCAATAATGCAAAGGTGTTCACTTTACGTGCTTACAAAGATAAACGTGTTATCGTAGGGGTTTGTCAATACCACTACAGAGTAACGAAAATAAGCTGCAAAGATCGTACTCAATCTCAGCTAGCCAGTTGGTATCATTAGGTCAAACGCGTTTGCGCTTACTGAACAAATGTGCTTTGTTATCAGTTATGCCTTTCTCCCAATCGTCAAACGACGTAAACGACTGTCGTCACGGCTCGCTGTTTTTGCCATCAAGAGCAGCTCGATAGCAATAATAGCGGACGATTCAGATAGTCTATTTGAACGCACGGTTGGACTACAATATCGTGTTTCAAATATTTATTGCGTTTACTCAGGGCTCACAAACAAGAAAATTCTGAGCAGGAAATCAAAAACATTGTAAATGACGTTTACACAAATGATCAATAAAGTCTGTGTACATCTGAGCTATCATTATACTGTAAAAGAAAATATGTCTATATGTAAATCTCGTACAAACCTAAGCTCACAAAAGCCACATAGTCTATAACACTACTGTAGAAAAAACATCTATTTCATGAATCTGTATTTGCTCATTATGGAGAATGATAACATATCAGGCATTGACAAGTAGAAGTAGTAGTTATTACGTTTTTATCCGGTGTTGTCCCCTTAGAAGAGATAGCCGAATTCCGGCAACCGCAACATAATTCCAAAAGCAAAAAGCTGACTAATGCATCACCGACTACGGTGAACAATACGATATGACGCATCAACCGCAACTGCAACACATTTTCAAAAGTGAATTATCACTCATACAAAACAGAATAGCCTATACTTCCGAATTTCAACAGCTTCATTGTGTGCATTACAGTGAACGCCAACACATAACGCATCGACAAACTATTATTATAGAAACACATTACATTCACTTTAAAACCGCAACGATTCTCCTATCAGCCACTGTACATTGAATTGCATAGTACCTAATGATTACCACCATTCACTGAGAACCACTACTTTACATTATTATACCAATGCAATCAGTGCTGCCAGTTTGTGCTTTCTGAAGCTACGTTCCGTCTATTTGTGGTCGTTCAGCATTGAAAACCTAACTTCCAGCCTGTTACTTTGCGAGAGCTTAACATTATTTTAGTTTGAATGAGTTTTAAAACGCTTTTCTTTAGCACTACTGTCAAATAAAATCAAGTAGCAATGCAACGAAAGTAAAGGCAACCACGTCATGTAATTCGGTGTCCCGCTGTCACGACTTTCATTTGTCGCAGAACCTATTGTTATCTTTACCAGCTTGTGTCAGAAGTGTGCAGTCTTTCGTAAAGGCCAGCCGAGAAATTTGAAAGTATACTGTTATTTCTGGCTACCAGATATTTTTGATAAATTCATTTTATTTAGCTCTTCTCGACTTTGAATTTTCCGACTTTTTGAAATTGCGACTTTGAATTGTCGCAGAACCAAGTATCCCAGCTTTAATACAATTATCTGCTATCAGCCATTCAGTACATTTGCAAATAATTTTTTTAGTTCATATTTCCACAGCAGTGCCAATATCTGAAAAAAAGGCGATTCATAGAGAATGATTTAGAAACGGAGAATGAAACTTTCAGGATAGAAATCAATGATAGCCTATTAATTTCTGTAGCGGCAAGTAAAGTTAGAGAAGATTTCCACACTTTATTTAAGGTCAAGAAGAAAAAACAGTCCCCACTTGATGGAGTGGGGGTGAAACGTCACACTACATGCAACACAGTTTTAAAATATTGTCACTCATATCTGGAGTCACTATCTCTCAATCCTACCTACCTTGCTACGCTAGGGTATCCTAAATGCAACGAGCCTTCATTCAAGAGCAACTACCATCACAAACTGTCGCTCTCAAGCCCCATGAAAAGCAGCAACCGACTGCACAGAACAAGATATATGTATCAAAAGAATTGGAGAAGAAAACCGGCCGGCTTACTTCTGCGATTATCCCAAATGTAACTACAATTTTTGCTAGTGGGCACTTGCTTTCGCGTTATTCCTTGAAAAGATGGTGTTGTAAAACTTTGACAGTTTTGTGTTTGTTTCTTGTTTAATTTCTAAAGTTCTTTTCATTTTCTGATATTGTTTTGATTTCCCGCTCCAGATTTGAACCAGGATTGTTTGGTATTGTGTTGGCTACAGTGTCACGCTAGCCTGCGATAATTGTCGCTTCAGGCTGGCGTTGGTTCACAATTAGGAAGTGCTAAATTTCGATTGACTTTAATTTGTGTCTAGTAGCAGTTGCTTGTAAATTTGCATTATATCGGAGTCTTAAGAGTTAGGAAATAGTATTTTTTATTGTAACATAAGAAACCATTTAACTTGAAAGTTTGTTTTTAGATATATCGACCCGTGATATATTTGTGTAATTGCTGATTGCAACCCCGCATCGACTAAGTTGAGTCCATAGTTTGATAACCGCTTGTTCTTTGATCGTCAAATTAATTACTTTGGATTAATTGGTCAAATTATTTGGATTCACTCTCACCACTCTCAATAAATTTGGTTTTGGAATAATCAACGTTTGGTGAAACTAAGACAGCGCGTAAATCTACTATTAATCGAAACTTCCTATGTAGCATTGTCACTGCTACAGTGTATTGCAATCAGAATAAAACAATTTACAAGCGCAAATGCAGGAAAGTTGCAGAATTTGTTAAGAAAGATTTTGATGCTAGAGAAGTTTGAAGGGAATGGAAAGGTTTAGCAAAAGCGCAAAATCATTAAAACATAGTCTTTTCTACCACAAACATTAAAACCAAGCATGGACAACATTACCGTACTGATGCAAATTCAACACGTTAACAAAAATATCTAAGTAACATTGGTACAAAGGTTATTCAAACATTTTATTGCACGAAAGGGATCTATAGCATCAAGAATATGTTCTTACGTGAACAAGTTACAAAAAAATTTTGATTTACAATTGACACTAATGCTTGAATGACCCTTAGCGCATTATTTGCAATGGGCCTATCGTGGTAGATGAGGTTTATTTTAGAGGAATAAGAAGAAACCAAAGATAGAAAATAATTTTGGAGATTGAAAACATGCCACACGTAAGAGAAAGTACCGGTACAAACGTAGGTTACCACTACTCCCAATAATTCTCGTTGTGCGGTATGCTTCAAAGCAACAGACAGCGCATTAGAGTACTTTGCACCTGAACACGGTCATTTGCCGGGATGAGCTTTCAGAAGATCTTCCTTTGGTAGTAGTCAGCCTTATTTTTTTAGAGCAAACCTTTCATTCAAGTGGGCATGGCTCCTGCTGGAAGTTACCTCAGTGTGTTCTAGGAAGTGTCTGATGCTGACTGAAGAATGAGGGGGGAGAGACCTTTCACGTGAATACGAGATCTCGTTCCAACAAGATTTTTAATAACCGCCTTCAAGAATGCGCTCAGGGGCATCAATTGGTTGCTAGGTTCATTATTCTGCATAACATAAACCCTATGGGCGTTGACCAAAGCTAGACTTAGCAAATGGAAATACACTTTTTTCTACCATTTTACGGTTTTTCGGTCGAAGAAGTAAAAAAAAAATTTGAAAGTAATTGTACAAAATCGGGAATGAAAAAACATCAGCCACCAATAAAAGGTGATTTTTGGCTCCCTTGTTAAAAAAACATTTTCATGAGGCTGGAGAGCGACAGTTTATGATGATAGTTGCTCTTGAATGGAATGCTCAAACATTGAATGTTTTGAATTTATAAAAAATGATCGAAGTTCGAGATAACATATCACGTGACTTGTGGTCAATTAGTGACGAAAGCGATGACGTCGAGACACCATTGCAGGTTTGGACAACTTCAGCCATCGAAAGATATCCATGACATTGAAGACAAACCTGGTTTGCTAATAACAAGCAAGCTTGTCTTGCGACAAATATGTCGACGTCGAATAGGTACCCGACCGGCGGAAACTGGTGATTTGTCAAGCGAAAATGAAACCTTGCCGGCAAAAAGAACTCGCTCTTCCAAAACGAAAAGGACTGTGAAAGACAAAGCGCGAAGAAAAAAGACACGAAAGCTGAGCGCAAAGAGCACGAGTGATGCGAACTTTGACATTTCGCCCGGTGTGAAAGTCGCTGATTTTGAATCGACAACGCAAACTCGTTTGCAGAAACGTGCGCTTCCCATACATAGGAAGTTTGTAAAAGAACCCAAAAAGCCAGTACAGGTTATTGAAGAGTACATAGATCATGTTTCATTTAATGTTAGCAACGACGAAGCTGATGATTCACAAAAACCAATATTGGTTGACGGACCGGATTTAAATAGAAGTTATGAAGGGGCTACGCTTGAAAAAAATGTGAGAAGATTTATCCTGACCAGCCTGGCCACTCTCATTTATGCCACACATAAGAGAAATCCCGAAATGTGTACAACATAATACTCGACCAAATGCAGAACTACCTTAGAAAGGGTCATGACAGGTATGTCGATCGGTACTCTACATCGATTCTTCTGTTTCGAGATTCGTATGCAAAGCAGACTCTAGCAGTGGGAACATGCCAGATAAGCAGGCGAGGGATGCCGAAGACCTTTTTGATGCAGAACATTCCCCGAGGCTCAGTGGTGGCATGTCGGCAGGGGCCTATCCTTTTAGGGCCCCGAGATGGCGTGATAAGCGCGATGTGCTTTCTACGAAGCATACGTGAGAGATGACGACTGTTTTTGTGAGAACGCGAGGAGGTTGCGTTTTAAAGGAGAAGCCCATGACTGTCGACGATTACAACAGGCACATGGCAGGCGTTGACAAGAGTGATCAAATGGTAGGCTATTACTCCTTCGACCGAAAAGCCGTAAAATGGTAGAAAAAAGTGTATTTCCATTTGCTAAGTCTAGCTTTGGTCAACGCCCATAGGGTTTATGTTATGCAGAATAATGAACCTAGCAACCAATTGATGCCCCTGAGCGCATTCTTGAAGGCGGTTATTAAAAATCTTGTTGGAACGAGATCTCGTATTCACGTGAAAGGTCTCTCCCCCCTCATTCTTCAGTCAGCATCAGACACTTCCTAGAACACACTGAGGTAACTTCCAGCAGGAGCCATGCCCACTTGAATGAAAGGTTTGCTCTAAAAAAATAAGGCTGACTACTACCAAAGGAAGATCTTCTGAAAGCTCATCCCGGCAAATGACCGTGTTCAGGTGCAAAGTACTCTAATGCGCTGTCTGTTGCTTTGAAGCATACCACACAACGAGAATTATTGGGAGTAGTGGTAACCTACGTTTGTACCGGTACTTTCTCTTACGTGTGGCATGTTTTCAATCTCCAAAATTATTTTCTATCTTTTGGTTTCTTCTATTCCTCTAAAATAAACCTCATCTACCACAATAGGCCCATTGCAAATAATGCGCTAAGGGTCATTCAAGCATTAGTGTCAATTGTAAATCAAAATTTTTTTGTAACTTGTTCACGTAAGAACATATTCTTGATGCTATAGATCCCTTTCGTGCAATAAAATGTTTGAATAACCTTTGTACCAATGTTACTTAGATATTTTTGTTAACGTGTTGAATTTGCATCAGTACGGTAATGTTGTCCATGCTTGGTTTTAATGTTTGTGGTAGAAAAGACTATGTTTTAATGATTTTGCGCTTTTGCTAAACCTTTCCATTCCCTTCAAACTTCTCTAGCATCAAAATCTTTCTTAACAAATTCTGCAACTTTCCTGCATTTGCGCTTGTAAATTGTTTTATTCTGATTGCAATACACCATCTTTTCAAGGAATAACGCGAAAGCAAGTGCCCACTAGCAAAAATTGTAGTTACATTTGGGATAATCGCAGAAGTAAAGCCGGCCGGTTTTCTTCTCCAATTCTTTTGATACATATATCTTGTTCTGTGCAGTCGGTTGCTGCTTTTCATGGGGCTTGAGAGCGACAGTTTGTGATGGTAGTTGCTCTTGAATGGAAGGCTCGTTGCATTTAGGATACCCTAGCGTAGCAAGGTAGGTAGGATTGAGAGATAGTGACTCCAGATATGAGTGACAATATTTTAAACTGTGTTGCATGTAGTGTGACGTTTCACCCCCACTCCATCAAGTGGGGACTGTTTTTTCTTCTTGACCTTAAATAAAGTGTGGAAATCTTCTCTAACTTTACTTGCCGCTACAGAAATTAATAGGCTATCATTGATTTCTATCCTGAAAGTTTCATTCTCCGTTTCTAAATCATTCTCTATGAATCGCCTTTTTTTTCAGATATTGGCACTGCTGTGGAAATATGAACTAAAAAATTATTTTGCAAATGTACTGAATGGCTGGTAGCAGATAATTGCATTAAAGCTGGGTTACTTGGTTCTGCGACAATTCAAAGTCGCAATTTCAAAAAGTCGGAAATTCAAAGTCGATAAGTCCAAAAAATTAAATACAACGTGTATGTAACTACGGCACTTCACTAAATTGGACTTCAAATCGTCGACTTTGAATTGCCGGGACACCAGATAATATACGCTGATGTAGGCAACTAAAGAAATGTAGTCGGTAAAACTTCACACCGTTTGCAAAAGTTATTATTTGTAAGAGTTTCAGAATAGTTGGTAAGCGGGGCATATAAATAAAATTCGGTCAATGCCAAAATGGAGAATAGTCATAGCAGAAATGTACAAAAAAGGCTATACATACAGTCGCAAATCTGAGACAAGAAATAGGCTCACTTGAATAACGAAGGCCCAGTCACCCAAAAAATGCTTCCGCCCCCCCCCCCCCGTTCCGACCGGGACTTCATGCCACTGTTAGTGTGTGGAAATGGTTGATTTTCATAACGTCGAAAATGTGTTTCTCAACATGTACATTGAAGATACAAAATCATGAACACCTTACAATCAGCCACAAACTTGTGGAATTCTTTACCGCGCGACTGTTACGTCACAAACACGAATTTATGAGGAAACTTCTCAAAAGCAAGTTGTTATTACGAGACAGAAAAACCTTATGAACATCTACAACTTTGCGGAATTCTTCACCGCAACATGGTCACGTCACAAACACGGACTTAGAAACTGACTGCTAAAAAGCAATTTGGCTTTGACAACGTTTTGAATTTCTAAATAAAACAAATGAAAGGACATTTCGAATTTGGCAAATTCGACTAAGTGAAGATGATTTTGTACTATTTTTTACACTACACGTCACATGCAGAGAATAGGGTTTACAAAACGCCACCGTGCGTCGCATGGGACAGGGATGTTGCTAATTGGATAAAATGTCATATGATTTATGAACAGCCCCACACTAATGAAAATGGTATGTCATTACTTCGATTATGATAACAAAATTCTGCAGCTGGCCTTTCAAAACACTAAAATGTCGCTCATCAGCAATTCCAATTCGGTCTTTTCTTGACTGCCTTGTACTGACAAATGATTATCGCGATATGAAATAATTTCTACACCACACACGCGTAAAGTTTCCAATTTTCCATGACGTCATAGTGGACCTTTCTGTGTAGCAAAAGATAGAAAGCAAAATTTTCGTACAGATGTAATCGCTCGTCCAACAATGTAAAAATATCAACCACGACAAATTGAAATAGATTTTGCTGATGAAAGAAATTCCTGAAAAACTTGAAAAGTTCCCTCTGCAAATGATGACATTTATAGGCAACAATTTTGTACAGTGTACGCCTTTCAACGGAAGGGCAACTTCACATGTTCCATGATAGATTTTTGAATATTTATGCACGAAAACATGGCGCGGCAAATGTACCACAGGAATTAGTTTTTCTATAGATTGCAATTTTGTGAGGCTCAAAAACCCAAATTTTGAGTGTTTTTGACCGGTATCGAAAACAGATTAGGACAACGAAATTTACCAATTTCAACAGTCATTATAGGATAACTCTGCCTGAACCATGCGACAATATACATTTTAGGAAAGGAAATTTCTTCGACATTCAGATGGTATGTAGTTTGAGAGGAAACGTTGGTGTCTGAAGATGATAGAGGACCATGTCGACCCCCCTATTTTTGGGGAGAAATTACTAATTTTTTACCTCGGAGTCGGCTATCTATCAAAAATTCCACAGACTTCATTTTTCGATCAATCTTTCTGAAAACCTAGATACAGACAGCTAAATAATCATGGATTTCAGGAAAAATACCCAAAATGTACCACAGGAATTAGTTTTTCTATAAATTGCAATTTTGTGAGGCTCAAAAACCCAAATTTTGAGTGTTTTTGACCGGTATCGAAAACAGATTAGGACAACGAAATTTACCAATTTCAACAGTCATTATAGGATAACTCTTTGCCTGAACCATGCGACAATATACATTTTAGGAAAGGAAATTTCTTCGACATTCAGATGGTATGTAGTTTGAGAGGAAACGTTGGTGTCTGAAGATAATAGAGGACCATGTCGACCCCCCGTCTTTTTTGCAGAAAATCATCAACTTTTTTCTTGGTGTCAGCTATCTATCAAAAATTCCACAGACTTCATTTTTCGATCAATCTTTCTGAAAACCTAGATACAGACAGCTAAATAATCATGGATTTCAGGAAAAATACCCAAAATGTACCACAGGAATTAGTTTTTCTATAAATTGCAATTTTGTGAGGCTCAAAACAAGGGCGTAGCCAGAAAAAAATTGAGAGGGGGGCCAAATTTTGCAACTTTCAATGTGACGTCATTTAGTTATAACGGCATTTTGCCTTTCGTGAATTACGCTCGTCGCTAATATAAAAATTTCTGTACAAAACTGCGAATGCGATTTCACTGATCTAATGTAGTTTTATCAAGAACCGCTTTAATAGTTCAACTTCAATTGTGATGTATAACACATTATTTAACGAATTTTAAGGAAACCACTCCCACTGGTAGGTTGAACGTTCTGATAAAAGAAGCAACGTCTTTGTAGTAGTCCGCATCGCAATAAAACAAGAAAGCGCTCAGCGAAACCCTTATTTCTTGCAATTACCACAACTTGGATTCAGGGATGTGAAAGCGGAAGCGGAAGCTAGAAGCGGTCCTTTTTCTGTGGAAGCAAAAGCGCGAAAAATCCACTGCTTCCGCTTCCACATAGGAGGGAAGAATAGAGAGAGAAAAAAAATTGGTTCTGCTATCCTTCGTAGAAGAACGAATAGGGGGAGCATAAACATTAAGAAATGAGAGCGAGGAGAAGTTGTTTAGAGAAATGTTGACCTCTACATAATAAGAGTAGGGGTCAAGCGAAGAAAGAGAGGAGGTAGAAAGCTCAGAGAAGAATAAGCCCTGCTTGACGAAAATGGTGATGCCGCCGCTAGCGTCTGCGACATCAGTAGAAAAAATACCAAATCGGGAGTGGGTGCCATGGGATTGCAGAGCAGAGAATCCAGGGATCTGAAAAGAGGAAGATAAATTAAGGTCAGATTCTTGGATATATATAAGGTCAACGGGATGAGACGAAATAAAGTGTAGTAGTTTAGTGCTCCTGGCTTGAAGACCCCCAGCATTCCATTGAAAAACCCTGAGAGAGTTAGGGAGGGGAAGAGAAAGCAGGAGGTAAAGAGAAACAGCCAGGAGCATGAGGCGGTGGTGAGGGTGCAGAGGGAGAAAATACAAAGTGGGCGGAAAATGGATAAGAGGTTTGAAGATGAGGGTGGGATGCAAGCGCTGCATTAGCAGAAGGGGGCCAGATTGAGCAATGAAGGTATACCAGATGGACGAGTCCGAGGAGGAAGTCACACTGCTGGTAGGTGTAGGATCTCAAAAAAAGCAGGGAGGGCAGTTCCAGGAGTGAGAGCTGCCAAGAGTTCTGAATCTAGAAAAGGAGAGTAGTGAGCACTTTAAATGAACTTAATTAGAGCATGTGCAGCATTGCACTGACCTACCCCGCCAGGTCACATTTCCAGCGCACACTAAACAGGGAAAGACAGGGCAAGGGTTAGGATGAACGTTGTCGATCATCAGGACAAGAAGAAGAATGAGAAGACGGGCAAGAGAAAGGCAGGAGTAGAGAGAAGACAGGCCAATTTTAAAGAGGCTGCGTGCTACCTTTCTGCGGTCGTTCAGGGGGCTGCACGGCAAAAAAATGGTTTGTGTGAGAGGAGTGCCCGGGATAACTGGGCCCTCGGGAAAGCCAACAGCCATTTTGACCCAATCCAAACGGGTCGGGGACCGCACCACCACGTTGAGACGGCTGTTGATTGGTACAGTTCAATTTTGCTCGCTTTACATTTACATACTACATATACGACAGAAATTTCGCACTTCACTATCCAAGAAGATCGGAGTCAATACGTGTTTTGAGGACGGACAGAAAGTCCGTAATGATGATTAGAGTTAAAGTTAACTAAAAGTCAGAGTTAGTTGAGGATAGAGAGGGAAAATCAGCGCTATGCGGTGTAATTTGTTGTTGTGACGACAGGTTATTGTCGAAAGCTGTAATATGGAATCATACGGTTTAGATCTGAGAAGCATTAAGTTAACTGTTGTAAAAGTAGTTGTAAGTAGTGAAGGAACTTGTAATAACTGTCTATTTGTTGAAGTGTTTAATTATTTTTTGAAGTGTAGTAACGAAATATTGCAAGCAGTTCTTGATTTTTAAATTTTTGTTAGTGGGAGTTCCGTGACAAACGCGAAAGTACATTAGGGGCTCTGCGATGACAAAAAAGGTTGAAAAGCACTGTTCTACATTCAGCACGAGTTTTGATATCTAAGAAAAACAAACACAGAGTAGTTCGAAACAATAAGCTCAAGCGAAGTAGGTAAAGTAATAGCAGTAAATGAAGGTTTTTGTTTTCTCAAAATGATGAAGTGTAGGAGAAGGCAGGCTACAAAGCCACAAAAGTAAAAAAAATTGTCAACGGTCGTTTTTTCGTTTTTTGTTGGTGGAAGCGGAAGCGATAGGTGTGGAAGCGAAAGCGGAAGCGTTTGAAAAATAACCGCTTCCACATCCCTGCTTGGATTATCAATTCATCACTCGACTGCGACATAGAAAAAAAACTTCGGCGATATTTAGTGTGTAAAGCGTACAATCTTGTTTGATAACATTTGAAAGTTCAAAAACTTAAAAAGTCACGCCAGGCCCACCCCCTTACTAAAAGTCAACAATTAACTCTAATGTACCTGCAGAGGCGCAAAAAAATTTATGATTTTATTTTTTTGATACTGTTTTGTAATTTGACTTAAAATTCAGGGGGGGGCCATGGCCCCTTTGGCCCCCCCCCTGGCTACGCCTATGGCTCAAAAACCCAAATTTTGAGTGTTTTTGACCGGTATCATAAACAAATTAGGACAACGAAATTTACCAATTTCAACAGTCATTATAGGATAAACTCTTTGCCTGAACCATGCGACAATATACATTTTAGGAAAGGAAATTTCTTCGACATTCAGATGGTATGTAGTTTGAGAGGAAACGTTGGTGTCTGAATATGGTGCAGTTGCGTGTTGACCCCCCTATTTTTTGGTGGGGAAATTACCAGCTTTTGTGCTTGGTGTCGGCTAGCTTTTAAACGTTTTACAGACTTCATTTTTCGATCAACCTTTCTGAAAACCTAGATACAGACAGCTAAATAACCATGGATTTCAGGAAAAATACCCAAAATGTACCACAGGAATTAGTTTTTCTATAAATTGCAATTTTGTGAGGCTCAAAAACCCAAGTTTTGAGTGTTTTTGACCGGTATCGAAAACAGATTAGGACAACGAAATTTACCAATTTCAACAGTCATTATAGGATAACTCTTTGCCTGAATCATGCGACAATATACATTTTAGGAAAGGAAATTTCTTCGACATTCAGATGGTATGTAGTTTGAGAGGAAACGTTGGTGTCTGAAGATAATAGAGGACCATATTGACCCCCCCCTATTTTTGGGGAGAAATTACTAATTTTTTACCTCGGAGTCGGCTATCTATCAAAAATTCCACAGACTTCATTTTTCGATCAATCTTTCTGAAAACCTAGATACAGACAGCTAAATAATCATGGATTTCAGGAAAAATAGCCAAAGCGCGCCAAAACAATTAGTGTTGCCACAAGTAAAAATTTTCTGAAATGCAATCGAAAATTTTTTCTCAAAAAATGAAAAATTGTGTGTGCATACCATTACTTTATTAGCCATTATAAACTAATCCTGAGCTTCAAATATTTAAAATTATATATTGCTGGAAAGGTAATTTTCTGAGCTTTCTGAATATATTAACAGTTGTTAGGTTATTACATTATTTATGCATTAAATGTATCTGTTTATACTAGGTTATCAAATTTTAAGGGAGGTAAAATATTGGACTCATGGTAATATAGGTCAATTTTTTCAATATAAATACAAACAATTGAGAAATAATTGAAACATTATTGGAATTGCCTTGAAATAACCTTTAATTTAAAAAAAAAAATTATTGAAATCGGTTGAGAAATAAAGTCAGAAATCAATTTTAAAGTAAACTAAATTTTTCAACTTTTGAAAAAAATCATCAATTGATGATCTAGCGGGAGCGAAAGGGTTATAGCGCAAAAATCATCAATCGATGATCGCGGGAGCGAAAGAGTTAAAAGTGTGCTGCAACAAAAAAAAAGGTTGAGAATCACTGGATTAACCAAAGCCAATACCTTGCGATGGTATTGACATATTTCGAGGAGCGATAGTGATGGTAAGTTGAAAAAGGGTTAGATTTTGAAGTGCTGAGAAGAAGGCGAGGGTGACTGAAGACGATGTGAAGGCAAATGGAAGACGAGATTAAAAAGATTGGATTAGAGAAGAAAGATACTATCAACAGAAAGAAGCGGTTTATAAAATTGCAAAGAACACGGGTTGAATCTTCCCACCTCCTTTAGGGGCAAACAAATTGAATTTTTCCTCTTTGTGCGGTGATGCTATGCCTGCATCTTTATTAAAAATGATTATCGAAATGTATTTCCACTTTTGGTTTAGAAAATGTAAATCTTGGCAAGAAGCAGTGACTTCAAAAAGGTACAATTACAATCTGCTCATTTTATTTATTTTGGTTTGCCTGACTTTGTTTCTTTTTTGTTTTTAATAACTTGGGTTTTATTTAACCAATCTTGATTTTGGAAAATGATTTTAACTAACATGTATATTTTGACTGTGATAACAGTTACTGCACTTAATTGAGCTCGATTTTCTGTTGATTTTAATTTCAAAAACAAATTTTAGGATTTCATGTGTTCATGAAATTATAATTTTCCGGACCTCTCTTGAAAATTGGCATTGTCATGTCTTTAGGAGAGGGGGTGGTTCTGCCCAACAATTTCATGTTCTATTTGTGGTTGATAAAGTTTTCATTGTTTAAAATTTGTAATGACCTTGTTCAAGTTTATCTTAGGTGTCATGGACTCAATTGATGTTACTGCGGTAACGTGCCAGAATATTAATCGGCTGTACTAAACGTAAAATGGCTTTAAGATTGCTGTTATGTACTTAACAGTGTGGTATCGTAGCGAATGGATAGGCACTGCCAGCTTTTTCTTTTTTTACCCAATACCGCTGCTGGTCACTATGTCATGACAAGCTGGTAGCAAAGTGGCATTTTTGAAAAAAGTTGAAATTCCAGTGCAATGTTCTTTCGTTGCACTGTTCTTACTTCGTATCACCCTTTCGTATATTAGCAAATAACGTGTTAATTAGGATAATCCATCGATTGGCCATCTCGTCCGGAAGATAACTGAAAACAAAATTCAGCCTATCTTTGCAGTTACAAGTGATGTGATTCAAACATATGAGGTCAGTGTAAAATCAACATTTTTATGTTGTTTATTTTTGTATGTTGGTCTAGACTTGAGAATAACTGGCGTATTCTGTTATAATTAAGCGGTTACATTGCAAGTGTGCGCGGAAATTTTTTTTAACTCTACCTATAATTCTTAGACGTAAGTTTTTGTAGAGCAAGTGAAAAGCTGTCAAAAATTTTTTGATTTTAATTATGTTTAGTTACCAGAACTGCTGCGATGATTAGAAAGCTTAATTCTGCCACCTGTTTGTCGAGTAAAGGTGGAAGAATCCCATTGTGTGTTTTTCCAAGAGTACAACAAGCTCCTTTTTTCGTGAGCTCCAAACAGGGAAGCTGTAAGTACCATTTTAACAATATTTTGGCGAGGTCCGCTCGAGGTTTGACTCCATAAGCTACTGCATTCAAGGGGGAAGCTTTATCCACCAGGCCATCGAAGCAGTTAAAATTCTTCTTTAATTTTCTTTTTCACCTTTAATGTAAAGTAGCATGGAAAACATGTAACTGATCAGCGTCAATCCAAAAGACGTCGATGACCTACCTGATGGATACCTTCTGTACAAATAAGATCAAGGCTTTGATCTTAGCTGCGTTTAATCCACATTACATTAGCTTTTGCTTCTGAGTAGCTGGTGAACGTCAATGCTTTATATAGCATGGCAGAATTTTGCCGTTTTAGCAAGCATTCAAAACTTTTATTGGTCTTTATTGTACTAAATTCTAAAGTTTTAACTTAGACAAAATGTTGCCAGTGACAACATCTAACGCAGACAAAATGTTGAAACCGAAAATACCATTCAGCATCAGATGCTGTTTATATTACAGCCACTTTAAAGCCATTTACAGATGCAGATTGGCAGCCGGCCTCCAACAAAGGTTGCTTTTGTCGGTGGGTATTCAATGCAAGCTTTTTTTACTGCGTTTACGTATCAAGTTATCTTGCTTTGCTTTTACTTAAAGCTGTTCTGATAGTACACATTTCACATTATAAAAACACACTGCTGATGTGGCATGAAATTTTAAGCAAATTCTGTAAATTTACCAACGCGAACGCATTATTGGTCACACTAGAAATAAATCCTGTTTTTCTACCTTCGTTTTATCGCTGAGTAATTACCCCACAAATCTTTTTCGTATGCCTTAATAAAGACAAATGTAGTTATGTTTTAATGCCTGGTGTGGTGAAATACTGCATCAGATATTTGTCACACTTGGATATCAGCTTTATGTGGTAACAATACATATCACCGACCTTCCTGATTTCCATCACTTGATTAAGCTTGTTAGAGCCAATGTTGGTGTTGTTTTTACAGAATATTCAAAAAATGATTCCCAAATCTGTAGTAGGAAGCTTGACAACGGATTCATCCAATATTATTACCCTTATTCAGGATGCATACAACGATTTAAAAGGACAGGTATGTCAAGTATATCAGGTTCGCGATACAACGGGGATCGCTATAAAATAACAAAACGTCCACTCCTCCATCTTTCCTTTTCATTGTAAAATTAATTTCATTTCATTAAGCTTTCTTCAATTTCCAACAAACGTTATGGCAATGATAAATATTTGACTGGAATTCAAACCTCTGCAACGGTTTTGTTGCGACACCAACACTGGCTAAGTGCTCAGGCCTTTGGGACCCATTGCTTTCTTTTTAATTATGCCTGAGTAAATTCAAATTTATAGTATACCCTTTACATTACTTCAATGGCTGAGCATCGCGCAGGAGGTCTCTGAACATCAATTTTAAAGTCTTTGTTATGACTTGATAAGAAAATTGATTCAGATCTACCTACTGGAAAGCGTACGCTTTACCCACTTCTTTATCTTTCACATCCAGTGGTTTATTGCTATGTCACTTGACGGTCTATTTCATGATGACAAAGTTCTTGCAAGGGGTTTTATTTAGAGATCTGTGGTATCAAGGTTTCGCCTCTCTATCCTTTAGCATATCAAGCATCATCATTCTCTTGCTTGTTTGCCTTCCATTTTAACCCCCAGCACATTTTTCAGCTCTGTCAACTTACTCATTATTACGTAAAATTCAAACCTTTGAGAGTTTTTATCTGTAGGCCACGTTATGGTAATACTCGAAATAGGCATAACCGTTCAAAATTGCGTTGCTTTTGCTTTTTTTCACAATCAAATGGATGGTTTAGAATAGAGTTGTTATGTGACACCACAAAAATTATTGTATGAAAAGCTTTACAAATATAATGTCCAGTTATGAGCTTACTATTGGTTCTGTTACGTGTGATTAACACCAATATTCTGCTTGATCGCCGGCTGTGAAAAGTTATTGCGGAAATCCTCACAAGATTAATGTCCATTTTAAAGGTTATCATAGACGTCTTCGCCCCGCCTGAAGTGAACGTCACAGACAAGTTCTCTAATTGCGCTGATATGACAAAGGAAGGCTTGAAATGCGACGATGTCAAGCTGGGAGAAATGGTAGGTGCTTTATTTACCTTTTTTCTGCGCTCTTTTCTTCTTTATTAATATAGCGGTATTTTGTATGCATCTGCATGTTATTTTTGCCTCGAAGGCAATATTTATGTTGCATACTTTCCAACTTTTTCAGCTTGTTCAGCTAAGTTGTGAAAAATACCACTTGTCTTGCAATGGAGAGGTGGTGAGTCTAAACCCTTGGTTTCCAACCGGTGGACTACAGCTGCATGAGTCTGGCGGGCTTGAAGCTACGAAAGTGCACACAGAACTTTAACAAGTGGGCAACTACTTCAAAAATGTTGAGAATTCCCGGTTCAAACCTTCTATGGATTCTGTGTAATCATGTTCTTTTGATAGGCAGTTGTTGTTGTTACCCGACCCCTTCCGAGGGATTGAGGCATGACGGAAAACCATGGAGCCCCAGAAGCCGGACATCTCCCCAAGGCCTGGGCCAGAGGTCGTAGAGAGACAGAGAGTTGCCAAAGAGTGAGCGGCGCAAAGAGTCCGTAGCTGGACCGTGCAGAATGAGTTGAGAGATGTCCTGGGGCGGGTGTCCACATGCGCTGCAGGAAGAATTCTCGATTTCGCCATTTCTAAAGAGATAAGAAGCTTAATAGTAGGCTGTGTCCGTTGCAGCGCAGACGAGAGTGGACACAGCGAGCATGACGAGGGAGCACAAGTTTCTCGGTGGAAATCGAGGGGACCTGGGTGCCGAAGAATTTAGATGAGACAGTACGCCTCCAGTCCGTGAAAACAGTGGATACGAGAGGTAAGAGGAGAGAGACTACAAGAGATTGCAGAGGGCACAAGTAGCGCTCCCCGTTTGGCCAGCTCATCCGCCGCGTCGTTCCCCGGGAGAAACGGGTGTCTGGGTGCCCATTGTAGCCTGATAGAATAGGAGGAGAGAGAAGACAGTTCCTGCCAGAACTGCCGCAGAGTTTGAGAATAGAGGAAAGATGGAGGAGAGGACAGGGTGGCAACGACAGAACGAGAGTCAAATAGGAGGAGAAGAGAGGAGAAGTGGCAGACTTGTTGGTGCTGCCGAGACTTGTTAGGCAGCAGTAACAAGTCTGCCACTTCTCTTCTCCTCCTACTTGTCAGACTTGTTAGGCAAGGATAGAACGAGAGTCAAATTGGAGGAGAAGAGAAGAGAAGTGGCAGATTTGTTTATCCGGTGTTGTCCCTTTAGCAGAGATGGCCGGATTCAGCCCATTTCTTCTGCAATTGCTTGCACTCTGCCTCTCCACTTACCTCGTTTCAGGGCATCCTCCTTCAAACCAATCTTCTCTGTCTCCTTCTCCACTTCTTCCAGATCTTTTTCGGTCGTCCTCGCTTTCTCTTGCCACTCACATCAATGGCTGAGCAACCCTCAAAACACTATCGTCATGTATCATAAAAAAAGTGTTACTAGTAAAGTGTTTTATAGACGCTTACTATGGACAGCTCTGTGCTTAAAATGGAGCTCAGAATATCGTTGTTTAGGTTCAGTACTTGTGGCTCATCTTTTCGCTACACCATAATCGTCTTTGAATCTTACTTTTAGGTCAACTTTACTCTGTCTCTCTCTGCCGACAAGTGCCTTGATAAGCCAGTACTTGTTCAATTACAAGCGTACGGGTACGATGAAAAGTTGAACATAACAGTTTCGACCTTGTGTGAATGTGATTGTAAAGACGAGGGCGTAGCTCAGAATTGCTCTGGTGAGGGTTGTTATTTAACCTCTGTTCTGAAATGAAATAAATTTTAGCTTTTGTGTGCTATAGGTGAGATAATAAGCTACGCATGTTGTTTCGTTCTTAATACCTGTTTTATGGCAAGCTTTGCGTCGGCTAGAGCGGCCAACATCATCAAACCAACAAACTGATTTAGTTCGTCTAGGTCAGTGGTCGGCAACTTGTAACAGCTACACGGCCATTTGGACCCGGCGACCACGGATAAAACCTGCGAGTCACGAATACTTTTTGACATCTGATATAAGAATAACATTATATTGTTTGTTTATATTGCTTTTCTTACCGCTACGCTTTGTAAAGACAGCTGTAGTAAAAATGGACAATTTTGAAAATTTGATTTTAGCATTCATGGGGTACAACCATGCTTTTGCTCACCTTATAGTTATCGACTTATGTCGATGATCAACTTTTTGCCCAACTTAACAGTCATCGCGCAAACGGTGTTTTTGCCTGTTGTCGAAGTGAAGACTTTTTTTGAAGGAGATCAATTTTTTGAGAGCATTTTTTTGGTCCAGCAAAACCGCAGCAGAGCAATGAAAAAGCCCTAAACGGCTCTCAAGGCCTAGGTTGATGACTCCTGGTCAAGATGCCTGCAACATTAAAGCGAATAATGAAGTTTTATAACTAGCTGAGCCGATAGCAATTGCAGAGACAATATATTTTGCACTTCAAGGATATCACCAAAACGCGGAAATATCACGGACTGATCCTGATCTTAACTAAAATTCTAACGCTGAATCACAAAATCACGAAATTGACATGCACGTTTGCTAGACAACTTTGTTCCTTCACTTTCCTCGGAATTCCGCGTTTTAGTTTTTTCCGTATTTTAATGCCTGGTGAACAACTTTATCCAATTGTTAGTTTTAGTAGAAGGAAAGAAATGTTACAAACACAAAGCTGGTTTTAATCTAGCGAAGCGCGGAAATAGCTGTGAACATAATTTATCAACCTATTAGGTCACGGTAAATACGAATGTGGTGCGTGTAAATGCCATAAAGGATTTACTGGCATGGACTGTTCGTGCGATCAAACGGAAGATGCGCAAAGCATAGAAGCTTACCTCAAAAATTGTACTGACTCGTCAGGGCAAGTTTGCAACGGTAGAGGCGATTGCCAATGCGGTGTCTGCATTTGTAGGTAAGTTGAATTCTGTTTTCCGTATTAACTTGTAATACTTGTACTTTTAAGTATACTTAAACTTATAAATACTTGTGCTCTGCTGTCTTAGGCTACAAGAGTTTTTCTTTTCCAGCTGAAACGGCATATCGGTCATTGTAGAAGCACTAGCCGTTATGAAATGATTGTAATAGGACAGAATGACCGATGCGGTGGTGTTGGTGTAAAGGTTGGAAGGTCCAGTTTGGGGTCGGCAGACCTGGGTTCGGTTCCCTTTTATCGAAGGCTTGAAAAGTAGTTTCCACAGATGTGCTTGGCACTCAGCAATAGGAGTGATGAGGAGGATGAAATATGAAGCTGAGTTTGCTCGGTCGTGATTAAAAAGAGTGCAGCTGGCCTCGGTGGTCTCAGTTCGTAGCCGCTGTTGGCATCTCAGCAACATTGAGAATAACTCCGGTCACCTTGATGAAAATTGCAATTATTTTAATTTTTTAGGCAAGAACCAAATCGCAAAATCGACGGAAAGTATTGTGAATGTGATAACACGTCGTGTGATCGCGTTGGCGGAAACATTTGCAATGGTTAGTTTTATGTAGTCCGTGCTAAAAGGGTCATCGTCCGTGGTGGGTAGTTTTTCTGTATTTTTTTGATAGTACGAGGGCTATTCAATATATAAGGTGAATTTTTCTACACAAATTTTTGTAGTAGAGATAGAAGATTACTTTTTTTGTTTTCATTTTTAGTTATCAGATGTAAACTTCATCTTGTTGGTGTTTTGATAGCTTATTGTTTTGGTTTCGATGTTTCAATTTTACAAAATGGCTGACCCGAAAGTTGCTCAAATATTGAACAAAGATCTGTGATCAAACTTGTGGTAGCAGGACAGCGCAAACCAAGTGAAATATTCAGAAGAATGTCTGATGTGTATGAAAAAGCATGTTTCGGTCAAAAAATGTCTACCAATTGGCTAAATTATTCAAAGAAAAATGTTTCCGATGAAGACAGGCCAGAAAGACCTACAAGAGTGAGAACTCCAACCATGATCAAATCAGTTAATGACACCATTCAGTCGGAAAGAAGGATGAAGGTGAAAGATATTGCACACATTTTGAATATCTCTTGGAATAGCAGATGAAATCGTTCATGAAAATCTTGGTTACTCCAAGGTCAGCTGCCGCTGGGTTCCCAAAATGCTTACTTAAGAACACAAAGAGATATGAGTAGAGTTGTCCCAGCAGTGTCGCTGCCGCTTTGAAAAAGAGGGTGACGATTTCCTTAAGAGAGTAATCACCTGTGACGAGACATGGGTTTGGCACTATGAGCCAGAGTTTAAAAGACAATCTGGAATGGAAGCACAGTGATTCCCGCGTCGAGAAATTTACCAGTAATGAGGAGATAAAAAACACTGTTAGCGATTGGCTTAAAAATCAGTCTAAAGAATTCTACCCAGAAGGCATACAAAAACTCGTAACCGTTGGCAGAAATGTGTGGCAGTTCAGGGAAATCACGTAGAAAAATGAATAAAAGAAGTAAACTTTTATCTCCACTAGAAAACTTTATGGCAAAATTCACCTTATATATTGATTGGCCCTCGTATAATAGGTGTTTCTTTTTTCGCTGTTTTCGCCGCAGCTTCATTGATTTCATCAAAATTCAAGTTGACAGAGGAACGCAGTGCTTTTTTTCATTACACTTGATTCTTTGATATTCGCGTAGAGAGGAAGGTAAAGAGTTGGGCTTGAAAAAATTTACTTTTGCTCAAACTCTGAATTTTTTTACGTAGAAGGCCTAAAATAGCCGACATACTCTATTTTTGTTTAAGTTTATACAGTTCCATAAAAATGATTCATTACTTAATTTCCACATAAATGGTTTTAAATTAACTTATTCTCTCGTTCTGCGGGCGTATGCACTAACTAGTAATAAAGATATGATCGAGCCCTGATTAAGCGAGGGGAAAGTGGCAGCCATTTCAAACCTGTTAGATATGTGAACTGGTATGAGGTGGACTGCCGTTAGTGGATGCGTGAAAATAGCTTCTTTCGATTTGCTGTGTGAGCAAATTACTAACTATATGATCGCTTCTTCACGACAAAAGACATTACGATAGAACGGATTTGATTTTCATTTCATATCTTCGGGATTTTAAAATACGCCAATGGTATTTACGCTTATACTAGACTTATTGAAAAGCTCAAACTAACGCAACAAAACTTGAAGACTGTTTTATGACAATGTCACTTGTGTTTTCAGGTGTCGGAAAGTGCGTGTGCGGCAAGTGTGAATGTGATGAAAACTGGAGCGGGCCTGACTGCTCCTGCAGCCTTGATCAGGATCCTTGCTACGATCGGCGGAAGGAGGCATTTAACTCTACTCAGCCATGTAACGGGAACGGAAAATGTAAATGCGGATCTTGCGTTTGCGCCACGACTCCAGGCGGAGAGTCCAAGGTACTTGCTAGTCATTATGTAGCGAAGTTGCTGTAGTATCTTGATAGGCTATGCCTGAGATTGAGCTGGGTACGAATACTGTTGTTTTGTTGTGTCCAC
This sequence comes from Trididemnum clinides, assembly GCA_963675345.1. Lineage (NCBI taxonomy): Eukaryota > Metazoa > Chordata > Ascidiacea > Aplousobranchia > Didemnidae > Trididemnum > Trididemnum clinides. The sequence continues at coordinate 11,908,542 of OY776297.1, read as the reverse complement.
TCCTTTTTCTTCAGGTGGAAGCACGACATGAAGTGGCTACCAACTTGATTTCGTAAACTCGAAAGCAGCAGTTCTGTTCAAACTTACTTATCGTAGACCAGCTGTGAATTGCCATTGGCAGGAGTTTAATGATCACTTTGGTCGACGCTCCTAGTTTGCAGTTCCGCCATTGTACTCGGTATTTAACATGAATGAGTACACCGTGAACCAGTAAAACCCCAGTTTGCGCTTTCATTGCAACTGTTGCCTCTATCCGAAGAAAAAGTGTGCGTCAACAGCAAAAATCCTAAATATTCAATCATTCGTCTATATTGTAATTCATTGTATTTTTTTTAACAACATTACCACTTGTTTGCTGCTGTTGTTTATTTCTCTTTTTTGGATGAAGAAACAGCTTGAAACGGTTTTCCATCTTTGCATCACAAAGTGGTAAGTTAGTGTGGTTGAGTCCACTCATGGATGCTAATCGCAGACTGGTTTCTGGGTACCCAAAAGACGTCTTTTGCGACATGCTGAATGAGCACCTTGTAACTCGTTAAAGCTTAGGTTTCAGCACTATGTGTGGTCGCTTATCGATGCTTAATTTGTGTGCAGATGTTTTATATTTGTATAGATGCTGCCTGTCAGCTCGCTACGTCTTTTTTTTCATGAGATCAGTTTTGAATTGAGATAAAACAACAGTGTCATTGTGTCCGGAAGTGGCTATCTCCAAATCTCTATCTGATATTGATCATTGCATTTCAGTACCGAGGCCAGTTTTGCCAGACGCGTGTGTTAGCGTGCGAAGTGCACAAAAATTGCATCCAGTGCCTCGCCTTTGCAACTGGTGAATTCAACGACACTGAAGTGTGCAAGAATAACTGCACCAGATATAACGTCACTATCGTAAGTAAAAACCTATCGTGTTGGAAATAGGCTAGTATGAGAGGCCAAGATTTCTGCTTTTAGTTGGCGGTTCGCTGTAAGACATCCCAAGTGCGCTATGCAAAATGATGCTCTAGTTGTTATTACGCTGTGAGCCACGGCGAGTTGTTTTGAGCAAGTTGCACACAACTAGAAGCCCTATCACCAGCGTTGCCTCATTCGGTGCAGCCAGCTGCTCTGTAATATGAAAGTTTCCCGCTCCATCTGTTGGCAATGTAATTAATTGGCCAATCGGCCATAACATTTGATTCTGTTCAGTTGGATAAATCTGCTGGCACCGGTTACAAACAGCAATGCCGTTTCACTGATCTGTCTGACGATTGCACTTTCATCGCTTACTACGACGAACGAAATGGCAATATTATGGTTGACGTGGAACCGGATAAAAGTAAGTGATCTTGAGCTACGTCTTTCTTCCTTATCGTTCGGTTATTGCATTCAATCACATGTTGCAGATGCGACCCATGCCAACCACAGTCTGCTCCGTCTCGGTTTCTAGTTACGATCAGCGAGCGAATGTCACAGTTTATTCGTTGTTGTTGTTACCCGACCCCTTCCGAGGGATTGGGGCATGGTGGAAAACCATGGAGCCCCAGAAGCCGGACAACTCTTTAGGGCCTGGAGCAGAGGTCGTATCGTAGAGAGACAGAGTGTCGCCAAAGAGTGAGCGGCGTAAAGAGTCCGTAGCTGGACCGTGCAGAATGAGATAAGAGGTGTCGTGGGACGAGTGTCCACACTCCACAGGCGCTGCAGGAAGAATTCTCGATTTTGCCAATCCTAGAGAGATAAGAACTTAATAGTAGGCTGTGTTCGTTGCAGTGAAGACGAGACAGGGCACAGCCAGCGTGACGAGGGAGCACAAGTTTCTCGGTGAAAATCGATGGAACCTGCGTGTCGAAGAATTTAGATGAGACAGTACGCCTTCCTCCAGTCCATGAAAAGAGAAGAGTGAATACGAGAGGTAAGAGGAGAGAGGCTACAAGGGATTGCAGAGGGCGCGAGTAGCGCTCCCCATTTGGCCAGCTCATCCGCCGCGTCGTTTCCCGGGAGAAACAAGTGCCCGGGTACCCATTGTAGTCTGATAGAACAAGAGGAGAGAGAAGACAGTTCCTGCCAGATTTGCCAGAGAGATTGAGATAAGAGGAAAGATGGAGACGAGGACAGAGCGAGAGTCCGATAGGAGGAGAAGAGAGGGGAAGTGGCAGACTTGTTGGTGCTGCTGAGACCAGCAAAGAGCGTGCAGAATGGCGCAGGCTTCAGCGGAAAAACTTGAGCATACTGGGCCTGCCGAAAAGGAAAGAGTGGCCTCAGTGCCACAGGTAGAGCAGTTGACAAGTACGCCCGAGCCGCCCTTGCCAAAAAGGAAAGGAACAGAGCCGTCAGTTCAAAGTACTAAATCGTAGGGTGGGAGAGAGTCAAGATGGGCGAGAGAGGGGGGGGGATCAGAGCCGGAGCATGGAGAGGGAAGGGTGGACTCCACAGTGAAATAAGGAGGTTCCAAGGAGAGGTAGGTCATGCAAGGAGAGTCCTTAGGAGAAGAAGAAGGAATCATGAGTGGGTGAGTGGACGCAAGAGCTCTCCAAAAAGATGTGCAGAGTCTTGGTTTCGCTTTAAGTCTCGCCAAACCTGAAATGGGAAAGGAGGTTAGGAGACAAAAAGCCCACTGAGTACCAATCAACAGCCACCTCAACGTGGTGGTGCGGTCTCTAACCCCGTTTGGGTTGGGCCGAAATGGCTGTTGGTCTTCCCGAGAGTCCTAGTTACCTCGAGCACTCTCTTATTCGTTCTTTGCGATAGTGTTTGGCGTTACGCGAGACACCATCATGTAGGAGGCAATAACACAGCAAACCCAATCATGTTGAAGCTAAGGGTAAAGCGACAGTTCAATTCAAACTAGTCGCGAAGGCAAATTGGCGACAGGCACCCTAGCCATGTTTTATTAAAAGCTTCGAAAAAGCATCAACCAAAATAGAGTAGATTTTCAGATTTTTTTCGATCATTCGACGCCGATTTCTTGATATTTAGTTTTCCTTCAAACCCAGTTAGGTGAGTAGGATCATGTTCGGGTTGGGGAAAAGCGGCAGGGATTTCGAACCAGACGTGTAAATACAATCTGATTGTTTCATTTCCTTCGCGATGGACTGCCATTTATGAGTGCCCATAAGTTGCTTCTTACGATTTGCTTGGAGCTCAGCGATCAGTGTTGTCAATCGACCCAGAGAAGCATAAGCATGGTGTTAAATTTTAAAGTACGGGATTTTATAGCCCTAATATTTTACTGTTTGTATCACTTGCAAATATTCTTGGAAAACCATAATGTATTGGTATTTGTTGTAAACTTTTGAACGAAAGGTCTGGGGGTCGAAACTCCATAAAAGCACTATTGGCATTGGTCAGCAAGGGCATGCGAACTAAAGTGCTATATTGCTCCACCAAAAACTGATTGAATAGCGAATGTGTAAGCAGGGATTGGGTACGGCACGATTAAATTCAGAAGAAAAGTGCTTCTTTTGGCATACTACGGTACGGAAAACGGTGTTATTTTTTCTGTACCTTACCGTACTTTTTTCGGAGGCCTAATCTAAAGTTTCCAAAAGGCTTGCTTTGCTGAAACCAAAAGTCGCGCAAGGTTCCAACGTCACAGCTGTGACAAAAATTGCATTATTGTAGCGTAAAATTTATTGAATTGCTACAAGCTTGGCCTTACTTGAGTTTATTGACCTAGGACTTAGTTGAATTCTGCATTTTATGACGTAACGAACATGTTTTGAAGTACGATTACTGTGTAGAATTTTCTAAGAGATTCATTCTGTGATGTAACAATGGTATTTTACAATAGTATAGTAATCATGTGATAGTCCTTGTTTTATTAGAAATGTTGTTGTTGATTATCCGACCCCTTCCGAGGAATTGGGGCATTGCCGAAAACCATGGAGACCCAGAAGCCTGGCAATTCCCCAGGGTCTGGACCAGAGGTCGTAGAGAGACAGAGTGTCGCCAAAGAGTGAGCGGCGCAAAGAGTCCGTAGCTGGACCGTGCAGAATGAGATGAGAGATGTCCTGGACGGATGTCCACATGCGCTGCAGGAAGAATTCTCGATTTTGCCAATCCTAGAGAGATAAGAACCTAAAAGTAGGCTGTGTCCGTTGCAGCGAAGACGAGAGAGGACACAGCGAGCATGACGAGGAAGCACCAGTTTCTCGGTGGAAATCGATGGAACCTGTGTGTCGAAGAATTTAAATGAGACAGTACGCCTCCAGTCCGAGAAAAGATTAAAGTGGATACGAGAGGTAAGAGGAGAGAGGCTACAAGGGATTGCAGAGGGCGCGAGTAGCGCTCCCCGTCTGGCTAGCTCATCCGCCGCGTCGTTCCCCGGGAGAAACGAGTGTCCGGGTACCCATTGTAGTCTGATAGAACAGGTGGAGAGAGAAGATAGTTCCTGCCAGATTTGCCAGAGAGTTTGAGATAAGAGGAAAGATGGAGCAGAGGACAGGGTGGCGAGGACAGAACGAGAGTCCGATAGGAGGAGAAGAGAGGGGAAGTGGCAGACTTGTTGGTGCTGCTGAGACCAGCAAAGAGCGTGCAGAATGGCGCAGGCTTCAGCGGAAAAACTTGAGCATACTGGGCCTGCCGAAAAGGAAAGAGTGGCCTCAGTGCCACAGAGAGAGCAGTTGGCAAGAACGCCCGAGCCGCCCTTGCCAAAAGGAACAGGAACAGAGCCGTCAGTCCAAAGCACCAGATCATGAGGGGGGAGAGAGTCAAGATGGGCGAGAGCCGCACCTTGGCGAGAGAGGGGGGATCAGAGCCGGAGCATGGAGAGGGAAGGGTGGACTCTACAATAAAGGAAGGCAGATTCCAAGGAGGACAGGGAGGGCAAGCAAGAAGAGTCTCGCTAGGAGAGGTAGAAGGAGGTATGAGCGGGTGAGTGGACGCAAAAGCTCTCCAGGACGATCTGCAGAGTCTTGTTTTCACTCCAAATCTGGCCAAACCTGAAATAGGAAAGCGAGGTTGGGAGACGAAGAGCCCGCTCATAAGATAAAAGAGTGAAGTGAGTCAGGGTGACTCGTAGGAGAGGTAAAGAAGCCTCGGAGAAAAGAAGAGGGATAAGGGAGGATGAGAGTCAGACGGTGATGGCGCGACTGGCCGCTCGGTGGAGGCGTTCCAATTTGGTGATAATGGTAACGCTTAGGAAACGAAACCATCCGAGTGAAGCGTATGTGAGAAGGAGTCGAAGAAAAGCTTTATACAGAACAGAGAGGGACTCCTTAGAGGGGCCCCATGAGGAAGCAGAGATACAGCGTAAGGCCTTGAGACGTGGGAAAAACTTGGCCTTCAGCTTAGATACATGTGTGGAAAAGCAAAGTGTGCGGTCGAAGATGACCCCAAGAAAAGTTGGAGTTTGGTTGAAACGGAGGCGGGAGCCGAGAAAAAGGAGGTTTGGCTGGAGGTTAGCTTGGTGGGGATCCACTGAGAAGAAGGAGGCCTCACATTTGCTCGGATTGAGAGGAAGACACCAGTACTCAGACCAGCGCTCCAATCGAGCTCCAATTAAAACAGAGCTCCTCATGTGGCCTCCACCGCAGTGGGAGACCGAGGGGGAAGAGGATCAAATGGCCAGATCGTCAGCATAAAGTGAGCAGCTGACGGAAGAAGGCAGAGAAGCCAGAAGATCATTGATGAAGAGAGAGAAAAGTACAGGGCCAAGAACGGATCCTTGCGGAACACATCGACGGACTCGAAAGGAGTGGCTTTTGTGATTTTGATGGACCACACAAGCGCGCCTGTCAGAAAGGAAACATTGAGTCCAACGAGCAAAGCAAGGAGTGAGGCCAGCCGAAATAAGTTTGTGGAAAAGCGCGGGATGCCAGGCAAATCGAAAGCTTTAGAGAAATCGATAGTAGAGAGAATCGTCCGAGAGCCCGGCCTGGGTTTGTTAAACCCATCCGAAATGAACTGAGAAAAGAACAGAATTTGATCTGGGGTAGACCGACCAGGGCGGAAACCGGCCTGGCAGGGAGAAAGAATGGAATTAGATTCCAGAAAGAAGACTAGACGGGATAGTATGATGCGTTCAAACAGCTTTGAGATGCAGGAGGTGAGAGAGATAGGCTGGAAGGAAGCAGGAGAGTCGTGAGGTTTTCCCATTTTGTGGATAAAAATAATAGAAGATGTCTTCCAGATGGAAGGAAAGGAATGCAAAGTCCAGGAAATGTTGAAGATGTGAAGACGAAAGTCCATGCCAGAGCGAGGAAGGTGCTTTACCACAGGATAGGCAGCTTTGTCTGGACCAGTGGCAGTGGACGAGGAGAGGTTGGAGGCAGTCGCAAGAAATTCCGCGGGAGAGAAAGGAAAGCAAAAGGACAAGTGAGACTCCGCAGGGCACGTGGCACGGCGCAGCTCAGAGAGGTAGCCTCTGGCTCTGCTACGCACGGTCTTTGGCTGAGATACGGTAAAGTGGGATCTCAGGTAATCGGCGAAGACCGACGCCGATCCCTGGGAGAAGAATAGTTGGGGAAATTAGGAGAGGAGGAAGACGAGGAAGATGAGCTCATAGAGTGAAGGAGAGAGTGCACAGATTTAGGGTTAGATTTAGGTGAAAGAGAAGAGCAAGTCGTCTGCCATGCCTCCGCCTTGGCCTTGGCAATGGCTGACCAGGCATGTCGAGAAGCGGAGATGTAAGCCTGGCGATCTTCATCACTTCTGTGAGCGGCAGCGAAAGCCTTGTGTCTTTCACTAACCGCTTGTTCCACCTCAGCAGACCACCAGGCATTAGGATGGCGTTTGATGCGGCCGAAAGGGATGGAAGATTAGGCCCCATTCAGTGCCAGAAATGAAAGGAGAGTAGCAGCAGAGGAAAGAGAAAGAGACGAGTATTCCTCTCCGGAGGGACAGTGGGAGTCAAAGTGGGAGACAAAGTCATCCCAGCGAGCTTTTGGGGGGGACGCTCGTTGGGGCGAAAGACCGGGGAGAAAGGAACAGATAGAAGAATTGGTAGGTGGTCAGAACCCAGGTCCTGAAGCACCTCCCAGGAGCAAGAAAACGCAAGAAAGGAGGGAGCAAAGGAAACGTCAGGAGAGGAGCGACTGCCGGTGGAGCGATGGAGAAGGGTGGGTATGTGAGGGTCATTGAGGGGGAGCAGGTCACAAGAGATGACCCAGTCGAATACTTCCTCCCCACGAGGGTCAGAAATGCCTCTTGAGTCCCAGAGGGGGTGATGACAATGGAAGTCCCCCAGAATGAAGAGATTTCTGGAGGAGGGAGAGAAGGAGTCGGTCTACCATCGGTCGAGGAGAAGCGAATAGGGGAGCGTACACATTAAGAAAACAGAGAGAGGAGGATTTGTTGAGAGAAATGTTGACCCCTACATAATCAGAGTAGGGATCAAGGGAAGAAAGAGAGGAGGTAGAAAGTTCAGAAAAGGATAGGCCCTGCCTGACGAAAATGACAACACCGCCACTAGCGTGCGTGGCATCAGGAGAGAGAATGCCAGACCGGGAGTGGGTGCGATCACAACGCAGAGCAGAGAATCCAGGAATCCGAAAAGAGGAAGATGAGTTAAGATTGGATTCGTGAATGCAGATAAGGTCGACAGGATGGGACGAAAAAAAGTGAAGTAGTTCAGTGCTCCTGGCTCAAAGACCTCCAGCATTCCATTGAAGAACCCTGAGAGAGTCCGGGGAATGAGAGGAGGCAGGAGGAGCAGAAGGACAGCCATGAGCAAGAGACAGTGGTGAGGGGGCAGAGAAAGGAGATATAGAATGGGCAGAGGGGGGATAAGAGATTTGGAGATGAGGGTAGGGCGAGAGTGCAGCATCAGTAAAGGGGGGGCCAGATTGTACAGTGGAAGTATATATGTCGGAGGAGTCCGAGCAGAGAGACACAGTGTTACGGCAGGGGGCAGCTCCAAGAGTGAGAGCTGCCAAGAGCTCTGAATTTGGCGAGGGAAAGTTGTGAGCACCTTAGATGGACCCATTTGGAGCAACCGCAGCATAGCACTGACTTGCCCCACCAGGTCACATATTCAGCGCACACTGAGCAAGGAAAGATGTGGCCAGGGTTGGGATGAACGTTACCGCTCATCAAGAGAAGGAGAAGAATGGGGAGACGAAAAAGGGCAGGAGAAAAGAGAAAGAGAAAAAACAGGCGACCGATTTTGAAGATGCTGTGTGCTGCCCTACTGCGGTGGTTCAGGGGGCAGCATAGCGAAAAAAAGAAGAGGAGTGCTCGGGGTAACTGGGACGCTGGGGAAGGCGAACAGCCATTTCGACCCAACTCAAACGGGGTCGGGGACCGCACCACCACGTTGAGGCGGCTATTGATTGGTGCAGTTTATTAGAAATTGCTAGAATAAACTGCAGTTTATTAGAAATCGTTAGCAGTATTTTTTGAACCTTCTGGAACTTAACGTTATGTATGTACGGAGCGTTGTTACCATTATTAATTATTCTAGGTCGCAGATCCCAGTGAGATTGTGTTACTCCACGTGGTGTTGTATTATTTTATAGTGTACAAAAGATTCTAGTTTCAAGTGAGATTCCAGTGGTTTACTGAGGTAGTGCAGAGAGAATAGTTTTATTCAAGGGGAGTTAGTTATCCTAAGAGTGGGGAATTAACTATTGCCCGAACTCAGAAGTGTTCAGTGCGGTACTTAGCCTCTCTACTACGGTAGTCTCTCTATTTCTGTTGATATTTGTCTCAGCACACGTTTGCTGTAGCGTAAGAACAAAAACTTAGAAAAACAATTGATACGGAAAAGTACGGTATTATGATATTTTAGTAAAGTACGGAATTCCGGTACGATATTTTTTTGCAAGAGTGGAGTAAGGAAAACCATTCCGTACCGTGCCGTACCTAATCTCCTGTGCGTAAGTGAATCATCGCATCTGAGGCAGCGAAAACGCGGGTAAGAAAGACGTGATGTCGACTTTATTTAAAGTACAAAAGCACATTTTTTCTCTTTTAAAACAGAATTGTTTGATTTTTTTTCAGTTTGTGCCACTTACACGAATCCAATCCGAGGTTACCGTCTCTTTTACATTATCGTCGGCACCAGTGCCGCCATTGTTGGTATCGGTCTAGCACTTCTTATATGGAAGCTCTTTACTTCAAACAGGAATGCGGGGGAGTCTAAAAATGGTCAAAATGAAGAAGAACGGATTATGTTGTCGAGACGGTCCGATTCCGTGATTCCAACCCGGTGATTCCGTGAAACGTAAAATTTGCATTTGACTAAACTGGTGCTTTTTATTCATTGATTTGCAAGTTATTGCCGATTTTTTTGATTTAATAGTTCTTATGTAACTTTTTTATTGTGCTTTTTCTAATTCTTTTTATTCCAATGCGGTGATATTGCTGGTGGCCAAAAATATCGAAAAAGGCATGCTTAAATCAGCCGCATCTCCAAAGTATGTGGCGTTTGTTGAAGCTAGGCAATATAAATTGCCTTCTTCGTTAATGCCTCGTTTGCTAATTCCAATTGTTGCTATTTTGTTTAAAGTCCGTCTAAGGAACAGCAAAAAAGTCAAAAACTTATCTGTAGAAAATAGGAAGTGTTTGCAACAGGATTCGAACCCGTGTTTAGGAAGTTAGACGACGATAAAACTGGTAATTTTTTATGAAACCACTAACAAGCAGTAAAAATCATTAGTCAGTAAATTAATGTCTAAAATCGGTTTCGTCCAAAAGACATCTTCGATGCTATAGAGACTTATGCTTATTCAAATGCACAGCGCCGTTTTAAGTTTCTCTCGTAATTGAAAATGTCGCTTGTGCAAAATCGACTGTACCTATCAATATGCTGATGAATAATTTTTCTGTTTTCTTCCTACTTTTTACAAAGTCTTTTCATTTTTTGATTCCAAATTTTTTTAAATTATAAATTTAGTCAATTTTCACATACTTTTTCATCAATTGTAACTATGGCTTTTCAGCATACGTATCCTAATTATCATTAACTGAACGTAAATACACAAGAACGTTACTACTTGTAACTTTGGCACATCAAGAAAGTTACCATCTTTGTTGACAAAGCTCTGCTAGTTCGTTGCCCGATTCAATGACGTTACCTGGAGCTGACCGTCTCTTTTCTATTGACGTCACTGTTCAAGGCTGTATTAACAAGAGGGAAAAGAAAGTCTCTCGAACAATGGCGATCCACTACTTCCTTCGATACTAATGCTTAGCCCCAACTTTTATGCGCATACCGTGGAAATGAAATGTAACTAATATTTTAACGTTTGTAGATTGTTAACGTTTTTAGTTCAAAAATTGGGTATTGCCTGTTAATGCCGCAGTGTTTTGCAAGCTATTTTGTTCTAATTCTAAAGTGGTTGGCATTATGCTTAAAAGTAATGATGTAATTAAGAAAAGCAAAATGTGTAATACACTTTGGAAGCTAAAAATTGGCAAACATTGCTAATATTATGCTGCATTGGCATGTATTGTGTTTCCGTTTGCACGTTGTGCTACTATTGGTGCGTTTGAGTATTACTTGGTATTATGCTAGCACTATCTGTACCACTCCGCGTCCCACTTCAACACCGTTTTTCTCTGCGAAGCCCTCCGCATTTCGTGTTGTTTTGAACTATTGCGAGTACACACTAACTGGTAAAGATAAAGCGTTGTCTGTATGCAAAGTAGTCGCGAGCCCAGGTGTTCTTTAAGTGACTTGCGTTGTACTTAGCGGATAATATGTGAGATGTCTAAAGGATAACTTAAATTCATAACAAAAGGACCGAAACTTGAAACTCAACATCATCGATGTACATGAGAAGAGGTATCCAAAGATTGAAGTGCTGTGTTGCTTCAGTAAAATGCCTGTTTCGAAAGCTACCGGATGAGCGGCAGACACACTAAACCGGTAAAACGGAGGAATTGGTCTGCAAAAACGGAGGTATTTAGGTTTTCTACGTGTTTGATTGAATGCGGGTTGTAGGCTTGGCATATTAATGGTCTAAACCAAATCTTCACGAAACACGGCCCGCAAAAAGCTTGAAAAAACGCTACTTGAAGTATTTCAAATTTTGTAGGCCAAAGTGGTTGATCTCGTCAAAAAAACTTTTTTGCTTCCTTACCCTAATCCAGTGGCTCTCAAACTTTCATGATCCGTGGCCCCCTTCCAAAGACTCGCAACATTTGTGACTCCTGTTCAATAGAAATACCTAGTTTGGCTTTTAACGGATTTCCATCAGTTATTTTATTCGCCACGTTTAATCATGAAAAAGCCAACAACCAAAATAATAGAATGAATGCATTAACAGTCAAAGAATTAAACAAATCACAGTCAATTTACTTTGAATTAACGTAGTCAGCGCGAAGCGTGTTTTTGTACTTGCCTAAGAAGACCTTTCAGTGCCGTGTCAAGCAGCCCCGTACCCTCCGGTCGGGGGGCCCAACCATTCCTAGGGGCCCCACAATGTAGATTGTATTAGCAAGTTAGAGCCATTTCTTTACCCTTGACTTTTACTTTTCTTGTTTTTGCCCTCATTGAATAGCTGGTAGATTATGAATGTAATGTCATGATTCGTTAATTTCAAAAAAGATTTGCGGACGTTCGGACGCTATAACAGTATTTTGTAAAGTTGTGGTTACGCCAGAAAAAAAGCCAATCGTTATAAAGTCTTGACCTTCCCCACTTAACCTCTGTGGCTTTGCCCTTAAGCGTTGAAATTCTCGGGAGAATTTACGTCATAATGAATGAGCTGTGGAGTGTTGTGCAATCGCTTTGTAGTTGCGTACAGATAGAAAGACTAGGTTTCTAGTTTACTAGGTTTCTTGTATTTTGTGACTTAATCAGGTTTGCAAAGTGAAGCGCATTTATTAAAGTGGTGCGCAAGAACGAAACGAGAAAGCATCTTCAAGGCAATCAACAGCGAAATTAACAAAGTTAACGCGTTTTTTTTGATTGCACAAGCAGATAGACCAAGTGAAAACACCCCTGCTGAGGATGCAACAGGACAATAACATCCAAAATCTATTCTACCAGCCTCCGAAGAGTCGGAAGATTTCGACATCTCTGAGCAAAAGTGACCCTCTGGTTCTTCATCAACTGCTAAAATAAAAACGCAAAACGAAAGTACAAGAGGCGTTGGCGTTGCATCAGAAACATCAGATATATTTCCGCAACCTTCATTAAATCCGTTTTCGAATGACCCAACTTGCTGGCCAGATTTACATCAAATGCACAGCGATGTGACATCGTCAAAAGAGGGCCTCAAGAAGTGACATAAATTTTCCCTTAAATGCTGCAAGACAAAAATTTTCAACATTTCATTACAGGCGTGTAATGAACAATGGCGAAATTGTCCCTAGGTCATGGCTGATCTGTTCGCAAGAAACGGATAAAGCGTTTTGCTTTTGTTGCAAACTCTTTAACAATTCTAAAAGTCCATTTTGTACCGGCAGTAGTACATGGAAAGATATAGCAAAATAATTAAAAGAACATGAAAATGGAACTGCTCATAAAAAATGCTTTAGTGATTGGATGTTGCTCAGAGAAGGGATTTGATCTCACTCAACGGTGGACAAACAAGAAATGGAAATCTTTCTTTCGGAAAGAACGCTTTGAAGAAATGTTTTAGAGCGATTAATCGACATTGTAATTTTTCTTGCTGAAAAAAATTTAGCTTTTAGATAGTCTGATGAAGTACTCGGCTCTCCTCACAACGGAAACTTTTTAGGACTTTTCGAATTGCTAGCAAAAAGAGATTCAGTTTTGATGGAACCAAAAAATCGGATAATTAAACACACAACAAAAAAGCACTATTAAAGCAACATAATTCAAAACGAGTTAATCAATGTTGTCGCCGAGAAAGTGGAGAAAGAATTGATGACACAATTGACTAAAGCAAAATATTACGTTTTAAATCTTGACTGCACACTGGATATTTCTCACAAAGAACAAATGACTGTTATCTTGCGATTTGTTCAAAGCGATGAAGAGGATGGCGTTATAGTGAAAGAGGCTTTTTTGGGGTATTTGAGAGTAGATGACAGTACATGCAGAGGATTGTTGGACACGTTTATGAAGCGTGCAGAAGAACTTGGTCTTAATTTTGCAGACTGTTGCGGGCAATGCTGATAGACTTCCAACAAACTCATTTTATTTTTTAATATTTTTTAAAGCATAGGCCATCAATGTCAAGTGCTTTAGAATAGCATTTAGTTCGGACCAGAATTAAGTGCCGTGAAATACCAACTGATTTTGAGCGAAAGAATTGAAAACAAAAGATAGAAAGAAAATTGAGTTTATGGTTTGTCCGGTATGATATGACTGCACATTTTGTAAAGCAGTAAAACTCTTAAGAAGATGCAATGGAAGTTAACTATTTTGAATATCAGCTTTCTAAGTTCAAAATTATATATAGTTTGGAGCTTTGATAATTCAAAATTTTTGTAGAGTTCCGTTACATGGCAATACTTTTTACTCAAAGAGATCGTTTTTTATATATTGTTTTGTTCAACTTGAATCCTATGTAAAAGCGATTTTGCTGCTGTATCCCAAAGCATGATTTCATATAGAACGTGAGAATTTCCAAGGCTGTAACATAACATAAGGAGCGTTTTGCGATAAACATAATTACGTAATTTATAAATCATTCCATTGCATTTGGTCAAAATACATAAAGAATATTTTGGCCGAGATTTTACAGCAGTATGACATTTCCTAGCTCAGATATACAGGGTGGGCCGTAAGTCGAGCACCAAAACATTTAAGACAATTTTGATTATATAAACGTTATTTTATTTAAAACAAGCTTATCTAAGGAACTGATTGCACGTTATACACGCTGATACAATCACAAATGCTCAAAATGCTCATAAGTACTAACTCAACTCGCTCGTTTATTGTTAAAAGCATATCTGAAAATTAAAGGAAAAAATTTTTAAATGCAAACCATACCTAAAAAAACTTTGATTAGAATTAAGTTTACAGATATAATGACTGATACATTTAAACAATAGTAAATTACTTTATGAAACAACATTTAATATACAGGTACATCAAAAGAAAGGAAAAGATATTCTACCCCAATAATTTTACATTGTTTCACATCACATTCTGTGTAATTTCTTGGTGCGCGACTTACGGCCCACCCAGTATATCGTCACCACTGACAATGGAGCTATATGCCTAAATTTGTGAAGTTGCTATCGGATGAGCAGCTTTACTGAAATGCAAATGACGATGAAAACGCTTACCACGATGAAAATGATTATGAAGACGCTCCTTCGACTAGTTATTCTATTACATCAAGTGCCCTTCGGATGATGAAATTGACTCTGATATTGATGTGATAATCATGAAGCAGCTGATCCTTCGATATGCGATGTAGAAATATTACTTGTCAATTTACCTGTATGAAATATTGCAGAATCGTCCAATCACGCTTTGCTCAAGAGGTGTACGCTGCGCTGCTTACACTTTACAATCAGCAGTTGAAGATGCTTTGAAGCAAACGACATTAAGAGAAAGCATTTTAAAAACTCGAAGTGTTCAAAAAAGTTTAAGAAATCCGTCAACTATGGTCAATCAATCATTTAATTTTTTCCCTAATCAGCATACAAAGAAATTCTTCCAGTTTTTATTAAGTTTTTGTTTATTACTGGTAACTTTTTTGTTGTTTCTTGTTATCAGGAGGCACTGACTAGAAAACCTTTGGGTTATTTCAGTGTCTCCTGGCCCTTTGCACCAACGTACTATTTCATCTTACTATTGTTCTCCATTAAAACAATGAATATTATATGATATTGTTCAAGTATAAATTTCAAATTTTATTTTTATGTTGACGTTTATTGAGTGTTATTGGGCAAACAATAATAAATAAACTACTACTAAACTACTAGAAAATAATTTGACTGCACTGGACAAAAAAAGTAGACCAGTGGTTCTCAAACTGTGCGTCGCGACGCCCCGGTGCGTCTTTTCAATTTTCCAAAGGCGTCGCGGGATATTTTGGTTTTGTGCCATTAAGTCTAGGTTTTATTGCGTCAAAAGAACTCTGATTGTAGAAAACCGGAAAGATGAGTTACAAACTTAGAAGAGCGTAATTTTACGGTTGAAGATGACAGACCAATCCAAAATCTCGGGAGCATCTGCATAGGAGCAGTTATTTATGTAGATTATGGGTCACATTTATCTCGCAGTACGGCAAACTAAACTGTAGGATGGTGTCTGGTGCGTCGCAAAGTCTCTCAAGCTTTTTTAAATGCGTCGCATCGCAAAAAGTTTGAGAACCACTGAAGTAGACGATGGCAAAACGATAAGAATTTAGTTTAAATTTGAAGATAGTGGCATGGCCATCGCACCTGTAAGGTAGCAGAAAAATACAAACACACACGAAGAAAAGCATGTACAGTATGTACAAAGTGCCGCAATATACATTAAAAAACTGCCATGCTGTAACCATAACAGGGGAGGCTTTCAGGTGCTACACCTTTCGCAAGGGTGACCTGGGAGCAACGACAGCTTCTTTATGTCTCAAGGCATATAAACCCTGTCGCCGGTTGAAGTTTTAAGTCATAAAAACTGAAAAAAGGAAAACCGATTTTGGATTGCGTCACTGGCTGGCATTCTACATGTAATATGCTCCGGCGATTACTTTGTTTAAAAGACTTCTGTCAAGAAATGGCGTTCTCAAATCCTGATCTACATCTACCTGAGTCACAGTGGAATTCTATTCTTGAGGTAGTTACAGCTTTGAAACCTGCACGAAAAGCAACAACAGCTTGACGAGAAGAGCACCTCACATTGGGAGATTTTATCGAATATGGTTGAAGCATAAATTAGAAATAACAAAGATGATTTTGTTGAAATTTGGAAAGTTGCTTCCAACTTGTTCAAAAAAGAGCGAACTAGCCTTGTTACAGAACAGCGATATAGTCATGATCACAAGCAGCAAGACCAAAACCATGACCTCATTTTTTTCAAGACCAAAACCAAGACCATGTACATATACCAAAACCAAGACCGCGCAGTCAAGACCAAGACCATTTAGGACTCAAGATCACTTATGAACAAGAACCAAGACTATGATTTCACAGAAGCAAAAAATCAATGATAATTTTATAAGTATGTTGAACGGTTAATGGTTACCAGATTACTACATATACAGAGTGAATAGCTTGTTGCAAACTACAGGTGTACGACCGTAAGTAACTAAATGCGCAATGGTCTGCTTAGTAAAACAGAAATTCGCTCAAAATGCATCTAACAAAGTTCAAATCACGTTGGCATCACAGCTTGCGATTCGGAAACCTATTTTTTGACAACAAATATAATTTACTCAAGCTAAAGCAATGTTTGTGTCATCAAATTTTTAGTGTGCAATAGGTTTTTGTTTTAGCCAAAACAAAAATTAACAATTTAAAATGCAGAATATTTTGGTGCAAAAAACATTTCTTTGTTTATTGACAAAAATAATTGTGTATGGTTCGATCTAGTGTAACAAACAGCATTGATGAATTTGCTACCTGCTTCTGCGAGAAGTCAGTAATGGTATTGACAACAAAGCAAACTACTGCACTCTTATTCTTCACATTTTAGCCAAATTTGCATTGTTATCTTAGATCAGCTTAGCATAGATCAGTATGAGTTCTACATATTTTTTGTATTAAACACAGAAACAAAGTATCACAAATCACCAATGCAAAAAATAAAACTTGGCAATCAAGCAAAAAGAATTCGGGATGAAATTGGTTTACACTTTACTTTTATTGCGCTTTAAAAATATCAGTACCGGCATAATCATCGTAGTAGTGGAGAGTCTGCTTTTGCCTTCCCAACAGGTCATTCCGCCAGCGCTGACGCTATTTTATAAATAGGCCTATTAGCTAATCTATAACCGATAACATTTAATTGATTAAAAGCAAAACACTACTTTGTTTTTCCCAAACCTCTTATTTTATTGTGATGGCTCGCATCTTCGAATTGTTAATTTTTTTGTTAAAGCATCGACTACAATCCTTGTGAAAAAATTTTGCTTTTTGATTTTGTTTTATTGATTCCATTTCACACCTTGTAAAATGCGTTTGTTTGGCCCAGATATAGTCTAACCTCTCGATAGTCGATTAGTTGATAAGCAAAAATCAATATTCTTATATCGGTCTCACGCGAAAGAATCTTTTAACTTCCCGCGTCACAGTCATAACGGCGAATTGCCAAGAAGCTATGGAGTGCCATTTGTTCACCGCTCACTACACATGTTTTAGAACAACATTTATGACTAAATCAAATCGATTTATTCAAATGCACAATCGATTTGATTTACTCGCAAATGTATATAAAATAAATGCATTTGTTTAAATGCACAAATCGATTTGATTTAGTCGTAAATACACATGTCACTCATCCGTATCACTCTTTAAAGGCAATGTACAATACTGTGAAAACCGCTTTTTCGACATATTTGGCCGTTGGACCATCGCGTGACAAAATAAATGCATTTATTTAAATGCAAAATTGATTTCATTTACTCGCAAATGCATATAGAATAAATGCATTTGTTAAAATGCACAAATTGATTTGATTTCGTCGTAAATACACATATACATATACACATTATACTTGCCAGTTACTAATACTTGCACGACGAGACGGTGTAGTGGTAAGAGCATCAGCTTCGCAGTCGGTAGACTCGGGCTTCATTCCTCTTGTTGAATCATACCAAAGGACATTAAAAAATGATATCCACAGCTTCCCTACTTGGTGCTCGGCATTTCAGGGATATTATGGAGAACAAGCCGGCAAATTCGTTTGTTATGTCCTTGGGAAAGGCACTTAACGGGACGCTCCCACTCTTATGTGGTAGACAGGTGGCCCTGGCACCTTGAAAATGGCAACTCCCAAGCGAGTGCGGACATCCTTTCAAAAGACAGCGATATAATTTGCTTTCTCCTGAATGGAGGATAAACATGGACAATTAAAAAAAAAAATAAATAAGCATATTCTCACGTCAACAACCAAATACAACAGGCTCATTGAGACGTGGGGCAAGGGGGTGCAGAGTACCCAGGCCAGGGCTCTTTTATAGGGTCCCCGCTGTTGTGAAACACAAAAAATGTGAAAATAATTCAACGCAAATTGATTTTGTTAGCCACGTGTGTTGTAGTGGTTTTGGTATTTAGACCTGCTAAGGAAATTTTTCATCGATATGCAGATCAATGTCTTCAAGCGCTTCAGTTTCATCTCCAAAAAAAAGGTCCTCGCCTGCTAATCGCTGCGTCTGTGGATGTTTTGCCTCGCGGTTCAGGTGATTTCGGCCACGATCCTTCTCTGGGAAAATTTTCAGTCTTTACCAGATCCTTTTTAAAGGGAGCCCAGAATTAATCTTGGCATCGGGACCGGACTGTTCTCTCAACGGGCCTGAAATACAAACACTTATTCGGCGCAGTTTATAGAAAAAAATGAAGTTTTCAATGTTGCAGTGCAGCATCAAATCTGTGCTGAGAGTTGTGAACTTAATACCACATTTGCCCTATGAACAATTTCGATTAAGCTATCCTCTTTTCAACTGAGCTTACTATTCACTCGCTTTAATTTATACTTGCTCGCTTCCTATAAAATTTGGTTTTCCTTTGACATAATATAAATTTCATTTTTTCCCAATAGCTACATTCGGGTGAGATTGGACTTATATATGAAGAATAATTATTTGAAATGCTATTAAACTTAACCGTGCAAAATATGCTGCTATATAAAAATAGCATTTCATATCATTTTTTTATCGATAGCAGCAAGGCGCCAGATGCCAAGGCTGATATCTATTGTTATGGATACTTGATTTGCATGACTTGAATTGATGTTGTTTTGTGTGAACAACTATCAATTTTGTATACCAATTAAGCTGTACGTTCTTCAATACAAAAATGGTATGTACACGTTAGGGTACAAAATTTAGCTAAGTCAATGATATAACCTAAACCAAGACCAAGATTCCAATTTCATGAATTGTAAATCACTCGCACTGTCGTTTTTACTGCATTCCCAAATGCGTTTATCTTATTCTAGGCCAGAGGTGGGGAAACTTTTGTAAGTCGAAGGCCGCTTTTCAAATCACAGGGAATTAGTTAGGCAGCAACTTAAAACAGCAGTACACATAGACAAACTTGTCATGCAAATAAAATAATAAACAACTTAAAATACAAAAAAAGCAATTTTACAGCATTTAATGACTACAGTGAGGTTGTTTATCACAAACCAATGATGCGATCTTTGGTTCCAACATCGTTGATTTCAGGATTAGTTGGTCTTCCAAGTGAACATCTGTTATCTGAGATCTCAAGCGATTCTTGATTTGTGTCATGTATGAGAATGCTGATTCACAGCGGTAGGTTGTACCAAAGCATAATAATATTTGTCGAGCGTGCTAATAACGCAGGCGTGGATATTCTACAGCATTTTCCCATATTTCAATCGGATCCTTCTTGGCGTTGCATAGAGATTTCAGAATGCTATCTTCTGTTAGCTCTATTAGTTCCATTTGGAAACGATCATGCATTTGGTTGACATCCTCCAGATGTGGTTGATATGCCAGTTGCAAGCTGAGATTGTGCTTTTTAAAATCTCTAATCTGTCATTGTACTCTTCAATCAACGAGTCTAGGACCAATATGTATTCCTTTATGTTGCACGATCTGCCTGCTACTTTTGTCAGTCGAGGAAAGTGATCAGCTGAAATTTGCGGTCAGCTGAGGACAGATTTTAATAAAGTCAGTTTCTTTCGAAATGCCTGGATTTTTTGCCACGTGTCATAGGATATATAGATTTCGTTTTACCTTGCAGAGAAACATTAAGCTGATTGTGCTTGGACATTACATCCCACAAAAAAGCAGCATTTCTGCAAAAAATTTGTTCTGACAATTTGCAAGATATATTTTTATCTTCGAAAAAATTGACAATTTGTTTTTGTAAAGATAAAACTTTTTCAAGCACTTGTCTTTGTGACAACCAGCGCACTTTTGAATGGTACCGTGAATCTACACTGAATGTCTCGTCATCATTCTGAAGCATTTGACGAAATTTCCGATGCCTCATTGCATTCGCTCGGATGTAATTCACGATACCTGTCACTCTATTCAAGGTATCACTCAGTAAAGCAGATTTGGCACACAAGTTTTGCTGATGCAAAATACAATGGAAGGACATCAACGTGTCTGGATTTGGCAGTTCTCTTCGTAATAATGCCACAAATCCTTCATGCTTTTCTATAATAGAAGGTGCACCATCAGTGCACACGGTTACTAAACTACCTAAATTTAGGTTTATTTTACAGAATTTTTTCAGACAAATTTAAAACGTCGATTCCTCGTGTTCTCTCTGTAAGAGTACCTACCTAAACCCAGCAGCTCCTCATGGCATTGAAAATCCGAAGTTATAGGACGAATGAAAAATAGCACTTGTGCCGAATCATTTATATCAGTCGCTTCATCCAAAGAAATCGAATAACACACATCTTCGTTTTGGCATACGGTAATGCGTAAAGTTGCTCAGATACACTGAGCGCTAACTCCTGTTGCCAATCATTTTTGGTCCTTCTAGAAAGTGGCAATTTTTTGTATTGGTTAACTTTGTCGGAATCTAAGCACGATACCGTTTCAATTATGCAATCTTTTTTGAGTTCAGCTTTACTATATTGCTTGCCTTACTTGCCGAGAAGGTAGCCTACACTATTCCGTAAGTTGCGTCAGTAATGTTTGTACCTTGCCTGGATACTGACTGAAACACTTGCCGATGTTGCTGATTATGAAGCTTCATCTTCTTTAGTACTTCATTACGGGCCTCACCTTCCAATACAACATATTTATGATTTTTGTGAGTTGTGTAATGCTGATCAGCATTGTACTTTTTCACAGCTGTAATCATAGAGTTGCAAAGTAAGCACATCATTTTATCGTTTACAGCAACTACATAAAACTGCAACTCCCATTCCTCATTGAATCTCCTCTCTTCCTGCAATGTTCTTTTTCTAATGTAAGGCTTTTACATGGTCTTTTTACAGAAAATAAGAATAGTGTTGTGACCCAGATATATCGACTACTATTCTTAGTTTTCTCACATCTAGCTGCAAAAAAAGCTTGCAGGTTTGTGAACCATCTAACAATTTTGCTTGCTGCGTACCGAGTTGTCAGCAAATTCTAACGTTAAGAAGTAGCTCACACTTCGACGCACAAGTGCAGCACATTGCTGTACAACTAAAATACCTGCTGTATAAATGTAGGTGGTTGCTGTATTGCTAAAACTAAACTATTTCTACCACGCACAAGTGTGTCATCCTGTTGAATTACCTTATCACGTCCGAATATTGCCGGGCAATGTTCACTGAACGTTAAAGTTAGTGACACCGCAGACACCGCATGGCGGATTCAAGTTGAAGGTGAACACCGTCGGGCCGATTGCGCTATAATTAAAGAAGCAAAGCCATTGCTACGTTATCTCATTTTTCGATTATTACGATATAAACAATGTTACCTACCACACTAATGGGATGCTGATGAGAATGTTCCAGAAGAGTGTTTAATATTACTGCATACTGTGATTTAAGATTTTGATTTTCAGGAACAGGTTTTATATAAAACTTGTAAGATGAACTCTGTGCATTTTCGACTGGACTTATTTGAGAGTACGACTTATACGAGCAAAACATAATTTAAAAAATATGGTAAAGTGAGCGAACAGTTAGAAGGTGGCATTTTTCCCACCCCTATTTTAGGCTGAAAAATTCAACGTTACCATGACCAGATGCTAGAGAGCAACCAACGACACAACCTCGCATGATTTCCGCAATCACTTTCCAGACTATTTACATCATTACTATGCTCTGTACAACGGTAGATTGGTTTCACCAACTATTCCAAAGGCACTTTTCACTGAATAGCAGCTACTACGTCAGTTGAATTATGTATTGGTATATCATGTACAAACAGATTTTTGGCTTTGCCATGGGTTCTCTTTTTGACCCAACACTTGCCAATATGTTTGTTTTTTACTACAAGAATGAATAGTTTTAATCAACCAGCAAACCGTCCAGTAGTTTTGCTACCTTAATGACACCTTTGTCATCTTCAGCGAAGAATTCGACAGTGGCAGTTTCGTTTAGACATGCAACTTTTGACAACCTTGTTTGACCACTACTTTCCAAAAAATGCTGACGGCAAATTTTTTTTCTAAAAGTTTGGCTAAAGAAAGCTGATTAAAAATGTTTTACTTTGATTCATCTAAAACCGATTTATAGTGAAATCTATACACGTTGGAATTTTTTTGGCATTATCAAATGACAGACAAACCTTATTGAAACTCTAGTGTACAGAGCTCTGACTTTCAGCTTCTAACCCAGGCCACCGCAAGAGCAGGACAACATTGAAGCTATTCTTTGCAAAAATGGTATCTAGGCAGTATTATTCAGGAAGGTATGTCCAAGCCTACAACAAAGAAGGTTTCCAAAATTGCGTAGTTTACGTAAAACTTTCATAGATCAGCAACACTCCACTTAAACTTCAGACGCAGATCATAACCACGGTTGAAATTGCTAAAGAGCAGCTAAACTTTGGGCAACTTTCTCCGCCAAATTCATTTTAACTGAAATTTATAAGGATACCATATCTTCTCTTTAACAAAGCAATGACGCATTTGGATACATTGCCGTGACTCCTAACACGATGACGCCCATTCCAAACACTAAAGGACAAAATCAGCCAACCTGTACCCAAATCAACCGACTTTGGCATGAAGAAAAAAGACAAGTACCTGTGCGAAAATATTAGACATCTGCTATCCCGCTGACTGTGACTCAGCAATTGGGTAGCATTTGCTAGAAAATCAGGAGTGTTCTGCCGCCTGCAGTTACAGTCAGTCCTCAGTGTTGGCAACAGTTGATCGTCCTCCCATTTAGTCATCCTTGCAGTAATCTTCATCAAAAACAAACAACCTGTTAAATGCCACCAAAAAGAATTCGTCTGGACATTGCCATTAGTTCACTAGCATCATGGATTTTGGGTGCTGGCGAAACGCACGTTTTTGACAGTCCCGCCTACTATAAATAACAAGGCTTTTTTCTTTCTGTAATGTTTTGGCAAAAACTTCTTATGAGACCCGGATAAAAACGCTTAAGTTTTCACTCATTGCTTTGACAGAGAGCAATGAATCTGTCTGCTGAAACTTTGTTCAAAGCTATTTTGAAATTTTGTACCACGAAACAACTGCTCAGAAATAAAACACTGGCAAATATGTAAGCTTACTTGTAGCGCTAAAAACCATTTTAAAGTAAGAAGATATGACAAAGCGACTAAGTTTTGCTTACTCAGCCCACCTTGCCTAGTTGCCATTAAATAGTAGTTGGTCTGCCACCTGATTTTTAAAATTTAAATCAAGAATGTTCTACTTCAATCGAGGATTTGTACAAAATAAGAACTTAAATTTAAAATCGTTTTTGTACCAACGTAATGCATACTAACTCAAAAGACGACAAATTTTTAACGTTTACTTAAGTAAAAGTTATAAATATTTAACTAGCCTTGCTTCTTTCGTAATCTACTCAAGTAAAAGTGAAAGTACGGTAGTAAAAAATGAAATCACTCAAGAAAGTAGTTCGTTGCTGAAAAACCTACTAAAGTAGTTTGTGCTTTTTTCTAAAGACTCATGAAGTTTTATGACAATTTGTAATATCATGAAGATAGATCCTTAGGCAAGTGTCTTTCTTGCCTCACCCTAAATCCACCTCAGTTGACTTCATTGTGTCACGCTGTTAACAGTTTTTGGTCCTTGTGTTCACACATTGCTTCTGATTATAAGCGGAAAAGTTTAGGAGCAGCGCTAGAAAAACAAAAGTTTAATATGGTGTGTTCCTTTTTGTTTGGCGTAAAATGCGGTGTTACCTTTCCTTGCGAAATTTCGAGATAGGCGTTGTTTGTGTTAGGACTAAAAGTTGACCAACAAAACTTAACGTTTGCTATATTAATAACCATTTAATTTATTTGTAAAATATGAACAAGCAATGCATTTCGTTAGTGAAAATATGCTGTATATCATAGAGCATTGCGACCAGTTGTAGGCAGTGAAAATATTAATAGCCTACAACTGTCAAAGTTGACAGATGTCTACATAGCTAAAAGCCACCCAACAGTTTGCGTTACTCTAGTGGTGTAGATAATGAAATAATTAAATTTAAGTTTGCCTATATCTTTTTTGTTTTAAAAATTGTATTTATCTGTAATACCTAGGCAGTAGGGTTGGCTGCAAAGTTGTCAATTAGAAAGTTTGTAAAAACTACAGACTTATTCTCACTTTCTTCAATTAGTTTTTACCCCTGAAGTGAAAAAATCAATAAGTTGTGCTCATTAAATCTGTAATATCAAATTTTTAAAAGTGGCTATTTGTTGACAACATTTTATACTCTGAGGCTATGCTGTTGTTAAATGCTCTTGATTGGTCACATTTAATCACAATACTTAAAAAAATAAATGTCAACAATTACCAGCAGCTTTTGACCTTAATGCGACTATGTACATAAAGTGATAGCTTGCCTGCAAAAGATAATGCTCTAATGAGTGAGACTGAAGTCAAACAGATATCTTAAGCTACAGTAACAGAGTAACAGGTAACAAATATTATTAATACATGATATAAAAAAAAACTTTGCATACTTTTATTCTTTAAGCTATCTGCTTATCTATTGACAAACTCCTAAATACAGCACTATAATATAGAAATTTATAAAATTAATATATGAAATACATATTGAATTGTGGAATTATGGAAATACAGATATTCATATTTAATATGAAATTATGGAAATGCGGAAACGCATTTGAAAGAATTATGGACTTATAAAATATATGGAAAACTGCCAATGAAAAAAGTACAGAAATCCCAGGAACCTACAATTTACAGAAGTTGATAAAAATTAAAATTATAACCACCCAATAAAGTGAAATTTAATAACTAGCTTAATGATACTAAGCTTTTTTGTATTTTTGCCATTTCTGTAATTTGATTAGTGTTTTTTCCGTATTTCTACAATTCTGTAATTTTTCGTATTTTAGCGCTGTCTTTTTTTTATTTTAAGTAAGAAAGTAACAGCAGTAGCAACAATATTGTGGAGTTTTGAGAAATGAGCTTGTATTGCCAGAAGCTGGACACGTGAAGTGCTCTTCAGAACTAGTCTACCAAGATAAGCTTGTGAGTTACTGACCATGACCAACTGATTAATGAAAGACCATGCATTGGTGAAATAGCCTTTAAATGTAAAATGATGCAATTTCAAAGAGACAATTGAAAAGTAAAATAGTGGCAATTTCACCTGCTTGCTTCTGGGTATGTGGTAGAAATGTATTATGTAGAAAACACAAATGAACAAGGAACAATGCTTATTTATCTTTTCTGTCTGCCAAATATTCCAGGTTTTTTGTCAGATTTAGTAGCCATGTGCCAGAAGAAACTTTGGTGCTTTTTTGTTTGTTGCTCCAGGCTGCCATCTTGGATTAAAGAAGCGCAGAATTGCTTTTGCAGTGTACTGGGGTAAACAAAAAAGGTGTCAAAACTTCTTGCATACTTTACCAGTCCTATTGAAAATTTTTGTAAAGAGATACTCATACCACAAAGTAGCAAAAATAAGCAGATGATTTACTTTGAACATCTTTTACTAAAACTGCATTATTGGCTCATCAACATGGCCATTGTCAGAGTACCAAAATTACATGCTGACACTGCAATTTTAAAATTAGTAAATGATTATGTATTTTAAATGGAAAAGAAACATTAGCAACACATAAACAGGATAATAAATACAAAATGGTATTGTTGCTAACATAATAAACTAATACAGATAATGTTATAAGAAAGGACGGTACTTATGGGTTATCTGTCACCACTTTTTTTTAAATTTAATAAACCTAACCTAACCTAATAAACCTAAAGTAAACAAGGTCTCTATCCCCCACCCTGTACACTCCCTTCCAGTGTACACTGCCCCGTACATTTACATACCTGGCCTGCCCCTTCAGTGTACACTGCCTTTCTTTTAAATTAAGTTAAATAATAGTAATTTAATACCTGGTGAAAAAAAGTGGTGACAGATAACCCACAAGTACCGAAAGGACTTAACTTGGGTGAATCTTAAAACAAATAAAAGTTTACATAGAGACTGTAGTTAAATTGTATGATCAGTTACAAATACTAAAATGCATGTTGCAAATATAAAAAAACCATTAGCACACAGTTGTTTGTTGAATTGTGGCTTGGTTTTCTTGATTTATTGAGCTTCATGAAATTTAGTCTTGATATCTGTGTTGCAATTTCTAACGATATTGAATGAATTTATGTTATTTTCCTTACAGTTATCACAAACCTTTAGATGCTCTGTGATGGCTGTCCTTATTATTGTGGAGTGCAGATGCCTATGCACTCTGGTGGCTAAAAGGCATGTGGTCATACCAATGTATAAAGGGTTTGCATGACACTCACAATCGCATTTGTAGACATTAGGCAACAAAGCAGCAGCTGTAGAGCACTTCAATTGAAAATATGAACTGGTTTTAAAGCTGGTATAATATACTGATATGTT
Organism: Trididemnum clinides; assembly: GCA_963675345.1. Taxonomy (NCBI): domain Eukaryota; kingdom Metazoa; phylum Chordata; class Ascidiacea; order Aplousobranchia; family Didemnidae; genus Trididemnum; species Trididemnum clinides. Next base: position 11,882,063 of record OY776297.1, on the reverse strand, counting down.
TGTATTAAACACCTAATGAGACAAATAAGACATTTAGCAAATTTGTAGGACATTTTACCATAATAAGAGTACTTCAATTTGATTGGAAAAATCTAATACTAGTTTATGCCTGTCATCAAATTTTTTTCAAAGATTTAACAAAAAACCAACTAGGATAACGATTTTTTAAAAAAGGTTACAAAAGTAACTTTCTTTTTTGAATAGATCATTATAAGAGCAAATCATCTTGGCTCTATTCAAAAAACACTTAATTAAACATTTTCATTTTCAGACACTTTGCTGCGTAATGAAGTAGTACATCTGTGTAAGTAGGTTTGCAGCAAACCCAACTTATAAATCCATAGTTTGTAATATGTAACTTCAGGTCCAAAAATAAAAGCTGTTTGTATTTTTTTCTGCCATAAACTTGATGTTGTGTTATCTGTTAAATAATTTCAAAAATTCTAAGCAATCATTATTAAATATAGCAAAATATATCATCAATATATTTTAAATATAATGTAGGCTAGCAGGTTGATTTGTCAGCAAAAATTTTTTGTTCTAAATATCCTAAAAGAAATTTGCAGTTATTGGTCCTAAAGGAGAGCCTATTGTCACTTCGTCTATTTGTTTGTACAAGCAATTTATACCTAAACAAAACAAAAGCTTGAACAAAGGCCAGTACCCAGCTTACCAACTTCAACAAATTTTATGTCTCTTAGTCCGTCACATGACGTCATAATTAACAATTACTTGTAAAATTTGTTTTCTTATTTTATTAACAAAGCACTGATTGTAGAAACATGATTCAATGCTTTTCTGGGAGAACTTAGCATTGTGCTTTCAATAAAAAATATTCTACAACAATTAGAGCTCAATTGGCAATGCAAAAACAGATTTTATATTTAAGCATTTTAAGCCTTCTGATAATACGTGTCATATACATTTGCTCTTTGTTTGTATTCTAAAAAACTGAACTTTGAGACCTGTAGTGTAACTTTTTATTCCCTTTAAAAGTGGTAAGCTGAATAAAAACAGATAGGTTTTATGTATAAAGGTTATGATAAGGTACTAACAATCAGTGTCATTTGAAAGTTGAAGAAATTTACTTTCCAGCAATATGTGACTCTAATTACTTGAAGTTGAGGATAAATTTATAATGGCTGATCAACAATTGGTTGCCGAATATCATGTTACACTTTTGTTGAACACTTTTCTTACTAGACCTCAGAAACCTGCATATTTAATAGCTTAGCCCTGAAAATATGTTTCAATTACTTTGGTGCTCTTCTGCGATTTTGATATGGTTTCAATTCAAGCACTTGCTCAATTTTATGGATAAAAGTTTGGTAATTTAAGGTTGCTTATGGTGAAAACAGGGCAAATAAGACTTTTCCAGGGGCTTGATAAACTTGGACATACATGTATATAGTGGCTTTGCACAATCCCTAGCGAATTTTTTTTATCAATTGCATTTTAAAAAAGGATTGTTATGTTTTAAAACGACATTTGGCTACAATAAGAAAAAACAATCTTTATCAGTGTTTTTGCTACTATACATTGGGCGAAGCTGGCTTGGGTGGCTGAACCGATATTGTTAACTTTAACATCACTGATAGGGGGCAATGCTAGTGAGGCTGCCTAGTTGAAATATAAAGTTTAGTGATGCAAATGGCTGCTGATAAAATTGGTGAGCATTAAAATGTTTGGTTTGCAGAGAGTAAAGTTTTAAATAGATGAAAACCAAAGTCCTACTTTTAGTAATAGCACAGTAGTGTAATAAAATATCTAAAGATAATTTGCCAAAGCCAAATATTTGGCAAAAAATGCCCCTGGTTTTGGCTGAAGCTTCATCCCTTGTTTAAATACAAACTTAACACTGTCTTATTTTTGGCAAAGTTTAATGTGATATCAGTGTGTGGGTAATTTGAAAACATATCTTGTCTGGAATTGGTTAGAGTTTAATGGAATAAAATTTTATGAATCTTATTGTCTCATAGTTTTCATTTCATAATTCCAGTGTTACAGCTTACAGTTACACAAAAGGTTGATGTTTTGAAGCTAGATCATGTTTGAATACTTTACTAGCTAAATTTCTGTATTTCAATTCATCAAAATCAACTTGCAAGCAATTTCTATGATTTATTTTGAAAGCTAAGGTCTATACATTACCATCAAACTATTCTGTGAATTTATCTGTTTATTTTTTACCTCATGTAACTAAATTGTTTCCCCAAAATCAACTTTTTTTGAAGGATCTGAATAATGTATGGCCTTGATGCAAATGCCAGGAGCATGTTTCATTAAAAAAGTTTATAAAATTAATTTGCTTTCTCAGTAGCATACTAAATTAAACCCTTGTTGAGTTATTTACTCAATTGATATTTATTCATGAGTGCATCAGCTTTGTTTATTGCTTTTTTTCTCTTCTGTGTCTTCAGATTTATGTTATTTTGGATTTATATGTGCATTTTTTCGATAATGATAAATTTCACAAGCATCTTTCTGCTTTGAGCTTTATTTACCTGCTTTGGGCAAGATCAAATTTGCTTTTAAATTGTTTGTCATTTTAAACTATTTCAATAATTAAAACTTACTAATATCAAAAAAGCAAGATTGAAGACTTGGGCTCAGCATGGATACATCCAGAGGTTTGATTATTTTCTTATGCAACTGCCAATAAAGGGTATCTTGTTTCAATAACCTAAAGTTTTTTGATGCTCCCTAGGTTTTGCATCAGTTGCAAGTATGTTTGTGTCTTGGTGAATATTTTCAACATTAAAGGCAAAAATTTTCTTTGGTTGTTACAATGTATGACAGAATGACAGATCCAATTGTCTGTTTTAACATGTTAATGACCTTGACGTTACACTTCAGTCTTTTTTACACCCACTATGTTTATTGGTGAGATATGACTTGGTCTCTATTACAGTTATCGCCATCTAGCTTACCTGACAACTTGAAGATTTAGATAGATCGATTGACACCAGATTCAGAATAATGCAGAAGCAGCAAACTGACAAGTGTTGAAATTTTCATGAGTTAAAATAATAGGCTTTTTCCTGTATCTGGTGTTTCAGTACTTTTTTATGCTGTGTTTTCCGTCAGTTTGCGATAGCTCAACATGTGGCCAAATATCTGGTAAGTAATGAGTTATCCCAAATTTTGGAGGCCAGTACAAGAAACAAGAGAATGCTTTTTCTTTTTAACAATAGAAGTTAAGTGGATTTTACATCTTTGTGAAAGTCTGGGTCTTATTGTCACAATTCACAGCTAAATCCTGGTGAAGCTAGGCAGTTTAGATACCAAAGTTAGAAAAACAAGTTTTGGAACGAGAAAAAGACAAACTTGGTTTTTGTATGACATTGACAGGTTGGGACGTTTTATCATTCACCTAGAAATCTCGCCTGTGAGCTGAAAGGCGATAGTGACATTTTTGAGCCCAGCCCAGCTCAAAAATGTAGCTATTTTTGTAATAAGGTCTTTGCTGATGCTGAATTACAAATTTTAGTTCTCTTGATCACAGATAGGACGGAAAACTAGGGATGGGCAATTCAGAATAATATGCTATTCTAGAATGGCCAAACAGAATCCGAATCCAAATCCTTTTTTTTTTGCAACTAGCTCAATCAACATGAAAGCATTTATTTCAAGTTTACAACAACAAAAGCACAATTAGATAACGAGTTTATTGCAGTGCAATACATTTAAGCTTTCTACATTTTTGCCTGCGTGTGTGAATTTTTGAATTATTGCATGCAATTGATACTTTTACGAAAAGAAAATCTGTGACCAAGCAACGTGATAAAGCTTGTAAGCGGGATATAAACCAAATCCTATTATCCGGTTTGAATTGGCATTTTAAATTCAGATAGTTTGGGATTCAAATCCTTTGGATTCAGTATTCTAAATTGCCCATTCCTACGGAAAACATCAAGGAAAAGGACGCCTTTTCCATCTTAAAGCATCTACCCTAATATAGAGTTAGAGTGCGTCTAAGTGGTCAATTTGCTGAAAAAATAAGCCTTTGTAACAGAATGTGCTTACATGTCTTATATTGATCAGGTTTTACACTCTTCAGTAAAGTCGTTTAATTTTATATCAGAACAGATTTTTCTACCTGTAGCTTTTGTCAGTTTGTATTGGTTAGGCTAATTGTAGCTTTAACGACAATGGCATTTGAAGAACTGGGAAAAGCTTTTGTTTCTCATTATTATACAACAATGGCTGGAAATCGAGAAAAACTTAGTGAGCTTTATTCTGACACATCAATGATGACTTTTGAAGGAGTTCCTTGCCAAGGGAAGGCTAACATATGTGAAAAATTATCCAGTCTCTCATTTAAAACTATCCAACATAACATTACTTCTCTTGATTGTCAACCAGTGTTAGGGCTGACATCTGGGGATGGTGTGCTGGTAATGGTTATGGGTCAATTAAAGACAGATGATGATCCTCCACATAGTTTTGCACAATCTTTTGTGCTCCAGAAAAGTGCTACGAATTTTTACATTGCAAATGAAGTCTTCCGAATGATTCTGCATGATTAAATTGATTGTTTGTGGTACAGTAGGCCACTTTAAAGGGGCTTAAAAATCTAATGTCTTATAAGAATACCACAACAGTTATTCAGGAATTAAAAAAATTGTGCTACAAATTGACTGCTTCTTTGTCATACCTTGAGAAGTATCAATTGTTATCATGATGTCATTGGTAAACAGACGTTTTCAAAGGTTGATTCGAAAATGTTATTAGCTCACAGCGCATTTGGTTTTATTGGTTTTGTTTTCAAAGTGTACTAAACTCAATATGTGAAGGACGTTTTTATTTGTCATTACGGGCATGATGCATTACTAGACATAATTTTGGATAGCGCGCTATTCGTATCTCGGATCATACGTTCTAATTGTTTTATATCAATGTATTTTTTACTTCATCTTTAATACAGTCAAACAATGCTTTTCTACTTAGTTTCTTTTCCATGCGCCTTTAGAAATGGTGTAGTGGCAGCGCCAGTGAGTGCTCAACGCTTACAAATGGCAGACTGTACAAACTGAAATGCATTTAGTTTTCAGCTGTTTAACTTGTGATTTAAATGCCCGAAGTTTATTTGCTATTTTGTGAAATTGTTGTTTGTTGCGTCTAAATATTTGATCGATTTTTTTTGGCAGTAGTACCGAACCACTGTCAACGGTGGATATTTTTACGAAAATTAAAAACAAAGCAAAACTCAAAACTTTATAATTTCAAATTGAAACTACTATTCTGTAAATTTTTTTAAATGATTTCTAAATGTGTTACAAGCTGAAATGATTTTGCTAGGATAAAACTTTTTTGGAATGTTGAAGTTTATGGCTTTGTTTTTGACGCTATGTCAGAATTGAGACTATTTACATTCATCTTTTGTTTAGAGAAATATAGAAATTTTATGGTATACTATTAATTATATTTTGTGATGAAACATAATGGGCTTTCAATCATTTTTTAAACAGCTTGATGCTGCCACTGCATCCAACCTTCTTTTGTCACGTTTTCAAAGAATTTTTTTCGAAGTTAAAAGATTTTTTCGATAGATATTCTACAATTGATTATACGTGCAAGAAGTGTGATAGCTTTGATTGGTAGAGTGGGATTAAATATGCACTTTTCTTTGAAAAGATTTTGCTGTTTTGGATTGGAATTCACTTTAGTTGATACATGGTATAGAGCTTAGGACTTATGGTATAGATTCATTCTATAAACCTTCACCTTGATAATTGCGCGGAATGCTAATTGGTAGCGTTTTTGGCTAGCATTGTATTGACGATCAATTCTACACGTATGTAAGCGTTTTTGACTAGCAGTGTATTTACGATCAATTCTATACATACGTTCTGGTTTACATATACCGCTTTTTAAGTGATATAGCCTAAATGCTACCTTGCTTAATCAACTATGTGGTAGTTATAATGCTATGGAGTGCTGTTATCTTGTAATCTTATGTACCAGTGGCCTATATTAATACTTGTATCACTTTTCTGCTGCACTGATACTCATCAGCAAGTTTGGCTGCAACCATCAAAATGATTTGCTTATTGTATTGTCAATGCGCACTTTTAAAATTATCAAAAGATCGATGACAGACATTTGATACCTGAAATGGCCTAAATGTTCAACTACATAGACTGTCAAATGTAGAAGGCTTAAACTACGCTTAATTCAGTAGATGGACTATTTTTGTTTGCAAACTGTATTTTATTATGGCGTGGTCTGAAGTTGGCTATCGATAAATTTGTTAATTTTTGGTTTCTTTTTGCAGGTGACTTTGTTTGGTTTGTTAAAACAAATAATAGTGCACCTCACAGTTCATTTGCTGTGCCTTTGTATATTTTACTATGGCAACTAGAGAAGATTATGTGTCGGAAATAGAAGCGATTCAGAAAAGGAAAGCTGTTTTGGAGGAGGAGCCACCAGAGAAAGAAGATGAATCTGAAGTGAATGGTGATGGGAGGGTAAAACTAGGAGAAGGAGGTTTTTATGACCAAGAGATCTATGGAGGCAGCAAAAGCAAATTTGCTGGATATGTGACTTCAATTGCACCAAACGAACAAGTACGTTGATCTTTTTACTTTTATATAATACTCCAGGAGGAAACATTTTTCTCTATGTGTCGTAACTTGCTTGCGGCTGTGTTTGGTCAAGGCTTAGCATTGAGCCATTGAGTTTGCAGTGGTGCTAGATGTTGTTTAAAACTACTCAGGCTGCTTTCTCCTAATCTTTCAAAAAGCTATCCGGGTTTAGAAGATATCTAAGCATTTGTTTTCTCGCTAAACTCTTGCTGTTTTTTTTGCAGGAAGATGACGATGATGAAGTGGTTACAGACACCTCTGCATTGCTGGGTAAAAGACAAACTTACAATGCTCCTGCTGCATTGTTAAATGATATTCCACAGGTAATTTCATGCATCGCGTTTTGTTTTTTCTCATTCAGCTCAATCTAGTAAATTTTTAAAACTACTCTGAAATTCAGACTTATACCAGTTGCTTTGTGATTACTTCAAATCATAAAAAGCTTTGTTTTAATGTTTACAGGGCAAAGACATAGATCCATTTGCTGACACACGTTCTCAGCCAATTATTGCGAGAGAGGATCAATATAAACAGCAACGTATCAGGCGGCAGATTTCTCCAGAGAGAAGCGATCCATTTGCTGATGGCGGGAAAACACCCGATCCTAGTTTGGCACAATACAAGGACATTATGAAATACCAAGTAGGTTTATGTGAAAAGTTTTTTTCTTTCAAGTATACATTAAAGACATTGAACGAAATTTTACGAACACGTTTATTAGCTCTATGATGCCTCTTACGTTAGTGGATTGATTTTAAGTGCAGTATAATCGCTGTTATAGTTTTTAGGGGTAGCATTGCGTAGCCCAAATTTCACCAGTAGGTTGGCGGAATATAATTATTGTAGTACTCAATTTTCATATTTAACCTTCTAACTACTAAAATTTTCGTAGGTAGCGGCTTGCAGTATTTTTTTATGAGTATCTATATTTTTCAGTCTTTAAACAAAGAAGAAAGGGAAATACGGAACAAAATATCTGAAAAAATGAAGTCTGGAGAACTGCACTCTGGCAATGCAGCCAGCCAGGCTGCTGCTAAGAAAAGAAGGTAAGATGCTACTTAACATGACATGTATAATAGCAGCTCGTATATCGTTTCAGATTAGGATTAAATTTGAATTGAAAACAGCAAAACTACCAAGTTGTTTTTGCTCTCATTGAATTTTAAATCTACTTTCTCCAATTAAGCAAGATCATTTGTTTTGTTATTCGCCTCGAATGGCTTGTACGAAACAGCTATTAATTTGTGTTGTCATTCAAAAGTTACAGGTCTTGTGTCTCTTAGTTATATCAGATAAATGTCCACCATTTAAGTAAGTTAATTTATTCAGTATGTAATAGAGTATGTCATATTAATTATCACCACCTCAGAAGAGTGCTAAAAAGTGTTAGTGATCTTAGTGAAGGCAAAGTCAATTTTTTATATTGTAGAGAGGTCGATTATCCTAATTCCTAACTGTCTCCAGCGCATTTCTGTTGTTTTGACGACAGAGATATTGAATAATGGTCGTTTTCTGTGACACTTTTTATCAGCTGAAAGAGGCTCCTGGCTTGCAGTTAGGGATAAAGGCAAATTCTACTACAGTTTCATCAGAAATTATTGGCTCAAAGTACAACTGTGTTCTTTATTTTCAGATGGGATGAAATTCCATCCAATGCTGCTTCTGCCCCTAAAAAGCGAATGACATGGGATCAAGCAGATACTCCATCCCACACACCAGGTGCCCAAAGATGGGAAGAGACTCCTGGTCGTTTGAAAGGCAGTGAGACTCCAGGAGCTATTGTTACTCCCGGACCAAGCACAAGAGCGTGGGCAGAAACACCAAGTCACATGACACCTGGTGCCACTACTCCGGGTCGTGGCACTCCAGCTGTTGGTGCTACTCCTGGTGGCACACCAAGCATGAGGAAAAATCGATGGGATGAGACACCAAAAACAGAGAGGGAGACACCAGGTCGGTCTATGGGTTGGGCTGAAACTCCTGGGCGTCAAGACAGGGGGGAGGATAGTATCCGAGATACACCTGGAGCAAGCAAGAGAAAGTCAAGATGGGATTTGACTCCTGCTGCAGCTACTCCTGGCAATCAGACACCATCAGCTGCTACACCAGTGTTTACACCAGGTGGTACTCCAACTGCATTTACACCCAAGTCTGCTTTGAACACTCCAGGAGGCACCCCATCGATGTATACTCCATCAGGAGTGACTCCAATTGGCGTTAAAGCGATGGGATTAGCAACGCCAACTCCGGGTCAGTTGATGTCAATGACACCTGAACAGCTTCAAGTAAGTGAAAATTATAAGTTTAACCTAAAAAACTAGAAACATTTTTTGTGTTTAAACAGTTTTGTGAGTTTGTTTTAAAAGCCCCATTACTAATTTTTTTCAAAGATTTTTTGTGGATTTTGTGATACTTTTTTTTATAGAAATCAATGCGAAAATTTAGTAAGTTTTGTCAACTGTATTGTTTTGCTGCTAGAAGTCATAGTTAAATACGGTACTTATATGCATTTGGGGCTTCGTAGTATCAAACCATGTGATCTTTTCAAGGAAAAGGTCTATTAACAACAACACTTTTATCTTTGATTTTTATTTTCCCTCAGTTTTCATCTGTAAGAATGTAATATAGTACTTTGTTGTTTAGGCTTGGAGATGGGAGCGTGAAATTGATGAGAGGAACAGACCATTGACTGACGACGAGTTGGATACCATGTTTCCAGAGGGCTACAAAGTCTTGCCTCCGCCTGCTGGCTACATGCCAGTTCGTACTCCTGCTCGCAAAATTACAGCCACACCTACGCCAATGGCGGGAAGCACTGGCTTCCACATCCAAGTGGAAGATAAGTCTATGAAAGGTAAGAGAAAACCAGAGTTTAAAAGAAGAGCAAATTCAAGCGCTTGAAGATAATATCAAGGCTGTCTTGCACGAGGCTTAAAAACTGTCTTGCAAAAAAATGCTTATAGCAATATTTTAGTTCGGTTTGTTTTTGCAATTTGGTTCCTTGCATTACTACATTTCAAATGCCAACTTTATCAACGTGCTTTTGTTTAAAACGATTGTGATGTTGTTCAGGTCATATGGTGTCACCGCATGACGTGTATGACGTAAAATGTAGCCAAGCCTAAATTATGAATGCATATGTTCATCATTTAGGCTGCTCATGATGCTTTGTTTTTGCCTATCAATTTTTTACCACTGAACCCGCCGTGACGCAGTGTTAATCGTTCCAGACGTTGGAACAAAGGTCTGGAATTCGAAACTCCCTATAAACGCCGTTGGTATTTCTCTAAAAAGGCATTTGGAATTTAAAAGTGTTGCGTTGCTCCAACAAAAGTGTGGTTTGAAAGCAAATGTGTAGTGGCAGATATTAGAATGGAGCGAAAAAAATTTTTGTCCAATTTAAAAAACATAGTCTTCTCGAAACCTGACAAATGGACCAAAACCACCATAAAAATTGAATTTGATAAGATGCTTCCCAATTTGAACTGGCAGCCGGCCACCAAGTTGTGAAACAGTAGCTCAAGAACTACTAATTGCAGGAACGTGCTTTTTGGCTTTGTTTTGGGTCTTGGGTTTGGGTCAAAGATTTTGGGTCACCCTGTTTCCAACTAAGAGGATAATTTACTGTAAATAGTGAAGACGAAGCTACAAGCAGTAGAAAGTGAAGCTTGATTGCGGCAAATGAAAAATATTTTACGCTCTTACAAATTGTTTTTTTTTATGTCAAATCGCGTTATTAATTCTTCGATTTAAGTTTTTGGTGCATTATTCCATCTCTTCGCTCAAACCCCACGACAACAAAAGATGCTTTAGTAACAGCTTTTACATATTTTTGAGTTGACTGATTGTGGTAAGGGTGATGTAAATTTAAAGAATTACATCAAATGTTTTCAATCATTGAGTGATTGACACCTATTATTGCGGGGGGCTATTCAATATCTTCAGCATTCAAATTGACAAGTTCATAATAAGACTTGACCTTAAGATTCAGCTAGGGGAGCACAAACATCTAATGGAGAGCTGCGCATCTTCGTTTGCACCACTGCCGCTTTCTTTGCCGTGGGCAATAAAGAGAACACTTTGGCATGTTGCTTCCCAAAAACTGGATTTTTTTAGCGCCAGTTGTCGAACATTTTCATCCTTGTCAGAGAGCACGGTAATCAAAACATTTTTTCAGTGTGCGAAGAAGGCATTTTTTTGCACCATTTTCAATTAAATCTGTTGAACGTTTTTGATGGGTAATACCAGAATTCTCAGAACAAGATTAAACAGATTTTTGGTACCATCGCCAATTTTATTTCTTAGTTTGATCTCAAACCACGCGGGGAAATAAATATTAATACAAAAACGAGCCAGGGTTGTCAATTCTATAGAAGGATGACTTGTCGAAGAGTGATAACAAAATATATGCTAACCGGGTGTCGGTTACCTTGAATGAGCCATTGGGTCTATTTCTAATAATTTTAAGTCTGTTTCAACATGGTCCGAAGTGACTGCTATACATATCGTGTAGGCATAAAACTGTTCATGACTCAAATAAGCTGTGATATCATTTGACAGTTCAGGAAAATTTGTGTTGGGCATTGCCTTGAAGTTTTCAACTGGCCGTCCTGAAACAACATTATCTTACAATTTTCCAATCGTTTCAAACAACTGTTGGACTGTTGGTGGCGCCGTTTAGCTCTGTAAAAACGCGTCTCAATGGCGGCTCATTACACCGCAACAAACAAATAATCTGCTGAAGCGGTCTATTGAGATGTTTTTTTAAAGCTCTAATGCAATTTTCTTATCTTTTTTATTTCACTACCTCCACCGTCCTGTCTGAACTTATCCTTTACCTCCTCTACATTTAGAAGTGCCTTTCAGTCGGTTAAAAATATTTCGCGGTGAACTTCCATTTTGAAAATTTCGATCTCAAATAGAATCTTCGCTTTGTATTGTGGGACCGCTCATCAACTTTTTTCCTGTTAGTTTTGTTGCAACTTTTGAATGCCACCACTGCCTACATTCACTATATTTGCCACACAATGAACACCAATAGCGAAAAGTTAAATTACTTTTTTCACGGGATCAGCTTTTTGGAAGGATGAATTTTTCCTTTTTTCGTCCCAAAACAAACTTAAATACCTTTTCTTTTTGAAAGAGATTTTTCTGCTAGTCTTTGTTTACCTCCTATAGAATTTGATTTTGCCTCCGTGGTTGGGAACCACTTCTCTAATACATTTGTTTTTGGTTTGATCATGCTTGCTGTACCTTATGTTCCTGCAATTACTAAATTTTCTTTTCAGTCATTGTCTTTGATAAATTTGTATATACCTTTGGCTATTTTGCGACCTTTGTCCTAACTTAGTGAAATGTGAAACAGATAAAATTCTCCAGATTGACCAACGACAACGTAGTGTTCTTCCAATTCTGTTGATACCATTTTCTCCAGCTAACTAAACTAGAGTGGCATCTACATCAAAATATATACTGTCAACCGCTTCAAGATTTTTATTTCCTCTTGTGGTCTTTATCTGTATCGGTACCTTTGTCTTTTTAGTTTACTTTTTTCGATCATATATGATGAATCTAAATCAGTTGTCAAGGCAGCATCTTTTAATCCAAAAATTTAACAGCAACAGCAGCCCTGTTTGAAATTTAATAGCGTTCACAAATTCTTGCAAGGTTTTCACAATTTCTTATATTTTGATGTTGGTTTGAAATTATAGACATCTCGGGCATAGCTTTTGCTGTTGCTAAGGTAGCAGTAGAAGTTGAATCATTATCTGTTGAACATTCAAATGAAGTTTGAAAAGATACAGATGGGCTCATTTGTGCTTCTTACAAATCATGAGAAGCTGTTGCAGTGTCATCTTTTCCTTTCAATTTACGAATAAGTGCCTAATCAGATTGGTTTAGTGAGTTAATCACATGTAAACGCTCGGCAATACGGTCGCCTTTTTGATCCTCATAAAAATCATCAACACTTTTTGTTATTTTCAATAGATGATGCCCTTCCGGTTTCCTTCGCTGCTTCAGGCCATTGCAAAAAATGTCAAGTAGTTTGTCGACATCTACAATAAATCAGATTCTCTTTTCAGGAATCTTTACCCTCCTTTTTTCTTACTGAACTGATCTATTGCTCTGAATTCCTTTGTCACCTTGCAAATTTTTTTAGACACACTAAAATGACATATATGCTAAACGTTGGACCAAACCCACAAATCACTTAATTCTTTTGCCACAGTTCCAAAATTGTTTTTGAAATATAAAATTCGTTCAAGGGCATTCCTTTTTGTTGGGAGCTGCTTTTTGTTAAAACTTAATACATGTATTGGAAAATATGCGGCCGCTGTGAAGAACTATTGTGTAGCTTGTTTGACTTCTTGTGACCATTGTCAATTGTGTAGCAAACTTTACCTCCAAATTTTAAATCTATTTTTCAGTAAATGTAATTTTGGTTTTTGTGGCGTAATAACATCCGTAATTGTAGCAGAAATTAGGAATTCATTGTTACGGACTCCTATTTTCAGCTGCTTTTCCAAATTTCGTAAAGGAAACAACACTAAAGGCATTCCATTAAACTATGTTGAATCAATTTTACGGAAACGTATAAAGTAATCGTTTTTTTTGCTGTAACTTTTTAAATTGTATATTTACAGTAAAACATCCTCTTAAAATAGATGAAAACACGATGACGATACTGCGACCGTTGGTTGTTGAGTTATTGTCATTTTAAGGATTTTTAGCATTCGCCAGCACTTGGTGGCTGGTTGCCAAGTCAGTTTGGGAAGCAGCTCCCCAAATTCAATTTTTGTGGTTTTGGGCCATTTGTCTGGTTTTAAGATTAGTAAGTTTTTTTAATTGAACAAAAATCTTTTTCACTCCATGTTGTTGTTGTTGTTGTTGTTTACCCGACCCCTTCCGAGGGATGGGGGCATGGCGGAAGACCATGGAGCCCCAGAAGCCGGGCAACTCCCCAGGGTCTGGACCAGAGGTCATAAAGAGACAGAGAGTCGCCAAAGAGTGAGCGGCGCAAAGAGTCCGTAGCTGGACAGTGCAGAATGAGATGAGAGATGTCCTGGGACGAGTGTCCACAGGCGCTGCAAGAAGGATTCTCGATTCTGCCAATCCTGGAGAGATAAGAACCTAAAAGAAGGCTGTGTCCATTGCAGCGAAGACGAGAGAGGACACAGCGAGCATGACGAGGGAAGCACAAGTTCCTCAGTGGAAATTGAGGGAACCTGTGTGTCAAAATACTTTGAGGAGACAGTACGCCTCCAGTCCGAGATAAGACGAGAGTGGATACGAGAGATAAGAGGAGAGAGAGACTACAAGGGATTGCGGAGGGCGCAAGCAGCGCTCCCCGTCTGGCAAGCTCATCAGCTGTGTCGTTCCCCGGGAGAAACGAGTGTCCGGGGACCCATTGTAGCCTGATAGAACAGGAGGAGAAGAAGGACAGTTCCTGCCAGATCTGCCACAGAGTTTGAGATAACAGGAAAGGTGGAGGAGAGGACAGGGTGGCGAGGACAGAACGAGAGTCAGACAGGAGAAGAAGAGAAGAAAAACGGCAGACTTTATGGTGTTGCCGAGACCAGCAAAGAGCGTGCAGAATGGCGCAGGCTTCAGCGGAAAAACTGGAACAAACTGGGCCTGCCGAAAAGGAAAGAGTGGCCTCAGTGCCACAGAGAGAGCAGTTGGCAAGAACGCCGGAGCCGCCCTTGCCAAAAGGAAAAGGAACAGAGCCGTCTGTCCAGAGTACCAGATCATGAGGAGGAAGAGAGTCAAGGTGGGCGAGAGCCGCACCTTGGCGAGAGTGAGGGGGATCAGAGCGAGAGCATGGAGTGGAAAAGGTGGACTCCACCGTGAACGAGGGAAGATTCCAAGGAGGACAGGGAGGGCAAGCAACAAGAGCCTCCCTAGAACAAGTAGAAGGAAGCATGAGCGGGTGAGTGGACGCAAAAGCTCTCCAGTACGATCTGTAGAGTCTTGGTTTCACTCCTAGTCTGGCCAAACCTGAGATGGGAAAGGAGGTTGGGAGACGAAGAGCCCGCTCATGAGAAAAAAGAGTGAAGTGAGTCAGAGTGACTCGTAGGGGAGGTAGAGAAGCCTCGGTGAGTAGTAGAGGGATAGGGGACGACGAGAGGCAGCCGGTGATGGCGCGACTGGCCGCTCGGTGAAGGCGTTCCAATTTGGTAATATTGGTAGCGCTTAGGAAAGGAAACCATTCGGGTGAAGCGTAAGTGAGAAGGGACCGAAGAAAAGATTTATACAGAACAGAGAGGGACTCCTTAGAGGGGCCCCAAGAGGAAGCAGAGATACAGCGTAAGGCCTTGAGACGTGGGAAAAATTTGGCCTTCAGCGAAGATACATGCCTAGAAAAGGAAAGAGTGCGGTCGAAGGTGACCCCAAGAAAAGTTGGAGTGGGATTAAAACGGAGGCGGGAGCCGAGTAGGAGGAGGTTGGGCTGGAGGTTAGCCTGGTGGGGATCCACTGAGAAGAAGGAGGCCTCACATTTGCTCGGATTGAGAGGAAGACACCAGTACTCAGACCAGCGCTCCAATCGAAACAGAGCTCCTTGTGTGGCCTCCACCGCAGTGGGGACCGAGGGGGAGGAGGACCAAATGGCCAGATCGTCAGCGTAAAGAGAACAGCTGACGGAAGAAGGCAGAGAAGCCGGAAGATCATTGATGAAGAGGGAGAAAAGTACAGGGCCAAGAACGGATCCTTGCGGAACACCTCGACGGACTCGAAAAGAGCGGCTTTTGTGATTTTGAAAAACCACAGAAGCGCGCCTGTCAGAAAGGAAAGATTGAGTCCAACGAGCAAAGCAAGGAGGGAGGCCAGCCGAAATAAGTTTGTGGAAAAGGGCGGGGTGCCAGACAGAGTCAAAAGCTTTAGAGAAATCGATAGTAGACAGGATCGTCCGGGAGCCCGGCCTGGGTTTGTTAAACCCATCCGAAATGGACTGAGAAATGTACAGAATTTGATCAAGTGTAGACCGTCCAGGGCGGAAACCGGCCTGGCGGGGAGAGAGAATGGAATTAGATTCCAGAAAAAAGAGAAGACGGGATAGTATGATGCGTTCAAAAAGCTTTGATACGCAGGAGGTGAGAGAGATAGGCCGGAAGGAAGCAGGAGAGTCGAGAGGTTTTCCCATCTTATGTATGGGAATAATAGAAGATGTCTTCCAGGTGGAAGGAAAGGAATGTGAAGACCAAGAAAGATTGAAGATGTGAAGAAGAAAATCCATGCCAGAGCGAGGAAGATGCTTTAGCATGGGATAGGCAACTTTGTCTGGGCCAGTGGCAGTGGATGAGGAGAGGTTGGAGGCAGCCGCAAGAAATTCAGCGGGAGAGAATGGAGAGCAAAAGGACGAGTGAGACTCCACAGAGCACGTAGCTCGGCGGAGCTCAGTGAGGTAGCCTCTGGCTCTGCTGCGCAGGGCCTTTGGCTGAGACACGGAAAAGTGAGACCTCAGGTAAGCGGCATAGACCGAAGCCGATTCCCTGGGAGAGGAACAGTTAGGAAAGTTAGGAGAGGAAGAAGACGAGGAAGGAGAGCCAGCAACAGAGCGAAGAAGAGAGTGCACAGATTTAGGATTAGATTTAGGTGAAAGAGAAGTGCAGGTCGTCTGCCATGCCTCAGCCTTGGCCTTGGCAATGACCGACGAGGCACGTCGAGAGGCGGAGATGTAAGCCTGGCGATCTTCATCACTTCTGTGAGCAATAGCGAAAGTCTTGCGTCTTTCACCAACCGCTTGTTCCACCTCAGCAGACCACCAGGCTTTAGGAGGGCGTTTGATGCGGCCGAAAGGAATGGAAGATTTGGCCGCATTCATTGCCAGAGAGGTAAAGAGAGCAGCTGCAGAGAAAAGAGAAAGAGACGAGTATTCCTCTGCAGTAGGACAGTGAGAGTCAAAGTAGGAGGCAAAGTCATCCCAGCGAGCTTTCTGAAAATTGAAGGAAGGGGGGCGCTCGTTGGGGTGAAAGACCGGAGAGAGAGGGATAGATAGAAGAATTGGTAGGTGGTCAGAACCCAGGTCCTGAAGCACCTCCCAGGAGCAAGAAAAAGCAAGAGTAGAAGGAGCAAAGGAGATGTCAGGAGAGGAGCGACTGCCGGAGGAGCAATGGAGAAGGGTGGGTGTGTCAGGGTCATTGAGGGGGAGGAGGTCTGAGGAGATGACCCAGTCGAATACTTCCTCCCCACGGGGGTCGGAAGTACCTCTTGAGTCCCAAAGCGGGTGATGGCAATTGAAGTCCCCCAGAATGAAGAGATTTCTGGAGGAGGGAAGAATTGAGGGAGAGAAGGAATCGGTTCTGCCATCCGTTGGGGAGGAGCGAATAGGGGGGGCATACACATTAAGAAATGACACCGAGGAGGATTTGTTTAGAGAGATGTTGACCCCTACATAATCAGAGTAGGGATCGAGCGAAGAAAGAGAGGTGGTAGAAAGTTCAGAAAAGGATAGGCCCTGTCTGACGAAAATGACAACGCCGCCACTGGCATGCGAGGCATCAGAGGAGAGAATGCCAGACCGGGAGTGAGTACGATCAGAACGCAGAACAGAGAATCCAGGAATCCGGAAAGAGGAAGAGGAGTTAAGATTGGATTCCTGAATGCAGATAAGATCGACAGGATGGGATGAAAGAAAGTGAAGTAGTTCAGTGCTCCTGGCTCGAAGACCTCCAGCATTCCATTGAAGAACCCTGAGAGAGTCAGGGGGAGGAGAGGAGGCAGGAGGTGCAGAAGTATAGCCAGGAGCAAGGGACGGTGGTGGAAGGGTAGGGGAAGGAGATATAAGATGGGCAGATGGGAGATAAGAAGTTTGGAGACGAGGGTGGGGCAAGAGTGCAGCATTAGCAGAGGGGGGCCAGATTCCACAGTGGAGGTATACGTGCCGGAGGAGTCCAAGGAGGGGGGAGTCACAGTGTTACGGCAGGGGGGGCAGCTCCAAGAGTGAGAGCTGCCAAGAGCTCTGAAGTTAGATAAAGAAAGTTGTGAGCACCTTAGATGGACCCATTTGGAGCAAGCGCAGCATTGCACCGACTTGCCCCGCCAGGTCACATTTCCAGCGCACACAGAGCAAGGAAAGATGGGGCCAGGGTTAGGATGAACGTTACCGCTCATCAGGAGAAGAAGAGGAATGAGGAGACGAAGGAGGGCAAGAGTAGGGCAGGAGAGAAGAAAAAGGGAGAACAGGCGACCGATTTTAAAGATGCTGTGTGCTGCCCTTCTGCGGTCGTTCAGGGGGCAGCATAGCGAAAAAATAAATGGGGAGTGCCCGGGGTAACTGGGACCCTCGGGAAGGCCAACAGCCATTTCGACCCAACCCAAACGGGGCCGGGGACCGCACCACCACGTTGAGGCGGCTGTTGATTGGTGCAGTTTTCACTCCATCGTAGTAGATATGCGCTGAATCAATAATTCTGACCCTGCAAAAAAGCGTGGAAAAAGACGTAAAATCGAGCAATTAAGGAAATGTTCCTTTTATTCTACTTTTTTTCGATCGTTTCACCCACATCAAAGCAAGTTTTCTGCAATGTCATTTTATTTAACAGGCATCACTGACCAACCGACTGGAAACTTACCCTTCTTGAAGCCAGACGATATACAGTACTTTGATAAACTGCTGGTCGATGTCGATGAGGAAACGCTGTCACCGGAAGAACAAAAAGAACGAAAGATTATGAAGCTGCTCTTGAAGATTAAAAACGGAACTCCACCGATGAGGAAAAGTGCACTTCGACAGGTAAACTGGTCTTAAGGCTTCGGTCAGGGTTGTCAAAGTCAGACCAGAAACGCAACCCAAGCCCTGAGTTGTACTTACATTAGTCTTGCATCCGGCTTTTGTTTTGCTCTCTTAGCTAAATTTATTGCTGCATGGCGAAATCAAATCAAGGCTTGTTCTTATATGATAAACAAACGAACTGTGCAAAGGCTTGATCACCATTTATTGCCTATTGCACTTGATCAAGCTTTACTTAAAAATAGTTCAATTCTTTAGCTCTCAGTCACGTGAATCTGGCAGTTGAAAAGGTTGAGGCACGATAGGTTTATTAATCAATTTTTAAAATGTGCCAGCTATCATTTTTGTGTAAGTTTTCAGAGTCATTTTTGTAAAGATGAACTTTTGTTTTTTTTACATTCGTCTTCCAGATATCTATATTTTTCCACGCTACTTTGTACTAACTGCTTTATGTTGTACTTAGGTCACTGATAAAGCTCGTGAATTTGGAGCTGGACCTCTTTTCAATCAGATACTTCCTCTCCTGATGTCTCCTACTCTGGAGGACCAAGAACGTCATTTGCTTGTGAAGGTAAGATTTTACGACATAAACATGCAACTTGGTTGCGTTTTTAACGGTTTTTATCTCCGGTATTTTCTTAACGGTAACTGTCGTGAAATGAAGGACATATCTTGAACGTAAAGAGCACTCCTATAGTTTAAGCTAGCTACAACAGGCATAACCACGTTGTAATCAGGATTTGGTTTTTGTGAGACGTATGAAGCAGGGGTGATTAATTCATGCTCTTGCTCCTATGGTAAGGCTTTTAGCTAGATGCCTCCGTCTTGATGTAGCAGTCCTATCGTTGTGTTGGCCCAGGATGACAAAAGACTTGCAAACAGAACATGAGCTCATACTGATGAACCAGAGGGGTAAAAACGTAGGACCTTCTTACGTCAAATGGGTCTAAATGGAGGCTCTACCTCACTAGCCCGCAAGCATTCATGGAGTGATGTCTGATACAAAAATTGTTGATAGTTGTAGGCACGCCTCGCACTGGCATTAGAACATAATGTAGCTGTGCGGCGACGTCAAGTCCTTTAAACAAAAGAATTACTAACGTTCGCTTCAAACTGGTTTTGTTATTAGGTGATTGATCGCATTCTGTACAAACTTGATGACCTGGTCCGGCCATACGTTCATAAAATCCTTGTGGTCATCGAGCCTCTGCTCATTGACGAGGATTACTACGCCAGAGTGGAAGGTCGTGAAATCATCTCCAATTTGGCGAAAGCGGCCGGCCTTGCTACGATGATTTCGGTGATGAGGCCTGACATTGATAACATGGACGAGTGAGTAGATCGATACCATCAACAGTTGATATTCGGCGTCACTATGATCTTCTCGAAAGGCAATTTTTCCTACTTTCTTACAGCAGTGATCTCTTGGTTTTTGGCAACTTGGCGTGTACCCGAATCTTATTGATCGTAGATCTAAAATTTAGTGTGCCCACTTTTTATTGTTGCTAATTTACCGAAAAAAGATTAATATTTTTGCCTTCTAGAACAAACTGTGGTGAATTTGATAGCAGCTGCATCAAAAAACGTTGTCATGTTGGTTGAAAAGTGCACTCGCTTTTACGTGGTTGATTGAGTGTTCGGCTGGCCCTTTGTGCTACATTTTTGTATTGTGATAAGAAAAAAGATTTGTTATGCACTACTAAGGTCATTGAACGTAATGTGTTAACGGGTGTCGACATATCAAAAACCTAGATTTTACGTTTTTTTTATTCTCGCGTTGGTTGAGTCTATAGCTACCACTGCCCACTTGCTTTCGAACTTGTTTTTTCCGCTAAAACGTGGTACATAAACTCTTGTTCATTGTGACTGATGACACTGGTGTTATAATGGAGGGTCAAAGTACCTCATGTAATTCCAAATTCCGAAACAATTGCCGCTGCTCCACGGCGGCCGAATTGAATAGTTTGCACCGTTAATGGAAGAAGCTCGCATTTAGAGCATATCTTATATGGCTACATGATGTTTCAGATACGTACGTAACACCACTGCCCGTGCTTTCGCCGTTGTGGCATCCGCTCTTGGCATTCCGTCACTTCTTCCGTTTTTGAAAGCTGTCTGCAGAAGCAAGAAGTCGTGGCAGGTAGGGTGAATTTTGTTCGAGTTTGCCGTTTTCGTGACTTTTTCATCGAATAGCTTAACGCCTCATACTAATGGTGAATGTTTGGGCTGCCTCACAGTGGCAGCACCAGACAAAGCCCCAGACATCGTTTATGGTTTAACACCACAGCTAACGTTTCCATAAGTTTTAACATCAATTATTTTCCATACTTTTACATTAGCCGTACCCCGGTATCTCTACATCCAGATTTCCATCTTGAAAAACAATTTTATTTTAGGTAATTTTCTATGTTCTCGGTGTACTTCGACACCGGCAGATTAGTTACTCTCTGTTTTTTTTTCTATTTTTAGTTACCAACCTTAGTTGGCAAGTATGCTTTTTATTTAATTAGACTCTTACATCAGTCGGAGCACTATACCTCTACTCCCAGATTGCTATCACCTAAACCAGTACCGTTATAGTTAATTTTCCATTTTTCCATCTCCGTCGACGATGGATTAATTATATGTTTAGTTACTGCCTGTTTTTTCATTTAATTTAAATTGACAAATTACTCATTCTAGTCTCTAAGCGCAGCTTCATTACATCATAGGCCCGACACACTGGCATCAAGATCACCCAGCAGATCGCTATTCTCATGGGCTGCGCAATTCTTCCGCATTTGAAGAATTTGGTTGAAACTATTGAAGCAGGATTGGAAGATGAGCAGCAAAAAGTAAGGGTGTAGTTACTTTGACCTGACTTCTTTGAAATAGGATGTTCCCGGATGCCGCGAAATCTTCGTTGTAAGGACATGGCAAATTTCCCAGAGGTTGTGTGTTGAGACAGGGTTTCCTGGTATGGCGTGAAAAGGACGCAGCGTAGCAAAAAATCGTGAAGCAATTGCGAGCTAAGTCTGGACGAACGGCAAACAAGAATGTGGTACTACAACAGCACATATCATCATTTTGTGCTTGTAATCTATAGTCTAGTTTTGCGATCAGTAACTCAAAACACTCAACCATATGTACACTTGCTACTGACATTAAGCTAAGCTATTCCTAGCAGATTTTTAGATGCAGAGATAACACTTTTACTTATGAACTGGCGAATGTAAACGCTTAAACTTGGTGCGCTTAAACTGGCTAATGTAACCCAGACTTCCGCAAAACAAGAAGCGAGTCAATGACTTGTTTTGTTTATCGACAAGAACAGAGAATAATTTTCTTAAATCAGGCACATTTTTGAAAGTTAAAAGCAAAGAACGTGGATTTCGATAAAAATTGACCTATTTATTGGTGGAACTAATGTCTAGTAGTAGTACGTATAAATATCCCGTGAGAGATTAAATGCGGAACCGATTGAACAGCGTGATATCTATGATGACACTTTATTTAGGTACGAACCATCACTGCTCTCGCTTTGGCTGCTTTGGCTGAAGCTGCCACCCCGTATGGTATCGAGTCTTTTGACAGTGTACTGAAGCCACTGTGGAAAGGTATCAGAACTCATAGGTGAGGTTTGCTTCATTTTTTTACTGAGACAAGCACGAATTGCTTATATGCAGCGTTTACCTTATGGGACCGATTTGTAAGACTTGTATACTTGTAATTGCTAGGATTTAAATTTTGTCATGTTGGTTTCTCGATAAAATTATGGTAATATGGAAAGCGGTTATTATAAAAAGCGATCCGTAATGATGAGTAGTGATATATCATGAAGCAGAAAAGAGCCTAGAACGAAAGCGACGATTTAACGAGGTACTGCCACCGATGCATCAGGAAGAACTTTTGACAAAGCTTTTTTCGAAGTTTTTTCAAAAATAGTTTAACCAAATCTATTTTTTGGTTTTCTGACTATCGAATACTGATACTGCTGGCAAAGTTCATCTCGCCCATCACTGCGGCCGAAAGTACTACATCCAAAAGTACTGCGGCCAAAGTAAGAAAAAATACCATAAATTGATTTCCTAAGCACTCAACAGCGCTGAAACCACGAGGCACGGATATCAAGCACTCAATTTCCAGTCCGTTGGTTTTGTTCTATGTCACCAGCAGTTTTTTTTTGCCGAACAAAGCTCAATGTTATTGCGTATTATTCAACAGAGGTAAAGGTCTGGCTGCTTTTCTCAAAGCCATTGGTTACTTGATTCCTCTTATGGACGCTGAATATGCCAACTACTACACCAGAGAAGTGATGTTGATTCTGATTCGTGAGTTTCAGTCTCCTGATGAAGAGATGAAGAAGATTGTGCTTAAGGTACTTTAGGATCATTATCACGTAGTACGCGAATTTAACTGTTAGCGACAACTGGTAAATATCTTATTTTTGCAGCGTCCGCTTCAAATGCAGTAGGTGTCTGGTACAAGTTTTACCCGAGCCAAAACAGATATCTTAAAAGTGGTATTTACTGCTTCCCTTTTTAATGTTCAGCACAAAAGAGATAGTGATAGGAAAAATCCTTGACGTTCGCTTGCTGTGTCCACAGGAGATGCACTTAACGGGATTCCTCCGACTCTACGTGGCATACAGGTGGTGGACCCACACAGTCTGTCTTCTTTGTAGGGCCAGTCGGACTCTCACCAACAGAGCATAAGTTCATGCAGGAATGAGTCAAGACTGTATTACGGTCAGAAACAGAAAAAATCTTTTTGAGACCATTCCTCTCACCTGCATTGTAGACATTTTAAAATATATGTTCTGGTGGTGATTACAGCCTTCTACAAAAGGAAATTTCTACCGAGTTTAAAGCCGTAATCATTATCATGTTTTTTTGTCACAGGTCGTGAAGCAATGTTGTGGCACTGATGGTGTTGAGTCACCTTACATTAGA
This sequence comes from Trididemnum clinides, assembly GCA_963675345.1. NCBI lineage: Eukaryota > Metazoa > Chordata > Ascidiacea > Aplousobranchia > Didemnidae > Trididemnum > Trididemnum clinides. Next base: position 11,858,814 of record OY776297.1, on the reverse strand, counting down.
AAAGAAATTTTACCGCCGTTTTTCAAGCATTTCTGGCAACACCGGATGGCGCTAGACCGTCGTAACTACAGACAGCTGGTCGATACAACTGTAGAGATTGCTAGCAAAGTTAGTGGTTTCCATTAGCCTGCTTTTGTATAACTTGTTTGCGTAAAATCAGCTTCAAGTTTAGTGCGTGAATTCTGACAAAATAACGATGCCAGAATGGTGAAACCCTCCCGTCACTGACCTGTGTGTGTTGAAGTTTAGTTCTTTACCCTTAAGCCAAACATTTTAAAAATAGGTCTCGATATACAGGGTGGGTCATAAGTTTCTATACATAGGAAAAATAAACATTCTATTAAACAAGTTTTCATTTATATAATGTGCTCTATATGAATACCATTGTTTTAAATACGTATTTTCCACTGTTGATGAACACGCATTAGCACAGTTGAATTTATGCTTGTAATGGCGTTGGTGATACACCATGCGACTGCTTCCCGATCCAGCCATTAGTATAATTTCAATTCCTTGCTCATTTGTCAAACGCATTTTCTAGGTTTACAAAATATATTAAAAAATATCTAAAATATAAAAAAAATATTTGTATTACTTCTTTTATATATCGAAACTTATGACCCACCCTGTACTTTTGCATCACTGGCTTTATGTCATACCTGCATAGATCTGAAAATCAAATGCCAAGTTACATTTGCCACTTTCCTTTTTGTTAATTTGGTTGAAGTAAGTTATTCAGTAACAGCAGCTAGTGTTTCATCACCAATAAAAACATTTTTGTTTTAGAAAAAGCTTAAAATCCAGTATTTAGTATATTTTGTGAATGACGTCACTGATGAGCCACTGCTGCGCAGAATGTGATTGATCGCGTAGAAGTTGTGGTTAGTTCTTCGCATTTCACAGTGCTGTGCTTGGCGTTTTAGGAGAGATCTATTTTGAAAGCGCGTTTCATTACCTTCATTGGAAATCCAGTTTCGATGGCAGACTAAAAGCAGAAAAAAAAAGTGAAAAAGTTTGTATGAAGCACAGAATTCTATCATAAAATTCTATAGCTGCAAATCGTTACCGAAAAAAACCTTGATTGAGCAAATGTGAACTAATTTAGAGGAAGCGTAGCAAACTATCTTGAGATATACCATGAAGCACTGAACGGCCAGTGAATTGTTTAACGCACGTTGTATTTGCAAAGTATATATTATATATTTAGTTAATAGTTATGCAATATTACAGAACGTACGATATCTTGGCTTATAGTAGTGACAATAGCGGTATAGACAGGGTTGCCATCGACTCGGACTCAAAAAAAGGACAACCAAAAAACAAATTCAGCACATTTTTTTATTTAAAATGCTCACAACACCTTACTTATTTAGTGGCATACTTTGCCCCCGAAACAATTTGTTTCATCAATTTCTCGTTTTTTGATATCACTGAGTATATTTGACGGCAATTATAATCCAAATTTACTTTAATTTGTAGGAGAGATTTGACCGTTTTTTCATAAAGCCTGTTTCTTTCATCAGTCCATTGAGCTGATACCACAGAAAACACCCGTTCGACGAATGCATTACTAACTGGAAGAGAAAAAACGATGCTGACCAACTTGTACAGGAGCGGAAAGGAGTCATTTCCATCAAAAATTTTCATCCATTTGGTTTCGGCTTCATTTTTGCAGAATTCATCGTCCGGAATCTTTTTGAGGAGATCATTGAGAGCCGAAACCTCATCAAATAGCTCATCTTTGGTTGTCATTGGTGGATCAACTTGCTTTGCTAACTCTCTAACTTCCTCATACTCAATTGTCTTAACTCTTAGCAGGGTCCATTTAATGTACTTTGGATGCTTCTCTAATCGATACCACTTACTGATATATTCCAACGTGATGATGTAAAATTCTAGAAAGCTTGATTTAAGAAGATTAGCTCTCTCTTCATCAACTCTCTTGAACAGATCAGCTATGAATGTACCGAAAAATTCAGAAGACCGACGCTGCAAAATTTTGCATCTAAACGAGTCAATTATCTCAGCCAGCTCAGGAAAAGCGCATCTGCCTTCTGCAGAAGTAATATTGGTTTCTTGAAAAGTTTGAGGGTATTGTGGAGAAATGTCACGATGACCAGTGACGTTTCACTTTTGAAAAAATTCTCTAAAATACGAGGTGGTCGTTTTAGCGAAAGGAAATGCGCTTGGAGTGGTTCCCAGAGTTCGATCATATGCTCAAGCACAGTATCCAAAGTGAGCCATCGAGTAGGCGTATGGGTTGGTAGAGTTGAATAGTTTGTATTCAGTTGTTCACAAAATTGTTTGAGACTATTCGTCCTACCGGTTTGACTTTTAAAGTGGCTGCCAATCTTCAACTCAATTGTTTCTATGTCAACTGTGAGACGTTCTGCTCCCTTTTCTGCAGCGTTATGCAAAATATGGGCAGGGCAACCAACTGGAATCAAACAAGTTTTTCTCTCTGAAAGATGATAAAACACATTGTTTTTTCCTCCCTGATTAGAGCCTCCAAAGTTCACTGGTGCATTATCAGCACAAAATGATGTCAGTTGCTGCAAGTCCAGGTCATTCTCTTCCACACTTGAAATGATAAAGTTCACGATTTGTTCCGAGGTCTCACCTGGCATTGATCGTAAATCAAGAAGACGTACGTTAATTCCAACTTTGGCACTGAAGAACCTAATAACCAGTGGAAATAATTTCATTTCGTTGTGATTGGAGGCATCAACCGAGATCGAAAAGGGTTGGGTACCAAGGTCAGGCAAGACCTTTTGTTGAGCAAAGGGAGCAAGAACGCCGGTATTAATGCTCGTTATCTTTGTTCTAGCAGAAGTAAACTTTTTAGCAACGTCTGAATCGGGAAAAGTTTCTTTGAACAATTGGGACGTGCAGTCATTTGAATTAAATGATTGATTGTGTTTGACAGTGTGGTATGCCCATGTACCCTCAGCAGCAGCTGCCTTATTATCAGTGGTCGTTGGCTGCGATGGCCTTGTGCAAAACTTTTTCATGGATTGATTCGAATTTATCATTTGAGCACATTTTTTATGCTTTTGGGTATCATTGTGAACAGAAACAGCTGTCTTTCCTATCGCCTCCAAATTAATTTCACAGTCACACACGTTGCAGTGCGCGAAGTGAACGCCTTTGAAACTTCGTATTATGTTCTTAAATTCTTTCTTCAACTCATCACGAAAACTGTTTTTGCGCTTGTTCATTTTCTTGTTCTACAAGTAGGTGAAAATCTAAATATTTTAAGACTAAAATCTAAAAATATGGCATCAGACAAATGACAGCCTATCATAAAATCTGTGATGTTTTTTTTAAGTTTAGCTAACTATTTCTTTTAAAACTGACAAATTACTGAACTATCATTCCCTAATCTTAACTCTGCTTGTCTATACTGTAAAATGTATTGCTACAGATAGCAGCTAGGCTAGCCATTCGCTTGGCACACAATTCTTTCGTAACAGTAACGCAACAATTTTGGAAGACAATAATTATTGTTGCAATAATTTTAGACATTTTTGCTAAAAATAAGACAAAATAAGGACAGATGTCCAAAATAAGTACTTTCCCTAGAAATAAGTAAAACACATTTTTCTAAGACACATGATTCCAAAATAAGGACAAATCTTATAAATAAGGACGGTATGGCAACCCCGGGTATAGAAGAAATTGACATTCCTACTATTGTTTTGCCGTATCAATTCGAACCTCTGGCTTTAACCATGTCGGAATGCCGGTCTGTTAGCGATGTTTCAAGCGGCAGCATTTTAATCTAGGCCAGATCGGTTGTTCCATGTGGTCGCAGCACAAATCACCATTTTGATTAATAAAAATTATTACCATTACATTGGTACGTTTAAAGAGTGAAGCTGTTCAAACTGACAGTTTATCGAGCATTAGTTACATGTCCAGAGTGGGCTTAAACTTAACTTCGACCAAACTAGTTTTGTACCAGTCCCTGACTATCGGTCTATTGCTATCTGTAAGCACTGCTAAATAGGCTGCAGTCCTGTGCCAAATACTCTCTATGCTGTAGACCTGCTACTGTGCAGTGCATTAGCCTTTACATAGCACGATCTTCTCTGCTTCTACCAGAACGCCTAGCCAGATGACCTATCACATTATCCTTTTCTGGTGGAAGTGTGGCTTCCTGATGCATGTAGGAGTCGTACATCACTCGTTTAGTAGCCTTGTTACTGTTACACTAACACAACGGCAGTAGCACTTGCTATAACAGTGTTTGGCTTGGATTACTGGCTTCCGGTACTACTGGCTAAGCTTAGTAGGGTTCTAAAAATATCGCAAAGACTTATTTTGCTACACATGCAATTTTTAACTAACCAATCAGTTTAACCTCTTGTCTGAGCTTGTTAGTAGCTTATTGGAATGACGTCTGATTGCCTTGGTAGCAACCAGCCCTCTATGCCAGAGCTTAGTTTCCTGGTTTTACCTGTTTACACAAGTTGATACATGTCTGATGAACTTTAAAGCTTTCTTCAGTCCTAGCCTACTTTTCAAATCTACCGTTCTGTACCTACACATACCTGACTTCACAGCGTTTTTAAATCTGAAGGCTTAAATTGTTGAAGTACAGGAAGGTAGCCTATAGTTATCAGCACGGCCTAAATTGTTGGAGTACAAGAAGGTAGCCTATAGTTGCTTAATTTCTTAAAAGCTAGGCTATTGAGGTTAGTTAATTTCGACTGTTGTAGCTTATTGATGTTTACTGCTTAATTCAAATACCGGTCATACCAAAATTTACTTGATTTGTGAAAGAAATCAAAGCCTATCCTATTGCTTTACCGTATGCTACCATGACTAACACTTACTGTGTAAGCTACACACGACCTGCTACCTGCGTCTCGCTTCATTGCAACCCGTCTATTCATCAGTGACGTCACTTTTCTTCCGCAAATAAATCCGCACTTACGGATATGCATGTTTGAAGCCCAAGATCTTTTCTAATGAGGCATGAATTGTGACGAAATTTTTTAAAATTCTTAGTTTGCCAATGCACTACCCAACAAAAACTAAAAGAGTCATAATACATTTTTCTTGGCATTTGATCTTAAGCCTTGGATCACTTGCGAGGCCATTCTTGCAGAACAGCGGCGGTGGCTCTGTGCATTGAATGAATTATCTAGACCTGCTTCCATCCTTCCACGTACCATTTGTCTGCTTGGATATTTCAATTAATTGCACTATTAGTAAGAATTCACCAAGCCGCTGGGATCAGTAAGAAATGCCTTTGTCAAAGGCCAACAGCACAGCTATCATAGGGTTTGAACACATACTCATTTGATCAAGGTCACTTTATGACGACCCTTCAACTCACTGGACCACGTTTTCGAGTGTTCTTGTATTCAGCCGCGGTGACATAGTGGTACTTTTACTAGTTTTCTTCAAGGATTGCATTCGGAATTTGTACTGTGTGGCTTCAGTAAAAGGGCGTGGTTTGAAAGCGAGTGGATTGTGGCAGACGCGCACGGAACTATTGGTTTTAAGCCGAGCGAAGTGATGCTGTACACCTATAAGCCATGATCATTCGACGGTTGGTGTAGATGTCTGTTGGAATCCCCCTCTCAGCATTGAGAATACAAGATCTAGAAGTGGAACCAATTATTTGTTGTCTTGATGCATTGATAAGCTCAGCAGAAAGACGTAGGTTGTAGCAGAGTCGTTGTTGCTTAACAGAGATGTCTCCTACAGGTCGGCTCCGCAGAAATCATTACGCGCGTAGTGGATGATCTGAAGGATGAGAACGAACAGTACAGGAAGATGGTCATGGAAACAATCGACAAAGTGAGTCATTTCTGTGACGCAACATAGTGTATTAACGGCTTGCATTGGCCTTCTCTTGTTGACTACCTTTCGGAGCATGCCCTATGTTAGGTCAAGGGTTAAGTAGCCATCCCGCTGAAATGAACGTAGAAATGCATTCAAAATGGTTTTGCATCGTACTTCAGCGAAGTTAGTAGATAGCTTTGAGAATGTTTTAGCGAAACTCGTGGCGCTTTGGTTCTTGTACGACCTATGTTTTGAACCTATACAACATTCGATCAAGTCGTTTGACTAGAGTGAGAAAGGTGAGGTGTCTGCACTTGAAACATTTTAAACACCTTTCACAATTTATTTTAATTCTCAGCACTCTAGCGAAAAACTCTTGTGTTCCCCTTTATTCCGAATTCGTGTGCCTGTTATTCTGCATGACAAGTGCAGTTTCGCAGCGTTTTCAATTGGCGCCGACTCTAGCTAGCTGGTCATAATGCAATGTTGCAGCTTTAAATTTTGATTGGTGCAGATTCTAGCCAATCAGGGTGCCGCTGAAATCGACCATCGCTTGGAGGAACAATTGATCGACGGCATCTTGTATGCCTTTCAAGAACAGACGACCGAAGATGTGGTGATGCTCAATGGATTTGGAACTGTGGTCAATACACTCGGAAAGCGAGTGAAAGCTTATTTACCGCAGGTAAGCGAAATGGTAGATTCTTAAACACCACGGTTTTTGAGTCGAAAAAGCGTGGGTATTTTTTGTTGTTGAATCAATTTGCATTTGAACGCCGGATAACGCGCATTTTGCTGCGTATCCTCCTCTTTTATACTCTGCAGTTTTTTCGAGAAGTCTTGTAAAGTTAAATTGCACTCGTATGTTGCAGCCAATCGCGTGGGACAAGGTTGTCCAACCTGCGGCCCGCTGGGCAAATATGGTCCGCGATGTGAAATTTTGCGGCCCGCGGAAAGGTTTCCAAATGCTGGCCGCGACATGAAATTTAGCAGATTTGAACGGCAAGGCTATCGATTTAGTCTTGGAAAAACCGATCTTCACAAAAAATAAAGGCCTTCATCACGTTTGTGGGTGGAAACTATGGGGCGCCGTTTGGAAAAAGTTACTTATTTGTGCGAGTGTGGTTTTGCTCATTGTAATCTAATCATTATAATCAGCTGCAAAACATATTAAAAATTTCTAAATATATACGTCGGAAATTTCCGATATATATCGGACAAAAACATTTGCAAAATATGTCGAAAATTTCCAATATGGATAGAAGAGAATCTTTCAGCTTTACAGTGCTCAACAGCAAACTTGCCAGAGCTGCAGACACCAATCCAGTAAAAACAAACTTCTTGGACGTAACCCTAAATCTAAAGTCGGGAAAACACTGGCCAGTCCTTAAACTCAATAACTCCCCACTGTATGTGCGCAGTCAATCCAACCAACCGCCCGCAAAATTAAAAAACAATTGCCGATTATGTAGGCAAAACGCCTGCGCACTCTCTCATGCAACCATGAAGAATTTTCCAAGGCCGACCCAGAGTATGAAGAAGCCATGTGCAGGAGCGGGCCCAAGAATGAGCTAAAATATGAAATGAGTCCCGACCCAAGCAAAAGAAGAATTAGAAAACGAAAAATGATATGCTTCAATGCACCATGTAGTGAACATGTTCGAACCACTATCGGCAGGGAATTCCGTCCACTTTCAACCAAAAACTTTACGCGCACTTATCGATTGCACAAGATCTGCAGAAACAGTAACGTAAAATTGAGCATGCCTAACATGGCAAATCTTATGTCTAAGCAAAATAAGACCGTGCTAAAAAGTAAAGCCAACTTCCGCAACACCACACCGTCATGCAACTGCAGAGTCAAAGCCAGCTGCCCTCTGAAAAGAAAGTGTCGCGAAAAAGTGCATCATATACTAAGCGCCACTAACATCTCATGACAACACCAAGCATTACTTCGGTAGCTGTGAAACCGAGTTTAAAGCCCGTTTCTATAACCACAACCAGAGCTTTTGATATCAGCAAAAAAGCAATGCTACCGAGCTCTCGAAGGCATTCTGGCGTCACAAAAGCATTGGGAAAAGCCCCCAAATCACTTGGGAAATTGTAACGCGTACTACCTCTTACCAACCAGGAGCAAGGGCTTGCATGCTGTGCCTCACAGAGAAGTGTGCTATTCTCCAAGCATGCCCCACTACATCGTTGAACAGCAGGATCGAACTGAATGGAAAATGTCGCCATACTAACAAATTCAATTTAAAAAATTTTTCGTAACACCACTACTTACTGTTTTTCGATTCCGGTTCACTCAGGAGTTCTGAGTTTAGTAATCAACCTTCACCAGGCGCTTCATCGCTTAGCAACACCGGCGACTTAATTGTTATCATTTTTTCTGAGACTAGAGCATTAGTGGCTAGATTTTCAAATGTACTGCACTGATTATTGGTAAAACAATTTTATAGCGTTTTTGTGCCATTTTTATACTGTTTTATGTGCATTTTATAGACGTAGCACTTGATAAGCCTCAAGGCGAAATAGACAGTTGTTGTTTTAGTGTTTATTCTGTAGTTGCACAAATATATTTATTGGGGTCCTGGAAATTTCCAATATATACAGGGTGGCCCATAAGTCACTTTACATTTTAGAAATTAAATAATTTACATTTTAGAAATTAAATAAGAAAATAAATTGAGCGTCCATTTTCAAAGTAAAATTCAATTATCTTCACTCGTTGTTCTGTTATAAACTTTTCCATACCAAAAATTTACAAGGATTATATTTTTAAATTCTGAAAAGAAAAATAGAAATATATTAATAGAAAAAAAATTATTTAATTTCTAAAATGTAAAGTGACTTATGGGCCACCCTGTATATCGGACAAATCCCACCTTAAATAAGACAAACACTGCAAAATATATCTGAAACTTCTGATGTACATCATATAAGCCACTTTAAAAATCTAGTAGTAACTTCACGTAATTTTGTGACCTTGGTGCAATTATGACGTCATTTTCATCTAGAAGGCATTGTGGGTTGCATTATAAACCGTAGGCGGCCATTGCTATAAGTCATCCCCGTAAGCCCTAGACTACTGCTTTTAAAATTTTGTAGTCGTGGCCCACAGAAATCGTGATAAGCCTCATGATTCGATTTTTAGCTGAAGTTGTTTCTGCCTGCTTTAGATCGAAAGAGAGATCTTGTGAGTTTTTTTGTCGGTTCGATTTGCGGCGTTCCCCCAAAAGTCTGCTGCGCTATGGCAGTTTTGTATTTCGTTCGTGACGTAATTGCTTATCTTGATCGACCGTCACTCCATGTTTATCAGTTTTTCAAGGTGATGTCACGTTGCGCCTCATTTATCGAAATTAGTGCCTGCGTAGCTGAGGTTTCAAGTGTATTCTTGATCTTTACTTGTTGCATTGAGGCCACGAAATTACGTGAAATTACTTTTAGATTTCCGTTATAGCTCATATGATAAATATCAGAAATTTCCGATTATTTCGCCGCTGATTTTGTAGACCGGTTTATGATAAATACGCAAAACTAGCGCAAAATATGTAATTTTTTTCGAACGGTGCTCCATAAAACTGTCACCAGTAACTGCTTCGAAGCTATTTTGTGCATAGAAACAACATAGATTACGATCTGTTAGTGGCCCGCGAAATTTTCAAGATGTTTAAAATTTTCCCGCGTTCAAAAAAGTTGCCTACCCCTGGCTTAGAACGATCTAAATTAGGAAAATACCCTACTTTTCTGCCGCAGATCATTAAAAATTAAGGTATTTTAATACTCCACCAAGTTTACTCTGCATAGCGGCTTCAAACGGTTTTAAGTATTAGAACATATAATCGCAAAATGGCGGTGGTGTTCTGCAAAGAGCTTGCGATTGTAGAAACGAGGGTCAATTTGTCAGCAGTCATGGCAATAAACGTCGATGCCTTTCCGAAGTCACCCCTCAAATCTAATCAAGATCAGGCTAAGGCAAAGCGACAGTCTGTTTCGAACCTGCCATGAATGCGAACTGGCAGTTTTAGTCTCAACATCAACTAGGCGGACGGCCATTGGTGGGTATGTTCGCAACCCAATTCGTTATCAGCACAGGCTGGCTGAATGGCATTAATCACTAATATTACCCGGTAAAGCATAAGTGAAAGTTTTCTTTGTTCGAGATTACTATCACCGTCTCGCACCTATATTTCTGTTGCACAGACGCTGTATTTTGTCTGGGTAAACAATCACAAAATACTGCAATGAGTTCGTGGAAGTAGACCTATTGTAATTTGAAACTTATTGATTTGATTTGCAAAGAATTATGTATTGCGGTCGTGGAAGACTTTCATATATCCCGGCCTATTCCAACGGAGGTTCGGTATATTCATCTGAAGCTTGTTTTGTAGTCCCCCACTATGGAGGGTTAGGGGGTTGGTTCCGTGTGTGTCTACCACTATCCACCTTCTTTCGAACTCAGACCGTAAAGGAACCCCGTACTTTAAATAAACACCAAGGTGTTTTAACGGAGTTTCGAATTTTTCACCGTTTGCTTGGAAGTCCAAAACAATTACTACCACACCGCGTCCCCCATACAACAGATGTAAAGTAGAGCATTTCCAAACATACGCTTAACCACTATGCATCTTTGAATAGATATGCGGTACTGTTCTGTGGCGACTCAACAACAAAGCTGCCAAGGTTCGTCAGCAAGCCGCCGATCTTATTTCGCGCATTTCGGTTGTCATGTTGGCTTGTCAAGAGGAGAAGCTCATGGGACATTTGGGAGTGGTGCTTTACGAGTATCTCGGCGAAGAATATCCAGAGGTTCTCGGTTCGATCCTTGGGGCGCTCAAGTCGATCGTCAACGTTATAGGTCGGTAGAATTAAGTTTTGATAGCAATTTAAATGCAACTGTTGCGAATGCAATGGATTATACGTACTTGGTAATAGTGAGTCGTAGTTTGGCAGTGAACCACGACTAAAGAGGCGGATGATTTCGAGTTTTGTTGCCGTATGATAATCTCATTAGAATGCTGTCAGTCATAAAAAATTTATCATAATAGAGCCTAAAACGGCCTCAGTAGCAGAATTAATGTGGGCAAAATGTTGAACAGTCAAATATTTCAACACACGATAAACTGGATGGGGATTTGCAGCAGGTCATTTGGAACCAGTCACGAATGCAGTTTCTTATAGAAGTGGAAGTTCAACACTGGCTAATTCCACTTTCTAACATGAATTTAGACACGCCACTGCACAAATTAAGAAAGGGTAATAAGCCACAATTGTTCCTCAATGTCTTTTGATTTGAAAAAGTGAAAATAACAGTTTTAAAATATTTTGAAATAGTTATCCACCCAGCAATTTTAAAACAGCCTTACTTGAAATTATGTTTTTTTTCCACTAACTCGCTTATTTTTTTTAGGAATGCACAAAATGACGCCGCCAATCAAGGATCTGTTGCCCAGGCTCACTCCTATCCTCAAGAACAGGCACGAGAAAGTGCAGGAGAATTGCATCGATTTGGTGGGCAGGATTGCAGACAGGGGGGCGGAGTACGTGAGTGCGAGAGAGTGGATGAGAATTTGCTTCGAGTTGCTCGAACTGCTCAAGGTAAATATGCGCAGTGCATTATGTGTAGGGTTTAGAATCGTTGTTTTGTTGCCCTCCCATGAGCAATGGTTCCCCCTCAAGTAGAAGATAATTATGTTTCTGTGTTTTGTCGTTTCCAACTAAAAATAACATCATCTCCGTTCCTTTTTTCCCACTTTCTCAGCCTTCGACGTTCTGATTCAGTTTGCGTCTGTTACTCTTCACTCGGTTTCGAACCAGACCCTAGTCAAGCAACTGCACTTTAAATTCGGATTGCTTTTTCTGAAGCATATCAAAAGTGTTTTAATGGAGTTTCGATCTTTGGGTTTTCATATCGAAGTTGATACTAATAATTCAGACGTAGTAATTACCGTTACACCACTTTGCTAATACTAAATTCAAGATTTCAAACGTGTATGTAAGTAAGATGCAAGTAGAGCGTTTCTGACGACAACTTGTTGGTCACTGACTGCACTGATGAAATGTGGTATGTCGAAATAGTTTCGTTGCAGTTCGCTTAAAGCGCATCGCTGGCCTCTTGTGTGACTGAGATGTTTTTGTTTGTCACTATGGGCTTGGAAGCAGCAAAGAACCCTAATTTGCTCTTAGGTGTGCAACTGGGTATAGTTTGATATGACATTGATAGTGGTAGTTTGTCAAGATGTTTGCTTGTGCAGATTGTGAATTATTGCAATGAACAAAATCTTCAGTGCATATAACAAAAACATAGCAGCGATAGAAATGTCCAGAAAAAGCGCAATGTGTAGGTTAGAGACGACAAATGAGAACAGTGGGTCACAAGAAGCACGAATCACGTTTTCGACAGCTGTTTCAAAGTGAAAGCTTTTGCGATCGCGTCATCTTGTCGTTGTTGTTACCCGATCCCTTCGAGATGGGTTTATGGCGGAAAATCGGAGCCCCAGGAGCGGGGTGACTCCTTAAGGTCTAGACGGGATGAAGCAACCAGATGAAGGGTCGCTAAAGAGTAAGCGTCGTAAAGAGTTTGTAGCAAAGCGGGACACAATGAGAAAAGAAGTGTTTGGAGTAGGATAATTACAGGCGCTGCGCGAAGGTTTTTCAGTTCTGCTGATTCTAGAAAGAGTTCAACAGAAGGCTGTGGCCGCTGCAGTGAAGACGAGGGGACACACCATGGGTGACCAGAAAGCACAAGCTCTTCGGTGGATACTGAGGGCACTTGTGTGTCGAAAAATTTTGGTATGACAGTACGTCCCCATTGTAAAGAAAAAGAGATGAGTGGATGCGAAAGGCAAGAAGAAAGAGAGTACGAAGGGCTGCAGAGAGCTGAAGCGGCGTCTGGCCAGCTTATTGACCGTGTCATATACCCGCTGGAAATCAGTGACTGGGGACCCAATGTGGCCAGGTAGTAAATGAAAAGGATTGGATGGATAGATGGTTCCTGCCAAATGTGCCTGAGGGCGTGAAAAAGAAGGAAAGTACAGAGCAAGGATTTGAGAGTAGAAGAGAAGAGAATGCGCGTGACCTTCGCAACAATGGCTAAATTACTTTTCATATTTTTCATAATTGAGCTTTTAGCAAGCAATATGCGATCATAAATGTTTAAGTTTTCATTCAACGAGGCACTTAACCTACGTTTATCAAATGTTGAAATGGACGTTATACCCAATTCACTGTAGCTCAATGTACTCAGATAAGACAATTGCTTTTCGATCTGCATATCACATCACTGTGTTTTGTGAAAATGATATCAATTTTGTTACTTAGGAGCAGTTTACTTTATCTACTGTACATGTTTACCGTAATGTAGCTGTTATTCGTAAATATTCTTATAACATTCCTTTTAAAAGTTCAAATGATTTAACTCAATATTATGTTTTCTGTATCTCAATTCAAATGCCTGAATTTGAACTTGTAGTTTGGGGTTGATTTGTTTGTTTTCAAATCAAGAATGTTGTTTATCTTCCTCGAAAATCAACAGAAATTGCTTTTAAACGTGTATGATCATTGTCTTTTCTCCTTTGAACATAAGCATAAAACAATAAAATGAAATAGCTGCTTATCAAAAGGTCATTTCTACCTCTTCAATTTCACCGGACGTAATCGTGAACTCGTAAGCTGTAGAACAAATAAAGACAGTAAATTGTTTTCGATCAACTTTTGTATTTTATTTGAATTTTTTCCCACGTTTCCCTGAATCTTGGTTTCAATCTCTATCAATGACGTTGCAATTAGTTTATCGTCAAGGGCCACAATCGTGATTGGTGTTTTTTTGAGCAGTCCGTGATATTGTTACGTAGAAACAGCAGATAAAGCACTCACGAAGGCTGCAATTGAACTGACGTGGCATAACTAAACTCTTTATCTCGATGCCGATTACCTTGGAATTTTAATCCCAATTGATTTGCCATTACTTCAACTGATATGGCAATGCAAGCCACTTTTCCATTTGACATACCCTTACCGACCGCTTGCCGTACACTTCAATTAAATATCTATCTGTAACAGCAAAAGATACGACATGTGCAGTGGCTAATATAGCGTTAGCCACATGTTGACGATACCGCTAAAGCAAGGGTCGGCAACCTTTTGCGCTTGAAAGAGTCATTTTAATCCATATTCCTTAAAATAATAACCACTCGGATACGCAAAACTATTTTCACAATAAAAGGAAAACAATGCTGTTCAATATTTTTATTTTTTTGGTTTTAATAAAAAAAAACTGTCATGTCTCGCATTTATAAAAGCAGTCAATGCAATCATACTTACTTGATGTGATTTTTGTTCTTGCATCTCAGCGCAAAGCATCTGCATATTAGGGCTGTGGGATGTCACATTTTCACACAGGATTGTAAGCTGTCATCTGTGAGACGTGTGCGATATCTGTGTTTAATGTAGTTGATGTTGGAGAAAAGTTGCTCACATACGTATGTCGATCCAAAGATCGACAGGATTCCAAGTGCATACTTTTTCATGTTTTCATACACATTGGGGAGAGCATTCAATGTTTCGAAAATTTATTGGTCCGGTTTTGGGAGCTTTTCAATTTTACTCCAAATATGACCCTGAATAAGATCGGACTTCTGACGGGCTACATCTTCAAGATCAGCTGTCAGGCGTCTAAACTTGGATATCCATATGTCTTTGTCGGCTATGTTGGGTAATTTTATTTCAAAATCAGGTTGACTCGTACCTTCCAATGCAATCATATTTAGTTCGGATGGATCGATGCTAAAGGGTGAAACAGGAAAGGATAAAGTCTTCTTTTCTTTTCTGAACTCACAGAAGCGTTTCCCAAATGAACTTTGCATTGCTATGATTGCAGATTGCAAATATTCCAAATTTATTGTAATGTCACTGTGAGTTTGTTTGAACTCTCTCAAACAAGGAAAGTGAGATAATGTATCTCTCTGTAAATCTCTGGCAAAAATCATGAACTTTCGTTCGAATGCCAAAACATCTTCCAGCATGTGCAGGGCTGTGCGTCCTCTCTCTTGAAGAGCTGTGTTCAGCGTGTTTAGGTGCGCTGTCATGTCTACTATAGAGTGTAACTTTTCCAGCCATTCTACCTGCTCCAGTTGATGATAATTAAGCCCTTTGCTGTCCAAAAAAGTTTTCACTTTCAAACATATGATAAAGCGTTTCAACACTTCCCCTCTGGAAGCCACCGTACTTTATTGTACAACAAGAGATCAGAGTACATGCTTTCCACCTACGGAACTGACGGTGATTTACAGCTTTTGCCATTATTTTGTTGATAATTTGAATGACAACATTCATTACTTGCGTGCATTCTGGGGGAAACGTTTGCGCACACAGTGCCTCTTGA
This sequence comes from Trididemnum clinides, assembly GCA_963675345.1. Classification (NCBI taxonomy): domain Eukaryota; kingdom Metazoa; phylum Chordata; class Ascidiacea; order Aplousobranchia; family Didemnidae; genus Trididemnum; species Trididemnum clinides. Next base: position 11,843,636 of record OY776297.1, on the reverse strand, counting down.
TGTAAGATGCAACGAAAAGACAGCAGCTTTCTGTCCAAAGACTTTTGCAGTAAAGCTACAAAACCCTTTTGTGCACCTGTCATGCTAGGTACCCCATCACTAGCTACTGACACCAGGTGGGTTGTATGGATGCCTTTTGCTCTTAAGCATTCCAAGATAGCCTCACAGTTGTCTTCCCCACGCCTTTGGCTTTTCAGTGGTATCAACTCAATTACCTCTTGTGGTTCAGCGGAGTTCTCATATTGGCGAAATAGTGCTATTTGTTCAATATCACTTTTGACTTTAGACTCATCACAGGCAGTAGAGTACGCTACTGCGGAATATATATCTTTAATTTGCTGTTTGGTAATGTCTTCTGCCATTCTGGAGGTTCTGTCTTTAACAGTTTTTGCAGAGAGTGGCATGTAACGGATTTTTTGTACGATTTCACTCTTGTTTTTCAAGTCCGTGAGTAAATGTTCAGATAGCTTAATGAATGAATTTTTTATATATTCTCCATCAGTGAATAGCTTACCATGCTTGACTATTTCCTGAGCGGCCTCAAAACTAGCATACGTGGTTGAATTGGCAGACTTGATCCACCTATTGAATTGACGTTTGCTTCGATCAGCGTTCCGCATTAGTTCCAAAACAGCTGTTTTTCTCGCATCCCTTTCTGGATATTTTTGAGCCAACGATGAATGCTTATTTTGAAAATGTCTTTTAACATTTGACTTTTTGTTGTTTGCAAATTTCTCCTTACATATTAAGCACACTGTTAAACCGGTCTTATCAGCAATGAAAACAAATGAATTTGTCCACGAAACATTAAACGTTCTTTGTTCTTCAGACACTTTTCTTTTGTTTGATTTACTCAGTTGGTTGACTATTATATAAAATTATTTTTCTAAAACTAGCAGCATAAAAAATAGTTTTAAATTGACTACATCAGTGCGCAAAAAGTATAATAGCTGTTTTCTTTGTTACACTTATTTACAGCGCAGTTTAAAATTATCTTTCTAAAACTAGCAGCCTAAAAAATAGTTTTAAATTGACAACATCCGTGCGCAAAAAGTATAATAGTTGTTTTCTTTGTTACACTTATTTGCAGCGTGCGTCTTCTCTAACCGCTGCTAGTAGACTGCTAGAAACTATGTCAGTAGACTATGTCATCCACTAATGATCACGTCACAATCAAAAATATCAGGGCATAATAGTGGCTTTTTTGAGCTTTCGGCAATTAGCTGAATTTACTTCGAGTGATATTACTATCACATTCAATCAACCAAAAAGAAGAAATAAAACAGCGGAAAGGATAAATCACAAACCTAATTAAGTGCTCGCTACAGGAGCAATAAACTTTTATAGTTTTACCCTTAAGGATAATTTTAAGGGTAAATTACCCTTCATTTGTTAATAGCTACAAAGAGCCGCAACAGAAGGATCAAAGAGCCGCAGGTTACCGATCTATGCGCTAAAAGAAACATGCTATAACCCCCACAATACACTGTGTAATATCTTATTTTACCTTCTCCTTTATGCAGCCGCCGTGGTATAGTGGTAATTGTTCCTGACCTCGAAGCGAAAGGCAGTGGTTCAAAACTATTAAAACGCTATTGGTGTTGGCGATCATGGGCAGTCGGAACGTGTAGTGCCTTGTGGCTTCGATAAAAATCGAAAGCAAATGTTTGATTGCGGACACGCACTGAACGCGAACCAGCAAGTTTAACTTTCATGAATCAGGGAAAAATGAACGTAAAATAAAGGTTATTTTCAGTTCAGTAGTGATGTGACCTTTGACTTCACTTGCTGCGCATGCGCGGAAAAGTGCCATGTAGCAGCCGCTTAATTTTGGTCTTTTTTTGCAGGCGCACAAGAAGTCGATTCGTCGTGCAACAGTAAACACGTTCGGATACATCGCCAAGGCGATTGGCCCGCACGACGTGTTGGCTACTTTGCTGAACAACTTGAAAGTGCAGGAACGACAGAACCGCGTGTGCACGACAGTTGCGATCGCCATCGTGGCAGAGACGTGCTCGCCGTTCACGGTGCTGCCGGCGCTCATGAACGAGTACCGCGTGCCGGAGCTAAACGTTCAAAACGGAGTGCTGAAGGTAAGTCTCGATTTGTCATGTGGCTTACGGCTGGTTTACGCTCACGCGCTACAAGCGTACGCTGAAGTGTTTTCGTCTCGGTGTAAGCAGGCTCAAAACCCAAACCATCATAGCCTTTAAGCTATGGTAGTGAAAATGCCTGGACTGTTGACGGTAACAGTTTGCCTCGATAACCTGACGAAAGCATCGCCGTAGCAATCGGAACAAGTGTTCAGAAACGTGGTTGTCAAACTGAGTTCCATCAGGAATTTTCAAATAATCCCTAACAAACTTAGCTTCAAATGATTTACAACAAACTTAAATTTTTGAGTGATAGACCAAACTGCCTTTGTTTTTCAAAAAGAATGTGCACAAAGTTCGATTTTGTAAAATTAAACTCCACAAAGTCTTGAACCATATAAAGGAAAAAGTTCGATTTGAAGAAGTTGATCTTGGTATGAAAAAAAGGGCACAACAAGCTTCTTAATTTTGGTACCAGGTTTGGGTTGGCTTCTCAGTGCTCTTGCTAATGTGAGACCTCCATTAATTCAAGCAAGCAAATGGATCAGTTTAAAATTCAGGATAAATACAGGCCTAAAATCAAAGAAGAGAAATCTGGTTTTTAAAATTCGGTTTTGTCCTTAGCTCTCTTGTTATTCAAAGCTTGATGCAAAAGCAGGTGTTTTTGATGGCTGCACCGACACATCGTTGACTTCTAACCTCGGACAGTGCCTGGAAAAGTTATCTAAAGTGCATTGCTCATTAGGCGGCCACTTTACATGTGCAATTTAGTTTAACGCTTGCGGCAGCAGTAACCTAATGTCTTTATATATTTTTTCGTTTTTCAATCATCTCGTTTTTATCCAATTCATGCGGCAATCTGCAGTTGATGAGCTTGCATTCATTTAATGCATTGATTCTTGATTGACAGCTGGGTATGATATTAATTTCTATTATAATCGAGTTTTCGTCAGTTTAATTGCAAACTGCGGTCTCCATTAACAAATGTTTTGTCAATCGGCATTGTTTTGCAATAAACCTGTTGACTATGTCACATCGTTTGGCCAACAAATTATGTTTTCTTTAAACATTCCTCATCTTACAAATTTTTTAACCCTTTTAAAATTATTTCTATGCTAGCATTTCACCTATTCAACATCTACTGATTGCTTATGAAATTGTATCGGCAACATTGCTATTATCTCAAGGCATCGAAGGAAGCTAAATTGAAATAGCTTTTGAGATGCGACTTCTGATAGCCTAGCTGATACTGGACATATCTGCCACTATCCATCTGCTTTCGCATCAGACTTCAATTATCAAGTTTGCCTTTGAGGTGTTTTCTGACCTATCGATGGTTTTTGAGCAATGTTCTAAGCGTCATTAAACTTGCTACAGTTACAAATTAGCGCTCCGGCACAGAAATGTGTCCTTGGGAAAGACTTTTCCACGGTAGTTTCTCAGTCCGGTTGCACTGCTTTTGGAAAAAATATGTCGAAATCGAATCTGAATACCAGCTCGGTACATAATGACCGTAAAGTACATGACTAAATGAACGAACACTAGCGAGGTGAGTGCCCGGGGTAAATATGACCCTCGGGAAGGCCAACAGCCCTTTCGACCCACCCCAAGTGGGGACCGCACCACCTCGTCTAGGCGGCTATTGATTGGTGCAGCTTTTGCGTTTACTCACCCGCTCATGCTTTTTCTATTTCTCCTTGGGAGGTTTTTGCTTGCCCTCCCTCTCCTCCTTGGAACCCACTTATCTTCACAGTAGAGCTGACTTCTCTAATTTCAATAAATGCAGCAACGATTCTCACGTAATTGTTATATAGAGAAGTATAGGAAGACGTATAATTTAACTAAATAATAATAGCAGTTGATCGAAATGCCTTATCGAGACTAAACCGATTTATTTTTGTTTGAAATGTGCAATTGACCTTATATGTTCTAACCACTTCGCACACTGTAGAGAATAAAATGTTGATTGGCTTTATCAACCAGTAAGTAGTAGCAGAAGTCTTAGTCCTTTAATCAAGTGGGATGTAGAGTGGCATGGGTTTTGTACTGATTTCTGAATGATCCTTCGTCGACTTCTACGTAATTGTTTATAAATAGATCTGGATCATGCATTCTTTTAGTCTTTCGACGTGCATTTACATCGTACTGCTTTGGTTGTTAATAAAAGTTTAAAGTTAATTTTCTTTCTCTTTCAGGCACTTTCCTTCTTGTTCGAATACATTGGCGAGATGGGTAAGGATTACATCTACGCTGTTGTTCCTCTCCTGGAGGATGCGCTTATGGAGAGGGATCTCGTGCATCGGCAAATCGCGTCCGCTGCCATTGGACATATGGCACTGGGCGTGTTTGGGTTTGGATGCGAAGATGCGTTAAATCATCTGCTCAACTGCGTGTGGCCAAATGTGTTCGAAACTTCACCACATGTCATACAGGTAGAGAATACTATCAAAGTGTGCATTGGGCTGCGTGACGTGCTTATGAGCTGCTTGCTAGTCTTAAGACTTGGGACGCCACGACGGCTGGTCTTCTCCATTCCACCATCTGTCTGCCACATATAGATGGCAATATCTAGTTCAGTGCCATATTCAAGGACGCTACAAGCGAACTGGCCGACCTTTCTCGGTATTTCTTTCATGCTGAGCGATGGGCAGGAAAGCTGTGAATACCGGTTTTGAGTGCTCGGTATGACCACAAGAAAATCGAACCCAGGTCCATAAGCTGCTTTTATTGATCAACAGAAGAAGTGGTATTGGTTTGGTTGTAATTTGGGTTGGATTGAGTGGTTTCATCCGATAAGTACAGCCTTCCAGTTTCTCAAATGCTCTGAGTAAAAAAGATACAGATAGATGAAATATTTTTGAAATGTTAATAAAAGTGTTTGTTTTACATAGCTCGACTAGAAATAATTCTTGCGGCCGAAAGCTTGTTTCAATTGTTTCAGGCTTGGAATGTGATTTTGGAAAAGTGGGGAAAATAGAAAGTTAATTTAAAAATGGTCGGAAGCGTATTGACGTCGAGCGTTTGGAAGATACGTTTTTCCTTAAAACTTCATGGAGCCCGCTAGTTTCGAATTCGACCTTTTTTAATTTGCCTGCCACGTCCTTATTAGGAAAGTGGATCAAGAAATGTACAAACTATGTTCAGAAATTCAGTTTCTGACGGCTGATGATTTTTTTGAGGAAGAGCAACAGGAGACGCTTTTTCGATTCTCGTCTAGAAATCAGTTATGTAGGGCTTGCGATTATGATGTTTATTAGACTCCTTTACGTTTATTTTTTTTGTGCCCCTGTCCGTTTTGTAACGTCGTCTTTGTTACTTTTGTCAGTGAGTTACTGATTCATGTTTTTCAGGCTGTCATGTCGGCGTTGGATGGAATTCGGATGTCGCTTGGTCCGTGTCGTTTGCTGCAATATTGCCTGCAAGGCCTGTTCCACCCGGCAAGAAAGGTAGGTGGAATGACGTAGTGTTACCCGCTGTACGATCTCAGTGACAACCACGGACGCAATGCCGAATACTCTTCACCTGCTTAATTTCTCTTTATATCAATGATAAGACCTCGTGGCTGCCCTCCCACAAGCAACCGATCTTCGAAGTTTCGCTGTTTTTTACTCCTTTTGTCGCGAGAAAGCTTCATAGACTTGCTTCGGAGTTTATAGTCGCGACTCCTTGCAATTTTAATTCCAATGATATCAGAATCTACTGCATATGAGCAAATCACGAAACGCGATTTTGAAACAACCCAATCGTCATGAGTTTTGTGCGCTCGAGTTGGTTCATGGTGGCCCGTGCATATTGGATAAGGTGTGATTGTCTCACCCAGCTTGTGACAAGTAGCAATTATTGGCTGCACACTAAAGGCAGTCCTTGTTAGTGGTGACGCAAGGACTACTAATTTGTAATGTTTGGAAACGGCTGCCACTTTTCCCCTGCTCGATCAACATGTTCTTGGCTGATTGAGTTTGCGATGTGAGGCCTAGATTTTCTGTTTCACACTGTGTTTTTATCCCGAGAAAGAGGATGAGCAACCCATCATCATCGTGAGGTTTGAACTGCAGATATTTTGATTCTTATCTCCGTGAAAGTGCGATGCCTTCAACAACTAAGAGATTTAAATCGGAGTTGTTTGTAACGAATCGAAATTTGTTTTTAGGTTCGTGACGTATATTGGAAAGTATACAATGGAGTGTACATCAGTTCGCAGGATTCGTTGATACCTGCTTATCCCCGTGTATATAATGATGAAAAGAACCACTACGTAAGATACGAGCTCGATTATGTACTGTAAAGCAGAACACAGGAATGTTTCTGTGTGTTGACGGCTGGCATTTGATGGCACAGGACTTGTAACATAGATGTCGAGTATCGTAAATATTTTCACCAAAAAACCTGAAAATTTGAGTTTAAAATCTGTATGTTTTGTTTGCTTTCGTGTCTTTACATTAAGGCAATGTAAGATGGTTGTAAAAGAAGCATTTGCAATTTTGAACATTTTGGTAACATCACTGCAATTACGGTAACTGGTAATCTTATCGGTTTTCCATTCGTAATAACTAATTAATTGGTACATTGAGATGAGTTTTTCATGTAATTATACTGGGATTACACTATACATTGATAGACTAATTTGAGCTTAAAGTATGCTGACATTAAGAAGCAGATTCAGCTTCTATGTTAAACTTGAGCTCAACTGATAGATTTTATGATTGAAAACATTTGAAATATTTTCCTTTGCTCTCTATTTTTAAAACGGCTCGTGAACGAAGTAAATTGATAATTGTACAGTGCAAGGCGTTCATCGATTGTTAGTAGACAGTAATTAGCAAGAAGGTGGTCAGCGACATTTTCCCGCGACAAAGGTGATGGAGCAAAAGTTGTCAACATCAGAGTCCGGTTATTGGTACGCCCGAGCTACTGGTACCGCCCAGATTAAGAATCGTTGTTATCTCCTCTACCGTATGATGGAGGCGCGGAATAAAGCGTAATGTCAAGCTCCCACCGCAATCCTAATCAAGATTAGGATTGGTGAAAGTGGCAGTCCTTTGAACTGGTCATCATTCAAATTCCAGACTGTAAGGCCTGTCAAATCGTACTACCATCGGTGTTTTTCTTAAAGTAGCCCCGTACGATATGCTGGGCGAGCAGCTTTTTGTTTTGGTCCGGCTAAGGATTTGTGCGAGGTTGCTGAATCAACTAGAGAGGAATAACGGTTAAACTTTATTGACAAATGCGGGAAGTTAATAAACTATCGGTATATTAACAAAACGCCTGCGGGTGCGAATTTGCAGTTGCTGTTATGTTGCTAGCTGTTACAAGCCGTGCAATTAAACAAGGAATTGCCATTTAGTGTTCGTAGCAAAGGCACAGCAACACTGAAACCCATGAATTTTAGCAAAACCGTTGCTGAAGGAAAAGTAAGTGGTACATAAAAAGGCCAAAGTAGTAATCGCTGAACTACTTTTCTTTAAGGCCAAATCATTTGGTGTGGTTATGAAAGATTGTCACCAAAATTACGATTAAATTTTTTTTGCCGTCCTTAGAAGAGAAGATAATATTGTTCTGAGAACGGGAAACTGAATCTAAGAAGTGATAAAACCCGGCTCCCTGCCCAATAGAGATAACAATGTGTGGCAGGCTTTTGGCGGGCAACAGCGCTGGGCCATGATGCTTAAATTAACTAAATTTCATGGAATTTTTGTTTACGTAAAAGCATCTCACTTATAGTAATGCAAAAGGCTAGCAATGCACTTAGCAAACTGTAGATAGTGACACTGTTTCACTCTATCGGGTCTCTTCAACGCAGTTCGTGACCAACAAGAAGCTGGAGGCAATTAATAAAGCATAGCTTAGCCTTAGACCGTGGACCTAGTGTAGAGTACTGATTACTGACAGACCATTCACTACAGTGGGCCTAGTATAGATCCCACAAGTGTGACGGCCTAAGCTATGCTTTATTCATAGCCTCGAGCTTCTTGTCGGTCACCAACTGCACTGAAGAGACCTGACAGGTCGAAACAGTGTCACTGTCTGCAGTTTGCCGAGTTCATCTTACTTATCTTTTTGTAAAATTTTGGCAAACGTTAAATAAAGATTTTCCAATATTGCCAAATTCTTTAAAATTCGTAAAGCATGGCAATGTTAACAGTATCAATCCACAAAAACCGCACTTTTCTTATCACGAGTTCTGTTTTGTTTCCAAACGATCGTACATAATAATACCGAATTAATTAAATCAGAATACCAAGAATATTATCCGCTCAGCAAGAAATAAACAATCAAATCTAGTGATTAAATCATAAGATTTCGAAATGTTACCTCATTTTTGCAGTTTTGATTAACCTTGAACTAGAGACAAGATCAAATGGCCGCATTATAATTGTTAGCGCCACTTCGCTCTATGTGTGCATTGATCCTTTGATAATGTGTAGAGTTAGTATTTTCCGATTACCACATATAGGTTTGGCGTGGTTAGTGATTTCGTAATGTCTTTGTCAGTCACTATCAAGTTACTCTAGGTAGAACCTGTGCTAATTTAGTGTAATTAGTAGTGATGTATCTATTCACGATATAGTTAGGTATGGTAGCCTACCATGTATGGTATTTGAAGTGTGCTTCGTAGTGCTGGGCCTGGCTTACCTAGGCCTAGCACTACGAAGCACTTTATCTATTTGCCTTTCTCCTTGCAGCTACAGGTTCAAGGTGTTTTAGTGGTAGGTTTTGCATGCGTTGTTTGCGTTTACGATAGTTAAAATAGTGTTGATACCGGTGACCGTCTGCCGTATCTATTGTTGCTGTGGAACCCAGCCTGCATCACCCAAATTAATAGCAGTGTAGTGATTCACGTGGTGCATGCTGCTGGGTGCTGTTGGGGCATTGTAGTTGTTCACAGTAGTATAATATATTCGTTGATATCATATTCGTCTGCTGCTGAGCTGATACCGTGCCCATTCCCCAGGCTGCTTTACCCCCTGTAGCCCTATCTCAGATAGAATACGACAACTAGAAATCGATTAGCTCATTGCTGGAGCAAACGTAGCTAATCCAACAATAATTGATAGGAGACCAGAGTTTATAGCAAAAACTGATTTCGGAAGATTAACCGACAAAAAAAACTTCAACGAAAGCAAAATTCTAAATAGGACAGGTTATGGTACATTTTAAATAGGCAGGGATGTGGAACGGGATTTTCTAATTCTTATTCGCGACCTTGTTCGTCACGGGCTCATCTCCGCCTTACAGTTCATAGCTTTTTTTATTTAAATTTTTGTTGAATCAAGCTTTCTATTTCATTATTTTATCTCTCCAAAGATATTCTTAATTCATTCGTAATCAATAAGTAATTTGTTTTTTCGCCCCAAGCAAACAAAGAACAAATAAAATATATAAAATCATTAGCGCAGATCGAAAAGCGAACTGCTCGATGTAGCTGAATCCTCTCGTTTTCCAGTTTTCTCAAAGCTTTAAAAAGCCAAATAAATTGCAAAAACCACTTTGAGTTACTCAACTTGTCTGAAAATAACCCAAATGTCACAAGCTTTATTTGAAATTATTTAGTGAGACAAAGCACTCCAGTTGCAATCTCGATAGCCTGCTGGAGTTGTTTTGATGCTTGCAATTTTAATTTCGAAGCGTATAGTTGCAAATTCGATACAAAATTGCTTCGATACTTGTTTGTATTGCAGTTTCAATTTCGGTTATCGTGCCCTAGAAAAAAGCACTTTGCGGCAATGTTCTCGCTGGATTGCAGTGCGTGAGGTGAAAATGTTCTGGTGCCTGCCGCACAGGTTAGTCCGAAAATGGACAGCGGTTTTTTTAGGCAACGGTAAAAGGCAGTTCAACAAAGCGCAAGCTCTGCTTTCTTGTGCTCTGGGTGAAGCACTTTGCCGCAATTTCCTTTTCTTAAGAGCAAGCTCGGGGCAAAAAATACACTGTACGCGCAGTACCGCTTATTGCAAAGCTAATCTAAACAAAAGTTTCGTGCATAACTGCCCAAACTTTCCCGTGACCTGAGGATGAAAATACAGCTACAAAAACAATTACATATGTTTTGCGACTAGAAAATTGTGATTGGTAAACAAAACTTGGGAAAAATTTGATAAAAAAATTAAGCTCTTCAGCGATGACATTACAAAAACACAAAATACGTCAGAAGGCTATTCGCATGATAAAAATTTGACATTTTAATCCTTTTCGTCAAGATTAATTGCAAACAAACAGTTTCGATCGCTAAATATCATCTTGATTTCGTTGTTAAATGAGCGTGAATCGAAAAGTACTGAGTGGTAAATCGATGAATTCATTATGAAAAAAGAAAAATACTACTGCTTACTACTATTACCGTTCTTGCAAAATCTTTCATGGAATTAGAGACAACTTCTTTGGGAGAAAGTCTTTCTTTTTCGTGAGCTCACAAATAGTATTAAGTTGTTATTGTAGGCAAATACAAAGCAGAGCAAAGTATTGAGGTTATCCTTGAGCCAAGGTCACAGAATATGAGATGGATGTGATTTAAAAATTTAGATTTTTGTTAAATATAAAGCTCATTAAATGTCGGAGGAAGCGGACTAGGGGGGTAGGGGGTGACCGCAACCCGTTTATTCTGAATACTTGGCTTCAAAAAAGAGCAAAGACTAATTTTAGAAACATTATTGCACGTATTATGGTTTTGGTGGGTCCTACCCTTTAGAGAGACCTTCTAATTGCGCGCTCGATGTAGGAGAGAGAGCTAACAGAATACAAACATCAAGAGCACTTTTGTTTTGAATTAGTTAACGCCAGGCAGAGCCAGACTAAAGTCAATCGTAATTCTGAGGCATCAGCGTTAAAAAAATCGTCACTAGTGTTAGGAGCAACGAAAATTTTTTCTCAATTGAATAGTTGTTTTGTAAAAAAATTTTCTAATCGACGTCAATTTTCATTTTTTTTGGACAAGTCCTAACGCATATGCTCTTTCCTTATTTCATTACTGACAACAGAGATGCATTAAAGAAAATCAAAATGAAGTCAACCTACTGTAAAAGTCTTAAATCAGTTCGAAACGTTCTGGCGCAGAATTTTGAAGAAACTTGGAACAGAATCTGTTTTTCATTTGATGACCTTATGCCCGAATGTAAATATTTTATGCGCTTGTTTACTTTTAGCGTAAAAGTTTACCTACAAATCATTAGATTTTAATGTATTTTGTGATAAAAACACGTCATTGGAGGCAGAAACTAAAAGTTTTGTGTTTAAGCGAGCTAGGTTAAAGACATATTTAGGCGTCATCAAAATATGTTAAGTGTAACACCACACATTTATTCAATCATTATTGCAAAATATTGTGGTTAGTATACTCACGATATTATAGGTTATTTTTTTTGATAAGCATCTACAAAGACAGCAAAATGCTAGCTCTGTAAATTAATATGGTTTTTATTGTTAAGTAAACGTTAGCTACGGGCAACTATCAAGTACCTAACATGCAATTGATTGACCAAAAGGTTAGTTTGGGAATCACGTTTTTCGGAAATTTTTACGCAATTACAAAAAAATCGCGGTTTTGCGTTTTGAAACTGCGCAAAAATAAGTGATCATTATCATTAAATGCACTGTCCATGCGAACGACAACTGCCGGCCAAAAAGGGGATTCTTGATCGCGATTCCCATCAATTATCATTTGCATTGGCATGCGTTGAATGCGCACTTGTTCTTTGGATTTAATTTTGTCTGGATGCACCGCAATCCTGCTGTGTCCTCTTCTTCTCTTCCTTGGGACAAAGGCACGGCATGAAAAGGTTTTGCAGGGTCTTAACGCGAACCTAATTAATATTTGGCTAATGGATGTAGTCTTCCTCGAACCAGTGGTGAATGAAATCAGTGGAACATTTAAGAAGAAGTAGACAAAGGGCGATGTTCCTAAAACGATTTGGCTGGAGCAAAAAATGTAAAAGAATATACTTTGGAGAGATCGTTGCCTCGGAAAAAAAAATGGGCATGATATACCCTTTCAAATCTTGACTTCCAAAAAGGTCTTCAAGTAAGCGGAAGATCACAACGCAGTGTCAACAGTAACATGCAATCTATCGCAGAAACTTCTGGTTGTTGACAACACATTATAGATCTTACGTTCATCGAACCTATGACCCCCGAAAAGATTATTTCTAGATAAACCACTGAATACATGTTGCATAGTGGTAGCAAGTAATCCCCGAATTAACGCAGAAAACAGCGATTGGTAGGCGTCCTTGTCACTCTTTAGTTAGATTGGAAAAGAAGCTTCACTATTCCAACCAAGCAACAAGTTCAGATATAAACTAGAGGCTTAGTTTGGCTAAACAGCAATTGCAACTTTCGATTCCTCTTCTCTACATGCGGGCGCGCAACAAGGATTTCCGTAATAGGTGTTGGCCGAAATCGTGCTATTACGTCCACCAACCAGCCATTCTGCTGTCATGAAATCTGATTAGCTTACGGTTTGACGTAGCCTAGTCTACTTCAATTGGTAATGGACATACAAAAAATATATATTACTGCTCGTATTTTTCTCTCAACTAGTATGCACTTTTAAGCGCTTCGTTCTAGGCCTAAGACAAGCAAACATGAGAAAAAACTGCTAAAACCTCAACGTGATGTCTTAAGCAATATCATAACTTTGCAAGTAAGCTTCTTGGTGTATTGTATATTAGCGAAGGTGATTGAAATCCCTGTTTAGTGATAATCAGATACTCGACACAAACACGCAATTATAGGCATTGACCGTAGTTCACAGCAACAGAAAATAGCCAAACTGCGGGGGCAAAAGGTTTTAGAATACTTCTACTTAGTTTTAAAAATGAGTATATTTTAAGGGTTTCCAATGGGGAAGGGATGAAGGGGACAATTTCCCGGCAGTCGTTTTGATTGCAACACAAAGTATCGTTAAACTACAAAATAAAATCAGCTCTTCTATTTGAACTAGAGGAATATTCATTCAAAACACTGTCTTTGCCAATCGATCGTTCACAGCGAATTGGAAGCAAAGCAAGACTGTTCAACCGTTGCTCTTCCATTGTGGACCTTAGATACGTTTTCAGACGTCGCATGGAGCTAAAGCTACGTTCACTTGTAGCCGTTGTTACAAGCAGGACTTCTAAAACTATGGGTCGCGACCCCATTTAGGGTCGCAAACTGTAATTTTGGGGTCGCGAAACAAATTCAAAATCAATTGGCTAGGAACATAAAAAATAAAAAGTTTTTGTAAACTTTGCAATGATATTTAAATTAGGCCGATAGCAAAATTAGTTTACATTGCATTTTTAGTGGTAACTCGAGGTTGTACGCTGCCCGTTGCTCTCTAGAAAGTCTGTCCTAGCTATCGAATGAAATTATCAACCAGTTACAACAGTTATGCTTGCTATTGTCCTGATTGTTGTAACGTACTGACCAACATCAACTTAGTTGCCCAGTAAAAACCTTGGTTATTACCATCTTGCTTCCTCTTGGGAAAAAATTCTCTTAGATGAGAGAATTTAGATCTTGAAGCCATGAAAGAGGAAATTTTGGAGCATATGATTAAAATGAGGAAATCAGGAAGAAATTAAAAAATTTGCTAGAAAATACAAACATTTACAAAACAAAAGAGTTGAAAAAATAAAAATTCCTAATGATCATGTAGAAATACCGGAACTGCGTAAAAAACATGCAAAATGTCACTGTCACAGAAAAGAAAGGGTTTCATACAACCTTCTCTGCAATTAAAATTGTTTTTAAAGCCGTACTAGAGAGCAACTTTTGAGTAGCTATTTTCAATAGCTTGGAATAATTGGTTTGCTGAAATAGAGTTAAGCGGAAGCTAATCAAAGAGTTCAGAAGCTATGCAAGTTGGGCACTTCACCAGGAGCGTATTTAGAGATGGGCCCTGCACCATGCCCCTTCCTACGACCCCGACACAAATATTTAAAATCTAATAGCATTAGTTACATTTGCGTAAAGATTCATCTTTTCGGCAGGTAATTAAAGATAATTTTTATGAGTAAGCATTTCGTTTAATTTATATGATCAAGCCCATTTATTTCTTTTCAAAGATAGGGTTGCGAAACAAAAAAGTTTTAGAAGTGCTGGGTTAGGATAAACTAGGAGGTAGATTTCACAAGTTTTTGTCGATCAAGTACTGCACGACAGACCGCTTTGTGTACTAAAGTTTTTTTACTCCTTTGATTTACTTTCGTAAATCACGCGTTACGTCCGATGTAATACAGCCGATCTACATATCAATTGCAAGTCGATGCCAGGTTTACGCACCAAATACTATTTACGTTTTAAAATTATCACATTTACAATTTTGTCTCCGGTATTGGAGGGGTATATAGGGACCAACGTTTCAGCTCCAACTGCTGGGAGGCATATACTGTAAATTCAAGTTACGGTTTTTAAATTATTTATATTTTTTAGGTGGAAGTGACATGGCTAAAGGGGGTGGCTTCAGCCACCTCAATCCCCCCTGATTGCGCCCTTGTCTGCATAAATTTTCGTTTGACTGCGACGTATACAGTGACGTTACGACAATCTGTGACCAACGGAGTAAACCTGAAGAGTGTCAACACCAATTTGGAATTGTTTTATCATTCACCAGATGATTATCGTGTTTTTTGAAACGAGTTTTTTTCTGTGTAATCAGGGGCTCGCCACTTCCCAATGACGTCATTGGCCCTACGACCCTATATCGTTTTCTTGATATATACTTGCATTGGTCGAAAGTGTTCGATATTACAACTCCATCTTAGTTCATGGAGTGACCGATTTCACAACAGACGGGCATTTTTACGTAATAAAATGTACGGCGTTCTTTAGGAAAGAACTTAAAGTTTTGAAAATACGTAATTTTCTAACGGAGCTTAATATCTATACGTTTGGAGAATTCTTTTTTATTGTTTCAAAACACAATGCAACTTGCAGGGCAATCGGTAAAACAGAACAAAATGTGTTAGTTATTGTGAATGCTATAGTGAACGAGATGTAAAAATAACTTCACATTGTAAACATATTTCAATTTGTGACTGATCTAAAGACTTGGGTTTACTTCATTGATCTGGTCACACAATTCATTAACTATAAAATTGACAGATCTTCTTTTAGGCGTTCAGCAATTGAAGTTATGCGATGACTGGAATATGAAACTGTAAAACTCAATCTTACTTTAGATCATCCTGTATTTTAAAGCAAGTCAAAAATATACACAACGTGCAAAATGGCAGTCAAAAATATGCACGATAGCGTATTACACGGATGCAATGCTTGGTTTCATTTCAATAATTATGGTTTGCAATGAATTTGATGACACTCGCAGCGTCATTAAGATGTTTTTATGAATACTTTCAGATAATTTTCTTATCTAAGCGATTTGGATTTTAAGCGAACAAGTATTGTGCTTGTGCTGCATTAAAACCTCGCTGGTAATGATCAGAGCGAGCCGTTTAGTTTGTAATTAAATTTCGCGTATTGGTTTTTAAAATTTCTAAGCTGGTGGGCTCCTTTCACTAGTTTGAACTAATGTTGTACCCGATCAGGGTCCATTAACTCTTCTTCATGTGATAAAGACCTTAATGAACCATTTATTGACTGCCTCTTTGCAAAAGTAATTTGCCATAAAGCCATCTTGTCTTTCTTTTTTGTGATGGCAACCTTTTTTGTGATGAAAGCTCTAGAATTTAATAATAACTTCATATCTTGAAATTCTCAAGAAATCCTTGAAAATTCCTTACGGACAGCCAGTGGTCCGTGGAACCCACTTTGTTTAAATTCTTGTTTGAAAGTGAGAGTAAATAACTTTTGGAAAGAGGGAATAAAACCTATGAAATTGTCTGGAGCGATACCAAGAGCCTCTTTTTTTCGTAAAATTAATCCTTTTTATTCAGTGCGTGATATAAATACAGAAATCAGAAATATTGGCTTGTTGATCAATCGATTTTGCCCCAAAACTTAATTACTAACAACCCATCACGTTATCAGTTTAGTAGTTGAAGGGTAACTTTTTGGTGACTTGAGTCAAAATAACTAATCAAAAACAACTCTGATAAACGTGACACAAACAAGTAAGACTATGTCTGTTATAGTAACGTGGCTGCTTGAGCGTGAACCAACAAAAAACCTCACAAGCTCAAAAAGACGAAATAAGGTAAGTTCTTTACTATTCCACACCCAATAAATATTCTGATTAAGTATAATCTTATTTTATATCAATATTTACTCCCCAAAGCATAAATTAGCTCAACAACGTCATACCTTCTTTTTGAACAACATGTTGCAAAGTTACAAATCGGTTTTAAAAACATCTTTGATGTGCTGCAATCAAAAGACCTTTTGTTCGATGCCCACCTGGTGCTACGTTGTTGCGTCTTTGGTAAAAGAATTTCGCCACATTTTTTCTTTATTTAAATCATCAATTTTTATGTCTTTATCACAGGAAAATCTTTTGATTAAAGTTGATTTACAGTGTTGTTATGTCAACTTCATAACTTATTGCGTAATATTTGCAAGATATTGCGAAGCTAAGAACTGTGTCTGTGAAAGTTGAGACAAACAAACAAACAAACAAACACACAGACAGAGAGATAACACAAATTTATCACGCATCCTTTTATTTTATGGTTAAGTGCTCAGCAGGAAAACTCTGAAGGCCAATTTCATTAAGCCTTCGAACTCAACACTTGCAGACTTTAAAGTAAAAAACTTGAATCGTCATACCATCGATACGCATTGGAAATAACTCGTGTTTACACTAACATGGAGATACAATAGACGCCACTTGATAATTCCACGGATAATAAATTCGCCGCTTATTAAATCCAAATTGAGTTGGAACGGAACTTTCGCATTGAAAAAGCGCCACTTTATAAATCCAAGTTTCTGAATTTAGATTGCCAAACTCTAATATTTTTATGCTGCGCATGGGTGTTGATACATGTAAATATGTTATTGTGTTGTACTGTAATACATTTTCTGTTCATTTAACCCTAACTTTTGCGGTGCCGCTTATTAAATCTAAAAAAGGTTGGAAAGGAGGTGGATTTAAGCGGAGTCTACTGTACCAGCACTGCTGGAAAGTTGACTATCATTACAATCATTGCAACCACGTAGGGAGTCTTTTAACGCTTTTTTATTGCAACGGTTTTTTTTTAACTCCTGAACATCTTTTAATCATAACTAAGCAAATTCGATTTCACATTTCATTCTCTGCAATACATTCTACGGCGATCGTCAAGCAGGAGGTCTGAGAATTCTATTTGTAAGGCCTTTGGCATGATTCGACAAGGAAATCGAGCCTAGGTTACGAAGCGGGGCTTTAGTCAAAGAAAACTGCCCTGAAGTTTTCAGGGACTCACAAACACAGAAACCACGGCAGATGTTAAACCCAAGATCTCACAAATTACAAGCCGGTGATTATCTTGCTTAGCTACGCAGCTTCAAGCAATTTTGATCGATATGACATTGAACGTAAAAAAGATTAATCTCCATTTTTTGAAATAGTATACATTTTAAACTTTTGTGTATGTATATTGACTTACACTTCCATTCCTTGCCTTATTATGTCAATAAAGCATTCTTACTAGCCCCAAATCTCTTTACCTGGAGTTCAATTACGTAGATATATCAATGATCAAAATTTTAGGTACAGTAAATTGTTATTATGAGATTACTATGGACGTCATAGATTGTTTACGGACACAACACATCGTGCCAAATATACAACGTCACAAGCACGCTTAATCTAGCAAAAATAGGACGAAAAAAATCCATTTTATGTGCAAGGAGCGTCAACATTAGCCATTTTGTTGCAAATAAAGCCATAAGCCAATCGCATACCTATAATTAATGGAATAGTCTTTATCTTTGCCTGCACGTTTGCATCCCTTAAAAACTTTCTGGGACGCCCTCGTTTCCCATCAAAATTAACATCCCCTTTGTAAACCAAGAGATGAGCGTCCATAAACTTTGAGCAATAAATTTAGTCTTATTATATTTTTTTGATAAAATGTAAAAAACATTTGCGTTTTTTTGCAGTTTATTGCAAAAAACAAACAAAACCAGAAGTAAAAAATAAGTGTCCGTCAGCCAGGTTGCAAACTCGCACTCCTTGAAATGCTTCCTGGGACTTCTAAGGATGAGGGATTGCCCCTGGTAGAAATTTTTTGGTTTAAGCATCCGCTTTAGAGATTTTGATTTCGGTTAAGTTTTTGGCTCTGACAACAGACTTTCAAATTATTTAGGTTTTTGTGTAGTTTTACAGCTTTTTTCAGAGTTTTATGATCCATTTTCCGCCAAGAAAAAATATAATTTTTCCAAAAGTATTCACTCACAATAAAAAATCGTGGCACTCAAAACTCGCAGCAGTTAAAAACGCTAAGAACAGTTGAACATATTATTTCAGAAAATTAATTTAACGAAAGTCCTTCGATGAGTCATCGCCGACGTGCTAAGGCGTTGTCAGTATTTTTGCTCGGAAATTTCAAAACATAGATAGACAAGTGGAGTTTTTTCAACGGCGTAATGGCGATTTTGAACATTTGAATTTAAAAAATCATCGCGATGAAGAAACGTCTGAAAAATTGAAGTTGGCATGCAGTGATCGGGGTGGCCGCTTTTCAGTTTGTAGTTTTGAGTGCAACTGCTTCACCGAGATATACCAGCAGCTTGGCTGAACTCTTGCTTTGCGCTCGAGGCAACGATGAGCACGAAGTGTGGAACTTAATTAACTTAGTAAGGATGAAAATATGTTTTGGCTTTAAAAAAAACCGTTGCAATGAAATAGTGCAAAAATACTAAATGACATTTCACTTTTGATTTTGCTTATATCAACGTTGGGCTCGAAGCATTGACTTGATTCTGTCTAAAAGAAGTTGTTAAATTCTGTCTAGAAAAACCTTTGGTAAAATTGCTTGAAACTTTTTACGGCATTAAAACTATATTAATCTATAAAAAGATTTTAAAATCTATAAAAGCTATAGAAACCTTTGGGAGATGTGGATATGTCTCTAAATAGAAAATTAGTTACAATCCTTGTCTAAACGTGAAATCAGAAAATATTGGGGAGGTAATAATTTGTAAAGATGATTTTAACAATATGAAGTGTTAATGCAAGTCTAAATCTGAGGAGGGTAGCCCCTCTGGAACCTTCTAGATGTTTTACTGTTTCTGTTTATAAATATCCAATATCTTAACATTGACATGTAATTTGTTTTAAGTTTATTTAACACAACACAAGGCTGCTACATGTTACAAAAGTTCATGTAAACCACCCACGCAAAGACAGGTCAGGATGTCGGCATCAATAAATAATCTTCAATTCGTTTTGAAGAAAAACAACTTACTTACTTTGAAATTACAAGAGTTTGGAACATGACACAAGATGGCAGGTGATTTCGAAAATGTTTTTCAATTTTTCGTTACAAGCTGGTCGCCGCTAGCAGGATGTTCTTAGGCAATTAGAGGAACGCTTTTTTCCGCCTAATTGCGTCAAACCTTTGCGAGTGTTTCCGATTGATGGCGCGTACTTCGACATCATAACAACCGGCTCGGTGTGTAGTGGTAAGAGCGTCCGCTTCGCGGCCGGTAGACCTGGAGCTCATTTTCCAGGTCAAGTCATACCAAAAGACTTTAAAAAATGGTATTCACAGCTTCCTTGCTTGGCGCTCAGCACAAAAAAGAGATAGTGGCAGTGCGGAGAACAAGCCGGCAAGCTTGCTTGTTGTTTCCTTGGGCAAAGCATTTAACGAGATGCCTCCATCTTCATGTGGCAGACAGGCGGCGGGGCCAAGCAGTCTACCAGTCGTGGTGGCCCAGTCTAACTGAAGACTTGCAAACGGAGTACGAGCCCTCACGGAGTGTATATGCATCTTCCTGCATAATTCTCAGCACGAATGGCTCAAACGACAAAGAAGAAGACATCATAATACCAAGCACTCATCTGATTGCGCGTGACTATCATGCTAAAAACACACAGACTCACAAGCTTTGCAGGCGAGGCTGGTAAAAGCGATTGCCGTGGGGTAGCAGGTGGACCTTTTGTACAAAGGCAATTTGATTCGGCCCATAGTGAAAGTAGTTTTGCAAAACAAATGTAGATTTTGATTTTTAGGCGCAAGATCACCTTTGAAAAACTTCACTTCAGTTGGAGGTAATTTTCCGAGTTGACATATCTAGACATGTCAGGGATAGAGAAAAAAAAGTCAAATGGATATTATTTTTTAGATCTTGATTGATAAAAGTGCCGATTTCAAAAATAAATATTTTCAAACGTTGAGTTGATCGGACTTCTAAATGCAGCCTTTTTGCTCGGCCTCTAGTAACGAGCATCAGTTGGCCTACAACATACGCAAGTGTTGCCGATTAGCATCTGGCTTTACCACAAATGCGTTCACAAAGCGGTTTGAAAGATTTGGACGTAGGTTTGGCCGTTTTAATCATCAGTTGATTGAGACGACACTTTTTGCATTGATTTTAGGAAAAAAGTTTGTGAAGTTTTACGCAAATCATTTAGAGTCATTTTCAAAATCACTTCTTGATCTTTTTTCAGTGAGGAACACAGCTTTTGCCTTTTCCTCATCCCCGTAAGGATTCCTGGATCGGTTAGTTGTTGCAACAAGATAAAATTACTTGTTAAAAACGCAGAAGTTTGTCGGCTGCACAAGGTTTCAAAATTGTTGTTTTTCAAAAAGCTCGGCGCGACAAGTTTGTTGGAAATTTTCTTGCTATTTTGTAAACCTGCTTTTAGCATAAAAGTACTGCTGATGGAAAGGCCAGGAAGCTTTTGACAAACAATTTTCTTTACAGTTGTATCAAAATATGAATTAAAACCTTTTTAAATTCAAATACTTAGGTATAGAAACTGATATTTGACAACCGATTCTAACGTGACTCATGACAAAGCTTTTTTCTTTCATTTTACAACTTGTGAAAAACAACCAAACTGAAGAAGCTGTAGAATGAGATCAGGAAGTCGGATTCTCCCTAATTTTTTTGAGGCTCATGTTTTAAAATTTTATTCCGCCCCTGCCAGTGTTCATGCTTGCAAATAAACAGTTGAGCAATTTTCACGAAATATCAACAACTGCAAGGTTTGAGCATAATCAAAAAGCCGATTTGTTTGTTTTGTCGAAATAAGCGTTCACCACGCGATGTTTCGGCGTGGGAGCGCTTGTCCGACGCCAGGAAACGAAGAAAGCTTCCGATTATGCAAGAAAACTGCGTCAATGCAATAAGCATTTTCACTGACGTTGCTTACAAACAAATGCTCGAGCAATAATTTTCACTTGAATTTTGATAACTCTTTCAACTTGGGAAGGTTAGAGCAACTTGACTTTGACTTGAACTTGCCGTGCAACTGCACAAGGCACCGGTAGCATTTGGCTTGAACTTGCCCACCCACGCAGTTTTGGAGAATGTTGGTAATGTTTTTTTAAAAGTAATTAAACATTATAAGGCTGAAACGAGTGCTATTGGTCAATTCTCTTTTTTTTGGCGAAACTTGTTTTGGCATTAGTTGGAGGAAATGGTTTACAGTAGCTGGATTGAAATGAAATAATTGATGTTCAAACATTTCAACATCAGACATTTAATCACGCGATACATAATCACGATAGGGTTAGGGTTAAAGTTAGGGTTAGAGTTAGGAACAAGACACTTAATCGCGTAAGGGTTAGGGTGATCGATTCTCGTCCACTTGCAATGTCGTCTTGTTATAAAGTCTACGTTATTAAATGTCTAGCAATTAAATGTCCGTGATTAACCGTCGAGTGATTAAATGTCGGGTGATGAGTTGTCGGTAATCCAGAAATAATTACCTCAACTTATCTGTTGTGAGTGCGACGAAACCAGATTGGCAACAATACTTTTTTAGCGAAAGAAGCGGGAGTGTTGGAGGATTTTTAAGGGAGTAAAGAGACAAAACTACCAAAGAAATAATTAGTTAGTCACAAGTTGCTGGTCTGCAATCACGAAATTGTGGGTTCAGTGCAAGACTTGGTTCCCCTGTTATATGTGATATTCATTCCTCCTCTTATTTCTCTCTTTGGTTGCAGTGTTTGTGATAGAAATGAACTGCACCAGCAGCACAAGTGGCCAAGAAGCAAACGCAAACACAAGTTGTTGCACACATAGCCTGAATTCAAGGTTGTCCTTTGAGTAGACGTTGAAAATCTACAAAGACTCCGACTTGTAATTTATAGTAGTAGTGTGCAAACTGCGGTCCGTGAGGTGAAATTTTTGGCCCGCCACAGGAAGGTGAATAAAAAACCGCCTCAACAGATAGATCACCCAAAATAAAAGTGATTTTCAGTTTAAAAAAGGGTTCGCGCCCGGCTCGTGGTATCCTCTGGTTGAGTGAAAGCAGCCCGTCTGGGAAAAAGTTTGCACGCCCCTGGTGTGTGGGATTCAAGTGGATACCAAAATACAGTCTCTTATATGAGATACAGCTGTCCAGACAGAACATAAATGATCAAATATTTAACCAGTCTTTGTTATTGAATGAAAGCAGTGACATGATCTCAGTTAGGAGAATTGGCTATTTTTCTCCCGGCACTGGTCAGGGAGTAAATTCCGATAGCGTTGCGCAAAAATTGTCTGGTCATTTTTCATTTTTTTCTTCCGCGTTATCGGTTTATAAGGCGAGTCAGGCCAACGTTTATCAGTATCAAAGTGAAAGCTTATAAGCAAAGTTGGAATACTGAATAAGCAGGTAGAACAACATTGCAACCGTAAGCCGTAGGCTATATTGGTCAGTTAAAGTCGATGTTGTCGATGACTCATTAAAAAGTAGAACATTTTGGAGACAAAATACATTGAAGAAATATTTTACCAATAAAATGGCATCATTAAAAATTGCACGAGTAATTCCTAGACTTGGACAAAGCGAAATTATAAGATTAATTTTCTACGTTGTGGGCCATATGTCTTCAAAATAACTGTAAAAGAAAAGGGATTTTTCCCCCTTTTAACCAGCCATTGTCATAACGAGTGGCCTTAATATAGTTTGTGATGTCTGGAGTGGACTTGGGGCGGGCCGCACCCCTCTCAATAACGACTCGGGTGAGAAGGCATGCGCTTGCTCAGCCTTGCAAACCGGAACGGCCTTTTCATGCAATCATTTTTGCTGATAGGGCACTTCGAGACCGATGGGTTTCCTGAGTGATTGTATCGCTCAAAGTTGCTATAATGATGTCTCAAAAATGTTCAAGAATTCGAAGCGAGTGTGTTTTGACTGGCGCTGCCTGGATCATGGCCGTTAATGACGCTCCATTTCCCATCAAGCAAGTCATAAATGCCGTTGTTGGAATTCTGTTTCAGGCACAGATCAAATTTTGTTTTTCCCGGTCAAAATTGCCGCCCTCTTTAAGTGACCGTCCCTTGAGGACCGCACTCCACTTGCTACCCCACTATTTGCAATGTACATTAAAAATAGCAAAAGTTAATACAGATTAGTGATAGGTTTTGTTCGAGGTAGAAGAATGGTGCTGATTACAACGCTTCTCCTTGAATCATCCTTAGTACGGTTCAGCACCGTTTTTTGCTCTAGAATACGTTTTGTAACCATCATGAATTTTTTAGCTGATATATTAGATCAAAAAATGAGTTTTGTAAAAGAAATTTTCCTCTTTCTTGCATTGTCATTGCAACTTGCGACATGCCACTCACGAAGACGTCAAGGTGAGTAAAACCTTTACATTTTACTGCAGTTGGTAAGCGACAACCATTTATTGCGGCTTGGCAAAGCAGGCGCCGGTTTAAAGAAGCAAAACCGCCGAAAAAGTTGTCGCTTTTGGTCATTATGAAATATGCAATAAAGTTTTTAAATAACAATATTCGTGATTTTAACCATCCCAACGTTAAAGCCCTGCAAAGAGAATAGAAAGGCGACCGCATAGGGCTTTTGGATCAGTTAAAGATCAATTGCAAAGCGCGGATGCATGATACAACGATGTGGTTTTGGGATCTGTTTTAGTTGTAAATCCAAAGCAAAAATAAGTCATTAGAACTGATTAAGTTTGACAGAGGTAAATTTCTCTTCAGCGTCATCAAAGCGCCGTTTAATGGCGACGATAATTGAATGGTAATGCGTTCAAACCGCAGGTTGATTGCGCCGCTGTGTCCAACGAAAATGCATTACATGAGAATTTCTTCTGCTTGGCAACCAGCTGTCACTTTTTAAAATCAACATCAAAAAATTAAAGCAGAATATTGAAATTTGGACACTCGGAAGCAAGTCCGGATAATTGTTCTATGCTTTGAGACATTACCGCTCTCCTGCACAGGTGGAGGTTAAAAACGCCATACGTGATATATAACAAATATAACAATCAATACGACAGCTGCATGGTGGTACGCATTTTTTTCTCGAAAGCGCCTTTGTAATCAGCGCTGATTTATGACATCGCACTTTAGCAGGTAAAGCTCTAAAGAGTTCATTTTTATGCTTCCAGATACACTCACTCTTAACTCTGCATTGAAAAGTGGGCAATACGTGGAATGGAAAGGTCGAATCTATTCAGGCCATTATCCAGGAAAATTGTACATTTACGAGAACCGTGCAGATGGACAAGTATACACAGCTCTGTACTTGCAGATACAAGGAGCACGAAACAGAGTAAGCTTAGAACTATATTTGAAATGCGCGTATAGTGCTTTACTTAAATTCTAAAAATCAAAAATATTTACTTTGATTGCAAAACGATACCAGTTTTTCAAAATTGATTAGAGAAGTTTTTAGTATATTGACTTTTTAATTGTTGAAAATTTTCTTTCTAAATTCAATTTAAGATGAAAGAGTATAGTTTTTCTTCAAGACCATTAAATGACAAAATTCCCCATTGACGTTTTGCAACAACCAGTTAGTTCGTACAGACAGTTAAACGAGCTTCTTTTTGCGGAGGCATCAGAACAAAAGTAGTCGATTTTAATTGGCGTGCAGACCAATTGCCAACTTGTATCGCTATTTCTTGCATGAGGGTCATAGGAACCAGAACTTGGTAGGAGTCTAAAAAATTTGACTATAATAAAATTTTTCATTGACATTATGTAAAAAATCGGTTTCTTTGAAACTAAAACGAATTTCGTGCAAGAAAAGTCAAATGCTATTTTTACCAAAATGATATGAATTTGTTGCAACAAACGTGATGACTCATTTCCTTGTACATCATTTACTATATTTTTTTACACTTTTTTTGCGATTGCAGATCAGTTTTCAAGCCGGATATCATGGAAAGGAAAAATATCTACTCCGACATGAGAATGAAGCGCCATTTTGCATCGCCTCACCTTCGCTGGTTGCCCCCAACAAAGAATTTACCCTGATCATCAAAGTATTGAACGACACTATGGAGATTTACTGGAATGGAGAGCTAAAATTCGTTAACATGTAAGTATGTCCTGTTAGAAAATGCTCCCTGAAGACCGACCGACAAAGGCAATCAGGTGCAACAAAAAAGCGTCTTCATTCTTATCTTCTGTGGAGGAAAGCAAAACCAAATCAACGCAAACACTCAAGCAACAGGTTGCCAGCGCAGGATGTAATGCCTAAAACATACCTTGAAAAAAGGGCCTTTACCTGGTCTATTGCAGCGTTTGTAAGAGTTATTTCAAAGCGAAATGGGACTAAATATAAGTTGCTTTGCAATTAACTGCATCAATTTTCCGTTGCTGCAACATTAAAACATGTAACTAATTTTTCAGTCGCAACAAATCATTTCAAGTCACCACTACTGTACTGCGTATATATGGAAGACAGCAAACGGAAAGATTCCGATGGCTTACAGATGAAGATCTAGGTGAGCCACACCAGCACTCAATATGAAAACAATTGCGCTTTTGCGGGTCTGTTTTATCATCCGAAACCACCAAGCGTAAGAAGATAAAACTTCATTTTGGTGATCATCAACCTGAGATGGGTGGAAGATGTTGTAACCTGCCCACCTGGACAAAGAAAAACTTCCGGGACTCACGTTTCTTTTAAATATGATCTATTTTAATCGACCATATTTTTAGTTGGCTAAATATTTCTTGTCGTATATCAAAATCTTGAGGCAAAATTGGGGAACAAAAGATTTTCCAGTTTTGTAAGATTGTAAAAGATCGTTCCAATTTCTTTTTTTCGTTCGAAGCAAATTTTTTTCCACACAGCGCAAAATGTGTTAAAATTTTGCATCTTGAAAATTGAGTCATAAATTGCTTTTTTTTGCAGTTAACCTTATGGAATCAAAAAAATGCGGAATTCCAACTGCAGAGATCCGGGTTCCAAAGTTTTGCGACAGAATTCGAGAACCCA
Organism: Trididemnum clinides; assembly: GCA_963675345.1. Classification (NCBI taxonomy): domain Eukaryota; kingdom Metazoa; phylum Chordata; class Ascidiacea; order Aplousobranchia; family Didemnidae; genus Trididemnum; species Trididemnum clinides. The sequence continues at coordinate 11,817,275 of OY776297.1, read as the reverse complement.
CTTGTAGAATAGTGAACGGATATGCGGCAGCACCAGGAAAGCATCCATGGCAGGTGAGTGATAGTTGCTCAATAACGGGAAAGCCAAGCTCAAAACCAGAAAAAAAAACGATGAAGACCACTTTTTGATTTTCCCATCGATGAAGAGGTCTTCTCCAATGTTTTTAAAATGCTTCTTTGATTAAGCGTGATATTGGATTGCTCATCAAATTTATGTATTACTTGTTTTAGGCTGCAATTCGCAAAAAAGCAAACTACACTAATGTTGGTGCTGCAAAGCACTCGTGCGGAGCAACGTTGATTGGGGACCGTTGGGCAATAACTGCCGCTCACTGCTTTCTATCAACTACTCGAAGGTAAGTTGTTACTTTGAAATCAACATAAAAAAGAAGTAAAAGATATTTCCAACCGACTTATTGTATGATATTGTTCCTTGTTCAATCGATTGGTAGCCCAAGTGCAGAAAACAAAAAAAACTTTCTTGCTCTTGAGAAAAATGTTTTTTCAATCATTTTTCGAGATTTTATCCATTTAAGTTTTTAATGACAGCGCGATGAAAATTTTCATTGGTGATAATTTGAAAAATGCAATGCTGGGAGTTTATAGTTTAATGTCAAATCTTTTTTGGTTGTAAGCATAAGCGAAAAACTTGTCCCTTCACCCGTGGCATACTCTACCAACAAAATAGTCTCCAAAAACAAGATAGTAGTGCAGAATTTTTGTCCAATAAAATTTGAGCTACAAAAATTAGGTAATCAAAAAAAAGCACATCGTAACGGTGTAAATTTCTTTTTTCTCCTGATTTTTGGCTTTGTATTCCAGAGTTTATACTTGGGGCCAGGTGAGTATTTATAAATTCGTTTTGGGGGCACCCGAGCATTAATTGAGCCCAAATTATTTATATTAAGTGTGGCATCTAATAAAATTAGCGATCACTCTTGGTACTTTTTGAAATCTGAAGTTTGTTTCTTTTTACGCCCCAAACAAAGCGGAGATCATTTGTTTTAGGTCAACCACATTTATAGCTTCTGCCTAACCGTTAAGGGTGACTATCGCCTTTTATCCACCGTTTAAATATGCCCTGCTTTGGGTTACTGTTTTAAAAGTACAAATGTTTTTTCAGCTCTTTGAAAACGTTTGTTGTTCGCGTTGGTGATTATTACAACAGGGACAATGCTCCCATGAGCCGTTCAAGTAACTTTGAGGCATCCGATGACGTTGATATAGAAGCAGTGTATATTCCGCCCAATCATAAAACCTCTCCTGTACTTATTCATGATATTGCTTTGATCAAATTAGCCCGAAGAGTTGCCATAAAGTAAGCCGAAGTTGTTTTCTTTTGTAGAAGGAACGTGAACGTTTTGTTGATATTACTTCTTAGCTATGGATGCGTTTCTATGGTTCCACGGTTTTACCTGACAAAAAAATATAGCGTAAAAATTTGCAAAATCAAAGGCGGTTCCATTATTTTTTTTATTTAGAGATAACATGAAAAACTTGCAAAAAATATTGCCTAAAATATTGGCCTCTATATCCAAATTACTCTAATGGCTTGCTCTTTTTAATTAGGCCACCAAAAAAAATGATAGTGGATAGGAATTAGTTAGTAGACCCACTTGAGACTAAGAGTAAATTTTTCACAATATGTCTCAGTATTGTTGCTAAATGCTATGTTGTATTATAAGCTCTCTTTTTTGAGGGTCCTACTTAAAATGGCGCTCAAGTGTTGAGCTTCAACTGATGTTTGCGCAGTGAACAACTTAACCCTAAGATAATTTAACCACTAGTACTACAGCCGAGCCACGAAGTTGCGCTGTCTTTTTAGGGCCAAACTAAACATGCTCTAAACAGTATGCTTTGTTGTTGGCCAAAGCTTTAGATGCTAATAAAAGATTCGTTTTGTAGCGATTTCGTCAAGCCAATTTGCCTTCCCAAATCACCAACACAATTTCAGGATGGTTCCAGATCAACATGTGGGATAACAGGATGGGGCGCAACAAACGAAACTCAAGGTAAGGTGTTTCGCACGTACTTCAAGTTCAATCATTGAGTTGAACAGCAGCCAAGATCGCAAGGTAGACAGCTAAGGGTCTAAAGCCCATTATTTTTAGGCATAACATTTTACCTCAAAAAAAAAAAATAAAGACGTTTTAAAGACATCCAGTCACTTTGTTACTGAAACCATTTTCAGTTTTAGTCCTACTTATGAAAAATTCCTGAACTGTTCTTTTTATTTCTAATCTTTGTTGGGCCCCTGCTTCTTTGACTTTTGGGTAAAATACAAAGCAGTTCAATTCTATTTGAGGTGGGGGGGATAAATGTCGAACACAGTTAGGTGGAGCTTGCAGGAGAAACATTTATAAATGCTTGAAGTGATTTGTGTAGATCAGGGGCGTGCAACTTACAACTCGTGGACCAAATGCGGCCCGCGACGTAAAAGTTTGTGGGTTTGGATGACAGGCCTGTCAATTAGATCTCAATACAAGCGATTTTCAAAAAAAAGACTTAAAAAATGGTCGTCACATTGTAAAATTTGCAAAATTTGGCGCATATATAGCTTTAAAAGCACTGATTTAAAAAAGATAAGACCTCTTCACCATCTTTTGAAATAAACGCTGCCACCAGTACTGCTTTGAAGTTTATCTGTGCGTAGAAACTTTATGGGTTGCGAACTCTAACTGCCCGCGAAATTTTCAAACATTCTGTACTTGGTCCGCCTGCAAAAAAGGTTGCACACCCTTGGAGTAGATTATTAAAATTATTTTTGTTCTTATGGAACGTCATCATTTGTATAGTAGGCCTAACGATTACTTTATTAAACAATAAAAACTAGAAGTTAATATTCTACAAAACAGCTCTAAAATGTAAAACTCAACGCAAAACATAGTGTCAATCCACCATTGCTCTTCCCAAGTTTTGATTATCTCCCGATGAGCGTTTCTGTTATTTCTAAAAGAAGGATACAACTTGAAAAGTGTGCGCCCCTTTTTTTTTGTAGGTTATTCTGAGCATTGTCTCCGAATTTAGTCGGTCTTTTCACGCGACGAATTTCTTTGTAACAACAAGTCTGCGGTTCCGTAGAAATTAATAGCAATTTGTAATCATCGGCCTTTCTTCGCAGAAAACACAAACTACCCATCCTGCCTTCAACAAGCAAGAGTTTTCCTTGTGAATCACACGAGTTGCGCTGCCTCTTATCGACCCTATGGCGATATAAACAATGAAGCAATGCTTTGCGCTGGGGTAAGATTGTATACATGTATATTGTTGTAAATCTCTTTTTCTGTAGAGGAACGAGATTCGCTATTCTTGCCTGCAAACAAATTAACTTTAAACTCGGAACGAAAGCTTTGCTAGCAATGATATGCAAATTGAGACTTTGCTTTGAAGTCGCATTTAGATTCTGCTGGCTGAGCAAAGTTCAAAAGTTGAAGTCCACGTTCAAGTTGGCGGCACAATAACGTAGTGGTTACAGCATCTGCCAAGCAGTTGATAGACCTTGGCACAATTTTGTAGCTAAGACCTAAAAAACGGAATTTACAGCTTCCCTACTTAACACTTGACACAGAAAAGATAAAGGAATGTTTTTATGTGGAAGAAAAAGAGCGGGTAGAGTAGTCTATCCTTCGCAGTGGCTCAATCAAACTACAGACGAGCAAAAACAACACGAGTTTATATGAATGACTGAAAAAAAAGCAACTAGCTCTCACAAAAACGTTCAAAGCGAACTTTTAAATGGACTAATATGTGCTAACTGTTTAGTACATATATTGTTTCTTTTTTTCAGGACAAAAAATGTGGAGTTGATACTTGTTTGGGGGACAGCGGAGGCCCGCTGACCTGCAGCACACGGCCAAGCCGCGATGGAGAAACTCGAAAGCACACTCTTTGGGGTATCACCAGTTTTGGAAAAGGCTGTGGAAATTCCATTCCCGGGGTCTATACCCGTGTGTCGTCATACATAAGATGGATGTTTGGACACATTTTTTTACGACGCCCTGCAACTTTCCGAAGCAAATATTGTGTCAAACCACGGTATATACAAAGAGGTTAAAGCAGAAGCAAAGTTGACAAGAAAATATGATTTCTTTATTTATTCTAATTTATGCTTTTTTGAGTCAAATAACAAAGTCGACGATTTTCTTTGTACTGAAATCGTCGCTTCATGGCATTTTACAATATTCCCACATTGGTTCATAAACCACTTGCCGCATTTACTTGACGATCAAGATTTGCGCACTTTTCTACGAAACGCCGTTTAAGTATTAGCTCGTTTATTTTGTTAATAATACGCTATCACACCTCGCACTTTTTCCCAAGTGAAAGATACCAAATCTCCATAGTACCCTTAAATTTTACGAAAGTAGAAGCTAAGCTGAAATTCGAACTTGGCGCGAATGAGATTATTTGTTTGCTTGGCTGTAATCTAGCTAATCTGCGTCATCAGTGCAACTGAGTTTTGAACGCAGAACCATGCGGTTTTAAGCCTTGTGTAGTCCAATCACCAAAAAAGCAATCTGAAACGTAGGTGCCTTTGGTGGAATGTAAAATGTTTGAAATTCACATCGCGAAATCGGTAATTTTAAAAACACAAACGGATAGCCCAGCAAGATTGCAGAACAACAGTTTCGTAAAACTTGTACCAAAAAGATTTTAATTTTGTTTTTTAAAATCATTGCTTTACCGTTCCTGACCCTTTTCTTACCAAAGGCTCCATAGACCTATAGGTGGTCTCATGGTCCCCACTCATATTTGTTTCAACGATTTTTATGCTGAAAGTCATTCCATACAAATAAAACTAAATTATTGTTTTTGTGCTTTTTTATTCTTTTTTGTATTGTGTTTACAGTCGCTGAACTATTTGTTATCAAATTAATAAAATTTGAATGAAAATTTTGTGACCCGGCAAGTGTTAGCATCAGATCAACTTCGGTATGAATCTAAGTATCGCCGAAAAAAATCAAATGCAAAAACGTTTTCACGAGATTTTATTTTGATAGATGGCTTGCTGTATAGTTCACTTAATTAACACGTTTTTACTCTTTGAAAAGCTTTTGTCAATTACGCTTGAACGTAATTAGACCAGGACGCTTTGAATTCAGCGTGCTTGGCCGTTTTGAACGTGTTAGGCATCCAAAAAGAAAGAAAAACCAAAGCTAGATTTTTTCAGCACTTTACTCCAATTATAAGAGCAGTGACGTAGCAAGGAGTGGGAACAGTAAGAGCGGCGCAACTATAAGTTTTATGTTTTTAATGGTTTTAAGGTTTGAATGTTGGAAATAAATCAAAAACTGATTTTTTTCCTTAACAAACCTTGCTTTGCGATTTGGATTTTTTTCGAAAATGGAAAATATTGTTTTTGCTAAAACGGAAGACGATCAATTACAAAAGAGATGTTATGGGCTACCGTAGCTAGCACATGTTGCTATGCCCAAGATGTTGGCAGTGCAGATCTATACCAGAAACATATAAAAAGACAAAAGATTGCCCAATATAATTTAACACATGGCCGTTTGAATTTTACTGAGTGCAGGAGAATTGATTGCAAATTTCGAAAGACCATTTGGTGAATTAAACTAATTCTTAAGAACATTAAGGTCCTTAAAGCGACTGCTGGCTTTGCAATGTAAAGCATTGGAATGAAGAAACCTAGTACTACTGTATAAACATCAATTCAATCAGTGATGCACTTGTTGCAATGAAAGCAAAAAAGTTTCCAACATAAACATTTTTGCAGTAGGTTTTCACCATAGGCTAATTGCAATATTTCCCTTTCCACTGATGACAATTAACTCTTGTAGTATTGTCTAAAAGGGTGAAGATCTGAAATCAGCAAAATGCATATCGGAGCTTTTCAAGTTTGTTATTATAAGTCATATCATTATTATCAACATTTTGAATGTTGGCCCAAAATGAAATTATTCACATTTCATTTTCTGCTGAAGGCTTATTGAGCAGCTTTTTTTAAGGCAGTGGCTATTTTCCCGTCAAAGGCATTTTACTCTTGAAGGCTATTTTGCCGTGAGTTATTTGTGACTGGTCAATTTCATTGAGGTGTTAAACATGTGACTTTTGGTCGTTTCTAGTTGGTCAATTTTAATAATCAACTAAAAAAAGTTGCATTATCAGTGTGCACCCCTCCACACTGTACACTACCCCATACATTCACATACCAGGCTTCCCCCTCCAGTGTACACTGCCTTTCTCTAAGTGCCCTGGCAAGCCAAGATTCCAACACGCGACAGCGTCACTTGCAAAAATATAGCAATTATGGCAATGTAAACAAACATGAATGGTGAAGGCAAAATAATCTCCAAGGGTAAAATGCCGTTGACGTATAAATAGTCCCTTTCTTTTTTAATTTATTTGGTGATGATATAAATGTTTTTCTATTTCCAATAAGTTCAACGTACTTCGCTTTAAGATAGGAGACTTTAAATGCACTCGTTAAAATCTGTATCTCAGAAAACAGCCATTTTGGCAGATTCTTACAAAGATTTTTGACTCTACTGAAGAAATTAATTCTTGTGATGCCAAACGCTCGCATGATCCCTGGACTGGTAATTACTTTTGAACCGACTTAATTATTCTTTCTATCATCAAAAGAATAATGAAATTCTCTAAAATTTAAGCGCACACGTTTTCTTCAAAAATAAAGCTTAATTTACGCATATGCAAACCCACTTTTTTGGGAGTATAATGAATGGGGGCGTTTGAATATGTATTTTCAAATTTGGGCGCAAAGCGTTTTTAATCTACAAAAAATGATGGAGCGCAAAACTCTCACCTTTTAGAAATTGTGACCTTTTCGAAAGGATGGATATGGCTCTTGCGACTTCCCAAATAGCCAGGGGCCAAGTCGATATATCGAATACTAGACACCTACCAGTGGTAAATCGCTTTTCTATAACAAGCCAAGCAAGTAAAGGTGTCGCGAAGCGCCTTTTCAGCATCAAAACATCGCGGTCATAGTCTGATGTGAACGCTCGACTGACCGATCATTGTCGCCACAAAAGGAATACTTTTGCCGCCTATCGTAAAACCACAATGTTTTAATGGAACTCTAAAACAGAAACTGTTCGGATCTTAGGAAAAGGTATTTCGAACGATTTAGGGTCATGTCTAAGTGCTTATTAGGAAAAAAAATGAACTTTACTCTATTTTTCAGACACAGTTGTTAAGTTGGTTGAGTGTACGGATTTAAACGGTATGCCAAAGTGTGGAAAAACGTCGGTTCTTCCTTGCAGCACTTTGCTTCGCCTTTTGTGGAACCATTTACCGCTTATTTTAGTTTTTGAACTAAAGTAGCGAAATTAATGATCCAGCGCGAATTTCAGCCTGCCTTGCTGGTGGTGGGACTATTAGCCTCCAATTTGCATTTAAGACTGGTTCGAAAAGTTTTGCTACTTTTTTTGTTTAATCTTGATCAAGTTTGCAGTGCCGTTTCAAATCTTTTTTTGAATATAACCGTTTCAGATCGTGTTTCTGTCCCTAAAAAGTGGAGAGCTAAATACACCAACACATTTTCTCGACTTTGCGATTTCTGATAAGAAACAAAGAATGGGGAGCAATTCGAAGCAATCAAGCCAAACGTAGGAAACTGTGTAGGTCCAGAGCAAAGATGAACAGTTTGTTATGCACTGCAGCACGTTTTTGGTTTTGTCTCTATATTTTGTTTATGTAAGCCAAACGAATAAAAGCAATTTACTTAAGTGCTACTGCCTCGCGCAGTCGACTCTTATTGTGGTGATTTTGGTTTATCTCTTTTTGCTTCATTTTCAGGCAGGAATGTGAGCCAAGCTTTTCTCTGGAAACCACTGCGCACCAGCAAATGATGAAATCTCTCAACTTTGCCGTCACCAATGAAGAGAATGCTTCGAGTTTTTGTGATCAAAGTTTAGAAAAAAATGTACTTTCAACTTTCGTTGCGAAAACCCTGAAGAACTGCATACATTTTTATGGAATATTTGATGTATTAACGATGTAACTTTTAGTTTACAGTCTTGTCTAATTTATTCGCTCATATGCTACTACTAACATCAGCAACCGTTTGTGGCCTCGATTGGCTGATTTAAAGTATGGTTTTATCTACTCATCAAGGTAGCCTTGATTCAACCTGTCCTTATTTTTACCAATATCCACTTTTACCCATACCTGGGAAAGACTAGGTTTAGGTTACAAGCTTTATTTACCCTCAGTTTTTTTGTTCTAGCTATACAGAAATTTTAGTCAAAAAGACATATATTGGAGAAACAATAAAATATTTTCAACTTGAAATCGATTAAATACATTATTTTATCGAAATGTTTGTTTTATTTATGAAGCTGGGTTCAAAAGAATTAATTAAAATTAATTTGTGCAGGTCTTCGTCCCTGCCACGTTCGATACAAAATCTACGCCCCCACCTCTAACCCAATTTTCCATGGCCCCTAGATCTCTTTTGAGGCATGGCGACAGACATGTTGGTTTTACAAAATTTTTCGAGTTTGAAATTATCTAGTCCAGTAAAAGCTAGGAAACTTGATGTTTTGCGCCACGTGATGACGTCGTAGAAAAAGTTTAAATCGGAAATTGCCGATTTCGCGCTTTTTAATTGTTTCCTTACGTCACAAACAAGTTTCCGCATTTTCTTTCGTCATGTCAATAAAGGTAGTTTCTGCAAATTTAAGGTCACACATTCCTTTTTAAGGATAACTTTTTTGTTTAGAAGAGTGATGGAACTTTAGATTTTTCATCAGTAACCAACTTTTTGAAAAGAATGGTTCTAAAACTGGAGTCGCTGAAGCAGAGTTACAGGAACACGAAAAAAACGCGTTTTCTAGATTTACCTTATGTATAACAATTGCCATGGATATTGTTCACTTTGCCGCATGATGACAGGCTTTGCTTATTTCGTAATCTTGTACATGTTCCAAATAAGCGGCAGACTGAAGATCGCAACTTGAAGTTTGTCTCTACAATCGGTGCTAAAACAGTTTTACATAAAAACACTACATTGGACTTGCGAATTTGGACTTGTGGGTTTTATCACGGACTCCGACTTGCACCAGCAGCTTTAACAGACAAGTTTAAGTTCAGGTTATTAATTTACACAAACTGGCATATTTTCGATGAATTCAGTGTTTTAATTGCGCTCAAGGGAGCTGAAATTTGAGTGGAGAAAGGCTTTAGGCTTCATCTTCCATTACCCTTATTATATCTAATGTCCCTTATTATATGTAGTGTCTTTTTCATGTCGGTATTGTGCTTTTGTTAATGATGAGGATGCAATGTAAACATCACCAATTAGTGTTTTACAATCATGTTCAAGGAATCATTGACTTATGGTAAAAGTTTTGTATCGGACTTGGGTTAATGCAATGATGTAGGATTTGGACTAGCCTACAGGCATCTGTAAGTCCAATGCCATAATAAAAAGGTGAATTTGTAGGGCGTAACCAGCCAAAAACTTACGGGATGATGTTTACATTTTTAGCAGTAATCTTTAAGCTTTTGGAGCTCTAGTAAGATTTTAGGGTAAAAATTTTAAAAGCATAGGAAAAAATCTGCTGTGACAATAACATTATTTAGAAACGATTCCTGAAGAAAATCAGTCAAAAACTGAAAAATATACCTAATCAGCCTATGCTGGATTTTACAAATATTTTGGAAAGCAATTGCTTTTTTTGCCCTCCTCTCTTTTGTTCATGTGACTGTGCATTATTTTAAGCGAAAAATTTATTTCTTACAACCAACAGTATTTTTACATAGATGTTAAATTCTGGTTCATATGACTTTGCATTGTTTTTGCATCTGTCAGAAACTTTGAGATTTGTCATTCAAGAAGTCAACAATGAAAATCAATTCAACCAAAGGAAAAGTAACAGACTTGTTCGGACTTGGCACTATCGCTGTCAATAAATACGGTTTTGGTTTCAATACATATTCATTCATCCCATCATGACCAGAGAACGTAGCCACTCTTGGCATTCCAAAAACAACACTCAGCCTTCCAGCAATCATTTGCACAGGTTTTGAGAAAAAGTATGCTTGAGAGTACTACTAGCCTACCGTCGTCAACTCCACTAGCGTAGCTAGAAGAAAATTTGGAAGGGATCAATAATAATATATTTTTCGAGCGCTCTGTTTCTCAATTTTCTTTTATGACCTTTCTTTAAAGAGCTCACTTTTTTGTTCGTCAGTGCAGTCTATCTGACTCTTAAGTCTGGTAAATGTCTTTTTTTTAGTGATCGAAGTTTTGTTGCCATCACGTTTGAAAAAACTTTCTTTTCTTGTTCTTGTTCAAGAAACTTTGAAGGACCCAAGAGCATGTTGCACCCCCTTGTTACACCTATGATCAGCTCTCTATTCAAATGGAACCTAAGAATTTATTAATTTACTAGCAGATTTCCACCCGTCGTTGATCGGGTAAAATGTAAAGAGAAGGAAAATAAATATAGATTCACCCGTCGTTGATCGGGTAAAATGTAAAGAGAAGGAAAATAAATATAGGCTCGTAGCCCCCCATAGACGATTCCGATCGAAATCAAAATAACGCAGATTTACCCGTCGTTGATCGGGTAAAATGTAAAGACTGATTAAATTTTTACATTGAACAACCATATTTTAATATAGGTTGAATAAATGTAGGCTCGTAGCTCCCCATAGACGATTCTGATCGAAATCAAAATACCGTACTTGGATTTACCCCGTCGTTGATCGGGTAAAATGTAAAGACTGATTAAATTACCCGTTGTTGATCGGGTAAAATGTAAAGAGTGATTACATTTTTACATTGAATAACCATATTTTAATATAGGTTGAATAAATATAGGCTCGTAGCCCCCCAGACGATTCTGATCGAAATCAAAATACCGTACTTGGCTTCCCCGGAAAAAGTTATATAAGATTCATATGTTTGTTTGTATCTAAATGTGTCCAGTTTTACTTCTATAGAGGACAGACAGACATACACACATTGAGTTTTATATATATAGATACAAATAGGCCTCTAGTACAGCCCCATACGCTGGTAGCCCCCAATAGACGATTTTGATCGAAATCAAAATACTGTACTTGGCTTCTCTGGAAAAAGTACATTTACCCGATCAACGACGGAAAAATCTGCTAGATAAAAATACAGTCTTGCTCAGAACAATCAAATTTGGATTTTTATTTGTCATAAATTTTTTTCTGTTTGTGGTACCTAACAAAACCTTTAGACAACTCTATATTTATAGGCTCGTAGCCCCCATAGACGATTCTGATCGAAATCAAAATACCATTTTGACTTCTTTGTGGTCACTCCATAAAACGTGTAATTGTATCAAAAATAAAATCTATGTTTCAGCCCGGGCTCGAACCGTGGACCTCTCGCGTGTGAGGCGAGCGTGATAACCACTATACTACTAAAACGCGATCACAATCGAGGCAAAATTTACGAAGTTATTTTGTGGCAACTGTTTGTAGCGCATTTGGCAACAGTTGAATAAATATAGGCTCGTAGCCCCCCAAAGACGATTCTGATCGAAATCAAAATACCGTACTTGGCTTCCCTGGAAAAAGTTATATAAGATTCATATATTTGTTTGTATCTAAATGTCTCCAGTTTTATTTCTATAGCGGACAGACAGACAGACAGACAAACTTTGAGTTTTATATATATAGATGACTAAGGCTTTTAATTCTATGAAGGACTACGAATCAAGGAATAACTTTGAGGAGACCGACCACCTAAAAAGTTCGAAAAAACATTAGGACCATCACGTCAGAACGCAGGCTGCTGCTTCGAGATGCTTTCGTTAGGAATCGGTGCTGAGTGTAAAGCTGAAAAACATCTTGATATTTTGTTGGCCTATGAGCAAAATATGTTTTTGTGAAGGTGTATTATTACATAACTGATACTGCTGTCTGACACCAATATTTATTTATATAGAATATTAGAAATATTTAATATTAAAAATATCCAACACTATCATCAGCATATTTATTTAGCAATCTATTAAGTCCAACAGCTATTTATTAATTTATCTTGATTATCTGTCAGATTATAATTCCAACAGACAAGTTAGATTGACATGGAATGCGTTTCAAAGTTGTGGAACGGTTCAAAACTAACGGCAACGTCATTATGCTTATTTACAAACAAAGGATTTTGCTAAGCCAGGGTATTTCCACTTTAGTACTATTAAACATGTTTGGTCGCCAATTTATTTAATATTTGTGGGTTCACTTGCGAAGTTGATTGAGCACAGCCATGAAACTTAAGACTCTTACATGTTATTGTTTATTTTTCCCGTTTCATTGCAGTTTCCATAACAATGAAAAAATATGATTAAAAAAAAAAACAACTTATGATTGGAAAATTTTCAACACGCTTAAGCTGATTCAAGTAAGCTTTCAAAAAATTTTTGTTTCCGCCAATCCGTAAAAACAAAAACAACCGAAACACCAACAAGCAAAGCGGAGAGCGAAAAACAAGCGAGTAAAAATTGTGAATGAAAATCGACACATTTGCATCGCTTAAAAAGCTACTGTTGGCATGGTGGAAGAGCGAATCGGAGCAGCGCTTTTATGACGAGAATGCTCATCCGTCCAAACCTCACGATGGCTGTTTTGTCGCGCTATCGCAGAAGACGCTCCATGACGAGTTTTCCGCTCCGGCAGAAATCACCGCACAGCAAATTGATCGCGAGCAACGCAAAGCAAGTCAAGCGAAATGTTGAAAGTTTCGAAGCAAGCCTGAACAGTCCTACTATGCTCAGCCGTTCAGCTCAGTCACTGTGGTTGTCTTGCGAGTCGGAAAGCAAAGCAGGCGATCCATAAAACATGAATTTCGTAAAGTAATAGACAAAACAGTCGCTCTTGGTTAACACTAAACAGTGAAAAGCAATCATTGTGACCTCATAACAAAAAGTGCTTCTTTCTTTTACTCAAGGGCATGCACAGGATGCAACAAAGGGGAGTTGAAAGGCTGAAGCCTTCCCCTTATAACTCTTTCTAGAAAATTGAGTATATGCTTTTTTTGGAACACTCACAAAATGGTCGTAAAGACTTTTCCAAACTACGTCTCCTAAATTGTTAAAACCGTTTTTGTAAATCCCAAAACGTTTCTGCTCCTCTTCCTCCTTGCCAATCACGCTGTTGTGCGCCTAAGCTTGAGGGGCATCACGACGAAAATTAACTCTGAATAATATCACTTGTAGTCTCTGACAAGTGCAATAACAACGACGCAACATAAAATATCATAATTGTTTGATCAAAGGGTTTTTACTTGATTTTTTATTTCAAGGTGCCTCATTTGGTCTAATACGCTGTCATTACTGCAGTGGTGGCATGCCTTGACAGTAATTGCAGCCTATCCGAGGCCACAGCTTGGTTTTGTATAATATCCTATACTCAACACTGGAGCTAAAGCTGTGAGCAAGATTGTCGTAAATTCTCCTTGCATGAACTGTATTCTTTTATTCTATCGTAGACATCTATTAGTTTTTGAAGTTCACATCGAAAAATTTAATGTGCGAGGTCAAAAATAAACCATTTTTATTCTTTCTACATTTGTCATGGTTTAAATATAAGAACATGGGAATTAAATTGCTTTCAAGTTCATGTTTCGTCAGCTTATGGCCAACACCGATTGCAGCGGTATGCCTAACCGCTGATTTGAAGACCACATAAGTTTAAACTCTCGATTTCCCAGGCGCTCGATAATTTGAATAAATTTTTTTCGTCACTGAAACAAATTTGTTTCATTTGCTAAAAAATCTTTTTCAAATTAGGTGCTGGCCTAAACTGGGATTTATTTGCAATTTTTAGTAAAAAGAATAAAGCCTAAATGCTGGTAAAAATTTATTAAAATAATGTTTTTAGTGTAAAAGAGAAACGTTTTAATAAAATGTTTTCCAGCATTTTGGCTTTATTCTTGTTACTAAGATCATAGCTCTTTGACGCTCTCCTAGCTTCGGAGCGGCCTTTTGCTACCTAAACTACAATTTCGAAGTCATTAGTTTTGCTCCGTTGCGTTTCGAGCAGAGCGGATTTTTTTGAGACTGGTAGATGATGGGCATGCTTTCTGGCGGTAGTTGGCAGTCGTTTGAACTGGTGGAAGCGGTCCGACTGGTGGTGCTACGATGACGAGACAGAAAATAGCTTTCTTGTCTTTCAGCAGCTCGCTGACGCAAAAACATAGAGCCAGGCTTAATGCAGGTCCTGCAAAAGATTAATGCATTAGAAATTATGACATTTAGCCGAACAGGATAGCGCCAGGAGGGCACAAACTACGGAAAAGGCTAGAAAGGCCTTTGATTTTCCTTGAAGTTTCAATTCGGCAAAGCTGTCAGTGATTTCATGCCAAAATCAAGTGGAAGATGTTTTTTCAGTCTTCACTTTGATTTTGCTTTTAAATGATGGTGCTTACTCGCTTAGGTTTCTATTACTCGATCATTGAACTTGCCTTCAACTACTTTCGAATTCAGCAAAAAAATAAAGTTTTTGTACAACCGAACCCTCAACCCTGCAAATGCCTCTCCCCCACTTGCAGGGCAATGACAGCCAACAAGTATTAACCCGGGGCCACATAATATTATATTTCAATGGAGATGGGTCTCATTATAGACCTACACTGAAATGGGGGGAGAGGAGTTGAGTTCATGCTCTAAATAAGCCATTGGATAACTTGCTGGAGTTAACACAACTTAGATCTCGATGACAAAAGCTACTCGAGAATTGTTTCTTTTTCTAAACTTTTTCGAAGTTAAAATCTGATCAAAAATATCGAAGCGATGTTTTATTCTCTGCTATGTGTTAATGGTACAGAACTGCAAAATGATTTGTATGTTTGTCCTATGTTTATATTCTCCGGCAAAGGGAAAACCTTTGCTGTTGCGCATAATAACAATTGTTCAGACCCACATCAGCTGCCAGAACTACGAAGAACTTTTTTGACCCGCCTGCAACAAAAGCAGGAAAAATTGGCGTAAACCTCTGGTAAAATAGTTATTTCAAAGCCATATTAAATTGTAACCAGACTAGTTCTGTAACCAGACAGCGAAAGTAACACAAATCATCGGGGGGAAGATGAATAATCGTCAAAATAAGGTCAAAAGGTAAAATCACAAAACCTAATTTTCAAGTTCGTCTAAGTAAAAAATTAGAATGCTGACGTTGCTTCTACGCTGTTTTGCTCTCAGGAAAATACTTTATTGCATTTTTTAACTTGAGGAAGTATTTGTGAAAGAGTCAATGTGACTTGTAATGCAGGCAACTATGGTGTTTACACCAACAGTACAATGAAATATCTGCTTTTGGTTAATGCTTTCAAATTTCAGTTGTTTTCAACGCCAGATAATATTTTGATCACGAGAGATTGAACTTGACAAGGTTTATATTTGATCCTCTACATTACTTCTCTGCTATTTCTTCTATTAAGATAGCTTGAGAGGGACTTGAAGCCAGTTCTAGTGACTGCGAAGTCGAAGCTCTAACCACTACACCAACTAGCTGGTACTGTATCAACACGTGTCCGGAAAATTCGCCGTAAACAAGTTTGCCGTAGCAAAACTCGCCTCAGGAAATTTCTCTTAATAGGCAAAAGGCAGTGTACATCGAAGGGGCAGGCCCGGCATGTAAATGTACGGGGCAGTGTACAGTGGAAACGAGTTTTCCCACGGCAAACTTGTTTACGGCGAATTTTCCTAGAACCGCATCAACAATAGCCGACCAAAAACAAGTTCTATTCTAAAGCTTTCCAGATGACCAGAAGGTAAAGACGTACTGTAGGCCAAGAGTGTGCAACCTGTAGCCGGCGATGTGAAATTTTGCGACCCGGGTCGACGGATTAAATATTTAGGTCGGCAACTTTAAAATTTAGCCTTTTTGAGACCAATCTCCTCGGTTGATCTCTCAAACAAAAAAGGTCCTGCAGTATGTTTTGTGGCAGAAATTAGCAAAAATATCACTGTCAAAACGTAGATCTTCAAAAATATCTTTCGTCCGTTAGCCTCCCACTCTTTAAGTGGTCCGTGGAATCTTCCACTGCTGTAAAATTGGCTCGTCTTCCAAAAAAAGTACCCGCCCCCGACGTGGGTTATCACCTAAAGTTAAAATTTGAAAATAATGGGGGAAGGGGTTGGCAGCTTATCGCATTCACTTTTAATATGTTAGTAGCATTTTGGCAAAACCTGCGTAACTGGTTTTACCGAAAATATTCAGAAATCAATTAAAATAAACCAAGGAGATTGGACCGATATAATTCAGACAAAATAAACTATATAAGCCACTTTCTCAGCAACATAATGTGTTGATGTCCAGCAGCACTGAGAAGAAAAAACAAACAAAGTGTAAATGAAAACAAACAAGCGAGCATTTGTTTTCTCTGGCAACTTTTGTTTTGTGAGATAAAAGTGTGCAGTGCCGGCTTTACGAACATTGCGATGCGAATCTAAACTTTGAACACTACTACCTCCTTTGTGGAACCGTAAAAAGTTTCATATGACCGCAGAATGAAGAACTAACTGACTAACTAAAGACTGGTTTCTTTCTAAGCACAATGTTCAATAGTTATCAGTAGCAACTTTTTTGTTTGTTTAATTATGACGAAACAAGCTTTCAATATTGTGATTTCTTTCTACGTGACCATTTTAATTCCTACGAAACTAAGGATTGCAAAAAATATAAAACTTGCCAATATCGATTATCACCCGAAAATTTTTTTCAAAATGACGAAAAAAATCTATATAAGTGTTATAGGGGTACAGTGCTTCGAGGTGCTATCGCTTGTTTCCATACAATAAAACAAACAAACAAAAAGAGTGGCTCCGATTACTCACAAGCATTTTGCCGATGAATGCGAGCCTTAATAACTCACTTGTAGATCAAAGTGGCGACATTCGAGTAGAGGATAGGGTTCAGCGCACTATTTATAGGCAGCAACACAATGGCAGTGTAAGCATAAACTGCAGAAGGTATCGGGACGCCTGTCAAGCTCAATGTAGCCATAACACAAACAGGAATCCAGCAGGCGAAATCGGTGAGGACAAGTCGGGCGATGCGAGTCTGAAACATCGATAAATTTACGGTCCTTTTTAACGCCCCTGTGCAATGCGCCTTGGTAGAGAAGATGGCAAATCGATTTGCTCTCAACTGAAAGACTTACTAAAATGTCATTGGAAGGGTTGTGTGCATGAGCGTGGGAAGCCAAATATTGCAGGAAAAGGGAGAGGTAAATTCTTTTCTGCTAGAGCCACAAACATTTAGTGTAATTATTTTTTGTAGAGTTTGTACAAGAATGTGGTAAGAATTCACGATTTTTACCAAATTATATGACGGAAGTACAGAAATACTTTTAACAAAGGCTTATAAGCATAAAGGTAAATGTTTCTCTTGGCTAGGCGCTTGGTTTTGTTCACAACAATTCTGATATTGCAAACAAAATTAGCAACAGGAGGTAATAAAACTTATTTAGAGTGTTAACTTGAGGCAGTTTTGTTCCATTTCAAACAAATATTTTGAACTTGAGGTTCGACATCACCACCTACCAGGGTTTTCATAATAATTTTTGCTCTTTGTCACCTCATATGAAATATAAATGACTCAAATGTGCAAGTATTTACATGTTAGCACTCAAAAAGTTGACTTTCCTACTTTAGGTTTTAGAGAATTTGTATTTTAATTACTAGACATAGCACTTCGATGAGGAGAGATGGTGGTAACCTAACTGCCACAGCGTCTAAAAATTAAACATTTCGAACAAAAAAGTGACATAAGATTAACAGAAAAATTCACACGTTTGTTTACTTCATAGGCTCTTACAACCTCCCTAAGATATTTGAAACCCCTCCAAATGAAGCATTTTGATGCGATTTACTCATTGAGTTGTGCTCACCTGCATTTTTTTGTTCTCTCTACAATGTGGATTGTTGGCAGTTACTTCTCTTGCATCATAATAAATGATTATATACGCAAATGCAACGTATAAGCAAGCGAGCAAATCAAAGGCAACCACAGCAACGGAATATTTCCAAGAAGCAGTTTCGGTCTAAAGATATAAAAAAGGGTTTACCAATCTGCACTGGAACAGTTAATGGGTGAAATTCGTAAAAAATCGTCAGATGCTTTAGCAAAATAACAGCGAAAGATCGTATTGATTTCTTACCGTTACAAAAATTTGCGGAAGACAAACGGAATTTGATCCGTAGAATCCGAAATATCCATTAATTTTTAAAGGGCTCCAAAATGACGGATAAAATTGCTCGAGCTCTTGTCTTATTGATTTCCACGTGGGGGCGTTATTGAGCCACGCAGCTGTGTTGCCAGAAGCTTGAGTAAAATTATAAATTTTCAAATTTTGTAGAAATTCTTGCATCGTTCTCTTTCCGGGAGTGTTTGTTGCAAAAAAGTAACCGCCAGATGATAGCCAAGTTGCAAACGTAAAATAGTCCTCTAGCGACTCCAAGTGGGGGATAATCGCGGTCACTATCGTAATAAACCAGGATCCGATGATGAAGACGCTTGTATATCTAAAAAAAGGCTGTTGGCAATTAAAACTCTAAAAAACACATTGATTGTGCTGCTTGTCAAGTCATCTACTTTGAGCGATTCTTAAAGTCAATACTTTCAAGCGACGAAGAAATTTGTCATGACAACACAAACGCCATCGTACCTGAACTTGATAAGATCTGCAGAGAAAGGTCTCAATACTGCCATCATGCGGTAAGTTGTCAAAATGATTAAAATTAAAACGGAACTTTGAATTGAAACCATAACCAACATTCCCAGGGCTAAGCAATCAACGCTGGTTCGCCATTCTTTGTCTGCTTTGCAGTATCTTTAAAGATAAAGAATATTTTCGAGTTGACAACATAAAGTAGGCTGTTGTGGTCAATAAAATTGTGATGACAACTGATTCAGCTCATCAAACACAAGAAAAACGAAGGGTTCGCAAAACTACTGAGGGACTTTATGGTTTATGGAACCCATAGACGTCGTTGCGGTCGAAGAAATTGAATCAAAGTTTGTGCCCGATGTTTGAGCTTGCAAGCAAACGACGACCATGCAGCCCGCAACGTTATCTCCATCAGCGTTAACCTCTTCACGCCAATTGGGTCGTTTTCGTCACGCTACATTAACCCCCTCACGTCAATTGGGTCGTTTTCGTCACCAACATTAAACTCGTAAACTTTTGACTACAAGTTGGTCACTCGGTCCAATGCATCACGCTGTGGTGAAATGTCAAAGCTCAGAAAGTTGTTATGTTCACGTGAAACCGAGGTTGGTTTTAAAGCTCAGTCTTTGGGTTTAATCTACCGCTTGGACCAACCGCAACCATTTCATCGATGTGTAGTGATCAACTTAAGAGCCTAAGAAAACTTATCCGTTTTTCTCAAATTCTCCGTTTATCGTGTATTTAATGAGGTGAAGAACTTCTCATCTCATCGTTTATAGTGGATCCAAGGAGTGGAACACCCAAATGCTGAGCACCGTTACTCTTTGCAGGTTTTGTCCACCATACATTGAACTTCTTCCCAGAAAGCAAGCATTTAGACAACTTCTGTCAGAGCTTGGTATATTAAACTAAGTTTCTCAAGAACAGCATCGGGCAAAAAATCAAGAAAGATATTCTCCAGTCAAGAGCTTTCTATCCTAGATTTTAAACAAAAAAACGACATGTTGTTGTTGTTGTTGTTTACCCGACCCCTTCCGACGGATGGGGGCATGGCGGAAGACCATGGAGCCTCAGAAGCCGGGCAACTCCCCAGGGTCTGGACCAGAGGTCATAAAGAGACAAAGAGTCGCCAAAGAGTGAGCGGCGCAAAGAGTCCGTAGCTGGACAGTGCAGAATGAGATGAGAGATGTCCTGGGACGGGTGTCCACAGGCGCTGCAAGAAGAATTCTCGATTCTGCCAATCCTGGAGAGATAGGAACCTAAAAGAAGGCTGTGTCCATTGCAGCGAAGATGAGAGAGGGCACAGCGAGCATGACGAGGGAGCACAAGTTCCTCAGTGGAAATTTAGGGAACCTGTGTGTCAAAATACTTTGAAGAGACAGTACACCTCCAGTCCGAGAAAAGACGAGAGTGGATACGAGACATAAGAGGAGAGAGACTACAAGGGATTGCGGAGGGCGCAAGCAGCGCTCCCCGTCTCGCAAGCTCATCAGCTGTGTCGTTCCCCGGGAGAAACGAGTGTCCGGGGACCCATTGTAGCCTGATAGAACAGGAGGAGAAAAAGGACAGTTCCTGCCAGATCTGCCACAGAGTTTGAGATAACAGGAAAGGTGGAGGAGAGAACAGGGTGGCGAGGACAGAACGAGAGTCAGACAGGAGAAGAAGAGAAAAAAAATGGCAGATTTTATGATGTTGCCGAGACCAGCAAAGAGCGTGCAGAATGGCGCAGGCTTCAGCGGAAAAACTGGAACAAACTGGGCCTGCCGAAAACAAAAGAGTGGCCTCAGTGCCACAGAGAGAGCAGTTGGCAAGTACGCTGGAGCCGCCCTTGCCAAAAGCAAAAGGAACAGATCCGTCTGTCCAGAGTACCAGATCATGAAGGGGGAGAGAGTCAAGGTGGGCGAGAGCCGCACCTTGGCGAGAGTGAGGGGGATCAGAGCGAGAGCATGGAGTGGAAAGGGTGGACCCCACCGTGAACGAAGGCAGATTCCAAAGAGGACAGGGAGGGCAAGCAACAAGAGCCTTCCTAGAAGAAGTAGAAGGAAGCATGAGCGGGTGAGTGGACGTAAAAGCTCTCCAGGACGATCTGCAGAGTCTTGGTTTCACTCCTAGTCTGGCCAAACCTGAGATGGAAAAGGAGGTTGGGAGACGAAGAGCCCGCTCATGAGAAAAAAGAGGGAAGTGAGTCAGAGTGATTCGTAGGGGAGATAGAGAAGCCTCGGTGAGTAGTAGAGGGATAGGGGAGAACGAGAGGCAGCCGGTGATGGCGCGACTGGCCGCTCGGTGGAGGCGTTCCAATTTGGTGATATTGGTAGCGCTTAGGAAAGGAAACCATCCGGGTGAAGCGTAAGTGAGAAGGGACCGAAGAAAAGATATATACAGAACAGAGAGGGACTCCTTAGAGGGGCCCCATGAGAAAGCAGAGATACAGCGTAAGGCCTTGAGACGTGGGAAAAACTTGGCCTTCAGCGAAGATACATGCTTAGAAAAGGAAAGAGTGCGGTCAAAGGTGACCCCAAGAAAATTTGGAGTGGGATTAAAACGGAGGCGGGAGCCGAGTAGGAGGAGGTTGGGCTGGAGGTTAGCCTAGTAGGGATCCACTGAGAAGAAGAAGCCTTCACATTTGCTCGGATTGAGAGGAAGACACCAGTACTCAGACCAGCGCTCCAATCGAAACAGAGCTCCTTGTGTGGCCTCCACCGCAGTAGGGACCGAAGGGGAGGAGGACCAAATGGCCAGATCGTCAGCGTAAAGAGAGGAGCTGACGGAAGACGGCAGAGAGGCCGGAAGATCATTAATGAAGAGAGAGAAAAGTACAGGGCCAAGAACGGATCCTTGCGGAACACCTCGACGGACTCGAAAGGAACGGCTTTTGAAATTTTGAAAAACCACCAAAGCGCGCCTATCAGAAAGGAAAGATTGAGTCCAACGAGCAAAGCAAGGAGGGAGGCCAGCCAAAATAAGTTTGTGGAAAAGGGCGGGATGCCAGACAGAGTCAAAAGCTTTAGAGAAATCGATAGTAGACAGGATCGTCCGAGAGCCCGGCCTGGGTTTGTTAAACCCATCCGAAATGAACTGAGAAAAGTCATCAAAAAACGAAATCGCGCAAGCACCCCGAAGAAGTATTGCCCCAGCACAGCACCTTTGCAAACGTCTAAATTCTTACAAGAGGCGACAAACTTTGTAAAGAACACACAAACTCTGTTGATGTAGCTATCATCTTACATTCCATCTGTGAGGTGGTTCTTAACAGCCAATGCAAGAAGATAAATTCCCATTAAAAAGTCGGCAACGGCCAAGTTTAACAGCAACACACAATTGTTGCGCATCATTGGAGAAAGTCTAAACAGTGTAAAAGATTAGTATCATCACAGTGGCTTAGTTGTTGGTAGAAACAGCAATAACCCTGCAGTACCGCAAACTTATTAGCAGGCTTGAACACAGGTTGTTCTATATATAACTGTAATCGTTTAACTGAAAAGGCTGAAAAGCAGATACACAACTGTGTATCGTTCTGTCATACTTATCTTGAAAACATAGGTAACATCTTTCTTTTCCCTGCAAAAACTGCTTTAAAGTTTTGATCTGCAATTACGCATCATTTTGACGCAAAGCAGATCAAACCGCTTTACTAGTTAGTTGTATGAGGATAATCTGATTTATTCAGTATTAATAGCCTCAAAATCTGCGTTTCATTATCAACTGACTTAATTTTGGCATGCACAGACTATGGTGACTAAAGTGTTGGAATGCAGATCGGCCCCAACAAATTAAACATTTTTGTTAAAACTTGAACGTTTGAAACTCAGTGCAACGATAAGGACACCAAATTACCAACTGGCCAAATTTTTCTGCGACATTATTGAATTGTAAAAACCGGACACGTATTTCTTTAAGTCAACGGAGCGTTTCAACAATGAAGTTAAAAAAATGAATTTGAATAAAAAACAAGAAGTTGTTGGTTTTGATCTTGTCTCATCGTCTACCAATGTGTCGCTAGGTGAAACTATTGTATTGACAATCAATCCGTTATACAGTCCTAAAAATGAGTCCCAACAACCAATACAAATAGGTATTTTCGGAAATCATTGCTTGTTACCACGCAAGAATATTTATTTACGGGCAATCATCTATACCAGGAATATGCAACCTGCAGCCCGCGGGCCATGTCGACCAGCGCCGTAAAATTTTGTGGCCAGAGGATGATCTCATTGTGATCAAGCCTCACTTTGTGAGCACTGATCTCCAAAAACATAAATTTGATTTGCATGTGAAATTACGTAAATTCCCCCTTTGAAAATATTGATTTCCGAGAAAAAAGGTCTTCACCTTTATTTTGGATGAAACGTGGTTCTAGCAAGTGTGAAAAAATCTGTCAGTCCCATCTGTAACATACAGTCTTGAGCCAATGTTTACTTTACAAACCTTGACTGAACCACCAAACATTTAACAAGTTTGAAATTGGCTCGCCTGCAAGAAAGGTTGCGCACTTCTAATCTATTCTTAATAATTCTACACAGCCTGCGTGACCTACGAAACAGTCCCCACAATATGGCGACTGGCTGCAGCTTTCTCGGTACCAAAACCTGGCAAAGCAGCTCGAGCAGTTACTCTTGACGCGTCTAGAACCTGTTTTTGGCCCCCAACTTCCTGACAAACAAGCTGGCATCAAGCATAGTCAATTCATAACCGATCAAGTGTTTAAACTGACCTACGGCGTTGAGCACCGCATTAAAGAAAATAAATCAGGCATTGCATTAGCAGATCTTACTGCCGCACAAAATAGCCTACTATATGGTACTTGGGCCAAACACCCCACCACCGCCTTTGATTTGCTATTACTTTCATAAACAAATTTTAAGAACTGGCAAAAAGCAAGAAATGCGCTTTTTTCGCAAAATTAGCAGAATGGAATACAATAAGCTCATTTTATTTTTGATTTCGATGATTGCTGTAGAGTGTGCACACTAAAAAAAAATCCAAGTATTTTTTTGTATTTACTGGTAATGATAGTTTCATTTTCATCATTGCAAGTCAAAAATTTTACTAGACCTCTGGAAATATTGAACTTGTCCAACTGGATTTTCGTAAAGAGTTGTCGAGTAGCTCGGGTACAAAGAACTGAAGAAGGTAATTTAAATCTATTTACATGAGGGATCTGAAGAAGGTAATTTAAATTAACCAAATATTTTTTCCGACAAAAAATGGTGATGGATTGCTTGGAGTTGCGTAAGAACAGAACACATTCACTTGCAAGCGTATTTCAAGGACAAGCAGTGTGTTTATTCTCTGAGGGCCATGTGATGTGCCGAAAAAGTTTAAATTTCAATAAAAATGTTTAATTTATTGAGATTGCTATGCATTTTAATACTTTAAAAGAAAAAAAAGTAACTTTTCATCAAAATTTGTGGTGACAAAACACAATTAACATGTACGAAATCACAAATCTTTTAACCAAGTTAAACCACGAACTTATACTGCAACAGAGTCCAAACCCGCTTGAAAATCGATTTTAGTGATAAAAAAATTTACTTTACCAGAGGTGTTTGGATTAATCTAGCCTAAATCTACTCCAAGCTATTGCGAACTATTGCAATCTACGCGAGTGGCTAATCTGAACTTGAAGAAGATTAAATCTGCAGTGGATTTACTGGCTTTATTTTGGCTTGAAAATGAAAACCTTAGAAACCATTTCTGCAAGCTAGAGTATTCTGTACAAGACTCGCTTTTGTGCAGCAGAGTCAAACCAACATTGCCAACCGTTGAAACCACAACAAAGGTTTGTAGGAAGTAGGCTAGTTATTTACAACCAAGCAAATAATTGACGTGGGTCGTGACCGAGAAGAATTTGTCGTTTGTTCTCAAGCTCACGGTCTAGGTTCAAATTGTGGCAGGGTTTCTTGAACTTGGTCGATCGAAACTCTGGAGTTTGACAAGATCTCATGAATGACAAAAGTTTTAAAAGTAATTCCACCGGATTTTCACCAAAACGCAACTACAGAAGGCGCATTGACAGTAGGTCTACATTGTATTCTTAAACTGTAGATTGATTTCTTTAAAAAAAGTATTTTTGCGTTAAGTTTAAAGTTATCAAATATATTTCGGAGACATGATTGAGCAGCAAATTAAAAGTTCCTCCAAAGTTCGGAGAAAAAGGTAGAATTCGGAGTAAGATATATTTTATAGGTAAAAACCATTGAACGCTGACCGCAAAATATGCATAAGTCTACTGCTGACTCGAATACAGGAAGGGCACTTTGCGTCCTCCTAGTTCTCCAATTATCTTTGAGCGAATTGCTAAAAACATAAAGCAAACCAAAAATGCTTCAAAGCACTCTATGTCTTAATAATATGCAACTAACTAATCTTTAACTGTTTTTTATACGTTACCTCTGCTTTTGTGTCAATTTCTTCAAAGTATGAGCAATTACCACAGAGTTTCCACTCAGCGCCGCAAAAGCCATAATCCACACAAGCCCAACGAGTACAACGTCCTAAAAATGATTGCTTGCCGTCTTTTATCAATATTAAATTTGCTGTTCATTAGTTCATTAGTTCATTAGCTAGTTTTATTTTGGCCGAGCGAAACTGTACGATTATGATACAGGACATAAAACAGTTGTACAGCAGGCTACGTAGAACATAGATCCGCTTCCAAGCTCCCAGAACTAACGATGTAATGTGTTTCTCGTATAACGTTGAGCTCAAGCAAATATTATTTGCTTGCTCATTTGTTTACGCCAAGCGAAAAGAAAATAGCCATTTGCTTTTTAATTATTATTTCAGACTTCTAATTTCTCTAAAACTTACTTTTATCATGCGATATCGTGACGACAGCGGATTGTGGTCAAAGCCATAAGACGGACATTCGTCGCTTCCGTCTTTGCAATCTTCTTTTCCGTCAAACATGTAATGTAGCGGAACAAATAACGGATTTTCACGGGAAAAGTTTGCATTGGATTGTTTATAACTTTCGCAATAAAACCGACGAGATATATTTTGGCAAAGCTCTAAAATAACAATCATTTTATAACATGGACGCAAGCTGTGATTTGAGGGAGGGGAAGATCATAAAAACCTTTATTTTTTAAGAAATTTGTATTTTATAGGCAAATATAAATCGTTTTAAAAAACATTTTCTTATACCTACTGCTATCTAAAAACTACTTTCCAAATCAGTCCGTGCTCAGTAAGAAGCTGGGGTGCTCTAGTATTGGAATAAATGAGTGCGAAGATTGGGATTAGAACTTGTAATAAAAAAAATGGGCTCTATAACTGAGACCTTTTTGTGGGAAAAATGTTACTCGCAGTGCGCATTAGGGCTTTTTTCAATGTAGGTGCACGAGGAATCCCATTAAGTTTGATTTGGCGTTGTGTTGAACCCTCCATTTAAAAGGCTTAAAAGCATTTGCTTTTTTGTGAAGACTCCGGGGCGCCTGAACTCTTTCCCATAAGAATTTCTTCTCCACAAAAACATCTGTAGCAGTACTTTAAAATTTCTTTGGGATCATAGTCAAGTGATTGTATTAGCAGGGTGATCGAGTTAATTATCACGTGATTGCCAATAATGGTGCCTTATGTACAGTTAAACAAGGTCACGGTACCCATTGATAAATATTTAAAACGTGGTTTAAGGACGAGATTTCTGCGATTTTTTCCGACAAAACAAAGTGAAAGTTGCACCAGCAATCGAAGGGTTATGACGTCAACAGCAAATAGGTTTACTTAGATTCTGCGCAAATGCTTCCTTGGAAAATAACTTTACTACATTATGGTTGCAATACTTCTGTTCACAAAGCGTTGCGTCAATGGTTCCAGCAGCTCTGAAGCAGGTCTGAACTCAAGTTGTTTCTATATTTAACTGCAATTTGCCTTTGACTGAAGAAGATTGAAGATGAAGATGCTGCAGTGTATTGAAAAATAATATCGTGTACCGATACCTTTATCTTCGTCCTCGGCTTGTAAGCAATCAATGTTTCCATCACAAATTTGATTTTTATGAATGGATATCAAGTCTAATTTAGCAGGACGACTTTTGTGACATAAAGATCGCTCCTTACAATATTTTTCATCAATAGTAAAATCGTTCCAGTCTCTGCCAAGTGTAGACGAAGAATGTGGTGCAGAAATATTAACGCAATCTTCAACGCCATTACATATCTGCATCAAATCTTTATTAACCAATAGTGGGGTCAAGTAGTATACACTGAATATATAAAACAGATAATTACTTACATCAGTCGAAAAAATAGGAACATTATTAGGGCAGTGATAAAGTCCAAATTCATCTTTGAAAAGTATCGAGCAAATCTCCCACGTAGAATCACCACATGCGTATGTTAAAGTTTGATTCATGTTACTGTTGTCATCTGGTAGCTGTAAAAGGAAGTACTGGGCTTAGCTATAATTTTATGTTCACGTGCTTTGCGGTTTTGCCGTAACTTTGCTGTTTTTCAATACTAATAAGAAATTGGAAAAGATCAAAAGAGTGGGAAAAGGACTTGGTCAGTCTAAAGATCCCTTCTGAAACATTAAGGAAAATAAAAACCTAAAATGGTCAGCAGTATTAAACTTTTTCTAACGTAAAACATATTATTGAACAAGAAACAGTAGAAAGCACCTAAGTTTTTCAGAAATTAATTTTAATACATCTTTGAAAAAACCCGTACTGCCAAAAACCTGTGAAACTGTCGACCAAATGCTGTACTGCTAAAAGCTGTAAATCAATTTTCTTCTTCAAGGCAAATATGTCACTACAAATACAGCTTACAACCAAATATACTAATTAAACTATCTTATGTTTGAAACTTTCGTTGCTGACTAAGTTATTAAGACAAAAATTCACTCTGCCCAATAACACAAATGTTTTTTACACACAGTATTTTTGAAGATCTCTAAGCTGTGAGATTTTGCTTCCTTGTATTCTTGGGCTCCTTAGTCTCCTGCCATTCCTATATCTCGGCAAAGAGGTTGAGTAAAAACAACCAAAGGTCGGGCTCTTTGTATCTTCTTTCCTGGTTGCCGCTTTGGGTGTGTTTCAAACATACACACTAACCTGATATGTAGAACATTCATCTGAGAAATCAATACATTGTGGAACACCGTCACAGCGTAATGCGGGTTCAACGTTATCTTGCGAGGGTAGTACGCAGCTGAAAGTTTCGTTTGGTGTTAAAAAGATCTCCTGTAATTAAACGCTTGTTTTGTAAAAACCGAGCGAGAATTGGAAGCGAGCAAAAACGCGTGGCTAAAAGTGATAAGTCCACTCACCCACAATGAAACTACTATTGAGCAATGAGTACTCATTAATGACAACATTTTTCCTTGTCAACAGCGAGTTAACCAGTTTAAATTTATAATTGGTGGAAAAATCACCGGCAATTTTTCCTAACCTCATCAGCTTCTTGCGAATTTTGTGATTAGGTTGGTAGTGAAGATTTCAATGACACCGTGCTTCCATCCCAAGAAAGGAAAGTATCCACAGTTTTGATTTATTAAAAAATGAAAGCAAAGGGTGAGAAGAGATCTCTTTCCATGTTTGGTTACCTCGCTGAACTTTTTTAATTCTGCTTTTGAATTAGACTATGACGTGTAACTGATGTAGGGCTATTTTAATGGAACAAAGTATTTGTGTATGAATTTATCTATGCTGAGAATCAGCAACACCGTAGTTAATAGATTGTAATTACGTTGGGGAAACGAGCTGCAGTTTGAGGAGCGCAGGTTAGAAGCGACGATCTTTTTTGAAGCTGATGTCCGCCTCTGCCGATACTTGTCTTGCGTGAACGACAAATCAATTCAATGCCAGGGTTTGTGCGGATCTTATCGTACTGAGCCATTTTTTGCTCGAATACAAAAGCAACTCTTACTTCTGGCTTGTGAGAGCAAGCTGTTTCATCTGTTTTGTCATTACAGTCTTTGTACTCGTCACAAACTTGACTCCTATTTACACAAACGTTGCCTCCATCGCAAGAAATTTGTCCCGCGTCACAACTTCGACAACGTACGTCTGCAACAACAGAGCAAATAAGTTAATGTCTTTCAAGTTTGTCCTCAGGTCACATGAAAATCTCTATGTTTATACTTCGAAAAAATTGTCTTTACATCTGTTCGGAGTTATCTGTTTTGCTAGAAGTGATTGATTTGCAAATAACTCGCAGTTACCTGCATATAAAATAACTAGCCGGCTCTGTGGGCGTTTCCCGGCCGGGCTCCTTATCAGTAATGTCGGGGTTAAAATTATCGTTTCAGCCGGCTGCGCCCATCGTGCACGTGTGTGAACCTTAACGATAAAATTGTTTTTTTATGCACAGCCACAATTGATGTGCACGCAATAGTGGTTATCTTAATCTCTTAATCAAGACTCCTAATGCTCACAAAGAAAGAATCTTGCAACAAACTACCATTAATGCCATCAAAAAGTGTGAGGGGGGAGGGATTGAAACACAATCAAAAGTGATGATGGCGGCCAAGTAGTGGTTGTTTTCGCAATTACAGAAATAAGCTATTTAGTGTTAAGCATATTTTGCGATTTGGTGACGTCCCCATCGTATTTATATTTGTGGTATTAAGTTCCTAAGCTGTGCTATTTTCTTTGTTCCCGGCATAGCAACAAATACGATTATGACCTCCCCAAATTCATTCACCATATTGCAGTAGGAGTCCATCAGGCCACGTTATTTTCAAACGAAATATTCTCTTTAAATTCGGTTTTACAAATTGTTAAGGTTATAGTTTTATTTTGATTTTTTTCTTAAACTTGGAATTTTATCACATTGCTTTGTGGTATAGATATAGATAACTTAACAGGCAGCATATCAGCCAAACGAAAATTCTTGCTTTATAATATGTTTATGTCGGCGCCGTCCGCAGGGCCCCCCATCAGTAACGTTGGGATTGAGAAGTCGGTTTAGCCGGCCAAGCCGACTTTACCCATTTGCCACTTGAGTGAACAGTAACGAAAAGTTAACGTTTTTCTGCAGATAAGATTTTCCCGACTTGGTGCCCTCCTTTTCCAATAGAATTTCTCATTTCAAGGTCCCCGCTATCCCTTAGGTCTATGTGCTCCGTTCATTGCTTACGTCAAGGCAGTTTATAGGTATTTCCAGCTTTAAGCCATTAAATATTAGATCCGCTACTTACGACTTTTTCGTTACTGTAGGCGAGCTGGCTGCGCTGGTCTTACTTGTAAGAGACAATGCCTCTAACTGCGCGTATGTTGGTTGGTCCTGGCAGAAACGCAGCCATGAAAAGAGCAAAGTAAACCGAAATAAAGCTCTCGCAGTTAAGTTATTGCAATGGCAGGGTCCCCATGAATGATGTTGAGGTTAATAACATCAAATCAGCTGGCTGCACTGGCCTCACCCAATTGTAAAGGAAATTGCTTCAACGTTTGGATTATAAGTAGCTCGACAGAAATATCTTGTTGCAAAAGTCAGAAGAGGACCATTTTTATTTCCCCTCTTCTTTTTCTTGGGGGATCACCAACTTTTGCTTGGAGTTGGCTAAATACTTAAGCAGAGACGTAGCAGCCGCCCCCCAAACCCCCCAATTGGGGGGGGGGCCCAGGCCAACTTTGGGGGCCCAAGTTAGTCTGAAATTGCTTTTTGGCTACGTGACTATTTTCAGTTCAGCAGACTTGTTTACAATCGATTTAAACTGTAGGAAGAAATTGGCTTGTGACATCATAAGTGAATGCAACGTCATTTTATCTCGCAGAATCTAGAATATTTCGATTGATTTTCTGGTAGAATCTTGAATATTCGATTGACGTAACAATGCCGTTGTTACGCAACAATCATAGAATGGTCTGGAATTCTGTTTGGCTATAAATACCGGGACAATATATATACACTGCAGAGTGCAGATAAAGTATTTTATTGACATTGTATAGAATGAAACGTTCAAAAAGTGGTGCTCAAAAGAGAAAAGAAGCAGCCACTGCTCGAGATGCTGTAGCGAAATTGCCCAAGATGACAGATTTTTTCAAGATTACTGAGCAGAGTAGACCTGGCACTAGTATCGAGAGGGATGAAGAAAACTATAGTGTACAAGAAAAAGAAGACTATGACGATCAGCATCAAAGTGATTGTGAATTTCCAGAAAATGTAAGTTGTGATTTACCTGCCAATACGCAACCTTCAATATCAAAAATAACTGAATCTCAATTTACCCCTATCCCTGATGACCCATGTAAATGGCCTGAAAGTATTTCTGATGCTCAACGATGTGATATAGTAAAGCGTGGACCACATCAACTAATAATGAATTTTCCATATAATAACACAACTCCAAGGCGACGTTTTTCCTCCAACCATTATAAACGTGTGTTACCTAATGGTGAAAGTGTTTCACGGTCGTGGCTAGTTTATTCTGGGGAATCAGATCAAGTTTTTTGCTTTTGTTGTAAGCTATTTGGAAAAACACTAAGCTCCTTTTGTAGTGGTATAAATACATGGGAGGGTTTTTCGAAAAAACTGAAAGACCATGAAAACGGCATTTCCCACCAAGAATGCTGCAGTCAATGGATGTTGCTAGCTGAAGGGATAAGAAATTCATCCACTATCGACAAACGCGAGATGAATATTTTTTTCAATGAAAGACGTTTTTGGAGAAATGTTTTAGAGAGACTTATCGACATTGCCTTGTTTCTATCGGAAAGGAATCTTGCTTTTAGAGGATCTGAAGAAGTCTTAGGATCTCCTCACAATGGAAATTTTCTGGGTATATTTGAGCTTTTGGCAAGAAGAGATCCGATCCTAAAAGAGCTTCAAGACAGAATCAAGAATAAAAACACTAAAGATCACTATTTGAGTCCTACCATACAAAATGAACTAATTGAATTGCTAGCGACAGAAGTTGAAAAAGAAAATTTACAGCAATTGAAATTGGCAAAATATTTTTCTATAATTTTGGACTGCACTCCAGATATGTCACATCATGAACAAATGTCTGTCATTCTCCGTTATGTACTATGTAATGAAGAAGCTGCTATTGTTAAAGAAACATTTTTTGGCTACTTGAGAATAAGTGACAGTACTGGGAAAGGCTTGTTGGACGCTTTCTTAGAAAAAGCGACCGAACTGCAACTCGAATTGTCTGATTGTCGAGGTCAGTCATATGATAATAGTGCTAACATGAAAGGAAAACATTCTGGGGTCCAAGCAAGAATGCTAGACATCAATCCCAAAGCTGTTTACGTGCCCTGTGCAAACAATACCCTTAACTTAGTTGTTGTTGACAGTGCTAATTCATCGACGGAAGCATTGACATTTTTTGGAGTACTTACAAGGTTGTATGTGCTGTTTTCTTCCTCTGCTCAGCGTTGGGAAATTTTGAAGAAACATGTGGAGCTGTCCATAAAGTCACAATCTGATACTCGTTGGGAAAGCAGAATTAAATGCATCAAACCTCTTCGATACAATTTAAAAGAGGTGTTGCTGGCACTGAAAGACTTGGAAGCCATTTCCATAGAAAGAAAAGATGGAAGAGCTGCCTCAGAAACAAAATCGTTGATAGCTCATTTATCAAAATGGAGTTTTCTTTTGTCGGTGTTTATTTGGTATGGTATCCTATTCCAAGTCAATAAAGCAAGCAAGATTCTTCAATCGCATGGAGTCTCCCTTCATACAATGGAAACGGAAATCCAGGCAACTGAAAAGTTTTTGCAAAACTATCGCACAACTGGTTATGATAGTGCCGCAACATCTGCTGTTGAAATAGCACAGGAATTGGATATTGATCCTTCTTTTCCTCCGTCAAGAAGTGGAAAGAAAAGAAGATTGTTTGATTACCAAGGTGAAGAGGAACAACGAGCTACTCCTGAACTGAAATTTAAAAGCAACTTTTTCTATCCATTAGTAGACCAGACTATTATGTCAATAAAGGAGCGCTTTAATTTGTTACGTGAGGTTTCTTCCGCCTTTTCGTTTTTGTACACACGAGACAAACTTTTGCTTGTGCAACAAGAAAATGCTCTTCTTACTTGCTGTAAAGAGTTCCAAAAAAAGTTCGGTGACATTGATTCTGATGAAATGAGCGCTGAGCTACAGCGGTTTGTTTTAATTTTACAAAAAAAACGCAATCTCAATACGGCTCAAGACTTTCTGAACTATCTTCTAAAGACTCATTTATTTGAATTGTATCCGAATGTGTACATCGCACTTCGAATCTTACTAACTTGCCCCGTGACTGTTGCCAGCGCTGAAAGAAGCTTCAGCAAATTGAAACTGATCAAAACTTTTAATAGAACGTCTATGACAGACAGTAGACTATCTTCATTAGCCATGTTGTCAATCGAAAATGACTGCGCCCGATCTCTTGATTATGACAATGTCATAACAGCATTTGCGAACAAAAAGGTTCGCTCCAGACTATTTAAATAATACTGTGTTTTTATAACTTTTTCATGTTTTTCAGTGTCATTGCTTTCGTTTCGCAGTGTCTGCATAAATGTCCTACTGAACTCTGGCATCGGTGCCGAATTTTTTATGACTTGCACCTTCGGTATCGGCATGCTTTATTCTGACATTAGCCTGTTTACTTATGTACAAATTGTGGTGTATTTTCTTAATGCAGCTTTTCAATTTTACACCTCTAAAGTGATATGACCTGTGCGCAGGGGCTCTTGCGCTTACTTTGGGGGGGCCCGAAGTTGGAGTGCTACGGGACTGTACTTAAGTGTTTAGAGACTTGGTTTTTAGATAAATATTTTTGAATATTTTGATGGATAATGCCAAACATCCTGGCTAGCTAGGAAGAGTAGTCAAAATGTATCAAAAGTTTTTGTAGAAATTGCAATTTGGTGAAGTAAAAGCATCAAAGTTTTGAATGTTTTTTACCAGTACGCTATATTTTATAAACAATTAGAGACGTCATTCTTTAATGAATACTTTTGAAAACTTAGACAGATGATGCCAAGGAACCATTCTTGTGAGGAAGAGTAGTCAAAATGTACCAAAGAACTAACTTTGCCTAACAATTGCAAGTTTGTTAGGTCAGGTAGGATAAGTGCTTAACTAAAAATGAAACATGATGTATGGCAACCAAGTTTTGATCACCCATTAGAAACTAATCCTTAACCGTAACTGATTAAAGTCACATATTGCTGTAAAATAAATTTCCTAAGCTTTTAAAAAACACTAATAATTGGTTCCTTATAACCTTCTAGTATTAAACTTACCTGGCATTACTCAGATTACCACATTTTGAGAGGAGTAAAAAGTTACACTACCAGAGTTAAAGTTCAATTTTTTTAGTATAAAAACAAATACTAAAGATACATATGATATACTAAGAGTGGCCAAATGGCGGCTCGCGAGCAGCATGCGGCTTTTGGGGTTCCGGACTGCGGCTCTTTGACTCATGCTTTGTGATTGGTGACTGAGCGTAGTGATGTGTAAACTGAGGGCATCATGTTAAATTCAGTGGCCGGTGGATGGCCACACAGGGTGAATATTGTCTTTGAAAATGATCTGCGAAAAAAATGATCATCTTTTTGTCGTGGTGATGAGTGATCTCCAAAAAAAGGTCAGCAACCTGTCCACGAAAGGAATAGTGGGAAATTCAAACTTGGAATTGCCTAGCGGCAAGTGTGGCCACCCCTGTAATATACTATCGAAATAACCTTTACTTTGTTAACGCAATTTTGAAAATCGGTTTAGAAAGGAGGTTACAAATTAATTTTTAAGTGAAGTGATTTTGTAAAAATGTTGTAGCTTTTCAAAAACTCATATTAATTATTATGATCTCTGGCAGCGAAACATGAGGTTAATCGTACCAGACAGCATTATGACATCATAGAGCAAGTTGTAAGCGTGCGAGCCAAAAAGAGAAAAAGCATGCTTAGAAGGCTCAAAATGCTGAAATAAAGATTACTCGTTGCATTATGAAATGGGCTTAATCGTTGTAGACAGTAGAGTTTCTTTTATCAAAATCAACTAGTTGATACCACCTAAAAATGCATTTTATCGCGTTTCTGCGACCAGTAGTTTTTGAGAAAATACAGATAACTGATTGCGCAATCAAGCGTTGATTGTGACATCATCTAAGAGCCCAAAGGAATGAAATTTTTTGTATAGCGATAGGTCGGGTGCCAGCTTTCGTTTGAGCACAAAATGGTTTTGCTCTATCAAGAAACGTAAGTTTTGAAAAAAATTGTCTTTGATTATGAGGTCGCGAATACCCTTACAACACTCACCCCAAGGCGGTGATCAATCGTGCCAAGTTTGATGTTTGTACTCCCAGTAGTTTCGGAGGAGTTAAAGCGTGCGTACGTATGTACATAGGTACGTACTGACAGAATTGTGCTTTATATATTAGATACAACATCCAAGGGAAAAAATGCAAGTGAGCATGCAGCATGCAAACCAGAAAGCAACGAAAAACCCTAAGGCTTTTATATCAAGTTGCTTTTTGGTTATGTGTCTACATTGATTCAAACTGCAAGTGTAACATGATTGTAAAAAGACAAACCACGTAAGTCAACAAATAAGCAATTTGAAGTGATGCACTATCAATAGAAAGAACAATGGGCTTCTATATCAAGTGCAGCAACAAAAAAGATAAAACCACCAAAAATTGCCGTAAAATGTCTTTTTCAACCTTAAAAACAAAGAATCTTTACAAAGATGCAACTCTCATCCTTTCGATCAGAATTCAATTCCGGCGCGATGGCGTAGTGGTTCGTTTTGCAGTCGGTAGACCTGGGGGTCATTTCTCAAGTGGAGTCATACAAAAAGACTTTGAAAAATGGTATTCACAACTTCCTTGCTTGGCGCTCAGCAAAATAAGGATAGTGTGGAGAACAAGCCAGCAAGCTTGCTTGTTGTGTCCTTGGACAAGACACTTGACGGGATGCCTCCGTCTTTATGTGGCAGACAGATGGTGGGGCCAAGCAGTCTACCCGTCGTGGTGGCCCCAGTCTAACTGAAGACTTGCAAACTGAGCGTGAGCGCTAACGCACTGTGGCCTATATATACATCTTCCTGCCTAAAGCTCACAACAAATAGCTCAAACAATGCAGAACAAGATCAGGATTCAATTATAATTATTGCGGTGAGCTGCAGTTAAAAATCCGATATTTAGCACGTTATTCAAGCGTATTTGAAAGTATTCCTTGTTTGTTAATTTTGTTAAAACAAGCACGCAGGGCTTCTACAAGTAAAGAGTTTATTTCCAAAATTCCTTACATCCATTTTAGATGTTTTCGGGTGAACCGCAAAAAACTGTAATGTGACTCCTTATTGGAATTTTTTTAGTTTTATATCTTGGGAATGCAGATATATAACTCCTTGACATACAAAACAATCAGAAATTGTTGGTATTCCAGTAAAGTTTTGTATTGGCTTATGCCAATCAAAAAAGTTGAGTTTAAGGAGTTTTGGAGCAACATTTTATTAATAAGCATAAAATGTTGCTTTCGCAGGAGAAAACCTTAAACCAAATCTTAACATTTTTCAAACATAAGTCTTTTTGTTTCTATTACATGTATGGCTGATGTTTTTCCAAAAAACATGCAAGTAATTAATTTAAAAACCGCATGAAATTACCTGCTGGGTCAACGCATACATTTTGGCAAACGACTCTGGTATCTTTAGTTAGCAGTTGGTCCTCGCACAAACACTCATCGGATAGATCTGGACAATCAAAAATACCGTCGCATATTTGTTTTGGAGACACGAATACATCGCTTGAAATACACCTAAACAAGGACACAGATTTAAAAGTGATTTAAATAAATACAAGAAGCCAGCGTTTTAGTTAAGAGCGTAACTGTACGGAAGGCACACCGTTTTGACAATTAAGGTTGAAATTGGTGACAGATAATTGATCAGAAGGTGTAAAATAAACCATGGTCTAGAGCGAAAATTGGGAACTGGGGCAAATTTTCCCAAACGAGGTAAAAATGAAAAAGTGTGGGGTAAAATTACAAAGGCACCAAATTTGATTTTGTAACGCTTACTTTTCAATTGAGAAAGAAAAAAGAAAGGTTTAGTTGACAAAGAAGTACAAAAAAAATATTTTTGCGAGTAATCTTCAAAAAATCTTTAATTTGGATTGAAAACAAGAAAACAGCGACTTTGAAAAAAAGTCTTGACTTTTAATTTGGATTGAAAATGACAATCAAGTATAACTTTTCTGGTGCTCAAATGTTAGTGAGATAATCGCGTTGTTCTTAAAAGTAGTTTGAGGAAATATCAAAAAAAATTTTCCGTCCCTTGGGTCTGGACCTTCACGCTTGTACGACTAAAACCAGGTTCATAATGATGGACGTTGTCAACATCGTGCGAAAAGGAATCACTCACGAGCAAGTGGGGATGTCGCAGGTGCACGGCCACCAACTACACAAATGAGAATGGTCGAAACGGTGTACGCTATCTGCAGTTATGCTTTAAAGAGTTGTTAAGTTCTGTTTCTTTGCTCTCCCTTTTCAAAAAATCTTTGCGAACAAGCCCTCAGAAGACTTCATAGTATATCGCTTGCTGGCGCTCTCTCGAAGTTCAACTATAAAATAACAAAAGACAGTAGTTTCGGAATATAAGTCGTTGCGTTTCTTTTAAGTTTTTTGTGAAAGTACTTCAAAATCCGATTCCATCACCACACTATTGAAGTCCAGTCATGGGTATTGTTTGAAGTCGAGTCATGGGTATTGTTTATCATGTGGAAACACCCGCTGGTAGGCAGAACCATAGAGCATTTATTTTGACGCAGTAAAGCAAAAATCTCTTTTGGTTGAAGAATTGTTCATAATTTACTATTCGATTCTATTCATAATATTTCGACAACAAGTAATATTGTAAATAAATCAAAGAGATTCGTGCTTGATTGAATGCGCTATTACACCAGTTATTGCAGCTTGGTGTTGCTATAGGTCAGCAATGTCACTGAAGTTCATGACGCCTTGAACGGATTCAAATAATGTCGCTTCTACTTTATTTAGAAACATAGCTGTTATCATCCACCAATCCAATGTGAAAGCATAATTATTTTAACTACGGGCTTGCTAGTTTGTTGTCTCTTACACTAGCGAAACTCGAGGCGAAACTTTTAGTAATTGTACAGCTGGAAATAAGACCGGTTTGATACCACTGAAGAACGGAAGCACTTATACTGTAATTACAGGAAACCATTAAAGATCCGTGTCATGTTCTCCACAAAAATTACATTAAGTCCAGAGGGATAATTTTTCCCCAGTTTGTAAAATGGATTCTACAAATCAATTTCTCAGAAAGTTGGAGGGTAATGGAAAAAGTGACCTCAAAGCAAGTGCATCATTTTTTTTTTCAATTCAGGGCTGAGACTCAAACACGTACGGTCGCAAGAACTCTTTGTGCATTATAAAATAAAAAATCAGTACATAATAGACAGATCTAGCAAGTCAAGAGTTTTTGTATCCGCCGCAGAAACTCAAGGGTCCGAAAGCAAACTCTACATTGCTCCATATCCCACCCAAATAGGGCATCAGCTTTACTGCAGAACTATTTTTCTTTGCGTTACTCCTATTGCTGAACGTCAAAAAGATTTACAAATGCTGTTTTATGCCTCAAAAAGAAATTAATTCCAGGTCAAACAGCTGCAAAGCCTTAACGTACTTGAAACAGTTATGATTGGTCAGTGAGCAGTGGTCACTTGCATCGTTACAATCAGCGACCGAATCAAACAGCATAGGCTGGGGCACGACGCAAATGTTAGATTTCTTTGAATTTTTTTGTCGAACGGAGCATTTAAATCCTGTTCCGGTGACCTAAAGCAAAACATGTTAAACATATCCAAGAGGTTACGTTGCCAACAACATGGATATCAGGAATTAATCACAGGTATGACGACGAGTGCTACCCAGGCCTTCACTAGGTGCGACAGTAAAGCCATTCACCCAGCATGTCGTAGCAGGCGACTGTAGCGGACGTCCACAAACGGCAGTCTGCCTTGTTGGAGGTTCGGTTTCCAGTTTTATGATTGTTTCTTAACGGGTTTCTGATTTTTCCTATTTCCTGATCATTGCAAATTTTCTTGCCTGATTGGGTTTGAGGTTTGAGGCAGGATGCTTTATCATAACATGCCTCTATTCCAAGGAAGAGGAGGAGTAAGGTCGAATCAACGAGTCCCAAGCTAAAAAAAATTCTGATCTTACTTTTTCGTCCGTTTGGTCGTCGCAGCTCAAGTTGCCATCACAAAACTTTTCACGTTCAATGCATTGCTTATTCCCGCAGAAAAATGAATGCTGACATCCAGCAGCACACTCATCTACCCTGCGTAACGCGACAACTTATCAGCCAGGCATGGTACAGCCTGAGCTAGTAGCACAAAAGACTTAACATTCTGGACAAACAGATTTAACATCCTTCGCCTCGCTTATTCCAGGCTGTGGAGACAGTAATGCAATAATTTTTCCTAAAGTCTCGGTCTTTAGCTAAATAAATCGAGTACAGAACATGCAGCGCTTTTAAGCTTGTGATGGCCACCTACAATATATGGTGCGTGAGCCACAAGTGCTACGTGAAAAATTAGATAAAAGCTACCACAAGTTGTTTTTTTGAAGACATGTCATAGTCACCTTTTCCGCAAAAAATTTGTCCATTTTTTTGCGAGAAAAAATGGCAATGATATGGCCTCAAAAAAGAAAACGGCTTGTGGCAGCTCTCATCCAAGCCATTTTGAAAACAAACTTAAGTAGCAGGCCTATTAAGCTACGAACAGGTCGCCTGTTGAAGAAAAATGATGTATTACAGTGCTTACTTGCCGGTTTTAATCTGGTTTATTGATAATGCAATTGCAAGTACCGGTACGAAAATTAAAACAATTGAATTGTGGGTGGACTTAACGTTAGAATGCCTTTGTAGTACAGTCGTGTCGTGGGCAGAGCACTCTTTACTTCTAAGACTCTCATCGCGTGTAGCAAAGTGAAATATAAACGCCGAGTTCTGATGTGAAATCTTGCAGGAGTAAGAAAAAAGAATATTCTGTTTTAGAGCACAGAAGGCTGGTCGATAAATAAAATCCACTTCAGCCACAGCCTACTATAAGAACTTATTGTAGGAACTGAATCGTAGCCTATATGCTGGACTCTGGGATGCTGTTTATACCGGGAGTATAGAACCTACGAGCAGCCAGTGGCTGTAAATTTAACAACTAGGTTTACAATTACGAATAAGTTGTAACTAGCAGGCCAATTACTTCAGAGCTTGATTTCAGTAATTACATTAATCTTTTCATCGTCGCTTTATCACTTTCAATTCCTGATCTTACGCACGTAGTCAAACGATCGCACGAAAATTTGTGAAATTAATTGCTGTTTGTAAGTAAGCACAGTCTTAATTTGCTACTAAATTGGTCATTGTTAGGGGGCATAGTTTATCAAATTCAAAACTTGAAGAGATATTAATAGAAAAATATAGGTTAGTCGGTCTACATCACCGTGTGAAATATTGGTTACCAAATATACAGCCGTAAAATTTTTCTTGAAAATGGGTTATTAGGCCAACCGGGTGATTGGACGAGAGTTACCGCAATAGCCGATTCAGAAAGCTTTGATCAGGAAGGTGAGAGGTCTGAATTGACGCGTTGTCATTGGAGGCAAAGACCTTTTTTGGGAAATATACTTTTTCGAAATTGAATTTTAAAATAAACTTATTTTTGGTGACAAATACAAATAAACAAGTCCACAAAATCACGAATACGAAAGGCTGGTGAAGGATTCCCTTCCCCACATCCTCCCTGGGTTCGCCATTGAGGTATGGCCTCTTTTACTCTATTTTGGGTAGTTGCAACCAAGGAAGTTCGTGTCACAACTATTGTTACTAGGGGTTGAACCAAGTTGTGAAACAGACGTATCACGCAATAACTTATTTCGGAAATCGCTAAACAAAAACCACTACGTCGCTCACCCCCCAACTTTGACTTTGTGCGCCTATACTGATGCAAGAAATGTGTGAAATAATTGAGAGTTTGCGAGTAAGACCAGTCCTACTGGGTGAAGTGGACTCAGCAGCTGAATCGATTTTCCAACGCGATTTGACTGCCGAATCCCGTCGGGAGGCAACGATTTAAATAAAACCGGAAAAAATTATTGAACAAAAAATATTGGAAGACTTAACAAACTGAGCCGCCGATATTTCTCTGAGTGGGACTTTTTGACCTACCTCTCTAATTTTTGAAATTGATAACTATAGGTTTTGCTATTGAATTAGAAATCATTTAGAAATTCATTTTCTAATCAATTAGAAATCATTGGAATCCCTCAAGATTGAAGTAAAGTTATCATTAAAGGCGCAACACTTATCAGCTTTGGCTGCTTGCCATCACTTTATCTACGGCAAATTATTTGTCAATAATCGCTCGCCGTCCTTCAGTTCGTAATTCTATTTTGATTATCTCGACTTGCACTATCGGGTTTTAATTGTGTAATGGTTATGACGTTTGCCTAACACGCGAAGGGTACCCGATGCGTTTCTGGAGTAAAACATGTAAATCAATTTATTCAAAAGACCGATCGAAACTCTCAACCATAATGTCAACCGTCACTTTCAAAATAGGAACCTTTTCAAACGTGTTTTTACACGTGTGCTAGAGTGCCATCAAATTAAATTGCAATCACTCCGGGTGGTGAACTCTCCCAACGATCCCACTCGCACAGCGAACAGTTTCTGCAAGTTTGTTGATTTTAAGACAGAGTTAAAACGCAAAAGTCTTTATGGAGAATAAGATTCTGTTACACAATCGCTTTTATGATACTCTCGCGTCAAGCATATTCGCATGTTCCCAGGAACAAATTGAAACGATAATACGTCATTAAACACAACACTGCAAGTGAGATCTACCCGCGCCATGGGTGCAACCCAACTCCAAAATACAACTTCACTGATCGAAGTAATCATCTAACCGAAATGTTTAGAGTATTCAAATGAAAGTGCAGTTACAAGATTATCATGATGAGCAAAACAATGGTTTTCCTAAGCCTAAACAGCATCATCACAAATTAAAAAATGTCCCGCTTCTGGTTCTCCAACTTGAAATTTTATTTTATTGAAACAGTGATTACTGTTACCGCGTTTCAGTAGTGTAGTGGTTATCACGTTCGCCTAACACGCGAAAGGTCCCCGGTTCGATCCCGGGCTGAAACAAGTGAATGCAAATTTTTTTTTAATGATTTCACAGTAGAAAAAACAAAATTGGTTTGTAGAACATAACACTTTCAACGGAAAGGTTTTACTTTTGTAACTTACTTAAAAAGAATCTTTACTCAAATAAATCAATTACCTACCACAGCCTAAAATGAAAGTTCCTGGGAATAAACTAAAGCATATGGTCTATGGGGAGAAGTGGTCACTGAAGAAGTATTTTTATTCAAATTGGTTTTCCATCAGAGAGTTGCTCTCTTGAGCAGCTTCATTTTTTCCTACTTTTACTTACTTGAGTAAATTAGACGGGAAGTAAGAACACTTGAGTGCAGCAGTCAGGATCTTTGCTTCAGTAGATGCTAACAAATCAATCTCTATTATATTGGAAAGCGGTTGACTGGCAGGGAAACGGCATTAAATTCAAGTTTTTTTTGAAGTGGGCCATTTTGTGTTCGAACTTTGAAAACCAATTACTGCTATTATTCAGTACTAACTATACA
Organism: Trididemnum clinides; assembly: GCA_963675345.1. Lineage (NCBI taxonomy): Eukaryota > Metazoa > Chordata > Ascidiacea > Aplousobranchia > Didemnidae > Trididemnum > Trididemnum clinides. The sequence continues at coordinate 11,775,019 of OY776297.1, read as the reverse complement.
AGGAGTGCGGCAAATTATTATCAATGACAGCAAGCGGTATTATCCTAAGGACTTTTGGTTTTGAAAAGTTTTCAACGCCAGAAGTAAACACAACATTGTTCTGAGTTTATTTTTTGCGTATTTCATTGCTGTCCGTACAGGTAGCTGCATAGTCATTCGTTTCATCTTCTCGAGCGTATATTGGTTGGTTCACAAAAGCCAAGAGGACCAAACGGGCGTTGCCATTCCGACAACTTACCAAGTATTCGTTTTATGCTGGTTTATTAATGCCCTCTAAACAAGATCAGGTGCTACTATAGCGTGATGTCTACTACACTATAGCGTGAGATCTACCTCCGATTACTACTATAGCATGAGGTCTACCACTGAATTATTTATCCCTCACCCTTCTATAGCTACACTATAGTTACACACTTACTACTACAGCTATAATAATTTCAAACACCATACATACATTCCACGCACAAAGGTAAATTTGTTTTAACGATACATGCTTCGTACATCTTCTAAGAATGCCACAAATAAGTCATTGGTTAAGGTTAGGGTTAGGGTTTGGGCAGTGGTTCTAACCCTAACCCTAACCCAAATCTCACGCGGTTTGCACCTCGGTAGGTGCGAGCCAAGCGGTAGCCCCATCCTCCATCTCGGTAGGTGACTTGTGTCGGTAGACCTCACGCTGTAGTAGCACCCAAGATCATTACGTAAGGTGAACCTCAACAAATATTTTTAACATTTGCTTAGTATATTTGATTCTTACCTAAATTTTTTGTGATCCCTGAGAACTTTAATCCTTCCTACTCCGCCGCCTTTCTTAATTTTGTCCGTCTAAGCCTCTGTCTCCAGTTTTTGTGAGTTGTACGTGCATATCAAAGTCGAATTTTTTAGTTTGGTTGGAAAACAACGATTTTTTGTTTGTTTTATTTTTTGGTGATTAGTTTTTGGTAGCAGCTTTTATTTCATTTTTAAGTTTCAGTATGAGATTTTTCGACCAATTTTCAAAGGTAATGACTTTGTCCGGACCCGAAAAAGGCCCGACTTAGGTCTAAAATACGCCACAGAACTATTTAGGAGTTCGTAGTAAAATATATGAAACTGCTTTCGACGAGTATTCGCAATTTTAATAATACACCATTCAAAAATTGGCTATTCACAAGTGGTTGACGGTCTTTCATGTTAAAAGATCAAAAGATAGTGTTTCAGCCCGGGCTCGAACCGGGGACCTTTCGCGTGTAAGGCGAACGTGATAACCGCTACACTACTGAAACACGGTAACTAAGAGTTCCAACTACGTAATAACAATTTTACGACGGAATTGAACGAGTAACCCGATAATTCAAATTGATTCATTTTCTCTCACTTGTGTCGTTAAATTTGCTGATGGTAGCTTAAGCCTTGCGCATAAGATCGCCGATCAGCTACTAGATTTACTTTTCAACAGCTTGTTTTTCGTGACAACAATTATTTTGTCAAACACATCAACACAACATCTTTTCAAAGAAATTCTAATTCGTGCTTTAGCCATGTTATAATTGTTAATGCCGTCCGTCCAACCAGTTGTAGAAGACAACCAATGGATAACCATGCAAGCCAAGATGGTTTACAAGTAAAGCTGTAAACCGGTGATCGCGAAGTGGTGAGTTTTGTGGGTGATTCTCCGATTTCGCGGACTTTGTGCTGGACGTCGACTGATGGTTTAAAACTCTCCACGACGGGAACACACTGATGGTGTATGACTCGGAATTCACAGGTTTAGTCCCTGACGGGAATGCTCTGATTTCGAGTGATTGTATGTCTGTTTGATGCCAACTGATGATGTAGGACTCAAAATCTACAACTTTATTCACTGGCGGGAATTCTCGGAATCGATGAGTTTTGTATTTGATGTTGACCGAAAGTGTGCAACTCTGGAATTGCGAGTTGTTTGATTCCGAATGATATCACTTGATATTTGCTGGTTGCGTATCTGATGTCAACTGATGATGCAGGAATCTGAAGTCGCCAGTTTAGTCCCTACCGTGAACATTTGAGATTCGTGGATTTTGTTGGCCTGTTTGATGTCGACTAATAGTGGGGTGGTTAGGGTTTGCGAGTGAGGTCACTGAAGGCAGTTCTCTGGCTTTGGTTTGTTGGTCCGGCAGTTTTGTGGCAGACTGCTTTCCTCGCACCAGTGCTTATGATTGTTGTGTTTGTGTTGTGCTATTTTTATGTTTTCAGCAGTGCAAGTTATAATGACATGTCTAAGGTCTGAACAATGAGCCGGGCTGTAGCAATTTGTAGGTTGTTCATTCGGAATCGCTGCCCATATAAATAGAGAAATAAATAATTAAGTTTTGACAATCTTTAAATATTTACAGATTTATACAAATCAAAACGTTGCGACAGCATTCTTTTGCTTGTAGTTACACAGAATTTTCTGAAAAATGATTTGAGTAAAATCGAATAACATTTCGGAAGTATGGGGGAAAGCATCAAACTGAGGTTAATATTTTTCTGAAAAGACTTTTGTATCTAGTTGATTATCTCGTCCTGGGCTGCCGGTTTTCAGTCAGGCGATGGTTATCATAATCTCCGAACAGGCAAAATTTCGACCTGAAACGTGTGAATCAATTTATTCCAATTCTTTTTTCTAGATGGCCGATCGAAACCCTTTGAAATAGTGCAAAACCCCCGTTTGCGACATCTGGGTTTTTCGCAAGCCTGCTGGACTGTCAACCCATTAAACAAGATCACTCGAACTAGTCAACTTTTCTAATTATGCGATTGGCAAAGCGAATACTTTTAGTGACATAGTAAGTCTTTAGACAGGGTATACTACAGTATGTCATAGTGTAATATATTATATCACAGTGTAGTGTATTATAGTGCAACATATTGCAATGTAGCCGCCGTGGTATAGCAGTAATTGTTTTTGGCTTTGGATCAAAAGATCTGGAGTTCGAAATTCGGAAAAGCACATTGGTATTCGTCAGAAAGGGCATTCGGAATTTGAAGTGCTACGTTTCGTCAGCAGAAAAAGTTTGATCCGAAAGCGGGAGTTGTAGTGGTAAACTTTCACTCAATTAGCCCGCCCTAACCTGTCAAACGGGAGAAAACAGAACTTGAAATTACCTTCTTTTAATTTGTTTTTAGGCAGAGTAAAAAAGGCAAAAATTATTTTAGAGACCAAAATTCTGTTATTCAATTGCTTTTACGATACTCTGGCGTCAAACATTATCTCATGTCACCAGCAACAAACTGAAACAACAATATGTCACTAAACTCAACGCCGTAATTGAGATCTACCCGCCCCATTTCCAACCCAACTCCGAAATACAACTTCACTGAACATAGTAATTGTCTACCCAAAATGAAAACGTAGTTACAAGATTGTCCTGAAGAGCATGACGATTATTTTCTCATTCGTAAAAACATCACAACAAATCATAATCGTGCCACTTCTAGTTTTCCAACTTGAAATTTCATTTTATTTGTGTCAATGCCCATTACCGCGTTTCAGTAGTGTAGCGGTTATCACGTTCGCCTAACACGCGAAAGGTCCCCGGTTCGAGCCCGGGCTGAAACACGTGGTTCACTTTTTCGAATATTTTAATGTAGTAGGAAGAAAATTAAACAGCATGAAGCATTCTTGTTGAATGATTTTGATTTTATCCTTTAAAAGCATCTTTAATCAACTTCCCAGTTACATACCACAGAATATATTAAAATTTTTGGAATAAAACTAAGCTTGCAGTTCATTGGTAGCCACTTCTTGGACTAAAACTCATCATCATCATCGGTCAAGTCGATGTCGACTCCTGGTGACTTTATAAACTGCCTTTCTCCATTTGTTCCTATCTGTTGGAAGTTTGAGAGTACTTTTTAGGTTGAGTCCCAGTTTCTACGTGATTTCATCTGGCCACCCCCTTCTTGGTCTTCCCTTCCACCGTTCCCTGCACAATCACTTTTTTCAAGCTGTTGTCAGTTCTCAAAATGTGTCCGCAGTACTTTAGTTTACCTCGCTCAATGATATTGAGGAGTGACATGTGGGGCTGTATCTGCTCTAGAACCCAATCATTCGTTTTTTTGGCAGTCCATGGAACCCTTCGAAACCGTCTCCATTAATTCCACATTAGTAGCCAGTCCACGTTTCGAATGCATTCAGTCTCCGCTGATCAGCCCTACGTCGTGTCCAAATTTGCTGCCATATGTCACTACTGGGAACACAAGGAAATAAACCAGTTTTGATTTTGTGGCTATAAATATGTTCTTATCTTTTATTATTTTTGCCAGTTTAGTCATGGTACTGCGACCCAAGGCCGGCTTGCTCCAAATTTCTTTTTCACAATCTGCATCGTCAAAAATAATTGACCCCAAGAAATTGAAGTAATGTACAATTTCGATGTGATCATCTTTTAGAAGTCCAGCTGTTGACATCACCTTTATTTACTTTATATTTGATTTCAAGCCTGCTTTTTCGCTAGTTTCTTTGACTCTGTTTGTGAGTATTTTCTAATCATTCGAGTTTCCATTGATCAGTGTTGTATCATCTGCGTATCTCAAGTTATTTATCATTCTTCCATTTTTATTCATTGTATCATCTAAACTACTTTATTGCAAATGTGAAACCTTTTGATAATCATGCTACGAGCAGTTTGGCTTTACAACTTAAAAAATGTGGACGACTGAAAATCATTTTTGGATGATCTGGATGAGTTTGCTGCACTATTGAAATACTGGAGTCCACCAATACAAATTGGATTTTAGAAAAAAAGTTTACAAGTTTAACGCTGGCTTTGCTGATTTCGTCGCACGTTCTGGCAATCTGCCATGATGGGATGGCTGAGCAATTGATGGCACTGCGTTCTGGTCGTAATCGTATCTGGAAACGCGGATTTGAATCCCACTCTTGTTTCTGTATCAGTTATACAACGTTACATACATTTGCGCGTCTATCACAACTATTTTCAGCAAACAAAAGCCACCAAGATGGCAATAAAAAAGTAATGAAAGCCGAACAATTACTATTAGGCAGCGTTAATTTCCCGCAACTCAGTTAAGATTTATGCTTGCAATAACGTTATTTTTATAAGTAGGCAACGTTTTGATGAGTAAAAAGTATTCACTTTAGGTTATGAAGATGTTGCAGTTGATCTATTTTTTTGCGATTCATTAAACTCGTCGAGCAATTAATCAGCATGGAACGCAACCCGAAATTTGATAATCTTTGTCTTATTGACTACTCACAGGTGGCTGATTGGTATTCAGAGTAAAAACTGAAACGATGGAAAAGTGTTTCAGCTCGGGTTCGAACCGGGATCTTTCGCAAGTAAGTCAAACGTGGTAACCACTGCACTACCAAAATGTGTCAATGCAGCAATATACGTGTAAATCAGATTTTGTCTTGAAAATGCATTTTAGAATCAAGCGTTGGCGAATGCAAACTTGATTTTGCTGTTTCATAGAAAGGAACGTAATATGTGTGCAGAAACAATGACAACATCGAATAGAAGGATGGCTGAGTGATCTATGGTGCTGCGTTCAGGTCGCATCGTCTCACGTTAGTTAGAATCCTGCTTCTGCCATACTCTCGACCAGCGCAGTCAACAGGATATTGTATTTCTCATTATTCACTGGTGGGGTTGAGCCTCACGTAAGGAGGATAATTTTTTCAGTTTAAAACATGAACAAAATATTCTTTTGTAATGATCAGGCTGGGTAAGAAATGTTACTTTTGTCCTTGGCAAGAACCATTTGAACCAAGGCATATTGCACATATACGAGAAAAAACAGTGGCTTAAAGGCTTTTTTGAATCTACTTCATTCACCCCCCCCCCCTTCCCCTAAAATATCTTTTACCATAATATTTTACACAATGTGATTCTTCCAGTCATTGGCAAATTACGTAACAATGCCATGGCTAACTATTTTCTAATGAGCTTTAACAAACTCAAACAAAAAATGTAACAAATTTAATGATAAAGCATTACTTCGGTTTAAATTTGAACAAGGAGCTTTTCGCCTGAGAAGAGAACGTGGCAACCAACCACATTAATGCAAACATATTTGGGCTTTATGCGTGCCTGGGCATACACCCTTTTGTAAATTAATTGAATCTCTTGATGCTTTTGCAAAATTTGTCAAGTTGACTTATTGTGTGTCATGTGTATTGGCTAATTTCAAAATAAAGTTTTGATTTTAATTTCTTGTTAAATTTAGGTTTCATAACATTTATGTTTCATAACTACTCATCGTAACTTGTATTGTGATGTCATAAACCAGCGAGTTATTTAGAGTTCACACTACCACCCAAAAATTTTTGATAACTCTGGGCTTGCACGTGACATTCTCATAATTATATTCATTGTAATATGGATGTTTCTCCTAGAAAGCAAGCAAAAGTATTCACTTTGCATCAGCACACAAAGAAGTCGAAAAGAGAGATAACTAAAGCTGTCGGCATCAGTTAAGCAGCAGTGCACAAGCTTATCAAACAAGTTTAAATTGAAAATACTCTGAGCCGAAACAGAGAGGGTAAGTGCGGAAGGAAGAAAACGACAACACCCAGAAGGGAGCTTACTTGCTTGGAGAGAGCAAGTTTAATGCAAGAAAAACAAGTTTTCATATGCAACAAGACTTGGCGTCTGCTGGAATATCAGTCGACTTCTCAATTTTGTGCAGGCGGCTGGAATATCAGTCGACTTCTCAATTTTGCGCAGGCGGCTGGAATATCAGTCGACTTCTCAATTTTGCGCAGGCGGCTGGAATATCAGTCGACTTCTCAATTTTGCGCAGGCGGCTGGAATATCAGTCGACTTCTCAACTTTGCGCAGGCGGCTGGAATATCAGTCGACTTCTCAATTTTGCGCAGGCGGCTGGAATATCAGTCGACTTCTCAATTTTGCGCAGACGGCTGGAATATCAGTTGACTTCTCAATTTTGCGCAGGCGGCTGGAATATCAGTCGACTTCTCAATTTTGCGCAGGCGGCTGGAATATCAGTCGACTTCTCAATTTTGCGCAGGCGGCTGGAATATCAGTCGACTTCTCAATTTTGCGCAGGCGGCTCTTAGCGATCTGTTGGAAAGCAAGGCGACCAACAAAAGCTGTTGACCACCCAAATGAAAAGAAACGATTCACTCGGGCCAAGAAGTATCAAGACTGGAGGCCTCAACAATTGCGTCAAGTATTGTTTTCAGATAAGGGTCACTTTTTAGTCCAGGGAGCAAGAAGTCAGCATGTACGAATAACAAAAGGAGTGCGTCAAAGAGCATGAGATATTGATCAAGCTGTCAAATAAACCACAAAGAAAATATTTGGGGGTGTTTTAGCTATTGTGGGGTTGGATCACTCGTGCCTATCGAAGACATGATGAATTCTGAAAAATATGCTGATATTTTCACAAAGAAAGTAACATCACAAATGCAAGAACATTTCCAGAAGGTTCGGGAGTTTTTCAGCAGGATTGAGCACCTTGCCATACTAGTTACAAAGTCAGGAACGCTTTTGCTTTGAATAACGTAAATTCTGTGTTGAATTGGCCTGAAAATTCTCCCGATTTAAATCCCAGAGTGAATCTTAGGAGTATCACAAAACTTCAGCTGCGAAGGAAAGATTGTATCACCATGGTTAAGATATAGAGGCTATTATTGAGTGCTGATATCGTGACCCTCAAATTCACAACACTAGCAAGAAATTAGTCGATTCTGTACCTAAACGAGTAAAAATGGTGTCAAATAGTCGTGGTGGTCATTTCCATTACCAAAAACTGTACTTAAACAAATGTGCCTTGTCGTTGTGAAAAGTAAATAAACATGTGGTTTTTTAGTAATGCAAGAGGTTTTTTGTGTTTTGTGTGGTTTTTTGTTTATCGGATGGTGATTCAATTAATTTGCACAAGGGTTAAGGTTAACTTCAAATCTTTACTTTGAAATAAGCTAATACACATGACACATTGAGTTAACTTGACAAATTTTGAAAAAACATCAAGAAATTCAAATAATTTACACAAGAATATATTTCGATCAAAAAAAGCGCAGAATCGAACGAGTCTTATGAAACTTTTGACATTCCTAAAAATGATTACGTTGATAGCGGAGTTTTTCGAAAATCCGCTCTGGGCCGTTAAATGGAAAAAAGACGAATTAGGAAAATAAGACGTGAACCAAATAACCGCCAGAGCTGTTATACGGCAGTTGAATGGCGGTATTGCCCGTTGAATGTAGTCATGAAGATACTTTCTTTTTTTCCCTGCCATCTTGATTATCTAAATTTACTACTTAGTCATCAATATATCGCTCTACCACTTAAACAAACTGTCTGATAGCTGCCTTAATCCATTCAGATTTTTCACTGACTAAATTTAGCATGAAATGGTAGGCTACAGTCTACTTTACAGTGTAGATTTGCAACTGCCAATCAAACGAAGTAAACAATTGATGAATTAGTTGTTTTATGACATCATACATTTATTCAGTTTACGAAACAGGATTACCATATAATGGTAGGCTACCATTACTCACAATAACATCTCGAACAGTATTTATGCACTGACAACCATAAAATAGGCGAAAAAATGTTAATTTCAAAATTAATGAAGTATGTGTTGTAAAAAATATTAGGGCTCGCGCCCCCTTGAGAATTTATCATATTTACACCATATAAACGCCCACCTAAAATAAACGCAAATGGCTGGACTAAAGACTGGGCGGTAGGTTTTAGGCAAAACCCCAATAGGTTTTTGACTAAGTAATGAAACTAAAAATGTTTCAGCCCGGGATCGAACCGAGGACCTTTCGCGTGTGAGGCGAACGTGATAACCACTACACTACTGAAACACGTTCGTCATTATCAAGAATATTGCAACAGAACTTAAGACAAGAAAATTTTAAGGTTTGATTTGCTTTTGTTGTTTTTTTGGTGCCGTAAGACATTTATTCAAAAGCTAAATGCTCAAGTACCGTCGGCTAAGAATTCATATTGTAATCTGCACTGAAACCGCACTTGTTGCAGTAGATTTTTAATTAAAATTACATTGACGCGATGGCGTAGTGGTTAGAGCGTCCGCTTCGCAGTCGGTAGACCTGGGGTTCATTCCCCTTGACTTAAAAAAGTGGTATCTATAGCTTCCCTGCTGGGCGCTCGGCATTTATGAGAGGTTGTGGAGAACAAGCCGGCAAGTTCGCTTGCTGTGTCCTTTGGCAAGGCACTTAACGGGACGCCCCATCTTTATGTGGAAGACAGGTGACCCAGAATTAGCAACTCCCAAGCGAGTGCGGACTTACCGTCCAAAACATAGCGATACATCGCTTTCTCGTGAATGGAGAATAAATATGGCAAATAAAAAAAAAGAAATTCATTAAACTTAAAGTAAAGGTGGTTTAAGGTATCGAAAAGCATTTGTGTTGTGTATCTTTTTTTGGACTTTTTTCGTCCTGCAGCTGACTTGTGCTCTATATCAGTCGAATCAATCTTGCAAGTCGTGTAGATGTTTATCAAGTTGTGAGCATCGTTATCTATAGTTTTCTGTTGTTTTTTACCAAAGAAGGCATAAGTTGAGACTCAGGTACCTCAAAGGCTAGGTAACTCCAAACAGCATGGAATAGTGAGGCAGTCCTCAAAAACGCATGCTCTAAGCTTTACCTGTTTTGGCAGTGGTCCTCGCCATCACACTGATATCGTTTGGGCAATGCACACTTCGATCGGTGATTATTGTATTGATTGCTGCACAACAAATCGCTATCATCTGATGTGGTAGGATTTTCATCACTTCCATCAAGGCAATCTGCTACCCCTAGAAATAATAAAAGTAGTTAAGGTGGCAGTGAAATAAAAATTTTGCAAATAATTTTTTATAAAAATTTATTTACAATATTCATACATATCATAATCTCTAGTCATGGCCGGATTAATCTTTTTAGAGGCTATAAGCACTAAGACTTGGTATATGCATAATGTGTAATTCGAAAATAAACACAGTCAACCACAACAAGTTTCTAAGCAGAACTAACAATAAGACCGAAAGGAATGTTTATGGTTTTATACTTTCACTTACACTTGGAGGCCCTCCTCCCTTGATGCCCTAAGTACGTGCATATTTTGCGTAATTGTTAATCCAGCCCTGTCTCCACTTACTTTTTGGCAACGTTTTTAGTTTGACTTTAATAAGCGAATTTACATCCATTTTTAGCACCGTTGTCATTCGATTGTTAGACAAAAATAAATCGCAATCAACTTCACAAAACTCAGATTCAACTTTATTCTACTTCAAAAGTATTCAAAACCTAGTTTTTGATTATATGACAGCCTGTATGTGTTCAGTGAAAACGTAAGACTTTATTGAAGTGTTATCAAAATAGATTTTACCCAATTAACCATCACTAAATGTAGCTTATATCGGTTTTTCATAACGTCATAGCTTTAAAATTCGGCCACGTTTAATTAATTTCCCCCCAAAAAAATCAAGAGCTATTCATAATAATCGAAATCTTGAAAACTGCTCAACCAAATTTCAAACAGTCGACATCGTTTTTAAGCTAAAGCAAGTTTTTTAAATCTTTTTTTCCAAAAATATTTATTAACAAGCAGACAAGCTCTTGTAAGGTACAAAATTAATATTCAGTCACGCATTGGCAGTTTTAGTGTCAGTCTGTATGTTGTGCAAATCAAACTCAATTACTTGTTAAACTTTCTATTTCAAAATTCCTTTTCAAAATTTTGTTTGTGCCAAATCAGCCTTAACACTTAACAGAGTTGATCCTCTTAAAATGTCGACAATGTGGAAGAGTAGATAAAAAGGCCTGTTTACGGCCTCATGACTGAATGACCATGCTTTCAAGTCTTTTTTTGACTAAGTGGTTGGGCTCTTAAATAAGGCACCTTGCGTTGATTTTCCGTGCTTGGCCGATTGTAACTAGCAATGAAATCGTTGAAAGAAACGCCGTAAAGTCTGGTTTCCATTAGGCGTAAATTGCAGGCGTAGCGAGAAACAAAGAGTTTTACACGCTACGCCTGCAATTTACGTCCAATGGAAACCAGCCGAAACATCTAGCAATTGGAGCGGACGTTAAAACTTAGGCACAACAGTCCTGAATAATTGTTCTACCCTCACTCTTTAGTCGCTGTTTTGCAAATGTAAAAACTAAAAATAAAACAAAAAAATATTTGAAAGTTATTAAGCGAAGAAATTGTATTAAGGAAATTGTAAACCTTGCAACTAATTGGCAAAGCAGCATACGGGCGTAAGGGGCATTTAACAATTTATTAAAATGAATATGCCAGGAAACAATAACGAGTATACCACCCAACCAATTTATGGTCTCGTCTAAATTGGTTGGGTGGTATACTCATTATTGTTTCCTGGCATATTCATTTTAATAAATTGTTAATGCCCCTTACGCCCGTATGCTGCTTTGCCAATTAGTTGCAAGGTTTACAATTTCCTTAAAAAAATATTGCAGATCTCTAATTATTATCTTGCATCAGTTTGCAGCATACCATCGCAGAATCGCTCAAAAGCCAAGCATTTTCCATCACTGACACATTGAAACGTCGTATTGCAATGGAACTGGGGTGAGCATTCGTCGTAGTCATCGCAACATTGAGAAATAAAATTACAAACCTAAAAATAAATATGAAGTTAATCACAATGATTTCAGCAGAGTTTCGTCACAAGTGATAACAAATGACGATTCCGCTAGAAATATCAACCAACTAAAAACCTCAGAGCAAAGCAGTAGACTAAATCAGTCGATAATATGTGCTTTAACTTTATTTAAACAAATCGAGGTCGCTATTAATTTAATATCGTTAGTGTTCTAATTCAAACAGAATTTGAAAATAACGGTGTAAACTTGGAAAAAGAGAGAGAGAGAGAGAGAGACAGAATGTGACAAAGCTAGAGAGAGATAGTAGACCCACCTAGTCAAACTTTTTTTCTAGCCCTCTACCGAATTTTCATTGGCGGTTAAAAGTTCAATCTTCAATTACCAACAAAAATTTCGACAAAAAGCCAGCACTAAACCTACATCGTTGCAATAAGGCACGAAATTAAACGTGGCACGTTTGTGCACCAACAATAGCTACAGTATTACGGTTGGTAACTAAATGATAACCTGATATTAGGTGAAGGAATTTGCCAGCAAAACCCCATGAATGTGTCAACAATATATTAATGAGATTTGGCTTCGAGCAAATGCTATGCAGATGAAGAACCGTGGTTGCTAATTAGACAATAACCTACCATTAATTAAAGAGATTGCTTACAAAATCCCACACGGCGCCAGCAACATGTCATTGAGGTTTGGCTTAGAGCAAGCTTTATACCAATAAAAAGCATTAATATAATAACTCAATGCGAAGTAAAAATAGTAACTGCGTGGTGCGCAGTCGCAAACTTTGATGTTTGGGGGGGCCTTATTTCTTTGAGGAAGAGAACAAAGCGATGTCGGTGACGTCGGATCGTTACGCACATGTGTTGCATAGCTTTCTGAAGACAAATCTTGAAGAATTAAGAAATGAAACTAAAATTTAGTTTCGATGGGACGGAGCAAGTGCACACACACAGCAAGAAAGTCAATGGATGTTTTGATGGAGATGTTTTCCTCCCTTGTAATTTCATTGCGTGGTGACGTGAGGTGTTCAGGACGTTCGCCAGATCTTTCCTTTGCAATCACTTTCTCTGGGGTTACATAAAGGCTGAGTTCTGGAAGCATCGACCAACAAGTATTGATGGACTAAAAGTGCTATTCAACAAACTGTAGAAGAAATACCGCAAGAATGACTCGTCAAGTAATGGAAAACTTTAGCAACAATTCATCACACCCCGAGGGCGTCATCTATTGGATGTGATTTTTATGATATAACAAACACTGAATGGCAGTCTTCTATCTTTGGCATTTTGCAATAAATATTTTGATTGGATATATATTTTTTTTTCAGCCTTCCAAATGTTGTAGGTTTTTCTGCCGGACCCTTTGTAAAGCGTTGTATAAAAAAGCGCAATTTTACGATCAAAGTGTGATTAAAGACAACTCAATATCATATTGTGGAGGCATTACCCACGTTATTAGAACTAATATTGACAGTGATTCAGTTTTCTTTGTGATCAAAAATATGCAAACAGTGAAAAAATTCTTTATTTGCCAATAGAATCAACAAAAGTTTGGCATATTCAAAGTTTCAAAATTAAGTCATATTTATGAATGTTTACCGGTTTCTAGTCAAATTAAGAAATGCATGATTTCACCAGTTAAGAACTGTATTGTGGCATTTGCATGGAATAGTGTAGCTTGACTTAATATTTACAATTGGTCTGTATTGATGTCCACTTTAAACTTGAGCTTTCTACCGACTGGAGTTTATTTTTTCTAGTCAAAACTAAACCTGTAGCTGACAATGGACCTAAAGCTTCTATTCCAATTCCAAAACTCACATTTAAAATGGATAAGTAAGCAATTAAGCATCCTACTAAACGTGTATATTTCTTTAAGCTTTCAACGATATGCTGCCACTCAAATTGGTTATCACGTTGATAGCATCATCACCAGTTGTATTCAGAGTGTGAAATGCGAGTCTTGAGTAAACAATGCATTTGAGATTTTGAACTATTTTAGATATTTATGGACCAGCATAATATCTTTTTTAAACCAACCGCAAGTTCTATTTTTAAACACTGCTAAAAAGTGTTGCTTTGTCGTATCATTGAAATTAGTTTTTGTACTCTTGGCTGCTTATGCATGCTTGAAGCGAAAATAACTGTTTATCAGCGCTCCTTTGATCATTTATTATACTTTCTAGTCAACTAAATGTCGCCATCGAGAAGACCTAGTGTAATCTTGAGATAAATGCCTTTTCTTCAATCTTTGTAAAGACTATGAAAATGGTAGACCTATCCACTAATCCACCACTCTTGACACCCTGTTATAAATGAAATATCAAAGCTATAGGAGCAAAAGCTTTTTGTGACGCAATCATCTGTGGTCATATCGCGTCCAACCACAAAGAGTTGGAGTAAACAAGGTCTTGAACCTGTCTTGTCGAACAACTTTTTACAAAAATATATCAAAATTACGTACTACTCAAATATTATTTGAGTAATATAAAGAGTGATATGAATATTACTATTATCATTAAAATCATTTTTAAACAAAAACGGTCTTTTTAAATGGCGCCAAAAACTGCATTCACTTTATCACAATGCCAATAGAAAAATTGCAGGGCATCGGTAAAGATTTTTTAGTTCGCGTTGTTTGGAAACGCTTAATGATGTTTGAAGTCGCTCATCTTTTTGCCTTTTAAAGACAGAGGGGAGAAGGTTTAAAAAGAACGAGCATTATCCTAATCAAATGCAAAAAAGATGGTTATATCATTTAAATATGTATTTACCTTAGCGAAATGTCGGGTGTTTCTTTTATTTCTTATCTTTTTTCAATAAGACAACTGGAAATAGGCGTTTTGACTTTAAGTTGTGAGAAACATACTTGCATCGAAATGGGTCCGGTGTCAGTATTAGCCACAAATTTCGATGGCTGATGGTAGATGAGCCTATCTGCACTGACATGATGAATCTGAAAAAAATTTTTCTGTGGAAGGGGTGAAGAAACCCGCCAACCATCTTTCGACCAGTGATTTTTCGGAAAAATAGTGGAGGATCGTGAAGACCAATTTGAAATTTTTCTCTAATTTTTTTCATCACAGTTTACTTCAGCAGATACCGATAGCTTTCTTCAAATCACATTCATGTTTCTCATCGATTCCTTTGATGCAACTTGAACTTGAAATGCAACTTGAACTTAATGCAACTTGAACCGCTCGTAAATCGATTCCTTTGCTGATGCAACTTCCTTTGAATAGTCGTTCTGCTTACTGATAAAACTTTTAAATCTTTAATCTTAAACCAAATCAATTCTAAACAATAGCAACTTTTTATCGTTTCGCTTTTTTCCATTATGAGGAAGAGTGCAGCCTATTATCTCTTTTATTTGAAAAGTTGTAAGAGCACCAGGTGATCAACAATGACACGTGCGACAAAATATAAACTTATTAAACATTTTCGTAGAGTCACCCGCTCTTTTTTTCGGTCTGTCACTAACTTAATTAAAATTTAAACAGCAGCAATTGCCTTGCCGCGTTTCATTACTTGGCGCAGCTGGACGTTAATTAGGGCCGCTGTCGATATAACTTTGATTGTATTTGTACAAGTAAGCAAAGAGCTAAGGCTAAGTGCGAAGTATGCGTTCGGGTGGTGATTGGTGAAGCAAAAGTAAGTGTGAAGAGAAGCAACTTTTGTTCGCTGACCACCTTCTCCAAAACCCCGGCCATTAGCAACTGGCTACGAGCCATAGTGCCATACCAGCTATGGATGTAGCCGAGGGCCAAAATACTTACTGCAAGCCTCCTTCGGGCCGAAAATTCTGGAGTTCAAAGCGAGGTTTCGCAGAAATAATCCGTAACTTCAGACCGAGCATGGGCCGGAATGGTTTGACTGTGATGTAGTTTTTGGTGATTAAAAATATACAAAGAGTCAGAACATTTCTTGAACAGCCAATTAACTCTGCAGAAGTTGACGTTTTTAAAGCTTTGAAGTTAAGCAATATTTAGGCTATTTTGAAAACACTACGTGTTTGTAATCATATTAAGAAATGCATCATTCCACCAGTCAAGAACTGTTTTGTTACATTTGCATGAAAAAATCATGCTTGATTAGATATTTACAACACGAATCCATATCCATTTTTAACCTGGGTTTAAATTTTTTTTCAGTCAAAAATGACCATGTAGCTGGCAATGGACCTAAAGCTACTATTTCAATTCAAAAAGCTCACATTCGAGATGGTATGAAAGCAGCTTATGAAAGTTGTATATTTTTTTTTAGCCTTCAAATGATGCGTTGTCAATCAAATTGGTATTTCTTTAAGCCTTGAAATGAAATGCTGTCAATTGAATTCGTTATCAGGTAGATAGCATCATGACCAATAGCATTCAGAATTTGAAGTACGAGTCTTAAGATCTACTATACTTTTTAGATTTTGAACTATTTTAGATGTTCATAAACCGGCATAATATCTCTTTTTAAACTAACCGCAATTTCTACTTTAAAAATTTTACTAGAAATGCTGCTTTGTCGTATCAATGAAATTAGTTTTTTTATTCTTTGCTGCTTATGCATGCTTGAAGCGAAAATAAATGCTTTTTTTGTAATGCTTTCTAGGTGACCTATAATGATGCAATCGTGAAAGAGTCTTATAGCCTTAAGGTCAATGCATTACTCACGCCTACTTATTTGGAAACCTCTCTAAAAAAGCTTTCTTTAAATTGTTGTTCAGGTTATTAAAGAAACCTTTAAACATAAGCGATATTAAGTATTATTTTAAAATCGATTTTAACAATAACTTCTTGTGTCCTCGGTTTTTCGATATTGAGAGAACGTGTATTTTACTTTGAAAAAACCGTCAGACGAAAGATCAAGCGATGACAAACAAAAACACTTGAAATATATTCACAATTTATAAAAACAGTCTATTGGGTTTAGTGACATGCTCCATGCGCCTTTTTTTTCTGTCCTCTACTATTCTTCGACTGGTATGCACTTGCAGGTAACGGTTGTACAACGCGTTTAAAATTTTCATTCCATTTTAGTAAAAACTAAAATAGCCATTATAAATTTTGAGCAAAATAGTATGTATTCGGAAAAGCTTTGTCATCCTTCTTGGTTAATTGTGAAAATAAATTTACTATTTTATTTGAAGTGGTTCTGTTGCTATCATATTTCCATTCTCCAGTCGCCGGAAAATCTTTGCTGCTACAGAATACCGTAACTCATGTTTGGACCGATTTAGGAGTTGCCCGTAATGCTGGAGCAAGATATTTTCATCCTAAACACTGTAAAAAAGCCGGTAAATTATAGTGAAAGGCTTTTTTCCAAGAAGGCCGCGACGCAAAGCTGAGGAGAAATTAGAATTTGCAATCTCTCGAATACTCGGAACTCGGAACCTTTTCAAGCTATTGCTTCAATCACATTGAGATGATCGGACCAACAGTAACCTAAATAGGCCAAAGCCTTTTTTAAACTTGGAGAAAGAATGTTGGTCGAAAAATATTGCGCCAATCCTTTCCCTGCTATATGTGGTTCCGAAGTTTTCTCTCAGAGCCATGTCTGTCAGCGATTTATTCTAACTACCCGTGCTTCACCGGGTTAGAATAGTGAAGATGCTCACCCAGCATGTCGTAAGAGGTGACTTTTGGGTACCCACCAATGGCAGTCCGCCTTGTTGGTGGTGGGGCTACCAGTCGGCAGTTTGCATCCACGACTTGTTCGAAATGGGCTGCCACTTTTTCCCTGGCCGAATTCAATTAGGTTGATGGCGTGAACCTGGATTGCTGTTCGCGCCATACCTCCACCTCGAGAAAGAAGAGGGGTAAACCAACAACAACATTCATTCTAACATAAAAGAAACTAAATATGTATTGGCAGTGATGATGTTCGACACCTAGAATCTTTACGTTGCTTCCAGAATCCTCAATCGGATAGAACACTGAATTGTTCCTCCATTTATTTTCAAATCAATATTTGTTACTTTAAACATATAAAAACGTTTTTACATTTTGCCTCCTCCAATGCAGAGGTTCTCAAACTGGGGTCCACGGATCCCTGGGAGTCCGTGAAGACCGGACAGGGGGTCCATGGATTCGTCCCAGTCAGTCAATTAATCAACGTTTGTCCCGGTTAGCAAAAAGTCCCGAAAATTCACTTCAACGAAATTATGAAAAGCAACTATAGTCTGACGATGAAATTGGACCGCGAGTGACATAATCGTGGCAGTAATGCAGGTGTTGACCTTTTTTGTTTTGTTTTGGAGAATAGCTCCATTTTTTTTTCGTATTTTAATTATTGTTACTGGAAGTGAGTCGGGTGACAAAAGTAATGTCACCTATAATTGGGGTCCGCAGAAAAGTAGATTCGCAACAAGGGGTCCGCGAAGCAAAAAGTTTGGAAACCTCTGCTCTTATCGGTTGACCGCGAAATATTAAACTTATAAAATGTCATCACACAGGTTTATCGGCAATTCGCTTTTGACCACCGTTTAGAAAACCTACGCATTGCCAATAAGAAAACTTTCTCTGTTTTTGTGTTGCTTCCAAAGTCGTCAAAAAAGCAGGTTGGCTTCGAAACAGTAAACTGATGAAATATCAATTATATAAGTTCATTTGCCTCAATGTAAAAACCATTGGAATTACCTGCGATAATACTTATTTTAGTTCAAGCAATATTTGGTTGTGGTTAAAGTACTTTTGATGTTTATCGTAATTGATATTCACAATCCAGCAAATTTTCCAAAAAATAATTAATGTTTGATCAGTATAGGTCTCACAATATCATGGCAAAGTAATTTGCCTGGGATATGGTAGGAATCGATATTGCAAGTTACATTTCAAACGTCGGTCAGAACGTGCGTTGTTCTGGTTACAGTAAAGATATTACCGTAATCAGGGAAAAAGGTGTAAGTGGAGGTACATGCTAGAACACTCTGTGCTCCGCTGATGAAAAGACGAAATAGGAGCCTTTCGGAGATTGAGGAGCACAATAAGTACATTCGATTAACAAACCTACGGAAAGTTGAGAACAAAATATATTATGAGTCGTTTTTTCTGCTGTTTCGCTCTTCAATGATACGTCAGTTTTCCTGGCACCCAGCAAACTGACCTCTTATGCCTGGTCAACGGTAAGCCAAAGTAAAACAAACAAATAGTTGAGCAAAGCTTGACCTCAGTGTAGACCAGGCTTTGGAAACAGCTTAGCTGTCTTTTTTCGGACAATAAAATCAACCGCAAGAAAAAGGTCGGATAGATTATGCTTGACCAGTGACTAATGTGCTTCGGCGCATCGAATAACGACACGGTTCAGCGCTTAGTGTCGTTATTTCCACAAGCAGGGGCGTAAATTCCACATGCATCCATCTAATAATTTTCAAAGGGGGATTTTTCCCCTCAATAATTGTAAAGGAGGGTGTTATTTTTGGAGATTGAGCTGCGAAGGAAAACTACTTAACTATAAAGACCTTTTATGAAAAAGTCCAAATTGGTGCTGGGACTTTTACCGTATATCCCCTATGCTTTCTATAAGGATTTACGTCACTGCTCGCAATCGAGCGGTTGCGAGGTCAACACCCATAGCGCAGTTGATTTTTTTGTCGACGATGGAAAAAACAACGGATGAGATTGATCTATTCATATGCAATCTTCGCAGTAAAAAAGTACTGGGCCGTTAGTAGGCTACTTGTGCTGCCAGAAATATCTAGAGGTTGATCGCTCGTTTCAACGTTTGACTTACTTCGGCATTATGACGAGCAAAACCTAACTGGTTACGTTCTTATGTTTTCTGAATGCGTTCGTAAGCACGATTTGATTTGCGAATATCCGTGAAATTTTTCCTTTATCCAAGAAATAAACCAACTATTCAGCAACACAACGACCAACATTCTTACCACTCCAAGTCTACTCTCGACAACCTCTCCCGTAGGACATTCAAAGATATGATCGAAACCACAACCCATTTTATCTTCGTAGTTCTCACACACACCCAGATCGTCACATATGTGATGCTTGGGCACAGTGCAAGTCCGGCTCAATGCATTATGCCTAAACGCAAATTATTTCAAGTCAAAAACCTTTCCAGCTCAATGCCGCATGCAACTAATCGACTGAACTTTTGTTTAAAAAAGTTTGTAAGTGAAAGCCATAAAATAGCGAGATGATATTCAGCACATCGAACACAAGATGAGCGAAAGCTTCGGGCGATTCGAAATAACTTTATACGGTTTTTGTTTCAGTAGCCTCGCTAGAATAATGACGAAGTAGGCGCAAGCGATATTTGAACTAGAAGCTCGATCTTTAAGGCAAATGGCGGTGTCGCTCGGCAGGGTCTCAAAAGATGTAGCGTTCTTAGCGCTGAGCTTGCTCTTTTTCGACTACTAAAGACACTCAGTCAGTAGCACTGAGCTCCAAGAGTAAAAGCAGACTTGGTAATTTTGAAATTCAATTTGCTACTAGTATTTTCCTAGAAATACCAAAGATATAGTCTATGGCATGGATTTGCTCAAGTTGCATGACTCAAGAGCGTAAGCAGGTCAATAAGTAAAAAATTACCGTATTTCTGATTTTATTATTGGACCAGAAAAATATTAAAATGGAAACATCTGGGAAGAAACAAAAGTGTCTTTTGAAAAAGCAATGAACGATAACTTACGATAGTACGTAAAAATATGCATGTATATATATTTTGTTACTTACTATGGTTTTTAAGTGATGCGAAAATGAAAGCGGTTATGTTTTATATCCTAATAAAATGCGACCCGCTTTTTTCGCGATTACGCTTCATGTAACCCTACGATGGTCTTAACGAAGTTTGACCGCGTTTTCATATAGGCTAATATGCGATTTAAGATATAATATGCTCTTGCTCCACGTGGCTTGGTGTGACTACGTCATTTGCTGACAACGGTGCTGAGGAGGAGACTATATCCATTCAGAAATTTGAACGGGTGTTAGCCCTCCTCAAATTAATTAAACTTATTTGATTATAAATGGTAAAGAGACCTGATAACTTATTGATTTGCCGCAAACGCCTCCAAGCGAGAGCATGCAGTTTTTGCTTGTACATTTTTTCAGACTAAAATCTTCCTTTACTAAACTTGCGAATATTCGTCACCAGAAATATTTTTTATCTTTTACTTGAACTAATTTTCATTTTCACAAACGTCATGCTTACAAACATAATTATTCGCGCGTCTAATATTTGCCATCTCTTTTCTTGCGTTCAGAAAATGGTTATTTACAACTTAAGGAAAGCGAAAAGAATATTGAGCCAGCGAATCATCTAGGGTTTGGTAAATCCAGCCTTACAAGTGTCTAACCCTCTACCAATATTTATGTGACAACACCTTACTACCGGTAGATGACGGCGTTCCAGTGTTTTCTCACAACTGATACTAAACTTCTAAAGATCAATAAAGGCCTCTGGTTCTAAGACCGTAAACGAAGAATCATTTCTTACAAAATGCTGTCGTTCAGTTGATCACAATAGGGAAATGTAGCAATGTACGAGAACGATTATTTGCTATAACAAAGCAACAAATGAAGTTTGCAAGCAGTTTTTTTGCTTCATAATCGTGGTCAATAGCAAAGCCAGGATTTGCTGAAGGGAGGACCAGAATTTTTTGAACACTTTAAGAATTTTTCTTAATGTTAGCATCGAAGGACATCATTCGCCCATTGTGATATCAAAATAAACATAAAGGTCTTTTTTGGATATCAACTCTTTTAAATGGCGAATTTTCTCATTTTGATCTCTAAAAAAACATTTTTTTGAGATCAACTTCTTCAAAGCGATAATTTCGGCACATTTTTGTGAAACCGAAACCGAAGAAAGTGCCATGGCTCCGTTGCACCATGATGTGCCCGTGGTCGTTGATATCCTTAACCAGTAGACTTGCCAGGAGGTACCCACGGATTCGGGCTTGTTTCGAGGAGGCCCGACCTACTGATATGTGTTCTCCTCTCTAAACACAAAGGGCACAAAAGTCGATTTATAAAATTAATTTCAAATGAAAAAAGATTCTTCAAGTTTAAGATAGGGCAAAAACATTGATATCTACACGCGATTCTCAAAAATATAACAAAAAGTGGTCTGCGTTACGAAGATAAGCAAAAAAAATGCTTTAAAAGGGTTTATATACAGTAATAAAGGATTAACTGTACAAATAACTTAATTTAAGAAATCTATTTCCAAGCAAAAAAGAGCGCATCAAGTGTACAAGCCTCCAACCTTTGGTACCGGGCGCGGGTCAGCCTCACAAGCTCCCTGACCCCAACATCTCATTGTCCCTGATATTGTCGAACGCTTGCGAATGACTCTCGCAAACGTTGTCGAGTGCGGGTGAGCACTTGTAACTTATTTCTATTCTTATTACAACATAAAATAGGCTAAATTGACCATCGGCAATCGTTTTATAAATTGAAACAGCCCGATTTTTCTACGCTACCGATCTGCAACCAGCTACTCTTTGGTTAACTTCCGGCTGAGATAATCATCAGAGTGGTTATGTCACCAAAGCCTTACGTCACAATTTTCGCCATTCCGAAAATTTTGAAAACTCTTCGCTAAAGTACGCTGATGTTAGCATCGTTCTTTTCAAGCAAATGCGGAGACAAAAACGTGATATTCTGCTCTAAAAGTAGCAAGTAGCGTCCGCTACTTTTTCCGCCAAGTAGCGGTGGCGATAGCACGCTGCCATTTGAGTTACTGCAAGTAGCGAGTAGCTCTAGTGCCGCCACTATGCTTGACAAGCAACGGTAGCGCAGCTACTTTTAAAGTCGCCGATGCCTGCCTCTGTTGCTGGTTGCCCAAAAGTTATCTCTTAAACATGCAGAACTTGCAGCAGGTGAAGCAGAACTGAGAAAATATTCATTGTCGCGTTTATTCTCCCGAAACATCGTACAGACGGCACGTAACTAAGCTGGCTTACCTGCTTTTGCAAGAAACGATGTCCGTTTCGGTGGATTGGAGCGGATTTAGTTCATCTATTCCGTTAGGGCAATCAACTATACCGTTGCAAAACCTAGCCAAAAGTAGATATTTGATGCCGCCATAAAGTATCATAGTTAATTAGAGAAAAAGAGCCAAACTCAATAAAGAATAATTCAATATAAAAAAACTCTTGCGGTAAACTCATGGACATAAATGTTGATCGGCAGGATTTCTGATAAGTAAAATACAATTAACCGAAATGCATTTGCTTTTAAAATTTTTTCTGCACTATTTTTGGTTTGCTTTATCTTGATTTGAACTAACTTTCAGAAGTTGAAATTCAACATAACTCGTTTTTGATCAACGTTAGTGTTTTTACAGCAAACACACAAAATTAAACAATCATGCAAAATGGAACTTGATTAGTCTCCTAAAAGGTTATTAAAAGGTAGAAAAATGGAACGTATGGCAGCAGCCAAAACCTTTACAAAATAGTTAGCCTAATATGACCAAAATATACTTTTGAAACTTTAATACACAGCCAACATATACCTCAATATCAATATTACTTTGAGCATGGACCTCAGACCCATATGCTTGGCATAGCGCAAGCTTGAATTGTGCTGGCTGTCAAATTGTTCTCAAGTTAAGTTGTAATTTGCAGGCTCATTGAAATTCCAAATCTATGTGCCAAACGCCTACTTTTGTGATCGGCGCGGTAATGTAGTGGCTAAGATTCAGCTTTGCAGTCGGTTGGCTTGGTTTTAACTCAGCGGTGACATTCAAAAGTTTTAAGAACAGATTCTATCAGAAAGCTAAGACAATCGTGAGTACCAAAGACACGAGCGTATGGGCCGCAGGCCTTAGTCTGGGGGTGCACAACCTGCGGCCGTAAAAGAATTTTTTTGCGGCCGTGAAATTGTAAAAATATATTTAAGCAGATATTTATACAAATTTATTTAAATTGTAAAAATTGTAAAAAAGTAAAAAGTAAAAATTGTAAAATCTAAATGTAGAAATATATTTATGCTAAAATATATTTAGCAGTTTTTTCAGCTTATTTTTTCGAAATCAAAATCTAGCATATTTCTTTTGGATCTAGCATTTTCTAATACATTATTTTAGCATTTTTTTCGGATCTAGCATTTTCTAGCATGTTTTTTAATCTAGCATATTTTTTTCAGAATTAATTTTTAAAATTTGGTAGCATTTTAAATTTACATATGTATACTCAAATTACATATTTACATTAAAATTTGCAGTATTTCCGAGTTATTGAAACGGAAAAGAACACTAACAGAAGAAAAAACGAGTATTTAATTCAAAATGGGAGCAGGTTTACTTTATGATTGAGACAGCAACGCATTCTATGATGTGTCTAATATGCAACCAAGTTGTAAAGACTGTGAAAGGGGATAACGCAAAGCTGCACTTTCGTCGTCACGAATCGCACTCTTACGCGAAACTGAAAGGGAATTCGAGAATGATCTGCATTAAAATTTGAAAAAGAGTGTGTGAAAGCAGACAGCCTGCACAACAACTTTCGCTAAGTCCACTAATAGCCGCTGTGAAGCATCATACAGAGTGGCATATCATCTTGGCGTTGCGGGAAAATCTTATTCTGATGGCGAACTCGTGAAGCGATGCTTGATAGACGTTGTTAAGTGCATTCACTTTGGGAAGGAAGCTGATTATTCTTTAATTGCTCTCTCGCGTGTTACAATGCAACGCAGGCAAGATGATATCGCTCAGCAGTTAAAACTCTCTCTGCAAGCAAAGATAAAGAAGAAAGAAAGTTTATTTTCACTTGCTGTTGATGAATCAACAGATATCAACGACTCCGCGCAATTGTTAATCTTTGTTCGTTGTTTTTCTTCAAGCTTTGGATTGTGTGAGGATTTCCTTTCCATGGAAACACTGGCTGCTCGCACCCGTAGTTAAAAATGCCTGCATTCGCTCTGGATTGGATCTGAAATACCTTCGGGGTATTTGCATGGACTGCACGCCTGCCATGACAGGTAACCAACAGGGATTTGTTACAAGATTTTTGGATTACGTGTCCAACGAATATGATAACAACGAACTCATCAACCTTCACTGCATTATCCACCAGGATGCATAATGTGCCAAATCCGTTGCTTTAAATACCATTTTGAAGGATGTGAATCGCATTTTCTTGTTTATTCGCGCAAATGCTTTGCATCATTGACAATTTCGAGAAATTTCATGCTCAAGTGAAACATCTGCTGAGGACATACTTTATCACTCCGCAGTTTGTTGGTTGTCTATAGGAGAAACTCCCCGCCGTGTACTGCGATTGCGAAAGGAAATGGTAGAATACTGTTCAACCGAAAACAAGGAGTGTCCCTTGCTCGACAAAGACTTTCTTATGTCGCTTGGTTTTCTGGTGGATTTTCTTACCCAGGTTTACTTCCTAGATCAAAGTCTGCAGGGAAAGGCAACAGCAGTTAGTCTCGTGTACAAAAAAGTACAAGATCTCCGAGACAAAAGTCGTCTCCTCAAGAGTCATCTGCATCAACGTAACTTTTTCCACTTTCCTCAGATGAAGGCTCTGATTGACAGCAAAGAAATTCAAGTGGATGATATTCCCATCATTCTTTTCTCAAGCGTTTTTGATTGGGTTTTGCAGGAATTTTCTAATCGTTTCTACAACTTTGAGAGGATTTCCGATACAACAAGGCTAGTTGCTTATCCACATCTGGTCAAAACCGAAACTGCACCATTTAATCTTCAGATGGAACTCGTCGAGTTGAAGAACGACGAACAGTTCGTCAAAAAAATTAAAGACGAAGAAGATCTGCTGGATACGTGGAGAGGGGCTGTTAAATATCCGAATCTACAAGAATTGGTCAGAAAAACTCTCGTTCTTTTTGGAAGCACTTACGTGTGCGAAGCGGAATTTTCAAGAATGAAATATTTGAAGAACAAGTACCAAACCCGATTGTTCGACAGCAATCTGGAATGTGGACTACGACTCATAATATCCAGCGAGCCACCTAACTTCGCAAGTTTATTTGAGGAAGTGCAAGATCAAGGAAGTCATTAAGTACAATTTTGTGATTTATAATTGAATAAATTCTCCAAACTTGGAAATTTGACTTTTTCTAACGTTTAGCATGAGTAGTGAAGATAGTATTTACGGCAGTTCAATTGTAAGGCTTAAAACGTAAATTTGTAAAAAATGACTTTAACTAGTGGCGGCCGTTAGTGCATTTATAGGATGTTTTGCGGCCGGGAGTAGTGTAAAGGTTGTGCACCCCTGCCTTAGTCTAATACTTTCTTAATTCATTTTATGGTTCACGTTGACTTCTATCAGGGCAAGAAAATTATTGAGCTCTATCTCAACTAATCAATTTGAGTCTTACACATGCTTTTTCGTTTAGTATTATATCACCAATAGACCTACATGATACATCCCAGCTGTTTATTTGATAAATAGCCTTAGTCTAAATTGTAGTAGCATACAAAGTCATTTACATGGTAAAAATGTCATTTTATTGAAGTAATGGCTAAACAATAGGCTGTAGGTGGTTACATACTAAATCCAAGGAAGCAGAAATATTTTTTGCAACCGGATCCATAACCTCACAAAACCTTAAGAACAGGTTCGTTAGAACTGATGAAACCGGCTGAATACCACAACTACTTTGACTCCCTTGTCGCATCATGTCAGGGACTTTAAAAATGATATTCACAGGTCTCCTGCTTGGTGCGCAACAATAGTAATAATGTGGAGGATAAAATGTGTAACCGAAGATGTTCAGTCATCACTAATACTATGGCTATGGCCGTAAAACACAATAGGCGTCAAAAAATCCTTGGCATGACGTTTCAAAGGACATGTAAATTGGCTAATTATTTACTTTTCTAAAGCAAGAACTGTGTTATTTTCATCTCGACATTCAAAAACAGGTCCAAAATTTTTCTTTTCATCGCTCGAATCTCCACAGTCATCCCTGTAGTCCTCTAAATGATAAGGGGCTGATCTTTTATACCCCTATAAAACCAAAGTAAAGAAAGAATTAGATTATATTTTTCACAACATGCTAATATTCTCAAACGGCCTTGGCCCTATTGCAAATGATTTGCGTTTGCGCAGGCTAAACGGCTGCTAGTGCAGCAGCGGGAGGGAAAGCCCTGAATAATGTGCTTCACATTTAATCAGAATATTGTTCCAAATTTTAATTTTAAAATGCAAACTAAAAATTAGAACATTTTGTCAGGCCGCTGCTGAAAATTGAACCTGAACCTGAAAATTGAATTGAACAAAATTTTGTCAAGCCGTTCGCTGCACATGCGCAGCTGCTATTAAAGCATAAAGATGATCTTCCCGGTGAGCTCCGTCGCTGAGCATCGACAGTCTCCTTGGCCAGCCAGCCCCCGGAGTAAAGCTATTTATTCCTCTGCTTCATCAAGTAAGAGCCACTAAATAAAACGCCTCAGACCTGTACGACCGATGGCTATCTAGGCACAAGCCCGTCTAACTCACAACATCCGTACTCCAACGTGAATTCATTTAGATTGGAATGAAAAATAGACAAACACTTCCAGGCTGCAGTCTTTCATTCAAGATACCAGGCCAAAACCATCGGAACACAAAATCAAGGGTTGGGTATGGTTAAATAGTCTTCACAGTGGCATTGGTCGAACAGAAACCATGATCTCTAAACATCTGCAACGTGCAAGTATGCTGCAGAGAAGCTAACCAAGGATAACATGTGGCATTTACGTGGCATTTGTACACCACCTAGGTTGACTGGTTTTGCCGACCCAAACAACGACACGATTAAGTCGTAGCTTGTGACCACACATTCGACGACGCAAATAACAATTGAAACGTTCTCAAATGAAAAAGGAATATAAAGTTTAAAGAAATTAATGCAATGCCCAAAACCTTTGTCCATGTGTGGTAGGCCTTCAGATGATCAAAGTTAATCACTGAAATATACGAAACGCGATTGGAAAAGAATCTTAGGTGGTTATTTGTCGTGCAAGGTAGCTTCTCAAACATGATTTTCGACTCTTATTGTTTAGCCTATACTAAAGAAGGTTTGCTACAGCGCTAGTCTGGTAGCCTTGTTTTGTTTTGAAGATAATTTTGTTTACCGTTGAAACGCATTTTCCATTGTTTTCGCATATGAATGAGAAGGGACAGTCCGCGACACATTCGTCAGATCTATTTTCACAATGATTGATGCCATCGCACACATATTGTTGGGGTAGTACACATTGCTTTTCAACATAATTCCATTTGTTGCTGCACAAAAACCCTGTAAATTTCATAATATTAAAAACATTGTCCTTTTTAGAACATAATTGTATTTACCGTGCTCTAATGTCACTATTTCGTCACTTCCGTCAGCGCAATCGTAATTTCCGTCGCAAAATTGGGAAGCAGATAGACATTCACCACTTTGACATCTGTGGAAAAAGCGACCACAAGCTCATTTCTAAACCAAGCATTGAGCTACCAACCTTTCTACTAGGAATTAACTTTTTTGTTGCAATTCAATATTTTGGAGGAAGTTCTTGATACTATAGTCCCAGTGGAAGAAAACTAAATCTCTTAAGGAAATCGCCTTTTATTGTTGGCTTCGAGGCATGTATTAAATAATGGCTCTGATGATGTGCGTGGAGTCTTAACAATTCTACTTATTGTCTATGTTTTTCCAAGTTTGGTTGCATAACTTGTGGTAGAAATAAGTGCTGTTGATTGCATAACTCGCAAGTTGTTCTGTTTTTCTGTAAACGTTTCTTCGTAACCCAAGAACATGTACGGTATATAACCTTTAAAAACTAATCTATTTTTGATTACAACGCAAGTTAGGAATGATCTCACTTGAAGATATTTGAGGCGCAGCTGTCAGTTGGGTCGTCTCCTGTGTAATCACAATATCCTCCCAGACAATTTCTTGTGGAATTATCACACCCTGAGCACTCTGATACAACTTTCCCATTCATACACCACGCAAGTGCACAGTGTTTCTTGTATCTAAAAAAAGTTCTTTTAAAAAATCATTAACTGCAGATAAAATCTTAGCTTTTCGCGATATCTCTAAGTTTAATGATTGCGCCAAAATTTATGTAATATTTCAAAGAGACAATATCACTCTATCAAACGCGTTAATGTTAACTAAAAACGCATTAACGACTAGTTCATTGATTTTTGATGGTGACTAAAGATCATCGCACCTTAATCACACAAACAATTTAGTTTAAAAGGAAGACAGGGTTATCTAGAATTGCTGCATGATGGTATGAAGAACCTTTTTCTGCGAACATTACCAGAAAAACACCTAAGGAGAAGGGATATTTTTGCAACCAATATTCTAGAACAAATCTCCACCAAAATCATAACAAACGCATGCGGAAAATATTGTTTTGGGTTCACATTTTCCAGAAATTTTTGATATTCCAAAAAAATAACATTTGAATTGTGAATACAACTAGTCCTATCAAGCCGATCAGTATCTTCAGGTGCCCTAAAGAGATCTTATAGATCAAAACACACTTGTCTGCATATGTCAAATTGGGTTTGACCAAAATTATAATATTTCAATACACATTTTTCACTTTTTGGGTTACTTTCGCACAGCTTTTGCCCGTTTTTTCAAGTGCATTGAGGAAGGGGTTTTAATTAAGCCGAATTTATTGTTTCAATGGGACGTAGACCATTTTTAATAATAGCTGATTGAGGAGGTGGCAAAAAATTGAAATCCAGCTTTCCACAAAACTCTGCCTACGTTTTTGCTTGAAATAAGACTTTTGTAGGAGACCATTAAAACTTAATTTTACTAATGTGACTTTGCAACTGCTATACAAGTCGAAGGAGGAGTTTTAGGTTTTAGTTTCCTTTCAGGATTTGTTTGAAGAACGTAACGCAAATAACGCACACAAAATTTTGAATGTTTTTAAAGAAAGAAGTATCCCCTTTGCCACCACTTCGCTACTCTCCTCTTTACATCTTTCCCTTGGTTAAGCTACTGACTCCACAGTAATATGCAAAGTTGCAAACAGAGAGCCGATGCAACTAAGATGCTGTAAAAGGAAGAACAAACATGATTTCAAAGCATGCGACGTAAAAAGTGAAACAAGTATGATAGACTAAATGTTCGTAAGCAGGGTTACGAGCTTAAAATACTTTTTGACTATTTTCACCTTTTTGTGATGTGTCTTTGTTAGAACCTTTCCACACAAAACAAAAATTTAAAACATCTCACTGATTTAGGGATCCAAAGAATTATCATCCTCTTTCAAGCAGTTATTAGAAAAACTTTACCCACAGGCTATGCTGCCAATCAGATTTAGATAGCATCAATATAATTTTATACAGTGGCCGAAATAATCAATTACGTGCCGCTTCTAGCGCCAGGTGTGACCAGCATTACCGATGTGTGGCTTAACTTTGACTTAATCAAATAAACACTTCAAATAGCCTATCAGTCTATTAGGCAAAGAAGCAATTTTCTAGGTTAGGGTGAAAAATTTTCTTTATCATTCCGTAATTGGCAGATTAATGTAGCCGTTAAAATCAAAGATTATTGGTTAGGCTTCTAACCTTCCTTAAATAGAGAAAAAATATTTTACTGTATAACTTGTTTTAAAATTGATTAATTTCCCCTTAAACAGATTTTTTATTTCCAAATTGCTACTGTTACGGACAAAATCCTTTCTTGAGAATTTTAATCAAAACTGATTCTCACCCTAGTAAACCCGCAAGGCTTCTTTCTACATCAACCGCATATAGCTGCTGGAGACCTACATTTATAATTCGTGACTTCGTGCTGTTTGCAATTCTAAGAAATAATATCCAGGACAGTCAATTCTATAAAGTTTTCATTGTCTACTTCCACGTGCTGGCGTAATAATCTCGTAGATTTGCAGCACTATAAAACTGCGGCACCTCAGTCATTTTAGGTTCTTCTCAAAATCAAACCATGATCGAAGTGTGAATCTCTGCTATTAAAGTTAGAATCGTTTCGGAAAGTCGCATACAGTCAGTAAGTGTATATATAATAAGCTACCAAATTTATTGTTAACAACGAGTGCTTATTGTTACCTTATCATGTAATTCTTCTTAATTAATTTGTGATGAAATCAAAACTATAATAGTATCAGTAATAATACCGTACATCTATTGTGGCAAATCTCACCAAATCTCAATTAAAAAGCGATAAGCTTAACTGTATATCAAGTAAAGTGATTCTCTATAATTCTCTCGCATAATTAGTATTATTTGTCGTCGTATTGTTAATGCCATCGCTATTTGCTACTTAATCATTCCACTTTACTCATATTTGCATCCAAATTAAGTGTGACACTTGTCTATTTATTTATAATTGTTTAATTATTCTCAAAAAACTATCGTAGTATCGACGCCATTTCTATATGATTGATCAGATTTTTTCGCGCTTGAATTAAATTTGATTCCATCATCAAGAATGCCTTTTGATACCGCAATTGAGTTTGCACTGCGCGCTAAAACCTTTCCCCCAAACGGTGCCACTGAGATAGCAGCAGTCACGTCTACAATATGACTATACGATCTGAATTTACATCTTGTTGCAGTATTTTTGTGCTTACCGCTTCTCTTGTTTGGGATGGGGGATCGGTATGAAACGGTTACACGGTTACACATCGCAAACCTAACCGAGATTAGGCTGAAAAAAATCGGCAGCTCATTTTAAACTGCTAGTGAATTCTAATTGCAGAGTGCAAGGTAGTTCCCACCAACAAGGTGAACCGCCATTGTAGATGTTAAACATTTTTGCGGCCAGCTGAGTGAGTAGCTTCACCGCTTTTACCGGTGAAGCGGTTAACGTGTTGCTATACCTTGTCATGTTTCCACAAATTTCTTTACTTTCATCACCGTTTCCAACACACTGGGTTATGCTGTCACATGTGTATTTTTTCGGTAAGGAGCAAGTCAAGTTCATATCGTTGTTTATATTGTTGCAGGGTATGAAGGAATTGTCAGCACCTGCGTACACAATAAGTTCATGAGTCATTCATGTTTTTAAAATGTCCTGGCGCTTAGAACCGTAGCATCTGAAAAGCGCCAGAAATTTTCGTGATATGTTATTTCAAAGGCAATGAAAATACTGTTCGATCAATGGTTTAGAATGGCGTTGTGGAGAGCTTGTCGGATTTATTTGAACTAAAGTATATGTTAGCCAAAGAGGAACGTAAATTACCAAGTAGGTTACAAAGTACTTAAGATACATTTTCTATCATTGGGGAAGGGGCAGCGTTTCTCCCTGCTTTAGAACTAAGTAAACTATTATAATTTATCAAACATGGTTAACGCTTTGATTTGGCGAGAGACGGGTTCATATTCCTGAGGGACAATTACATAGGTCTCTCTGAAACCTCTCTAACCTAAAGCTCTTTATTTGCAAATGAGGCTCTTACCTTTTGGCATAATCATAAAGTTAAGCTAAGCACATTTACACGTAACAACGTAAACGTTTTTTTTTACATTTAATAACGCTGGATATAAAAATAGGCCTACATAGCTTTCACAACTGTGATAAAATCGGTTTTTAAAACTGAGATTCTTTTCAGTTAACCTGTTTGACGCCAAAAGAAAAACATTTTGACAAATTTGTTGAAGTTTTAAGTCTAATTTAGCAAACTTAAAAAGTACAAGCCTTTTGACTAAACCTACTCCAAATGGATTTATAAGACCAGTTTGTATTCTGTTTTACCAGGTCATAAATGTTGATATTTTCGCAAAAAGCTACGCACATAAGATTGATACATTCAGTCGTACATAGGCCTTAACCCAGCATAAAAGCGAGGGCTGTTTTTACTTAAGAGATTATCTAACTTTCTTAAAAAATTATTGGCCTAACATTGAGAGAAATTTGAGCACAAAAAATAGGGAAACAAATTTTAAAATCCAAACAAACAAATCCAAACAAAATTTAAAGCGAAATCAGTGAAACCATATGAGACTTCCAAGAAAATATCCTAGAAATTGATTTTTAAAGCATTAATGGTGGTGGAAGTTGAGGCCCACTGCCCGCATTGAGAGCGCATAGAAGAGTAATCAATTCAACTTTCTCATCAGACGAAACGGCGCCAACTTGTGTTTTTCTTTTACTATACACATCTGCTTTGGATTGTTGGACAGTTTTTGATCCAGTTTTTGGCGCCCTCTAAATCTGTTATCGAGTAATATGTATTTATCCATGAAATATGCTAGCTTAAATAATTTAGCATTTTTTTCGGCAAACAGCGTTATACCTGCAAGCGAAGTAGCGTTTGAGTTTCAAAGCTTGATAAATAATTGCAAACAGTTTTTAGCAGCTCCTGATTATATAGATCGAAAAGTAGAAACTGGATCATCCTTGATAGTTGAGCACTGATGAGCTCACTTGTTAAATTTTAAGAGAGTTGATTCATTAAATTAGTGCAAGAGTTTATTTATTTCTTTGGAATGCAGAAGGAAAAAATCTTTCGGCCATTCTTTTACGGTAACT
This sequence comes from Trididemnum clinides, assembly GCA_963675345.1. Taxonomy (NCBI): domain Eukaryota; kingdom Metazoa; phylum Chordata; class Ascidiacea; order Aplousobranchia; family Didemnidae; genus Trididemnum; species Trididemnum clinides. The sequence goes on along the minus strand of OY776297.1, from coordinate 11,742,014 downwards.
CAATGCTTCCTTTGAGTGGTCAGTAGTTTATTTTATTTATATAAAGGAGAAAAGAACTTTCTAACCTAGTTGTAGACAACACCTCACGTTGTTTGTACTTGCTTACTCATGAACCTTCTAATTGCTGTTGGGGATGATGAGCGGTTGGCTAATTTCACGTATAAGGCGTTTTCGCCTTCAATTAAAAACCATTATATTGTAGCCTATCTAATAGGTTATAAAACTTCATAAGAAATTCGGAAAATTTTTTGATAAACACGTCTATAACAGATATTTTGATGCGCTTGCTAGCTCAATTATTTTGTTCCATAAGATACACGCTCCATTGTTTTCATGAACAAACCCTCTGTATAAAAAACGACTCGAATTAAGATGCCAATAACATCGAAGTTCCTCGACAGGTTTGTTGGACAAAGAGTCCCTAGTCCCCTGCCCAAAATTATTCAACATCCCCTCACGGCTCTCATGTTGGATTGGTTGCTCTTACTTCTTGATGCTCGAACTTCAATAAAATACTTGGTTAGAACCTACATATGTCTAAAACATTCCACAAGTCGTAGGTGTACGTGGTTCAAGATCTCCTAACTCTGGCAGACAGCAAAGAAAATTTTGTGAATTTACGGCAAATATAAAAGCTTTGTTTTTTCACACAATTACTCAAAGCAACAAGCAGCCTCGTTTAGCTTTCTCAAATTTATGCGGAAGCAAAACCACTGCTGTGACTTCTCGATCGTGTCAGATAAGCGGATAAAAAGTATCTGCTTTTTCCCAATTTACCCAACTGACCCCCTAAAGCGCTAGAGATATGATGCACTCTCTGGTAGTCAAGAATCTTTGGAGCAAAGCAAAATTGACGCAACGGGCAATTACACATTTGCTTCAATCATAAAATTGTTCTATTTATTTAGCAAAACTGCAGACAGTGACACTGTTTCGACCTATCAGGTCTCTTCAGTGCAGTTGGTGACCGACAAGAAGCTAGAGGCTTTTAATAAAGCATAGCTTAGACCGCCACACTTGTGGGATCTATACTAGATCCACTTGGTGGATGGTCTGTCTAACAGTTGTTAGACTTAGTGCACCTGCGACAACCGCCACTCATTCACCAGTGATACGGCTTCGCAGAGTACTGACAGACCATCCACCAAGTGGATCTAGTATAGATCCCACAAGTGTGGCGGTCTAAGCTATGCTTTATTAAAAGCCTCTAGCTTCTTGTCGGTCACCAACTGCACTGAAGAGACCTGATAGGTCGAAACAGTGTCACTGTCTGCAGTTTTGCTAAGTGCATCGCTAGCCTCTTGCATTACTATACATGTTCTATTTGTGTTTCAATTTTTACAGAAAGACCGTATAAACTTATAGAATACTTGCATAACTGAAGCTAAACACATACAAAAAAAGTACAACGGCAATAACTATCAGCCATCAGTAGCAATAATGTTTTAAAAATTGGTTTAAAAAGAAATTGGACTAAAGACAAAAGTCCAAATCCATCAAAATAGTTGAGGGGGATTATTTTTTGAACATAGTCCACCAAAAATAATCGTTTTTTATTTTTAGGTATTGTAACCACCTAAATAATTTAAATTTTTTCCAAGATAATTTGAGAACTTGTTCCTCTTGTCCCTCCGGGGTTTGCGCCACTGCTAAAGACACACCAATACGAAAAGAAAAAGTTTGCAAAAACATTTTTTAGACCAGATGCACTGTTTGAAAAAGTAAAAGTTTGCTTATTTTTAAAGAATTATAGTACATTCCAAGTGTCCCACATCTCTTTTTTTACATGGCGGTGATTTACAACAAAAGATTTAAACTAGAATTTATAGACACCTTCGTGTCCGAGAAAACACTTTAAGGGACCTTTGAAAGCTTGATAAATTCAGCAAGACACAAATTTCATGGAAGGTCCTTGAAGGTTAATTGGTGTTCAGAACAATGTTGAGAAGAAGATCCGGTAATAATTATTGTTTGTTGTTACTTTTATTCCTGAGCGTGATTGGAAGTGACTAGTTTCTCAGAACGCATTTGATTATAAATAAAAATGATAAAAGCCCATGACTTCTTACAGTTTCAAAGGGCATTGTTGCCAAAAAGTTTAAAAAAACGCCAGGTTACCTGTGGTCTGTAATGACAATTCGTCGCTGCCGTCTTCGCAGTCAACTTTGCCATCGCAAAAATCGGCCATGTTAATGCAACCACCACGATGGCATTCGAACTCCCAAAACAAGCACTCCTTCATCACCGAGCAATTCTTAATATCTAAAACCAGTAAATGTCCATTTTTATCAGCAATGGCAGTATCACATTGTTGAAGGTAGTGGAGTATGGGGGGTCGAGGGGTAAATATTTTGAAGATTGAAATAAAGCAGCAAACCGACTTGTTTGATTGAGCGGGTTGAAGAGTCGTTTTATGACTGCAATGATGTCACGTTCGTGATTTCAATTCTCACGTCAGCTGCGTTGCTTTGGTAACTTCCCTCAGGTTAGTTAAACTGTTTATAGAAGAATTGCAATTTTTCTTTAGCATTGGCAACACCATAGCGGGTTAGAACACAAGTTCTATGTAGAACCGATTAAGGGTTTACCCGATACCGATGCTCGGTTAAGACTTCTGCCGAAACCACGATAGTTGTCGATGTTGGATGGCGTTTTTAGCTGACGAAGTTTACGCACGATTTAGGTAAATCGTAAGGTCAATTGTGCAATGCTGAAGGAAAAATAAACTTCTCGTATGTCATGATGTTTGGTTTACATGTATAGCTGTCAAATTAGCTGTGTCATCCATGCACCTCAGGCTAGTAAACACATGTTTTTATCGGCAATTATAAAGCCAATTCATAATGTATTAATGTATTTATCTTCTTGTACAATCGTTGTATTTGCGGCAGCAGCTTTGCTTATTTGCTCAAGGTTGTGTGTATTGATTAGATGTAGCTCATGATTCTATTGCTGGCTGTTTGACCGGCGATCTAATTATACGTCATGCCCAAAACTAAACGCAAATTCAATTGTTGATATATTTATTGCTCATGACCAACAACTCCGTTTGTAATAAAAAACGGTATTGACCACTGCCACATATGGAGGAAGCCGAAGGCGTTTAACCCACGAAACGTTAAATAGTTTAAATTTTTTCATAATTTTGATTTTCCAGCTCCTGGATCATTTATTTAAGAACGCTCTTTTATTTGAGAAGACTTGTGCTGACTATCTCCTCCCTTTCTCAGATACTAGACCTTGACGTATCTTTAGACAACGCTTTCAACAGAACGCTGAACTTGTCACACAATTGCTTTAGCTGTCTCATCATTACTACTGCATTATTAAATAGTAATAAGTTAAAAGCAGTTGGCAATTCAAGCCTAAAATTGACCTTCATAGGCTATCTTAACATACAAGTCTAATCCGCAAAAATTTGCTCTACAGATCCTATCATTCGAGAGTTGTTCTTTACATAAGTGTTAAGAACAAGTTTTTTGCCACAGAAAACATTTAACTTTCAACCGCTCTGATCAGCGTTTGTTTCTCAAATTAGCAGAAAAAAATAAAAACCTCACTGCTTGTTTGGCTTGGCCTATGGGTTCGTGTGCGTTAAAGTCACGGTATTTTTTTTAATGGTTGATGTAGAAAATTTCTGTACGACAGCAGGGTTTTCAAGCTGGTGTATGAGGGCAAGTTTTTCGTACGAACATGTCAAAGATTTTTGGCTGCTTTCACCCTTTCTCAAGATGAAGATCTTTTTTTTCAGAAATTCACTTTTCGAAAACAACAATTTTGTCCATTTTGGTTATGAAAGATCTTTATTTTCTTGTGTTTTATTGCTTCTGCTCTTTGTGAACTCGAAGACCACATTCTTTGGTAATCAATATTACGAAATCGAATTCTGTTAATGCTTTATTATTTTTAGGGGTGCGCCACCCATCCAAGTGGAGCTAAAAAGAACATTGCTAAGAATACTTTAAGAAACCCTACGGTAGAAGTATGGATGGTAACTCTAAAGCCGGTTTAAATACAACTTGGTGTACGCAACCAAAGAATACAGAGAAAGGTTTTTACGTGATCAAAGGATAAAAAGTTTCAACTCGATTTTTCCGAGATGCTTTGTCGCCAATTGCCATTTTACGACCTAGGCGCTATAAAGCAAACAGGCAAAAAGTGTGCTTGTATAGATTGCTTTGACGGTAAAATAACGAAAAGTAAATTTACCAAAAGCTTTAGAAGAAAAATCCACTAGCCTTATATTGTCTTGAAGTACGCCAATATTGTTAATCCTGACTCAGCTGTGATTCTGAATTAGAAAATAGCAAAATCTACATATTTTGAATTCAAAAATAAAGCAAAATTACCTTCTGTGTTTCCTTTCGTGATTTTCCAACATACATAAAAAAACATCAAGAGTTTAATCAACTTGAAATACATTTATTATTATTCAATTTTCTGTGCAAGTGTACCTGGAGAGAAGCCTCGTTAACTTATAGGTCATAGCAGAGCTGCTCAACTAATTTGAACCAAGGTCCAGTTAGATGAGTTTGGTATTTCCAGAGGTCCAGTAAAATCTTTTGACTTGCAATGACAAAAATGAAACAATGATTATCAGTAAACACAGAAAAATAGATTTTCTCTTAGTCTACACACTGTACACTAATTATCGAAATCAAATATAAAAAAAAACTTATGGTAGTTTATTGTATAATTTTGTGAAAAAAACACATGTCTTATTTTTAGCCAGTTCGTAAGACTCGGTCTATAGAAGTAACAGCTAATCGAAGGCGTCGGTGGGGTGTTTGGGCTTCGTACCATACAGTTGGCTATCGTGTGCGGTAGTAAGATCTGCCAATACAATGCCTGATTTATTGTTTTCTTCAAAGCGGTGTGCAACGTCACAAGTAACACTTGGTCGGTTATGCATTGACCATGCATGAAGCCAGGTTGTTTGTCAGGAAGTTGGGGGTCAAAAACAGGTCCTAGACGCCTCCAAAGTAACAGCTCGAAAAGCTTGTAAGAAACGCTCAGCAGCGATATGGGCTGAAAGCTTTTTCAGTCATCAGCTGCATTGCCAGGTTTTGGCACTGCGATATTTGCGGCCAGTCGCCATATTGTAGGAAATGTTAGGTAGGCCACGCAGGCTGTGTAGAATTTTTGAAGCTATGCAAGACATTGAGGGCAGCAGTGCTTTAGAATATATGTGGTGGGATATTGTCTGAGCTTTGAGCTTTACTGCAATTGATCAGTTTAATTGCGGAGGCAAATTTAGCAGACGAGAGAGGCATGGATAACAGACTTTCCGCACTGGGAATTAGGTTTTCTCCTGTTTTCATGTTGATCGTGTTGTTTGCTAGTCCTTTTAAAGGTGCCATTAGTCAATGTTAAGAACGTGCATTTGGCCGAAGACGCGAAAATTTTTGCTCTTTTCTTTGAAAATAACTTAGTACTGAGAGCAAGTCAGCAAAGTTTGGTAAAATGGACATGAGCTTTTTCGCAGCCCGTGGCTGCACCTGCTGTTTCTTATTCTGGAGCTTGAGGTCCAGTTTCAATACTCGAAAGGTCCGGATTCGGACTGCGGTCCGCCAATTGAGTAGCCCTGGGTTTTAGTATCAAACTTCCAATAGACTCTCTGCCAGCCGCATTGTTTTCCAGCTACTTCCTTTTACTATTGCATGAACAGGTTTATCAAATCATAAGCCCAACCACGATATGATGTTTATCGCCGTCGTTTTAAATAAGATTTATCTTGAAAATGATTATTTCTATGAAAGAAATTTCAAGAGCTCATAACTTTTATGAAAGGAAATAATTCCTAACTATGTAGACTGGGAGAAGGGGGAAAAGGGTGAGAGAAACTTAATCATAGCAAGAACAGCACGGCCTCTTGAGTCCGGTCCAACGACACCGGCCATACATCTGCAGCTATCAGATATATTAAAAATTTCTATCATATATAGTCTTCATAGACACATATCCGTTTTTACTTCGGTGAAATTCATGAGAAACTTCATCCCATTAACTTCAATAGCCTACTTTCTTGCCACAAGAAAATCGAGGAGAGGAGAAATTATGCCATGACCAGCTCTCTTCTGGCCTTGACACCAAAACAAAGAATCAGTGTGATACACATTTATTGTTATTATTATTATTATTATTGTTAGTAATAGTAATTTTACTTTGATCCAAAAATGGCACAATAGAAACCAACATCAAAAAGTAGCACACGATAAAAAAGTACATGGCAAAACGATATACGTTTAAGCGTGGATTATTGAACTTACTAAGATTATACAAAATTTGAATTAGAAGCATAAGCATTGCACCTAGATCAACACAAACGAAGAAAGAACGAAATCTTCACAAACAAAAAACGCGAATTCAACAGTAGGGTAGATTTCAATAGGTTCCAAAAGTGTCGCAGAAACATCAAAAATGATATGTTGCCGCAAAAAAGTGGTGATCGCAACAGGGGAGGCTATCATGCTCTACATCTTACCCTAAAGTGACCTGGGAGCAACGACAGTTAAGAGAAAGCTCATTTATGTACCAGAGAAAAGATCCCGGTTGTCGGCTGTGGTTTCTGAAAAACGGGTTTCCATTTAATTTCATCTACAAAGCGCTCATTGTTGGCAAAATTCTGATTGATTTTTAAGAAAAGCATTCACTAAGCGAATACTTTATGCTTACCTCATCACTTTTAGAAATGATTGTTACATCAATGTCTCTTTCGACTCAGACCGTGGTACTTAGTGTGATCACAAATCAACCTCATACAAACGTAGGCCGATGACTTCGAGAAAAGCCAACGACTATGCACGAAATAAAGAAGTTGAACTCTTTGAGAATAAGTCTTTCATAAGTTCACACAGGTACAATTTTACAATATATTTGACCTTCAACTCTCTAATTCAAATTTTTAGTATCCAAAATTATCAATACCCCTTTTTCCGTATCTATAAATGGAAAGTGGAAATTGTTTACAAAGGCGTAAGTGTGGTTTAAAAGAAAAAAAAAGCATTGACCGAGCAATTTTTTAATGGATTTTCAGAGTGGAGATTTTTAGTAACTCTTCATATGTCAAACCTTCTAGGATTTAAACAGTTCAAGTCAAATTAAGGTTAAAACCAAGTGGCTAATTCAAATCCTATTGATATGCAAGGTACATTTGTTCAGTGGAGTACACAGAAGTTTGTCATGTGGAGGGTTTGGTTCCCACCATTACAAATGCCAAAGACACAATCAATCTAGGGGGTCCGGGGACATGTTCCCCACAAACAGTTTAAAAAATTACACTAAAAATAGGCGTTTCTGGCTTTCTAAGTTTTAGGAAAATGATTGCATGAATTTTTTTTACAAAAGTAAAAAAATTGTTTACCTACAGTATTCAGGGGAGGAGGGATTGACCACCAACCTTTACAGTGCGTACGCCGCTGCACTTAGTATTGAAAGCAATTTGCTAAGCTCAATTGATGAGATGATAAGCTTGCTTGCGGCTAAATTAGAAGAAACACTCAAATCTAATCTGATGCTTTATGAATAATGCCTTCATTTTTTTGTGTCGGGGCCAAACACCGCAGTTGATTGGGAAATTTAATATATTTTGGGGGAGAAGGGGTTACGAAGCTAGTTTGGGAGTAAAACTTTTATAAAGCTTGTATTTTTTTTATTGTTTTTGGTTTTAAAGGTTTTGCAGAAGCGATAAGGCGTTGATGTATCACCAGCACTATTTATAAGTTTTTATAGATTAAAACTCTATATGATAATCCTCTGCAGCTTTTCTTTACTGAGTCTGTATCGTATCTTCGCTATCCTTTGCAAATCCCTAATCTTTCTTGTGTTATTTAAAACGATTATGAGGTGAAAAACATCTTTTCTTCTTTTTACCGTATAAGTGATTGTCCAATCACAATGCCAGTCATTGTTGTTACACTATCAAAACAATTCAAAGCAAATTCCACAGTTGACCTTGTTCTAAATTGAAAAGCATATTTTCTACTAAAAAGCAAAGACTTTTTGGCAAAAACCTATAACCTTTAGAATATTCTTAGGGGTAAATGCAATTCGTTACAACCCTAAAACATTTCCTAAACTCGAGTACAAAATTATGAAAACGTGAGAGTTTTACATTAGCCAGCAGTAGCTGGAAACTTTTTTCTTTCCTTTCAGAATATAAACTGAAACTTTATAGAGTAAAGCTGTGGCTGGAATCAGTCAACTGTAGTGCCCACACATTATCAAAAACAAATCGATTTCGTTGAAACAGCATTATCAGTGTTCTTATTCGAATAGAACAAATAGAATCATATTACTGATATTTAGCCCCGAGAACTGCACAATTTTCATTTTAGGAATGTTGGAAAAATTCAGGGAATGCGGAAAGCAGTGGTAAAGCCACAAGCACATTTTGGGGGACTATAAATATAAGGTTTGTTTGATCTATTATCTGGAAGTCGATATTTTCTGACCCCGAATTTTGTCAAGTTTTACCACAGTTTTGGTGAATGGCCTATTTTTTAGGGATCGACGTTTCGCAGCCGCAATAATTGAAAACGCCTTCATATTTAATTGGATGTAGAAAATTTCGGTAGCCAAGGCCCTGTCGCCTTTTTCTAGCCTCGCCTAAGAGGAAAGTCAAGCATTTTCTTGCAAAAATTTTTACAACGCAAGTTGGTTACAAGCATCTGCAGTTGTTGCCTGCCTTGCTAAACTACTTTCGCAATTTTATTCTTTATTTTGCTTTGTTTTGCTTTTTGCGGTTTTTAAGCTCAGCAATATTATCACATGATTGTTGCTTTAGTAAAAATTCGGTTTACTGCTTGTATATTTGCTTTTAGTAAGCACTGGTTTGCTTTCAGTCAACAACGTAGAGCGGTTGAAGTAAAAGGGCCGTGGTTTCCAAGCGTTTCAATACCATGAGCCATTTCTCAACGCTCGACTTTTTCTGTAGACCCCTTGACTTAATAAGCTCCTCGTGACAATTAAAAAAGTGTCCACTGATTACCTATGGTGTTCTATACTGAAAGCGTCCCAACTTGTGGATTTTAGCGCTGTTCGCCGCATTTAAGGAACCTTACTTTTCATGATTGCAAAGTCCATTTGCAGCGTTTCACACAAAAATTTTTGGTGGACTTTTAAAAAATCTTCTGCAGACACATAGGATTCTTGGGTCCGATCAAGGTAAGACGCTATTTTAAAAACAAAAGCAAGAGAACTTCGATTTCCGAATAAAATATCGTCTCTCAAACTGAGCCACAGAAAACCACAAAGATACAATTTTGGCTCCTTTCAATATATACTTCTGGGTACGCCAATGCCTAGGGGGTTCATGGTTAGTAATCACTTTCTCAAATAGTCCAAAATTGAACGGCCACTTTGGCTAGGCTGGTAAAAACATGACAAAAAAATCTTCCTCCAGCAGCCTAAAGCTAAAAAGAATAGCTATCCACTTCACCAGCTTTACTAAAAGCAATCGAATTTTTGAACTCATTCTTGATTTAAAATAGACCTTTCAAATCTCCAACGCATTTTTGCATTTCATTTTTTCTATAAACACGTCACCTGAGGCAGCCTTCTTCTAAAATCTGTTCGGTTACGAGCTTTATTTTACAACATTTCAGTTAATAGCTCTCGTAATGGCACAAGGTTATCAATAAAAAAAGGAAAAATGGCAGATCTATTTAGCGCAAATAACTGAAGTTGTTAAGTTTTTTATCAGTCGATGTTTTTGTCAAATTCTTTTCCCGAGGTCAGGTTTTTGGTCAAAGTCAAGGTCACGTTTTTTTTTTTTTTGACAACAGCGCAAAATAAATATAAGTTTGATAAATCAGCGCTTACAATTCGACATTGAAAAGATTTTTCGTCTACAGGCACTGCCGCAGCAACCCAAAGTAAGGCCACCTCCGAAATTTTAGACAGGGCTCTCCCCATGAAACTTTTGCTGAGGTGAGGAAAAACATATTTTCAATTCAAATCGACAATAAAGATCAATTTTTCGAAGATCTCACGTGCTTTTAAATTACATTAAAGGTGAAGACTTTTTTCTTTTTTTTGTAGATCTGCTTTTTTGAAGATTATTTTCCGAATAATATATTTTGAGGCGGGGTCTCTACATATGCCCCCGCCCGCCGAAAGGTACGGAGAGATGGTTTCCACGGTGTTGCTTGGGGATGAATTTCAAAAGATTGTTCTCAGGTCTTTGAAGAGCTCTTCTCTAAAAATTATATGTTTGTGCATGATTGGGGGAACGTCCGTCGGCCTTTTTTCAAAATATGGACACGCCTGCAAGATAATGTGCCCAATCTTTCTCTATTTCATGCTCCAAGTTTGTTTCAAAAACAAGTTTTTACCTCATCGATCTTTGGAAATATTTTTTAAACAACAACCCCATCAACAGAAGCAAATTTACTGGGAGGTCCATTTTGACCAAATTCATTTCAGTTCACGCGCTTCATAGAAATTTTGCTTTGCCAAGTAGTGGAAAATTTGTCCCATGTTTTAAGGTACTAAATGCTGTAGACCTTTTTTGGCATAATTTTCCTCGACTGTTATAAGCTCTCCAAAAACAACTTATACAGACTTGTTTTGTATGAGCTTAAGATAAAGTGCGAAAATATATCCTGAACCTAATTTTCTGAACCATTTTTCAAAAATTGCCAATACCTTTTCTTGTAAACTTGAAATGACTCACTTCAAAAATATTTAAATCCAATCAAATTACTATATTTTTTTACTTTTAATTGATACAATCAAGCAAATACAGCATGTATCCAGGAATTTGATTGGATGGACAAAAAATTATGTTCAACCAGAATTTAAAAAAATGCATAATTTTTAACATAAATTTGGGGTACTTGACCTTCTTGCGTCTCCTTTTTTTTACGACCCGGCAATCAAGTCCACTTTAGTAGAACAACTTTTTACTTTTAACGTAAATTGCGGTTGCTGAGGAAAGCGGTCGGAGTGTTTTTGAACTTTGGTGTGCAGCGAATGACGGCGCTTGGCATGCGGCGAATGACGGCGCTTGGCATGCGGCGAATGACGGCGCTTGGCATGCGGCGAATGACGGCGCTTGGTGTGCGGCGAATGACGGCGCTTGGTGTGCGGCGAATGACGGCGCTTGGTGTGCGGCCAAGTAGCGAGTTGAACGTTTTTACAGATGCCGTCGAAATCAAGGCAGATCTGCCGGAGGCGAAACCAAAAAATAGCATTAAGAAAGGTCCAAACATTACCAAAAAACACTGGTTATTCAAAAAAAAAAACGCTCGATAAAAATCTTTATATTTCAAATTCTGTTACTTAGGCATTCAGGCAAGTTTTGCTTCTTATATTGCGTGAAACTGCTTAGACTGTTATGAACGTATTGCTTTCATGTAAATGAAATAAGGAAATCCTGATGAAAATTGAGTCCATAAATTTTTTAGGGGGAAAGAAAAGACATGGTTCTTTTCTAGTTGCGCTTATAGTAAGTGTCCTTTTAGTATGTCGGAGCTTGGTGGTCGGTTATTCGATTTAACTTGAAGATTTAGCAACCTTACCGTACAAATTCTAAAGAATGGTTTAAGAAGGTGTAATAAACCTCTGACCACTCCTTTGATACGAGAAATTAACATCTACGCTTCTGTTAGGAGCTTAATTTAGTATGAAAAACCCAAGCTATATCTGAATTGTGTTCAAAGGGTGTGTCGTGTTTCAATAGAAATTAGATTCTATTTCAATTTGAATTTACTTCTTAAATTGAAGCGACTTGCAGTATCGATTGAATAATTAAGTTAGGTTGCAACTAAATAGCTAGGAAAAGATTGGCTTCCCACTAAGATACTTTGACCCGCGCACTTTTCGATCAAGAATTGAACAAATATATTCACAAACCACTTTATAACTTCGAATTTCTTCGCTTTCCAAAACACAGAACTAAAGCACTTCAATAAATAAATATCAGACTAACTAAAACTAAGCCATCAAAATAATCGCTTAATTTCTGTCACTACAATCACCACACAACAAATGCCTTTTTCAACACTAATTTCTTCTCTACTCTGATTTACTACTCAATCTCTGAATCTCTGAATGAATAAAACCTCACCGCCTTATACGAGGGTATATACCACGGAAAGTAATCTAGAAATTGCTAGAACATCACATGACACAAAAAAACACCGTAAATAAATTACGGAAACGGTAACAATAAAAAAAAGAGGAAATCTTCCAGAAGAAACAAGAATCACTAGAATACGCTGGAAAACTAAGTCACGTAGACACCCATTGTGTCGTCAGAAAGGCGTGTGAGTTACAAATCTATTTATAAATCCGAAAGAAAAAAAAGGTCTTTTTTTTGAAAACAGTTTAGCAAGTTTAGAGCTTCGGACAATTCAGATTTACAAATAAAAAATGATCGCTGCAAAATAAAACAATAGATTACAATAACTATACATATATAAAACTATTCTTCTAGCGCAAATTTACGTATTCGTGACAGGGTGTCCAAAATGAATGAACTTTGAATAGTTTGAAACTAAGTCCCATTTCATAATAAGATGGTGGTTTAATGGCCAACAGACTGCTTTTCTGTGTACCACACAATATAAAGTTAAGATTGGTATATTTCTACAACGAGGAAAAAATTGTACCCCCAATTTATACTCCCTCACACTGTGCATTCCACCCCAGTACACACCTCCTGTGCATTCATATATCAGGCCACCCCTACAGTGTACACTGCCTTTGTCTTAGTTTCCTGCCACTGAAAATTCAATCCCGCAATAATCGCATTTGAAAGCAGCTGCACTATCCAATATACCACAGTAACACTAACTGAATTTTAGCAAATATGCCTGTTTAAACGCACCTGAATGGCGTCGGCAGAATAACCACTTTCTTGTGCTTAAAACGATTGTGATGTAATACATATCATGCGAAATGCATGACGTTGTCAAAGAATAATAAACCGTGATGGCCCAGAGGCATTTAAACAATATTTAGAAAATAAATTTTAACAAATGATTACGCAGAGCTTTACGTTGTTATGTTGGTCTATACTCTGTACAAAACTTGAATTTCTATTTAAGATTCCCGGCTTCTACTCAAAAAACGCGGCCATCTGCATCATGCAAAATTAGGATTTCTAACTTTCATTTTTCTTCACAAAGTCAGTTCTGATTCGACCAAGACCTTCCTGTCCACGGAACCAATTCCATTGTCAACCTTGATTTTTGCGCAAGCGTAAGGCGAAGTAATTTGAGTAATAGGCTCCATGCTGCTCTGTTTTGGCAAAAAAACTGGGGATTACTCTTGTAGGGCTTTCAAGCAGAAACCATTCTAAAGACACGAATTTTTTGCAAGTGCTCGTTAGCGTCAGATTAAAAGCTGTTTGGGAAACTGACGAACCCAGCAGACGTTGCCGATGACCCAAACATGATGGTTATGAACTATGTGTAGTTGATTTGTTACGTAAGAAAAATATCTCAAATTAGATGTCAATTTCAGTAAATTATCTTTTGGCTAAACAATTAATCAAATCTGCCGCCAAGACGATTTAGAAAACAATACGATCTAGCAAAGTAAAAACCAAGGTTCACAGAGGCTTAAATTTATTTTATCTTAACGTAAAAAAATTGTGATCGCGCTTTAAATTTTAAGTTGTTCTTTGGGCTAACAATAAATCCATTTTACGACCGCCAGCCAATACATTTACTGCGTTGATCGAAGGTCAACCGGCAGTAAATTGCGTCGCCAACGGAGTCAACATGGCGGTATTTAAAAGGAAGCGAAACGCTTCTTTTCCCATTTCAATAAACGTGAGTAATGATCTGACTTATTTCAAGATTAACACCTTCTGACACCTCATACATCCAATCCAAAATATTTTTTTCTAACGGCCTCCCTCTTCCACCCAGTCTTTTACATAAGCATTATTTATCAATGCTTCGCCTACTGAGAAGATTTAAAAAGTTCAATGTTTGGCAAAGATTTTAAAACTGGATCAGTTGGATCAAACTTTAAAAAAATATAAACTTGCCTTTGTGCGCTTTTTGACAAACATATCAAATTCTGAAAAAATTTGTTCAATGCTGAACAACTGTTCCTAGTGGTCTTACGATAAGAATGCCTAGCTTTTTCTCTGCAAGTTGCTATGAGATAACATATTTTTTAAATAATTTGTTTAAGAGAGGACAAAAAAAGCCCCTGGATAAATATTTTTGTAGAAGAATCTTTACGGTGCCGCCTTTGGGATTTAATCTAGGCCTAGAAGGGGGGTGAACAAAGTGCGGCCCACGCAAGAAGTCTTTGCGGGCCTCGTCTGGTCCCGTAACAGTTGTCTGCAACAAAACTTGAGTTTAGAACGTTAATTTTGCCTTTTCACATATGATAACCCTAAATTAGGCCAGTTGAACACTCCGGAAATAGCTTTTCTGCGACCCGTCAAGACTTTACATTAGTGAAATATTGCTCGAACCGTAAAACAGTGGGCATCCCTGGGCTACAACATAAACTGTGCTGAATAAATTCTAGTGTAATTGATACTTTGCGTGGGGTTTTAATAACCGCAAAACGTTAAAAATCTTGAAATACTTCATTACAATAATTCTCACACTTTTTGCTCTTTGCTGGTGACATATCACAATTCATTTTCGACGCAGTTTAGTTGCAGTTGATTTTACCATTTCTTCTAAATTGACGTTTTTTACCGCAAATCACAAGATGCATCTGCTCGAGGTAACAGTTGTTATCAATTTTTTCACGTATTATGAAAATATTTATTATTGTTTTAACAACAACCGTCAAAATTTCACTTGCTATCACATGCCTGATCACCTTTACACAACTACTTCAATAAAATAGAGACAAAATCTAAACTTTAGATCTTTGTCAAAACAAATCAATACCAAATCGTATCATGATACGAGATACTATTGGCCAAATGCCATCGATTTAAAACAGTTTAGTTATTAAATTGGTGCCGATATGTTAACCCACTTTTCTAAACAAGGGGACTGCTGATGCGTTTATTTAGATTTTGTGGAGAACGATTAAGATTGTCTTATTTAATCTTATCAAAACAAAAAATCGAATTTTGTTGTAGTAACCGCGTGGTGTCGCAAGAACTATATCGCACATATTTCGCGCCTGGCAGCTTAAAAGCACTGTCGTTTGTCCTACGCGAAGCTGAATAAAAGCTAATGTACTGATCCTTTTAACCTTGTTTAAATTATTAAATACAATGTATTTAAGCTGTGATTTAATTCAATCCAATAAAAAGATTTGACACGATTTGATCGAAAAACAAACTGGTTTTGACGCATTTCTATTCATTTTGCTTGTAGATATATAATAGTCTGCTAGGCTATTTTTCCGCAGATTTAATGTTTGAAGCGAGACCGAACAGTTTTGGGTCATTAGGAAAAAACGTCCTTTAATTCCCGTTGGCGCCAGCTTATTGCTGCGGTTTTAAATCACATCAAAAGAGATGCTGTACATTTTTCTTTACTCTAAAATCCAGTGGTTAATAAAAACGGGTGCATGCACAGCAAATTAGGGGGAGGCATGGAAAAATTTTGACATCTATCGATAAGATATTCGCTTAAACTTTATCCCATAACACCCATATGAAGCAAAATTTTGAGTGAAGTTTCATACGAAACTTTTAATTTGTGCTTTGCTATAAACAAATCTCCATCTAGATTTTGTGTAAAGATGAAGCATACGATTGATTTTTTAATCAAGAACATGGAGGAAAACGGTTAAGAAATGCTACTTTAGAGGAAAATTTGCCAAAAAGTCTCGCTTTTTACCTTTTTGCATCAACAAACCAACCATGAACGAGAACTTGCTGACAGTAATTAGCAGCAAAAGTCTATTATCGATGTTAGCTTTAACACGCAATCAATCTCGAAGCTCCGCTATCCTGTTTCTCCCTTTTCATATCCTCCATGACATTGCTGTTACTTCAGAGAATAGGCTCACGATACGAGTACAAATATGCTATTCCTTGGTTGCTGGTTGAGATAACAAGCAGTGCTGCGTATTTTATCATAAAATTTAAACTAACTTGTAACTGCGCATCGCATCTATAAATAAAACATAAATTTAACTTTTCATAAATCTGCGCAATTGTTGTTCACAACTGAAAACACAGATTTGCACTCGGTCAACCGACTGCTTGTACGAGCCACGCAGCACTAAAGATTCCACGTGACTCGAGCAGTCAAAAACCGCAAACGGGCTACTTTTAGGTCGATTAGTATCTCAACACTACAGTAAGAAAATAGCAATTTGTATGAAGTGAAATGCAATACAAACGATAATTTACTTTATTCACCCCTTCTAAAAAAAATGTAGTACCGGTAAACTAAAAGAAAACATAAAACACAAACACTACCCACATGCGCACAACCACTATTAGCAACAGTTTCATTCATTAAAGACAAGTCTTTGCGGAAGAACCCCTTTAATGGCTCAGGAAGAACGCCGAGGTAAAACACTGAATTCCTTCACTGGTGCTGGGTTTGCCAGAATGTTCAAAATCAAAAACCAGACCTTCAATCAGTTCCGCTCTCGCATCTTCGTCAGGAAAAAAAGGGAGGCCTGCTTGGAACATGGATTGCTGGAGAAGGGCAAGGAGCTAAATCTTTCAACATAACTGTTAATTTTCGTTCACTCGAATTTCGAAAGTTAGCGTATTTTGGATTTACGTGTATTCTTTCCACCTCGCTAAGTAACAATTCCGATTTGCTAGATCTGCCAAAGCGTCTGAGGTAAGCTTTAGAGCCAGGTAACGTCATCCAAAATGGAAAAGTAACTCCGGTTAAAGTTAAAGAACTGTTCGTGTGGAGTGGCATTGGTGGCGGTGCATAAAAGGGATCGCATTGAGGGTACCCAGCCAAAAATGCTTCCCAATGAGAAAATGGCAATTTTGCAGCGCCAGCTTAATGGTTTTCCAGACAGTTCGAATTATCCGCTCAGCTTGTTAATTTCCTGAAGGGTGATAGACATTGCTTTTACTAGACAAAATCTAGTCTTTAAATTCTCGCGAAACCAAACATGGACCGCTATCGAAATAAATAAATCCAGGAGTCCCGAATGTCGCAAAAAGCTTGTCAAGACATCCAATGACGGTTGACGTAGTCATGTCCCTACGTGAAAAAGCAAAGGGGGAATAACAAACAAATACTTGTCAGAAGTGGATGACAACAATGGACCTTTGAAGTCTACGCTTAAACGTTTCATAGACTGAGCCGCTTTTATAAAAGTTCCACTGTTGTTTTGAGTAAATGCAGGCTTAATTTCAGCGCACACTTTGCACCACGAAACCACTTGCTTGACCTCGGTCGTTGAAAAGGGCAAATTCTTGGTTCTCACAAAGCGCAAAAATCTGGTAATACCAGGGTGGCAAAGTTGATTGAGGAGTTCTTCCAACTTATGTAAAGAGGAAATGTTCGAGTTAATTTATCTGGGCCCACATTTCGTTGACCGGGTCGGTATCTTACGACATATGAAAATGATGCAAGCCCCATGTGCCACTGCTGAATTTTATCGTTTTTAATTTTTGTGCGGCATCTACTGTCCAGCATAAAAGAAACGGGCCGCTGATTTGTTACAAGGGTAAATGTGTTTCTTGATAATAAATGAGACCATTTTCTTACTGCCTCAACTATCGCAGTAGCCTCTTTTTCAAAAGCAGGATAATAAATCTCACTTTCCCGTGGGATCCTAGACATAAAGGCAACAGGTCTTCCTCCTTGATTTAAGGTAGCTGATACTACAACAACCAATGCATCACACTCGACTACAAACCGTAAGCACTCATCAATAGATTGCAAAGCAGCATTACTGAGTTCATTTTTCAACAAATTATACGCATTTAAAAAATTAGCACTTAATGAAAATTCTTTAGCATCAGCAAGGGGTCTAACCTTATCCGCAAAACAATTTATCGACGTTACGTCGTACGCAAACATTCCAAGCATACGCCGGAGCGCCTTGTAATTACTTGGAGGAGGAAAATTCAATAAAGGTTGAATGCGCTCAGGATCAGGCTTTATGTGCATGTTGCCAACAACGTAGCCCAATATATTAATGTTGGAGCCAGACTTAACGGCTTGGTTTTCATTCAAGATAAAATTTTGTCGTTTAATAGCGTTCAAAAACGCTTTTACATTATCGTCATGCTCCAAATAATTACGACCAGCCACAGCAACATCACTTAAGTACGCGACAGTATCTTTCAATTTTTCTTCGCCTGTAAATTGCGTTATTTTACGCTGAAACACAGCTACTCCGTTTTTAAGACCAAACGGTACACGTGTAAATTCGATCAAATAACCATTAACCTCAAAAGCTGTAAATTTACGTAGAGACGGCAATAACTAACTTGACGATATGCACAAACATTTTCGATTTATGCTGTCAAATATTGAGGACTTAATCAGGCTTCCAGGAGGTGCTGCCAATGTTATGCAAAGGGATGGAGTGTGGCTTAAAGAAGACGCAGTTTAGCGTATAGCTAGACTTGAGGTTGTTCTTGTCGACTTGGACCGACAAAACTTGCCAAAATATCCCGCTTTGCCAAATGAATATCAGTGGCATTTCTGGCAGGACAATTATAGTGATCGGTCATGATAATCTTTTCCACAGAAGAAGCAAATTTTAACCTTAGACACGTTTGCAACATTGGGGTTTGTGTGGCTTGAAAATTTTGTGGTGGTTGGCGCTTCAGCTTCAGTCCCAAGGATGGATTGTTCGATCATCATCGGTGCAGCACTAGATCTCGAATTTTCGGCAAAATACATGTACGCCGTCGAATGCTTCTGAGCTAAGTGCAAGGAATTTGCTGTCTTGTACGCTGCATTAACCATTAGCTCAACATTTTCAAGAAGCAAAAATATTGCGAAGCAATTCCGTTTATAAAAGCGTCTCGAACAAGATCTAACCGATATTCATAGGCTACAACATTTCAAAAGTTACAATCTTTTCTGAGAACGTGCAGCTGCAGAGACTGCAAAAATTCCTGTAGAGATTCACCAAGCTGTTGCTTTCGAGTCGCTAGCAGGTGGAGTGCAAATATCACATTAAGACTTTTAACGTAGGTTTCTCTTAACTTTTGAATGGCGGTCTCGTAGTCATCACAATCTTCTACTATCTCGTAAACATTCGCACTAACATAGGCACAAAATACTTTGAGTTTCTTCAGTGCAGTTGGTGACCGACAAAAAGCTAGAGGCTTTTAATAAAGCATAGCTTAGACCGCCACACTTGTGGGATCTATACTAGATCCACTTGGTAGAAGGTCTGTCAGTGCACCTGCGACAACCGCCACTCATTCACGAGTGATACGGCTTTGCAGAGTATTGACAGACCTTCCACCAAGTGGATCTAGTACAGGTCCCACAAGTGTGGCGGTCTAAGCTATGCTTTATTAAAAGTCTCTAGATTCTTGTCGGTCACCAACTGCACTGAAGAGACCTGATAGGTCGAAACAGTGTCACTGTCTGCAGTTTTGCTAAGTGCATCGCTAGCCTCCTGCATTACTTGAGTTTGTTTGGCGCATGAACATGCGCTGCTTCGGCTTGCGCCACTACGGACTCAATAAAATTGTCGCAAGTTTTCAGCCTATGCTCAAACCTTTTTCCTGCTGCTAATGAGTCATTATCAGCGTTGAATTTGGCAGGCTTGAACAGTCCGTTCAAAGATGCAGCCATTTAACGACTCTATGAGAACAAATTAGTTTAACTGGGATAACAACAGCTAAGGCAGTGTTGCGTATTTGATCATAAAATTTAAACTAACTTGTAACTGCGCATCGCATCTATAAATAAAACATAAATTTAACTTTTCATAAATCTGCGCAATTGTTGTTCACAACTGAAAACACAGATTTGCACTCGGTCAACCGACTATTTGAACGAGCCACGCAGCACTAAAGATTCCACGTGACTCGAGCAGTCAAAAACCGCAATTACACGTGACCCGATCAATCAGAAACCGCAAACACGCTACTTTTAAGCCGATCGGTATCTCGACACTACAGCAAGAAAGTAGCAACTTGTATGAAGTAAAATGCAATACAAACGATAATTTGCTTCAATGGTGTAAGAAATATGTTCCTTTGAACGAGTGCGTGCTGACTGAACCCCAGTTGCCGGAAACTATGGCAGTCACAAGTAAGGAAGCACAGCAGTAATGTTTTTATTGCATTGATGTTAAGACTACAATTAACTCAGTTGAGGCAGACAATCAAAATCACCTCCGTCCTCCACGAAGTCCAGCGATGAAAGAGATTGTGGCAGATAACTAGAACACGTCCGTCTGTCACGACGATCAACAGCGATAAAGAGCCAAAAATATCTGACCGTATGGTCGGCAACAAAATACTGCACACGTCTATGTAAACCAGGTCACTGCGCACGTCACATGAGCAAAAATAATAAACAACAAAAGATGGCGGGAAAGGTAAGCCAATCAACAAGCTACCACGAGAAGAAAAATAAATAAACATTATATAGCCCTAATAAAAAAAGAAAAATAAATGTGTGGGATTTTAGACACATGCAATACTAACAATAAACAAATGCGCGGTGCAATACCAAACGCAATAAACTCTTGTCACACCGCGACCGGTGGATTAACAATAATCTGTAAAACTTCAGGCTGCTGTGCTTAACTAGTCTGTGTAGCTGACCTGGTGCCAATAAGCCAGCGCAGACAATCACTCCAGTCGCCAACTACATGGACTATTATTTAAACCGATCATCATAAGTACATAATAGATATCTGTCCACGGCTAGATTGCCGGAAAGCCAGACAGGCAGAGATTCCTGGCGTAAGGTTGCATCGCCAGGCGTGCGAACTATATGAGCACGATATTCTTCAAGCGGAGATTGCCGAGCGGCTACAAACCTGACGGTAGATACTTCATCAGTTAATAGTACTTTCAGTGCCTTGTGAAGGTTGTTGGAGACCCCCAAAAAAACTCCAGATGGGGCCCTTTGATATCAACAAGCATTTAGGCAGCTGCCCGCTTTTTCGAGCCAGTTGCAAATTTATCTCCTAAGCCGCGCTATTTCAAAACCTAACAAAGCTAAACTAATAGTCTTGAATCAGGAAGAAGTTCTTAACTAAATAACTTGCATTGCTTAAACCAATCTTAGCAAACTTAACCCATTTTTATTACACATTCAGCAAGTAAGCAAACGCATGCACCGCAAGAACGGTATCAATATTGTTTAGTTCCATCTAATTTTTAGTTCCATCAAAACTGGATCTCTTTTTGCAAGCAATTTGAAGAGTCCTAAAAAGTGTCCATTGTGAAGAGAGCCGAGTACTTCATCAGACCCTCTGAAAGCTAAATTTCTTTCAGCATGAAAAATTACAATGTCGATTAATCGCTCCAAAACGTTCTTTTCGAAAGAAAGATTTCCGTTTCTTGTTTGTCCACCGTCGAGCGAGATCGAATCTCTTCTCTGAGCAACATCCAATCACTAAAGCATTTTTTATGAGCAGTTCCATTTTCATGCTCTTTTAATTTTTTTGCTATACCTTTCCATGTATTACTGCCGGTACAAAATGGACTTTTAGAATTGCTAAAGAGTTTATAACAAAAGCAAAACGCTTTATCCGTTTCTTGCGAACAGATCAGCCATGACCTATGGACAATTTCGCCATTGTTCATAACTTGCCTGTACTGAAATGTCAAAAATTTTCGTCTTGCAGCATTTAAGGGAAAATTTATGTCAACTTCTTGAAATCCTCTTTTGACGATGTCACATCGCTGTGCATTTGATATAAAATTTGGCCAGCAAGCTGGGTCTTTCGAAAGAGGATTGAATGAAGGTTGCGGAATAGAAATAAATCTGCTGTTTCTGACGCAACGCCAACAGGTCTAGTACTTTCGTTTGGCGTTTCCATATTAGCAGTTGATGAAGAACCAGAGAGTCGCTCTTGCTCAGAGATGTCAAAATCTTCCGGATCAGCTGGGGCTGGTAGAAGAGATTTCGGATGTTATTGTCCTGTTGCATCCTCAGCAGGGTTGTCTTCACTTGGCCTATCTGCTTATGCAACCGAAAAAAAAAACGCGTTAACTTTGTTAATTTCGCTGCTGATTGCCTTGAAGATGCTGCCTCTTTTCGTTTTTGCGCACCACTCTTATACATGCGCTTCATTTTTGCAAACTTGATTAAGTCACAAAATACAAAACTTTGAAGGAAATAACTTTAATGAATTGCCAAAGCAAAATAAGTGAAAACTAACTTTATCATTTGTTAGTTGTTATCATCAATAAAGGGAAACGAATATTTCTTCTTGTGATGTGATAGGAAATTATTTATGATGTAATTTACCTGCATCAACTAATATAGCAGGGATGGCGAACCTTTTTAGTTGACTGGGTCAAATTTTATAGATTATGCAACTGTAAGAACACAAATGCGGGTCATAGATTGAACACGTCTATTCGTCTAACTAACCTCTTCTCTAAACAAAAGATCATCATCCTTCTCCAATAGCTGCATTTCAACGTCAATGAAATAGGAGAATTGTCAAGTGGGTCACTGCAATGCCTGTAATGGGTCACTCTGTGACCCGTGGGTCAGTGTTTCGCCATCCCTGAACTATAGTGTACGACAGGGGTGTGAATTTGTACAACCTGCGGCCCAAATGCAATACAACAAAGTGGATTTTTGTGCCGGTCACTAGTACTAGACAGCCTGTGTGAAACGAAGGTGCGGCATGCGGTCTAATCTATTTAATTGCGTTTGGCCCTTCAGTAATAGAGGTTGTACACCCCTGGTATACGACAATATGTCAAACTGAAAGTCTCATTAATCTGAAGAGGCTTTTTAACATCGAGCAAGCGAGCGTTAAACTTATCGAGGTCATCCCTGATTTTTCTGGTCGAAACTTTAAATTAGACTGTCTTAACACAGTCTTCACAGACACATACATATAATACACTGACACAACAACCTTCCTTCCTTCGTTTCAACTTTACATAAACTGTCTCAAAGCAGCTTTCACCAAACTTTTTTAACGTTGAACTAGAAACCTAGTCTCTCTATGTGTACGCAACTACAAAGCGATTGCACAACACTCCACAGCACATTCATATGACGTAAATTTTGCCGAGAATTTCAACGCTCAAGGGCGAAGCCATAAAGGTTAAGTGGGGAAGGTCAAGACTTTATAAACGATTGGCTTTTTTTCTGACGTAACCACAACTTTGCAAAATACTGTTATAGGGTCCGAACGTCCGCAATTCTTTTTCAAAAGTAACGAATTATGATAGTACATGCTTGATCTATCGGCTATTCAATGACGGCAAAAACAAGAAAAGTAAAAGTTAAGGGTAGAGAGATGGCTCTAACTTACTAATACAATCTCTATTGTGGGGCCCTACGAATGGTCAGCACCCCATCGGGGGGTACGGGGCTGCCTTGACACGGCACTGAGTACTTCATCAGTAAAATCGTAGGATAAAGTAGCAACGGTACACGGGCTGGGCGTCAAACTGAGGACGCACGAAGTTGCAAAATAGCAAACACAGCTCCTACAGCAAACAACTAGAATCGCACACATCGGCGGGAGCAAAGTGCTAAGCTGCTGACATCGGACTACAGCCAGATGCCTGCCGTTGCGCTACAGGTACACGTGGGTAAAATTTTTTTGTCAAGCTATACCAGACTTTAAAATGGCGTTCATAGCTTCCTACGAGTACTTGTCGCTAAGCACGATATGGATACTGGGGGATCAAGGACTTCAAGGGACCGAGACAAGAATTTGTGAGGGTCCCTGAATTGCCAAAGTTGTAAATGAAGGTCATCGTTTGACATATCATTGGAAATGATGTTGCACGAGTGCCGCAATATGCCGGTTTCCAGTCGAAGTGCAGATGATAACTTTTTGTAGATCAACTTGACGGAGACCAAATTTTGAGAGCCTAAGAATTTAGCATCGAAATTTCGGATGTCTGGGAAAGAGGAGCCCTTAATTTTCCTTCGAAAAGGGTTCCGAGGCGGCTACCTTTACTTGCATCACCCTCAATTCCAGAGGTGGTCACTTCCGCAAATCGGTCCGCAAATTGCAACTCAAGTTTCTATTTGCGGATTTGCGAACCTAATTTCCTACCGCAAATCCGCAAAGCAATAGGCAGTGTTGCCTGATCCGCGGTAAAACTGCTTGGAAAAAGTGGACACTCTTATTTTCTGGGTTGGAGGTTAACGTCCGGGAGTTGATGACCCTTTTTTTTTTTTGAGGTCAACGTCTGGTCGATGGCAAAATTTGACCTTCAAAAATAAAAAAGGTCATCACGAAGACAAAATAACAGTAAATAATGTGGTCTAAGTTTGGGGAAGTGCAATGTGCATTTGCGGTTGCGGAAGTGCGAAAAGTCACCGCAAACCTATCGCAAACTTGCGGATTTGCGGAACACCTCTTGCAGTTTTGCGGAATTTACGGTTGCGGAATTGAGTATAAATTTGCGGTGCCCAGCTCTGCTCAATTCACAGTTGAGCGTGGAGAAAAAGCCAGCCAGTTTGCTTGTTACGTTGGCCTTTGTTACAAGCACTTAACGCGATACTTCCATCTTTACGAGCAAGACAGATGGTGAGGCCGAACGGTTAACTCGTCGCGATTCCTCAGTTTGACCTTAGCAAACAGAGCAGGAGCCAAAAACAAAAAAACGTTTAACTTCCGCCATACAATTCTCTGGTCACGGAAAACCTTTTGTCGGTTGCCAAATGAAACAATTTTGTATTCAGATCTGCTTCGGAGAAACTAACACTGCAATTAAGCACGGGAAATTACCTCAGAGACTTTTCTACGAGTACAGTTACGTGGCCAACTAAAGGATTGAACGCTCAACCTCATTGCTACTACAAATCGTGGTCCTAGAGATACGATTACATTGTCCGTTGTAAGACCTATTTCTTTCAGTAGTGTCACGACAATCTTTTACAATGATTTTGAAAGCTTGCTGAAACCACTAGCGGTGTCTAATCTTGCGATTTACTAGAGTTGTTGATTCAAACGAGGCAATATGTCAGCTGATTTAAATATCAACCGCAAATGAAAGGGTCGTTAAATCCATTTAATGAACAACGAGATTTCACTCAAGCGGCCAGGTACTTTTACGAGTTGACCTACAATCGGTATTGTTTGTACATTGGGAGTGCCCGGGAAAACTGGGACCCTCAAGAAGGCCAACGGCCATTTCGATCAAACGGGATTGAAGACCGCACCATTACGTTAAGGCGGCTGTTGATTGGGGCAGTTAACCTCTGGTCCAGATCCTGGGGAGTTGCTCGGCTTCTGGGGCTCCACGGTCTTCCGCATGCCCACATTTCTCGTAAGGGGTCGGGAAACAACAATGTCGGTATTGTCACTATTAGTTTATTTTGCTGAAAGTACGCCATCGGTAGGTTTGCAAAAGTGGTGAGAAAACTAGAAGACGTATATTGCGGAAAGTTGTCGATCCGCTGATTAAGTTATACCATAGACTTTGTGCTGTACTTGGAGCTCACAGCCCAGAAGCTTCTTACTTAAGTTTCAAAAACTGTGTTAGAATTCTTTAGCCTCCTACGCTCACCTGCCCGAAATTTACTCAGCGATCTTCGCGTTGGAGTTTGCTTCCATATGGTCAGAAATAATCTGCCGATTTCCTTAAACCTAGGGGTGCGCAACCTGCGGAAAGATGAGGCTTTTAGCTAGAGATCACAAGTTGATTTTCCCCCAAAAAAGGTCTTCAGGGTGAAAAACTGCCCGAATGAGGAGAGAACCAAAAAAAATCTTAAAAGTGAAAAACCTCAACCGTTTGTGGTTGATTAAAAAGGAATCAGCTCGAAAAGGCTAAGCAATCTCTGTTGAGCACTTACAACCCGAGGTCTTATTTACTTCAATAAAACAGAGAAGGCTTGGCCCACCAGAGCAAAAACTTGCACATCTGTGCCCTAGCCTGAATTTGATAAAGTTGGTGGTGTAGATCAAGTGTTACCGCTTTATGCCGTGGCTACGTTTCGAAAGGAGGGGAAACACGACAGTTAAGGCCTGGCTGTACAAGCGTCAACCTAAACGAGTTTTTCTCCGGGCTAAAAATAAAAATACCGAGCTGTGTTCTCCTGCACAAATCAACAGCCACCTCAACGTGGCGGTGCGGACCCCGACCCCGTTTGGGTTGGGTCGAAATGGGTGTTGGCCTTCCCGAGGGTCCCGTCCCAGGTACCCCGGACACTCCCCTTTATTTTTTCGCTTTGCTGCCCCCTGAACGACTGCAGAAGGGCAGCTCACAGCTTCTTCAAAATCGGTCGCCCGTTTTCTCTTTTTTTTTCTCCTGCCCTTCTTCGTCTCCTTCTCTTGATGAGTGATAACGTTCATCCCACCCTGGCCCAATCTTTCCTTGCTCTGTGTGCGCTGGAAATGTGACCTGGCGGGGCAAGTCAGCGCAATGCTGCACCTGCTCCAAATGGGTCCATTTAAGGTGCTCACAACTTTCCCTCTCCAAATTCAGAGCTCTTGGCAGCTTTCACTCTTGGAGCTGCTTCCCCTGCCGTAACACTGTGACTACCTCCTCAGACATGTACATCTCCACTCTACAATCTGGTCCCCCTACTAATGCTGCACTCCCTCCCCACCCTCGTCTTCAAACTTCTTATCCCCCATCTGCCCATTTTACATCTCCCTCTGCCCCCTCACCACCGTCCCTTGCTCCTGGCTGTCCTTCTGCCTCCTCTCCCATCCTGACTCTCTCAGGGTTCTTCAATGGAATGCTGGAGATCTTCGAGCCCGGAGCACTGAACTACTCCACTTTCTCTCGTCTCATCCTGTCGACCTTATCTGCATCCAGAAATTCAATCTCAACTCATCTTCCTATTTCCGAATTCTCTGCTCTGCGTTCTGATCGCACCCACTCCCGGCCTGGCATTCTCTCTGCTGATGACACACACGCTAGCAGCGGCGTTGTCACTTTCGTCAGGCAGGGCTTATCTTTCTCTGAGCTGAACTCTCTACCTCCTCTCTTTCTTCGCTTGATCCCTACTCCTCTGCCTTCCTTCACGTTGAGTCCACACTTTCCTCTCCATGCTCTCGCCCTGATTTCCCCTCTCTCTCGCCCACCTTGACTCTCTCCTCCCTCATGATCTGGTGCTTTGGACTGACGGCTCTGTTCCTTTTGGCAAATTGCGGCTTCGGCGTTCTTGCCAACTACTCTCTCTGTGGCGCTGAGGCCGCTCTTTCCTTTTCGGGAGGCCCAGTGTGTTCAAGTTTTTCCGCTGAAGCCTGCGCCATTCTGCATGCTCTTTGCTGGTCTCAGCAGCACCAACAAGTCTGCCACTTCTCCTACTATCTGACTCTCATTCTGTCCTCTCCTCCATCTTTCCTTTCATCTTAAACTCTGTGGCAGATCTGGCAGGAACTGTCTTCTCTCTCCTCCTGCTCTATCAGACAATGGGTCTCCGGACACACGTTTCTCGCAGGGAGCGACGCGACTGATGAGCTGGCAGGACGGGGTGCGCTACTTGCACCCTCCGCAATCCCTTGTAGTTTCTCTCCTTTTATGCACTCTTGTCTTTTCTCGGACTGGAGGCGTACTGTCTCATCAAAATTTGTTGGCACACAGGTTCCCTCGATTTCCACCCAGGAACTTGTCCTCTCTCGTCTTCGCTGCAACGGACACAGCCTACTTTTTGGTTCTTATCTCTCTAGGATTGGCAGAATCGAGAATCCTTCCTGCAGCGCCTGTGGACACTCGTCCCAGGACACCTCTCATCTCATTCTGCACTGTCCAGCTACGGACTCTTTACGCCGGTCACTCTTGTGGCGACTCTCTGTTTCTCTACGACCTCTGGTCCAGACCCTGGGGAGTTGCCCGGCTTCTCGGGCTCCATGGTCTTCCGCCATGCCCCCATCCGTCGGAAGGGGTCGGGTAAACAACAACAGCCGTGTTCTCAACAACTCCTAGTTTAAAAAGCTCTGGCAGTTGACTATAATCCACGCTTGAGCATTCTGTTGACGAAAATACAACGTTTGAGTACTTTGTTGCCAAAATACAACGCGATCGTACGCTTGTCGAAGCAAGCAATGCAGACTTTATGCGGCCGAGAATACCATTTTCATGAAGTCTTAGGTTAGGCTCGTGAAATAATCAAACTCAGGTCGACCATTATTGAAGTCAACGCGTTTACCGCTATAGCGCATTACATCCAATTTATCTACCACTTTCTTTTATTGCATTGCACTTCTACCCTTCAGATCATAAATCATCGACAGTGACAAGCACAGGACGAGCTGCCCAGATCTGGTTCAGTTTCCCACTTTCAACAATTCACTTGAATATCTTGAGTAAAGGAAATGATGATAAAGTGCCTTACTTAAGGGCAGTGCAAGGCAACGACCATGCGGTTTGAACGCATTGTCAATCGATAACAGCAGCGCCTAAAACGACGCCTATCACACCCGACGTAAAACTCGATTAAACTGTGGGATTACACGTTAAAATCGCGTGGATTTTGCGTAAAGCTTTGCTGGACGTTATTAGCATGCGAAGATGGCTCATTTACAACTCTGTGTGCTGCAAGGCACCTTTCCCTGCATTATAACGCATTTCGATGTAGTTCCACAGTTTGTCCGGATCATCGACTTTATCGCGTATCATCTCTTTTAATGCAGCAGCTTGGTCGGAACTCTGCCAATAATCCTCAATCCAACGATGCAAGCTGAACATAAATCTTCAATTAGGTCACGAAGTAGTGCCTCCAGCACGTTACAAAAGTTTACACGCAGATAAGCTTGTTTATGTTAGCATTTAAAACAGAATTCAACCGAAGCTTTTTGTGAGGTCATTTTTTTCTCTCAGAGTGTCGTACGAGAATCGTTGGGTGCATGCTAATACAAGTCAATCTTCAAATTGTATATGAATTTCATCTGCTTTTTCTTCGTTTTAAAACTGCGAGTAGCATTAAGCGTATTATAAGAGCAGTAAGAGCAGACTTAACAACAATGAAATATGAACGATTGCCAGATTTTCATACAGGCTAGGCCAAGCATCGTAAAAAATAACCACCGGCAGGGCAGCCTAGAATCCTCAAAAGTAACTTCTCGAATTAAGTTTGTAACCACAAAAATGAGCCACCTATTATACCAGAGAAAAAAATTAGATAAATTTCCCAATATTTTGACTTATTAACTCCTAGTTATTTATATTGAAGGCTACAAAAGGTATGGAACCGAAACAAGAAGTTTTTGAACGTTATCAAACGCCTACTTACTTTATTTTGCATTTTACTATTGGGTTAAGAGAAGCCATTTAAAAATAATCTTACTGGTCTGTGGGTGGAACTTCACCAATCGTACCGACAGATGGCTTTGGCGCCGGACAGTTGAGGTGCTGTGGCGAGACTTGACGTGACAAAACGGGAAGATTAGCTTCACTTCTATTCAAAATTGCATGCATCTGTAATAGATCAGTCTGTGACCTTCCAGCCAAAATTTTTACAGTAAAGTACAAGTGCTGATCAGTATTGATTCGGAGCTTCCCGTACCTATCTACACAGGGTATTTCTTTCAACAACACTGCAACCAAGGTGGGTAAAACAGCGGGGAAGAGTTTCCCTTGGAACGGAAAGGCGATGTGACGTGGAATACTCAGCTTTGCGTTGCCACGCAATCAAGAAAATGCATAGTGACCAAGCTAGGAGAAAGCGGCAATCCATTTTCAACCAATCCTTACACTGGTAGCCCCACCAATTCCACCACGCCACGACCAAGGCGGAACGCCATCGGTCGGTTCTCAAAAAGTCTTACCTCGCGACATGTTGCGTCAGCACTGAGCAGCTTCCCTGTTTTAATCGTTTTCAAATATGGTCTAAAAATCAGCTCAGCAACCTGACAAACACCCTACATGCAGTAAATATTTATCAGCATCCAATAAACAAACGTTCCAAATAACATGAAATAAATTGATGCCTTTATGCAAATTCGATTATACTCTTTGTTGAAAAGCATCAAAGATTGTAATTAAGCGGCTGCTCCAGTTGCAAACAGCGCATAATTTTATAAAACAAAACATCACCCTTAAAACTGCACTTAAATAATTACTACAAAGGCTCCAGCGTTTACAAATTGGTCATCTCAGAAAGAAATCGACAGCGATGGACTGACGCAATCGTAGTTCTCGCGATCAAGAAACTGCTTTTATTTACCTTTCCTCTTCTTAGGCATGGTGTACGGAGAAGAACGAAACACCAAAGCTCCTCATTGCGAGCCGAATCAAATAGAAAGTGGCAGTGAAAACCGGCAGCTATTTTGAAGCAGCAGCAAGTATGAAGTGGTAGCCCCACCAACAAGAAAAACGGCCGATGGTGGGTGCCCAGCAGCTGCCTCGTTTTGAGTGAAAAGCTTCGCTATTTCAAACGGGTGAAGCACGAGAGGTCGCGAGTTTAATACCAGCAGGGATGCTGCATCGTTGTTCTTGGCAAAAACACTTTACCGCTTTTTTTCTACTGCTAGTTGTGGAAATGTAATGTGCCGACAACTACTGATGACATGGATGCATACATTAACAGAACATGTTGTTCTTTGCAAAATCGTAAAGCCTTTCTTTTGATTTGGCTCGTAATAATTGTGTCAAATTGCTTTAGCCCAAGCTCGGTTGATAATGGCAGTTTCAAACGATATTAGATTGACTTAATTCTGCTTAACAACTGTGACAGCTAACTCCATAGTAAGCAAAAAGGCCGGTCACAGTTAGCATGTGCACTTCGCGCGTAATCACAATCAACCTCAATTCATTTTGTAGTTAAAACACTTGACTAGAGCTTTTACGTCAGGATAAAATAAACAAAGCTAGCTTCTGAAAACGATCCTCTACACGACCGACCCCCATTTTAATGTAGAGTTCAGGAAGATGAACCTAACAAATAAAGCTCTGGCATGAGGTTAATTATCATTCTACCGTCCGATCACGGGAAAAACTACGTTGTTTCATAGAACCACTTGTGTTCAGACATGCTTCAAAGTTTCCAGTAGAATGCATTTCTTCAACTAGCACTGCAATTAAGCAAGAAAATCGAGATAATACTGAAGCACAGAGAAAGATCATTTCGTTCTTGAGTAACACCAGCACCTGTTCGCAAACATAGCATTCATAGCCAGTTATGAAGTTGTTCAGAGAATCCTCAGCAGTTGACCAAGATCTGTTCTTCAACGCATTGCGAAAGAACTCGTTATCAATTTCATTATCGTCTTTGTACTTTAGAAATTTCATATAAGCCTCATCATTTTGATCCAAATAATTGAGATATTTAGCAAGACTTGCAGGGGAATCAAAGTCGTTGACTGAAAAATTGAAATATGAGCGAGTCGTAAAGATTTATGTAAATTCGAGAATAAACGCTGTTGGTATTACTCCTCCTCTTCCTTGACATGGAAGCAAGGCATAAAATGTTTATCTATCACTAACTTAATCTAAATTAGGCAAGAGGAAAACGAGGATCTTATTTTGCAATAGTCATGAATATAAACTGCAGACTGGTTACCCCACCACCAACGAGACGGACTACCGTTGGTGTGTATACAAATCTCAATTAAAGTTTATATTAAGGGTTTTAAGATATATCTAGCGCCATTATATTCAGAAGAGTGAATTCGAAACGCTCCCATGCTCAAATTGAAGTCTTTAAATGAAAAACTGTGTCTATTTGAATCACACTTAAGATAACAGGCCTTTTTAAGCAGAAAACCTGTTTCTCTTTTAATGATCAATAGACATGGACCATATTCTTCCGTGTCGCATAATTTCACTTTGCTAGACGAAGTTTTCAAACCGTTGGTCTAGACACTTAAAAAGTAGCGCTACAGACAAGAGATCGCCAGGTGATGAGATCTATGCCTGGTGGAAACGCTCGGGATTCGCGGGCATTGTACCTGTGCCCAGCGATAGTAAAGAATTCAAAACTCGATAGTTTGGTCCCTGAAAGCAATGCAAACCATGAATGTTAGTTTGTGCCAAGCTGCCCTTTTTGTGCGTACCTTTGTACCACATTGCCTACGTTTCTTTTGTCTATTCTAGCAATGCCAGTAGCCAAAGCCCATACAACGTGTTAAAGTATGATGCCGACATCTCTTCTTTCAGCAACAATGTCCAAATACACAATGGGTTGCTTATGTGTGATGCTATGAGCAAAGTTTACAAAGTTTGACAATTGCATTTGGAAAGTAAATTTACGATATTACGCAACATGTAGTGAATCTAAATAGAATATTTTGAACCTGAGCTCGCTGATCACCCAGTGTAAAAAAGAAAGCTTATTCGGCGGTCTTTTTCAAGCTTCTGTAAAATATCAAAGCAAAAAGATTCTTGAAGCAGTTCTTTTCGTAAGAATTCGTAAAGAGACAACTGCTTTTTCTTTTTACAAGTGATCTGCAAGTTGATTCGCCATACAGCATTTTTATTACTTATTTCTAGGACTTCTGTTTGACGTTATATCATATCTTTTATATCTCACCC
The DNA here is from genome assembly GCA_963675345.1 of Trididemnum clinides. Classification (NCBI taxonomy): domain Eukaryota; kingdom Metazoa; phylum Chordata; class Ascidiacea; order Aplousobranchia; family Didemnidae; genus Trididemnum; species Trididemnum clinides. The sequence continues at coordinate 11,709,541 of OY776297.1, read as the reverse complement.
ATAATAACCGCATCTTTCCTGGGTGCCCAATCTCTAGCAGAGCTTGATCCAAAGTAAACTGGAACTGAGCCAACATGAAATGGACGAGAAAACTTCTCAGTGATGTAATCATCACACACGGCATTTTCAAAGGCAAGATGGAACTTGTATTTCGCTAAAAAATTGTTGTAGAGGTTTAGGCATCGTTGAAACGATGTACGAGGATCTACCAATTAACATCCTATTTCAAATAAGGCTTTGATTACCAAGAGAACATTTATACATGTATAACTCCAAGCGATTAGTCAGTGCTGATACTAAAGGCTAATACGGGCAACACGCTCTCCAATATTGTATTCACTTCATTTCTTTTTGCAGAAACAAAATGGCATAAAATAACAATCACACAAGCAAAAATTGAGGTTTAGCTCGGAGTAAGATGTTGTAGTTTCATAATAAAACAACAATAAAAACAGATTTCAGAGTAGCAATAGGCTTTTTCACAAAAATGTGTTTGTGATACAGAAATTTATGGGAAGATGCTGTTTTATCAAAACATTTTGCGAGACACTCATCAGTGGCTGTATCACATCACAATAAAAAAAATTCCTGCAAACATGATCACATATCTTGATAAATCAAGCAATCTCCGCTACCACGGACGAAACCGAATTTTAAGAATAAGTTAATTAATCACTCTCTTGATCATTATGGCTTTGCTTCGATTCGGTTGCTATAGATATAAGATTGCTTTCATTCCAGCGTTTCTCATCTGATGTAATACTGCCGCTAATAATAACGGCTTAAGAACTTCTAGGCAAAACAGCTCTTTACAAAGCAATATGTAACTCTTTCATTTATGTATGGATAGCAAATGCACGCCTAAACGTTAATGCACTTTACCTAATATGTCATACAAGGCACTATCGTGCATTCTTTCTGTATCCATTAGTGACAAATCATCAAAGTCCTTATTGTGCAAACAACCGCCATAAGAATCAATAGATAAGTGCTTCATTAATTGGGCAACATAACGATCTCTATCTGATGGAACATCACAGTGAGACTGTAAATACACAGCAGTGGCAAGTCCTTGCTTCCTATATCTATCCAAACAATAAAACATTAGCAAACAATTCCTTTGTGGTGAAGAACTAAAATACTGTAGCTCTAGAAAATCTATTTTGCTAAAAGCTTTTATGATGCACAAGCTCAGAGGTACTAAATGGGGCACCTCAATGCCTAGATGTCTCGTCTTGAAACTGGAAAAGCAAAACGGGCTTACATCCTAGTGGAACTTTTGTTGGATATCAACTCATCTTCTTCAAGGAAATTTTGGCCCCATCGTCGGTCTACTGACATTATGATCTTACAATAATTACCCTGTTTTTAAAGATCAACCTATGCAGTGCGTTGCTTTGCCTCATGCTTATGATTAGTATATTAAGAGTTCAAACAATAGTTTAACTAATGCACAGTCCGGTCAGCAGTCAACACTGCAGAGTGATTCACAAAAAGCTTTAGGCAAAATAGCATACTTCAGATATAATATTTTTGGCATAATTGCTGATCACAGATAAGATCCTTCCATGGAAATAACGAAAATACAATTGCATTATTAATTTTCAATAGGCACTTAGCACACTTGCAAATTTGAATTACTTACAGTATATTATGCAAAAGATTCTACCCCATATTTGTGACCACATGCTAATCAACCTTACGAATCCAAGTTTTTTTTTGTCTTAACAGCAATTTGTATTAAAAAGCATAATTAAATTGGCAGAAACGTAATAGATACTTGTTTTTCTCTTCCAGTGGCACTGGTTTTCTTGAAAGAAAATAATCTGCATTAGGAAAATGATGAGTAGTAAGAGGGAAATCTGATGCACGTTTAAATGTGGCTGAGTAATTGAAAACACTAAGCGCATCTGCATGGGTTAGCATTTGATTGTTTTGTGGTGATTCTTCATGCAATAATGCCCACTGCAATAAAAAGCACATACAATAAAAAGAGCTAAAATATCATAAAAATAGCCAATTTGACCCAGAGTTCAATGAAATAAACGGCATAATGATTTTAATAATAGTTATTTGATCAAAAGAGCAAATCATCCTTGACCTTAATCAAAATTGACATCATTTTCATTTCTAAATTTATTTCTCCTATTTTAAAAGTCTGTGGATTGCTACTTTTAGCAAATTTCTTAATTAAGAAAAGACATTGTAAAAGCTTAAAAATCGTTAAAAATATCAAAAACAAAAAACTTGTTTTGAGAGCAAACTATGCCTTATCATTGCTAACATACACATGCTTCATATGATAGGAAGTTGATGGAAAATAGCATCAATTATTCTCCAAACCTTTAGCTTCGATAAATCTTATATCAATTAGCATGACTTGGCAAAATTGTTGACAAGTATATATAAAATACTAACAATGACACAAACAGTCACAGAGCTACATTAGCAAATAACAAGAATGAAGACATAAACAATCACATTGTTCATAGGATAGTATAAAAACTTGAATAAACAAATAAGTTTTATTTTTCAAACATTCAAAAAAGTTAGAAACTGAGTAAAGAATATCTCAATAACAACTAAAATAATACTTTTTAGGCTTTAACTGAAAAGTAGTTACTGTCAACGCATTTCTAATCATTCCTAACAACTGTGGCAGCAACGAAAATCATAACTGCAATCATAAGCTATGATATCTAAAGAAACACGTTAGAGTAGCAGATTACCCAACAAACTTCTTAGTGTTATACAAAAAAGTCATTTTCTTTAACATCAATACTCGTACATATTAAATAATAATCAAAAAGTTCATTCAAAGGTTTATAAACAACTAGTGCAAATTTGCAATTGGCACATACTAAACAGTTAAAAAAACTATTTTAAAATATGAAGTCAAATTTATTTTGTTGGTGGTACAAAACTTTATTATAGCTTTAAAAAAGATGTTTTGCCGTAAGGTTATCATAATGCTTTTATCAGTGGTGATATTACGTCAAAAGGGAAGAGCTAAAGTGAACAAGTGCTTACATATCAGTAATTGAAATGGCAGGCAACCAGTCTGAGCCATAATAGTGTTGCATAAATATGCCTGTCAAAGAAGAATCGCAAAATCTTTCTTCTTTGCTCATTATTATGCAAGTGCCATTTCTGGCTTACTTTAATTGCCTGCTATCTAAATTGCCAAGATATAAAAATTTCCTCACTTCAGCTCTTTTATTTTAATGAAATACTGCTGCTGATGAGGGTGTCATGAAAAGCTTATGACAAAAAAGCTTTTTCCAAAGCTATATTGCAAACAAATCTTCAAAGACCAGTCAGATTAAAAATGGAATACCAGTATTACACTTGAAAATTAAAAAAATTCTCTTTAACGTAAACAAAACTTTTGCTAGCATATTTGTATTACCAAGTGATTGCTCTTACGAGGCACAGGGGCTTCATATGCTCGAAAGTCAGTTCCATAAATCACAATCGTCAACAGGCGATCAGTCATATCATGAACAACTTTACGATCTTGAGTAGTTAAACATGTTAAGCCACTTTTTTGGCATTTTACCTCCAAAATTGGATTTTTATCACCTACAAAAAATTGAATCATTGACAAGATATGACAAAGCCTACAAACCAAAAAGAAAACTATTTTAACACCGTCTGCTCACCTTAAAAAATTAATCTTTACTAAAATTACACAAAGCTTAAACTGATGGCTTAAAATATTCACCTTCTTTTTAGATCAACAAAAACAAAGGCAAGACAATGTACTACAGCAACACATGTAAATAACAAACCTTTGTTCGTAATGTGAGGAAATAAGTTTTCTGCCCACCATAATATAAGAGGCGTGTTTGATGGCAATGCTTTACTGAAATACTTCATTGAACAACCATCACACAAGACAAACAAAACAATGCTAAAAACAAAAAAGATCAGAGGATAAAAATATACGGTATGTAACAAAAAATGTCTTGAGCACTAAATTAAAAACTTTAAATCTAAGTTTGACCCTCAATTTTCTTTAATGTATTTTAGCCACTGCATATTCATTTTTTATGTTTATCTTTTTTTAACACTGGAAAACAGCTTTGATTTTTAGCTCCATCATTAATGACACCAGGCACCACTTGCAATTCAAAGTTATCACATAAAATCAACTTACCAAAGAAAAATAAACTTGAACATGATTCAAAGTTGATACAATAGTGAATAAATACGTAGAATAGGGGTGATAAGAATCACCGCAACAATGCACAGCAAGCGAATTGCAAGCTGCCAACTCTCCTCCACCATGTACAACAAATGAAACTACTCAACCATTTAGTAGTAAATAAACTCACTTAACCATGAAATTTAAGAAAAAAATTTTTAAGGATCCATAGGATCTAAGACATGATGAAAACCAATACCGGTAAATCGCCGGTTGCAATTATCATCAAGTCACAGATAGTTTTGAAACTGCTTATCCTTGTATCAATTTTCCTTAGATTGGCACTTTGCTTAACATTGAAAAGCGATGCACATTTGTCCTAGTTTTGTGGAATATGATCATTTCAAAACAGAGTACTGTATTTTGCTTCTGAATTTCAAAACAGCTACCAAGTGGTCGGCTTGTGTTGCAGTTGCAGTGTAGCAGATACTACTTGCAGGCTATTTACTGATAAAAATGGTGTCACTGTACGCTTTTACACTTAAAATTTTTCATGTTGATTTAGCTTGATTGTTTGATAACTTGCTGTTAACCTACTTGGCTAATGAATGTTATGGGAAAGTGTTTTGTGTTTTTTTTGTGAAGGAGAGAAACTCTGAGTATTCTTGAGCAAAGCAACCCAACAGAATGTTTACTGTTGGCGCTTCTGAGTTTCATTCTGCTGGTCAAGCTGATTTGTCAACAATTGCGCCAAGCACGTATGTTTTATATATTTTTTTTTTTGACAACAGAAAAAAATTAAGCAGATGTACATTTTACATCTTTAGATTTAACAGAAGTAACATTTGCTTCCATTCAGTACTGAACATTTGTTTAATAAATGGTTTTGACCAGCTCTTCTCAGCTGCTGTATTCTGTGATCCAGAATTGTTTGAAAACCTGGTTTGCTGCAAAAAGAGTACAACCTCGATCAAAGTCACTCTGTATTTAGGGTGTCTTTGATCACAGTAACAAAGCCAACTTTCAATCAAAGCAGCTTTTACCCTGAGTGACAGTGATCACCTCAAAAAGTTCTGGGGCTTTTGAAGAAGAAATGCAAGAGCTATATATCAAAGTATTCTGGCATTTCTGTATAGGAGATGCTAAATAACGGACAAGAATGGCATTGTTGTTTGATATGAAGACCAATGCATGAGAAAAATCAATCAAGAAATTGTTGCGCAGTGTATTTATACAAATAAATGGAAAAAAATTCAGTCAATAAATTGTGTTGTATATCATTTAAGCAAATAAATACGGCAGTGGCTATTTTGCCGTTGACGGCAATTTACCCTCAGAGACTATTTTGCCGTGAGTTATTTGTGATTGGTCAATCTTAATGACGTACTAAACATGTGACTTTTGGTCGTTTCTGATTGGTCAATTTTAAAAACCAATTAAAAAAATTTTGCACCCCCAGATCTCTATCCCCCATCGTGTACACTCCCTTTCAGTGTACACTGCCCCATACATTTACATACCAGGCCTGCCCCTTCAGTATACACTGCCTTTCTTTTAAAGCCTTGCCAGCTGAGATTCGAACCCACAACCATGGTATCTCAAGACCAGCACTCTATCCACTACACCACAGTGTCACTGGAGTAATAATAGCAAATTTGGCTATATAAACACACGTGAATGATTACGGCAAAATAGATTCCAAGGGCAAATTGCTGTCGACAGAAAAATAGCCACTGCCAATAAATAAACATCAAAAATTACGGCAGCATTGAGTTGCACAATGATTGCAGCAAACTGTTAGCCAGATGCCTGGCACCACATCATAAGAGAGATAAACAGGCAATCAATCAATGAAGTTCTCTTTAAACAATAACTTTTTTATATAGCAAATTTGAGACAATTAGAACATGAGTAAGGTATTTTCAGAATTAGTTTCTATAAATTGTACAAACACATGGTAAATAATGGCACTATCTTAATTTTTTTTTTGGGGGGTGAAATCACCCCAATTCTCTGTTTTGGATCTGCCTCTGATCGACAGATACTAGTGATTCATTATTAAATGACCAAAGAGAGACTCCTATATACCTACCGTGACAGAGTAGCTTGAAAAAACTCATGCAAGCCATGAAGAAACCCTGAACTGTGGTTGATGGTAATTATCTTTTGTTACTGGTAATTTTTTCGAGATAAACATTTTGAAAGTGATAATTTTACCCATTATGCCATCTTCAACTGCATAAAGACTTTGGAGATCAAATTTCTGATAGTGGCAAAATCATCTTCAATACCATAACAATTTTATTGTTAAATTTTTTGCTTTTGTCAACTTGTTTGGGGGCATCCGTTTTTATTCTCCCTTTAAGTATGCCACTGCTCTTGATCCATTTGTGATTTTTTAGCCCATGGTTTGAGAAAAAATGGCCTGACAATATCAGTGTAGGAAAATATTTAGTTCTCTTTTGTGGTAAATTTGTAAAATTTGTGAACAGCACAACAAGGTCACAATAATGGGGCTTACACTTTCTCTTTGAAAGCAATGTTTTGATATACGGCAAATATAACTTACTTTTTCTAGCTACTGCCAAGTAGAAGTCACTGCATCAATATGATGAAGTGCTCTAGATGTAGATGCTCCACAGTTAGAACTCACACTATCAGTCCAAACAGTCTTGATAGTGTCTACCAAATGCAGTGGTTGTCATCTACCTACATTAAAAAATAAGGTGATCGCTGTACAATGACAACAAACTTCTGAACAACAATGTTTTTTCCATCTCAAGTTAAAGATCCTATTTTGGGGATCAACTAAATAAACCTCCATAAAACAATGTTTTTGCCCTTTTTGAAATGAATCCTCCTTTTTTTTTGAAAGATCATAATAAAAATTTTTGAAAAACAATATTTTTGTTGACAGTGACACTGTTTCGACCTATCAGGTCTCTTCAGTGCAGTTGGTGACCGACAAGAAGCTAGAGGCTTTTAATAAAGCATAGCTTAGACCGCCACACTTGCGGGATCTATACTAGATCCACTTGGTGGAAGGTCTGTCAGTACTCTGCGAAGCCGTACTGAGTACTGACAGCTTCGCAGAGTACTGACGGCTTCGCAGAGTACTGACAGACCTTCCACCAAGTGGATCTAGTATAGATCCCGCAAGTGTGGCGGTCTAAGCTATGCTTTATTAAAAGCCTCTAGCTTCTTGTCGGTCACCAACTGCACTGAAGAGACCTGATAGGTCGAAACAGTGTCACTGTCTGCAGTTTTGCTATGTGCATCGCTAGCCTCTTGCATTACAATATTTTTGTTCTTTCTTAAGTTCAAGACCTTTTTTGATGTCAACTTTACGAAATCAGCAATAAAATTCTATGACTAATTAAGCAGGTAACCCAAAAATAACATCTTTTTTAGAAATAAACACATAATATTTTCTAAGATGCTATTATAGAAAATAAACACAAGTAGACCTTAGATATAAGTATGGCATGGCAATCCTAGTCAGATGTTCTGTTCTGATGTTAGATTTATGCTTTTTCTCAGTACTGAACCAGGCAAACAGGCTAAGTCCTTGCAATTAAGCATTCTAGTCAGTTTATTTGTTGCCTTACTGAGTCAACATGTTATAGTTGTCTATGACAACTGTCTCACCACATCCATGATAAAAAGCTGATTCAACTGAGTTAAAAATAAAGCAAATAAAATGCCTGAAAAAGAGCAAATCAAAAGGCGTATGGCAAAACTCTTTTACAGTATCGGTATAAATACCTTGTTACAATCTTTTATGGTTTATTTTTAGAATGAAGTTAAATGATGAATATGCAGAGTTAAATGTCCAATCAGTTGATGGATCTCAGTATGGAATTGGCTCTGTGCATTTTGATTCAAATTTTGAAATGACTTGGGTTGGCAATAATGGAGTATGTTTGGAAATGCATTTAGTTTCTATTAACTTTTTGTTTGTGTTTATCTGTGTAGAGCAGGTCTGCACAACTCGAAACAGGAAAAAAGGGCCACAATTAACAAATATTTTTTTAGAAAGCAACATGCCAGCATTTTTACTTCTACTCAGTGCTATCATCGGTCTAGACCAAAAAATAAGCACATTGTGAAAAAACAATGTTTTTGTGATAAATATAAAGTGAAGATTTTGAAGATATCCACTTTTTAAACATGTAAATTGACAAATTTTTGATGCAAACTTAAGGTAAACACTTTTTTTTGAGGTGCTCATTTTGTGCTAGAAAATTACATCACAAAATTAATTTCTAAGACAAGATAAGCACACAACTCAAAAACAAGCACTGTTCTTGGAAATATATACATTTCAATTTTATAAGATGATGTTTTAGAAAATACGTCCTAATCTTAAACATATGCATGAAATTGTAGCCCTGACAATAGGTCTAAACATGATTTTGTTTAAACTAGCATTTTTCAAATTATCTGGTGGGCGGCATGCAGCTCGTGGGTGGTATGATGTGCTGGCCTGGTCTAGAGCATCTTGTCCATTTTCTCGTATGAGCACATATAGAAACATTGCGTTATTATTGTAATTACCTCACATCTTTATTAAGCTGCAAATCGTTTCAATTAGTTTTCAGAGGTAAATGTTACGCTTTGGTTATATGTTATTGTCAATGTTATATTTGCTAGCTTTTTAAAAAGTAATCTCTTAATATTTACCTGTTAGATTATAGATGGTGGCTTGCTAAATGCATTTTGAAGCAAATGCAGATGAAGTGTCAAAGACATATGACATTATATGAGCAATGTCTAACTTTATGTAATATGAAGATTTGACATCAGACAATTTTTCTAGGGTCATTTAACTTCTTACGTTGGTCCATCATTGGAGAAGTATACATCCTTTCATATTCACCCTCAAAATCAACCAATTGTTGATATTTTAACACATGATGATCGTGTTCTTGCTCTTACGAAAAACCTTTTGAAGTGTTCATTAAATCGAGGCCTTCCAATTTTCAAATTAGAGTAAGCTTGGGTGTGATTATTTGTAAAATTTCTGATACCATGTTTGTTTCATTTTTTCTGTGTGTCAAAATGTTTTGTTGCGCTCAGCCATGTAGTGTTCACTGACAAAACTAAAAAATGCTTTTACTAGGAAGTTAGTGGAAGTTGCATAATCCATAATATGCTTAAACAGTACATATATTTGTCCTACCAGCCAACTAAAGGTAGCAGACAGGTTATCTCTTTGTGTTCATAGTTAGTCTGGGAACAGCTATTAACAGAGCTACCCTAACTGGTGTCTGATAGACTACCAGCTGTGAAAAAACTCTAGTCAAAGTATGATAGGGAGAACGAGCTGTCTTTTATCTGCAGTTGGCTGGGAAGGGCAAATATATTCACTGCCTATAATTGCCCCAGTGACATCAAGCAGTTTACCATGTGCTTCCCCTGCTCACAGCGGGGAGTGCATGGCAAATGGAACAATTTTTTTACACTACTTTGCGAAGGTACCACAAATAAAAAAAATGTTTTTGAGGTTACAAATACAGACTAATGTGGTTAATTGCATATTCAATTTGCCAAGCTCTTTTATGCGATTATCCAAAATTAGTATAAACACACGAATAAAGCACTGCAGAAGACAAAGTATTGTTTAATCATACACCACATTGCTCCAATCACATAAAATACTGCGCAATAGTAGTTTGTTCAATGTTGTTTTTCATGCTTTCTGGCGATTGTTTTTTTTAATGAAAAAATGTGTCCATGTTTGCGCCTTCACATTGCCAACGTCGCCAAATTGTATCAAGAGCGTTTAACACTTCTTTATTTTTTGGCGGGGTAATGAAAATTGAATTAGCAGCACTTTCTTTCTTGATGTCATTGCTTGCGATTTGTGACCGACAATTGCGAAGTACACGTGCGAATTTGTGCTTGCACAATGTAAAAAATCTGCTGCAAGATCAAGAAATTCTACGATGTTGCAAGACCAAATTTTGCAAACATGAAAGATGCTGCCTGAATTTGATCAAAAAAATCTTGCAGCATGTTTTACAGTGCATTAAGTGCTCCCACTGCGCTCGTAATTGGCGTCTGTCTTTAAGAATGCCATAACTTTTCGCCAAAGACGATTTTTGTCACTTGATTTTGAAACTAACACTTTGGTTAATGGAATAAACAGCTTTTATTTCTATGCAATTAAACGGATTATGCAATATGCCCATGTGCGATTAACTGGACTATTTTCTTAGAAAAAGATAGGCTGGTTTGGGATTTACAATTCTTATGCAATAAAGCATATTATGCATTTATCCGATATGCAATTAACCGGATTCGTCTATAACTTTCATCTGTGGTCTTCTCATGACATATTTGCCCTGAAGAGATCTTTATAGATCAAAACAGGTCTGTTGGCACTTGCTTAAATACATAAGTAAAATGTTATGCCAGAGAATACGATTCGATTTTCTGAAGCAAGTGGTAGCTATTACAACATACATAAATTCTGTATTTGTGGAAAAAAAATTTGTGATAGTTTTTCTCTGATTGGTTGCAAAGTTAGTGTGTAGCTTTGAAAAAAGCTGTATAAGCCATAAGCTTTTTGTGACAGTCTCATCAGTGGCGGTATCACGTCAAAAGGGAAGATCTAGAATGAGTTACTGTTTTATATGTTTAATTTGGACGTTAGGCAATCAAGACAGGCGAATGATAGCGCTAGTATTGTAAAGCGCAATAAGAAACATTTTGCAATAGTGAAATGCTAAAGAAAGCACAGCAAAAGGCCAAATAAGACGCTGCAATTATCGAAAGGGTTTGAGAGTGTAAACAAACTCTTTCTGTTTGCATAACACCGGGTGCCGGGTCTTGATATAACCAGCCTCTAAGAGAGATCAAGATGGAAAGAGTTGCGTGCTGTAGTGAGGATTGAAAACCGCTTATTATCATAGTTTAATGCACATTGATCATCATCTAAAAGATGCTGACCAATGGCAGAGCCACAATCCGGTTTGGTGACGTTTCGTTTGCACAATCTGTGTGGTTGAGATCAGCGTGGACGGGTCAATTGTTGTCTTAATCATTGCGTAACATGTTGCTTGATGCGATCCTGTAGCCGTTGAGATGTTTTCCCTACGTACTGACTATCACAGTGGCACTTACAGGGGTTGGACAAAATAATTAGAACAGTGTAACTATTTTCCCCACTTCAGGGCGAAAATATGTGTGGAGGCAGCCAAAAAAAACTTATGATCCTGAATGCCTTCTTCCTACTGCGAAACACGGTGGTGGATCAGTGATGGTTTGGGCTGCCATATTATGGCATTCCCTGAGTCCGATCGTTGCCCTTTATGGTAGGATCAACAGCAAGGATTCTGTGGGCATTTTGGGAGATCATCTTCATCCAATGGTCCAGGCTTTGTTTCCCGATGGTGACTACACGTTCCAAGATGATAATGCTCCGATTCATATGGTTCATGTGGTTGCGGATTGGCATGAAGAGCATGAAAGTGAGCTAGAAATACATGAAGTGGCCACCTCAATCCCCGGACATCAATATTATTAAGCATTTGTGGTGCACTTTAGATTGACAAGAGAGAAACAGTTACCTTCCACGTCATGTCTGAAAGAGCTGGAGCAAGTTTTGATGGAGGAATGGCTGAAAATTGCTCTGGATGAAGTCAGGATGCTGTATGATTCCATTCCGAGACGAATTGAGGCTGTACTTAAGTCCAAAAGAGGACCAACTTTATATTAAATAAACTTTCTTTGAACTTAACAAGTGTTTCAATTATTTTGTCCAATCCTTGTATATTCATATATGACACTTACCCTAGATTTTCCCTTTTGACGTGATACCACCACTGATAAGAGCGTCACGGAAAGCTTATGGCTCAAACAGCTTTTTTCAAAGCTACATTAAAATTCTATACCACCAGCAAGATTTTTGTTTAATGTTATAGTGTACGCAGTGCAAGCAGTACTGGCAACTTTAAAGCAGATTTGTACACAAACTGTTCTATGCATAGTATAGCTGCAAAGGCTCAATTTTGACTGTAAGACGAAGACATGCAGGAGCGTTATTTAATTGTATGGACACTGGTGCTGGCTAAACTACATACAAATTGCCACGAGCCTGGACCTTGCTTTGGTCTTATGCGGCCTCATTACAACTTGCTCTGCTGAAAACACAAAAAGCACAAGAAAAACGTTGGTGCTAAATGAGCAGTCCGGCACAAAACTGACGGACTAGTGAATGAATTTACAGATCATGAGCTCCACACGATCATGCGAAATCAAGCAGGCCCACAAAACCAAACCCCTGGTGTTCCGGTACGGGACTAAACTCGAAAATCCAAATTCTTGCACCATTAGTTGACATCCTGTGCAAAAACCAAGTGTTCTCGTTGGACATTTATCCAGGGTCCCGCATTTTTAGTCAATATCAGACACTAAAACCACAAATTTCTAGTGTTTTCGTCTGGGACTAAACTGTTTTTTTACGACTCGCAAGGAGTACGGCTTCAACTATTCAAATCCAGAAGCATGGGCAGATACGTATGTAGCTAGCTTTTGTGACCAACTTTTGTTTAGAAACGAGCTTTTGCAAAATACTCAATGTATGATTAAACGTAAGGATCACACAGTGTTGCTTGGAGGAAAAAACAAAGCTATAGTTGAAGTGGATTTAAATACTGCATCTATTGTTAACAAGTAATGTGAATGATTTTCTCGTACAAGCGATCTCATTAAAATATAACTTTTATATTTAATACTTTTGATTAAATAATCTTTGATTGGCGTAATGATTATTGTTGAGTACCGGAGAAGTTTTTCTTTTTTTTTCTATTTGGGTTTTAACGATTTTATGCTTTGAAGACTCTTAAACTATTAAAGTCTGCGATGCGTACCTTAATCAGTATTGAACTGCTAATAAAACGTTGCAGGTTTTCCATCTCAGAAGATCAATCGACTGCCATTTTTCGGCAAACATCCAAGTTTCTTTGCTGTGGTGGCTACAACGGAAAAGCAAGTGCAAAATTGTATAATTTTGACACGTTTTGTACCAGGGATTTGAATTTTTGAGACGAGTCCCGTTAATACCAAAAAAAAATATGCTTCTTTTGATATGGGAAAACTTTTTGAAGATCAATTTTTTATATCGATCATTTTCCCACATTTTCCAAAACGAGATGTAGATTTTTTTTATTATTTTTTTGAGATCGACTTCTTTAAAGAGATGATGATTTTGACAAATTTCTAAATTTACTTTCGAGAGGGCTTGGCGTTGTGCTTCCGTAAACACTTTATGAATCTTTCACGCTCCCACATGGAGTGCACCCCCAGTTAAAAAACCCTGCTCGATGGCTACTATCACAAGTGATGACTTAGCTGTTGTAGTTTGGTTTCATATGCATTTCTGTTAGAAAGTATTCTCTCAAATCTTTTTAATCGCTTTTTTGAGCCACTTCTCAAGCGCATCAAAAACGAGATCAAGTGAAATAAGAAAGAATTGGAGTAAACATGTTTTATGTGTTGACTCTTGCTTCATTTTGTCATGAGATGCGATTGCTGATGACTTTTTTTGATATTAAAATAACATTATAAAAACGAGTCAAAAATCGTTTGTTTGTAATCAACTTTTAGGTGATGCTACGTGGTCTTGACAATATGAAGATCGTTCATACACTGGATGCTCATTCTGGCACGCTTTCTGATTTTGATGCAAGCGGACACACTTTAATTACTTGTGGTTTTTCACAGAGACCAGGGTGAGTAGACAAATGCTTTAATATTAGTCGTTTATGAAAAAGTTCTTGGGTTTTTTTTTGCATCTTACTGCATTTTATCTATATCTTTGCTTTTTGCAAAATTTGATTTTATCATAATTAGTGTTGTTAATAATGGATTTTGTGCCACTTTTACCAATGGGTGGTGGTTCCGAAATGCTAGCCAACCAGAGGTGGTTTGTCTTTTACAGGATTTTTATGCTTACCTGGTGGTGAGCTGGCTGGGTTGGTTTTGAGAACCGTTTGCTCACATCTGCCAAGATTTTCACCAAATGTGTTTCGGACTACTGTGGTTGCTATGATTAGTAACCGACTTGGCAATAAAAGCGGTGGCCCGTTTCTTGTTTAGCGGATATCTACAGGTTTTGTAACTTACTTTAGCTCTGGCAGTGGAGCTGGCCAACAGTTAACTTTGGATCGTTTTGTTAAAATGTACGATCTCCGAATGATGCGCGCACTTACTCCTATCCAGGGTGCTGTCTCGCCTTCGTTTTTGAGGTAAGATGTATTTGCTGCTTCAAGTCCGGAAATGCTAGTGAAAAGCCAATTGATTTTTTCATTAATGTGGTAGAAGTTTTTCCATTAGCATTGCGTTTAGTTTGGAAATGCACGTAAAAAAAGTAATTTGCTGGTAATATGATAGAAAGTTTGCTAGTAGCGTTGCTTCCTATTTGCAATGTTACTTCGTTTTTCATTGCTTACTTTATATCTGTTGGTTAAAACAATAGTGTTTTTTCTCACATAGTATGTGTAGCATTTGCATTTTGCTACTGTTTCAAAAACAAAATCTAAATCTAAGATTTCCGCTGTAAACGCGAAGTTTGGTGCTTGAGTTGTTTGTATAATCATGAGGTTTCACTCCCAAGCTTAAGCCTTGTGTTAGTAAATAGGTCAGACTCCATTCAAATCAGACTAGATAATTGATTTTTTTTGTAATCCAAAGCTTTGTGTATTAATGTTTACATTTTTTAGTCATGACTCTTCGGTCATACGCAGAACTTGAGTTGGGACTTGCGTCGGAGTCTACAGTGCTTTTGGCGCATTAGATTTTAATCGCAGTCACTGCTGCCACCAAGCAGAGAATACTGCCTTTCCAATTCACTGCGCCTCAGAATTCTCTTACGTATCGATCCCGCAATCTCGCGATTTTAGTTTGGACTTGAAGCCGCCCCAGTTTTGCTTTCACCATTTTCGAATCCTTGTCCATTGAGCTAATGCCACGTTTTGTTTTAGATTTTTGTCGACTTACACCCGACGTATGTTAGTTGTGTCGCAAAGTGGTCAATTTCTAATGATCGAAGATAACGCAGCAGTTACACCAACTACCCCCATCTACCAGGTTAACCTCCCAGGCACCTCCATAATGAATGTCGACTTGTCAAGATCAATGCAAGCGATGGTATTTTGCGATTCTGGTAGGTCGCTTTTTAGTTAAAAAAGTTTTGCAGTGGAGTCCCGATAATCGATATACGAAGGGACAGCACCTAAGTGGTTGCTTCAGCAAGCTGATCTATTTACTAGATTTTACCAAATTTTGCGCTGCTAGCACGAAACACACAATTATTGAGCTTGCTTGTTAAAATGTGGAATTACTTCAGCATTCCTGGTGGTATGGTTTCTTGAGCAATGTTTGATAGTTTGATCAATAATACATTATTAGCGCAATAAATTGTAAAGTGTTTTGTACTCTCAGTATTCTTGATTGAGATATGCCACCAAATTTTGAGGTCTTCAAGTGTGCCGTGAGTGAAAATGTTACATAGCCCTGTACTACACGATCTCTGATCCAGATTGTTGAAAATTGCCGAGCTTCTGAGGCTCAAAGCTTTTTTCGTGCCCGCGGTGTCGAGGAAGGGGTCAGCTAACAACAAGCAAATTAATTATGGAAAAACTCTACAGATACACTTTTCGGACCCGTCACCTGATGGTTGCATAAAGATAAAGTAATCCCCTTGAATGCATTACCTAAAGGCAAAACAAGCAAACTTGCCGGATATTCTTCCACACTTTCATGCTGAGCGCTAAGCAAGGAAGCTGTGAAGGCCTTTGCTATGACTCTACAAAGGAATTGAGTTCTAGTCTATGGACTACATTGCGGACGCTCTAATCCAGGTGTTCTCAGCCGGGGGTAAATTTACCCCTTGGGGGTAACTTTGACCTGCCATGGGGGTAAATTTGGTTAGGAAAAAACTCGCACTTTTACCTACTACAATAAACATATGTAGAATTAAGAGTATAAAAAAAATTTGGGAGGTAAATTTTACTTTTAAAATTTGTCAAGGGGTAGATGAGAGAACAAAGGTTGAGAACCCTGCTCTATTCCTGACATTACCGCGCCGCTACTACTTGCCTTGATTCTGTAATATGCTAAAAAAACTAAATACCGGAACGTGTTTAGGTGGTTACCTTCATCTGTGGTCTAACTCTGCAACGCCTGTATTCAATCAAGTGCAAAAAGCACCGGAGTTCGGCACTTTCATCACTCACACTGAACCTATCGATATTGGCGATGAATCGGTAAGTTGCATATTAAGTCACCAATTAAAAGCTTGTCAATTTGTTTAAGTTTAGTTTGTTGGGGAAAATAATGTAATTTATAGGTTTTATATCTCTCTTTCCAGGTTTGATACAAAACAAAAGTAAGTAGTAGATAAACTGTACCCAACTACGCTCAAGTCTCTACTGTGTTGGAGCGAGTGCTTAGGATTGTAAATACATGAAATGTATGCCCAGCATGTCGTAAGAGCCAATTTTGTGTGTTATCTTCACTCGCCAATATAAGTTCGTCTCATTGATGGTGCGGTCATCTGTGCGATGAGCAATCGTAACTGATTCGAAGTGGGTTTCCCGCTCGGATTTTGATCACTTTTGCAATGTTGGTTCAGCTAGTGATGATGTAATTTTGTTTGTCATTTTTCAGTTTCGTCTTTCGATGGTGCCTATGCCCTTCTCAGAGGAGGAGTTATTTTCCGAATGGCCTGCTGATCTTTGCATACCGGTCAGTCGCCGCCCACCGCCAATTGACCCTGAATTGCTTCGGACAATGAAAATGGTGCAAGGCATTGGGTATGCGCCTAACCCAGGAAATAGACGAAGAAATCAGGTGAATTAAGTAGCGCTCCGCCCATAAAACTAAATAGAGAAACAAAGAATTTTTCACCCTACGCCTGCAATCTACGCCTAGTGGAAACCAGCTTTTAGAGTTGAGATGAGTGAAAATTTCTGCAACAGGAAAGCTTGTTGGTTAAGCACTGCTTTGTACGCAACAAAAATTATGTTAGGGCATCTAGCGCAGCTTACCAGTATTACTGGCAAAGTGTTTTTTCTAGTGTAAGCAGTCAACCAAACAGGAGATATTGTAAGTGCCCTACCCAAGCACACAGTTACATAATCTTTGTGGGGTGTGAACTCACGATCGCAAGATTACTGCCGCCGTGACATGCTTTTTTGAATCGTAGAGTTAACTATGCTGTGTTTTTTGAGCTGTTTTAGAGATTTAATCGTGGAAAAACTTCTCATCCGCTCGTCGTCAAAAACTGAAAACAGTTTACGTACGCTTTCCTTTGTGGCGCATTGCGCAATAGACAATCTTTTTGTGAAAATTTTTGACAAAACAGCTAGACATCAATATTGAGCCTCAAGTGTGTTGCTTTTCAATTTGTTGTTTTTACTTTCGCTTCCGCATCGCAAAATTTGCAATTAGTGCGATGATAAGGCCTGCTAACTTTGTGTTTTGTTTTCAAATTGTTTAGTAGTTAAAATTTGTTTGCTTAATATTTTTGTTTTTGTCAAGGTACCTTACAAGCTCAAGGACATGTCGGTTAAAGACAAAAAGGGAAAGAAAGCTGCCGTGCCAGAATCGCCATTGGGCCGTGACGAGCAGCCTCACCTGTACATGGTTCCAAAGAAATATCGCAAGGTTAGTTCCTTATACTTGTTTTGCACATCTACGAAATCGGCTTTCCTCTTTGGAAAGCCGTCGATAAAGCAACTTCAAGATTTTTTGGTACATCACTCGATCTCTAGATGAATCTGCTAACTCAAATGGTTCAGTTTCAAGCCTTAACTATTGTTCACAGAATCCTACGTAGTTTTCTTTTTCTCGGACCTCTAGCTGGAAAGCTCCGAACTGTTGTTGCGGCTGAAGCTATTGAGGCACATTGCACCCTTTTTTTCTTAAATGAGTACACTCAGTTTCATATTTTACCTTCTACATTACTGATATTGCTAAGCGCCGAGCAGGAGATCAGTGAATACCGGTGTAAAGGTCTTTGGTATGACTCGACCAGGGAATTTAACTCTGGTCTACCGACTGCGAACGGACGCTGGAACCACTACACCATCGCGTCGGTAAAACCGTTGTAAATATTAGAGGTTCAGTTTTTCCTCTCTTGGTGTTGGTATCGCTTTCTAACGAGAGTCAAATGCGAAAGCATGTAGTCTTTGTGGCCAGTAGATAGTTAGACATGCGTCGTATTTGCAGTGCTTAGCTTTGAACTGAATGGAAAAAAAGATTAAGACAACACTGCTTGTTCAGGTCGTATTCAAGTATTCCAAGCTCATAGAAGAGGAAAGCGAAATGCTGCAGCACTACAACAAGACTGTATTCGCGGGCTTAGAACCTAACATACCAAACGCATATTGCAACTGCATGCTACAGGTGAATTGTTCGATTATTGTTGCAGGGCAGCGTCTCAGCGATGGCGCTTATTAGCTTCCTTTCAGAACTTTCGACTCTGCCAAAAAATGGGAACCTGATTTCCTTCCCTTTAAAAATTTTTTCAAAACTTGAATTGGCTTAATCGCGTGAAAGATTTTGACTTGTCCTCTCGTACGTTTTGCATTGGTTCCCGCACTTCGAACTTCCAAGAAAGAGTTTGAAATGACGTCATAAGTTGTATCGAGCGTTGTTGCGCATGTGGTGGTTTCTTGACGTAATTGTGGCGTCATGACGTATTTTGCTTTGAACTTCTAAGTTCGATTTTTCAGGTTCTGTATTTCATTGACCCTCTGCGATGCGGATTACAAAGCCATCACAATCTACACAAGGAATTCGATCTCGCCGAAGAGCTTGGCTTTTTGTTCCACATGCTCGACTCGGCCAGCAGCGGCGTACTGCAGGTGACTTTCTTTACAATCGCCGGTTCACTGCTCAGATGAGCTTATCATTTGCTCAGAGGTTATGCGCAGATTTTCCTCGGTGCAAAGGTGTCGGATGCGTGACTTGAGCGCGATGCTCGTCATCGAAAGGCTTCAAGTTGAGCTCGCAGAGCGTTACGTCGCATGCCGCGTGACCGAGCGGAATCGCCATTTCTTTTAAGCTCACGGTTCGGGTCTGGGTTGTGACTTATGCCTACGGCAATGACGTAATCATCCCCGCGTTAGTCATCACCAGGATAGAGATTTTTGGCGCCCACCAGTGGCAGTCTGTCTTTGGGGCTACCAGTCGGTAATTTGCATTGATGACTGGTTCGAAATAGCCTGCCTCTTCCCACAGCTTATGAATCTGTGCAATCGCTTCATGTCGCGCCTCCATTCCGAGGTAGAGGAGTGGTAAATACAACAACAGCAACATAATCGTGGAGCTACTGAGTCTAAGCCCATAAAATCTCTCGCAATCTTTTAAAGTCTCTGTTCATCTTGTGTTTAATGAGTTCAATAAATTGTTATTGTTAGAAGAGCGATCGAACTAGATTGTAAAAATGATGCTTTTCGAGATATTGCTTATCTTAAACCTCCGAAAGATTTGAATAGAATCGCTTCCGAAAGCGTCTCTTCGATGATACTATATTTTCTTCATTCTTGCCTGTTAGAAAGACGCGACATAACTGCGCAAATCTTGATTTAAGCAATTGTGGGTCTTGAAACTGGCAACTTAAAAGCTTAAATGCAGATTTTTTAATGTGTGAAGGCCTGTTTTTGCCCACACCATATGCCAACTTGCGCTTTAGATATTTTATTTTGTTTTTAAACATAGTCAAGAAATCAAAATATTTTAGCGAACTCTTGCTGAACTGGAGCGCGTATATACCTTTGAGGCTGGATTCCATTCCGCGTAAATAGTGTAAAAATTCTTTGTTTTTCTTTTCAATTTTATACGCGGAGCGTTTTTTCCCGCAAAGTAACTTCAAATAGACAAACAAAAAATATTTACGCTACGCGGCAGGTTACGCTTAATGGTAACCAGCCTTTACACCCAAAGAGCTCCCGTTCCTGTTGGATAAAAAGCTAGCTAATTGTTACATTTTCAGGCCAGTAATTTTCTTCGCGCTTTTCGCACTATACCGGAGGCGACTGCTCTCGGCTTGCTGAAGAACGCATCGAAGCCTGAACAGATGGCAAGTGGAGGTCCGAGCAAGAATCTGAGTCAGCTGATACAGAATTGGCATCGTTTTATACTACAACAATTACACACGGTAAATAATCTGTTTTTGTTTCCACACCTTTTCTTTTTAAAAATAGAGGTAATTCAGGCTCATCTCATAATCCTAATCAAGATCAGGCTAGGAAAAAGCAACTGTCTATTTCCAACCAGATAGCCAAGTGGAAGCCCTTCCACTATCTAGGCGGGACGTCGTAACATTAGGCTCAACAGCGTGATGGCGTCGGTTTAAGCCCCGTTTTATTGTGGTTTTATTTAAATGATCGTGCGCCCCGACTTTGCAACTTTTTGGTGCGATCATAATTGACTGCTTGAGCTCAAACAAGCTGTAAATTTAACGGAAGCTGTACTCAAAAACTTACTGTAAAGCAGACTTGCGCAACCATTCTTGCTTTGCTGTCGCTGTCATACGAGTAGAGGAAAGCAATTAGTACAAGAACTACTGTAAATTCGTTGTGTTTCCCTATAATTGCAGCATACTGCAATTTTTAATATCGTATTCACTCGATACAGCATTCTAAGCTCTTCACGCGGTACCGCATCTTCTAAAAGCGTTACGAAAGGCTTTTAGTAAAGCAGCGTTTTATAAACTACTTTCAAGTGTTGATTTGTGCCACTGATGAGTCCTTGTACGCAGGAAACGGTTCCTTCTTCCCGCGAATCAAGTAGCCCGAAAACAGTTGACGAATCTTCGAGTTGTGATCTTTTCTCAGATAGCAACCAAGGTAAATAATCAAAAAGCATCTAGAATTTATGAAGCCTAGGAAAAGAAAGTATTGGGAGAGACAATAGCTTTATAGGTCATTGGTTCTCGACATCATAGGTATTATTTTTCGTGTTGTTTTTTAATCGAGGAGAAAGTAAAGAAGTTTTCCGAATAAAACGTTTCAGACGATAATTTTTCAAAAGCAAGAAAAAAATCAGATTTTTGAAAAAACACGTCTGCTTAAGCCAACGTTATTTTATTTCAAGTATTACAAATTTATTTGTGATGGTTTTGAGAAACCATAATCTAGGTCAGGGGCGTGCAATCTGTTTTGCTGGTGGACTAATTTCAGACTTCTTGAAAATTTTACGGTGCAATCGAAGTTCGTAATCCATGTTGTTCCTACGCATCAATGAGCTTCGAAATAGTGGCTAGTGACAGTGTTTCTGAAAATAAATGCGAAGACTTATTTTTGGCCAAATTTGACGAATTTCGCGTGTGAGGACCTTTTTCAGAAGTTTGGTCTTCGTGATTTGATGGCGACAGCTTTGCCATTTGTGACCACCGAATTTCCACGTCTCGGACCGCATTTCATTCTTCCGCGGATCACAAAATTTCACGTCGCGGGCAGCTGGTCGCACACCCTTTGATCCAGATGATAAATACTTTAGTCATTATGAATAGAAATGGGGTGTGGAATAAAACATTCTCCCCGTTTTGATGAACCTCTGCATATGGGACCTGCTGATTTGTAATCAAGATAAGGGAAATCATTATTTCAAACCGGTTATAATGCAAATCGGTAATTTCATCGCCAAGGTGGCATGCTATTAATTGTTGTTCAACTTCAAATGTTAGGTGAACATCTTCTTTTTAACCCGACAAACACTTAATGTTGATATATTACGACATAAACTGCAATTTCTATTTCAAACAAGCCAAACTTTGCTAAAATAAAGATTCTTTTCCATTTTCTTTGTTAGGTTAAAGAAAACCTTAATTTTCACGACAGTTTGACTTTTAAGGATTAGATGAGAAAATTTCCAATTCGACGTTCAGACTTCAATTTTGGAAAACTTTTAGTTTGCATTAGCTGAAGGCAGTTTATGCTTGCAGATAGCGATGACGAGCCACTTATGGATAATTCATCTTTAATTGAGAAGCTATTTGGTACTGATTTGAGAATCTTCAATCAATTTCGAAACGGCCAAACTTCCGAACGGATGGACAAACAGTTTTTGTTTAACTTAACCTATCCCACGGTATTGAAACCTGGTGAGCGGCTATTCGAGTTGCATGTTTTTCGTTTTTTTTCGCCGCCTCCGGTAAACCTTTTCAGTACATACATGAAAGAGCTTGCGCTGAGACCTGCTTTCGAAGTTACAAGTACTGCCAGTGCAATGTGTTTCTGCCACAAGCCTTGCAACCAAAACGTGGAAAGTCTCCGCATGAACAAAGAACGATTGCACAAAAACCGAGTAGGCGTTGAACTCGCAACGTCGTGATGATTTTACCTAATTGTCAAGTATTGCTTGAAATTTAAGAAGACGCCGTTATTGATAGACCAGTTAAACGTTTCGATTTGCCCAATACTAGCTTGGTAACGTCGTCATCAGGGCTATAGCGATCAATATTAAAAGCTATAATCGTAACGACTTTATTCTAAACCTGTGAGGTTATAATGTTTACTCCTTGTCTTGAAATAAAGTCATGGCTTACGCCTGCGCCTCCAATTTTCCATGCCTCGCACCTCAATCTAAATCAAGCTATAAGGAACATGGCTGGGAAAAGCGAAAGCCATTTCCTAGAAGCATTCGCAAACGTGGGCCGATTCCTCTTCCTCTACCACCGAGGCTGACTGCCGTATGTGGATGCTTGTTAGTTGCCGTAATGAGGTAATGCTGTCCTTGCCCCTCGCCATTATAATCCGATACCCCAACTGAGTTTTACAATCAGTGTTCCCTCTTAAGGTGTGCGCTTGTGCGCTCGCTCACAAGTAAAATAACGCCGCACATGAAACTTGTATATTTTTTCAATACAAATTTAGATTTTATTTGAGAGCGCACACGTCAGAAATTTTCCCGCGCATGACGAAAAAAATTAGAGGGAACATTGCTCACAATGCTTGGGAAACCGTAGTTTGGCTAGTTGCGGCAATGTGCCGTTAGCTTTCATAAGCGAACAGTAGCAAATTTCTCAGGTGAGACGATGAAGTATATTCCATTCAGCCGCATCATCAGAAATAGCATCTCGACACAAATCCATACCAAGTCATGGGATCAAGCAAGTGAAACATACCAGCCACTTGTAAGCTATCTAAATATGACGTTTTGTATAAATTTTATCGCTGATCATTAACTGTATCGACTACACTACGTCATTGTGTCACTGTACGTAAATTACCCGTTGCTGTTTGGTACATGACCGCC
Organism: Trididemnum clinides; assembly: GCA_963675345.1. Taxonomy (NCBI): domain Eukaryota; kingdom Metazoa; phylum Chordata; class Ascidiacea; order Aplousobranchia; family Didemnidae; genus Trididemnum; species Trididemnum clinides. The sequence goes on along the minus strand of OY776297.1, from coordinate 11,686,122 downwards.
AATATCTAACTGATTTTGCATACGATGTCTGGCAAGTGATTTTTTAAGTTGTTCCAGCTAAAAGTCTGGTTTGAAAGCGAGTGTGTAGTGGTAGACCATTAAATCAGCACGTTTGAGCCTGCGAAACGTGGCAAAAAATGTCGTATAATCGACTTTTTTTAATGCTTTTTAACGAATATCAAAGGTTTAGGACGCCAAATACACTCACGGTGCTGAGACAAACTATTTAAAGCAGTAGCTCACAACAAAAAACAATTGATAGACTTTGTTTTCCATTTGCAGATCCAAACAAAATCACCTTGCACCCTCCCGGATGTTCTTGCGTTGAATTGTGCTTTAAATCGAGACGACGATAAACAGTTTTGGACGGTAAGAAGTGTTTACCTATTTTTAAAAATTTAAATAATCAAGATGATGATCAATGATCAATGTTTAAAAATCAATTCAATAATCAAGATGATTATTTAGAATGTTCCCGTGCTTCACCGAGGATAGAATAGTGAGGGTGTTCACCCAGCATGTCGTAAGAGGCGACTTTTAGGTACCAGCCTATGTTAACTAAAGTTGGGGACCCCTCATGTCTAAAAACTGAGGTTGGAGGTAAGCAAGGGCGTGCTCTCCGTAAAAAACAAAGCACCAAAAATTACCTCACGAAAGAGTTTGTTAAAGAAGTGGCCCCCAGTCCTCGGCAGCTCTTAAATGGGCAGGGGGTGCGAAGAATCTCCGAGTTACAGAAATTTGAGGTAAGATTTGGACGTTGGAATGTTTGAAGTTTTTGTGGAAGAGGTACGGAAGTGTGTGAACAGGAAGTAAGGAAATGCCAGAGAAATGCCTGATGAATAGCAAACAAGTGTGCTGTTACCAATTTTCAAAGGAAAGGGAGAAGTAAGAAACTGCAATACTTACAGAGGAGTGTAGCTGCTAGAGCACGCCATGAAGATCGTTGAGAGAATGCTGGAGAGAAGAATTCGAGTATTAGTAAATATTGATTTAATGCAGTTTGGTTTTATGCCTGGAAGAGGAACGACAGACGCATTGTTTGTAGTGCGAAGAATGCAAGAGCAATATAGGGACAAGAAGAAAAAGTTGTACATGTGTTTTGTGGATGTTGAGAAGGCATTTGATAGAGTTGCAAGAAAAGTGATGGAGTGGGGGATGAGAAATAAAGGTTTACCAGAAGTAATCGTAAGAGCGGTGATGAGTCTCTATCACGGCGCGAAAACGAAAGTTCGAGTGGGATCTGAGTTATCTCCGGAATTTTTGGTGCAAGTTGGTGTACATCAAGGATCTGTGTTATCGCCACTGCTTTTTGCAATTGCAGTGGATATAATCTCGGAAAGCGCAAGAGAAGGATTGATGATTGAAATTTTGCATGCGGATGACTTGGTTTTAATGAGTGAAAGTATAGCGAATTTGAAAAAGAAGTTTTTGAAATGGAAAGAGGCATTTGAAAGCAAGGGGCTGAAGGTGAACCTCAAGAAAACCAAAGTAATGGTGAGCGATTCGAAAGGTGAGGTACTCAAGAGTAAAGTTGATCCATGTGCCAAGTGCGGCAAGAATGTAATGGTAAATTCGGTGAAGTGTACAAAGTGTGGTAAATGGGTACATGGTAGATGCGCAAAAATGAAGAGGGTGACTTCAACTCTGGCAAAAGGTTTTGTTTGTGAACTATGTGTTTATACAAAGGAAAGAATTGTGGAACCAGGTGAAGGAATTATTGACCAGGTTGACTTTGTGAAGAGCTTTTGTTATTTGGGGAACAGGTTGAATGCCAGTGGTGGAAGTGAAGCAGCGGTAACAGCAAGAATGACAATCGGATGGATAAAATTTAGGGAATGTGGGGAGTTACTTTATCGGAGAAAGTTTTCGTTAAAAATGAAAGGAAGGATTTATCAGAGTTGCGTAAGATCAGCAATGCTGTTTGGGAGCGAGACATGGTGTGTAAGGGAGAATGAGATGGCAATTTTGTGAAGAACTGAAAAAGCCACCATGAGAGCAACGTGTGGAGTTAGATCATTGAGAAAAGAAGGAGCCAAGAACTTATGAGTTTTCTGGGTTTAAAGGATACTTTGGCTGAACTATCCAGGGCGAGTGGAGTGCGATGACATGGGCATATTTTGAGAAGGGATAATGGTGATGTTTTGGGAAGAGCGTTGGATTTTGAAGTGGCGGGAAGAAGAGGGTGCGGGCGGCCGAATATGACGTGGAAGAGACAAGCGGAAGAGCATATCAATCAGATTGGACTGAAAAGGGGAAGGATGCCATTGATAGAGTGAAGCGGCGTAATGGTGTTTACGGACTGTCGAGAAGCACGGGGTGAATCCGGCCACCTGCGTTAACGCGGACAAAACCGGATTTAAAAAACTGGATCTCTTTCTCAAGGTGAATGGTGGTAGCGTTTTTGCAGATGGCAGCGCTCTCCGAAACGGGTTGGAGCACGAAGATGTTTTATTATAACCGACGCAAGGTTTTCATTACTGGAGGATAAAAATATTTGACTCAATTCAGTTTATTTTTGATATTCTGCTACTTGCTTTAAGCACATGTAAAGCGGTTTCCTGAATGCTTCTGCTCCATAAGTTGAATTAGTAAGCGTTTACACTCACGCTGTGTGATAAGATGACCCTGTGCCTCACCGAGTTAGAATAGTAAAGCTGCTTATCCAGCATGTTGTAAGAGGCAACCCTTGGGTACCCACCAATGACAGTCCGCCTTGGTGGTGGGGCTACCAGTCAGTAATTTGCATTCATTACTGGTTCGAAGTGGACTGCCGCTTTTTACTTAGCATAATTTAATTAGGTTTGAGGCATGAATTTGAAAAACCGCTTCATATCGTGCTTTCATCCCAAGGAAGAGGAGGGGTAACCACAGCAACAAAACTATAAAGAGTTTAGGTTTTTGTTGTGGGTCATCATCACCCGTTCATGATTTGGTTGCTTGTCTTTTGTTGGGTTGAGCCACAATAGCAGTAGACTGCTTGGCCGTGCTCTTTGCCTGTCTCGTAAAAATAGAGGAGTCCCGTTAAATGCCTTTCCCGAGTGCAGAACAAACGAACTTGTCGGCTTTTCCCTGCAGTTATTCGTTCTAAGCGCCAAGCAGGGAAGCTGTGATTTTCTAAAAAAGTCTTGATGTGACCTGGTCGATGTTGGAACCGTCAACCAACTGCATTCGAAGCTGACGTTTTAGCTACTAAGCCTTCGCGCCAATGAAAAACGGAGTTTGAATCTTGTCAGAAAAGGCATGGTGGGCATCGAGCTAAAATCATTTGCATTGTGACAGACTCAGACCGAATTTTACGGAAGAAAATTGGAAGTTGCCAGCAACCAAGCTGTCAAGTCAAGGAAATCAAAAAAAACTGGAAAGAAGTCGAGTAAAATTGATTCTTGGTAAGACGACTCGTGGTTAAATAGTCTGTGGTTATACAGAACTGAAAAATTGCTTTCAAAGTAGCTGTAAAATTTCTTTTAAAAAAGCTATATTGCTAGTTGTGGTTTTGGCGCCCGTAGCAGTAGCGACATGTGGCAAATGTCAAGGATTTTTATGCCAGAACAATATTTCAACGGTATTGCTCCTCAAAACCGGAGATTCAAACTCCGTTACGTATGCCCAGTAGTCCATTACACCGGCACTGTATTTTTCTATGACGTCACGACTTGCAGGAATCCGCCTTTTGACAAAGAAAATGTTGATTTAACGAACGAATCGTTGGCGAACGCGAGATGGGTGCCTCTAAACCTCACTGTTGTGATTGGTGAAATGGAAAAATTGGTCGTAACGTCGGACAATGATGACGAACACGGTAAGCTTTGTCGAAAAATAATATATTTAGTTTCAACTGCTTTTTGAGTGCTTTGCCTTAACATTTCGTTCAGCTCCCACTTACACCAACTGCAAACATACACTGCAGTGTTTAATTTTCATGTTACGAATTCAAACTATGGTTTTCACCGACTGCGACAACGCTCGGTGGCGTTAACTCGAAGACGATAAGTTTACTTTGCGGTCTCTCAATGTCACCCGTCATCTTGTGTTCCATGAGTTGAAGAAGTTCTCATCAATTCGATTTGTCTGCCAAAAAACAGGCATATTAAGCGTGCTTCCAAGAAGTGGTAAATAGTAACGCCCCACAGATCCTGTGCAACTAGGCAGTGGGTACTGGCTTGAATTATTGGGTAAAATGTTTTTCATGCCAATGCAATGCTTACTCATCACGGCTGTTAGTGCTGCATGGGCTCCCATTATTGCCTAACAAAGGGGTTTGTAGTTTGCTCCTTCCTTTGAATGAAAGGCACTATGGAGTACGAAACATTCACGTTCACACTGCGATTTGAATAAAGTTCAGGCTAGAAGAAAGCGACGGTACATTTCGAACCAGTCATGAACACAAATAGCTGGCTGATGAATGTGAACACAAATCGCTGACCACCAACCGCAAGGCAAACTGACATTAGTGGATGTCCGCAATTGGCCTTAAACACGAAACGCTAGGTGAACATCTCTACCATTTTAATCCCATTGATGCTCAGGCAGGGGACGAATAGCAGCAGCAAATGCTTATTTCAACATACTACGTATATAGGAGCATGACATGAGCCACTCGTTTTTGTTTCAGATTTGAGCACCTCTGATCGAAACGCCATCGATTCGCCCACGTGAGTATTAACATTTCGAAGACCGAAAAAAGCTTTATTTAGTGGTGATATTAGGCAATTTATTCGAAGGCCTTGCGAATCCTTCCAGTAAGATTGCTTTAATGCCCCTTCATTTTTAGCAAAAAGAAAACAACTTAAAGTTCCTGTTTTTCCTGTATTTTTTATGCTCATTAACGGTTTTAAAACATTTGAAGGTGAAATCCCTCCCGCCCTTCACACCACCCCCTGCTTCGCCGATTCAAATCAGTGAAGCTGCTCTCCTAGTATGTCGTGAAATGTGACTTCCGGCTACTCATCATTGATTGTCGTCTTGTTGGCGTGGACTACCAGTCTGCATTCATGACTGTTTGGAAATGGATCTGATTCGTGCCCTGCTTCCATCCCGAGAGTAGCGAGGGTTAAACTTTAATAACAACTCCCTCAACCGCCCCAATTATTTTTTGATGTGCTTCGTTTCCCCTGCTTTACTACTATAAATTTCAGCAGTTGTAACTTTTATTCAGAGCTGTTCATTACGAGTTGTACGCCAGCGTCTGCCATATTGATGACCCTAGAACTGGTGGAAACTTGGTGGCGCATATAAAAGTTGGCAACAAGTACCACCTTGCAAAACAGGTAGACTTTGTTTTACGAACCCCTGATTTTTTTTTATCCTACGCACTTGCATATTACTTTTTGTACAAATGTAACGTTGCCGCGAGCTGCTGGAAAGCTTTTTCAACTGTACGTAGAAGATCTTGGGTTCAGGCCCGGTTGCGGTGCAACCACAGAAAATTGCGGCAAAGTGTTTTTCCCAAGGACGCCATAACGCAGCAACCAAGTATGGTTTGAACCCACAACATCGTTATTACGAGTGGATGCCTTGTTGCGTGAAACAAAGGGATGACCACTTCAATCACTTTTGCCAATTGATGATGCCAAGGCATGATTTTCTCGAAAGCGGTCCATTTGTGTAAAAGTTATGAACACATCTTGATTAAGTGATTTCAAGAATATGACTGCGCTGCTAGTTTTTATGCATCTTGCTAAGACCATGTGCGACTGCAAACTCCACTGATTACCCGTGCTTTACGGTGTTAAAATAGTGAAGCTGTTCACTCCGCATGTCGTAATAGACGACTTTTGGGTACCTACCAACATTTATGCGCTGAAATTTGCACAGATAATCGGCGTGCTCATGTGGCCGAATGGTTAAATCTTTGCTCCCGGTTGGAACGTCCCGTTATGAAAGCCCTGCATTCACACCCCAAAGTGGCTGGTGCGGATCGTGGGTTCGAATCCCACCCGAAGTCAGTGTTTACCGATGCTGCTTTAGTGGTGATGTAATACGGACTTTCTTTGAAGCTAACATCTCAATCGAGGGAGGGTTTGATCTCAGTTCTAGATGGTGACTCTCCCATCGACCCCTTATATTAATACAATTTTCAAGACAGTTTACTAAGATCCCTTGCTCAAAGTTATTGAGCTAAAGCGCTTGTTATGCAGTAGAAAAATCAACCGCACACCACCGAACAAACCTGTCACAAAACATATAGTAATGACTGCCAATATACTTCGGCACACGGTATAGTTCGGAAAAAACTAATAACTTTAATCCAAAAATAACAGCCAAGCAACTTGTTAAAAACTTAACTGCGAACGTTTCGGCCCTCAACTGGTGCCATTTTCAACGCAAATAATGTACCTCAAACAGGTTGGCTAGCAACTACGCCATACTGACATTTTTTGTGTTTTTTTGCCTTCAGTTGTTTCCTTCTATTCCTGCTCGGTTATGTCCTTTTCAGTTACTCTTTCACGGCACATTAATGCACCGTGGCACGTTGATTGAAAAACACTGGCTCATACACTGTGCCTTGTTTTAAACAACTTTTTATAGGGTGTAACACACACGCAGTGGTATCTTTTCAACGATTTTCAAATCAGCCTAATCAAGGAAAAAGAAGCGGTGGAGTTCGATTTGAAGTGGAAAGTGCCGTGTATTCTGTACTACAAGAGAACGGACATTACTCAAAGGTAAATTGATCAATGAACATGTTGACAGTCGATGTATGGGGTTAAATCGGAATGACGGTTTGGTTGCAATTGCAAACTTGTTGAGTTCATTACGATCTAGTTTGCGCTTTGGTCGACAGCCTTTCGTAATAAACCGAGTGTTTGACTTGCCGAAAAACTGCAGGTCGAGTCGACGTTATGTCTCACTCGGCAGCGAATGGAACCGGCCTTTGCGTTAAACCTGACGTCCCTGGTTCGAAATAACACACGGCTTGCACTCATTCTAACGACTTGGCCGAAGGCCGCTGAGTCACTTCGCAGTCTCTGAAATTTTGCTGCCATCTTGTGTGCTTTGAACAAGCTCGAATCATCACTTTAGAAAAGGCGTTTACTTGCAATTTTTTTGGGTTGCGGTGCTTATGAGAGGAATAACTTGTACCAGCAGTAATGTCGGCTTTGAGGAAACGTTGAATTTGAGTTATGCCAGTGAAGCTGCTTACACGAAAATAATGAGAGACTACTTTTAAACTCCGGCCATTGGCTATCCGTCTCGGTGGTGGAGTTACCTGCCTATATGATTGATTCGAAATGGCTGTTGCTCGTCCCTAACCCGATCAGCGCATTTCCCCTTGCTCGTCTGAGTTTTCGGCGTGAAGCCTGGATGTTACGTTTCTCACCACACCTTCATCTGAAGGAAGAAAAATCCTTTGTCGCGTTTGCCTGTAAAGGTGCTACAGTGGTAAAGGAGATTATAACAACTAATTGTGTTTTTCTAAATGTCTTACGTGAAATGATACGTTACAGACATTCGCTCAATATCCGCTTTCCTTTATCGCCTGACATCCTTCTTCCCACTGCAAGCATATCCAAAAGCATGAAGCGACAGCTGAGCGAGAGCCTGGAGCAACTGAGTCCCGCTTCAATGAGGACATTTGTTCCTCTTTCACAAGATGAAATTCCAACTGACGAAGGTGTTTTAGTTGCACTTGATGCTGAATTCGTCACTTTAAACCCGGTAATATAAATCGGAATTACGGTGTATGTAAATAAGTTCAACATATAGTATTACTTTCTTTAGAAGCTGCAGTGCGTGTTAGAAAAGTACGTGTAAGCGCGAAACAAACTTATCTAAACCTTTGAATTTGATACACTTGGGATTCGAACGAACTTCATTTAATCTTACCTCAAAATTCTACATAGTTAACGCCTGGCCCACAATTATTCAAATGCACTGCCTCCAAACAAACGCGTCTTTTCTTTTTCCATTACGAAATCAGCAATGCCTTGAGAATCCGCTTTGGTGTCCTTTGTTCATATAGTTTTTTGGTGTATTGAGTTGAGCAACGTTCAATTGGAAGTAGTGCGAATTCAAGTCATGTGGTTGTTAGTTGACGCTGGTGTGTCGAAATAAAAGCGAATTTCCCCAAGTGACTGCCGGAACTGCCGAAAAAGGTGCAAGTTCGTACAAATAAAAATTAGAACAACAATAAGTCCGTGTGAGGCTCCACAAGTCACATCAAATTCCTATAGCCGCAACAAGAATCAAACGGCGGCTATAGTACGTTTTATCCGACGTGTTTCTTACTCCAATTCCGGCAGGGATTGTTGTTTTGTGGTACAAGTCCATATTTTTTATATCTTAATCCGGGGATTCACCTCGTTTACATGCAGTAGAAGGCACTCCCTTTTTTCCGATTCATATAATCCTTCGTTGTTAGACCAGCCTTGGTATTTTTTTCTTCCACTTGCCATTTTGTTGTAAATCTCAGTTTTCCTTGCTTTGTTTCACTTTTTAACTTTAAGGTTCAGCGCCTTTGTAACGCATCCTGACTAAGTGTTAAAACCTCATAGCAAGTGCTTGAAGTTCGACGTTCTGTTGAAAAATGTTTTCGTATTCGCGGTGTAAATAAAGATTTGCCCTGATCGGATTGAAATTCAAATCTGGTTTTGTGAAAACCTTGGCAAATAGTTTTATCATCACTAGAAATTTTCAGCACTCATTTCTGCTGTTTTGAGCCAATCCCACCGTTACTACTGAAGTTATTCATGCATACGCGACCTTCTCTCGACAGCACCATGGTCAAGGTTATCTTCTTACTGAACAAGATTCGCCACTTATGCGCTATCAACCACAGTAGCAGCCGTGTAGCCCGGGACCAAATTCCTGGCGCTGTAGTTTTTGAAGTTCAGAAATATTTTTGTTATCTCAACTATATTGCGAGGCGTAGCTACGAATATTTCTAGTTTTCGAACCCGCCTCGATGGGTATCGAACCATCAATGATAAAAGTTATGTTTACAGGAAGAAGCAGAGCTGCACAGCGATGGCACGCGATCCACAATTAAACCAAGTCAGATGTTGCTAGCTCGCGTATCGGTTGTGAGGGGCGAGGGTCCTCTTGAGGGGGAGCCCTTCATCGATGACTATATTGCCACGCAGGAACAAGTGGTTGATTATTTGACTAAATTTTCAGGTAACTAGCTCTGTCCTTTTCGTAGTAAATGTAAAAAAAGAAAGCAATCGAAGCGTGCTTCAATGATGTGTAGTTTTTCTGAATAGGCGCACAAGTTCAAGTTCAAAAACACATTTGATAACTGAGCAACTTTTCCGGTGTTACACTGTGTGTATTAACCCTGCGCCTCGTGCGATGCAAAATCGCTTTTAGTCTCACTTGTTTGCCGTATGAAGAATTATTTCGTATTCGCTAGATATCGTTATTGGTCGGTCTTATTTTACTGAATTCTTGAAAATAATAGAGAAGATATTCGACTTCACTTAAATTTTCATTAAGTCTTATGACTAACTTAACCGTGCGTCAACAGTCTATTCTATGCAGACTCTGTAGCCTTAAAGGCACGAATCTTTGTCGCTGTTATTCGCGCGATATTGCTCTGCATTGATTAGCAGGGAACGCATATTTGAAATTAAATTCATACAAAGCGTTTTAAGATAACTTCCAATTCGTGATATCTCGTTACCTGCTTATATTTGCAGGCATCAAACCTGGTGACTTAGATGTAATGTTGTCGTCGAAGCATCTTTCAACGTTGAAAGTCACTTACTGCAAGTTGCGCTACCTTGTTCAGTGTGGATGCATCATCATCGGTCACGGCCTTAACAAGGATTTTAAGGTCATCAATATATACGTAAGTGGGATTGCAACGAAATAGTGCTTTAGATGCAATCACCAACTAATTAAATGTTGAGCTGTCATTGTTCTGGACTCGCCAGTTCGGTTCACTGAGCTGATGCTGTCAGCTCGACGGCATTCGGCCAGATCAAGGGTAAAGGTCGGTCGAAATCCGAAACGATGCAACAATTACCGTGAGCAAACACGAAGCATGGTTAATGTTTAGGATTATTAATACATAACAAAACATAAAGAGTGATGTGAATACTAACATGCAAGCGTACAAAGTGCAATACGTAAGCAAGTTGCGATCGCCATTTAGCCAAAGGAAGTCGATTCCAGAAAAGCTCGTACGTTCAATGTGCTGCCAATGTTAATGGTGTAAGGAAAGTATCAGTCACAAATGCAAATCAGTGTACTACTAACAACAAAGCGGACTGCTTTTTATGGGTAGAATATTGTAAGCCATGGTGGATGCTGGATAGCAAACAGTTGACTTCGATGTCTTGGTGACCTCACCAATCAACAGCTGCCTCAACGTCATGTTGCGGTCCCCGACCCCGTTTGGGTTGGGTCGAAATGGCTGTTGGCCTTCCCGAGGGTCCCAGTTACCCCAGACACTCCCCTTCATTTTTTCGCTATGCTGCCCCCTGAACGACCGCAGAAGGGCAGCACGTAGCTTCTCTAAAATCGATCGCTTGTTTTCTCTCTTCTCCTGCCTTTCTCTTGCCCTTCTTCGTCTCCTCATTCTTCTCCTTCACTTTTTAGAGCGGTAACGTTCATCCCACCCTGGCCCCATCTTTCCTTGCTCTGTGTGCACTGGAAATGTGACCTGGCGGGGCAAGTCAGTGCAATGCTGCACCTGCTCCAAATGGGTCCATCTAAGGTGCTTACAACGTTCCCTCTCCAAATTTAGAACTCTTGGCAGCCCTCACTCCTGGAGCTGTCCCCCTGCTGTGTCCCTACTCGTAGCACTGTGATTCCCTCCTCGGACTCCTCCGACATGTATACCTCCACTGTACCATCTAGCCTTCCCTCTGCTAATGCTGCACCCCTGCCTAACCGTCGTCTTCAAACTTCTTATCCCCCTTCTGCCCATTTTGTATCTTCACCCTCTGCCCCCTCACCACCATCCCTTGCTCCTGGCTGTCCTTCCACGCCTCCTGACTCTTTCAGGGTTCTTCAATGGAATGCTGGAGGTCTTCGTACCAGGAGCACTGAACTACTACACTTTCTTTCGTCCCATCCTGTTGACTTTATCTGTATCTAGAAATCCAATCTTAACTCATCCTTCTCTTGTCGGATTCCTGGTTTCTGTGCTCTGCGTCTTGATCGCACCCACTCCCGGTCTGCCGTTTTCTCTCGTGATGCCACGCACGCTAGCGACGATGTCATCATTTTTGTCAGGTAGGGCTTATCTTTCTCTGAACTCTCTACCTCCTCTCTTTCTTCGCTTGATCCCTACTCGATTATGTAGGGGTCAACATCTCTTTAACAACTTCTCCTCGCTGTCGTTACTTAATGTGTACGCCCTCCCTATTTGCTCTTCCCCTACGGATGGCAGAACCGACTCCTTTTCTCCCTCCATTCTTTCCTCCTCCAGAAATCTCTTCATTCTGGGGACTTCAACTGCCATCACCCCCTCTGGGACTCAAGAGGTACTTCCGACCCCCGCGGGGAGGAAGTATTCGACTGGGTCATCTCTTCTGACCTCCTCCCTCTTAATAACCCTGACACACCCAACCTTTACATCGCTCCACTGGCAGTCGCTCCTCTCCTGACATTTCCCTTGCTCCCTCCTCTCTCGCCTTATCTTGCTCATGGGAGGTGCTTCAGGACCTGGGTTCTGATCACCTACCAATTCTTTTAACTGTCCTTCTCTCTCCGGTCTTCGCCCCAACGAGCGTCCTCCTTCCTTCAACTTTCAGAAAGCTCGCTGGGATGACTTTGCCTCCTACTTTGACTCTCACTGTCTTTCTGCAGAGGAATACTCGTCTCTTTTTCTTTCCTGTGCTGCTGCTCTCTTTACCTCTTTGGCACTGAATGCGGCCGAATTTTTCACTCCTTTCGGCCGCATCAAACGCCCTCCTAAAGCCTGGTGGTTTGCTGAAGTGGAAGGTGCTGTTAGTGAAAGACGCAAGGTTTTCGCTGCCGCTGACAGAAGTGATGAAGACCGACAGGCTTACATCGCCGCTTCTCGACGCGCCTCGTCAGTCATCGCCAAGGCTGAGGCATGGCAAACGACTTGCTCTTTACTCTCACCCAAATCAAACCCAAAAACTGTATACTCTCTTTTCCGCTCTATCGCTGGCTCTCCTTCCTCATCTTCCTTTTCCCCTAATTTCCCTAACTGTTCTTCTCCCAGGGAATCGGCTTCGGTCTATGCCGCTTACCTGAGATCCCACTTTTCCGTTTCTCAGCCAAAGGCCCTGCGTAGCAGAGCCAGAGGCTACCTCTCTGAGCTCCGCCGAGCCACGTGCCCTGAGGAGTCTCACTCGTCCTTCTGCTCTTCATTCTCCCCCGCTGAATTTTTTGCCGCTGCCTCCAATCTCTCCTCCACTGCCACTGGTCCAGACAAAGTTGCCTATCCCATGCTAAAGCACCTTCCTCGCTCTGGCATGGATTTTCTTCTTCACATCATCAATCTCTCCTGGACTTTGCATTCCTTTCCTTCCATCTGGAAGACATCTCCTATTATTCCCATCCACAAGATGGGAAAACCTCTCGACTCTCCTGCTTTCTTACGGCTTATTTCTCTCACCACCTGCGTCTCAAAGCGTTTTGAACGCATCATTCTTTCTCGTCTACTCTTCTTTCTGGAGTCTAATTCCATTCTCTCTCCCCGCCAGCCCTGTTTCCGCCTTGGACGGTCTACACTAGATCAAATTCTGTACCTTTCTCAGTCCATTTCGGATGGGTTTAACAAACCCAGACCGGGCTCTCGGACGATCCTGTCTACTATTGATTTCTCTAAAGCTTTTGACTCTGTCTGGCATCCCGCCCTTTTCCATAAACTCATTTCGGCTGGCCTCCCTCCTTGCTTTGCTCGTTGGACTCAATCTTTCCTTTCTGATAGCCGCACTTGTGTGGTTTATCAAAATCACAAAAGTCGTTCCTTTTGAGTCCGTCGAGGTGTTCCGCAAGGATCCGTTCTTGGCCCTGTACTTTTTTCTCTCTTCATTAATGATCTTCCGGCCTCTCTGCCTTCTTCCATCTTCTCCTCTCTTTAGGCTGACGATCTGGCCATTTGGTCCTCCTCCCCCTCGGTCCCCACAGCGTTGGAGGCCACACAAGGAGTTCTGTTTCGATTGGATTGCTGGTCTGAGTACTGGTGTCTTCTTCTCAATCCAAGCAAATGTGAGGCCTCCTTCTCAGTGGATCCCCACCAAGCTAACCTCCATCCCAACCTTCTCTTATTCAACTCCAACTTTTTTTGGGGTCACCTTCAACCGCACTCTTTCCTTTTCTAAACATGTATCTTCGCTGAAGGCCAAGTTTTTCCCACGTCTCAAGGCCTTACGCTGTATCTCTGCTTCCTCATGGAGCCCCACTAAGGAGTCCCTCTCTCTTTTGTATAAATCTTTTCTTCGGCCCGTTCTCACTTGCGTTTTACCCGAATGGTTTCCTTTCTTAAACGTTACCAATACATGTATCACCAAATTGGAACGCCTACACCGAGCAGCTAGTCACGCCATCACCGCCTGCCTCTCGTCCTCCCCTATCCCACTTCTCTTTGAGGCTTCTCTACCTCCCCTACGAGTCTCCCTGACTCATTTCACTCTTTCATCTTATGAGCGGGCTCTTCGTCTCCCAACCTCGCTTTCCTATTTCAGGTTTGGCCAGACTTGGAGTGAAACCAAGACTCTGCAGATCGCCCTGGAGAGCTTTTGCGTCCACTCACCCGCTCATGCTTTCTTCTACCTTTCCTAGGGAGGCTTTTCTTGCTTGCCCTCCCTTTCCTCCTTGGAATCTGCCTTCCTTCACCGTAGAGTCCACCCTTTCCTCTTCATGCTCTCGCTCTGATCCCCTTATATTTCGCCAAGGTGCTGATCTCGCTCACCTTGACTCTCTCCCCCCTCATGATTTGGTATTCTGGACAGACGGCTCTGTTCCTTTTCCTTCTGACAAAGGCGGCTCCGGCATATTTGCCAACTGCTCTCTCTGTTGCACTGAGGCCGCTCTTTCCTTTTCGGCAGGCCCAGTATGTTCAAGTTTTTCCGCGGAAACCTGCGCCATTCTGCACGCTCTTTGCTGGTCTCGGCAGCACCAACAAGTCTGCCACTTCTCTTCTCCTTCTATCTGGCTCTCGCTCTGTCCTCTTCTCCGTCTTTCCTTTTATCTCAAACTCTGTGGCAGATCTGGCAGGAACTGTCTTTTTTCTTCTGTTCTATCAGGCTACAATGGGTCCCCGGACACTCGTTTCTCCCGGGGAACGTCGCGGCTGCTGAGCTGGCCAGACGGGGAGCGCTACTTGCGCCCTCTGCAATCCCTTGTAGTCTCTCTCCTTTTACCTCTCGTATCCACTCTTTGTCTTTTCTCGGACTGGAGGCGTACTGTCTCGTCGAAATTCTTTGACACACAGGTTCCCTCAATTTCCACCGAGGAACTGGTGCTCCCTCGTCACGCTCGATGTGTCCTCTCTCATCTACGCTGCAACGGACACAGCCTTCTGTTGAACTCTTATCTTTCTAGAATCGAGACTCTTTCCTGCAGCGTCTGAGGACACTCGTCCCAGGACATTTCTCATCTTATTCTGCACTGTTCAGCTACGGTTTCTTTGCGCCGCTCACTCTTTGGCGACTCTTTGTCTTTCTACGACCTCTGGTCCAGGCTCTGGAGAGTTGCCCGGCTTCTGGGGCTGCATGGTCTTCCACCATGCCCCCATCCGTCGGAAGGGGTCGGGTAACCAACAACAACAACAACATGTCTTGGTGACCAACTTTTTTTTATGCGTATGAGCTGATGCTCGGTTTGCATGTCTTTCGTAAGACTGGGCTACCACAATGGGTAGACTGCTTGACCCCACCATCTGTCTGCCACATAAAAGATGGAGGCATCCCGTTTTGTTCCTAGCCCAAGGACACAACAAGCTAGCTTGCCGGCTTGTTCTCCACACTATTCCTATATGCTGAGCGCCACACAGGGAAGCTGTGAATACCATTTTTTAAAGTCGTTTGGTATGACTCGTGAAAGTCGACCCCGATTAATTAGGGTCATGGTGGGAAACCATGAAGCCCAAAGAGCAGGGTAGCTCTTTACGGTCTGGACCATGAATTTGCTGTAAGGAGTCAGCACCAGGACAGGACAACGATGCTAGAGAAGTGTGCCAAGTGGGAGATCCCAAGCACTACTCAAGTGGTTGTGAGTACTACCAATTGTGCTGTGCAGTGCATTGCTGGCTTTGATGACTCGTATGATGTAGCCATAACCTCACAAAGCTCAAGGTTAGATGTATTTTTTAAGATCAGAAACTTTATTATTTTTTTAGGTACCATCTTGCCAAATTAAAGATACTGTTCACCTTTTTCACATTCCAAGAAAGCGTTACATATCGTTGCGATTTTTGGCATATTACTTCTTGGGTCAGTAAAATAGTTGTATGTATTGTATTTCTACCCTTGTTTTTTGTTTGAAGCAGTTGTGCTTGCACTAGAACAACTTGGCTCAGATTCGCTTCGTAGCTAGTTGTACATCTGACGCTGCTAATCTCTGCTGCAAATGCCTTCTTTCAGTATCGAAAGTTTGCCGTGAAGTAATATTCCCAATGGGGTTACTAGCAGATAGCAGTGATGAGGGCAACACACGACTAAACTGTGGTCGACAATCAATGGCGATGTTTGACGTGTAACATCATAGCTGTTGACTGACGTTAGTCTCTGGATAATGGCACGTTTCTCAGAGAGGTAACTTTTCAAAACTTGAAATGTGTCGTTGTCATGGAAAAACAACGGTATTGAGCGTTTTGTTGTACGTACTAAAAAATTGAAATGGTATTTACTAAATTGGAAGATAGACCTGCGTGAATAATGACAAGCAGGCTTACGAAAGGTTAAAACGATTCAGGTCAAATTTCATTTTGAACTGTGCAGATATCTTGATTGGTAATGAAAAGGCTGTAGGTTCGAATTGCATTGGAAACATTTTTATCTTTAGCTCTAGAATCCGCCCACCTGCGTTGAGGGAGGTAAAACCAATTTTTAATAATTGGATCTCTCACTACTTCATGGTAGATATAAATGACCCCGATGTATTAAATTGTCTATGAACTGATCAGTAACTATTTTCGTAGAACGTCACCTTTCGTTATATGTTAAACTTTTTTTAACTATCTTTGACCGTTTAATTTTTAGGAGAAAAAATTCAGAAAAGCGATCACGATAGTATAGAAGACGCGCGAACAGCTTTGAAATTATACAAGTAAGAGTTTTTTTTAATCTAAATTTGAGTTGATCTATGTATAAGTAGTTTTCGATACCAAGCAACTAAAAATTTTACGTCCTTTTTAGGTTGAGTCGTGCTGGTTTTTGCGAGCTTAGTATTGCTGGTCAGTACGTGTCTGCTATTGTCCTTCGCTATCGTATAAAACTTAATTGAAGGAACCAACGCAGCACTCTAAATTTTGCCGCCCTGAGTTTCTAACTCTGGATCTAACCTCCCGAAGTGTTTTTACCACTTAACCGCGGCATTTAGAGAGAACTATTTATTGCAAGCTGTTTTGTTTTTAGAAAATATCTAGAATTAACTGAAAACGAGACGAAAATAAGCGAATTTCAGCAAAAAACTTTAAAAAAGCTTTACGAAGAAGGTCATTTGATGGAGTGGAAGGTCCCGGATGATGGTGATCAAATGTGATTGGTCAGTGTTTAATGACGTTTTCAATGCCTCGTTTTTATTGGTCATTTTTTTTCGTTTACTGCCGTCGTACTGCTGCCTTTTTTAGCTTTTCGTGCAAATCATTGCCAACTTTCGCAGTTTTTTCGAAATATATAAGCTACAGACATGAAATTTTGATTGTAAGTGATCCTAATACGACAGACAAGCAGGCTAAGTGGGTTGACCACAGATCTATTGATAGCACTAAACAATCGGTCATGTTATCAAACCTCGTAGAGTTCACTTTGTTAAGCGGTTTTACGCCCCTGGGTAAAGACGCTAATTCCCTGCTTGTGGTTGAACTGTGACGTGCAAGCGTAACTGTTTCGGTCTGAACACAACTCGTTTCATTCGTACACCGAAAACAGAATTCGGGTGACCCAATACAAAAGGATAATGTGGTTACGGTGAGATTCGAACCAAAAGTTTGTCTCGCGACATTTTTCGTTCAAGGGAGTGAACTTAGTATATTTTTCAGTTTTTAAAGCAACTAGTAAAAGTAAGATAACCTTATATACACGTTTTGAGTATTATACCCAGTTAGAAGATTCATGCCTAAGGGTCGAGAAATCTTTAAAGGTTGCCAAACTCCCACTCGATGAGTTTTGCGGATCACTTACGACGTGGACTGCTGGTTAAAGTGGTACGGTAGGAAAGATTAGTAATTTTTTTCGTTCACTTTAGCGTACTACACATTACGTTGGAGTGAAAAAATTTTTGTGGAAGTTTGATAAAGTGTATAGTTTGTAGATTCTGGCAAATAATCTAAAAATACGAAAAAAATTTATTTGAGCCAGGGACTGGCAACCCCCACCCAAACCTGTGCCGGGGGTAAAATGGCCTTCAAATCGTGTAACTCGGTAACCTCTGGTAGTAGAAACCCGATTTATTGCTCAAAATTTGTGGAATCATCATGTTTCTATGTGTGCTAAGAAAAAGCTTTTGTCTATTTCAATCAGAAAAAAGGTTATATTTAATAAACCACTTTTTGCGCTAAAATTGCTGCAAAGGAAAGCGTGATTCGCGACCGGTTTGTGCCGGTTGATATTTAACGAATAGAAAGCTCGCATGACGATATTTCGTTGAAGTAGCCTGCTTCGCAAATTTTATGCAATGTTATGCTAAAATTTTTCACTGTTAATGCTGTGTGCTTACTGTAGGTCATAACTCGCTGAGAAATTAGATCCTATGTCGTACCAACACTGACAACAAAATTCTAATAAACATTGTAAAGTGCAAGTCTATCGTAAATCAATAATCAATTTGAAATGTTATTGTTTTTCCAAAATGCACACGTTTTACTCGTATCTGTTCCTGGCCTTCAATACCAATCTATAAATAAGCAATAACATTCAGAAGCAAATGTTTGTTTTCTTGGTGCCATTTCTTGCCTTCGTGTTACGAGAGGCCAACAAGTCCAACAGAAAGTTTTCAAATTGTTTCATGCGTGAAATGGTTTACTATATTTACAGCTAAAAAAATTCTGGTAAATTAATTATTTGGAAAATTGACCATTATCAGTTCAGTTCTACGTTCATGTAGCCTACTGCACGTTTTAGAGTCTGTCAAAGACAGATGCGTCGTCAACTTCGGATCTAGGAGATCGAAGTCCGTATCTTCTTTCAAATCTAGTGACTCGTGCAGGCGATTCCATTACCAATTTAGCATGTCTTTTGACAGTTTCATTGTGGCAAGGATGGTGCAAAACCAAGAGTTTCGTTTGAAAGTATTCAATTTCAGTATCAGACAAATGTGTAATAGATGGAAACTGTTGCTGAGAAAGTTCCGTACCAAACAACTCATAGTTTGTGTCTGCTTTCAAGTTTAAGGTTAGAAGGCGAAACAAACGAAGTGTTGTTTTTGCGAAGTGCAAGTACTAGACTTATGCCCTTATCTCGAACAACTTTATCATCATCTCCCAACATTGTAATCAAAATACTTTCTGGATGAGCGAAGTATCCATTTCTTTGAATAATATTTAAAGCAAGATGTCGAACACCTTCATTTGACAGACTACTTATTCTCTTAACAAAACTGAAAAAATTTTTAGATTCATGAATTATTTGGTGGTACAACTTGATTTCAAACCAAGTTGGAAAATATAATGTTAGACAAAAATTAACCAAAATTTCTAACTATTATTGTATAAATTCAATAATTATTTTATAAATCCTCACTCTCTCTTTATAATTCTTCGCTCCGCCCTTCGATGTACTTGCATAGCGCGATGCTTACGTCTTGCTGTGGTGAGGTCTTGGTCGTGAGGTGCTGCTGTGGAGTTACAGCATAGCGGATTCTATGTGCTCCACCAGTGGCAAAACCAGGAAATCCGGTCACTCACTTACACAAGCAGCTATAACATCAGCAACGGCGTTCAGTCGGGTGGTGGAGTGGTACTTACCATAAATTGAAGGTCTACATCTCGAAGGTTCGTTTTCCTGCAGGTCGGATACGCACCACTGAAAAGCCACAATAATGGCGAAAACGGTCTGGTGCTATTTTATTGTTTGTGTGTGACTATTTCATTAATCAATATTTCTAAGTTCTGTCGTGGTTTATCAAGTGACCCGTAATATCCCAAAAATTCTGTATCCCAAAGACAACCATCTTGAATGTACCACTGGGCTAACTTCCAAGTATTGCAGGTCATCAGTAATGTTAACAGTTGTAATTGCCAAACAAATTTTGTACGCATATTATTGATCTGTGCTCAAATCATCAATTAGATGCTGTGGAAGTTTTGGGAAAGAAGAAATTGGGACGAGCACCTGCTTCAACTGAGTAACTGGCCGATTTGATACAGGACCCTGTGTATTTTTACCTATTGGTTCTGCAAATGTATCTGGACTACTTGTTGCACCATGCGGAGAAGCAAACACATGTCGCAGAGGAAGCTCATTTGTGAGTAGTAAACATACAACCAATTGAAAAGGCTCATTTAATAATTCTTCGAAACTTCGAAAGCATTCATTGTGTTTTCCGAGCATAGTGGCAGTTCCATCAGTACCAACTACTGCAAGCATATCTTCTAATTTTGTATCACGGAAAGAATTAAACAACTTTTGAGTTATTGTTCTATCTTTGCCATCATTGGGAGAAAAACAAGTTAGGTAATAACTTTCTGGTTCACCAACTATTGCATAATGTTCTTGTCGTTGAAGAGATTGATAATGCTTGTCATTTAGACCTTGAGCAACAATTTGTGTTGATTCTTAGCGTCTTGAAGTACACGTTTACTAATCGGAATTTTTTTGTTCTTCTTCCCGGATTTCGTTTTGGCATCTTTCCTGCTTTGTTCGTAGTTTACTATGATCAATGATCCATGTTTAATAACCTTCAGTAATCAAACCGACATCCATTAGGACACTGTTAGCTACTGCAGCAGCTGCTCTATACGATAGCTGGTGGTGTTCACAAAGTCTGGCAAGGTTTGGCCATTTTTTACAATTTTGAGCAGATGGGATTGGCTTTTTCGTTAAGAACTCAGAAACAGCACATGACTGGATGTGTCTGTACTTGTTGATGCCAAAGATTAGGACTCCAAAATAAAACCAGCAGCTGATTGAGTCGTAATTTTACTTTGGGATCCAGAAGAACTTGGGGCATTAAGCTGTGATTCTGAACGTCATATAAATTTTTGGTCAGATTTAGGTCAGAGGTCACATGTAAGCATTTTCGAATAGGCTGACTCTTCTGAGCCTCATGAAACACTTCATTGCATATTATCTTCATCAGTCATTTGCGACTTGTGGTCTTTTTTCCAAACGACTTCGTTGTTCATTGTCATTGCAGAACACGTCGAACAACCAATCTACATCCGACCAAAATTCTGCTTCTTTTTCCAGAAAGAATTCTCCACATTTTTTTTGGCCACCGATTAACTTTGCTAAAAGCTACTGCTAGTGCTTGTACTTTTTTTTACATACAGTGAAGTGATGCAATATATAAATATTACATCTCACCCATCTGTCATATATTTCGTTAGCAACATCAATTGCAGCATCTGGAGTTACAAAGTTTTCAAATTGAATGATTCTATCTAACACGTGATATTTTGTATGTCGTATGCCTGTGAAAAGCTTTTCCTTACAGTGAAAGTGAATCCGCTGTGCAAAACTTTGATGTTACTTGCACTTCGTCTGGTTTTCATAGTAATAAACTAGTTTGTTTGGTTACATCTGTTTCACAAAATCACAAAACACTCAATTCCTATCAGAAAAATAAAAAAAAATACTTGTAAATTTTTAATTATGGAGTATCAGTAGCCTACATTACGCCTATAAAAAGTAGTTTATTGACTATAACCTTTCTTTTGATTAAAATAGAGAAAAACTTCATTTAGCACACATGGAAACATGATGATTCTACAAATTTTGAGGTATAAATCGGGTCTCTACGACCAGCGGTTACTGAGTTACACGATTTGAAAGCCATTTCCCCCCCACAACAGAATCGGGGGTTGCCAGTCCCTGGTGGGTGGCAACCGGCTCAAATAATTTTTTTTCGTATTTTTAGATTATTCGCCAGGATTTACAAACTACACTTTTTATAATTTCAACCAAAAAATTTTTTTTTGCTCCACCCCATTACACATGCCCAAAAACTGTTATTCAGTTAAACACGGTCGAAATGTATGTCTTATAGTGGCTATTTATAGCTTCCATGGTGTAATGGTAATCGTTTCTGACTTAGAGACCAAGGCATGAAGTTCGAGACTACAAAAACATCATCGGCATTTGTGAAAAAGTACACCCGGAATTTAAAGTGCTGAATTGCTCCAGCAAAAAGTGTTTGGAAAGCGATTGTGTAGTAATAGAGTTTCTCTGAATTACCACGATTAAGCCTGCAACAAAGGACGTAAAATCGAGCAAAAAAGAAGTTTGCTAAGAAATGCCATAGTTTAATTACATTAAGTTTTTGCTAAAAAAACAAAATTTGATGTTTCTGTAAGCAGGTCTTACCATTTCGGTCAACTGTCGCACATGTAGACAATAACATGGTTTTTTTTAGTAAAGTCTTGTAACACCACATAATTTAAAAGTGATATTGTACTTGCCATGCCCCAAACCCTTTTTCTCAACAACAAAGCAAAAAACTACTTAGGCTATATTTTGCATTTGTGAGTGACATTTAGAATGAAAAGCTTTTTAATCTAAAAACACCTATTTTAGGCAAAATTAAAAAAAGATCTTGAAAAGTTCTCATATTTTGTAAAATTTAAGTTACCGGTACCTCTACAAAAATTTTTACTGGATTGACATTGCGTGCCCCCACGAGCTGATCTTTTTAAAAATTCGCCATATGATAGGAATTGTAATCATTAATCTTTTGTATTTTCCAAAGTATACATTTGGCTATTTGTAGTGTCATTGTCAGTAATGTAGTGCTTAAAAAGAAGTGAGGAATACACAGAGTAGAAATACAGGCTACATCTTCCAGTTAGGTTGTTGTGGCGAGGCCGTTTTTAGCCACACCACTACTCTGCCGGTCATTACCAACATAGAATTATCCTTTGAGTTTTACATTTTCGTTATTGTTTTGCGAAATTTAAAAAACCTGTGCCAGCAGTGGTATCAGTGTCGTACCAAAAGGGAGGTTTTGGTGCATTGCGGACGCCATTTTAAGAAGGGTGGATATTGTGACAAAATCATTAAATTAATCATTCTTTAGTTTGAGTTAATGCAATCGTGTGGCACATAGGAGTGGAAAGGGGGAGTTCCGGTAGCTAAACAGGCAAACAAATTAGGTGCCATTATTCTTGCTCTTCTTTTCTCAATTGCAGTCGTTTTTGATAAAATTCAAAGTTTTATTCAAATTTTTGAGGAGTCGCGATAACCGATACAACATTGGGCCGTCGAAACAATTTCTCGATAACCAATACAACATTGGGTCGTCGAAACAATTCACAGATGCTGGGCTAATCGGTGTTCGATCCAAATTTAAATTTACTGGCTAAACCAACTCACACGATATTTACTTAGGCCCACATATAATCATGAAAATACAATGCGCTACCACACGCGCTTCTTTCTTATCTGAAACTTTGTAATTACAATTAGCGACGTGCTTCCGAAATTGTTAGTTAAAGTACTTGACTTGTTTGATTAGGCTAGTAAAGCATTTTTATTATTTTAATTAATTTTGGAAATAACTTTGACCTTCGATCTGTAAACAGTTAAACATTTCGATGAAATCGCTTTCTGGCGCAAGTTAATCATTAAATTATCGCCACTATATAAGCGACAAATTACAGAAACAATTTTTCGTTTAATTCTTATTTTTGGGGACACTGCAGCTCAATTAAAATTAGCAAGGCGTAGATTTTCAGGCAGTTTAGCTTTTGAATTTTCAGAAATAAGCAATTGGCTCTCTTTAAAGTTAAATGTAGGCCTGATCCAGACGATTGACCAATTGTCATTTTTAAATTATATGCAGTAGGCCTGACTGTACTTTAGTGACGATAAGAAACAACTCGGCCAAGATAAGAAAGCTTGCCTAGAAGTGCTTTTATCTCAGAAAAGGTTTTTGCATAGTTTTCGGCTTTGAAGTCTGTTGCTACTGGAAGAGGGGTTTCGGTCAATCTAACTTTTCGTGGTTGCGCTCTTGGCTAAATTGTCTATATTCTTTTTAGAGAATACCAACCTCTGTTACATCAAAACGCTCTATGGTTTAATAAACAATAATTACAATTTACAGATTTTTGTCTGTTTTTACTAAATTTTACCTCTTCTCCCCAAAACCAAACGTCTCAAGTATGTAGCTCAACTCCAATGAAATTACTTACAACGTAATTTTTACTTTCTTGACAAAAAGATAAAATTAGGTACTCTCGAAAATTTTTGTGTTGTTGGCGACTTTTGTATGGGTCAAAGTGTTATAAAAACTAAGGCAAAAATATCAAATTAAATTGTGTCATATTTGTAAGAATGAATGTCACATTAAGACAATTGAATAAGCTAAGCTTGTAGTCAAAATAGAACGCTACTTTTATCCATTGGTTAAAGATAACTTTGCAGTGCGAAAATCCGTAAACGTTGTACCACAACGAAGTTTTATATTTGTCTTGGTTTTTTGTATGAATTTTGCTGAGACATATTTCGTGTTCTCAGAGAAGGAAGAAAGTGATGACTTTCCCTTTCCCCATTTCAAAAATTGGCTGCTCGAAGTAGAATGGACACTTTTAAAAAACTCACGGAAATTTTGTATCCGGTTTCTGAAAACAGCGTGTTTTTTCCTGGCAGCTGTCAAAAGTTACCCTCAGACCACCTCAAAGCACCGGTGTTTATGAAGCTTTGTCATCGAGAGAATGACTGAATAAATTGGTTGTATATTTCATTTGTCACATTATCTCTATTTTTGAGTGCTAGGTGCACGCAAGAATTTGTCATGGGAGGGGTTTGGTTTCTCTCATTAAGAATGGCGAAACCACGATTATTCTGGTGGGTCTGGCGCCATGCTCCCCCGGAAAAATTTTGGAAAACTATCCTAAAAATAAGTATTTTCTTGCTTTCTAGAACAACTTTTAGGCAAATGCTTGCATGGCTTTTTTATTAAGTTAAAAATTGTACACCAACAATATTCATCGGGGGTTTAACCCCAAATCCCACGTCTGAACACCACTGTTTAAGTGTCAAGTAAGAGATTCGCAAATTGCATTTAAAAAGAATTACAGTAGCGCAGTTTGACCAAGGCGTCACTTGAGCAAACAAAATTTTTATTCTTGGGAGGCCAGCGGAGATGCAAAAGATCTTCGGTAAATTTCGAGACCGAGTTGTTGATTGAACTGCTTCCAATAATATGTTGAATGGAAGAAAAGGTTGCAAACTCCTTATCTCTCCTATGAAAAGCATTGCATCCGAATCTAATAACTATTTTAATTTTGTCTTTAAAAATTGGCTGCATACCCCAAATAATGTTGGTATGGCTAGCTTTGAAAAACAAAGATTTAATTTGGTTAAGGACGACAAAAGCAGGTCAGCTTATGTAATAAAATCTGTGGACTATTTTTGTTTAATTTTTAATGAGATGTAGACAAACAGAATTTAGTTAACGTTCTTTTCGCAATATTTGTCGTAAGAACAAACAAAGAAGCTATAAGGGAAATATTTGTGTCAACGGCCTGCTTAGAAAGCTAAATACTGACACTTAATGGGATGTTACTTTCCGTGTTGGCGTCTTTAACCTTTCTTTTCCTTGACATAACATGTACGGCATAAAGCCTTTATCCAGGTTCGCACAACAATCCAATCAAGATCAAGCTAGGGGAGGGTAGCAGTTCATAGTGAACCAGCAAGTCCGTAAACGCACATTGCTGATCGTAGCCTCACCACGACCGACAAAGCGAACTGTCGTTTTTTTGTGGGTGGTCAAAAGTTATGGTGTTGCTGACGATGATGAGAGCAACTTCACTGTTCTAACCCGGAGAAGCATGGTAAACCTAAATCAATTTCGTGTCCCTGGCTGAAGGTAGCTGTACAGTTCACGTTTTTGCTCCTTTTCCTTCCTCATACAATTTTGTACGGAAATTTTCGTTCGTTAAGTTATTTATATAAAATGTTGTTACCCGAACATCCATTTTTTCCGCGAAGTACGTAGCAGAACCAAATACGTTTTAGCCGACAGAAACGTACCAAAGTTCGGAAACATGCTTCCCAACAAAACGATATGTTTGCACAAGGTATTTTGTGTGACACCATAAAATCACCCAAGTGCCACCTTCAGGAATACATTATTCTTAAATTTGAATGACTCTTGTACAACATTAATGTACCAGTGAGTAAAAATGACGTTTAGGCTTTCATTGATCTAGAAGTCCTTGGCACTTGGTCTCACCAGGAATATTTGATTAGGCTTGGTTTTAATCGATGTTACGTAATTTCGCTTCTGACAAGCGTTTCAAGTTCATATTCTTTGTCGTAAAATTTGAACAATAATTAATTTGCGAAATAATATGACGCAACAGAACGTAGCAATGCTAGTTCAAAGTCCTGACTGCCATTCAACAATCATGGATTTACGACCCCAATTCATCATGCGTTGCACGCAAGAAAGTTTGATCAAAACGGATGCTGCCATACTTAACCTTGTTCAGCAAAATAACTGAGTAATGGCTTAGGATATTTGTGAAAGGTAATGGCGTCAATAAGGATTTGCGATGCCCGAGCCCGGCCTGGTGAAGTGTCTGCCCAAAATTACCTAATATCAAAAATTGTTTTTTTCTTTATTAAAATAAGTGCTCTCACAAAAAATGTCTACCATCTAATGTTATTGATTTTCAATAGTTTTATCCAAAAAAGCATCACTCTATAAGATAGTGTTACTTGGAGTTTTCAAGCCACTTGCATGACGGTTTGATGATTGACAACTTTCGAGCCTACTTTAACACGTGTCCACGTTAACACATTCAAAACTAAGCGTAGTTTCACGAAACAAAGCGAAGAGTGTTTGACTTCCAGCGGCGGGCAAATCACTTTTTTAAAGTAACTGAGTTACAGTTACCTGGCGAAAAAGTAGCGTAGTTACAATTTTAGTTTCAAATTTTAAAAAGTAGACAGCTACAGTTACTTTCAAGGGCCAAAATTTTTGATGCAAAATGCAAGCATGGCCGATCATAGACGCAAAGCAAAATAGCCTTACCGCCAATTGAAATTGCGTTGTAATTTGGTTGGAAAGTGAAAGCTTGAATTCTTAGTGCAATACCGTTCCCCTTCAATACTCAAAAATTATCTGCTCCCTTTCCAAAAGAAAGTGAAAGCCAGCGAGTGGTTGACTTCTGATGGATATCCCTTTTAAGATAGTCTTTGACATTGTTGGCGATGTTTAAGAGATTTTCGAACTGGCGTGACAATCTTCCCGAGCACTAGAGTTTTTGCTAAGGTTTTTGTGGTTCGCGTTTATTGTAAAAATACCTGGCTTTGAAAATCGGTCTCACAGGATAGTCCGTAAAAATTACGACAAATGGGATTCGAACCCATGCCCGCACCGGGTTCGCGGTAGCCATTCACCGTAGGTCAGGCGTAGGATCATTCCACATTCGTAGCAGAGTGTTGAACTGTTTATATGAGCTCGTTGGACGTTGGCAGATATGAACTGTTTAGCCAATATGTTCGCACGTTCGTGTCATTCTCACATCTGCTTTCCAACACGACCGGGACTAAGGTATCATATCGATTTTTAATTCGATGAGTGAGACCAACTATAGCTCTACTTTGGTTGAGGGGAATGCAAATACGCCTTACTACCTGTCAGTCATTATAGAATTACTCTAAAACGACTGAAGATTTCACGTTCCTACTTGCAGATTTTGAATGTAATGTATTACTTCATAATCTCGGACAATTTCAAATTAATCAATTACGGTAAAAGAGTCCAAAATTCACAATTTGTTAAAAAAACCAATAAAATAAATTTTTAGATCAAAAACGTAAACTATTTTTTTGATAATAATTTAATGACAAATTTATGAAATGTCACTACTTTTTGCTATGAAAACAGAAAATAAAAAGTAACAGTAATTTTGTAACTTCTATAAGCGTCTAATTAATAACTATTAACTGGTTACAAATTTCGTTACTTCTGCAAAAAAGTAACGAAATTACAGTTGCGGTTACCAAAAACGGAACTAGTCACTGCCCACCACTGTTGGCTTCATATTTTATCACTTTATTTGTTTGCTGTTCATTAAGCTGAATTGTGTCTTTCATTTGGAGTATATTTAACTATATTTACTTTTTTCAAGAGCCTCAACGTTGCGCTTACTTATCTCACGGACCATTTTTGTTTAATTATGATAACATTCAGTCTTATTTTTAGATTAATTTTTGCCGCCGACTTTTCGGCCGGTAGACTAGGTTCATGCTGCATCGGCAAAAATTCCCGCCTAAATGCCTAAAACTTCCCTCGCAACAGACTTGTCATTTGACTGACTGGTGTCGAGTTGACACATTGTGAATTTTTTGCGTTTTTTATCTGTGATGGATTTTTAGCGCCATGTCATATTTGATCAAGACCATAAGTTATACGAGCGCGTCCTCTTGTTTCATTCTCCACACCAATCCGACCGGAAAGCGCCCCGCAGTAGTACTGTTACTGTCACTATCAAAGACTTTGGCCTGACTAGACAACGGAATTGAATCCAGGTCTTCCGATTGCGATGCGGACGCTTAAACCGCTACACCACCACGGTCTTTTAAGTGAATTATTGCTAATAAGGCGATGTTGACCAATTTAGATGCCACTGACATTGGATTACAACGTCTAATTTCAAAAGTGTATTTAAAAACTAATATAGGAGTGGAAGAAGAAGTTATTGGATCTAGATACAAAGGAGTGCTCTTCAAAAAAAGGTGATTAAGAACAGATCTCTGAAAATAACAAAGATTTTACGAGTTGTTGGAGTGATGTGGCAAACCAATCGCTTCATTCCTTGCAACAAAATAAGGAAATTTCAAAACTCCAACAAGTAAATTTGCAATGTAGAATTTCTTCTCCTAAAAGCTCAAATTTTTCATTGGAGAAGAATTTCTCCCCAATTGGAAATCTTTGTGAAGACTCCCTTATCTAGATGCAGTTTAATGCTAACTTTTATTTTTTCAAAAGGTGTACACTGACTCTGAAAAAACGCATGCATGCGTATTCAAAACCAGATATATTTTGAAGATTGCAGTGGCAGCAAAACCGGCGCGATAGCGTAGTGGTTAGAACGTTCGCTTCGCGGTCGGTTGACATGGGGTTCATTCCCGAAGTCGAGCCATACCAACAGACTTTAAAAAATGGTATTCACAACTTATCTGCTTGGCGCTCAGCATATATGAATAGTGTGAAGAACAAGCCGGCGAGCTTGCTTGCTGTGTCTTTGGGCAAGGCACTTAACGGAATGCCCCCACCTTCATGTGACAGACCGATGGCGGGGGAAAGCAGTCTACCCGTTGTGGTGGCCCAGTCTGACAAAAGACATGCAAACCGAGCATGAGGTCACTTGCATAAATAGATAGGTGGCAGAAAACTAGAGTTACTATGCTTTGCACATACGATTCCAACCACAAGCTCATCATAAAATTTCGTTTCTATTTCTTCAAAAGTTATTCTTAAATTACAAATGCTCAATCATTAACACGAAAGTTAAAACTTTGTCTCATAAAAAGATGTCCTTTTTGAGTGCATATGGAGCTAGCGTTGTTTTTTTTACAAAAAGTAGGAAAATTCTTCTTCGACACTTCTTCCTTGCTTTAAAGAGTGCAACGAAGGAGAAAATTTGTGAGAAATCGTTTTCTTGAGCTATGCGACAAAAAACAAGACCTCCCTCATCCAGTATGTAGGTTTTCCAAAAATTTATGAATCTACGGTCTCCGTAACTACGTCTGTTTCCTAGCTTCATAACTTTACTGGTTATTGAAAGCATTTTTGGTAAACCAGAATTTTAATTTGAAGCAATTTACTTCAATAAAAGCGTTTAGAAAACCAAGTAATGACGTAGAAGCTGACGATTGCGCACAGGATAAGGATATGTAAGACATAATAGATTACTAGGAAAAATAGTACAAAAAAACACTACATTTAGCAGTTCAACATTAAAAAAACACAAAATGAAATAAATTGTAACGTTGAAAAGTAGTGACGTGTTCTAGGGACAAACTGGCCCCGTCGTACCCCTTTCTCCATTTTGAACTTAATAAGATAAGACGATGTTGATTCTAAGATATGCTGACGTCATTGTGCAAGCGAATCATCAAATGTGAAACACACATCAATTTTCTGGTACGGGCGACTGGAGGCTTAGCAGGTTTAAAGCTCAAGTCAAACTTTATTCCTCAATACACTCGCAAGAAGCTTTGCTAAGGTAACGGTAAGTGAGGTGATTGTGAATAAAATCGAAGCATGAGGTTAAACAACGTTATGCGACCCACAACACTTTGAGAGACAAAATCACTGAAACCAACCTGAAACTCATGATTTTCCCGGATTCAAGCTACATATTTAAGAATTTTTTAAAAATCTTTAAAAGCCATACTCTAAGTGCAGCAGTACTTCTGTGACATCAACTGTTTCACGATTTTTAAAGTTACAACAAAATCTGCAGTGTTTCAACGCAACAGTCTTAAGATTCTGCATGCTTTCAGCCTCGAGCAGACCCCTTTTTCATCTTAAAAACGTTTCGTTTTTTATTCCCGCGCTAATGGAGTGAGTAGTCAATGATCGCTATCAGAAACTCTCGTCCCAGCCGGAGAACTCTTCACAATCTTCAATTTCGTATTTTTCTTTTTTCTCCGGCTTGAAATAACGAGTGTCTCTGATGTCATCAAGTTTCGGGGTCCAAGGTGCAGGCAGTTTTCTGAAAATGTAGTATATTTTACTATAAGTTCGATTCTCACCCAATATTCCTCCAACACTTTACTATTACAGTCTTCTTTCCACCGAAATAAGAGCATAAATGCTACTTACAGCAACTAATTAAATCATTAGATTAGACGTTAGAAGCAAAGCCAAAGAGCATTGTGCTAACAAAATGGTCAGAACCTCATCTACAAAGTCCTTTCATTTATGAAATGTGATGTAAATTTATGTAAATTTGTAATGGAATTGTAATATAAAATTTATGTAATGTAATATAATTAAATCTATGTAATGCAATATAATTAAATTTATGTAATGTAATGTAATTGTAATATAAAATTGACGTAATGTAATATAATTAAATTTAAGTAATGTAATATAATTGTAACATAAAATTTATGTAATGTAAAGCTTTGCAAAGTTTTTCGTGACGCATTCCTCAGAACAGCATTGCGCGATGCGGCAAGAGCTAGAGAGATCTAGCTAGCTAGCTCGACAATTATCTCAAGAATCGACAAGAGGTAGGAGAAGGTGTTCATTTAGCTTTTCCATTTGCCGACTCAGGTGATGACTAAAGAAAGTGTCAAAAAAAGATTTTGGAAAATTAGGTTTTTCGAAATTGTATCAAAGTTTTGTGTATTAAAATTATGTACTACAAACAAGTTATTTGTGAACCCTCAGTTACTTTATAATCAGCACTCTATTTATTGTACATTACAGGTGCGAAAAAAAAATCGATACAAAGTGACCTTACCTTTGTCGCAGCTCCGTCCACTTTAGTTGGTTGAACCAGGCATGCTTGCCAACTTCAGATATTCCATATCGGCCAGTGCCAAGTCTATCTTCTGGCCTGACTCGACATAATTCCTTTATGAGAGTAGCGGCCACTTTCCCGATGCGCCCCGCGCCCTTCGAAACCTAAAGACATAAGTTTTATGCGTAAAATGATGCTTTTCGTGTAGTGGGTTCAAGAAACAGCAGGATTTCATCGCCTGAAGTAGAATTCCTTTGTCAAATCACAAAGCAAAGACTTTAAAATGGTATTCACAAATCTCCTGCAACAAGAACAATGTAAAGATAAATTATGAAAACAATTTATCACACTGTAATTAAATTTTCCCTCGCGCAAAAATGTGCTGTAGATAAAGAGTCAAAAAACATATTATTTCACAAAACACACTCAACTACAAAAAAAAGGAACTGCCGTAACTGACTATTCACCCAATGCCTTTTTCATAGGGTCGCTTTTGAGTACCAATAAATTGTTCCCACAACATAGACAAAGCACTAGCTTTAAAAAACTTTTTTTCGTTGTCCCTGCCATCCAAAAGCCTTTCAATTTAAAACATGACAACATTAATCATTTTAATATCGAAACTTTAACTTACCTGTAGCATGGGTTCGATTCCTGCTAAGATCGAATCCGCCAAAGAAACACGATTTTTGTTCCGAAATGGAGCTTTTCCGTCCAAAATTTCAAAGATAAAAACTCCCAGAGACCAAATGTCAACCGCAAAACTTTGAGCTAAAGTTTATAATTGTGATTTTAGAAAAAAGTTATTGGCCACTCGAGTTTAAAAATGTTTTCGTGTTTTTGGAGAGAGAAGGAAATCAGCGCGCTTTCGTTTGTGTGCATTAGGTCGTGATATTTCTTTTAATGCTTAGTCATTTTCTTTTAACGCTTAGCCATATTTTCTTTTAACGCTTTTAACTTTTGATATTTGAGGTGCAACAGAGCAAAGCACGTAGATTCTAACCACAAGCAATGATGTTTAAACAGTGCTCATAACAAGCCTGCTAAATAACGAATAAAATGCTCTTGAATCATGTTTTCGAAAAAGTTCTCAGCCTACCTTGGTACAAGATTATCTCTGGGGCCATGTATTCTGGAGTTCCACAGTAGGTGTAGGTTCGCATTGATGATTTTGCTGTTATTTTCTTCGCAAAGCCAAAGTCAGTCAGCTTACAATATCCGTTTTTATCAATCACCAGGTTTTCAGGCTAAAAAATAACAATTAATAACAAAAAACTAGTCGGTTAAAAATCTTTATAAAAAGAAACGGAAGGTAAAGAGGAAAAAGCTCAAAAGTTTTAAGCTTATAAAAACTTTTCTTTAAAAATTCTCCTTCGCAGATTTCTGTTGAAGACCGTCGAAAATTCTCTCTCGTTGTTCAGCAAACTGTTTTCTTGGAACAATTTTAAAATGCGATCTTGATCGGCCGAATTTTGAACCAAGAGCCATGCGATTATGTGGCAATCATCACACAGAGCAAAATAATCACTTGAAACGCACACCTTTAAGTCTCGAAATACAATATGGCGGGAATGAAGAAAAGAAAGAGCTTCGAGCACACAACCAGCATAAAAGCGTGCAGTATCGTCCTGGAAAGAGCGGCCTTTGGATAATAATGAAAAGAGCTCTCCACCCGGACAGAATTCCATGACAAAGTAAACAAATCTGCAAAAGCAAGTCATAACCACGTGTTTGCTGCCGGTCTCGAATGCTGTTTGCAGCAAGTTAACCGAATAATATGCTGCAGTTAAACAAGCTTAGGAAATTGATTAATTTAAACACGACAGTACTGTAGAAACCATTGTCGGTCATCCCTTCCAACCTTTCGACAAATGTTTAATCACTGGCTGATCGGTGGAATCGAGAGCAGCTTTCGCAGTGCATGAAGGCGAGGGGCTGCCCCTCAATATGTTTAAAGAATTGCAACTTTCTAAGTTTTTCCATCGAAAAATTATCAATTTCAATCCTATGTTGAGAAATCAAGGTCTATCTCTTATGGCTGGTTTCACACACAATCGAACGATTTAGATACATTTAGGTGAAGTACAGCGTTCAGATAAGCGCTTTTTTCGATTAACAATTGAACGCTGCCACAACGCCTGTAGAGAATTATAGTCAAATATAGTTTTACGCCTACTCAGAAATGTGAAAGCTTCTTCCGTACTTGACTGTAATTTTAATCTTATATTAATTTAACATGACATCACCAGCGATTTAGACAGCTGAGTCTAAGCTCTTTGAGTGTTGATAAGTTAGCAGGTGTATGCGCAGAAGTCTAAAGGTTGGAACGACTGTGTGTGCCCACCGTGTGCAAATCCAAAAGACAAATATTAACAGCTAGCTAGCACAAAATGCTGTTTACTGACATAGAGGTTTGCGAGATGAAATTGGTATTTGCGAAAGCTTGCATAAATATTTTTCTTAATTAATTCTATTACCACCTTGAACAAATACAGAAACTGCTAAATTAAGTGGAAAAAAGTCAGGCTTGCTGTTCACAGCAAACCATTTATTTAAGACCGCATTTCATAATTAAAACGTACAATCTGTTCAGTGGTTCAGCAAAAGTGAAACGTCGAGGGATATGTTTTACAGAAGGTCGAGCAAGCCCCGATTGGCCACCCACTCATTACAGTTTTCCTCTAGCTTGGCTAAATTAGGCCCTACTATCGATGGGCTGTTGCGCCATTTCTATGGCGATGATGATCAAATAATCGTGTAATCAGATCTCATAATGCTGCATGGTTGTTTTTTTTAATTCAATCAAAAGTATCAAGAAAAATTAAGAGACACCGAAACAGGTCTGTCAGCTGGTGCGGGGGCAAAAGAATAGTGATTATGATTGATATTTATCAAAATTAGAGGACTGGCCAGTCGCCACCTTCTTTTTTCTCTAAGGTCTTGAACATAATTGATATTTGTCTGTTTTCTTAGCAACGGTAAAGTGTAGGATCGCCCTAATTCCATGTTTATTTTTAATATTCGTGCTTCTGGGTCAAGAGATCTTGAAAAGATATCAATCTTAAAAAGTGAAGTGAAAATACGTGAACTACCGCCGTCAACAAGTTGACATCGAAGTGCTCTAATCGACTAAAAGGGACTAGCCAATGTAAGGGACCTAGTGAGCAGAATCCCTGCAATAAGGTTGGTACTTTGCCAAAGTTTTGCCTGCATTTTGTCAAAGTTACTCAATAAACAGGAGAACTCTGGTGCAGTGTTTTTCTCAAAAAAGCAGATTAAGCTCGTGGGCTTTCCCACAAAGCAGTTTGAATCGCCCCAGTACTTTAGTTGAATTTTAAAATTAATCCCTGTAGATTAAAACGTGAGAGCTTAAAGTAGAATAGAAGGGACATGTTTTCACTTACCTATTGTCCTTGAACGTGGAGTATAATGACGCAATAAAAGGACAATCACGTGACGTGTCCATTTGAAGTGTTTTTTCGCTGAAGACGTTTTGCTGTTGTTCTGAAGCGACGACTTCATACTTGGAGAGTTTCTGTAAATCAAAGATGTACAAGTACATCAAGGTTCTGAAAAGGTTTCTCAGTGACTGATCGAAGTCCTTTACAAGTTGTTGCAATACAGGCAAGTACGTCTAAGATCGCATTCGATATACTTAGACATGGACAGTGTAATTTGAATAAAGAGAAAACCGAATACATCATCTAATATATTCAATTTTAAAACGTTAGAGGTTCCTCGTACTCATTGCTGCAATTGATCTATCCCGAATTGAAATAAATATCAACATTCAGTCTCACTTTGATGGCAAACACATTGTTATCGTTGTTTTTCAGGCCGACAAGGTTGACAGTACCAAATCCTCCGCTACCGATCATTGAGAGAATTTCAAAATCTTCCGCCGTCTTGTTTTTCAATAAGCTGTTTCAAATGCAATATTATTGAATCATTCTTTTATCTTTAACCTTAAAAAATGCCTTTGAAAACGCTTCTCGCAACTTACTGATTGGTAACGATATCGCGTCAAATGGAAAATGCTGGACATATTTACTTCAGCTAGTTTCTAGTTCGCGCCACTTGAATGCCAAACAGCTTTTGAAGCAAAGTTCAATATCACCAACAGACCATTTAACGTTAAAAAAGCAGCACAGTATAATGAAGAGTAAAGTTTTCAGCCACCAAGGTTTACTAGAGCAATGTCGAAAAATCGCAAAAAAGTAAGTGTTGGGACTTGTATTGAATTTCCATTGCCAATCTATATCTGTGCGTTTGTTTTAATCTGTTGTCACGTCGTACACACAATAAAATAAAAAAATAAATAACGTGTATGCAGTAGTGGGATTCAGTCGGTTCTCAACGGTTCGTTTGAACCGTCTCACTGAATTTTGTAAGTTCGGCGAACCGGCTAACTGATAAACCGACTATTCGCTGGTCAGTTGTCTTCTGCATGATTGCATCTCATCCGATAAGCATCTCACCGTAAAATTGATTAGCTTATTTGCTAGAAAGTTTGACTTTTTATGTGACAGAACCGGCTAACAAATAATTTGAATCCCACAGCTGCGTCTATGACATCACAACTATTTTCAATACAAGCTAAACTATAAACTAAAGCGTTGGACTCGTAAAGGTGAGATTTGTAGGTTCAAAGATCAATTTGCTTTTTCCATGAAGTTTTACCACTAAAATGTAATTCTGATAATATGAGGGTAGGAAAACTAAATATTTAAGAAAAAAAAATATCAAAAATCAAACCTGGATTTTTCGGCAAAAGTTGTGGAATGGGCTTCGTCGTATCTTCTTGTTACTCGTCGTCTTCTAACATGCGGGGAATTTAAGTCGCTTCCATAACCACTAGAGGCGCTACCAGTATGTCCACTTGAAGTGCTGTCTTGGCCATCTCCCAGGAGGTCACGTCGAGCCAAACTGGCATTGACCTTGGTCATTGTGACGTCATTCGAATTCCAAACCAGCCGATCTCGGACTTTGTCAAAGTGCTTCAAGGGGATGGCAACGCATTGTACAACCTGAAAACGGCTCTTGTTAAATCCGCTGTATCTGCATAACAAAGAAGCCTGAGGTGGCAAAATCATTTTCGTGTTCACCACTCTTCTTCCTTTGGTCGAAGGCACGGCACGAGGCGGATGAACAGGTTCACAACGATAACTTGAGTCGGACTTAGAAAAAGTGGCAGTTCATGTCGAATCATTAACAAAAACTGCAGATAGGCACCATAAAGGAAGACACTTGTTCAGGAATACCAAAAGCAGTCTCTTACGACATGCTGGGTGAACTGCTATTGCCGAAGGTGGCAACTCCAGGTACAAATCGATAAACGCAATAGCTTCTCGATTGCAGGTTCTATATTACCAGTACTGGTTCAAAATGCGCGAGGTAAGTTCTAGATCGAGCACGAAGTAGCACAGCACCGAGTCAAAGCTCGTACTCTTGAATAAGAATTGCTTTTTTGGCACAACCTAACCGAAGCACATATTTAATAGACGATCCAG
Source organism: Trididemnum clinides (assembly GCA_963675345.1). Classification (NCBI taxonomy): domain Eukaryota; kingdom Metazoa; phylum Chordata; class Ascidiacea; order Aplousobranchia; family Didemnidae; genus Trididemnum; species Trididemnum clinides. The sequence continues at coordinate 11,649,879 of OY776297.1, read as the reverse complement.
TGCTGACCTAATTTCTAACCGGCACAATGGCGTAATGGTTAGAGCGTCCACTTCGCAGTCGGTAGACCGGGGGTTCATTTCCCGAGTCGAGTCACACTAAAAGACTTTATAAAGTGGTATTCACAGCTTCCATGCTTGGCGCTCAACATAAAAAAGGAATAGTGTAGAGAAGAAGCCGGGAAGCTTGCTTGTTGTGTCATTGGACAAGACACACAGCTGGATGCCTCCATGTTTTTGTGGCAAACAGGTGGCGTGCCTGTGTTTCACCGGGTTAGCATTGTGCAGCTGCTTACCCAGCATGTCGTTAGAAGCGAATCTTGGGTACCCATCAATGGCAGTCCACTTTGTTAGTGGTGGGGCTCACAGTCTGTAATTTGCACTCAATACCACTTCGAAATGGGCTGCCACCTCCTTTCCCCTAGCCTGGTTCAATTAGGTTGACGGCGTGACGTGAATTTCCGTTCGCGCCGTACTTTCATCCCGAGAAAGAGGAGAGGTAAACCAACCAAACCTGATCTTCCGCCATGCCCTTTTTTAAGATAGGCTAACGCTACCACAAAAACAACCTTTCTTTCTCTAATGGTTGGTCGATTTAATTTCACTTACCTCTTTACCAGAAGCGACCACGTTATTCTGATGACGATTAGATGAAGTCAGAGTACCCAGAATTTGGCCACTAGTTACGGTTTCGATTCTCGTTTCTGATCCGTCTATGATTCTGCACATCACGATCATTTAACGGTTTCAGTTGGGAATGAGGTCATAACAAACGCCACATCACTTACTTTGTAACAGTCACGTTGCCTTCTTTCAAAATGTATACCGAATGAGGGAAACTACCTTGTCTGATAATGTAGTCGCCGTTTGCGTACTGAGCGATCTGCAAAGGTTTACGTTGATGACAGACTTTACGTTGCTTAGAAACTTATTTGCTCTACATTTTTGCGAAAGTTCAAGGTGATTTAAAGCTTTTTCGCATTGCATTTTGCTCTCTGGACTCGCCAGATGACGCCACTGGTGCTAAACTTTGGCCGAGAATTCAAAACCTGCTACGAAGATCCAAGGTTTTTGGGATCCGCTTGATATTACTCCCCACAATGGAATTAAGGACTATTCCGTGCTTCAAAATACTTTTCATCATTTTATTGCTTATTATTGTCTGCTAAGCAGAGGGTCATCGAAAAACGTCTTTCTAAAAATCCTGAAATTAAGTCGGCAATAACTTAAGAAGAGAGGCGGGTTTCATAAATTTGTTTGAGGGGTGGACTTGTCTCAGAAGTGGCAAATCGCATCGTTTTTTTGCGTTTATTAATGTATTAAAAGGTAAGCTAGGCTTTTTGTTTTATTCCTTTCGGCCAACTTTTACTAAAACGTAAGTTTTGCCTCACCCTTGAAACATTGGCTAGCATTTTGAAGTCGGGATTTTTTAAATTTTGAAAGCTTTTAACTTCTTTGAGGCAAAGATATATTTCTCTTTTTCTGTGTTGTATGTCTTGCTGCATTATGGCCGATTTGAATTCATCTCTGCTGATGTACCATATCTAAAAATATATTTGGCAACTTTGAACACGAAAGTACGAAAAAAGCAATATCAATTTAGACACCATTTATTTAAACATAAAATAATTTTTTTTTAACGAAAACTAGTCAACTTTCTGTACCCGGGTTCAACTCTTGCTAGACATCTCTGAAAAGAGACACATTGGCATTCATATTGTTTGATTAGTATCCCAACCACAGGCGCTTTTAGATACTAGTTTCTTTTCTAACAAGATCATCAGGTTACATTTTCTATATGCATTTAAGAGAGAAACGGAGTGTATTTCTTTTTAGCTACAGCCTTGGGGGTCTACGTGCCTGGGACATTTGACATCGAGGTAAAGCTCCTTTTAACATTGGAGAAAAATGGAAAGACTAAAGCCCATTTCAATGAAGATGTACCAGAATCCCTATTGGACTTAATGCATTGCTTTAGATCGGACTTACCGATCCTTGACGAACACACTTGCACGACCAGACTCTTTTGGTGTGATAGAATACATCTGTTTCACCAAAGATTTCCCATTGGTCTATGGATCTTCCTCCTTCTGAAAGGTTGGGCGATATCGATTCTTGGTTTTGCTTGTAAATCCTACATTCCCCTTCAGCAAGAATGTAAAATCCTTGTCCTAAACTTCCCTCTTGCATAAGTCGCTCACCTACAGTAAGTAACATGTTAGAGAGAGTTTAATTAACGCTGTTTTCTGGATATTGCTTTTCGCACAAATAAAATATTTGTCTTAGGTATACATATTTCAGTGACTTGAAAGACAGTATCGTAGTACGTTTAGTTTTTTCATCCAACTAGACGTGTTTTGTTTTTGTTGGTCATAAGGTAACCTTTGTAGCCATACTAGAGACGGTTTTATTGAGACTCGCTTCTGAGCTACCAGTAGTGTTAATAAAGAGCATGCAATCACAAGCACTGCAACAAAGCAGGAGAAATTGCTGAAGTGCCTTTACCAAAGACACAGAAACGTGAAAAACTATGAGGGTATTGTATTTACAACCACACCATTACAGTATGGAGAAAGTATTCTTCAAAGTAATGTCGTGGAAACGAGGAAGAGTATTTGCTTAAAAAAATGAGCTAAAAGCTGATTTGAATGACTTCACAACTTTCCACAACTCTAACAAGTAAATGGCTTCTGAGTTATAGCAAGTTCAATGTCATAGAATTGACGAAAAGCATTGCAAACAATGACATGTTTTTACCTCTGTTTATTCTTCTGTTCTTCATTGCGTCCGCAATACTGGCAAGGACGTCACGTGACAAATGCGAAAGACACGAACTGGACATCAACGATTTAATAATTTTCTCTCTTACGTCATCACCTTTAGAATTGGTTGATACTGCGACGTCCTACAAAAAAAAATGTTTGGACGAAATATTAGTAGCGGAAAAAAGTACATCGCTGGCAGGACTGGCAACTCAGAAAAGGGCGTCAACTCCTATCATTCTTCTGTGTGCGTGCAAACGCAAAGTTTTCTAATGACCTGAGAGTAAAGATAAAACCATCAAAGCTATGATTATTTATTCATTACCAATATTTGCTCTTACCATTTTACGGGGGATTTCGCGAATGCCTTTTCTTTTCACGTGAGGACTCATTACTTGCTCAAGTTTTGTTAATTTTGGTGAGTCATCAATTGAAGCTTTCTGGTTTCGAAATTCCGATGACTCAGTAGTTATTTTCTGGGGTTGTTTGACCGGTACGCGAAGAGCTGTTTTACTGCATTGAAAACGCAAAAATTTAGCAATTCAAAATTTATGCAACGTGTTTGAGTAAAATGTCCAGTATGTTTTTGAGTTTTTTCAGGACTAAAACTGAAAACTCTTCCCATCTCAATCACAAAGCTATCATTTTTATGACAACGGCGAAAAGCATACAATTGACTCAACAAATGCTTACAAGTAGAAGCTGCGAACATTTGAGATTCAGCTCTTCCGTCACATGTTTGACAAGGGTATTTTTTTCAAGATTTTGTAGTTTGCATTTCTTATGGATTCTTTACCAAGCTAAATTATATTATTTACTTACTTTGTATTAGTGTGAGAAGCTGCTGCATCTTTTGAAAGTTTAGCTCGTAGTTGCTCGTTTTTTCTTTTTGCTTCTTCGAGATCTCTCATCACAGCTTGTACTTTGTTCTCCCATGTTTGATTTACTTGGTCAATGGTTGCATTAAGCATACGAACTTCTTCGTCTTTGCCGCGAACCTTGCGCAAAGTCAGTAGTTTAGATTTAAACGAAATACTTCGCATGTTTGATTAGTGATGTTTTCTGATCATCATCACACGTGTGATCACGTCATAATTGCTAGTTGCTTGCGCATTTCTTGCGAAACACTTTTGCTACATAGGGACACAAGACCAAGGAAAAGTAATGCAAGCGCTGGTAAAAAGTGCGGATGGCTGCCGTAAGTAATTTAAACTTCCAGGAACAACGGTAGAACTACGAGGAAGACAGAGATTTTGACATATGAGCTGATCTGGAAGTAATTACTCTGTTGGTATTTGTGAGCGATACGCTTAGCATTAGCAGTAAAGTTTTATCTTGCATTTACAATTATTTTACGTAGTTTCAACAAAATGGAATATGGTAGTTTGTTGTAACAAAACGATGCTACTTTCAAATTTTTGAAAACAAAGTTCATGACCCTTAGGTACCATTGTTGCCTAGAGCCCTAGAGGCTATATAGCACTACTAAGAGTGAAAGACAAACAGAAAAAAAGTGTTTTTGTGAAATTGTCAAGTAAATTAGGTTAAACCTACACTCACTTCAATTTCAAGAGCTTCATTCTCTTCTTTGAATTTCTCCAACATTTCTGTGGCTGCACCAAGATTTTCTACATCAATACTTGGTGCTCGAGAAGAGGGGTTTAGCATTTGTAGATCATCTTTAGAATTCTCTTTATTTAGATGTCGGTTCTTTTCTTTACGTGGGAAATGAAGTTTTTTCCATATTCCAGAGTGCTGCGACTCCACCGTGGCTTCCTGTGGACTGGAATTGCTTTGTTCTTTGCTATTCCGTAGTTGCCCTTCAGCGAGAGATGAATGAAATTGAGCAGAAGTGGTCGAAAGATTGAGATCATTTGTGTCTGAATAGCTGCCTTGAGATAAAGATGTAGATGCAAGGGAGCTGTTTCTTGAGTTTCCTGGTAGCGAAAATAGGACATCAGATAAAGAAAAAGCTGACATATTGTTCTGGGATGCATCAAAATTTCCTGAAGATGATAAAAAAGAGGTTCCTTTGTTGTCGCTCAAATCATCGACGCTTGAAAAACTGGTACATTGACCTTTCTTTGAAAGGGCAGGAGAAGATGCAGCTGTTGTGGGACAAGAGAGATTTTTTCTGCAAAACTTTAAATGTTAACTTCTATTCTTTTTGCGGTTATTGTGGTATGAGCACTGGTGTATCTATTTATTACACACAATCAGGGGCGTACGCAGAAATTTCTCGAGGGAGCGCGAGATATTTATTTATTTGTGGAGACAGGCGCACAATGAACGCCGTGGAGATCGGCGTACAATGAATGCTGTGCTCAAAATTGCGCGCAATGAGACAGCGTTAGCCTCTAATGTTTTTTGAAGATTGATGTCGGCGGTGGTCAAAATTTTGCGAAAGTGCAGGCGCAAGACTTTGTTTTCGGAGATTGACCATCTACAGAGGAAATTTTCGCCGATTTAACGTATCTATTTCAATCATGGCAGTCGATAATCAAGTTCCCAAATTTTCTCAGGGGAACGCGAGGACGATTTTGGACAAATAATCGCTGAAATAGACATTTTATTGTTGCTGAGGGAGGAGGGGCGTGCATAGGACCCCCCTGCATACGCCCCTGCACTCGATGTAATATCAAACACTTGATAATTCTGAAAGAAATTGCAGTTCTCATCCTATGTTTCTCTCATAAAATATTAACGTGATTACAAAAGTTGTCTACTCAGCAGCATGTAGAAATTAAGGTTTTCATCCTTCAAAACTCCCCGCAAAGAGTCAGACTTATTTTGTGCGTGCTAGTAATTACATAATCCCAAAAGGCTTTTGTGACAAACTGCGGCTCCAATTTTTTGGTGTTTATAATTCAAAGCTGAAAAAATAATTTCGTCAAATAGAAATTTTCTTGAGTTTGGCTATCAAGGGCTCCAAAATTATAGGTTTCAAGTAACGCTAAACTGTAGGTCTAAGCCAGGTTTTCTCAACTGGGGATATGGGAGTAAATTTTACATACTTGGGGGATAAATTTGATGAATTTTAAAGATATTGATGTTTTTTGAGAATTCAGACAATTGAAATAATTATGTCCAAAAAAAAAAGAATCGCCACTGCCAATTTAAATTGACAATGCGTGGAATTGCAATGTGGAAAATTGCATTTTAACCTACATAATGGATCAAAAATGCGGCAAATGGGTCATATGTATATACAGTAGATTCCGCTTAACCGGGTCACATCGGGATAAGCACCATTTGGCCCAATTAAGCGGCGAAGTCTTGCAGTATCTGTGCCAGGGTTGTCCTTGGTACACCAGTTATCTCAGCTAGCTGGCATTGACTAATGTTTGGAGGTTGCTCTCTAATTTTTCTTAGGACAACAACCCTTTCAGCAATTGTTAATTCTTTTTGTGGCATCTCTGCTTGGAACTTCACAAAATTTGCAACAAAACACAACAGTTACCATGTCCAAAGGCATGAAATGACAAAATAAGTTGCGCCTGTATTTTTCAATTGTTACATAATATAGTTTGCTTTGTGATATTGAATTCTATTACATTACAAAGGCGGTTTTGCAATTAAACCAGTGTATGTCTGACAACAGTTGTGGCCCGATTAAGCGGAATAGTGGCCCGATTATGCGGATTTAACGTAGTGCATTATCTTTGATTGGATTTTGATCTTAACAATTTGGCCCAATTAAACGGCTGACCCGATTAACCGGCGGCCCAATTAGGTGGAATTTACTGTATATATATATTTAGGTTTTACAAAGAGTCACAATCCGAACAACGTTAGTGTGGCAAAATAGACAGGACCATCCTTTAAGTACGGGTAATAGAAACGTATCGCCATCACTTGGTCTCATGTCGAGTGCAAGACACTTTACGTGGCCCCCGACCTGCCCAATATCCTACATGGGACTGTATACGATACAAACTCAAACAATCTAACACAAAGCACAAGACTATATATATATATAAAGCAATTTAAAGAAGCCACAACGTCAATCTGACCCACATAAATATTTCCAAGATTGTGCGGTTTTCGATATGGTAACCGGGTGGATGGAAAAAAAGGAGGTAAACTAAACTTCAAAAACTTTCAAGGGGTAAGCAAGAAAAAAATTGATAACCTATGGTCTAAGCAGTAAGCTCTGCTAATGTAAGCCGAAGTACTAAGAGCTAAATATTGCTCCGTTGATAAACTAATAAAATTCTACAAGTTGCGTTTAATAGCACTAAGTCCAACATTAAAGATCCTTTATCTAAATTCCGTTCTTGGGGCTATAAAAAGCAATAACATGGCGATAAACTATTAAAAACTTTGAAAAACATAACTGATGAGATTAGATGCTCGATATTGAAAGCACTAAACGATGAAAAATTGCACATAGCCCAACCCTGATTAATGAATGTCTGTAGAGTTGTCGTTTTTAGTATTTCAAGCTATTTTTGCTCGAGCTACCTCTGCAAAATGTTTTCCCTAAAAAGGTCCTAGTTTTTGAAAAATAATACTTCTTTAGATGGGTGAACAGTCGTTTAGTTCTTTGTTGAGAGAGAGAATATTTTGTACAATCTTGCACGGCAATTTGGCTGTACTTTGCTAGCTATGAACGAAGTCGACTGAATGAAAAATCTGTTACGCTTGCTGGTCGTAAGTACTACTTTCGCGACTGTGCGTTGATAACCTTGGGATAAAGGTTTAACAATCAATAATCATTGCACACCACGATATAGCACTATTCTTGCAATCGAGAAATCGTAAGTTTATTTCCCCGGGGGTTTGCGTAGTGTAAAACATAGTGTAAATCGTAGTGTAAAACAGTAAAACAAATCAAGTAAGTTGTCATCTAACTTTCAAACAATTTTCTAGTTGAAAAGTGCAGATTTACTTTGTGAAAACTCAATTACTTACCTGTCTGTAGCCCCATCTAAATAGACATCGTGCTTTGGAGAAAATAATCGTTTGTGAGATGTTGGTGGTGTGCGAAAAGGCTTAGCTGTTGATTTTTGAAATGAGGAATGATTTCTCTCATCCTCGTTGTCCAACATAGATATCGGCAAGAAGTCATCTTGTTTTGTTTTCGTATATTTTTGATGTACAATGGGTTCATTGTTACTTATAACGTGCTTCTTTGTTGATTTAAACAAACCTTTCATTATTTTTTGCTGCCGTACGTTTCCTGAAAATAGTTTAGGAACATAATGATGTAGGTTATTTTGTATGCTTAGCTATTGCCTAAGTTGAAAGAATTTTTCAGTTTTTGAACCAAATATGCTTTTTCTAAAGCTGCTGTAAACTCAAAAAATTGTTCTAATCTTTTATTTTCGGGAAGATAGCAAATGCCTAATATTAATTGTAAATTATTGCTCCGTCATTCTACTTGGGAAGACAAGTCTCCTTAAAACAACACTTTCTAGGCTATATTTAGCCTAAAACTAGCTCTAATTTCTTTTATTTTTTATCAATATTTTTTATTATAATCGTACGATTTCTGTATTTTGAGCTGGTGTTTCTGCAGAATGAAACCCAGTTGTGAATGCTCACCTTATAAACGCGATGATAATGGCTCTAGCTTTGTTTATTCTCAATGTTTGAACGGAGAGAAAAAAGAGAAAAAGGCATGATGGCCATTGAGAGGAAACTACATAATGGCCTTGATGTGTAGCAGGGGTGGCCAAACTTGCTGTACTTAAGAGCAAAAAATGAAAGAAGCTATCATTGAAATAGCCAGTACGCAAAACTACGGTAAGTTTGCGTGAAAACATTATCCTTCCAAATGCACGGTTTGACCTATATTTTTTGTTTTTGTTTTTTGGAGATCACAATTTTCGAAGCTCATATTTCCAAAACTTTCCTCCGAACAACGGGTGATGACCTTTCTTTGAGATCATTTTCAAACCCAAAATTACGCATTTGTAGCCTTAAACTGGTCACCAAACTCAACGTTCCGCACCGCAGGTTACACGCCCTTACTCTGCATCTCTCTGCACAGAAACAACGTGAGTCGAAAGAACCGCATTAAAAGACCCAAAGAGACGCAAGTGGCTCGTGAACCGCGGTTAGGCCAGCCCTGATGTATGAGAAAGTGATTATCTTGAAAATAAATTTAAATTTTCAACAAGCATGAAAAACTAATCTAAATTTTGAGTGTAAGATTGGCAAAAATTGCCAAAGTATATCTAGTATAGGCTTGCCGCTTAGGAATTCCAGTCGTAAGTCTGTATCGATTAACAGTTAGCATGCAAATCGGACAAGATTTTTGTTTATTTTTTCGAAGAATTCCAGCATAAAGATAATTTCACCTCTAATAATAATTAGCCCCAGTCAAAAATATTTTTGTTGCTACCGACTGTAAGGCGGACGCTTTAACTGTTGCATCACCGGTGTCGATCACGCGACTATAGAAGTTCGATTTCGAAAAGAAGAGATAGCTTTGTTTATTTCATAACATGATGTATTTATTCTCTGCCGTCAAGAGCTACGCCATGATAGAACAAATGAATCGATCTACTCAGGGTTGGAATTGTCTTAAGTCCATTTGAGGCTCAGATCACCTTTACTGAAATGGGCCCCGATTGTAAAGGCGCACCGAATTTGTTTTCCAATTCGTAAACGGGGTTTTCGAAAAAATCTTGTTTTCACCTCAGTGTAAAGAGCCTCCTTGTACACGTATTTCAAGGTTGATGCTCTTTGATCTCCCCTGCCTTTAGTCCAGCATTGAATCCTTTCACCGCTGAACTAGTGCCGTTGAAACGCGCATGAAGTTACTTGTTTGAGACCCGGCGAAGTCTAGTTCTTACGTAAATTGGCTGCATAATACAGTATATCGTAATGAATCTAGACCTAAACCTTAGTGTCGTAATTATTAGTAGCGCACTTACGTAAAGGTTGATCAAACATGCAAGCCATAAACTTCGTGCGCTGCGTGCAAACGATGATTTATGAAATAACATTTGAAATTCCAAGATGTCTGTTTGTCATGGCGCTACTTGGTCATGACCGTATTTGTAAGAATCACAATTAAGATTTTGTTTGAGGATGAACAACATTACTGAAACTGCGCGAAATACGGGCTTCGGAAAACATCATAAAAATTTCTCATATTTTTGGATTTCTTTCTTTACAGGGAACTCGATCACCTGGAACATAGCTTTTACTTGCACGTTTTGTTAGCAAATCCGGGAGTGTTTTTATTGTCCTACGTTGATAAACAAAATAAGCTGTTATCGGCCTATTCCCATCAAAATAAACAAAAAATGTTGCTTTTGTGCAGTGTGCAAGTGGAAACTGCTTGCATATTTTTGATGAGTTGACGTAGTAGTGAAAAGATCGTCACCCTCAATTTCCAAAAACGTGTGCAAAATTGAGGGTGACGATCTTTACAATCATCAACTGCGGTATCTAAGAAATGATTTGTCGAATGTTGCCTCTATAATTTGCCATTCTCTAATTTATTTTCAGGTTACACTATTGTCTCGACGCTTTTTTATTTCTAAGGAGCCTGCATCTGTATACATCTTAAAATGAATTTCGATGTTAAGATTGGCATGGTTTGTTCATCTTTGTAGCGAGTTCCGCACTGGAATTGATGTTACATACTTGCGATCATCAGTTACATTATTAATTTACTGCAAGGCATGTTACACGCAAACATTACTATAAGACACTACGCGTTTAACTCCACTACTAGGTATTCTAAGCGCCAGCTGTTTGCAGGGACTTGGTCGACCCCGAAATTCGGGAGGTGATTGATTAACTTTCCTTTTAATAATAAACACAATGAAAGCAGTTGCGGAAGCTACTTTGGAAATGGCAACTATCGCTTTTGTCACTTCAGATTTTTGGAGTTAGAACGGGATCAAATTTAGCTGTTTATTTGTTTTACTGAATGGGAGGTTTTAGAGTTAAATCATTGAAAAAGAAATTTATTTACGCATTTTGAATGGGGTTTAAACGCCATGATTTCCATTTTTAATTTACCTTGTATGCTGAAGCGTAGTAGCCATTTCAAACGCTTTCAAAGAATTTTTCAGTTGATTTTGCATGCAGTTGCCGTACACAATCCACTACATGCTGGTATTGATAACTCTCGATTCAAGTTTGTAAACCGTAATATATATTTCAAAACGTCGTTTAAATTTTCAATAATCTTTGCAAATAAGACGATTATTTGATTTGCGTTTGTAAGACAAATTTATATTTACTCAGCCAACAAAAGGCTGATTATTGACGTCACAGTAAGGTTTTATGATGTCAAAAAAAGTCTTGTGTTTTTCAATATCATCTTTCTCGGCCCCAAGAGATAATAGGCAAAAAAATATCTTGAATAACATTATAATTGTGAAATTATTATCTTAGTGTTTGAACTGAATGAGTAAACCTTAACAAAAGCTTATTTTGAAGGATGCAATTTAAAAAATGTGTTATTTTGACGATTGCATCACAGTGCCCATTGTGATATGATATAGAATGATTCATAATGTTTTTTTAGGCTAGCTAGTTCCACTTTTAACCTCGATGATATTCCAGATTAAACATTATAACGAGGAATTGCTCAGTAGGCTAATCTTGGCGTTTTATAGGCAATAGATCAGCCGTATACCTGGCAAGCTTGACCGCCAGCTGGCTGATCCAGGTTACTATTAAATTAAACCAACACTGAATGACTGAGCTATCCAACTGATGTATACTTGATTTTTCATATGTGTTTACAAGTATCTCCAGTTTTTTAAAGTTCCTTATTATTGTATTGCGTATTTGGCAACTTAACTGGCAGGTCAGCGATTGTCCAGATCAGCTTCGGAGTGTTTCCAAGTAACAACATTTCACTTGAGCTCCAATAGATTGAAGTGGCGTGCACTGACTGCAGTTACGCTCTAAATTGTAATTCCTTTGTTGCATTCGTCAAGCTTAATTTCAATCAAGTTTGACGTAAAATTTTAAAAGCTGTTTTTCAAATTTATATGAAATCAAGTCATGCCAGCTTTTTCGTTTTGAAAAAGTACTTTATGTTTATGACTACGCCTATAGCGTCCCAGCCAGTTACGTCCCCATAGCAAGCTGAGTAATCTAAACTTCGTGTGATGAAAATCTTGAATGGCATGACAACCATGGTCCACAAACATCCAAGAATTAGAAAAAGTTCAGTTTCAAGGCTTTGGTGGAACGTCAAGGCCCCATCGAGTATAGCTTATGATTGAGCCCATACGTTTAGAAATGCAATTTGATGGTAGCAGCTGCCACAAACTGAGCTTTTGCGCTGCAAGCATTTTAGAGGGAAAGTCCTATGCACGTGGTTTGAAGTAAATTGAACTTCATTAAGGTGTTGCTCTAATTGATATGACAAGTTACCACCTGCACTTGCAAATTTATTGCGTAAGACCGTCGTCATAAATGGGGATTGTTACGCGTCAAAGGCGTTTATGACCAGAAAGTCCTCCGTTAGACAACAAACAAAAAGGATGTTTTATTACTTTGCAAGCAATGACAAACCTAACGTCATAAAACAGAATGAGAAAAGATTTACGCATATGCTTTTTTCTGCAAGTTTAACTGTAGATTTTCTGCGATTTAACCAATAGCCTCTGAGCTGCAATATCATCATTAGTTGTCTTAGATAATTGCATTTGTTTATCAAAGCTTGTCTGGTCCTACACACGTCGGTTGGTAGATGGAAAAATCTACAGACTACTTGGTTATAGACCTATTCTAGACCTTTAACTTAGCAGCACTAAAAATGGTTATAAACCTTTAGTTCGCAGGAACTCAATTGTATAGAAGTCAATAAAGACGTTTATTATGAAGTTTCATTGAAAAACAATAATCTTTGTTTGAACACAATAGAATAAATTTTGCAATCGCTTTGTAATTAACAGTTTGATTGCGCTGCTGCAGCAGACCACAAGCCTAGGTGGCAACATGGCCACTTTAGAACGCCGTAAGCCGATTAGTTTTTATAAGGACCCCTACTACATTCCGGGATATTGCGGGTATTATTCTCAACTACCATTTCAAATTGGAGAAACTTATGGAACGACAACTTATAGACTTCTAACTGATTCAGATGTTGCTAAATCTGGCCGCGCTGTTCTGATTGATCTTAATGCAAGACTACAACCGGATAAGAAAACAGAAAACGAAAAAGCTCAGTGGATTCGTCGGCGAAACAAAAGCTGGGGAGACAAGAAATTGAACGATCACATGGTTCCAGGTTATACCGGCTATATACCTAGGTCAGAGGAACATTTTGGGGCTCGTTATGCTGAAATATGCGACCGTTCAGCGCTAGATCATTGCAATGACCAAATCAAGCACGAAAGTTTAAGGAAAGAACTGGTACTGAAAGCACCGCTTGCCCCTATACGAAGTGAGCCATTGCCGTACGTCTCTCCGCACCTAACGCGCCACTACATCTCCCCTTACTTTCAAGATATAGGGGATCCTGAAAAGACGTTTGTGTCAGGGTATACTGGATACATACCAAAGTCAAGATCAAGGTAAACAATCTATGTGTGGTTTTGCTTATGTTCAACAAGCTTTTGTCTTTATCTTGGAAGTTCTTAAAGCTAGAATAATTTCTTTGCATATAATCTGCCAAGGAGCAAAAATTTTAGTTAAATTTCAGTTAGATAATCAAGCCCGAGGCAAAAAGTTGATGATAAAAGCAAAGTTACTAGGAGAGTTTTCAAGTACTTTCAAAGCGAGCAACGACGTTAGGATGGTTACAGATGACTCGTAGGGATTAGAGAATTCAGGAAGGGTGTGGCCACACTCCTTGCCAGATGTGTGCAAATATTTTTGTATAAATTTCTCAAAATGGTTTTCTTTAGAGAGTTGCTCAAAATTGGGTGAAACGCCGTTTTCAGTAAGACTTTCAACTTCCGCATGCACCCGTTAAAAAATTCGTGAATCCTTTAGTGCTCTTATCGGCTTAAAATCTTTCCTCAAAGCAGGTTCGGGTGGGACCGCACTTCATGGTGGTAACTACTATCAAGTGTTGCTCTGAGTTCCCACCATATTTACTTTAAAAAAGGGGGGCTATAACTTACGTACTAACGACGGAGTATGATCTTTTTTGTCAATGCCATTGCATATTTTGCATTTTTAGATTTTCACTGGGATATCCAATTGCCACAAATGAAGCTCTAAATAGTTTTACTAAAGATCAGCTCACTGTGAAATCAGCCGAAAGGCGTCCTGTTGTAATTCAGAGGCTGCCTAAAATTGGAGATATCAGCACTGTGGATATGAAGAGTCCTTTGTATAGATGTGGAGGCTTGCTGCCTCGCTACACTGGCTACTTGCCAGGCCACAAGTTTAGATTCGGACAAACGTATGGTACTAGTTCAAGGTACTATCACTGCTCTACAAACCACTGCACAGGAAAAATTCCATTTCAGTTTTAATTTTTGATGAGTCTTCGCATTTGAGGTTCTTTTTTTGAAGTGTGCCGTGCTTTGATATCTTTTGTAAAACAGAAGTCACGGTTTTTTGATGACCAAACTTTATTGGATTAAAAGTACATTTTCGGGGCGTTGTATGCTGCTGTATTGGCATCCACGCAAGACCATTCTCGTATTCTGCCATGATGTGGCAAATTCAACGTAATTTTACATGAGTAAAAAGCAAATAAACAATGCAATAAATCACTGCTTGCAAAAATGTTGTCGGTACAACATTTATGAGCGAGTCGTATAATTTATACGCTTTTTATTGTCCGTTCACGAGAAAATCTTTGTTGGTTGTACTAAAGAGGGGCCGACAAACTGTGGGCCGTACACAGCTAGCAGTGGTGGGCCGCGTTGTGTGCAGTAGCTAAAATCATCAATTTAAAAAGCAACAATTTTTTGAAGTTGATTTCCCCCAAAAAGATGCAGTCATCGCCTTAAAAAAACAGTAAAGAACATCGATTTAAACAAAAATTTTGCTCAAAATCAGGGAAATTTGCCTTCAAAGAGCTAGTATTTGAAAAAAGGTCTTCAACCATCAGATTGAGGTCAATTTCAAAGTTTGTCGTAATCAGCTTCCTACAATGCTCGATGAGTCTTTAGCAATGATTGTAAGATGGATTTGGGCAATCATTACAAAAATTTTACCGATCACTGCACCAGAGTGTTTTTGTACTCAGACCTACTTCGAAGTTACCCATGCTGCTTACTCTGTGCTTTTCTACGACAAGCAGGAAAAATTCCCGTGAAATGCCTCTCCCCAGATTTCAAAAATGTAACCATTGTAAGGTTTGAACTCACAACTAGTGCCGCCATTAGCAATGCTCTAACTCACTGGTCCTCGTTCAAAGACATTGTCGAAAACTCGTGGTGGAAGAGTGCAAGCAGAAGTGTTAAGCACACCGCGAGCATTGAATCACTGATGCATCTTCTGAAGTCATGCTTGATTTAGCTGGTTATTTTGGCGGGTTATTGCTATCGTTAGTGATTACAAAGCGCTTTTAGAAATTGCAATTTTCATATAGGCTATCTATCAAGCTTCTAACAGGTCGTTAAGATTCGTTTGAAAAAAAGATCTTTTGTAGGTCCATGTGGAAAATGTCAAACGGTTGGAGAAAACCGGGCCTTCCTTGATCAAGCTTTTACCAGTTCGTTAAAAGCTTATTAAAGAAAGGCCCACTATTTTCACAGCCGTTTAACTTTTTCCACATGGACCTATATTAAGTGAAAGGGCATAGTCACCCAGAAAAATTTATAGAACCAGTTGTTCTGCGTGTAGTTAATATTCTAAATAAGTCTGCTTATTCAAGGCCAGAATTCTTGGTTGGTGCCTGCTGCTTGGCTTCTGCTGTATGGTAGCAAATACGTTTAAGTCCAAAGTAAAGTTTGGTAAAGTTTTTTGGTAACTGCTGTACTTTAATGTAATTTTCACCTGATGACAAGATTAGCAACGAGAATTACTGCAATAAGTTTGTAAGCGTTGTTTGATAGCATGATTTACCAAACTCTGAATACTAGCTGTACACGATTTCATGCAAACCCAATGAACCTGTATGAGAAGTCGCCTTATCTTAGTAAGTTTATTTACCTATCAACTGCTTAATTTTTAAAATTTATTATAACCTATTGATTGCTCATGGACAAACGTGGCACGGCCTTGCCATGTTTGTCCATGAACGACTAAAGTGGACTCTTTTTGACCAATCTCCACCTACATCGGAAACTGAGTGGCTGTGCGTCGACATTGATGGATATAAGGTAGTCAACGTTTACAAATCTTCACCGATTCGATTGCAGTTTCCGATCTCCCAGTATTCCCACATTCCTATCTCTATGCTGACGACTTTAATTTCCAGTATCTTGATTGGATTTATGATGCCAACAGTGCAGATGAAAAATGCCTGGTTGGCTGGGCAAGTACCAGCAATCTTGCCCTACTTTATAACCCAAAGGATGCCGCCAGTTTGTACTCTGACCGCTGGAATACAAGTGCCAACCCGGATCTTGCATTCGTCCGTATCGATTCGGATAGTCGTTTACCTGACAGAAGTGTCTTAAAAAAGTTCCCAAGGTCTCAACATCGACCCTCGCTTATTACTCCACCCAGGTTTGGTCGTCCCATACCGAGAAAGTCTGTAAAGCTATGGAACTTTCGCAAGGCCAAGTGGAGCCACTATATTGCTCTAAACAAACTTGGCAGGACTTTGCCGCCACCTGATTCATCTGATATGGATCAGGCATACCAGTGTTTCTTTAACGTCATCAGCACTGCGGCGAAAAAGCTTATCCCACGTGGCCGACGAAATAATCGTATACCATGTTGGGATGCCGAGTGTGAAGACTTTTATTAAACATTCTTGCAATACCCTGAAGGGCATGACTCTAGCAGAACTGCTACAGTTTTGCTTGACAGGAAACGGAGGAATCTATGGTCTAAGGTTGTCCAGAGCATTGTCAATGTCCTGTTTCAGCAAATGCTATTGCTAGTCAGCTCGTAAAAAACGATATATACAAGGGGGAAAATCAAGAGACTTCCCGACTCGTTATGCAGGAATTGCTTCGGAGGGCAACTACCCCAGATGCCGTAAATATCTCAAGAGATTTTTCTCCAAGAAAATTTACTCCATCACTTAAAACCAGGTAAAGCTCCCGGCCCTGACTCTATTTGTCTCGAGCTTGTAATATGCTGAACCCGGCTTGACGTTTTGGATACTTGGCTTCCTTTCCTTTTGCTTGCGCCAACTCAAAATTCCAAAAGTTTGGAGAAGAACGCTGGTAGTCGCGATTCCTAAGCTCTCAAAACCTGTAGAGGACCCATAGAGCTACTGTCCCATTTCTCTACTCCGCGTCCCCTACAAGATCCTCGAACGACTGATCTACAATCGCGTCAAGTCAATAGTCGACCACTTGCTTCCAAAGGAACAGGCTAGATTTCGACACGGAAAGTCTATCGCAGATCAGGTCGTTTTGCTTATGCAAAGCGTTGAGTATTCTTTTGAAACAAAAACGAAGACCGGTGCCGTGTTTGTCGATCTGACAGCTGCTTATGACACTGTCTGGCACCGTGGCCTCACCTGCAAGCTGCTGAGACTTCTGCCGGACAAGCGCATGGTCGGAATAATCATCGAACTTGTTCGGAACAGAAGCTTTACCCTGACCACCGGTGACAGCAAGCCAAGCAGGCTCCGACGTCTGAAAAATGGCGTCCGACAGGGATCAGTCTTTGCTTCTCTTCTATTCAACATATATGTAACAATAATAAACTCGGAAATAGTCATGTCATTATTCCGTGTCGACGTAGTTTTTTTGTTTTGGTCATTGTTTCCGGTATTTCCCCGTATGCAAACCGTTGCTTGTTTATTTTTATTCTCGAAGCCATTTTATTGGTAGTTATTTCCGGTACTTGCTTCGTAGACAAACCTTTTCTAATTTATTTTCTAAGCGTTTTTATTGGTTGTTCTTTAAGTAGCAGTTTCCGGTATTACCCTGTTTTCAAACCTTTTCTTGTTAATTTTAATTTTCGGTAATTTTGATTGGCTAAGATATTTGGGAACTTTTTCGGTTACGTACGAATGGGAAGTATATATACGGGTTGGTCATTTTGAAAAGACAAGAGAGACAACAGAGAAGAAAGAAGGGAGGTGAAGAGACAATCGAGAAGTGTAAGAATTAGAAGGCAAGGGCCAAGCACTACTATAAAGGAGGGGAACTATCGGTTGCTACAAGAATGGTGTCGGTGATTGTCTGCGTGCAACGGCTTATGCATTAGTAGAGTTGTGTTCTTAAAGAGTGGGCTGGCACCCTAGCTTCTCAAGCGTAAGTCCTTAGGCCGAAGGATAGGGCATAGAAGGTAGTCGTTGAACTCTACCGAGCGAATTTTCAAGTCGCAGAATCGTCATCTACCGGTCACTAAGGTACAGGGCGAGTGATTTAACTGTATTCGGCGACAATATACATATACGATCTGCCTTCCATAGTCTCCAAAAAGTATGCCTGCGCTAACGACTTGGCGATACTTTATTCATCTGGAAATTGGAAGGTGTTGGAAAGAGTGAAGACATGACTACACTTTCTGCATACCTCCAGGCTTGGTGGGTAAAGCTCAGCTATGCTAAAACGGTGACGGCAGCCTCTCATCCCCACAATCGAGAGGCCAAGCAGGAGCTCAAAGTTAATAACAATGGTAAAAGCTTAACATTTTATCTAGTGCCGACCTATTTTGGTGTGAAACTGGACAGAGCGCTCGCGTATCGCCATCACCTTGAGGCATTGCGCAAAAAACTATCCACGTGCATTTCGCTGCTGAGGCCATTTGCTGGCTCAGAATGGGGCGCTGGTGCCAAGACATTGTGCATAGCTGCCTTTTCCCTGATCTTCTCGACTGCTGATTACTGTGCGCCAGTTTGGTGTGGCAGCGCGCATACTCGCTTGATTCACGGCGTTCTTAATGACGCTTTGCGCATTATCACTGGATGCCTACGTCCCACTTCAACGGACAATCTTCCATCTTTCTCAGGCATCCAGCCAGCTGAGCTTCGCCGCCAAAAAGCGACACTTTCCTTGGCTAATCGCATTTCTTTGGACCTTGGCCACATTCGGCATGGCCAGCTGACTGAGTCGCAAACTGCCAGCAGGGAGAGACTGAAATCTAAACACCCGTTTGTTCCTGTCGTGCGGAAACTATTGCACTACTTATCTGACTTGGGCATCCGCGCTGCCCAATGGACGAACTTGACGGGGGACACCGAGTACTCTAAGAGTACGTCAGCGCTATGTGTCTACATTCTTAGGATGAACTCAAGGCCAGTTGGATTGAGTTTGACCAGAACTGCATGGGTCAACCTCAATTACCTGTGTACTAGCGTTGGTCGCCTCTGTTCGTCCATGCATAAATGGAGTCTCGCTTCTTCAGCAAAATGCGAGTGTGGTGCTAATGAAAAAACTGCAGACCACATTATTTAAACTTGTCCCACACATGGGGCATCTTGAGAAATAATGGGTCTGACAGTTTTGGATGACGAAACAAGATGCTGGCTCAACTCCATCACTACCAGCATTTGATCTGGGCAACACAGCTGGCAGGGTGGTAAAAGGATAAACCCTCGGCCCCCATTCTTTTGTTGTGTCCGACCTGGATCACGGATACCTTGCAATACGACGAAGAAGAACAACTGCTTAATCGCGCAAAGTTTGCTTTTTTTGGCAATAATCCAGTATTTATGTACTTGTTTGCGTGGTACGAGTTTTTGTACTTTAGAACCCTGGGTTATTACTTGTTTTGCTGAGATGCTTACGGTTGCCAACGTTAAGCTCCTATAAATTAATTGTCTAAAGTCATTTGCTATCATTTAGCAATGCCAACTTATTGCTAAATTATTATGGCTTAAGAGTGATTTTGTGAGCTATATTCTGTTTTTTATTTATAAATTGTAGGGATGGAAAGGATTAAACGGAACTAACAGCAGTAATTTGGGTCTTGTCGGCACTTCATTGATTAAATGGCAAGGTTCCAAGCGGTTGTAAAACGGTTTAGAAGGGATAGATTTACTGGCACGTTTGTCTGTAATACTAGAAGAGAGATGGAGATAAAAATTCTTTATAAGTCATAGCAGATGAGAGCGCAAACAAATTTTTATTGTTGTGACTGCACTGGAACTGGTTTATGTAAAGCTTCAGTGTCTTAAAGAATATTACGTCACTTAAATCTCACTTTTGTATTTATTCTTCAATCACGTACAAGAATTTTACAGTTGTGGCTCTGTTCTGTAGTTGAAACACACGGTATAACTCGGAAAATAATGATAATTTTATACCAAAAATATCAGCCAAACAAATCAAAAACATAATGTCAACGTTTCGGCCCTCAACTGGTGTCATTTTCAACGCAAAAAATGTACCACAAAAAGTTTGACTGTCAACCTTTTTAAACAGCTGTACTTTTAGTTTAAAAATTGCGTTTTTGTAAAGTAATTTTGAAAAAGAAAAAAAGAAAGGCCTTTGGTTTAAAAAAATCCGCTTTTTCAAGGTAGACCTCCAAACAAAAAAAGGCCTAGAGTTTTAAAACTTTACTCTTTTAAAGTTGATCTCCTACTGATTATAGAAAAGGTCCGCCTCTGGCCCGCGTTTTCCGCTTAAGTAAAACTGCCCCGCCTGCAAAAAAGTTTACAATACCCTATTCTATGAAACTGACACTTTTAAAATTTTTATGCAAATTTTTACATCTGATTTTCCGCAGTTATAGCGTTGGGTCATTTATAGTAGACTAAGTGATGATGCCTTTACAAACGAAATCGATTATTTTATTAAGTTTATGACACTGTTTATAATGTTTTCTTCCAAATTTTTATGTGAATTGCCTCCTTTTTTTGGTTAAGGTTGATAAGTAATGGCCGTGTTTTTTCATACTCAGCTGAATATACTGATTAACAGCAAGATCATGACTGGTATTGTTTACACATATCAACTAGTGAGTTTCACACAATGCTGAGCTCAAATATTGATTAGTTTATTTGGAACTGCACAAAAGTACAACCAAAATTCGAAATGTAGTCCAAACGCTTTTTCAGTACACAATACAACACATACACGATACACAAACTACGTAGAGAGACGACATAAAATTTCTGAGATTTGATTTAGGGAAAAGTAAAAATAAAACAAAGGCAAAACTCGGGGGCCATAATGATTTTTTCGGGGGTCCGTCATCTTAATAGTTGAACCCTTGATCGGAGCGTGGGAGGCATTCAGACTTGATCTCTCCGGTAAGAGGATTGACAGTTTTGCACTTGCACGAAGCAGTGGCCTGAATCTTCTTTCCGAGGTTCTTCACGATAGCTCTTGTCATTTCATCTTCTGTTTGTTTACTTGCACTCTTGCAAATACCTTCGAAAAAAAAGTAAGCGAGGGTTGTGAAAAATAGATTATGTTTTGCAGCAAATCAACTGTGCTACCACTTTGTTTTTGTGATAAACTTAATTACTGCTTACAAATACACTTGTTTGAGCCAGCAATGAACTACAAGCGCAATCATTGTTATCATACAAACCAGTAACCCATAATGCTACCATCAACAACTCTTTGACACTCCAGTTCCCAAAAACCAATTTCAAACTCAGGGTTAGCTTTTACTATACATTCAAAAATTACTGTGAAAAGCACATAACCTACAATTCGTTTAGATAGTTTACTCTGCTGCTAAGTTTACTCTATAGCTTACAATTCTCTTCACATAGTTTTTCCTACAGGGTGAGTCAGAAGTAACCTGGCAGTCATGATATTCGTGATCTAAGAGTAGTGAAATGCGTTTACATCGATCAGTCGGTTGATTTCTTGGGGAAAACTCATTAACAATGAAGAAGAAACAAATTGTCAATTTAGGAAGAATGTCATGTAAACACATCTTACAAATTGTCAATTCAAGAAGAAGGCCATGTGAACACATCTAACAACTGTCAATTTAAGTGCTCTGAATGCCAGAAGCTCAACAACTTACCAAACAGATGGATTGGTCGCCGTGGTTCCATCGAGTATCCTCCTCGCTCTCCAAACCTTACTCCTTCTGCCTTATTTCTTTGGGGTGTATTAAAGAATTCAGTGCATGCCAAAAAGCCGAGAACGAAAGATCAACTCGTGGCAATGATAGTGAATTCTTGCACAGAAATTAATGAAGACTTATGCCGAAGTCTTTGCTATTTTGTCGTTTGAAGGATTGCAAAATGCATTGAAGAAAACGGCCAACATTTTGAGCATTGACTCCGTTAGATTATTTACATGTCATAATAACCATGTAATAATAAATTGGATTTTCATAACTTGTGTAGTTTTGACTGCCCGGTTACTTCCGACTCACTCTGTACTGCCAATAGCTGATAAGAATTACAACAACTTGCCTTCAGTGTCAAGAACAACGTTGAGATGGCGATCTTGGCATTGTTTTTGAGTCATTGATGACCACATGAATACAGATGTGAGATCATGGCGAAGCTCAGTAACGAGGCTTCTCATGACTTGCGTTCCACAGTTCTACAATAATAACCACTGAAATTAGTTACAACCAGGAAAACAGCGAGCTAACAAGTGGTTTTCAGAAACTATCAAAAAATTTCGGCTATCTTTTTACTTAATATCAAGTGTCTTGACACGAAATGAATCACAAAAAAGCTGGTCCATTTTTGTCGTCATTTTATAACACCGACTAAGTAATTTATAATCATGATTTTCTAAGTTGTTGGTGAGGTTGAAGTTATGGTCTGTCACTTACCTTTTGTTCTGTTTCTGGAGCTACAACGAGGACAGCCTTGGCAATACCTTTAGGAGCGGTTCTGATGGTCTTAGAAACAAATTTCAGAGCGTCGACAGTGGTTGCTGGGTCATATGATGGTCCAGTGAAGTTTATTCTTTGAATTAAGTTAAGAAGATATTCAACATTATCAGCAACACTCAATCCTTTAACGGAGTTGATCATCGGATTGTACCATTGGCCTTTTCCTCCGTAGGACACAATACCGACCTTGGAGTTGAGGAGTTGCTAGAAATTTCAAAAAATATGATGGTTTGTTTCTTTTCTGCAATAGCTAGAAATTTTATTCAACTTTATTTAAGAAACTGGGCATTCTCGAAAAGGCCGGAGTTTTATGCAAACAGATTTTTCTTCAAGTTAGTTGTTACTATTTACATTGTTCTCATTCGACACTATCACTACGAAACTCACTTGCTCTTGCATTCTGCGAACCAGTTTACTGGCGAGCTTGCGGATGGTTTTTCTGGGGTCAGTTTGCACGCGATCCCGGCTCATGGAAACAAGAAGATAAACCTCAGCTTTTTCCATAACGGTTAGGTCGTCGTCTCTCAACATTTTGATGTTGCATGGCACTAGAATAATGTGACAACAGATTATTCAGAACGAGTCAACTCATTCAAATAATTGAACTACAGCTACGGCTACGTTTTATTTTCAGAAGAAAATTGTAATAAACCACATAGCTTTAATTTTTGTGATGTACCCTTCAGTCTACATTATTGCCGATTTTAAAGATGTAATTATTGCTGACTTGTGTCAGCAATAATGTAGATTGAAGGGTACATCACAGAAATAAAAGTGATGTGGTTTATTACGATTTACTTCTGAATAGCAGAACGTTGCCGTAAGCTGTAGTTCAATTATTTGAATAAATTGGTAGAAAAGAAAGTATACTTACTGCATTCTTTTACATCTTGTACGCTGTAGCGCTTTGATCTTGCCATATGAATAAAGTCATTGACGTATTCACAAGCTTGGGTCTTGCTATTGTTTCGGCAGTTCAGGACGCACTTTTTAAGGTAGTGCTTAGCCAAGCGAGGCAGTTGCTCTTTTACTTTCTTGAGGTCCTTAGATTTGAAGAAAGTTTCACAAATGATTTTGCAGGTGTTGTCACCAACGATTTGGGAATCCTTCAACAGAAAAAAAATTTACTAAAATGCTACTACCCTTGAATTTATTTGTAGGAATTGAGTTTTATAATACGGTATAGTAATTTTTATCATTTGCGGATTTGATTTTTTTATCCTGAGGTCTTAGGCTACACAATATGTTTATTGAACAACTCTTTCATTAGAGACAGACTCGTTTCAACAACAAACACCATTCATTCACGAGTGATACGGCTTCGCAGAGTACTGACAGACCTTCCACCAAAGTGGATGTAGTATAGATCCCACAAGTGTGGTGGTCTAAGCTATGCGTTATTAAAAGCCTCTAGCTTCTTGTCGGTCACCAACTGCACTGAAGAGACCTGATAGGTCGAAACAGTGTCACTGTCTGCAGTTCGCAAAGTGCATCGCTAGCTTCCTGCATTACCAAAACAGCAATAAGTTTCATTAAGTTGTACATTTAAGTAAAAAGTAAATATTGCTGAGTTTTAGAAGTTAAGTATTGCTAAGTTTTTAAGTTGCTAAAGTTTTAAAAAGCTTTCTTGAATCGGAAAAGCCATTATACCTGCTCACTGAGAATGCATTCTTGGCGGTTGTTTAGTTTGTAAGCATTCATGAACTGAGCTGAGTTTCGTGCTTCAGTACCGTTGGGAAGCAACAATGTAGAGTGAATAGGTTCATCACTGTAGGTTCCCATCACACCCATAACAAGTTTAGGAACAAAGATCTGAAAAGTAAGATTGTTTTGAATTATCCTGAACAATACAATTTTAGTATCTTAAAGGTTTGAGTTTGGACTGTTGTTGGTTTAAGCAATCTGTTAAATCTAATTTTTGTTTTATCATTTGATGGTATTTTCCCCAGACTATTGCAGTAGGAAATCCTCTGAGAAAGTTCCTCTGAGTGTCTTTGTAAAAGCACTAAACTTACTGTTACTGTTCGTCGGACACGGCCGGTCACTCCTGTCTTCACCGTTACACTGTATTCCATACATTTGCAAGTAATTTGGTCACGCTTATCTACTTTGCAAATGACGTCGTCAATAAAGAGAGGCAGCATCATTTCAGTTCGTGGCTCTGATTCAGTTTGGACGAAAACTCGTCGTTCCGAAGTAATGTCGATAGTTTTGTTGGGGAAAGCTGAAAAAAATATAAGATTATTAAAATCGTAGTACAACTTTTCTTTCTCAATACTATTCACATGTTTTGCGGCTATTGGTTTATTAAGTAATGTTTTATAGCTTAGTAGATGCGCTTTTGCAGCTACTGATCGGACGGCCACAGTTTCAATGCAAGTAAATGATGACTCACTGAGCAAAATGGTGTTTCCTTTTGAGATGATGCTGAAAGAATTTCGGAGAGGATCGGTCAAATGAACGTACTTGCATTCAGAGTTTGGATCAACGAGTGGGAGGTCGAAAGATGTTCCATTGAAAGAAACAACTTCGCTAACTCTTTGTCCTGTAGTCCACTCATAGACGGGTCCTGTAAGAAATCATTTGCGACAAACTGCTTAAAGAAAATATATTAATTCAAGATCAACTTCTGACTTTGCTATTTCCCAAATGATTTGTTCTAATTTGGCTTTTGGATTGACAGGATGGATATATAAACTTTGAAACTATCGTAAATATCAAAACAAAGTATTTTAGGTTTATAAATCAAAAAAATGAAGAATATTCAAAATTTTGCACCTCCGATTTTCAAGAGTGGCATTAGATATTCTGAAATTCTCAGTTCTTTGTAAAGTTCTGGAGCAGCGATGAGAAGTTGGGATGGTTCGTGGACAATGCGCTGGGTGAGATGTTGAATCTGGTTTACGGCCTAAAACATCAATGTCATTTTTTCTGCACGACACTATTCTAATCGTAGAACAGAAGTTTTAAAAAGTTCTTGATTTTTTGACTGCAAATCGACATTCAATGTTTGAAAATATTGGACATTACATGAAAGTTACGAATCGAGATTTTTCCTGTATTTTATGGTATCTTTAAAAAAATGCTCAGGTTATTTAAGTAATCGTGACCTTGAGGGGTTCATTGCAATCGTTCCTAAACTGGTTTCTTATAAGTTTACCTTGAACACTACGTAGGTGTCATTCACTAAGTTTTGAACAGAGTATGTGCTGGTCATTGGTTCGAAAATCGGAGAGAATGCTGACAACATTTCTTTTGCAATCGTTTGAATCTATGAAGATAAAACAGAATTGATAAAGATTGCTTGTATGATACCAGGATTTCAAGAAATATTTGCTAAATGCCAAAGTAGTTCGTTTTTCCAAGAATCGTCACCTTTTGATCGGTTACTAGCCGGCGTCGCTGGTAGGGGCTCTCCATCAGTAATGTCCGGATTTTGTATTTCGGTTCGACCGGCTGCGCCGGCTTCACCCATCCGGCTCTTGTGTGAGCAGTAGCGAAAAGTTAATGAATTTTATGCACTTTCACAATTCTTCTACACAAAATTGTGATCAACATATTCTATTAATCATGACTAGCAATGCTCACAAAGAATCTTGCAACAATTATTGTTTATACTTGTGGGGGAGCAGGAATTGTACATAATCAAAGGTGATTGTAGCGGAAAAATGATTGTTGCTTTCACAATTAAAAAAATAAACTATTTAATGGTAAGCCTATTTTGCGATGTGGTGCTGCCCGTTTCCAATCTTTATTTGTGGTGTTAAGTTCCTAATTTGATTGCGCTATTGGTTTTGTTTCCGCCGTGGCGACAAAAGGGGCTATTGTTCTATCTATATTCAGTGTTACAAATTGTTATGGTTATGGTTTTATGTTGATTTTTTCTTAAACTTGGAATTTTATTTCAATGATGTAGAGTATAGACATAAATACCTTAACAGGCAGCATATCACCATAAGAAAAAAACTCTTGCTTTATAGTATATACAGTGCAACAGCGTCACCCGAAGAGCCCCGTCAGTAACTTCGGGATTGAGAGTGACAGTTCAGTCGGCCAAGCCGGCTTCACCTATCAGGCTCTTGTGTAAACAGTTACCAAAAGTTCATGTGTTTTCTGTACACAAGATTTTCACGACTTTTTGTACTCCTTTTTGTAAAAGAATATCTCATTTCAAGATCCTGGCTATGCCTTTGGTTTATGTGCTTTGTTCATTGCTGACACAAACCCAAGGGAGCTTTGCGTTTCTCGAAGTTTGGAAGTAGGGGTCACATTTCTGATATTAAGCTATTCTAAATCAAAATAGCAAAAATGTCTTTCGTGTGGTGCGATTTGACCCAGTGACGCTGTTTTCTTTGGATTTCCCTTTAAACCTTCTCAAGTCCTCGCTTGCTACGCATTATGTAGCATGTTCTTTTCTACCTGCTTGACGTGCCCTGGGGAGTTAAAAGAGTCCTTGCTTTTCCCTAGATGTTTGGTTTGACCCCGGTAGCTCTATAAAGCTATTATAAAGCAAAATACCAATAATATTTTCCATGTGGTGCGATTTAACACAGTGACGTTAATTTTGATTTTGCCTCAAACTTTCTCAAGTCACTGCTGACTACGCATTATGATTCATATTCGTTTTTCCTTGCTTAGGTATGCTCATAGAAGTTAAAAGAGTCCTTGTTTTTCCCGAATTTTTAGGTTTGATCCCGGTAGCTCTACAAAGCTATTATCAAGCAAAATAGAAAAAATGTTTCTCTCTGAGTATTTTGTTGCAATTTTGCCCGGCAGTGCATACCATCACCCCAGCCAATTTAAAACGTATCTATTATTAATGCAGTTGCGGGGGATACGTTCCAAAAATAACCCGCGATAGGTGAAATCCGCGAAGTAGTCAGCTTTATTTTTTACTGTTTTTTTGCAATGCAATACTGTACTGCAGAATGAAACAAAAAACAAAACCTCTTTTCAGGCCCAAAATGTGTTTAAGAAATAGAAATATTAACGTATATATCAACTTTTTTCACTTTTTTCAACTTTTTTCACTTCTAGACCACCGTAAAGCCCCTGAGCCAATCAGGATTCACTGTGAAAAAAGCGCTGTAAAAAATTCCGCGAAGTAGCGAAGCCGCGATAGGTGAAGCGCGATATAGCGAGGGATCACTGTATTTTAAACTATTTGCTAAAAATTTATTTTCAATGTTATTTGAAATAAGAAAACATTTTCCGAAGCCTTTTTTAACATCTGCATTTCTGAATGATTTTTTGTCATAAGAAAGAGTTACTGTGACGTAATAAATAGCTTTTTGTTTGTTTCGACAGAATTGATTTTGTTGTGAACAATATTATGGTTAATAAATATACACCGGTAACATGCTACACTGTGTTTTGTTTCATTGTTAGATTGTATATGTACCGGTAATTTTGTAGGTGTTTGCTCGATAGGTCTAGGGGTACAAAAACATTTCACAAAATTTTAAGGGGTACGAGCGCCAAAATGGTTAAGAAGCACTGATTTAGATCATATGTCGCTCGACACATTTGGTTGCAAACGATAAGAAAGGACTATCTTTATTTCATCGTCTTTTCCTTGGATGATCATCAAGTGTTTTGCTTGGAGTAGGCTACATATTAAAATTTGTAGACTTTGAGTCTTTTGAATAATTTGATGGATAATACCAAAGATCCATGCTATTGAGAAAGAATAGACAAAATGTACCAAAGGGCTTAATTTTTTAGAAATTGTAATTTTGTGAACTGTAGGCACTAAAATTTAGGCGTTTCTAACCGGTACACTACATTTCATAAACATTTGAAGACTTCAGTTTTTGATGGATGTTTTTGAAAACGACAGGTAATGCCAAAGAATCATGCTTGTGAGGAAACGTAGTCAAAATGTACCAAAGGACTAACTTTGGTTTAACAATTGCAAGTTTGTTAGGTCAAGTAGGATAATCGTTCAACTAAAAATGAAACATCATGTATGGCAACCAATTTTTGATCAGCAATTATAAACTAATCCTTAGCCTTAAGTAATTGGAGTCAAACATTGCTGGAAAGGAAATTTCCTAAGCTTTCAAAAAATAGTAATTGTTAGTACTTTATTACAACGTTTTGGTATCGAAGTCACCTGTTTCTATGAGCTTACCACCTTTAGGGAGAAGTAAAAAGTTACAGGTCTTAAAGTTCAGTTTTTTCAGTATAAATAGAAATATTAATTGTACATATTATACATTATCGAAATTGCCTTGAAATAACCTTTAATTTATTCAAGAAAGTTTGAAAATCGGTTAAGAAATAAGGTCACAAATCAGTTTTTTTATAAACTGATTTTGCAAAAAGGATGCGATTGTTGAAAACATCTTCATATTATGATCTGCGGTAGCGAACATTTGTGTTAATCGTACGAGACATATTATGACATCATAGAGCGAGTTTTAAGCGTGCAAGCAAAAAAGAGAAAAAAATGTTTAGAGAGCTTAAAGTGGTTAAATAAAAAATTGTTCGTAGCATTGTCAAATAAGCTTTAATTGTTGTAAAGTTGTTTTTATCGAAAGCACCTTATTAATATCTCCTGAAAGAACGTTTAATCGCGTTTGTGGGATTAGTACTTTTTGAGAAAGAGCAAAAAACAGATTGTGCAATGAATTGTTGATTGTAACGTCATTTCAGACCCCAAAGAAATGAAAGTTTTTGTGATGTGGTAAGTCTGAAGCCGGTTTTCGTTTGAGCATAAAGCGGTGGTCTTCTGTCAAGTAATGCAAATTCTAAAAAGACATTTTGACGATGACGTCATGACGACGTCACAAACCCCCTTATGGCACTCACCACGAGGTAATGATCAATCGTACCAAGTTTGATGCTTGCACCTGTAGCAGCTTCAGAGGAGCAAAAACAGACGGACGCGCAGACAGAATTGCGCTTTATAGTATAGATATTGATCATGTTTAGGCGTTTACCTCCTGAATGGTTTTGCTGCCACTTTCAAGAGTAGAGACTGCTGATGTGACTACGTTCATTCCAAGGTCAGTGACGGCATCTTTAACGGATTGCGAAATTGATCTTTGTTGTCTATAAGCTTGAATCATTCGTGGGTGAGTCATGATCGCTGCGATGGCCTTTGAAGCCCAGTCTGTAATTGAATACAAAGTGAAAACGTAAAATTAAATTTGATTCCACTTTTTTGAAGACCTTAGAATAATATAAGGTATTTTTCACAACTCATATCATTCTGCTGCTCAGCCTATGTGATGTGACATTTTTAATTGCTTATTTTAAGTTGCTACATTATACCTTTGTCAAAGAGAGATGGAACATCAATGACTTCGTTTGCAAACAGGTTGATGTAGTCATGGTGGAGTCTTTCAATGTAACGGTTGCTGATGTCGCTTAAGAATTCCGAAACCACGTTGAGAGAGTGTTGATCGGTTACCTTGAAGACCTTATTAAAGTTTTTTGTTAATCATCAAGTACGCATCCGCTTTGTTTTGCATTATTCAGAATGCTAAAATATCAAGGTAAAATATTTTAAATCGCCCGTAATATATGTTACCTTTTTAATGTAAATTTTGAAGGTTTCTGGCTTCTTGGCCGCAACGTACATTTCAGGTATGATAAGTCCAATTTTACTAATCATTGGTACCAAAGATAAGGACTGGACTGAAATATCAAACTGAGCGATAGTACGAAGTGCTGTTTCGCCTTGTCTCTGAATAATAAAAATAGCTTTAAAATAACAAAATGGTAATATTTGTAGACTGAGTAAGTATTTATAGACTAATACATGGCTTATATTCGTATTCTATATCTTTAGTGTTGCTCAATGTGTTGCTTTGGCATTTTAACTTACATGTAAATAAGCTTATAAATTTAACTCACTTGCACTCTGCATCGAGTAGTCACTACGTCGTCAGTCATTTGCTCCATAATGCATACGTATCTAGAGTTCTCAAGATCGACAAAAGAGATATTGTAAAGCATTCTCAGTGCATTAGGTTCTCCAATGTAACTTACATTCACGCAGTTTTCGTGCTCAGGCAAGCAAACGGCAGCTCGAACCAAACTGGAATTTCTGTTTCAACAATGTAAAAACTAGATAATTTATGATTAAAAATTTTGATTGTGCAACAGATTTTTGTGTCTAACTTTTGAAAAGTGTAGGCCTACTGGTTGTTCTTTTTGCACAAAATTATTGATGAAAATGAGTTGGCATCAGTTTCATCTGAATTACTGTAGCCATTGGGGCTGTTTTAATATCAAGTTTTCATACTTTAAGCAAACATCAACGTGTGCCCTCAAGAAAGTGTTGTTCATGGTGTATCGCATGAATGGTTTTTCTTCTTCATACCAGAAATCAACTTTCGATTCTTGTTTGAGAGCTGGATTCCTTAAAAAAATGCAAACGTTATTTTCAACGCAATGTCAATAATTTTAATCATGGACATTTCAATATATGAATTTCAAAGCAATAATTCTTCTCACCTGGACAAGCTGGTCTTCAAAACAAAACTAACTTTCTTTTCTTGTGGTTTTCCAACTTCCATGTAGAGATCAGCGTCAAACATAAAAAGTTTGAAGGTCATAATAGGAATTTTTACAGCATTACTGCTGTTTACGGCTGACAAATAATCGACTCCGGACTTTAGAAGCTTGCTGTAATCAGTGCTATAGCGTTCTTCATCTCTAAATTTCCTTGCGTGGTGAGTGCCAATTGTGACTGCTTCTTTAGCTAGTCCTGAAAACTTGCCATTTTATCACTGTATGCATGATTTAAAGCAATACAGAACATTGGTATGGACTTACTTTCGAGTTGGTAAAGTTGCAAGGCCTTGTGTGGAAAAATCTTGTAGCAAAGTTCTTTCAGAGATTCATAGCAGTTAGTGATGGTTTTGGTCAGGTGGTTTGAAAATGAAGAGAAGGCAGTTGGAATGTTCATTTTCTAGACGAAAAAGATGTTTTACGTTAAGATGTGGTTGGAGCAAATAATAACGTAAACGACGTCGGATCGATATAAACAATCGAAG
The DNA here is from genome assembly GCA_963675345.1 of Trididemnum clinides. Taxonomy (NCBI): domain Eukaryota; kingdom Metazoa; phylum Chordata; class Ascidiacea; order Aplousobranchia; family Didemnidae; genus Trididemnum; species Trididemnum clinides. The sequence goes on along the minus strand of OY776297.1, from coordinate 11,618,339 downwards.
AAAAACGCTTCTAGGCTACAAAGTGGAGAATTGTTCTAGCTTACTCTGTTTAGATAGCTTTGAAGTCTGCCATCCATGTATTTGTTGGTAATTATCCCGATTTCCTGTATGAAGTTGATCAAGGAAGGAGAAGTGATGGTGAATCTCGCAACTTCTCTTTGTGACTGAGAATTCTAATAGCATTCACTTTATTTAAAAAAATGCTGAGTATTGAAAAACAAAAAATGATATGTATTCCCTGCAATTCAGCACGCACGAAAAGGTAGCAGATAGATAACCTCAAATTCAAACTGTAATAAGTAAGTGATATATTTTGGAAAGATAAAATATAATTTTTTCTGTCTGCTGTCATTGTGAGATCGATTGTATGACATTTGCTTTCCTACTTGATTACAAGTCATTGAAAGTTGCTTTTTGATATGAAAGTAATTCTTACATTTTGAACACTATGGCAAACAATGTCCCAAATGAGCTCGTTGTTGCTTCTGCCAGCAACGCATTGATAACGATGGCGACCGGAGAGAGTAAACTCAGCAGTTGCACATGATTTATTGTCGGAAGAACAGGTGAAGTTTAGGAAGAACTTATTAGAAGACAAAAAGGACTTGACTCCAACTTCCAATGGTCGTGACAAAGCTCTGAAATAACCAATGAAATGTTATGTAAGTCAAAATAGAACGTAATAAAATAACAGCCTGTCGTTTTTTAAAGAAGTACATTATTTTATAAAATTTGCCGATGAAGTTTTTTTGTATACCAAGAACGGCTTTGTGCATTTTAAGTACAAATGATTAACAAATTGATACGTACGCGATATCAAACATCATATACTGGTCTGAGAATGGTGTGAATAGTGATGCGTTAAGGATTGGATATCCTTGGTGAGTATGCGTGAGGTTCACTTGGACCATGATGTCCTGTGATCTGTTAACATAATGTAAATTTTTAGACATTAAATGTAGTAGATGTTATTTTGTTGTTGTATATATTGCTTTTTATGAAAAATAAAGTAAGTTTGCATCGCTTCATAGTAGCCACATTTTTTCTGCAACTTGTTACATCTTACAATTGTAGGACTAAAATTCGGCATAACTTATACATGTATTTTTATTCAGAAAAATTGCAGTGGAGCGCTAAACTAGACTAGAACTTCAATCCAAAGAGAATAGTTGCATCTTTTTATATTCAGATACTCACGCTGGACAAGAGATGTTGTATTGAAGAGCAATGAAGTTGCTTCCGTTGACAACTCGCATACGCAGTGAATTTTGAGAAAGTAGCGTTAAAGTGTTGATGGTCTTGTTGAGGTACTCAGCTGCTGGAAGGAGAGTGGGAATGGCTTGAATTGCTTCAGACACCCAGCTGTTATAGTCGTTCACTATGGAAAAAGTTATCAAGTGGGTAATGACAACAAAAAGTTATCTATTTTTATGAACTCACCTGAATTCAATTTAAATAGCTTTTGAATCTTAGTTTCAATGAATTTGGTTTCATTTACAAGGTATTTCGCAATTTTTTGTCGAAGTTGCTTGTTGGTGATTCCAACGATCTGTATGCAAAAGCAAATAAAGTAAAATTTGAGTTAAGAATGCAATTTTATAAATAAAGGTCAGTGCCAAATTTGCAAATTAAATTTTTTTAGATTGTAGGTAGATCTGATCAAATAGCAACTACTGTTGTCGTTCTCTTTTATAATATTTACCTGTTCCAAAGTCTTTTCAATCCATTTCTGGCTTTTAGCATGAGTGTAGTTGAAAGAAAGTGCGTTCTTTGCAATCATGAAAACATTAGCAAAGGAAACATTAAGGTGGTGTCGTGCAATGTGGCTTTCTCGAGGTACCCAACCGTGAACGGGATTCATCTAAGATACATAGTGATATTTAGGTTGGTTGAAGTCACTGGCTTACTAAAGTACAAATGTCAGAAACACTTCCAATTAGAAAAGTTGTCTTAAATTGTTTAAATCGTTTTTTATTTTGTTATTGCAGAATAAAAAATCAATTACTTAATTAAATATATGGAACTTGCAAAGGAGTGCCAAACCTGCAGTTTTTTGCATTTCCACAAAACACTTCGGTTGTGATTGAGAGTGGTGTTACATTCCCATTTATTTTGTTCGTTTTCACGCAAGTAGAGTTTGAATTTGTGAGCTTGCCCTTGGTTCTTTTCGTACAAGATTTTCACGTCTTTAGACTTGGTTGGAAGACCCAGAGTGAGGTTTTTGAGTTTCATTGTCATGTTTCCAATTATGACACTTGTATTTAATGAAACAAAAGCGTTGCTAAAGTTACTATTGACTTTCCATTTTCTGCGTAGTTCATCCTTGAAAATCCTGAAGCCGGCTGAGTAGTTCATTACAGGTTCCCTTCAACAATTACAAAACATAACAAATAAACAAATTCAATATGTGTCTTATGTACGAGCAGCTCTTTTTTATGAAGATTTCTAATAGGCAATTATGATTTACGCTTCCAGTTTTTGAAAAAAGTAATTTAAACAACGAGGTATTAAACGTACTTGTCAAAGTTGACAGTCCAGTTAAAACCTGATTCTTTCAACTCGCTGTCAGTTTTAAAAGATGCAATCGCACTGACATATTTGAAAAATTGGAGCTTCAAGGAAGGAACAGTCATGGTCCAGTTGTTGAGAATCATGTCTTGTTTGTATTCCCCATCAATATCGATAGGAACCAATTTCTCCAATATACCTTTGGTTTTAATGATACAAATAGCTTCACGCACTTTCGTGATGTTAAGCACGTGAAGGCGAACGTGGTCTTCAAGTCTGTAACAAGAAGCCTCAATTAAACACAAATAGTACAATTTTTACGTATCAAAGTGTTTGTTGTAAAATATGTTATTATAAAGCTTTAATATATATTTTACGTACATGGACGTCTTCAGTGTATTATCAAAAATAAATTCAACTCCAGCTGCAGTTTTGCTCATGGTTGTGTTGAATATCAATGTGCTCATTTGTTGTTCGTCGTACAGCCGCCTCGGCAGATCCAACAACGAAGTACGATTAGCGAGGGCTTCTGGAAGAACTGGCCCAGAGAGCTTTGCTTTGCAAGTGACGTTCCAATCGTCTTCATTGGTTGTGGTATAAAGAGCAACAGAAGATCTTTGCAATATGATGTTGTACAGCTTGATGTGTGGGAAAAATGTTCGGACAAATGATAGCTGACGAATCACACGAACAAGGGGAATATTGGCGTTGATATTGTTGAGTTCCATCTTGCTAGGCATGCATAATAATTCGGGGAAAACCGGCAGAGGCATGGCGCATTCTGTCACTTTCAAAGTAGCTGAAAGCAAGTTTTTTCCGAAACCCTTAGCAGTTACCTGTCGGATGTTTTGGGAGTTGGGAGCGGTGATGTTAATCGCTACCGGTTCGTTGTCGTAGAGCTGATAACCACAGCCGAATTTTCTTGAAGAGTTTTCAGAAGGAAGGACTGTACAATCAGCTTTGAATGGAACAACATGTGGCATGTGGAAGGTTCCATTGCTAGAGCTGATGCCTACAAGTTTGTTGTCTGGAGTCAAAGTGAATTTTATGATGTTGGTGATGTTGAAAATAAAAATAACTTTTTCAATTAGAGGCAGTCGGTATAGCAAACTACCATTAGTTATCACATCATATGTTTTTGGTGTGATGTCAACGCTGTGTTTTGATTTCCAACACGGCAAGTTCATTTTTGCTTTTCCAGAAAGAGTTTGTGGAATGCAAACACCAATCTTTTTGTAAACAGGAATAAATTTTTGCATTTGATTGGTGAAGCTCATGTTTGATGTTACATTGTATTTACCCATAACAAGGTTGATGTTCATTTCACTTTCTGTTTGATTTTTTTGTCGAAGAGCAAGGTCAAAAATTGGATTGATGTGGTAATCGGAATAGACTGGGTTCCAAACATTAACATCCCAGTGCATGCTGCCGTCAAAAAGACAATCTTGATGTTTGTCAAAGTTATCTTTGACTGACAATGTGAAAATTGGAAGCATATGGTTGGTGAAAGGATGAGGAAGCATGATAGTGCATTTGTAATTGTTTTTCAACTCATTCTGAGTCCAATTCGTAGAACCATTTAGGTCCATTTCCAAAACAGGCAATCGAATGAAAACGAAAGATTTGCTGCGGATATCCGACGTGCGTTCTACTCTCCATGAAATGATAAATTTATTGCTTTGCGACAAGTCTGTAATGTTGATGTAACATTCTCCGCCAATTACCATTGAAGCACTTCCAACAATTCGGAGTTCATTAGGTCGTTGCTGGTGAAGGTTTGTGAAGATGCGAAGATCAACGTCACGCATCACTAAGCCTTGGATGGTGTTTTGTTGAGACCTAACAAGCCTCAGAACGATTCTGCGAATATTCCATTTAATAAGAGATCTTTTAATGACGATGTCTCTGATTTCCAACTTGTTAGGCAAAACAACCACTGTGAAAGAGATTGGCGATTCAGAGTTGTATGGGTATCTAAAACATATTGTCAATATAAAATGGAGGAATAATAGTTGTTGAGTTTAGTGGCGAAAACAGTTATAATTTAACTGGCTGAGAAAACTGTATAGCAATCATATCGATATTATTGATCCACGTAAATCAAATCATGTAGCATATTAGATTTTATAGTTTATCGGTATTTTCTCGCTTTGCAGTGCTTGAAAGTGTTAGTGCTGAGAGGTTTGTCACTATTTACATACTTTCAAACTACATTAAATATGTATTTAAAACAATAAAGCTCAGTAATTTCTGGATATCTTTGTTGACAACTACCATTGATGTTCTCATGTGCTGCAAACTGGAAAGGTTTTTTCAAAGTTACAAATAATATCAATATTCCACAACGGCGGCAAAGAAGATTTTTGAACATGTGTTTCGTGGTACAAAATTTCAAAATAGCTTTCAATAAAGCTTCAGAGAAAGAATTCTTTGCACTCTTCTAAAGCGATGAGTAAAATCTTGAACGTTTTCTTTTGACTCTCATTCTCCAGTACAGATAATAACTTCTGTGGAGAACTAGACAAAAACGCTCATGTTTTTACTTATTGGTTTAAAAGAGTGCAATGAATTGGTTCTCTAAAGCTATCTTAAAGAGATAACATAAATTTTATTTACCAACCTTACAGACAAAGATGTCGCACTTCTGTTGCTTGCAAGAGCAACTTTAGCAGAAACAAGTTTTGCGTCGATTGTCAAATCATTTCTCCAGTTTTGTTGTGGTCCGTATTCAAAACGTTCATTAACGTAAAAGTTGCAAGTTTTGAATCCTTTTCTCAAAGCTTCCAATTTAATCGAGTTACTTTGTCCAGATGTAAGGGTTACATTATGATTGAGAGTCATACGAGGATAAGATTCATCTTTAATGTTGTAGATGATTTCTGTTTTTCCGTTGAAGTAAGATTTGGTAGCTTTGCTATTATTTCCAATGGTGTATTTCATTCCAAGCAAAGACACTTTTCCCAAAATAGCTTGAATTTCCAACTCTGTGTCTTCGGTCTGATTAAGCAAGTACGCAAATTCCAATTCTCCAAGGCAAAGAGGGCAAGGTTCGACCCCTGTCCAAGAGATGATATGCCTATTATTTTTCAAAGGCCACATGTCTATGTTTGCTACTGCTTTTTCAAGCAATTTTTTGCCATTTTTCTGCGTCAAAACTTGAATCCATTTGATCAGTGCTTGCTGCTGACTGCATGACGTATAATTCAATGTAAAACCTTCAATAAAACGTTCTTGTCTAACCTTGGGGTTATGATAGACGGCTTGAGGTTGATTGATACCTTGATAATAAGAAGCAGAAACTTGCGATTGGGGAGTAAGGTGAACAAAAGCGACAACTTCGCATGCAGAGTCATCAGAGCGATAAGAGACATTCCATGATCGAGGCTCAGAAAGAATTTCAACAGATTTACCGTGCAAACGAAGGACTTTAAGTTTGCTATCTTGCACCAAAATTACGTTGTCAAGGCTTTCGGTTGAATTCAATTTTGAGTACATGCACCAACCCTGCTCATTGCCGTATGTAAAGTTAGTAATCAACATTATTGGCTGTTGTGAAGGCGTATTGATGGTGTTGTTAGTACTGTGCACCAATCTGTAAGAAGGTTGACTTTGGCCATTTAAGTAGGTCATTAATTTCATAAACCCATCGTGTTTGAGAGCAGTAGTGTTAACTCCAGTCTTGATGTTAAGTTCGTAGTCGCTCAAAAGCAAAATCATTCGACAGGTAGGATTCTGTTCGTTTTTACAGATCGCTGTAAGATTGTGAACGCGATCTGTCAAGTGATAAGCAATTTTAATGACTGGTGCTTGCTGTTTGTAAAGGACAGCTTTTACTTGATTGTTCTTTTGTCGGTCGTAATTAATAGTAAGTTCCATGTCGCCAGAGCAAAATGGGGTCACCGGAGTGACAGGGAAAATCTGTTTAAAGATTTGTTTCCATTCTTTATTGCAAGAAATTGGCCAGAGATTGCTTCGTGCTATTGTCTCTAGTTTCTTTATTGAGCGATCTTCACGTTGCGGTCGGTCATTGTACAAAGTTTTAGAGCTAAAGGTGAGGTTTTTGCGGCATTGCGTGTACTGAAAATATTGACATTCGACGTAATCCGATGATGTACCGGATTCCATGTGCCATTTCGTTTGTGGTTGATTCAAACCTTTGTACACTCCAGTTTTGAGTTTTCGTCCATCACTAACTGAAGCTGTCAAGTACAGATCAAGGTCAGCATTTTGATTGCTAATGTAGTGGAAGTACCAAGTTTCAGTTTCGTGCAGGCTTGGAACGTTTGTCAAATTACCCAAGAAACGCAATAGTTTAAGCTTGTTTCTCTTGACTTTTCCGTCAAAACCATATTTCCTTGCAACAAATTTATTGATGCAGTTAGTGCAGTTGAGTGTGGAATGCAGTTTGATCGAAGTAGATGTTTGAACGTCCGTATTCAAGTCCAAAATGTCGGAACTTGCCATTCCGTCAAGTTGGAAATCAGTTGTGTGGTTTACAATGGAGTTGTTCAATCTTACCTGGAAGGAAAGACGATCGTTGTCAAACTGAAGACTTCCTTCGCAAGGAGACCCTGGATCGTTAAGTTGACCGCAGTTAAGGTGGCCTTGACCTCTTCCCTCTTGTACATCAACAGTAGCAGCTACAACGCTGCTTTTCGTTTGGTTAGTAACACGCAGTTCCATGTGGCTGTCGTATTTAGTAAAATGTCCGTTGGAGTTAATATCAAGAGGAGTTGAGTTGGTCCAGGATGGGTGGATGAGATTACAGTCACGGAGAGCGTAGGTAATCCTCTGTAAATCTCTCAAGTTGGCCTCGCAAGTACAGTTCAACTGCATTGGAATGGATTTAGTTGTGATGTTTGCAAGAAAACGAGATCCAGTTTCTTTGATCAAGTATGATTTTATTTCATCTGTTTTGAGTATCACTTTGTAATCAGTAGCTCGTCTCGTTTCCAAGATGTTAGCACTAAAATGCAATGGCGAACGATAATAGTTTCTAGTCAAGTTGAGTGTGACGTTAGTGCTTATGTCTGTGTTGGATTTTTTCACGCTTATTACTTTAAACCTTCTAACGATACTGTCAGGATTTCTTTCAGCATTGAAGTCAAATAAGAGATCCCAAGCATTTTTGGAGGAGATAAGTTTCATGTAGTTGTAACTGCAGTTCGTCGAGCTAAACGGAGAAACTTGCCCACGCCTGGTGTAGAACGAGTCGAACCGCTTGCATTTTTCATTCTAAAAAGACATGAAAAATAATTAATGAGATGAGGTTGCACAATGCCTTTGCTTAGCATCAATAATAACTGCACAACGTCAATTAAAGATAAAATTTAACATGTGATGAGTTTAGAATAATTGAATTACCTGAGCCATTTCAAGAAAGTGTTTCGTGCACATTTGACCAACAGGACAAATGTTTGGTTGCGCACTTTCATTAATTTGGAATTGTTTCTGAACAGTCCAATTTCCTTGCATCAAGGGAGCACCGGGATAAAATCCAAGAGGATATTTGACAGAGTATATCACTGGAGCTTTTTGTTGCTCACCTTTTTGCAACTGAGTAATGTTGATTGAAGTAGCGAAATCATAGAGCGGTTCAGTGAGGTATTCTCTAATAACAGATTTTTGAGGAACTAAGCTGGCATTTATTTTGGTAATAAATTCCAAAGTTCTTTCTTCAGCCCAAGTTGTGAGTTGCTCAAATCCTAGTTCAATGTGAACTCCATCTTTTTCATAAAATCCAAAAGAAGTGTCCACACCATAAGCTTCTGCTCTTTGACCTAGCCATTTTGGTTGCACAGTGGTGTTGTATGTCAGTCCGAACCCAGATTTAAAGCTGGTTTTAAAGAATATCAAACACTGATTGCAGGTGACGTTGAAGCGCAAATACATAGGTCTATCATTTTGAAGTTGTTCAAAAGTTGGGAGGGAAAGGTTTCCCAACAAAGTGAAAGCTTTGTCGCCGACAACGCAGCCTACTTCGTAGAAGTGCTTGTTATCAATGGTCTGGTTTGCTCTGTAAACGTAGCCAACCTTAAGTCTGTCAGTTGTTTCAGATTTGATGTAACGGTTAAGAATTGTTTTGGTTTTGTTAGAAATGGGAACATATTGCAGGTAAGATTTATGCATGTCAATCATGGCGGTGTGTCCATGCCAGTTGGGTTTCTTTACGTATTCGCTCTTAAGTTTCATACCGTTTACGTCAACAGTAACGTTGTGACATCCTCGGCATTCTCCTGGAGAGACAGTAACGTCAACGCAATAGTAAGCTGCTTTGCTGGATTTTTGAGATCGAGATGGAAGAGCTCTGGAAACATTTGCTTTGAAGTGATACGTCCCGTTTCTGCTTGAGTCACTGATAATACTGCAGTAATAGCATGTTGCAAAAAGTTCAGAATCAGATTCGAAAATTCGTATTAGGGACTGTTGTTTTGGAGCCATTCTTGCCTTTGAGATGGAAACCGTAGGAAGAACAAGACGTTGAGCACTTCCAATGCTATTTTTGTTCAAAGAAAAAACATCAAATTGGACTTGAGCGCAGTTGATGGTGTGAGTTGAGTTCAGCAGATATGGGGCAAATCTATTGTTGTTATGGGGTTTTTTTATGCTGGAGCGACTGTCGAAAAAGTAAGGTTCAACCTCACCCTTTATGTAGGCTTCGCACTTGTTTTCTTGATAGCTGTTTCCAACGCTGTCATTTAAGACTTTGCCAGAGTAATTGAATCGCGAGAATTGATTGAGGAATAAAAGTGGGTGTGGAAATCGGGCAATGTTCTCCATCCTCACGATAGTCAAAAAACCATTCATGTTGCCCTCTGTGACTTGGGAAGAAGTGACGTTAATAGTGCATAGTTTGCGTCCACTGGATGGAGTCCATGGTCCTTGTTTAATCTAAACAGTATGTTGTGCATTGTTTTTTTTAGTGGTATCAAAATAGACTGTGCCATAAAGTAAAATAGGAAATTAAAAATCTGATTAAAGAATATAGCAAGCTGGTGTTGGAAAGAGTAACGGTATTCAAATTTAATGATCAAAATATGCAGTTGCTTAATTTTTACGCACCTGAACATAAGCATCGTATCCTCCGTCAGTTTCGTTGATGTACATGCGTCCTTTTCCGCTCATGTGAGCATTGCCGAAAAGTTCCAAGTCTGATTCGATCACATAAAAAACTTTGTTGGTATTTTCTTGTGTCTACAAATTTTATCAAGTCAGTTATAAAAGAGCAATGGTTTTATAGTTGAATAGTTACGAGTTGCAACCAGTATGAACGACACTGGCAAAACACTGGATTGAAAAGCAATAATTAAGTGAATGAGCCGCCCAGAGAGTACGTAAATTCGGAATTGCAGATCAGTACATAGGAAAGGAAAAAATTGTCGATTAGTTTTGAAACTTACGGTTGAATCTTGGAACCACAAAAGATCTCCCAATTCTCTTACGAGATTCGAATTTTGGCGATCTTTTTTGATAAGAACTTTGTTGATTGAAACAGGAGCAAGTCGTCCATTGGTTCTTTTTGAAACGTTGAAGCTAGCAAAGATTTTATCAAAGGTGAGGTCAACTCGTGGGTTTCTAAAGATTCTAGCGTTTGCATCAATGGTCGTGGTTTTCCGTCCTTCTTCGACAACTGCTAGTGTGACAGTGTTGATTGCTGGAATGACTTTAGCGTAAAAAGACCGAACCGATCGATTTCTCTGGCTGTTTTGCCACTGCAAGTAAACAAAATATTATACCTAAGCTCAGTTCCTAACGAAGTTAGTATGAATGTATATTATTATAAGATCGAATATAATTGAGATTGGTAGCTAAATCTTTAACAAAGTAATACTATGGTTGAGTGAGTTGACTTAACTTTGGGTTTTACTTTCAGACCCAAATATCACTTTCAATGATTTTAAAGCAATATACAGTATATTGTAATAAGATTGGTAGCGGTGTTGACATCTTGTAAAATTGCAATAAAATATTTACATGAAAGGCCACGTTGTAGACGTTCATGATCTCGTTTTTATCTTCTTGGATAGTTTTGGTCTTGTTCCAGTTTACAGCAATGTGATAATCATCTTCAGAGTTGCGTCTAAGATAAACTCCGAATTTGATTCTTTGGTCATTGCAAGCCTGTCAAAATGAATGGAGTTAGTAGTATGAGAGTTTTCGTTATATCTTTAGCGACATCATTACAATCAGCATTACAAATAACCGAAGCTGAAGGATAGGTTTTAAATGTTGCATTAACCTCAACTTATCAACAGTATCCATACAAACAAATCGTTTTAGGTATCTACCTATCATAACTCTAAACTGTTTTAACTGTTTGAAATGTTCAATATAACGAAAGTGGCTTACTTTGTAGTACAATGCATTTCTAGCGCAATTAGTTTGGGGCAAGATGCAGGTTTCTGGACATTCTTGTCTTTGATTAGCGGTGTAGATCTGACTGTTATTGACAATAAGATCGTCAACGCTGTAAAAAAATATTTATGTTCAACAACATTTTATGTATAACCTGTCATATCAAATAGCTCGACATGTGAGTCGGATCAATATCATCAATTAAAGTGAAAGTTTGTTGTATCGTAACAGCAACCAAAGATATTACTGTCGTTTTACAAAATACATAGCGGTAAGAAACAATACTTGAAAGTGAGGATCTCTGTCTCCGGAAGAATTGGTTTTAAATCGATTGTCACGTTATTTGGTGTTAATCGAACTTCGCCTTGTACTTTGCTGTTATGTCCAGCACTAATTTGGTAACCAGATCCGCAAGAGAAGCTCAAAGGAAGCTGAATCTTTTGGTTCCACATTACGTTGCCTCTGATTCTGTAACGCATATAGAAATATCAATAAGCAAAATCTAAATATTTGTTACAAATACGCTTCTTACTGTAAGAAGGCATGTGACTGCAAGCTAATTTAAATGGGAATTATGCGATTGCAGCGTAGACATCTTCTATTGTTTATTGGTCTTGCATTTATTTAATGCATGACATTTTGTGATATTTGTTATTCATTTTAATAGAAGTGTTATCAACTTACAATGGAATAGACTTAACAGTGACGTTTCCTTCTCGTGTAAGCATAATTCTTTTCAAAGGAACCATGACCTTAGAGTCCATGTAAACAAAGTAGGTTGCTTCCAAATGGATGATGTGAGGCGATCCCATGGATGACGGGGAGGCGATATGGGCAAGCAATGGTTGATCGGCAGCTAAGCCTTTAAAGCTCCATCCTTTTTCCAAGATATCGACAATCTAAAATTTGGAAATTGCGATGGTGACTCTCTTTGACTTTGTTAATTACTAAAATTATGAATTGCGTGAAAAGTCACAATCAAGTTTGCCACACCAGTTTTTGATAACCAACAACGTTATTTTGGTTTTAAAGAAGCTCTCAAGTAAATACCGTACAAAATTTAAATAGTTTTATGCAGACTAGTATGTTCTCAAATAAGTGGCGTTTTTTCACTTGAAAGGACCCAACCTAAAGCATTCTTCCATAGATTTGTACTTTTGTTTTTACCTTCCAGATATTTGAAAGTTTCAGGTTCTGGATCCCATCCAGACCTAAAATAGTTTTAAATTCGACTGGAATACCAAGAATCTTTAATTCAAATGGAGACTTGTTTTTCATCATCAACATGCTGTAGGTAAGAGACCCCTAAAATTTTATTTAGTTTATTTTTTATAAAATACTGACAGTTTTAAATTCATAGTTCATTCGAACCGGTGGTCTATACTCTATACCAGGGCTACTCAACTGGCGGACCGCGGTCCGAATCCGGACCTTTGAAGTGTTAAAGCTGGACCTCGAGCTTCAGGATGAGTAACAGTAAGAGCAATGAGTAACAGTTGATCAAAAACGGGACGCTCAAATTCAGTTCGAGACCTTTTTCCTAATTATGGTTGACGGTGGGGGTGATCTCCACAAAAAAAAAGGTTATCACCTGTTTGGCTGCCGAAAATCCAACTATTTTTCTGTATGTACTGGTAATGATAGTTTCATTTTTATCATTGCAAATCAACACTTCTACTGGACTGGACCTCAGGAAATACTAAACTTCTCCGACTGGACCTTCATCAAAACTAGTTGAGTAGCCCTGCTCTATACCATGTTTACAGCCTAATATAGCAATTCGTTAATTATGTTAATAGGATACAACAGAACAACTAACGATAAATCTTCGTTGTGAATTTTCTAACTTGCAACAATCTGCTAGAATTAGAGTGGACTACAAAAGACCCTTAGAAAGGTAGTTTTATTATTCCTTACCTCATCTTGGATCATTGTCAGTCGTTGGAGTTCCTCTCGTTGCAAAAGAGGTTGATCTCTCAGAATTGGTCTTAGCAGTTGTGAAAGAGGCATGTTTAAAAATCGTTCCAATTCTCGTTCAGGAAAGACTCCACGTTCACCGAAAAGTGGTTTAAGAACAGCAAGTATCTTGCTGAAGTCGAGAATAGTTTCGATTAAGGTAATGGTATTGTCATCCACCTGTGATTAAGAGTTTTATTAATATCCATAACAAATTCGTATTTTGCTAAAGAATTTAACGCAATTTTACGTCTGCTAGGAATAATCCTATCTCAAATCCATAGGAAATTCTCAAGGTTGTTTCATGATGTTTTCTGTTCTAGATTTTCTTTTGAATGTGTTATTGTTATTAAACTGCTGTCTGTCATATTTGGCCGCAACTTTCTACGATTTTGACATGTGCATGATATCACAATGCTTACATCAGTTGTGACAGAGACATTGACAAGAATGGGAACCATACTATTCTTAGCAAAAACCAGGTTAGCTGAGATGTTGCATTCGATTTGTCGGTTGATAACTGGCACAAAGATCGTTTGCAGTGTTGAGTATTCCTTCTCAGAATAAGCTTCTTTTTCATCTGCAATCTTCATTCCCAGATCCAAATGCCCTTGGCGGATAGAAGTGAGAACATTTCTGACTGTTCTGTAAACAATTACAGCTTTTATTACTACACTTTAAATTATTGCAGTATGTAATCCAACAGACCATCCACTAAAGTGGACCCAGTATTAGGTCCCACAAGTGTGACGGTCTAAGCTATGCTTTATTAAAAGCCTCTAGCTTCTTATTGGTCACCAACTGCACTGAAGAGACCTGATAGGTCGAAACAGTGTCACTGTCTGCAGTTTGCTAATCCAATAATGTTTATCAATTTTACTGTAGGTGAGATGCTAAAGTTTCTTCAAAAAGTAAATAGGGTTAAATCGAACCAATTTCTTCTTTTTCAAAATTAAAATAACAAATTTTAAGGTGTTAGAATATTGTCACAGTTCTTCGAGTTTGGCAAACCCTGACTGCCGTAAAAATATCTTCTGTGAAGCTTGCTTTATACAGGTGTGTGATTTTGCAAAATATCGGCGAACGTTACCTCGGTGAAAGTTCACAGAAAGAAGTGTTTCTTAAGACCATTTGAGATTTCAAGTGCTCCTTGATGTAGAATTTCAAGGCACGTGGCTCATCTTCACGGACAACTGAAACAAGGTCAGATAAGTAAAAATGTTATGCAGTCATGGCTGCATACATTGCTGGGATAGTAATCACGCTAAAATGAGGAAAGGTGGTCGTGTTTTAAACAGTTGCCTATTTCTTTTTCAGACAACTTTTTTATTGATATAAAACGCGCCATGACCGCAGTTTTTAAAGAAAGTTTTGCGTACATTTTCACATAAATATCTTACTCATTTGACCAATTCTGTTTAGTTCTTGGACCGATGGGTCTTTGGTGATGATTAGCAAATAGCTAGCAAGACGGATAGTGACTGGACGGTTGCGGTTTTCCATGTTTGAAACAATATCTTGTCGCAATTGTAAAGTTGAGTTGAGGTTGCTTCGCTATAAAAAGATCGATGTTATTAAAGTTGTTTAGCCTTCAAATTTAACGACACTGCTTTGGTTTCAATGAGAAAAGTTTTTATATCAGCATTAGCTTCAACTTTTCATTGTTAGAAATTTGTCCAACAAAATCCTGTCTGTCAGAACAACCGTATTTGCACCATCAATTTGCTATTGTCGTATCATCAACCATTCTTTGAAATTTTCGCCTCCAACTATTTTTGCTAGCAGCTAAAAATATATCAATATAGGCAACTTACACCTTCACTTTGTGGAAGTGGTATGTTCTGGAGAGATCGAATAGCGTTCAGCGACACCTCTTTTGGTGCTTCGGTGTTGGAGGCGCATCGAACAAGAGCTTGACGCGCAACATCAGCGTTATCAGCTAATGCACCAAGGCCAATGATGGCAGCGATCTTGATAGACTTTTGTCGGAAATTGTCTAAAAGGAAAAGTTTACGTCGTATAATTTGCAGACATTCAATTTAAAGCAACTCGGGTTAAGACAATGTTGCCGAAGCAGTAAGTAGGAATAATCGTGAGCAAGGGCATAGCGTTTTCAAGTTTGGTTTTAAAAATGTGCTTGCACAGCGCTTGTGCATCATGGTGATAGTTGAAGTCGCATTTATGTTGCTGTGCGTGGAGTCAATCAATCATTCATCTTTTTGATTCTGGGAAGCGAAATAAAGAATACAATATTCTCTGTCGAAAATTATAGCCTATTGCACTGTTTTGGAACAGCAAATTACGGTTGTTTGGTGGGTCTCTAAAAATGGTCTTCACTTTTTTTTGATACGAAAAATTCAGGTTGCGGCTATGAGTGACCTGTATATATATAACCTACCAGCCATGACTTAATTATTTCATTTCAGAAAAATAGACAAAGAATGTCGCCTACTGTCAAATTTTAATTACATTGATTCTCAGTGAAAAGTGATCTATTTGTACAAGCTCATTTAAAATTGCTTAATAGTCATTTATTAAACGGCCTGGCCAAAGTGTAGTGGTGAGAGCGGCCTCGTCGCATTGGGTAGTCCTGGTTTCATTCCTTTGTCGCATCGTACCAAAGACTTTAAAGATGGTATTCGCAGATCTCTGCTTAGCGCGCAGCAACAGGAGTAATATGCAAATTAACATTATGAAACTAAGTTTACTCGGTCATGATTTTGAAAAAGAGTGCATTGAGCTTCAACTGCCTGAGCAGGCTGGCACCGCTGGCGCCACCACTACACTAGCAACAACATTGCTCATTCAAAAACAATGCCGAGCCGATCTGCTATTTGCAATGACACTCACCTCTCTGGGTTATAGTGCAGTCGTTGTTGAGAATTTGAACGAGGTATTTCCGAGCACTGATGTAGGTTCTGTGAGTCAAGTCAGCTTCTGGGTCTTGGGCATATCGAGACAAGACTTTTCCAAGCATCATAACAGTTCTAGCAGTGGTGTTGCTGGTGCAGATATTCTACATCAAACGTAATAGTGTGCAACGTTGATTTCAAATAAAGCTGTTATAGTTATAAGCACGATGAAACACTTATTCTTTTTTGGTAGAAAAGTTTAAAGTGTTATTACAAGACAATTGCAAATAACAAAACTCCGTTGCTCACCAGACCGGTTTGAACAATGGTGATGTTGGGATATTGTACGTTTGAAATGGCTTCAATAACTCCAGATCTGATGTTTTCAGTCCACTGCGATTGAGAGGTGGTTTCAACAAAGCTGGCCAAAACGTTTTGACAGGCTAAGTTGGGCTCGCAATTGGGCAAAGGACACCAGTAGGAGGCGCTATTGCATCGATATAGGATCTGGATCCAGATGTTTCTGGAGAAAGAGCAATTAATGCTGATGATTAATATTGATTATTTAAAAGATTTTTTATTTTCCTAATTTGTTTTATTTTTATTGCCAAGCCACTTTTGTACATGTTAAACGGCATACTAGCTGCCACACATAAAACAGTACTTGTGAAGAATGGTTGTTGAATTTGCCACACTGTATGCCACCTGCTGTTTCAAGAATCATTGAAGTTACTATGAAATGCATTGACTTACGTTGCTTTTTCTAACTCGTAGCCTTCGACGAAGCGTCTCTTGATTTGAAGCCAGATTTTTTTAATTTCACTTTCTCTGCATTTTGACACATATCTTTCCAACTTGGAGAAGATAACTGGAGTGCTCTTGTTTTCAGAGCGTCTTACTAGAACAGCGATGGCTTCGATTGGATCAAAATATTTGTTCATACTTTCTATGGCTTCTTCCCATTGCTCCTCAAACATTAAGTTCTCTTCCTTGTAATGTCTTTGAATGCGTGCTAATTCCACTACAAAACAAGAAGATGTGTTAACGTCAAAGGGCGGTTGAGAAGAGCAGCTGAAAGCTTTAAAATTGTTTTGATCACAAAAGAATCCCGCGGAAGCGATTTCAAAATTTGCAAAGCATACTTACTATCATGAGGACGGTCACTGTGGCTCATTTTGCTTGGTTCTTTGTTTAATTTCATTTTCAGTTGGACGGTGGTATTTGAAGAAAAGTTCTTGTTGAAACCTTGACCAAGGACGAGCTGAAACAATAATATTTATCGTTAAATCTAAGATTGCAGTCGAATCTTTTAATTTCTCCCTTGAAACTTTAACAAGACAATTTGCAGAAAAATCGGTTTGTATACGGTCCAAATTAAAAATGAAAGCGAAATTAAATGCAGCACAAAAATTCTCCCTGCACATTGCGTTATTGAATGGCATGAAATAGCAGTATGTATATTTTAAGAAAGAATTGAATGGTTACCCGCTATATCATCCAGTAAAGAGCAGTAGTCAAATATTTTGATTTTACGATCTGTTTGTAGCATATCGTGAAATCATTGCTAAAGGTTGATATCTGCATCTATATTCCACACACGTAGGCTTGAATGTTTTAAATTTTTGTATTTTTTATATGTTCACATACTATTATTGCTCGCTGTGTTGGGAAAGGATTGAAAGAAAAATTGCTCCGTCAAGTACACGCTTGTAAAGCAAGTGAAAAGTAGGCTTACTTTGAAGAGGGTGTTGTTGAAAAGATTGACTGGTTTTTGCTCTAAGCACACCACTTCTTGAACGCGACGACCTCTTTCAAGCTTGTATTGGCATTGTTGGCTTGAGTTACCTGTGACGTTTCGTGACTGGTGGACAAACTGTAATAACGTTTTGCAATATTTAGTTCTAGTTACTCGTTTCGCGAAGATAAATGCACAAGGAAGGTAAGTTCTCTTTAGACACTTAGCAAGGATGCTACAGAAAAAAAAATAGCAAGTAGTTGCAATTCAGCAATTTTTTATTCAGAAAGTTATTCATTTTAAATAATTCGCTTTGCTACTACTTGAGAATGAATCTTAATGAAAAATTTGCTCAACAACGTAGTCAGTGGCTTAAGCTAAAGTACAGTGGCATGCCACCTACAGAGATCACGCAAGCGGCTCCCAGATGTTTCGTTTTCCATTGCGCGGTCGCCTCAGAGACGAAAAAACAAATATAAATCTCTTCCACGAAAAAATACTATGTGATAAAATAGTCGGACCACATGGAAATTTACTTACGCAGTTATGATATCAAATATAATTTGACAATTCAGATGTGTCTTGCGATGTCCATCATATTTGCAATGTAGGGGTAGGGGAGATATCCCCTTCAACGTTTGGAGACACAGTGCATTTTACACATGTCGATGTTAGTTTGTATTTTAGGTAAATGTGATATAGTGCAGTAGTAAACAAAGTTTGTTTCTTGCAAAGTTTTTCCACAAAATAGATCCCTCGTTTACCTACTAAAAAACTAACCAAGTCGGCGATAAATTCCGAAAAATCTGATTTTCGCAAAAAGGAACGGAAAGTAGTCCATTGTTGACGCTTCCATGGCAGTTGAAAATTATCCAAGTCACGCGTAACCTTGACGCTTTTGGCAGCACCATCTTGGACGGTCTGAACTTCAACGCTGCTGTTGCCGATCCCAAAAATATTTACTTCTGGCACCTGCGTGTTGTAAAGAATAATATAAGTAAGCCGTGAAAGGGAAAATGTTCATTTTCAACATATGCTCGGGAGAAGCGATTAAATAAGGCTTATTTCTACTCAAGATTGTGTATTAGGGCTGAGGCAGAGAAGTCGAACTTCCCAAAAATCTGTATAAATACATTTGAAAACCAATCCTTTTAAATGCTTGAACAAAATCTTGCTAAAAATATTTATTTTATAAATTTGTCACTCTGAATAATTATGGAAATTTTGCACAGTTGCCTTTTCATGATTTTACTGGAAAGTAGCATGAAAGCAATGCAAAACAAAAACTTTGATATTTGAGCTACACATGTGTTTGCCCATGGTGGATAAAGAATCGTCGTGACTAGAAAGTCACAGCAATTCTATAGAAAGTACCAAAGGCACACCCTATTGCAGATCAAGGTAGGAGGGCATACTTTTGCCTGGCCAACACCATCAAGTGCAACATCAACCGAAAACTATCAACAAACAGGTCATGTTTTTGTCAACAATGAACTAATCAAGTTTGAAAGAAAAGTAACTTGCCACAAATTTCTCGTTGGCTAATTTGTGGAGGCCAGAACCATTGAATTTAAACTGAAGTGCGGAAAGAATGCCTCTCTTGATGTTTATGACGTCAGTGGGTTCGTGTCTGTCGTAGAATAGTTTGCCAATCTGAAAACAAAATTCAACATTGATGGTCAACTTGTATGTAACTGAAATGAGCAGAAGGCTTTTGAATCAAGGCTTACTTAAATTTAAGTTTTGTAATTCGATACCAAGTTAGTCAGTGTTTGCATTTTTCTAGTTTAATTTGTCCTTTTGATTCCTCAGTACTCGTAGCTATACCCTCTAAAATCCACATTTTTCTTTTTGCGTTAAAAAAATTATTGGTTGGATTTTTCTATTTAGTTGTGTAATAAATAAAAGGTTAAATTAAGGTGTTTTAAAGTTTACTTATAAGGCTATATTCAGTTTACGAAGAATAATTTCCAATTTTGATCCTTTTTCTAGAACTTTTTACGGGTGGCATGCAAGTTTAAATCTCTGTTTTGTTATAGCCCTGTTTTGTAGCAACCAAAGTTAAAGCTACAAGTCGAACAAAGACCAAAGCAACTCTATTGTAGTAACACAAACGTCGAGCAGTACACCCCATTTTTCATTTGGCTTACCTCTCCTTGGTTAAAGTGGAAGTACAGCTTGTATTTACGAAGCATTTTTTCCAGCTTTGGAGCATTGGTATGGTATTGGTAAGCCAATGAACCGTTCCGCAGGAGAACACCCTCGTAAACTTTGCAGTTTTTGATCG
Source organism: Trididemnum clinides (assembly GCA_963675345.1). Classification (NCBI taxonomy): domain Eukaryota; kingdom Metazoa; phylum Chordata; class Ascidiacea; order Aplousobranchia; family Didemnidae; genus Trididemnum; species Trididemnum clinides. Next base: position 11,598,646 of record OY776297.1, on the reverse strand, counting down.
TAAGGGTGCCTACGCAGGCTCTAGGTACTGTCACTAAGGTTTCGTTACATCTGAAAAAAATTAAAAATTTAATGAAACTTTTAACATTTTTGCATGAAATGATTCTTATTTATATCTTGTTTAATGTTTCAGCTGGATGTTATTTATCAGGTAGTCTACAAGCTACACTATTTAACTAACCAACTGATTAGGCTACATCTAAGAGCCACTTTTAACAGGAAATTCCTTTCTCCTAAAATTTTTTTAGAACTTTAACGATTATAGACAACCGATTTGAGGTATTAATATCATAAAATTTTGTCCAATATTTTACATGATGGGTGGTTTGAGAAGCTCTAGTTTCCGCATGCTGCTGAAAATGATTGCTGGGGTAGTGTAAAGCCCATAAGTTGCCAATTAGAAGGTTTTGATACTTTTTTTGGGAGACAAGGAAGATTATGTACGTTCCTGGGCCAATTGGTCGAATTTTAATTTTCTTACTCAATCTTTTTTCCAACCGTTGCTTCTTGGGTTAAGTTGTTCTTGCTTTCAATGGTAGCTTCATAGTCGTACGAATACTTAAAACCGGGTTGGAAACTTTGAATGCCTGAAAAGAAGTTGCCATCTTTTAATATTGTGGTCCAGCAGGCCTATAAATTATCTACTGTATTTTTATATGCACAATTATGCTGATGAACTTTAAAAAATATGGCGATGTTGTATTAAAATTTATAAATGCAATAATTGGCGTAAATCGCAAACGTTTTTTTTCTACACCAGCATGCAAATAAAGCAAAGAGAGCTGTTTAATTATTTACAGACCCAAATTGCTAAACGACAAAGAGTTTTCGTTTAGTGTGCATTTGGTATGGATAAAGGGCAATGACCCAACTAAACGGTATGACAATAGCAAAAAATATGGAAAGAAAAAGATTTGTATGTTTGTTTGGAGACCAAAGTTGCAAAATCTTTGCCTTAAAGAGTTGATCTCCGAGAAAATAGCCTTTACGTCTGTTTGGATACTAAACTGGGCTAAATTTTTGGTTTCGAAAAGTGGATCTTTATAAACAAAAATCTTTGCGTCTGTTTGGAAACTTAATTCTTGATTTCAAAACGTGGAATTTTAATAGAAAGGTCTGTAACTTTGCAAACTGCTCGGCATACCCCCTCCAAATTATGCTAGTATTTTTCTTAACTACTGTTTTTTTTGTTCACAACTCCATGAGATCTTTCAAATTGTTATAATACATGGTTGAAAGTGATACATCTTTACACTATGCGCATATTTTGCTACTCCTATTTGGGGGGATTGCATTCTATTAGAATGGAAACTCCTTCCAATCAACCTGAGATCACATAATACTGTAAATATTGTCTCGTTATGAAACAAGGGCGGTGATATACTGGGTATCGACAAATTAATGTTGCAATCTCAAAAATTCAACAAAATTTTATTTTTTGAGATATTTTCATTCGCTTTGTTTTGCAATAAAGGTAAACAAGCTTACTTCAAGCCTTTTCTCTATTGACAGGCACTTTTTGAAATAGTCAGGATTGAAATTATAATTTATTCAGTGATTAAGCAGAATCTTTAAAATTTAGCAGCACAAGTGGAGTTCATGAAAATGCGCACTCCACAGAAAAAGTCCAGTGCGTTTCGTGGTTTCTAGAGACTAAGTCAGACATCCAACCGCAGCAAAACTAGACGCAAATACGGAAGAGGTCCAACATTCGATCATGGCATTAAAAGTTTATAAAGACCAGCAGTAGGCTGCGTAGAAAGAGAACTGGCCGACTCAAATTTCTGAGCGATGCATTTCCAAATTGGTGGACTGGACGCAATGGTCCCTTGGACGCATCTAGTACGTTTTACGTCATTAATCGTTCAGCTGACCTGTTATGCGCTTTTACACTACAACCACAGGTTTAGTGTGTGAGCATTCATTTGCGAGTTTACTTTTAAGATTGAGCAGTGTGTGCATATTCTCTAAGGTGGCTTATATGATGTATCGAAAACGTTTATAATTAAAATAAAAGGGTTTGATATACTGTGGCTGCTATGTATCTTAACGATCAGGTATACCGAGCCAAAGTTGGAGACATTATTGATTTACTGCTCTGAATAACTGAATCAACTACTAAAGTTGCTGTAGGCATGTCAGCAAAAAATTAAACACCGGCTGGATATCTTTTGTGCGATCGATGGGGCACACGTAGAGGTGTGCCAATACGGTACATCCAAAAAAACTTGAGATATTTTTCTTTGCTATAAAACAAACTGAACGAAAATATCTCAAAAAATAAAATTTTGCTGAATTTTTGAAATTGTAGTGATAATTCATAGACACCTTGCATTTGACAAGTTGGTAAATGCTTTAAAAGAGCTGTTTTGCTTAAAAAAGAGTAAATGTTTACATTTTTTTAAAACGCATTCATCACAGGTTGCCTTTATAGTAGAATATGAATTGAACAATATGAACAGTGAAATAAAATCTTACTTGAGCATTCTGCTGGAGCAGGGAGTCGGTTTCTGTCTTTTGCATCTGAAAAATAAATAAATCAATTGAGTTAAATCTAATGAAATTTTTTTAATGTTTGACATAAATACTAGACCATGAAACAAAAATTTTTATTAGAAATAGAATTGACAAGGATGATAGCAAAGCTATGGCCTACCTCGCACTACGGCAATTTTGTATTAGCTTTTAACCAATTTTTTGGGTGATACCGTGAGGCTGGCTGATTTCACCACCCTAATATTCGCTGCTGGAAAATTGCACAAAAGAGCAATATAATGATCAATAAAATATTTCTTGCTGTTTTAGAGAAACTGGAATCCAATGATATTGAAAGTTTACGTGAAATCAGCTACAACTTGTGGAGTGCTTAACGGTAGTCTCCGAAAAGATGAAAGATTACAAAATAAACGTTACTCACGGTGTCTGAATGTTTTTCGTCTTGCGTCCGCAGCTGCGAACAAGAGCAGGACGCACAGAGCAAGTCCGAGCCGTCCCATCATCATCTGTAGCTTGTTTCTTCGACTAGACGATGCTTTTCCGAGTGTGGTAATCGCTCTCTTTTCGCAGGCCGATTTATAGTTTTTTTCCTGCCGCCCTTTGACCGTTTCAAAATCTTTTCCCACATTTAGTAATCGGTTCATGCGCCACTTAGGTTTTTTGTGGTCGGCCTTGACGCCTAGAAGCCGCGATCAAAAGCCGATAAAACAACAAAAAACAAATTAAAGCGAGCGTTTGCACGCTTTTCTGGCGCCGCATAATCAGCGTGAACATGCAAATCTATACCTTTGCATTAAAATCAACATTTGCACTTGAACTTGCAATTAAACGCTGATGGTTAACAAATAACATTTGTCGCTCTAGAAACTTCTATTTTGTCCTCACTCGTGAAGTTGGCGTCGTTAGTCTATGGGTTTAGCTTTTTGATTGTTCTAAAACAGATTTTCTTGGAGCTAGCTTCTGACAAAATGGTGGTGTAGTGGTAGCAGTTCCCGATAAGTACGTTGTTCATTAACATTGGTTCAATTCCTTGTGTGATTCGTTTCCCATCTTTTTAAGTGTTATTGCATTTCTCTCACCGGACGCTTTACGTACAAAAAATTAGCTTTTTCAAAAAATCGCAGCAACGGCGACGTAGTGGTTCAAGTGTAACAGGGATAAACGTAATGTGGGAAATGGAATAAAGCTGTTTAACAACTACATTTACCAGTAAAGGCGACTATGGTATAAAATTGTTCTACCCTTAGCAAATAGGTTAACATTGTAATCAACAGGCTGAGAAAAAATGTGTGGTATTTCGTTTGGCAACAACTTTTTATCCACCCAAAAGGAATTGCTTACAATAACGTAATTAGAAGCTCAGCAATAGGAGGATACTATCGATCGAAAAATCCAAAGTTTTAAATCTTTCGTTGGGCTTTACATATTTAAACGTAGAAATCGCAAGGAAGAGAAAGCTTGCTAATAGATTTGTTAATAGATTATTTACTTTCTTTCGCAACCGGAGAGCTTCCTCAGATTACGGTAGATCTTATTGCTAGTGTAGCATAGAGCTTTCTCAGAATACGGTAGATGTTATTGCCAGTGTAACAACATCTACCGTATTCTGAAGAAGCTCCTCGGTTAATAAGGGAAACGAAACGTCAAGTTTATCTATGAAACTGCCGAAAGAACGACTACACCTGTTTATGATACTCCTAAGATACTCATAGTTACTTCTCCGCGAATAATGACTTCGATTTTTAACGGTTGCGAAAATACTTTTGGGTATGTGCACTCAGGTTGCCCCACTAGGCTAGAGGTTTGATTTGTGAGGCCATACTTAACAATATTTTCGCCCCTTCCACAGGACGAAATTTTGAAAACATCAGTTTTACTACATGTAAGTGTTACAAGAGGCCCAGAATATGCCTTGATCCTATAGAGTATATCAATGTCTACAGAAGGTCTTTTACAGGCGTTTCTCTTGGAATTGCAGTCTATATGGATTGTGAGAAAATCTTACGCAAAGTTTGAATCGGAGGTCTTCTGAGGAGTTGTAAAAGAGGGCAGCATTAAATTTTTGACTTGATTATAAAACGGTGAATTTTTTGTGAAGGTATCAACTATTTTTGTAAGGTTTTAGTCATTTTTTTAGGTTGAAAATAATTTTTTGATATTAATGACCATGTCAAGCTCACAGGGGTCATTGCTCAATGCCTCCACTTAAATTATGCCCCTGGTTCAAAATATTTCCGTGCAAGGTTTTTGAAAAGTCCTATATTTTTAAACATACCTAGAACGCTAATTGTGACTGCAAAGTTGCAGCTGATCGGCGACAGAGCAACAATGAGCGGTCTGCCGGTGAGTCTAGGTTTACACAGAACTGCTTTTTTCCCGACGCATGATCAACACATATAAAGTGTAAAGGTCATTTTATTTATCGTGGCAAAATTTATTACGTCAATTTTATCCTGGAAAAGGAGTTTTTAATATAATTTTTGGTTGGATTTCAAACTTAAATTATAGAATATAATTCTGGCTAAATGAGATCTTTGTTTTAAGAAACAAATTATTTTGAGCAATTTAGGCGTTTTTATAACACGGTCAAGACCAACGGTTCCCAGAGTATAAATTGCAACCCGCTGGTGGGTCGTGGACAGAATTTCAGTGGGTCGCGAAAGTCATTAAAAAATTTGAATTATTGCATGCTTTGTCTCATAATTCGCTTTTTGCTTGAGTTCTAAGCTAGACGTGTGTCAACAAATTAACATTTGAATATCTATTTCGTTTTCACAGCACTTTTTTCCGAGTACTTCGAAGAACATGTAAAATTATGTAGGTCTCGAAAACTTATCTTTTAAAAAGTGGGTCGTGACTTGAAAAAGTTTGGGAACCACTGCTCTAGAACATATGTGCTCAATATTATATTTTTTTTGCAATAAATATATGTTTTTAACAGCCGTTCAGTTTTTGCAATTAGTCTTTGATCAATAACGCTTACACTTACTTTTGCCTCTTTAATGAAGGCGTCGTAGAAACGGCATTTCCATCGGAAACTCAACCAGGCTGGTAGAAACATGCTGTGCGGAAGGCAAAGCACAACTGATTTTGAACCCATGATAAAAAGTAAGCCGCAAACTCTATTCTCAAGAAGGCTAATTGCCTTGGTTTTGGATACGCAATAACGTTGCCCAAGTTTGTAGTTGTCAATCAGCGACCGAAAGTTTTGTAAAGAGAATAAAATACTTTTGGTCATCTCAAGAGATAAGGCCGTAGTCATTCTTTGAGGCAAAAATTGTGACTGTTCAATACAAAGAAATGTACCATGGATACGAAGGGACCACACTAAGTTTAAAAAATATAAGTGCCCTGTAATATATTTTCTGAGAGTCTAGCCGAGCCTCGGTCGAAACGACAGGTAAGCTAAGTCTTCCTTTTACGTTTACACCGGACATGCTAGCAGACACACATTCTAACTGTTTTTCAAGAACAGATTTTATAACGCAAACGCCTCGCGACAATTCATTTTCGGGTGCACCTCGGCTTACTGAAGATAAAAGCTTCCAAGAACAGTAGAGTTAATGAGGATGCATATTTATTATAAAACTCATCCTTTTGATGTTTATGCTTTTCTACCACAAAACAGTTTGTAAAATTTTTGCTATTCTATTTGGAAGCAGTAATTCGGTAACTTATCAGCCCGCCTACTGGTGCATTTAAGGAGGCAGCCATTATGTCGTGCAAATTGTCAACAATATAAAACATGTGTTCTTTGAAAAAGGCTCGTACCGACATTTCTACCCCAATACGCCTTATTTTGGCAAAATTTTTTGTGACCTTTTATAGGTCCTCACGAAAATTTTTCCCAAAATGTTCCAAGTGACCTAAACAACGATTTTACTGGATTGATAGTTTTCGTCTATCGCTTCTTGTCTGAAAATTCTCGGCAGGCCATGCCAGTACCTATCTTATGCTGATGCTTTATTTTTAAATTATGATTTGATTTAGTGCAGCACAAGGCATTGTGCTTGCAGACCTTTTTTTGCAAGTCCCAAATCTGATTTCATCACGTTAGTCAAAGTCTGACCTATGATTTTAATCGTAAACTAGTAATCCCACAAACATAAATTTGAAACACAAAGCAGTAATGTGGAAAATGCATTCTCAACATTGTGAAAACAAAGTATCAATACGAAAGCACATTAGATGTAATCAAGAGTGTTGGAAGATTGGGACTAATTCCTATCCCATCCTAAATTTAGGCTCTCCTGAACGCACTAGAAAAACTAAATTTATTGAAAACGCGCACAGTTAGTAACTTGGAGTGGCCGTAAAAACTACTAGTTCAGTCGGCAATAAAAACCAACGAGTGGGCCACTTGAATGCCCTGGTGCTGCAGCATTGTAATATTAGTAATAAACATCTGCATAAGCAAAATATCTCTGATAAGCATTACCTATTTAATCTCGGCTTATCTATTGCACCGGTTGGCTAAAGGAGTTGCGTTATGCTTAGGTTACCTGATAAAGTGATAAGCTTGGCTGCATATTGAGCAATTTTCTGGAGAACCCACTGGGGGCGTAGCCAGCGGAAAGTTTTGGTGGAGAAGAAGGCAAACTTTTTTGTTAGATTCAGCTTCCTTGGAGGAGTTGGCCTCTTTAGAAGTTACTAAAAAATTTGATCGAAAACTGAATGTTTTCCTATTTCTATCAAATTTTTGTAGCTTTCAGTTTTTGATCAAAGTTGATGACCGTGTTCTTTTTTTATTATTCCCGGAAGGCAATCTTGTTTTTCTTTCTGCGCTTTTGAAACCGTGGGAAATGGCAGCAATGCATTCAAGACAGTGCGTTCAAGAACAAAAGGAATAGAGGATAAGCTGACAAACTAGCTGATGATTTCTGCGTAGCGTTGAGTTGTGCCATTAGGAATAAACAAAGTTGAAATGGTTTTTGTTTCTATGTTTATTCTACCTCCACCCATAACGCTTTGTATTTTCCAATTCGGGGATCCTCTTCGCGAACCGGTAGTGACCAGTCGATTATAAAAAGTAACAAACAATCTATTTGCCCTAAATACAAAAAACACAGTCGAAATTCCTTCACTGTACCGGATATTTTTTTAAAAGTTATTCATGCGTTAAATAAAATTTATCTGGTGGATGTTTTTTTTTTAATTATTCATTCGTTAATTTTACTGCAATTTTTTTTAGGTTGCGTATCATCACCTGGCGTGTTTTTAATTTACATAATTTCGGATTTCTTTAGCCTATACCCCATTAGTACCGGGCTTTTTTGTACTTTCCATGTACGGAAGGGTTCGATTCGACCTTAGCACTTTGATAGCTAATGACTTAAACCACTCACAATACCGATTCCGTATTTGCTCACATAGATGCAGAATTTATTCTTTAATCTAATTATATATTTTTGGTAATAATTAAATTAATAGCGTTCAACTAAAATTAGCATTTAAGCGCAAATTAAATGGACAGCATTGGTTTTTGGATTTTCGACTGTAATTTAAAATAAATAAACAATCTGCGAATTTTCTTTTTTTGTAGTGTTTACGCATTCACGGTGTGGTTTTGCGATTGCCTAAACTCATCACTAGGGCAAGTTTTTGCAACTTTTGCAACTTTTTTTTACAGCTTCCGGCGGCTTCCTAAATACTCAAAATTGATGTATTTTAATGATTTAAGCTGTTTGCAGGAATTTTATTTTGCAACTTTTTGCAACTTTTTTCTGTTTTACACACAACTTTTTACTGCAGCTTTTATCAATTTTTGCGCAAAATGTGAAAGTGTGGTTCAAAAAAACTTGCTGTAAACTATTTCAGTTCTGTCCTATTCTTTTTAATTGCATAACAACTAGCGAAGTTTTAACATGCTAGGCAAACTGTTGGCAAAAGATCGTCATTTCTCGCCGGAAAATGTCAGGAAATATTTAGCATTGTATGTGAATAAATCGCTTGAGTAAATCATTGTCTTTTAAGATGCTTGTGTGCATAAATGCAACTTTTTGCAACTTTCGTTAAAAATAAATGCAATTTTTTCAATTTTTTATTGCAACAAAAACTTGCCCTACTCATCACTGACAGCTAACAGGTAGAAAGTTCACCCACTCATTATCAATTTTCCATTCTCCTTTTTACGAGGAATCTAAACAGCTGTGATGTTTTCATAATATTTCTTATGTTATACTAATTGCCATATGCCAAGTGTCTACTGTCTAGTTTTTTCCAATTTGAATCGATTGTTCGTAAATGTGAAACAAGATGTGAAATTGCATTTCAACACCAAAAACTTCTCAACTCCTCAAAATAAGTATTCTTTTCATTAAAAAAAAAATGCAAGCCATGCTTGTTTATCACGGATATGTATTTTGTTTGATCAAGACATAAATCTCAATCAAATTAGGGAATGCTTACTAATCACATGAACCTTTTTTATTCTTTACTTTCTCCTATGCGACGCACTACGATGTTTTTTTGAACCTCTCCACCCTTTTGTGAAGACTTGGAAAAAATAATTTTTCTTGCGTTTTCAAATTAGATTAACAATGCAATTAGAACATTTTTGCTTTTCTTAAATTAGAATAGAATAAAATTAAAGCATAGGTCGAAACAGTGTCACTGTTTGTAGTTTGCTCGAAGTGCATTGCTGGCCTCCTGTAACTTTAAAATTAATTAACTCACTTTATTTCGTGATAAGGAGGTGGTTTCTGAAGTAAGGCAACAACAGCTGCAATTGCAGTTACTTAGACTACGTTAACATTACAATGTATGAAGGGTATGAACAATGGAAGTGAAAGTGTTCACATTAGCGTGCCGCAATGAAATTGCATTCAGTGTGATTTTTGCTTGAAACAGACGTGAAAGTTCATTTCGGTCGTGTGAACAAAGATGACTTGAAACAATCCCGAAAAGAAATTAAGTTAATTTTAGAAAAGCTAACAGCAGAAACAAATAAGCAGATTGTCCAGAAAAGAGCAAATAGAATGTACCGGAATGTAGGATAAGCTAGGCAACATGTTGCAAAAGTGCGTCAGCTGTGTCGTTTGCCAGGGTATTTTCTGATTTTCCTTTCCAGTACACTGAAACATTGCTATCACTAAAATATGTATGGTTTGTAGAAGTTAGTTCCTGGGTTACCTTCAGTTAACTGGGAACTATTGTAAAATGAAACGCTACAAAAGTGGAGAACAGAAAAGAAAATAAGCGGCAGCTGCTCAGAAAGCGGCAAAAAACTAACCAAATTAACACGATTTTTGTTGCCGCAGTAAATGCTGAAGATAATGTCACACTTCTATTATCGGATCCTGATGACGGTAATTCGAATTTAATCTGTGTAGCAGAGTACGCTTTAGAATTAGAAAACATTTTGTCTGAATCAGTTGAGCAAAATGAACCCTGTAAGTCTACTGGTGCGACAAACCCAAAAAATATCGTCGATACATCACATTACTTCCGCATTCTTTTTATGATTCTTTCCCTAGTGACCTGGATAAATGGCCCGACTTGTATCTACGGTAAGTCGAGTTGATATTGTTAAAAGAGAACCTTACTAAGGTTTACCGGTAACAAGTTTTCCTACTACGTAGCAAAAAGACGATTTTTACCTATTCATTACAAGCGTGTGTAGGGTAACGGAGAGGCTGTTGTTCGGTCATGGCTGATACATTCTAAAAATTTCGATAAAGCATGTTGCTTTTGCTGCAAATTTTCTGGCAACTCAGCCTGTCAGTTTAGTAGCGGCATAAACATATATGGAAAGGTTTTTCCCGAAAATTAAAGGAACATGGAAATGGTCTCTCTCATAAGAAGTATTTTAATCGATGGCTTTTGCCTAAAAAAAAGGTATTAGCAGTCGATCTGCTTAAACAAGTCAAATATTTTGCTGTAAATCTCGATTGACCCCGGACGTTTCCCATCGAGAGCATTTGACTGTAATCTTGCGTTTCGTTTAATGTGAAGATAGAAGTGGTGCAAATGTAAAGGAGGCTTTTTAGGGTTGTTTAAGAGTCAATGACAACACAGAAAAAGGCTTGCTGAATGTCTTCCAAAAACGATCCAAAGAATTAGAGTTAAGACTTTCAGATTGCGGTGGTCAGTGCTACGATAATGGAGCTAACATGAAAGGAAAGCAGCTGCGCTCCAAGCTAGACTTTTGCAAATTAATTGAAAAGCGTTGTATATTCCATGTGCTACATATTTACTGAATTTAATTGTGGTAGATAGCGCGAAATCTTCCACTAAAGTTCTGCTATCTTTTTGGATGTTGACGTAATTGTATGTGCTCTTTCCATCTTTCGCGCAATGCTAAACCATACTAAAAAACAGTGTGCCACTGTCGCTCAAATCGAAATCGGTCACTTGCTGGGAAAGCCTAATCCACTGCATCTCATATTTGCGATATCATTCGGGTGATGTGTTCAAGGTTTCGAAAGAATTGCTAAGTTAATGCTTAGAAAAAATGATGGTGAAACAGTTACTAATGTCCGTGCTTTGAAACTTACTGTAGAACTAAATCGTGTCGCCGAGAAAGCTTGTCGTAAAACATTTTTTAAATTGAGCTGGGATATCTTTCAAGTTTTCCGAAAAATGTTTTCCTTGATTTATGGTTTCTTATTATGCAACTGCTTTAATAAGTGCCAAAAATATCATTGAATTGTTTTAAATAAAGCGTGGTTTACAGGTTTGGCGATATATTTTGAATGTAAGTTACTTTGTAGATCGCCTTTTTCAGATCCATTTTTAAAAAAGCTCTATAAAACGCGGTCAGCGCTAAATTGCACATCGGCCAACGATTGTCTTACGTTATCCATATTACTTGCGCTGCAAAAATGGGAAAGGGGCCTAGCGCTGAGCTTTGGAAGGGGCTTCGATTGGGCTAGCATCGGCACTGCGCAGGCAATCCTTCACAAAAAAGATCTTCTTTTTTTTCAGATCCGACTCCTTGGTCAGGAACGTTTCCTCAATTAGATTAGAATTGAAATTAGGGATTGCTCAAATTAGATTAGAATTAGAGACTTTTTGCTTAATTCACCGAATTTGCCAACTAGAAATATCTGGTTGTTCAAGTCTGCTTGTGTGATGAGTCGTATGAAAAAAAATACTCAAGCAAACTAAGTTTTGAATTTACTACATAAACCTGTTGCACATTGTAAAATTTAATTCTTTTTAATAGCAAGTTTTTCCAACAACAATAGGCCTACGTAGCTTATCTTTTTCCCTCCCATCATAGTAACATCCATACGGCAGTTTTTTTCCCTCTGTAGGCGTCATATAATATTTAAACGGTCCTTATAGTTTTTTAGCCTTTGGAAGCTAAAGAGGCTGTGTCTTCAATGTCGTCGCTTTCTTTGTCAGATACTTTATTCAAAATTTCACTTAACACTTCTTCAGGTGTTTCATTGACATGCGCCATTTTATATTACTTTTGTTTGCGATTTTTACGCTCGTATATGTCTGAAAAAGAAAATTATGCATGGATTTGTTAGATATCATAAAATCATCATAATCTTAAACACCGGTCAGAATATTTAATTTTCAGTGGAAAAGAGCAATTTGAACATTTCAAACGTTGAACTAAAATGTAGTGGCTGCATCTCCAATGTCATAATGTGAATAAAAAGTTATCGATATCAAAAGTGCGTATTTGCTGTTCAAGCAACAAGAACTAACTGCTTGTTTTTTAGTTACACAGCCATGCACATTCGATGTTGCTTTTGACTTTTTGGCTGTTCCTGTATCGAGGTAAAAGAATAAGAAATTTAACTTGTCGAACGTTAGATGAACGTAGTTTAGAAGACTGGAAATGACAAGACGATATTTGAGTCAGCAGTCACCCTTGAAATATGGCGGTAGTTGACGCATGCTGTAATTTGAACTTGAAACGTCAGCTTCAATGCAAATGCGGTTCTGCTCGGCCATGCAGCAGTCAACGTAACGATTACTCAACTCCTAATATTTCTATTACACTTTCGACGCTTTTTTCATTTCAATAGTGCCAGACTGTACTTTGCTTATATTTTCTTATAAGAAAACACCACACAATTTCAAATGCTATGCTTTTATCAGTGGCGTCTTTATGAAGGTTGGATAAAAGACCACGGAAAAAAAAGATCTTCATTTGCATTTGGAAGTGTGCAGAATACAAACACATCGCGTCAATAGAAAAGAATTTTGGTGTTGGTCACAAACTAGGGAAATGTTCCACAGTTCCTTTTCCCCTTTAAAAAAATAAAGTTTTTTGATTCACAATTGGCTTCTTGCGTTTTGGATTTGGATTTGCTGATAAAATTCAGTGTTTAATTAATTACTAACAGCTTACTCATACACCAACCGAAATAAACTTTACAAAACTCCCAAGTTAAGTTTTGCTGTCTGTCGCTCCTGCCTCCCTTAACCTGCCACTGTTGCATATTTTCCATGCAATAAGAATTGCAAGTGCGCTCGTTGCTCTCCCGCCTACCAATCCCCAATTTTAACTGGTTGCAACATTACTACATCATTGTATACCATTGTGAGAAACCAAAACTATATTATCACACTGCCAAAGTTATTTTCTGGCTTTGCGCTTGGAAACGATACTTTTTACATAGTTGCATTTGTCAAGTATAAAAGTTACAAAATATTATCGTGTATTACTTTATCGGTAGGTTATGGCTTAGCGTCAAGAAGGTATTATTTATTTGACAAAAAGTTGCCCGATAGCTGTGTATCTGAAAACACACAAATGTTTTTAACTTGTCAAATTAAAAGTTGCTATTCACTGCAAGAAAGTTTAGAGAAAAAAGGTTTCGAGAAACAACAGAGCTTCATAGTCATTTAATGACTAACTTCAAAACTACGATGAATGTCTTTGTTGGTTTAAAACCAACTAAAAGCCATAACAATTTTAGGAAAAGTTAAAAAAAATTTTAAACATTTATCTTTAGAGGTCGCTTAGTTACAACAGTTTACATTTGAGAGAGGCCAAATCCAACCCCCACCCCCCCTGTTTTAATAGGGTTAAAGCACGTTGTTATTTAAAATTTGGTTTTTATAATTCGTTTTTATCTTTTCGACTGATTTGAGTGTTAAATTAAACAAACTCCTCCAAAATATACTTGCTTCGACGAAAAATCAAACTTTAATTTTGGCCAAAAAATAGCTATATCGCTACCTTACCAAATCGATTTAAAAAGTTACCACGAACCAGCAAAGTAAAAAACATAAAATTGACTTTCCTGTAAAAGCCTATTGTTGAACCGCGAGTTGGCGCACCTGATCCACAAATAAGCATGAACGTTTGTAGGCTGAGCAAAAATTCCAACAGTTTACAAAACAGATCTAAGCATGTTTTGTTCTTACATGAACAGAAATTCTTAAATAACTATGGCCACAGTAAATTGTATTTTTTTGTTGCGATCCGATATAAATGTGAGAATAAATAAGCAACTAACCTCGGTAAGACCTGGAACGGCATCTGACGTCGGGTTCATACGCCAACAAATTTACCATTTGAGCCAAAGAGGCTCTTTCGGAAAGTAGTCTATAATCTCTCGCGCAAGCTATTTACTTTCTGAATTTCACCAAGACGCTCCTACATATTTAGGTGGAGGAAGAAGGAGGGCGGGAGTACAAAGGCATCACAAATGAGAAATATTTCGCTACCTCGTAAACAATCTAATGTAGTTTCTTTTGTGTATGCTTTGTAATACCGTTGTTGTTTTGTGAATGTGTGCTCAAGCCATTTGAGGATGAACTCTTTTTAACTCTGAATGAGTAAACTTAGTTTCATATTTCGCTCTTCATATTAACCTATTTCCATTGCTTTGCGCCAAGTATGAGATTAGTAAATAACATTTTTCAAGACTTGTGACTCCCGACCAAAAAACACCCCAACCACAACACCTTTAAAATCCATCAAAGAATGAAATGATAAACGTTGTTTAAGCCAATTTACAGGGTTTCCATTCCGTTTTTATTTTTAAAGTTTGTCCATATTTTGAAAAACTATATCTGAGAAAACAAATGGACACGTGAAAAGGAGAGAAGAAGGCTTCGCGGGAAAAACGATGATAAGATGGCGGTGCCAGGTAGAAGGAAAAGAAGAAGGCCAAGGAGGAGGTGGATGGATTTGGCGAGAGAAAACATGGAAAGGGTTGGAGCTAACGAGGGAGATAAAGTCGATCGGGACAAATGGAAAATACTTTTGCGTTGTGGTGACCCCGAATAGGGAAAAGCCGCAAGAAGAAGAAGATATCTGAGAAAACAATTGTGGTTTATATTTTTGACTTGAACTTGCTGGTACATCTTCATTTGTCTTATTTTCAGTCACCTGCAGCATTTTTTACCTAAACAGTTTCGGTTTCATTCTCATTTAAGACTTTGGATTAAAAGTTAGATTTCCACTTTGGCAGGCTGCTATGAGATTTTTGGCAAATTATTTTGAGTTTTCTACAAAAGGGCCTTTAACTCAATGTCTATCCATAAACGCGTACATATGGCTATAGGTTCTGAATGACCGTAAAAATAATAGACAAAAGTTTTTTTGCAATTGTCTTTATTGTCGGTTCCTGGTCGATGGAAGCCTTGCAAACAAGCGGTTATCGTGATTTTGTACCACTATTTTAGCAACAGCAAACAGTGTTCTACTTCTAACCCACTCGAACATGATTCCCTTTTCTCTGCGATAGGCCTACTTACGTCACTAAGTTGGAGCGACCTCATTAAGCAGACAGTGTGTGATCATCGGCTGCCTTTTGTTACCGTCTATTCAACTTTGAAGCTTCTCTTCCTTCTTTGCATGCCATTCTGAGTCATTTTGTTTTTCCTTCTATAAGCTGGCCCTTTGTTTGCCACCATTACTTTTTATCTCAGATTTGGTTAAACTATTAATATAATCAAGTCATTCCAAATTCTTCTTTTTTACACTCTTCAGCACATATTACTGGAGCTTTCTACTCCACTCTAAGGTAGCAATGGATCCCCAGTAATTGCCAACAACACGACCGATAAACTGGCCAGATGCGCTGCTTCAGCCATCTGCATTGTGTCATGTTGCTTTGCCTTTATCTTTCGTATATCCTCTATCTATTCTTTTGGACTGGATATGCAGCCTACTATCTCATCAACATTTTTCGACACCGAAGTTCCTTCAGCCTCAAATAAAAAACATATTTTTTGTTACACTCGCTGAGTCCTTTCTCATCTTCACTGCTATAGAAACAGCTGATTTTTCATTCTTTGGTCTCCAAAATTGGCAGATTTGAAAATTTTTTATGCAGCGCTTGTGATCATCCTACTCGAGACACTTCTCACCTCAATTTTCTTTGTCCTGCTCTGCAGTGGTGTACGCCTAAGTTTAGTGCTAAAAAAAGCGGTGAGGGAGCGCACAACTTTTTTAACAGGTGAAATAGCCTAGGATCCCCACCAAAATAGTCATTTTCAATAGCACTTCAGATTATGACAGTAAAACAGAAGTAATTATGCAGTCATGTTGTTGAGTCGCTACGCAAGAGATAACTTACCGTGCAATTTTTTCGTTTATGCTATCTCAAGAGCTGCTCACCAGAATTCAGAGTAGAAATATATATCTTCAAGTAACGTTAGTGTAAAACAGTGCAGAAAAGCGGTGCCTTAGTGAAAAAAACTGGAAGTGCTGTTTTCTTGCGTTCCCATGTCTTTACATCTCTAGTGCTATGGACTCTAAGCCCTACCTTATTTTTCTGTTTACGACATCTGGTCCTGACCGTTTGGAGTTTCCCGGCTTCTGAGGCTCCACGATCTTTCGCCATCTTTATCCCCAGGAAATGGTCGGGTAACAACAACGCGCTAAAGTTATTTTACAAAAAGAATTTATTATTGCTTATTGTTGCGATTATTTTTCCATACTGCGTTAGAATCCGTGTCATTGCTGAGCAAAAAAATTATCCGCAAGGTGGCGTATGTGACCTACCAGCTTTGCGTTTGCGCTCGTTTATTGAGGGCAGATCGTGTGAACTCCACAGCGATTAAAAGTAAAATAACGTGTGCAACAACGCAGTCACTGGTTGTGTGGATGGCTTATTGAGTTACGAATAAGCTGACAAGCGAGGATATAATAGATTAGAATATTGATATTATCAAAATGCCATCCTTAAAAGATCGAAAACTGGCAATTATGGGCTATCGTTCCGTTGGTGAGTTATGGTGTAGGATTAAACTGTAAATTTTAGTTAGGTAGATAGATCAATTTCTTACTAATGCTGGCTATTTGCGCAGTTCTTATGACTCATATAGTGTGTAGCATGGTATGGTGTATTAGTGTGGCAACCAACTGCATTTCTTTAGTGTTTAAATACTTCCAGTGCTTGTCAAGAATGAAGCAGAACTGATGGTTTAATATCCAATTTAATTTAGGCAGGGGCTATTATGTCGTCAATGGCAGTTTACCCTTGGAAGCTATTTTATCGTCAAACGTTTGTGATTGGTCAATTTTAATAACGTGTTAAACACGTGACTTTGTGGTTTCTAATTGGTCATTTTCTATGATGAAGTAAACAACTTGCACCCCCAATGTACACTCCCCCATACATTCACAGACTAGCAATCTCACCAGTGCACTCTGCTATTGTCTAAGTACCCAGCCAGTGAGATTTAAACGCATAGCCTTTGCATTTGGAGGCAGCTGCACTATTTTCTGCACCACAGCATTACTACCAGAATCTAGCAAATATCCCCATTTAAAGACATAACCTAAATAAGGATGGCAAAATACCTTTTGTGAGTAAAATGCCAAACACGGTACAGTGATAACTTCCTCTAATTGAAGGTTCTCAATTCGTTTTATCATTTATCGTATATACTCATGTATAAGTCGAATTTCTGGGAGACGATTTTAAAGTAAAATTTTTGTGGTCGACTTATACATGAGTAAATGTTTATGGACATGTTGCTGCTGAGTTGAATAAAATGTGAATATGAAAAGAAAACTCCGTTATTATACATGCAATACACACACCGTGATATAAAGCCTTAACAAACGCTCATAATAATGGTGTTTCACCATATAAATGTTAAAGTTACTTCACAGAATTACTGTTATCAAACATAAGTAAAAATACAGTATATATTACCAGCAAACAAGAAGCTTACAACAGCATGCTCAATCATAACATGGCAGCTGCCATTGTTCCAGAATATTCTAGAATAGCGGAGTCGACTTATACATAAGTAATACCAATAACAATGCAATTTTTTGTCTTGAAATACCAATCGACTTATACGTGAGATCGACGTATACACGAGTATATACGAGTATATACAGTAGTTAAAAGTACAAAATAATAAGTTTTGCCTCAACTGTAGTAAATTATTGTGCATAGCATAGCTGTGTTGAAAGAACGTCATTTACTTTTATGCTTTGACTAATTAGATTGGGTCTTTTGCCAACCACAAATATATGTGTGAAGTCAACCAAGCACTGCCTTATTTTTTGGAAGTTCTGGTTGCATGTGGTTAGTACCATTTGTGTCTGTGATGTCTGCATTACACTTGGCTAAGTTTAGGTTTTGGGTTAAAGTTAGGATTTGGCAGTTGCTATTTTACTGTCAATAGCATTACATCCTTGTAATGTATTTTACTGTCAAACACTTATAATTGTTCAACTTCAATAAAGTATTAAAACCTTAACTTTTGGTTACGTTTTTAATACTTTACTGAAGCTGAACAATCATGATTGATTGGTCAGTTTCTATGAGGTATTAAACACAAACATTTTACCCTTGTACCAGCCTCCCCCAGTGTACACTCCCTTTTATGTTCACATAGTAGGCCTCCAACCTGCACTGCCTCTGTCGACATACCCTGTCTGTGAAGAATCAAACCCTTAACCATCACATTTGAAAGCTGTAGCTCTATCCACAACACCACACATTACTGTGTGCATAGCAGAAAAGGTGCTAATTTAGAGACGCAAACGTTCAATGGCAAAATAGATTTCAATAAGTAGAATGCTGTCCACAGCAAAATAGCCACTTTCTTAGGGTTAAGATTAGTTGACGTTGCAAAACATTGCCATGAGCATTATACTCTTGGTGAACAAGTACTGTCTTGGAATCTTCTAAAGAATTGTCCATAATGTTTTAACTGCACTGAATTGTAATTTCAACTCAAAACCTTAACTTCAACCCTAACCCTTAGTTTAACCTCAATTCGGGTCTGCTAAAAAAACAGTCTTATTTTCTTAATGCTAATTCTAATTGGCTAAATCTAACCCTAGCCCCAACCCCAATCCTAACCCTAACTGTCACTAATATTAACCCTGACCATAGTTCCAACCATAAACTGCTAATTCACATTTCTGCATTTCATTGGTATCCAATTACATGCAGTTTGGTTGAGTCTTTAGTAGACTCCTTAATTCTAACTAACCCTAACATGCTGATTAACTAACCCTAAATTGTGATTTAATCAGCTGGAGTGCCAACAATGATCAAATGGTCATGCTTCAATATATATCATGGTTGTATAAATTTGGTCTTAGAAAAAGTGCATAAATTTTTAATGCACTTTTCAGTTTTTCTGCTTGGTAAATTTGGCAAGTGTATTAATTTATAAAAAAACATACCTATCAATTGAAATGGATGTCTAGATTGTTGTATTCTTGTGAAATGCGCATCTTGAAATTTGTTCTGCTTGCTATAGGAACAGTAGCAGTTTTGGCGGTAACTTGAAAGAGGGTCAAATTACCGGTTGTTCTTTGTGCAATCAATGAAAGGATTTCCTTTGACCAGAATGTAAGCATATGCCACTCTCATTTCAGTATACTTGCTTGGAAATAGGTCTGCACTTTTGTCCAAAACTAAGGGTCTGTACAAATCAGGAAAAATAATGCAATACAAACCTTTAAATTAGCAAAATATCTTCCATCATTTCAGCTTTTATCATTTTTCTAAGAACAAACTGTAATGATGCTTGAATAATTAATCTTTGATTTGTCAAATGACCAACATGTATAGCAAATTACCGATTTTTATAAAATTTGTTTTAGGTAAATCTTCTATCACAATACAGTTTGTTGAAAAGCAGTTTGTTGAATCGTATGATCCTACAATTGAAAACAGTAAGTTGCTGGGTCAATACTAGTACAAATTTTATCTTGCTTTACTACAAGTAAATAGTGATATGTTCTTATTCTCTGGTTACGAAAACATTTTCATGAGTAGAGAACAAAGATCTTTAGTCAAGTTAAATATGCATGCCAGATTGACCCTTGAGAAAAGCTAGTTTTACTTAGACACGTTTCAAAGCTTTGTGGATTTAGTGCAAGATGCAGTGTAATTTTCCATTTTACGGACACAACAGTGAAAGACCTGTGCTGTAATTGGACTTGCAACTTCTTTTGTTTCTAGTTCAACCGTTTAAACTTCGTATTTATTTAAACAAATATTGAGGTGCTCGTAAGAAACAAACCCAATACGCAGCTGTAAACTTCTGTTTACGACGTTCCACTAAGCGCTGCATTGCAACTTCATAGGTTCAAGCATCAGCAGTGCTTTCAGTGATATTAAAACACAAGTACGCTAGGAACAAATAATATCTTCTAACTTTTATGTTACAAGACAACTCGTATTTGCTGGCATTATCAACTTTTGTGGTACCGGTAGAACTCTATGAGATTGTGTTATAAGAATCGGAAGGTTTCAATCGTTACTAGCATACTTGTGTTTTCATATGACTGAAATCACTACTGGTATTTAAACAGAGAAGTTGTGCATCGTTTCTATTGACATGACATCCCATTGCATCCTTAACTAATGATATTACAAGGTGAGTCCGAAAGGTAATGAGACTGGTGTTATAAAAACTTTCTTGAAATATACTAAAGTCAAATTCCTTCAAAGTAATCCCTCTCCACCTTTAAACACTTGTGCATTCACCTTTTTCCAGGATTCAATACACTTTTGGAAGGCATTTTCTGGGATCGTTTTGAGCTCCGTTGTCGCAGTCATTTTGATGGAATCAATGTCAGAAAAATGGGTTTCCTTCAGAACAGATTTGATCTTGGGAAAGAGTAAAAAGTCGCAGGGGGCCAGATTGGGGGAGTATGGGGGTGTTCCAAAGTTGCAATGTTCCTTCCTGCAAGAACCTGACAAATACTCAGGGCTGTGTAAGCAAGAGTGTTATTGTGATGGAGCGTCCATACATGGGCTTACCAAAGGCTCTGCACTTCTTGTCACGCACTGATCTCATGAGGCACCAAATTTAAGGCATCGTTCATTTTAAATTCCTACCCCAAGGTCAAACAGTGAACCAAACTGTCTATGAAGACATTCTTTGGTGCCTCGTGAGATCAGTGCATGACAAGAGGTGCAGAGCCTTTGGGAATCCCTCACATGGATGTTCTATCACGATAGTGCTTTGCTCACACAGCCCTGAGTATTCGGCAGTTTCTTGCAGGAAGGAACATTGCAACTTTGGAACACCCCCTATTCCCCTGATTTAGTCCCCTGTAACTTTTTACTCTTCACCAAGATCAATCTGTTCTGAAGGAAACCCATTTTTTTGACATTGATTCCATCAAAATGGCTGCGACAACGGAGCTCAAAACGATCCCAGAAAATGCCTTCCAAAAGTGTATTGAATCCTGAAAAAGGTGAATGCACAAGTGTTTTTAAGTGAATGGGGATTGCTTAAGAAGGAATTTGACTTTGTTATATTTCAAGAAAGTTTTTATAACACCAGTCTCGTTACTTTTCGGACACATCTCATATGTGTTTCATGTAACTTGCATTTGCTTATTGCTTACCAAATCTGTGCAAAGAAAAAGCTTTACAGTTTCCAACACTTTGTTTGCGTTAGGTGTTTCATAAAGTAGAAGAGTTGTTGTTCTTGCCATGTTATCTGTTTGACTACCTCAAATATATACTGAAGCACTTGGTTGTATTAATGTAGGTGCTATTAAAGCTACAGCATTAGATTTTTCTTGTAATTGGCCAAAATTTTGTTAAGCATCATACATGACAGTGAATCATTTTTGCAAAAAAAATAGACCTTTTTGGCTTGCAGCATCAGATCTTTTGCTTAATTCTGCCCCGTTGTGTTATGGTCTAATCATCAAACTTACCGGTAAATAAAGTTTGAAGTCGTTTATTAATTCTACAACTGCAACATAGTACATTATAGCAATTTATTCATAGGTTGTAGGACCTGGTAATTAATACTGTAATTTCTGGATGATTAAGAGTTGCAGAAATGGCTACAGGCAGAAAATAGCAAGTCAATTTACATTGCTTTAAATACATTAGCATATAGCGTATTGGTCTTTTGTGTGGTTATAAGAGATCATCTCGTTAAATCGTTGGCATTGTATTTACTCTGAACTGTTGTTTCAGCGTTCACACAACAGTTTAAAAACAACAATCAAGACTATCGTCTTCACATTGTTGACACTGCTGGTCAGGTATGAAATTTTGTCGTTTCTGATCAAAGTTCGTTGAGCTTTACTTACTTCCTGTTTGCCTGTGTAGATCTGCGTTCTGTAATAACGTTTATTCATAGAATTAGATATGTGGAATTTGACCTATGAGTTAAAAAAATGCATTCTTTCCAGGATGAACACTCGTTATTTCCCCTTTCCTACTCGTTAGATATTCACGGTTACATACTTGTTTATTCGGTAACATCGCGTAAAAGGTAAGTGGGTCTTGATGTTATATGAGCTTCTCTATTTTTACCGGGACCGTGCATCAGAACTTGCTAAAGGGAAATCAAGCTCCAACAGAGTTTAAAGACCTACCAGAAGGAGTTTTGTTTGCTAGAAAACTTACCACTAACCCTTTAATAATTGCCGAAAGCACGCACCAACTGACATAGATTAAATGTTCGCGATAATTCGGTTTGCGTAGAAAACCTGTTTGGAATACTCTTGAAATTAGTGGCCCTGAGTACGGAGCAGAGGGAGCCCCCACCTTCCGAAAATTTTTACTGGGGCAGTTCCGTCGTTGACCAAATAAACATATCTGGTTACAAAAAATGGAGTCAGTTTTTTTATATTGTTACTGAGGCATTGAAATCGCGATATGAAATCCTTTGCCATTTCCAAAATTAGCGCGATCTTTTGTCTCTGGTGGTCTAAAGTGGTGACAAATCGTTTGCTGAGTCAATTATGCAAGGTATTACGTCACTAAAACGTGACGTCACAGTATTGCCCTCCCAAAAATTTTGAAAACCTGCTGCCTATGCTTAACATACTTTGTGTAGGTAATTCATTGATTATGTCCATTGGTTTTTATTTTCTGGCATTTGAGTTTCCTGTTGTCCAAAAGTTGAGGCAGACACTTCCCCTCCGTCCCCCTTGAAGATAGGTTCCTACCAACCAGCTAATGTATCGCAAAATCTTTTATTTGAAGCTACCAGAGCAAACGATACATATGACTTATATTTTATACGTGGAAAAGAGCTACTTAGAACTACTTAGAGCTACTTAGTGTTATAAGAGGAAAAGTTTATTAATATAAGATTTTTTTTGCAAAATGAGATTGAAATCGGAGTTTAAAATTTCACTATTTTAATTCTTTTACAAATTACTACGGGCTTGTATTGAAGTGAATGCCGTTACACATCGTTTTTCTTCTTGCGATGTCATGCACCTGGCTTCACTGATCTAGTTGTGCGTACCAGATTGCCGTATTTGGCTGCATAAGAAACGGCATGACTGTGAATCTCATTTAAAAAGTTCTCTGTGTCGAATTTCCAGACAAGTTGCCTGAGAGTTGACAGAGTTGGCTGAAGAGTAGAAGCTTACATTTGGCTTCGATAAGCCACATGTAGTTGTGACTCAAAAATCAAAAATGCATCTTCTATTTTTCAATACGAAGTTGGTTTCCACGCGTTGAGTTACATCACGTTTACATTCGTGTACATAGTGCAAAATAATTGGAAGCATTGATAACACATAGCGAGCATTTTATGATGCATTGATGGTGTAAATCATCAAAGTAGCAGTTATGTAAAGCTGGTTTGTTTTGGCTTTTCGTGGTGCGTTGGTCATATCCGTTCGGTCTAATGCGATGTTTGGCCGGGTGAATATATAACTTGAAACATTTAATTTACAGCTTTGAAGTAGTGAAGGTTATACACGACAAATTGATCGACTTGGTTGGAAGAACAAAGTAAGTATGAGGGTGTTTGCCATATTTTGAAATAGTCTTTGGAAGGTAATCTTGTAAAGTTAGAAGCGATCTTTAGAACAGTTTTAGAGGTGTGTGAAAGAAACTTCAATAAAGCTTGGACTCACAGTTTAAAGTCATCCTTGTTTAATGTGGCTTTGAAAAAAAAGAGCTTTTTCAAGATTATTTTGATCCTAGTGCGGTCGTGGATTTGAATCTCTATCCTATTAGGCTTAATTCAACGGATCTTAAGATCTACAAGGAGATCCAATTATGACTGTTCGTGATGCAGTGAACTATTTAATCTTTCTATCGCCAAAACTCTGTCCTTGTTGGAAATTCTACACCCTATGTGGGGCACAACCGGATGGATTAGGCACGTTGATGACGTGGTTTCTCGTACCGCGCGTTCCGGTTGGTGGAAATCAGTGCACCCGCCCATAAACGATGTGTAGATCAGTTGCACTTTTGAGGTCGTAGTATGCAGATATAATATCAATAATTTTTTGGTTTCTTGAAGACTGTGTTCACAGACAGTTAAATGTTCATTTGATCGATCAAACTTTTAAACGACTTAGAGATTTAAATGGTCGCCTGCAGCAAACCAGACTTATAACCTTTCTTAAATTACTGGTATGCTCTGACTGTTCACCTCATATTAGGACTGTTATAACAAATGTAGTTTTAAAACATGACAACAAGCTACAGCATTATGTAAGCGGTTGGTATAAAACTTTATGGTACAACATTACGATTTGAAATGGCTGAATTTTAAAAGTGCCAGCGAGAAGTGCGCCACGGTATTTTGATAAAAATCCAGTCGCCGGAATATGTAATTGATCTCTACATTTCTTTCAAAGTTTCATTGCGACTGCTTTTTTTATCACTGGACTCCCGCTGCATTGCAAATAATAATCACACTACCGTAACTTGAATTTTTAAAAAACTTATTGGCGGCTAAAAATCAAAGATAGATAGGAGGAAGTCATTAAAAAGCAACTAATCAAAAAAGCAATCGACTGATTATGAAATCTATTTCCACAAGTTGCGCTTCTTCAAAAATTGCAATAGGGGGAGTGCTTGTGACGAATGGCAAAATTTCAAGTACGAAGAAATGATCAATCACCATTCGGATGACAACTGGCACAAAATATTACTATCGCAGCGAAGCGTAACAGAGACTGGCCGACGCTATCCCAACTTGCAAACGTGCTACTCACGTTCAATGCGGAAAATGCAACAGTTGAGCGCGGCTTCAGTCTGCTGTCCAGACTGCGAATTCCTACAAGAAACCGCTTGCTTTCATCCACTGCCCATCCAGACTAAAATTTAGAAAGAGTTTTTTAAGAACTGTTCCTCCTCTCGACAAGCACACCACGCACCAACTCAAAACGCAGAACCTATGGCAGAACTACACAGACGATATTCCAGATCAACATAAGCTCCAAAATTTCCTAGTTCAAGAATCTCTCCCCCCAGGACACAAGTTGCAATGGAATAAATGGCGTTGTCTCAACCGTTTAAGATCAGGTGTAGGCAAGACCAAATCTCTTCTACTGAAGTGGGGCTACTTACCCCCCGGCACTGATACTACCTGCCAGTGTGGAAAAGAAAATCAAACCATGAACCATTTGTTAACTTGCGAAAAAACTGGTACAACCTGGACCATGGATGATTTATTACAATGTAACAGCAATGCCAAAAAAATCGCAACAGCTTGGTGCAACTTAGTCTAGCGCAAACGGACTCGAAGAAGAAGATCCACTGCCGACAAGTTGATGCGCTTAAAACTTAATGCTGCATCATACAAAACATTTAATTATAGCAGAGCATACGCGTTATGGTTACAAAGTTCTACCCGCTCTCGCTATAAAGTTAGTGGCACTGTCAACACAGAGACCGAAGTCAACGAAATAAATACTTATACAATAATCGATAGAGCCTGACGTTTTTAACGAAACAAAAAGGTACTTCAAATGTGGTATTGTCAAGTCGGGCATTTAATTTTAATTACCAGTGCTGTTGTTTGATTGCTTTTCATTAGACCGTATTTTGCGATTTATTTCTTGGTAAGTACTATGAGATTGCAACTTCAAAGAGATCGTCAGTTGGCGATTGCATTGTTTTAGTAATTGCTCTAAGCTGTTCAACGTTAAACATGTTAAGTCACTCTAGCTTACATTTAGTTTAGTTTATTAGTCTCACAGCTAGGAAATACTATTTGTAAAGACTGACCGAAATTTTTTAAGGCTTTTCGGACAAATTTGCCAAACGTTTTGACGAAAAAAAAAAACAGATTGTAATGGTTTACGTCTTTAAAATATGGGATCTTTATGGTGTGTATCTTTGCAAAGTGATATCTTTGTATCTCAATGAAATGGTAACTTTATTCCTGCTTCTGCATTAGCCATGAGTTGTGCGTCTTATGATCATCAAGCAGGAAAACATAAGTGCGATAACATTGATTGCAAAGTGGTAAATTTTGACCTTTCGGTAATGAGATCAGTTGCTTCCACGGAGCTATTGCTGCCTACCTTTAACCCGCTTCGTTATCAGATGGTTTAGAGCCATTTGTGTCATGAAAACCAACACTTTTAGACTGGGGCTGTCGTAGTGCCCCACCCCTGGAAATGGAGTGATGATAACTATGGGGATTGGAATTTTTTTTGACAATAAGTTACTCAAATCGTCATGCACCCGAGGAACAGAGAGTTTGGAAAATGTTTGGAATTTGGAATTGGAGTTTGGAATTTCCTAGAGTTTGGAAAATGCTTGTTTACTTGACGGTCTTTAAGTCACCAGTCACCGCACATGTCGTTACGGTTGACGCAAACCTTCGTTTGAACCTTAACCGTAAGCTTGCAAAAAACTTTTCAGCATGGCATTGATCTCCGTCAATCCACCGCAAAAGTTAGCGCTACCTCCATCGCATCACGCTAGAGCCTGCGTCGAGTTTTCACATTTTTGCTTTTTTTGACTAACAGCATCATTTGATATTGCGTAAAGGCATGCATGATTTACAGGTTAATCGTATTATAAATTTGCTCTTTTATAGGATTCCTGTTGTACTTGTCGGAAACAAAACTGATCTTGGCAGTGACAGAAAAGTTCGCACTGAGGAAGGAAAAAACTTAGCTCAGTCGTGGAACGCCATTTTTTTAGAAACATCCGCGAAAGTTAACCTAGTAAGTTGTCATCAGATGTTGTGCTCTGATAAGATATGATAGGTGGAAAGAGTGATCTTAGCATTAGCCGAAAAGCTGTGTTGAAGTTGTTGGTGATTTTTTACAACCTTTTGACTTTTTCTGACTTCTAGACCTGGTCTTACCAAAGGTGATCCTATTCAGACTACATTTCAACATTGCATGTATTTTTGATTGGGACGTGATTTCAGATGATGACGTCATCGTACAGAAGAAGTCATGCTTAAGCAATGTTGACGCCACTCTGACTCGAAAATAACTCTAATCAAGAACCGAAACCATTCAAGTTGCACAATGACGGCTGTTTTTTTGTTTCGCGCTAACGGCTGTTGCTTGACAAACATTAGCTCTTTTTTGGTCAACGGTAATTTTACTGCTGACCAAGAAGCTGAGCAAGAGAAGTGAAACGTTGCTTAATCAGTCAATATGGACGCAAAGGATTAGCATCAGTTCTTGGTTTTGTCAAGCAGATACTTTTCTACCGTTCTATTATAAGGCAAAGGGACGCATGCATGAGTGGGATCACCGGCTGTGATGTTAAAGCACGCCTCCATAGGTTTAATGTTTGAGCGTATATAGAAACCTGCCTTGTTTTATTGTATCAGAACAAGCGCTCGGCGCTTCGGCCCAAGTTGGGTAATTTCAACGTAATCAAACAAACAAAGCACGTTTCTAATTACCTCATGCTTCACCGAGTTAGAATAGTGAAACTGTTCCAGTGTTTATCCAGCATGGCGTAAAACGTGACTGCTGAGCACCTATCAGCGAGCGCTCGCTTTGTAGGTGCGGCTGTTAGTCGCAATTTGCATTCATGTCTCGTTCAAACTTGATTTCCTCTGGTCTTGTACCCTGATTTTGATTCGGTTTGCGTTGATGCGTGGACAAACCTCTATTGCCGTGCCACTGTCCGAAGGAGATTAATACCTACGAATGTTTGTGATTGTTAAAACATCATGATAATGACGTCGTAATATCTCGCTGTGGTAGTGATGACTTGAGCAGATCATGTACTCAGGTGCGTATATGAACCAACGGTCAAATGATTAAAAATCACACTTGCCATTTTTACCCCTGTTATTTTATGCCTGCTGAATACAAAAGCAGTTGCGTTTTAAAGTTGATATAGAATCATTTCGGAAGAAGCATATGCCAGTGAATCAAAATAGAGTGCTTCACGATAGCAGCGGAGCATTAACTATTATTATCACTCATTGGTTATAAACATTCTATTCCTCTACAGGCTGTTTCACCTATAAATGCAATCATCAGGAGATCTGAAACACTAGGTAATTACAAGATTACAAACACATACTCACCAAAAATTACAAAATATTAGAACTCGATAAATAGATATTGGCTACTCAAAACTAATAGCCTCACAAATTACTGTACAATTGTTAGCATGGGAACTGAGTTGCTGATATATTTTGATAATACAATTATGCTGCTGATTATGGCGTAATATACAGAAATGATAAAAGATTTTGCGCGTACGAATTAAGGCGGAGGCATAAAAGTTTAAAACTTCGCAATTTAAGTTTGGCTTTGTGCCCATATTTCAAAGAAATTTTCGATTGTTTGTCAAAAACGATATCTTTGTTAGCTTTTAGAATGGCCGACTCTTCTAACATGCATAAGCCACATTCTCTACCGTGCACTGATACGGGAAAAATTTGGTTTTGACAGACCATGATACTACGGATCGGTTACCGGCGTCCAGACGTTTTCAAAAAAATTTTGCAAGTTTCATTGAATTCGATTTGTTGGGGTACCGGAACGAGTGTTTGTCAGGATTAAATCTGATTTGGAGTTTAGCTTCGTAGCTGCCAGAGCAGGTTTTTGATGACGTAGCTTGCGGTAATTTGTTGCCGTTGGCACCACACTCTTTGGGTCATTGTTCCATCATATTGACATGAGTGTGCAGTTTTAATTTAGAGAGCAGATATGCTTGGTTTTTGCGATTGAAGTTTTCCTAGTTGCTAGATTAAACATCCTGTTGCACAATATTTCTGTAATAACTTGTGGTGATTGCTTTCATGTTTGGTACACTCCTCTAACTTAACTTGATGTTGTTATTCTTGTTACAAATCTTTTTTAATTTGTGTTTTCCGGATCCAAAATGTTTTTGATGAATCGAATGAGTTTTTTTCAACTTTAGTTTTGGCGTGCTTACTTAAGCGCGGGTTAAACCAAACTATGCGACTTGGTCGGTTTCTTCGAAATTTTTTACATTTTTTCGTTTATTTAAAATTAGATCTATGACCACTTCTTTGTAGTGCTGCTTCATAATCAGATTTTGCTTAAACCAGTTCCTTTTTGCTGCGGAAAATGCTAGAAACTCGCTCTTTCATCATTTTGGGAAGCTGCTTAATATTAATAATGATTGGGCGAACTGATGGCCAGTAAATACATAGCAATTGATCATTTGGTTTCCAGTTGGAGCGATATAATCCGAATATGAAATTAAACCATATATCTAAGAAATTGGTTTATATTAAATTTGCTTGTGCAGTAATCTGTAATCCGTACTTTTTGAAAATTCTGACCGCTTCCTTTCTGTAGATTAAGTAAGGATATTTAAAGAGATAAAATCAAGTAAAAGATTCCGGTTGCGGCAGATAAAGTTTTATTCTCTTAATATAGTTTTCTCTGGTTTAAAGCCGATTTCAAAAGATTACTCGTCAACATTATCATCACTCATTACAAAAAACCTGAGGAGAGGTGAAAAATGCAATCAACTTGTAGGCGAAGAAAATTGCTTAAGGGCTGAAGCTAGAGTCTCAAAATTAGACAAATCCCACGCTCTTATTACATCATCTTTATCGCTCCTCAAAATGTGTCCATACTATATAATTCGATTGCTTTATCTAGTCTGTCTACAACAGCGCATACAAGTTTTTCAAATTCAAGATTTTGCAATTTTATTCGGTCCATCAGCGAAAATTTACTTGACATTGCATGGAATTTACTGAAGAATACACGCAAATTCACTCGGAGCAAATAAGCATGAATTAGCTATGCCGAAAGTCCATATTATTAAAACAATGGTTCTCACCCGATGGGCCACGGATGTGTAAAAATGGTGCACATGTCCAAAAAGGTTGAGAGATTCCAATCCACACGAGCAGCCAGTAACGGAATCTCGTGACAGTGAATAACTGATTGTGACGTAATCCTGTTAACTGGAGAGGTAATGGCCTTTTTTTTTGGAGATCGACTTCACTGTTACGTTACAATCATCGGGGGAATAGGAAGTTATTCTTGCCTTACAAATTTGTTATGTCATGTATTTTTTAGGCTTATTCTAGTGACATATTAGATATTGCGTTTAGTCATTTTTTAAGTGGGCCGCAAAAATTTGTGGCTTTATGAAGTGGGCCGCGGTACGAAAAAGGTTAAGAAACACTTTATTAGAAGGTGGTTATTGCTGGGGTAAAAAGAAAACTGTTGATATTACGATGGCGTTGCACGAAGTCGTCAAAATTGAATGAAAATAACTTCGTTGGCCTATAAAGAGATAATGGTTTGGCATTTATAAACAATGAATCAGGCCACGCCATTAACAAGCTTTGAAAGGAAGCTTTGTGGAAGAAAAAAAGCTAAAACTTTTTCCATCGTAACCAGAATCTTTTTTTTGATATTATTCCTTTAATATCCTTAACTTAATCTTCGAAAGGAAGCGGTCAAAACTTTCAAAAAAGGGCCTACTGATAACTGCACATGCAAACTTAATGCAAATCAATTTCTTAGATATACTGTATTGCTAAATTTCATATCCGGATGATATCGGTCCAACCGGATACTAAGTGACTTGCAATGTATTTAGTCGCTATCAATTCTCCCAGTTAACATTATTAAGTAGCTTCCCGAAATGATGTAAGAGCCAGTTACCGATATTTTATGCAGAAAAGAAGAACTTATTAATGCAGCAGTTGACTATTTAAAAAATTTTGAAGAAACCGACAAAGTTACAGTAGTTTGGTTTAACCCACGCTTCAGTAAGCTTGCAAAAACAAAAGTTGGAAGAAATTCATTCAATTCATCAAAAACATTTTGGAACCGGCAAACACAAATTGAAAAAGATTACTAACAAGAACAACAGGTTTAGTGAGAGGTGTATACCAAACATGAAAGCAGTTTTATTCCAAATCAGATCTAATCATGACAAACACGCGTTCATGCCTACGGCAACAAATCACCGCAAGCTACGTCATCCAAAACCTGCTCTGGCCGCTGCGAAGCTGAACTCCAAACTAAATTTAATCCCGACAAACACTCGTTCCGATACCTTAGCAAATCGAAGAAAACATCTGGACGCCGGTAACTGATCCGCAGTGTCATGGTCTGTCAACGCCAAATTTTTCCCGTATCAGTGCGCGGTAGAAAATGTGACTTATGCCTGTCAGAAAAGTTAGCCATTTCAAAAGCTAGCAAAGATATCGCTGTTAATAAACAATCGAAAATTTCTTTGAAATATGGACACAAAGCCAAAGTTAAATTACGTAGAAGCAAACGATTGGGATTTTCCGACAAGTCTCAAGAAAAAGAGACAAAAGACGTGCAGCTGTACATATTTTAGTAGAGCGTTTCGCTAAACCTTCGCATTGTCAACTAAAATAGTGCGACTGATTACTTTCAAATTTGATAGACCAAGGTTGAGTTTGATACAGGGACGTAAAAAGTTTTTTGGAAATTAATAGAAATTTGTAGTAGCACACACATATATAAACTTTGTCGTTTACACACGTTTTGCCCGCTTGGTATAATATTTATGACGTAACAATTCAATTATTAACACAATAAGTACACATTCGAATGTGCACCGTGGTTGAACGAAGCTTAACATCTTTTAGACACCAGCATACGATGATTATGCTCACCTTTGATTTTGAGGATAAAGTGAACGAAGTTCAACATATTGTTTTGGTTGTACAGTAGCAGTTTCATTTGACGTCAAGAGTTTATTTTCCAATATTTCAACCTACTTCACAAATAATTTACTTTTGGACCAAAGAAGTGAGAAAACCAAAAAAACCTAATTTTTGGACACGAAAAAACACAGTTCAAAAAGATATCGGAATGGACAACGAAGAAAACGGTACTACAATTCAACGACAGTTGTTATGAACAAGCGGGATGGCAATGGGAAGTCCTTACTGCTCCGTCATTAGCAGGCAATTGTATGAACTAGATAATTAACAAAATTTATAGTCGCATATTCAGCCCAACTTTTTGTCCGATTTGTAGACGATTTTCCAGCAATATTTTCAAATCATAAAGAGATAGAAAAATGGTGTACACACGGACATCAAATTTACTTTTTAATGAGAGGAAAATACCATTTCTAATGTTCTTGAAAAAAGTAGTCAATCATTAACTTAGTACACACACGGAAAGCAAACAAATATTGCACTGTACTTCAACTGGAAAAGTTTTATTTCTTTCAAATACAATACTATCGTCATCAAATGCTTAATCGACAGAAGTAATAAAATTGGTTATCAGATATTAATAAAAGCACGAAGAGTTTCCAAATGTAACGGCTCAGTTGCTAAATAATCGTTATCCACAAGCATGTAAGAACATACCACATGTAAGACATCAACCTCGAAGCGGTAAAACAAAAAGAATTAAAGTTTGCTCTTTTTTGCCTTCCTTTTATTGGGAAAACCTATGAACAAGTTGAAAAAGAAATTTGACATTTTTTAGAAAGGAAAATAAAACCGAAGTTCGTCGTTGGACGAATCACTGCACATCAACAATCAAAAACATATTTAGATATAAGGACCAACACATTACGTATCACTTCTTATTGGCACAGTTTATAAACTACAATGCTCATGTGAAAAAACCTATATTGCACGAACCAAACGAAATTTGAAAACAAGACTGAAAGAGCATGATCCTCGTAAGTTTGGAAATAGCGGATGCAACAGATTTTGTAAGAAAAAATCCAGTCCATGCAATTGACTTTTACAATCCAATAATGCCGGCTGAAGAAAATAATTGGCGAAAGCTACGGATAGAAGAAACGGCATTCATTCAAAAACTGGAGCCGCAATCAAATACAGAGGAAGAGTTAACTTATCTCTTTTAGGTGAAAATTTTGTTCTTATCCAGGAAGGTGCAACCTGTCGCCCGACGTGAAATTTTCGTGGCCCGTGGAAGAAATTTGGAATTTTTGGCGAAATATTGACTCCCCCAAAAAAGGTCATCACTGACCAAATTTGGGAACTGTGATAAATTTATTGCTGTGAAAACTGTGTTCTTCAAAAAACGGTCTTGGCTACTACTCCTCATGAATACTATGACTGATTACTGCTGGTGAGCTTAACTGAGCCCTGATACGAACTTTAATTGGCCCGCGGAATCTGTTGCACACCCTTGTTCTTAGTTATTGCATTACTAATTTAACTTGCTGATTACTCGAAGTACTTGTATGTTAGCGGTTGAGATTTTTAATAGTTGAATTGTTGCGATATAAGTGATATACTTGACCTAGCTAGGTTTATCAAATTTTGAACTAGTTGCACCACTGTAGTTGACATTGCTAATAGTGCTTAGCGTAACATTCTAATAAAATTGTGATGCAGTGTATTGGCTCTGGTTAAATTACGTAGTTTACAACTTTAGTATTTTGCCTTAATTTATGCTAAACCTTTATCATTTCTGTCTATATCAGTGCTCTTCAACCTTTTTGGCGTCTTGGAATCCCTGTTATATTTTTAAGAATGTCATCGAACCGCCATCACTTCAAATTCATTAAAACTGCATTGGTTCTGATTTCTTGCATATAAAGTTAGTTCAGGGTTTCTCAAAATGAGATATGCAAGAGAACTTTTGGGGATACTGTAGCCAGTTTCTCGTACAGACGCATCGACGAGTTTTGAAAACAGGCGATGCTTATTTGTTACTTCCGCCTATTTATTATTTAAAGACCTTTGTTTTATTTTTAAGATCTACTTTACGAAATCAAATTTTGCCTTTCCTATATCCCATTTTAGTGGTGCACCTTACATTTTGGTTTAGCTAACAAATTTGGGAGCTCCTGTCTTTGTTCCATGCCAATTTTAAGTTAGAATGCGCGCATCACAACTTGTTACAAAAGTGGAGAACTAGTATTGTCAGGGCTTCCATACTGTCCCTTTTTTTTTGAAGGACAACGTCTTAACAATGTTGCCCTTGATTTTGACAAAATGTTCTTTGTAATTAATATTATTTTTTGCAATAGTGCAATATGTTTTCCTGATGATCACATTTATACGTAAAACGGTCTGTAGAGGAACCGGATTTTTATGGTCATGTAGTGATAATAAAAGCAAATTGTTGGGAAATTAAAGTCGGGCTCCTATTTTGCTTTGACATGCTGCTGTTTAATTTTTTTTGGCGTGAAAAATAGGGGCTTTTTATATTGCGTTATACAATCCAAGTAATTTAAAAATTTTTCATGGAAGCAACAGTAAAAACAAAGTATTTTAAGTGATTTTAAGCTTCAACTATACATTAGTTTTTTATTCTTCAATGGACAGCCACCTTTGACTTTCATCACGTTTTGTGTTTCTTGCTATTATTCGGAAGTGTCGCTTACCAAAAAAATACACTTGCCAGCTGACTTAAAAAACGTTTCGCCTCCTATAAAACGTCAGTCACGCCCTTTTAGTGTATTTTTATGACGTCATGAGAAAAACTGGTATTTCTTTACGGCATTTTTTGAAACACTGTAAACCAGTTTACACTGCTAAAAAAATCCCCGAATGTTGACGCGTTCGGTGGGCGTGACTCGGTGCTTGATGACGTTGTTGCGGTGGAGCTTTTAGAATTATTGATTAAAAAAGTAAAACATGCTTATAACTGTCTTGACCTTTTTCATGGCGATTTTTAAGCGTTTTGGAAGAAAAGGACATTAAAATTATGGATATACTAGTCGGCGTGGCAGTGGAATGGTACGTTTTGACGCAGCCGTTTGGGCGCGGCGTGCCAGCTGACAGTTGGGCAAAGCCTTTTGGGTTCCATCCGTTTTGGCTTTATGGTTAGGGTTAGAAATTTATAAAACATGAAAGAGACCTAGTTTTCTTATTAGACAGAGCGGCACCCAAACGGCTGCGCCAAAACGTACCCTACCCGGGTGGCAGGGCTTCCATCAGTAGTGTCAAGGTTAGCAATATTGGGGTTCAGCCTGCTTCACACATTGATAGTTGGGAAAACAATAATATAAAGTTTGTGTTTTTCACATAGCCACATCTCATTCCAAAACAAAACCATTGTTATAAAACGCAATTGCTAAAAAAACATTTACGTGGGATTGCGCATAGCCACTACATATCTCCCAAGTTCATAAAACCCCTGGCGACGTCTTATTTGCACTGTTTTCACCATAAGCGTCCTTAAACTTAAGTAACGTTTATTTGTTAAATTGAGCTTGTGCTTAAATTGAAAGTATATCGAAACTGTGATAGGGCATTAAAGTGATTGATGTGAGGGATTAAGTTATTAAATAGTAGGCCCACTACTTACAACTTTCTCATATCTGTTTGGGTATTTGTATGAGCTAACGCCTTTGGCTGGGTGCAGGTTGCGTGGTCCTTGCGTAAACACCGTCAGGCAAAAGCAAATTAACCCAAAATCAAACACGCGGTTAAGTTGTGAAAATAGCAACGCCCACATCAGTATTGTCGAGTACAAGAATATCGGTTCAGTGGCTTCGCCAAATTGATATTTGTGAGAACAGCAACAAAAAGCTAATATGCTGTTGACGTAGCCAGTTGTTCCAAAATCGAAAGTACGGTTTTTTTAAAGGAAATGGATTAAACCTTGAAAAAACATTACGGGGGTTGCGCATAGCCGCCATTGTTTTCCAAAGGTTTCTAGAGTTCCTGGCTACATCTTACTTGGCCTGTGTTCTTCGTAGGAACTAAAATTGCTCGCAATTGGAACAGCCAGCGATTCCAAAAAGTTTGAATTGTTTAATTTTATAAAGTGCATCGAAGCAGAATTTCAAAGTTATTGGTAGGAGAGGCGCCAAAGTAGTTTGGCCTAAATATTTTCAGGAATACCCTGTTAAATATTAGGACCAGTTTTAACGACTTTTTAGTAGCTGATAGCATGTTTCTGCGACCTGCGTCACTGGCTGCGCGGTCGTTGCTTGGTCTCTGCATATACGCCGCTGGAAAGAGTAAAGTAACCGGAAGTAATGCACCTACAGTTAAGTTATCACAATAGTAGCCATTGTTAATAGCGAGGTTAAATATATTAAATCAAACGGCTGCATCGGCTTCATCCAGTCGCAAAGGAAATGGATTCAACGTTTAGATGGTGTGTACTGTGTAACTTGAAACTAATATTTTGTTGCAAAAGATAAAACAGGACCATCTCTACTTTCATATTTTTGCAGGGAATCACCAGTTTGTTTGTTTGGAGTAGGTGGCTACATTTTAAAATGTTTAAAGATTTCATTTTTTGATAAATCTTTTAGAAAATGTTGATAGCTAATGCCAAAAAAGCACGGTTTTGAGAGAGAATCGTGAAAATGTTCCGGAGAATTAACTTTTTCTAGAAATAGCAATTTTCTAAAGTGCAGACACCAAAATTTTAAGTGCTTTTAACCGGTAGGTTATACCAGAAAAATTTTTTGATCTGTTTTTTTGATGAATCTTTTGCCAAATTCAGATAGATAATGCCAAAGAATCATGCTTGCTTGAAAAAAGCAGTCAAAATGTATCGAAGAATTAACTTTTCTACAAATTGCAGGTTTCTTAGGTCTAGTAAGAAAATTGTTCAACAATGACGCATGACGAAGGGTAACCAATTTTGATCAGCTATTATGAACTAATCTCTAGCCTTAATTAATTAAAAAGCATATTACTGAACAGCAAATTTCTCCGGCTTTTAAACATCACTGATTATTAGCATCTTATCGTAACGTTTATACTGTACATCAAACTAAACTTTTTTTATTCAAACATATTTTTGGGAAAATAAAGTTACACCACAGGTCTTAAAGCTCAGCTTTTTTCGGTGTAGAAACTAAGAGTAAATGTACATGTCATGTATTATCGGAATCGCCTTGAAATACCCTTTAATTTGTTTAAAAACGTTTGAAAATCGATTGAGAAATAGGTCACAAATCAGTTTTTAACTAAACTGATTTTGTAAAAGTGTTGGAATTTTTGAAAAAATCATAATAATGTGTTAATCGTGCCAGGCAGCATTATAGCATCATACATCGAGTTGAAGCGTGCAAAAACCTTAAAATGCTTAAATGAAGAATCTGTTGTTGTATTGCAAATTTATCATTAATTGTTGTTTGGTTTCTTTTATGGAAGGGAGCTTGCTAAGATCTCCCAAAAAAAATTTTAATCGAATCTTACGATTAGTCTTTTTTGAGTAAATTAAGAAAACAAATTTTACAATTGATTATTAATTATGACGTCATGTGACACCGTAGAAAAGTAAAATTTGTTAAAATTGGTAAGTCGGGTGCTGGTTTTCGTTTAAGCCAAAAATCGCATTCCTCCGTGCAAAAATGTGATTTAAAAAAAATTATCTTTGACTGTGACGCCACCAACCCCTTATGACACTCACCCCGAGGAAGTAATCAATCGTGCCAAGTCTGATGTCACTACCCCAAGTAGTTTTGGAGGAGTTAAGACCGACAGATAGACAGAATTGCGCTTTATATATTAAAACTAGCCGGCGTTGCCCGGCAGAGGTCCTCCGTCAGTAATTTCCGGATTTAGTATTTCGGTTCAACCGGCCAAGCCCGCTTCACCCATCCGGCACTTGTGTAAGCAATAGCAAAAAGTTGATAAATTTTATGCATTTTCACAATTCTTCTACACGAAATTGTGATCATCATATTCTCTTAATTATGACTGGCAATGCTCACAAAGAATCTTGCCACTAATTATCGTGAATACTTGTGAGGGAGCAAAGATTGTACGTAATCAAAGCTGATTGTAGCGGCAAAATGGTGGTTGCTTTCACAATTAAGAGAAAAAACTATTTAATGGTAAGCCTATTTTTCCAATTGGTTCTGCCCCTTTCCTTTTTGTATTTGTGGTATTAAGTTCCTAATTTGGCTTGGCTATTAGTCTTGTTTCCGGCATAGCGACAAAAGCGACTATTGTACTCTCTTTATTCAGTTTTACAAATTGTTATGGTTTTATGTTGATTTTTTTCTTAAACTTGGAACTTTATTACTATGCTGTTGAGTATAGACATAAATGACATAAATACCATAACAGGCAGCATATCAGCATAAGAAAAAATCCTTGCTTTATAGTATATAAGACGGCGTCACCCCCAGAGACCCCGTCAGTAACGTCGGGATTGAGAGTGTCGGTTCAGCCGGTCAAGCCGGCTTTACCTATCAGGTTCTTGTATGAAGAGTTACCAAAAGTTCGTGTGTTTTCTGCACATAAGATGTTCACGACTTTTTGTGCTCCTTTTCGTAATAGATATCTCATTTCAAGATCCTGGCTATGCCTTAGGTCTATGTGCTCTGTTCATTGCTGACACGAACACAAGGGAGCCTTGCTTTTCCCGTAGTTTGGAAGTAGAGATTACATTTCTGATATTAAGCTATTCTAAAGCAAAAGGTAAAAAATGTCTCGTGTGGTGCGATTTGACCCAGTGACGCTGTTTTCTTTTTATTTCCCCTTAAACTTTCTCAAGTCCTCGCTGGCTACTCTTTATGTAGCATGTTCTTTTCTACCTGCTTGACGTGCCCTGGGGAGGTTTAAAGTGTCCTTTACTTTTCCTCAAATGTTTGGTTTGACCCCGGTAGCTCTAAAAAGCTATTATAAAGCACAATACCAATTTGACACAGTGACGTTAATTTTGATTTCCCCTCAAGCTTTCTTAAGTCCCTGCTGGCTACGCATTATGATTCATATTCGTTTTTCCTTGCTTAGGTATGCTCATAGAAGTTAAAAGAGTCCTTGCTTTTCCCAAATTTTTAGGTTTGATCCCGGTAGCTCTACAAAGCTATTACCAAGCAAAATAGAAAAAATGTTTCTCCTAAGTATGGTGCGATTTAACCCCGGCAGACCATACTATCACCCGTGCCGATTTAAAACGTATCAATTAATGCAGCTGTGCCAGCGTAACCGTACAAACATTTTTTGGAGCCACAACAAAATGTTTTACTAAATATAGACCATAGTTCCTGTACATGTAATGGTGATCATGTTGGTTTATTAATCAAGACTGGAAGAATTAAAAAAAAAGAACGATGACACAAATTACCATTCGTAATTTTTGAAAGTGTAAGGGGCGGGGAGGGGAAACATAGTCAAAATTAATGGCATCGCCCAAATGGTGGTCGTTTTGACTCATAAAGAAATGAGCTGTTTGGTGGTAGGCATGTTCGACGATTTGATATTAATATTTGCGACATTAAGATATTTGCCTGCGCTGTTTGCTTTATTTTGGCCGTAGCATGAAAAGGAGCTCTGCCTTTGCTTTAAATCAGGCCTGCACAACTCAAAAATTGCTCGGGCCACATTGACTACAGAAAATTTGCCGAGGGCCGCATGAATATTATCTCTGCATTAAATTACTAGTTATAACGCAATTAGGCATACCAAAAATTTATTAGAAACTTATGCACACATTAATCACAAACACTAACGCGAAACATTACACCGCTTTCCGGCAACAAGTTCGTCATAATCTGGATGCATATGAGAAGTGGATATTTTTAGGATGTCCTCCAGACTTTCATTAGACAAAGAAGAGCGCTGCTTATTCTTGTTCATGTTCATAAGCGAAAAAGTTTGCTCACATATATAAGTGCTGCCAAAAATACTCAGCGTTTTCTTTGCAAGTCCGATAAGATTTTTATATCTATCACTGTTCAGACTTCTGTAGAAGTTCAGCAGGCTGCTTTCTCTGTGTTTAATCTTGTACACTGACGAGGTTTGTAAGTCGATTACCTCCATCTGCAGTTGTATGGGCACTTCTTCTGGATTTACAGAAAATGGCTCTTCAACCAGTTTAAATAGGAGGTTATCTTCCTGAGAGAAAGTGAGTCGTCGGTCAAACTCTTGAAACAGTATCTCAATTTGCTGTGCGTATTTTTCTCCTTGCTCAACATATTGGGATTGGGGAATATATTGTGCACATGTAGGGAAGTGACTCATTTCACCTTTTAGGAGCTGACTTTTGAAAAGATGTAGTTTCATTTTGAAAGCTTTCACTGTTCCTACCAACTGAAATATTATTAGTTCTTTTCCCTGAAGCTGCATGTTGAGATCGTTCAGATGAGCAGTAATATCACAAAGGAAGAATAAATTGTGATTCCAGGGTTCACTTTCAAGCTCTTCGAATTTTTTTGAATCATTTTTAAGGAACTGTGAAATTTCTTCTCTAAAGCAACAAAACGTTGTAGCACTCTTCCTCGGCTCAACCATCTTACTTCTGTATGGTATACTAGGTCTTCATATTTGGCATCCACCTCTTCCAGAAATGCTCGAAAGGTTCTATGTTTCAGAGCGCGAGCGCGAAGGTAGTTTACAATTGAAACTACCACAGACATTACGTGTCCAAATTTTAAAACCTTACCACACAAGGCCTGCTGGTGTATAATGCAGTGGTGTGTGATTATGCGCCTTCCAATGAATTCCTGAATGAGAGAAACTGCTCCAGTATGTTTTCCACACATAGGTGGAGCACCGTCGGTACAAATGGCCACTAAGTTAGTAAAGCTGTATGCCAACTTGCTGTTTACACAGTTAATTAATTCAGTACAGATGTCTTTCCCGGTAGTACGGCCCTTCATTGATTGCATGCCAGCAAGTTCTTCAGTAATATTAAAGTTCTTGTCAACGCCTCGAATATATATGAGAAGCTGAGCTGTATCGCGACAATCTGTACTTTCATCCATAGCTAATGAATAAAAGCAAAATTCATTCACTTTCTGCTTTAACTGATTCATGAAGTTAGCAGCTATGTCACTTACCCTCCTTTGTACGGTCATGCGTGAGAGAC
The DNA here is from genome assembly GCA_963675345.1 of Trididemnum clinides. Classification (NCBI taxonomy): domain Eukaryota; kingdom Metazoa; phylum Chordata; class Ascidiacea; order Aplousobranchia; family Didemnidae; genus Trididemnum; species Trididemnum clinides. The sequence continues at coordinate 11,557,840 of OY776297.1, read as the reverse complement.
TGATGTTTTGAAACATTCGCAGCTTTTCTGGACAAAGCTCAGATACAGCAAGCAACATACACTTTTTCACAAACTCCCCTTCTGTAAAACACTTACCAGAAACAGCAATTTCCCTTGAAATCTTGAAGCTTAAATCCGTACCTTTTGCACTTTCGCTGCCGAGTACTTTGAAAAATTGCTGTTCCTTGCCAAGACTTTTCATGAGGCTTGCTGCTTTAAGGCTCTTTTCATTTTGATCTAATTTAGCAATAGCAGGATGCTGTGTTTCCAAATGTCGTCTCAAATTATATTCTTTGGGAACTGATATCCTTTCTCGGCACACCAGGCAGATTATTTTGTCTTCATAGGTTACAAACAAGTACTTGTTCGTCCACTCAGAGTTAAACGCTCTGTGCTCGCTGTCTATTTTTCTTTTCTTCAGACATGGTTAAGTACGGTACTAAAAAACAAAATTTAACTGCAGGCTACAACTAAAAACACAACACAGGCTACTACCAAGCAATAAACAACACTAAAGCTATAACTGTAAAAAAAAGCAAATGCGCATGTTGAACTTTTGTATGATTAGCTCTCTTTAGTTTGTACACGTATCTGATACTTTTTTCTTTGCCTGCGCAATCGCCTAGTAAAAAATTTCAAAATTTTCTGTTCTTAATGCTCTTTTCTGAATCATCGAGGTTAAGATCGTTAGCTATAAACCTACAACAAATTCTAACAAACGTAGGATTATGCGCTATAGCACCAATAACTGTTAAGTAACAATTGAAGGAAAAGATTTATTCAAAGTGCTTTCTATTACACACAACACACGGAATACAGAGGGCAGACATACTTCGTTTGTTGATCGACTTTGAAATGCTTTCGCGGGCCGCACAAAATGCATTCGCGGGCCGCATGCGGCCCGCGGGCCGTATGTTGTGCAGGCCTGCTTTAAATCATACAACCTATTGCAGTAAGCGTCTATTAAGCTCTTTTCAAACAAAAACTCTTCCTCTTAATCCAGTGTTACAGATTGATGCTATTATTGTTTAATTTTGATCTTTTCTTAAATCTAGGATTTTATTGCATTTAACCTTGCCTCTAATCCAGACCTCCCTACTACTAAATGAACATTAGTGTTTTGTACCGATAGGTCTATCCTTGCAATTACAAATATCGGTAATGGGTTTTACCATTTATGTTGGCTATCAAAATGATAGTGGATAACTTAGCTGCCTGCTGCTGTTTCACTAATTAGTGGCAAGCATTGTAATGCCATTTAACATTATGACCTTACAATGGGTTTTGAGCCATTATTATTAGGATTGCTACAATGCTACTTAACAACTTTTTCGTCACTGTAGGCGAATTAATATGAACTAACGTCTCTGACTGCGTGCATGTTCCTTGGCCCTGGCATAAACGCCACCATGCAAAGAGCAAACTAATTCAAAATGAAGCAATCACAGTTCAGTTATAGCAGCAGCGAGAGTTCCCATTAATAATGTCGAGGTTGTGAACATCAAATCAGCTGGCTGCTGCGACAGCCTTGCCCAATTGCAAAGAAAATTGCTTCAACATTTAGATCATATGTAGCTCGACACTTACATTTTGTTGCAAACGATAAGAAAGGACAATCTTTACTTCATCGTTATTTTCTTGGGTGATCACCAAGTGTTTTGCTTGGAGTAGACTCCATATTAAAATTTGCAGACTTTGAGTCTTTTGAATAATTTGATTGATAATCCCAAATATCCATGCTATCGAGAAAGAATATTCAAAATATACCAAAGGATTTAGTTTTTCTAGAAATTGTAATTTTGTGAACTGTAGGCACTAAAATTTTTTGTGTTTTTAACCGGTAGACTACATTTCATAGTATTTGGAGACTTCAGTTTTTGATGGATGTTTTTGAAAACGTTGACAGACAATGCAAAAGCATCACGCTTGTGAGGAAAAGTAGCCATAATGTACCAAAGAACTAACTTTGTTTAACAATTGTAAGTTTGTTAGCTCTAGTAGGATAATTGTACAACTAAAAATGAAACATCATGTATGGCAACCAATTTTTGATCAGCCATTATAAACCAATCCTTAATTATAACGTTTTTGTATTGAAGTCACCTGTTTTTACTGAGCTTAACACTTTTGGAAGGGGTAAAAAGTTACTCCACAGGTCTTAAAGTTCAGTTTTTTCAGTATAAAAACTCGTATTAATTGTACATATTTAGTTTTTTCAGTATAAAAACTAACAATAATTGACTCGCCTTGAAATAACCTTTAATTTGTTGAAGAAAGTTTGAAAACCAGTAGAGAAATGAGGTCACAAATCAGTTTTTAAATAAACTAATTTTGCAAAAAAATTGCAATTGTTGAAAACTTTTTCATTGTATGATCTGCGGTAGCGAACATTTGTGTTAATCGTACGGGACATATTATGACGTCATAGACCCAGATAAGCGTGCAAGCAAAAAAGAGAAGAAAAATGTATGCTCGTAGCATAATCAAATAAGCATTGATTGTTGTAAAGTTATTTTTATCAAAGCAGCTTAATAAGATCTCCTAAAAGAGCGCTTAATCGCGTTTCTGCGATCAGTACTTTTTGAGAAAGAACAAAAAAAGATTGTTCAATGAATTGTTGATTGTGACGTCATTTTAGACCCCAAACAAATGAAAGTTTTTGATATGTGGTAAGTCGAAAGCTGGTTTTTGTTTGAGCAAAAAGCGGTTGTCTTCTGTAATTTTGATTATGACGTAACGAATATCCTTATGACACTCACCACGGGGTAGTGATCAATCGTGCCAACTTTGATGCTTGTACCTGTAGCAGTTTCAGAGGAGTTGAAACAGACAGAATTTCGCTTTATGTATTAGATTGGTAACATTGCTAAACCATAGCAACGTAATTTGCGCAATTCTCAGGTCGATGTAGTTGTGTCAACCCATTCTCTTCCTTTAAGATGGAGACACGGAATGAAACGAAAATCCAGCATCATTCCGCATTAGGCTGAGAGTATGGCATACCATGAATATAAAATACAGCTTGCTAGTTGGACCATCAGTCTGCAATTTGTATTGTTGAAATACTTTGAAATGCACTGCCCCTTTTCCCTAGCTTGATTTTTCTTGGATTTGCAGTGTGAACTTGGATTTTCAGCGAAAAAGAAAAGTAACTCTGAACACACAGACGAGGGAAAACATCATGGCTTGTGAAATCGTTTCCTGCTACTTGCTTTATTTAGTGGCTGCAAGCAAACCTTTTGTGCGTGCATTGAAAAACTTGTGACTAATACTGCTGGCACAGCGCATTTCTCCCTCAATCAGAAGAAATTGTCGAGTGTCTTTTTCAAGAACACTACATCGCAATAGTCATGAGGTTTGAAAGCACGAGGATGCAGTAATTGCCACTATAATTTGGCGCTCAAACCCACTCAACCTCTCAGACATTGCACTTAATTTGAATCCATGTTTAATGCAGTTGTACGGTTAAAACGTGTTTTCTGTAGGATGTCCAAGAAGTCTTCAAAAGGCTTCTCAGAGAAATTGAACACCAAGATGGAAATACATCGAATGAGTCGAAATGCACGATTTCGTAATGACGTTTAAAAGAATCTGATACTAAGTGACCTCGGAAGGGTGCTCGATAAGAGCGTGAAGAGAAAAAGTGCATGAGATGTTAGTGTCGATCTGAGTTCAGCTGAGCAAAATACCTTTCCAGGGATCGATAAATGTACCTCCATGCTCTCTATTGCTTTTTGGCTAGAAATTGCGAGATTTTTTTTAACGTAAGTACATTCGGATTAGCTCTTAAAGCTATATTTTAGTTTGCTTCAAAAAAGCCTAAACATTTTACTTCAGCCACTAAAGTTAAGGGTAATTTAACTCGACCCTGTATTGATGTGCCATAGTTCAGTTGTGATTTAAATTTCTTGCGGGTTTACATCGTAACATTGTTTTAGCATCTCATTGCTAGCGTATGAAATTCCTTTATTGCCACTGTATTGTCTTTAACATGCAATTACTGTTCGATCATTGCAATTGTGCTTCGTTTTTATCGTGAATTGTACTATTTTACCGATAGCAAATTACTTGTTTTGAAATTTAATGTTTGATATTTTCATGTTTGAATGGTTAAAAGATCCTTATATAAACGTTTTTTCGTTTCAGTAAATGTTAGATATAGCAGGCTTTGCTACTACGCAAGCATAGAAAGATCCATTTTTTATCCGGTTTTGTCTCGGTTAACGGAGGTGGCTAGATTCGCCTCATGTTCCTCTCGATTTCTTCAGCAACGTTACCCCACTTCGTGCTGTTGACGGAAGGTTCTCTATTCTAATCTTTTAAATTTCTTACCTACCTCGTCCAAGTGGCCTTCATTCGCCCTCGTCCTCTTCTACCAAAGACTTCAAAATATGTCGCTTTTCTCTATACATTGTTACTCTACCTTTTCACAGCATCCCCATACTAACCGTATGAACCTGCTTTGGCTGGTTTGTTTATAGTTTATTTTTTAACCAGCGTTGCCATTAATGATTTTACGAATTTTCAAGTTTTGAAGTTGTAAAATCCCAAGATTTTCTGAGGTTTGTCAACACATGCACTAAGACTAGATGGTCATTTACAAATAGTAGTTGTTATTCACAGCTTGCAAAAGAATCAAGTTTAATTAATCAGATGTAGTGTTAGATTGGAAACCGAAGAGAATCAAAAATCTATAGTTCAAGCAAACCCATAGATAATTACTTGCACTAAACAATAAATGCTGTCAAAAAGCAAATGAAGTACGAAAATACTTTATTCATCTTTACTTACACTCTAGCAAATAAGTACATTCATTTAAAGTACACCTGACCTGAAAACTATTTTTGCAAAAATCGTAAGTGCTTTTAAAAATTGAATCTTCAAAAAATTTAGTACTTAAATTTCGTTGGCACTGACAAGTAAGTGGGAAGAAATACGTTCTTGCTTTCATTCTCCAAAGCACTAATTCTAACTTTGCATATTCTTTTGGTGATGGGTCAATGATTACCGTGCAGTGGGCTACCTGTTTTAAATATATAAAATAATTAAGGGCACTTGACCAAAGTGTTTGTCCAACAGATAATTACAATCACTCCTAATCAATAAAATCTTTGAGTCAATTATGTGTAAACTATTAAAATTGTGTAAATCTAACCTCGACGCAAATTTATACCATAATTTCCCAAGATCAGTCATTTAAAAAAAAACTGTTTCTAGATCTCAAGGCAGGCAGTAATTTCCCAACGAGTGGCAACGCTGCTTTTAAACCCAATAGGCCTGTATTCATAAATTTTTGGCCTTAATTAAACATCACTTGACAATTTTTCATTCCACGAAATTGCCATCTCATTTCCATGTGAGATCGACGAACTCATAAAACTTCGATACCGGTAGCACCCTTCAACTACAGCTTTTTTCCATGAAGCAACTGCCGTAATTTTGTAACTTTTATCAATCCAAGTCACCTCTGCCACACTTCCATCTGTGACATTCAACCTGTCCACCAAGAATAAAAAAACTTTTCACCAACTGCGAAAAGAAACGCTTCACCAACTGCAACTGCTAGTAAACTGTTACTGCACCAATCAACAGCCGCCTCAACGTGGTGGTGCGTTCCCCGACCCCTCTTGGGTTGGGTCGAAATAGCTGTTGACTTCCTGAGGGTTTCAGTTACCCCGGGCACTCCCCTCACGCAAACCATTTATTCGCTGCGCTGCCCCCTGAACGACGCAGAAGGGCAGCACGCAGCTTCTTTGAAATTGGTGCCCTGTTTTCTCTCTCTTGCCCGTGTTTTCATTTTTTTCCTTCTACTGATGAGTGGCAACGTTCACCCTTACTCTGGTCTCTTCTTTTCCTGTTTAGTGTGCGCTGGAAATGTGACCTGGAGAGGTAGATCGGTGCAATGCTGTATTCGCTCCTAATGGATTCATTTAAGATGGTCACTTCTCTTTCTAGATTCAAAACTCTAAGTAGCTCTCACTCTTGGAGCTGCTGCGTCTCTATTTCTTTTTGAGATCCCACTCCTATCAACACTGTGACTTCCTTCTTGGATCCTCCAGCTTGTATATCTCTACTGTGTCATTTGGCCCAACTAGCCTCTCTTCTGCTAACGCAGCACTTCATCCCCACCCACGCCTTTAAATTTTTTATCCTTCCACCCACTTCGTATCTTCTCCCTCTGTACCCTCATGTTCCTGGCTGTTTTTCTATACCTTCTGCTTCCTCTTCCCCTCCTGACTCCCTCAGGGTTTTTCAATGAAATGCTGGAGGCCTTCGTACCAGGATCACTGAACTATTACGCTTTATTTCGTCTCAACCTGTTGGCCTCATTTGTATCCAGGAATCTAACTTTAATTCATCTTCCTCTTTCCGGATCCCTGGATTCTCTACTTTGCGATCAGATCGCACCCACTCCCGGTCTGCATTCTCTCTCCCGATACCACGCATGCTAGCCGCGGCGTCTTCATCATATTCGTCAGACAGGGCTTATCCTTTACTGAATTTTCTCCCTCTTCTCTTTATTCGCTTGACCCCTACTCTGATTATGTAGGAGTCAACATCTCTCCTAACGATTCCTCCTCGCTCCCATTCCTTAATGTTTATGATCCCTCTCTTCGCTCTTCAACAGATAGCGGAACAGATTCCTTTCTCCCTCCTCTAGAAGTCGGTTCATTCTGGGGGACTTTAATTACCATCATCCCCTGCGGGACTCAAAAGGTACTTCCGACCCCCTGGGGAGTAAGTATTTGATTGGGTCATCTCCTCTGATCTACTTTCCCTTAATGACCCTGACATATCTACTCTTCTCCATCGCTCCTTTGGCAGTCGCTCGTTCCCTGCCACTGGCCCAGACAAAGTTGCCTATCCCACGTTAAAGCACCTTCCTCACTCTGGCATGGATTTTCTCCTTTATATCTTCAATCTTTCCTGGCCTATGCATTCCTTTTCTTCCATATGAAAGACATCTTCTATCATTCTCGTTTATAAGATGGGAAAGCCTCTCGACTCTCCTGCTTCCTTCTGGCCTATTTCTCTCACCTCCTGCGCTTCAAAGCTTTTTGAAAGCATCATTTTCTATCTCGTTTATTCTTCTTTCTGGAGTCTAACTCCCTTCTCTCCCCCCGCCAGGTCGGTTTCCGCCCTGGACGGTCTACTCTAGATCAAATTCTTTTACTTTCTTAGTTCACTTTGGATGGGTTTAACACGCCCAGGCCGGGCTCTCGGACAATTCTCGCTACAATCGGCTTTTCCAAAGCTTTCGACTCTGTCTGGCACTCCACCCTTTTCCATAAACTCATTTCCCACCTTGCTTTGCTCGTTGGACTCAATCTTTCCTATCTGATAGGCGCGCTTGCCTGGTTTTTCAAAATCACAAAGGTCGTTCCTTTCGAGTCCGTCGAGATGTTCCGCAAGAATCCGTTCTTGGTCCTGTACTTTTCTCTCTCTTCATCAATGATCTCCCTGCTTCTCTGCCTTCTTCCGTCAGCTGCTCTCTTTATGCTGACGATCTGGCCATTTGGTGCTCCTCCCCTCGGTTCCTATTGTGGTAGAGGCCACACAAGGAGCTGTTTCAAGTGGAGGGCTGGTCTGAGCACTGGCGTCTTCTTCTTAAACCGAGCAATGTGAGGCCTCCTTTTTTTGTTGGACCCCCACCAGGCTAACCTCCAGCCCAACCTCCTCCTACTCGGCTCCCGCCTTCGTTTCAATTCCACTCCAACTTTTCTTGGGGTCACCTTCGACCGCACTCTTTCTTTTCCTAAACATGTATATTAGGCTGAAGGCCAAGTTATCCCCTCGTCTCAAGGCCCTACGCTGTATCTCTGCTTCCTCGTGAGGCCCCTCTAAGGAGTCTCTCTTTTGTATAAAGCTTTTCTTTGGTCCCTTCTCACTGATGCTCCACCCGGATGGTTTTCTTTTTTGAGCGTTATCAATATTACCGAATTGGAACGCCTTCAACGAGCGGCTACTCGCGTTATCTCCGGATACCTCTCGTCCTCCCCTATTCTACTTTTCCTCTCTGAGGCGTCTCCACCTTCTCTACGAGTCACTCTGACTCATTTCGCTCTGTCATCTTATGAGCGGCTTTTCGTCTCCCAACCTCCTTTCCCATCTCAGGTTTGGCCAGACTTGGAGTAAAACCAAAGCCCTGCAAATCGACCTGGAGAGCTTTTGCGTCCACTCACCCACTCATGCTTCCTTCTACTTCTAGGAAAGCTCTCTTTGCTTGCCCTCCTTCACCACCTTGGATCCCGCCTTTTTTCACTGTGGTCAATTCTTTCCTCTCCATGCTCATGCTCTGAGCCCTCTCTCTCTCGACAAGGTGCGGCTCTCGCTCACCTTGACTCTCTCCCACCTTACGATCTGGTGCTTTGGACAAACGGCCACTTTCCTTTTGGTAAAGGCGGCTCTGGCGTACTTGCTAACTTTGTGGCACTGAGGCCGCTCTTTCCTTTTCGGCAGGCCCAGTATGCTCAAGTTTTTCCGCTGAAGCCTACGCCATTCTGCACGCTCTTTGCTAGTCTAGGCAACACCAACAAGTCTAGCCATTTCTCTTCTCCTACTATCTGATTCTCGCTCTGTCCTCTTCTTCATCTTTTCTTTTACCTCAATCTCTCTGGCATATCTGGCTGGAATTGTATTCTCTCTCCTCCTGTACTATCAGGCTACAATGTGTCTCCGGACATTTGTTTCTCCCGGGAAACGACGCGGCTGATAATCTGGCCAGACGGGGAGCGCTACTCGTGCCCTCTGCAATCCCTTGTAGTCTCTTTTCTCTTGTCTCTCATATCCACTCTTGTCTTTTCTCGGACTGGAGGCATACTGTCTCATCGAAATTCTTCGGCACACGGGTTCCTCGATTTCCACTGAGCTCCCTCGTCACACTCGCTATGTGCTTTCTCGTCTTTGCTGCAACGGACACAGCCTACTGTTAAGCTCTTATCTCTTCAGGATTGGCAGAATCGAGAATCCTTCTTGCAGCGCCTGCGGACGCCCGTCATAGGCGTAGCCAGGGGGGACAAAGGGGCCATGGCCCCCCTGAATTTTAAGTCAAATTACAAAACAGTATCAAACAAATATAAATTTTTTTGCGCCTCTGCAGGTACTTTAGAGTTTGTTGTTGACTTTTAGCAAGGGGGTGGTTTTTTAAGTTTTTAAACTTACAAATGCTATCAAACAAAATGTGTACGTTTTACACGCTAAATATCGCCGAAGTTTTTCTTCCATGTCGCAGTCGAGTGATGAATTGATAACCCAAGTTATGGTAATTGCAAGAAATAAGCGTCTCGCTGAGCGCTTTCTTGTTTTATTGCGATGCGGACTACTACAAAGACGTCGCTTCTTTTATCAGAACGTTCAACCTACCTGTGGGAGTGGTTTCCTTGAAATTCATTAAATGGTGCGTTATACGTCACAATCGAAGTCGAACTATTAAAGCCGTTCTTGATAAAGCTACATTAGACGAGTGAAATCGCATTCGCACTTTCCCAGTTTTAAACAGCAATTTTTATAGTAGTGACGAGCGTAGTTTACGAAAGGCAAAATGCCATTATAAGTAAATGACATCACATTAAAAGTTGCAAAATTTGGCCCCCTCTCAATTTTTTTCTGGCTACGCCCTTGACGCCCGTGCCAGGACACCTCTCATCTCATTCTGCACTGTCCAGCTATGGACTCTTTGCGCCGCTTGCTATTTGGCGACTCTTTGTCTCTCTATAACCTCTGGTCCAGATCATAGGGAGTTTCCCGGCTTCTGGGGCTCCATGGTCTTCCGCCATGGCCCCATCTCTCAGAAGAGGTTGGGTAACAACAACAGTAAACTGTTAATTCATTCTTAAGCTACGCAAAACCTATCATTTTCTCAACGCATTATCTGCAATCCAAAACTTTTTCGAGAGTTCTACCGAATGCTAAGCGTTTGCTGAAGAGTCGGATCCAGTCGTTAAGCAAAGTTTACATTGCTGCCGTTGGGCAGACCAAATGGTGCTGAAGTTCCAACAGTATCAGAGCCGTTCCCTTGGTGGCGCAAGCACGGAGGGGATTCGTGTCAAAAACCCCATTTGAAAGGTGATAGCATATAATTTTTTTTAACTTTATGGTAATATCGTCATTTTTTTCCTTTTCCTAGTGTGGCGTTGTCACAATTTCTACCTTGGCGAAGCTGTAGTTTGAGTTTGGCACGACATATTTTCCTTACTGTTACACTGAGAGAAGTTTCGTCAATATTCGTGTGATCACTTCTTCATTTACCAATATAAGACCTGATAATCCTTGCCGCCGTTAAATGTTTTCCATTATATGGCAACTCCACATGACGTAATCTGTAGGTCTAGCAATTTGTCTTTTATCTAGCCCTCGTGCGTTAGTCATAGTCGCAGTCTGAAGCAACAACATGAGCTGCCTATGTGACTTTTTAACAAATTTTCGCGTCATTGCTTCATTGAATCTCATATACTCATTCGCCCCCATCTGATATTTACGTTTAGAAAAAATCCATGCAAGCATTATCCGAAAACTTCTTCTAAAAAGCACAATAATGCTTATTTTGTGGTGTAATTTTCTAAATTCACACCATAAGCATGCTCCCCCAGACCCAATAGAACAATGGTGCTTTCAGAACTTTTAATGAGATAAACCAGCTCTCTCCCTCTTGACAAATCTCGGCCTACGTCACTGCACTAAGTAAACTAGAATCGTGCTCGAGTAATAGCCTACCGCTCTTTATAAATTACCATTGTCGATAAGGTAAAAAACGAATAGGGTTTTATTGAAAAATGTTCATTCAAATACAAGCTGAACAATTTGGATCACGACAATATTAACCAGGTGAGTTAAGATGCACTATTTAGAACTGCTGAAGTACGGTAATTGAAGCAACATCAAAATCGAGATAGGATGTCTTCAATCCAATCGCGGTATACAGAAACCTTGAAATAGAAAAAAATTTAAACTAAAAGAAGACAAAAACTGTTTCCAATACTTAATTGCATTTACATTTTTTCTTCCACATTGTGTTGGACCTACTTTGAAGTTGTCAGCAAGCACAGCTCACAATACATTGTTTCTATTCCAAACATAACAAAGAAAATCGCCGTTTTCAAGAGCCCATTCACGCCTAGAATTGCGTGGGGTTGTCGGTGGTCAGCAATATGAAATAAAACGTTTCAATTTGTCAAACTCAAAAGGAAGTTAAGAGCTTGGAAGACTGCATAGTGATCTTACGGTTTTCGAATCGACAGCAGTGACGCTTCAGGAGTTGGTTTACCCGAGCGATACTTTTAGAGAACACTTTTTCTTTTTTACGGGAACACACTTTGGAGAAAAATCAAAAATATCGAGATTAAAGATAGGAGAGCCAACTTCTTAAAACGAAGAGGAAGGACGTACTTTTGGGGTCAAAAATCAGATGGTGACTATAGGTCTTTGACAAATAATAGATTTGCGACCTGAATTTTGAGTTGTTTTCTGATTTGGTAATTATCATCGAAGTACGTCCCACGACGAACTCGTGGGATTATGCGTTGGAATCGGAACTGGGATAAAATATTGAAAAAGAGGGCTTTTTGAGCATTGCGATGTGTCTTCGTAAGACAATTATTTTTTCTTGCAAAGGGAGGACGTATGGTCATCTTAGTTGAAGACCATTTTTTTGTGGAGGACACTCGTTTACCTCGGACGCTACAAACTCTAGTCGGGCAACTACTCAACACTCATCAAGGAGTAGATCATCGTATTGCAAGCGGGGAAATGTTTATGAGTCATGCTGATTTGCAGTGACACAAGGTTTTCATATCACGGGACTCGATTGGAATCCTGCACTAGGAACAAGATTGTATACTGCAACGTAACATGATCTGAAGTTTGATTTGCTGCATTGCTTTGCAATCGCCTTATGACGTAGCGGTTTTGGATTTAACTCACAAATGCAAGTCCATCTATATTTAGCCGTTGTAATCACGATTTAAAATAAAAATCAAGAGCACTATTGATGCCAGATCTTGAAGCAATGATTCATAGCACTAGGTTACAGGTGTTTTTACAAATGTATAAAAATACTAAATTTTTGTTAGTCAAAAGTAGCGCAAGTTTTTCCAATAAAGTCTAATTTGTTCATAGTAAGCTTGTGTGGCACGGTTTGTTGTAATAGTTCTGGATACAAAAAATAGGTTTCATACTCTTAATTTGATAGGTCAATAAAAAGTCCAATTTTTACCGTTATTTAGTATCAATTTTTTTTGAGAAAGGTAATAAAATCAATTTTTTATAATTAATACTGTTACTCAAAATGTTTCTTTTGTATTGGTGAGAAAAACAGATAACTCTGATAAACTTGTTTTTTTGTTTGAAATTGCGTTGTTTGCCAATTTTTTGTACGGTACTACAGATTGCCACTTCTTGTCACAATTAAACGATTGTGGTGCAATATAATACTCAGTTATGGGCTGAGTTGCAATCGAACAGGTGCAACAATTAGGAGGCGCAACAATGTACATTTGCTACGCAAAAACGTTTGCAATATGGCGAAGAGGCAACCACGATTCTTGCTTAGACTATCTTTTTATTACTTAAGATGAATCAAGAAAGAGTGAATAGTTTATTTATGTAGGTGCAGTGTGGCAGCTTACTAACAGATGGTATTTTACTACTCTACGATGGGATCAACTGTCAAAAGGGAGACGTGACACGTTTATTTAGATTTTGCTTTACGGTAGTTTGTGATTTAGGTTTTTAAGTAACGCCAAAAGTTGGAGCTACCAAAACATCTAAAATTCATAACTTCATCGAAGAATTTATGCGAAGTCCCAACAACGAATTATATTGCAATTTGAGCAGCTTTACGATTTCATGTAATAAGTGCCTTCATGTTGACAGTCATCGAAGTACGTTCTAACACCAAAGAGTGTTCGGCAGCAGATCTGAGCGACTGATCCCACACACTTCGCAAACGTGTTTGAGGAGCAGTAACACCAATTTTGTGGAAAAGGTAATCACCGAATTTTTGTCCGCTGAATTCCTTTGTACAAGCTAAACAAAAAGCATAACAAAAACCTATTTCACTACATCGGTCACAGTTTGCCATCTCAAACTACTAGTAGAAAAACAGTGCTGCAATGAAGCGCACTTGAGTTACAGCTCATAAGAATTTCTGCACACGACAAACTAATTTTTCAGTTGTTGAGAAAAGCACTCTATCTGACATCCAATATTTAAATATTATAGTTAGAAGTCTAGAAACGCCTCACGTCAGTTATTTGTACGACTGTCAACCTCTAATGTGCGCCAAATAGCAACAGCATTCCTCAAGCAGTTGACAATGCCATTAGATCTCTTGGTATCAACAAAAACTCTTTCTATCTTGTCTTGTATGACGCTGCAAAATATATGGTGGCTGCAGGTGCAATACTAAAATCTCTGTATCCTAAGCTCTTTCATGTGTACCACATTTATTGTACAATTGTGCTACAGAAGTTAAATCTCACTTTGAAATTGTCGATCAACTAATCGCAAAAGTCAAACCAGCCGCAGTTAAAAACAAAATCAAACAAACCAAACTCGTTACTATTCGTTGCCTGCCCAAGGATGTTGTTTCAATACGGCCTTATATATTATGTAAAGAATTTACCAGAAGTGAAAGCGATTGTGGAAGGTTTTGAATGATCTAGTATTTTAGTAACTCAAGCAAAAGTCAGCTTGCAAACAATGGGTTTCGCTAGTTAACTTTTCCAAAACCAATATGAATGTCTAGCTATAGATGATAGCTTATAGAAACGATGAAAAGCGCCAAGTCTACCCTCAAAAAGGCGGCGCAAGCAATCCAAAAACTTGACTTCGGAGAAGACGCGCTACAGAGACGTAGCAGCCGCCCCCCAAACCCTCCAATTGGGGGGGGCCCAGGCCAACTTTGGGGGCCCAAGTTAGTCTGAAATTGATTTTTGGCTACGTGACTATTTTCAGTTCAGCAGACTTGTTTACAACCGATTTAAACTGTAGGAAGAAATTGGCTTGTGACATCATAAGTGAATGCAACGTCATTTTATCTCGCAGAATCTAGAATATTTCGATTGATTTTCTGGTAGAATCTTGAATATTCGATTGACGTAACAATGCCGTTGTTACGCAACAATCATAGAATGGTCTGGAATTCTGTTTGGCTATAAATACCGGGACAATATATATATATATACACTGCAGAGTGCAGATAAAGTATTTTATTGACATTGTATAGAATGAAGCGTTCAAAAAGTGGTGCTCAAAAGAGAAAAGAAGCAGCCACTGCTCGAGATGCTGTAGCGAAATTGCCCAAGATGACAGATTTTTTCAAGATTACTGAGCAGAGTAGACCTGGCACTAGTACCGAGAGGGATGAAGAAAACTATAGTGTACAAGAAAAAGAAGACTATGACGATCAGCATCAAAGTGATTGTGAATTTGATGCTGATCGTCATAGTCTTCTTTTAGTACTGGGAAAGGCTTGTTGGACGCTTTCTTAGAAAAAGCGACCGAACTGCAACTCGAATTGTCTGATTGTCGAGGTCAATCATATGATAATGGTGCTAACATGAAAGGAAAACATTCTGGGGTCCAAGCAAGAATGCTAGACATCATTCCCAATGCTGTTTACGTGCCCTGTGCAAACCATACCCTTAACTTAGTTGTTGTTGACAGTGCTAATTCATCGACGGAAGCATTGACATTTTTTGGAGTACTTACAAGGTTGTATGTGCTGTTTTCTTCCTCTGCTCAGCGTTGGGAAATTTTGAAGAAACATGTGGAGCTGTCCATAAAGTCACAATCTGATACTCGTTGGGAAAGCAGAATTAAATGCATCAAACCTCTTCGATACAATTTAAAAGAGGTGTTGCTGGCACTGAAAGACTTGGAAGCCATTTCCATAGAAAGAAAAGATGGAAGAGCTGCCTCAGAAACAAAATCGTTGATAGCTCATTTATCAAAATGGAGTTTTCTTTTGTCGGTGTTTATTTGGTATGATATCCTATTCCAAGTCAATAAAGCAAGCAAGATTCTTCAATCGTATGGAGTCTCCCTTCATACAATGGAAACGGAAATCCAGGCAACTGAAAAGTTTTTGCAAAACTATCGCACAACGGGTTATGACAGTGCCGCAACATCTGCTGTTGAAATAGCACAGGAATTGGATATTGATCCTTCTTTTCCTCCGTCAAGAAGTGGAAAGAAAAGAAGATTGTTTGATTACCAAGGTGAAGAGGAACAACGAGCTACTCCTGAACTGAAATTTAAAAGCAACTTTTTCTATCCATTAGTAGACCAGGCTATTATGTCAATAAAGGAGCGCTTTAATTTGTTACGTGAGGTTTCTTCCGCCTTTTCGTTTTTGTACACACGAGACAAACTTTTGCTTGTGCAACAAGAAAATGCTCTTCTTACTTGCTGTAAAGAGTTCCAAAAAAAGTTCGGTGACATTGATTCTGATGAAATGAGCGCTGAGCTACAGCGGTTTGTTTTAATTTTACAAAAAAAACGCAATCTCAATACGGCTCAAGACTTTCTGAACTATCTTCTAAAGACTCATTTATTTCAATTGTATCCGAATGTGTACATCGCACTTCGAATCTTACTAACTTGCCCCGTGACTGTTGCCAGCGCTGAAAGAAGCTTCAGCAAATTGAAACTGATCAAAAGTTTTAATAGAACGTCTATGACAGACAGTAGACTATCTTCATTAGCCATGTTGTCAATCGAAAATGACTGCGCCCGATCTCTTGATTATGACAATGTCATAACAGCATTTGCGAACAAAAAGGTTCGCTCCAGACTATTTAAATGATACTGTGTTTTTATAACTTTTTCATGTTTTTCAGTGTCATTGCTTTCGTTTCGCAGTGTCTGCATAAATGTCCTACTGAACTCTGGCATCGGTGCCGAATTTTTTATGACTTGCACCTTCGGTATCGGCATGCTTTATTCTGACATTAGCCTGTTTACTTATGTACAAATTGTGGTGTATTTTCTTAATGCAGCTTTTCAATTTTACACCTCTAAAGTGATATGACCTGTGCGCAGGGGCTCTTGCGCTTACTTTGGGGGAGGGGGGCGAAGTTGGAGTGCTACGGGACTGACGCGCTAGCAGCATTAACCGTTACATCCAAAAAAGAATGCAAAGCAATGACATCGACAAAATAATAAACATGAAAATGCCAGACATTTCATCGGCTGATTACAGTTTACTTTAACATTCTAAGCTCACGCCTTCTTTTGTAGAAAGAAGTTTTTCCATACTGCAAGAACTGTTAGTTAAGAACAGAAAGTTTATGGTCGAAAATGTGAAACATTTACATTTCAGTACTCCGCGAAGCCGTATCACTCATGAATGAATGGCGGTTGTCGCAGGTGCACTAAGTCTAGCAACTGCTAGAACAATAGTGCTGTCACAACCTAGTGGTCACGAGGTCTTACATGTATAGTAATGCAAGAGGCTAGCGATGCACTTAGCAAAGCTGCAGACAGTGACACTGTTTCGACCTATTAGGTCTTTTCAGTGCAGTTGGTGACCGACAAGAAGCTAGAGGCTTTTAATAAAGCATAGCTTAGACCGCCACACTTGCGGGATCTATACTAGATCCACTTGGTGGAAGGTCTGTCAGTACTCAATTCCTTCGCCTGGTGATTGCAAAGATGGCTGCTTATATGAGGCATGCGTATTGCAAGTTTTGTTGTGGATTTGTGCCTTTTCGTTAATAGAATGTTCGTTGTTATATAAACACTCAAGAAACATTGATTTATTCCGTCAAAATTTTGTTAGGCCAATAAAAGTCAATTGTTGTTTTAGTTTTTAGGTCAATAAAAATTGCCATAGTGATAAACTATTGGCCAAAATACCTGTAAATGTATTCAAAAATTTAAAAAGTAAATAAATGCCGTAAATCTTGTATCTTTAAAAAAGTTCGCTCTTAACCAAGCTGTAAGCTATGACGTTGTTGATTCGCCAACTTAGCTACAAGTACATCTTTACGTAAATGTAAAGACCAGCTTGCTTTGCATTACTCTAAAAAAATTAGTTTGCAAGTCGATAGCTTAACTCGTATTAAGAAAAAAATTTGTTACTTGGTGACTGGTTTTTTAAGAACTATATTTTAGTAGTGGCGTATTTAGAAACATATTTTTTGGGGGAGTAGACGTGCACAGCAATTTATAAAGTTGAAGATTATTTTTTGTGGATCAAGTTTTTGAAACCAAGAATTTCGATTAATTGGTCCCCATATTGATTTAAAGAATTTTTATTGCTCATTTTGGGAATTAAACGGACATCAAAATATTAGTATTTCTAATTTTTTTGCATATGTCGCATCGTTTAAAAGATGCCGACAAGCCTGTTTGTATGGGTGCCAAGTGTAAAGTGCGTGGTAAAGTACAATTTTGCAGAATTGAAGACATATCGCACTGCATCGATAACATTTTTCCTTTCCAAAGACATATCATACAGCAACGAAAACGTTGTTCCTTTTTAAAGATAAATCATACAGCAACGAATTATCTTTTCCTTTCCAAAAATAAATCATACGGCAACGAAAACACGGCGAAGTGCGGTTTGCAAAATAGGGCTATTTGTAAAATAGTGCAACGTGCAAAATATGTTCGGAAAAGTTCGCGGTAATTCGGAAGCGACGAGATTCGGTAAACAGCAAAGCCTAGGCCTACCTATAAATAACCAGCAAATTTTATTGTAAACCGAATCTCTTTGCTTCGAATTATCACGAACACATCCGGACATATTTTGCCCGAGGCACTATTTTACAAGTAACCGTAGTTTAGAGACCCCACTTCACCGCGTTTTTGTTGACGAATAATTTGCCTTTGGAAGGGAATAATTAGTTCGCTACTGTATAATTTGTCTTTGGAAAAAAAAAATTGTTCCTTGCTGTATGATTTGTTTTTGGAAAGGAAAAAATGCTTCGTTGCTGTATGATTTGTCTTTTAGTTTTCGTTGCTGTATGATTTATATTTGGAAAGGAAAAACGTTACTGTTGCGGAATGATTTGTCCTTAAAAAGGAAAAATTTTATCGTTGCAGTACGATATGTCCTAAACTCTGCCAAATTTTACTTTACCTCGTACTTTTCGCTTGGCATCCCATGCGTTTGGATTTACAACGTTTTTTTAGTAAGGGCGGTAATCTGAAAACACTTTCTTTTTATGGTATTTTAGTAAAGTAGCAAAAAAAAGGTTTTTTAATTTATGATGTAGGCCTATACCCCGCTGCGAGAAGGGGAGCACAAGGAAAATTACTCTCATATGTAGCTTGGGCAGTTGTAAGCAGTACGTATAACCTGGTAGGAGTAGGAGACAGTTTGTCCTCTTGTGCTCATAAATAGCCAAGAAACGGCTATCAACAGAGCTCCCTACATTTGTGTCGACAAGACTACAAGCTAAATGGGCTAAAAAAACAATATGTTTGACAAGACGAGTATATCAAGTGCAAAAAGCAACGTCTCTGACAAGCCAAAGACGACGTGTCCACAAGACAACGAGCGTTGTCTTGTCGGACACGAATTGGGCGAGCTCTGTTGATAGCCGTTTCCGGACTATCTATGAGCACATGGAGACTAAGTGTATCCTGCCGCTAGTCTGCTTGGAAGGACAAATTATATTTACCATCACATCGTTTATAGGTACATTGCAAATTATGCTAAATAAAAGCAGCTGTTCGTTTCAGACCAGTCATAAATGCTATGGGCATACAAATTTTGGACATTATCTCAGATGTTAACGCTAGCAATTATCAATGTTTACTAGCAGCGATGGAAAAAGCGTAATGATTTAATCAAAAGTTAATTTCTCGAAAAGAAAAGTCTATAACAATGCAAATTTTCTAGTTTTTCGTTTGTGCATGAAAGATGATTGATACCAGCTTCTTTATTTTTTAAGGCATACCTTTTAAAGCATAACCATTCATACGAATTACTCACATCAACGTAAACATTTAATTTTTCTTGTATTCCACATCGGATTTCCGAAGATATAATCCCGACAAGTTCAAAACGCCCGTCATTACCAACAGTTGTTACAGGACCGCCTATATCACCCTGCAACTCATGTTACGGATAGGTTAAAACATTCGCAGCAGACACTACAGTAGCATGCATTTAATCAAAGACAAAAATGCTTGGCCAATGCCAAGAGTAGACCAATCACATTAAATGGAAGTTCAGTCAAATATATTTGGTATCATCCGCTTGAAGATTTTTTCAGCTACACTTAACTTAATAATGAAATCTGAAATATCCGAACGGCTCGAATAAGTAATCGTTTAAAAGTCTTTCGATCGATTATGACGATAGACGTCATAACAACTTTGCTGATAACTTTGCATCAAAACAACGTCGTATTTTTATCTTCTGGCTGAAAAACATTTAGTTAGAAATATCCTAAGTTCGAATTTGCGCTATCTTTTCGCTTTCGTCGTTTCGGACGTGTTGGGTTAGTGTGTTGTTGTTAATAACTTGCTTTCAAACCACATTTTTTACAGGAGCAATACGGCTCTTAAATTCTGAATGTTTTTGCTTACAAATACCAAAATATAGTAATACCTATGGTGTTTTAATGGAGCCTTTGGCTCCGAAGTCCGAAAGAATAATTACGACTAAACTTTGTCAGATGACAAGTGGCCTATTCACTAAGTTAAAGTATTTTCAGTTTGCTTTCTTTTCTTAAGGTCTATGCTCACTACTGGTTGTGCTCTGGTACAATAAAAGAAACAAAAGAGCTATGAAGCATGCAAATACAAAATTGTTAGTTTTTGAGCAGCTGCAAAGACTTCTTACCGTCCAGTAACTTCCATCGCGAGCGATATCAATAATACAAGCAGTTCCATTTACAAGATGGGGATTGCATTGAAGGCATTGTGTTCTGGGTACGTTCGACAGAGTCATTTGCTGAAGAACATTTGGCGACCCTGTATCTGTTAAAACAGTGCATTAGTCAGATGGCATGACAATGATTAAAACATAGGGACTTTAGAAATGGGTTAAGTACTCCAATATTGGTTATTCCATTTTTATCTTTGAGATCAGCAGTCAAACAACAGCGGCGCTAAAGATCGGACATCTGTCCGAATCCGTTTTGGAGTTTCCAATTTTTGATATTTTGCTTAAAGTATTTGGTGCTTTTTTCTTGTCAGAACAGACCAGGCGCAGGATTCATCGCAAAGTGCCCCAGAGGCAAATTAACGCGGTCAGAACAAGTTCGAATTCATAATCATTCATTGCCATCAAGTCGTCGCTACAACTCTATCGAAAACTTTTCCGATTTAATGTGCAACGAATTTTTATTGTGCTTTGAGCACTTTTTGACTGTAAAGGCTTGTTAGCGCCAAAGTATCTTTTTAAATCATGAAGTGATAGAAAAAACTCGGCTTCATGACTATTCTTTAGATTACTACTAATGCAAAGCACAAAAGATCTGTGACAAGAGAACTGAAACCAGGTCTACCAACTAAGAAGAAGACGCTCTCGTCTTTGTCGTCGTTTGATCTATCGTACTGAGCAATATGCAGGAAGATGTACATACACTGCGTAAGAGCACATGCTGTTTTTGCCAGTCTTCAGTTAAACTGGGCCACCACGACAGGTAGACTGCTTGGCCTTGCCACCTGCCTGCCACATAAAGATGGAGGTCTTGCCCAGGGACACAATAAGCAAGCTTTCCGTCTAGTTCTTCACGCTATCCCTTTTTTTGCTAAGCGCCAAGCAGGGAAGCTGTGAATACCATTTTTGAAAGTTTTTTGGTATGACTTAATTTGGAAATAAACCCCAGGTCTACCAACTGCGAAGCGGATGCTCTAACCACTACACCATTGCACCGGTGCTCTAATCGCTACAAAGAAGTGCGAGGGTAGGTTTGATATATAACAGCCACCTAAAAACTTTCTTCTTTTAAATACCCAGTAGATTCTATTACAACATGTTTGTATATGGTTTTCAACATTTAGAAGTGATTTTCAACCTGTGGTACATCAAATCAAAGTCTTTGATTTGATTTCCTTCTGCCTTTTCCTCAGACTAATATTAATTAGGCTACAACTTTCCAAAATAATTTTCAAAACAATTTTAATGACCCAATAACTTTTCTAGTTTACAGAAATAAAATATTGAATCATTTGTAGAGAACTTAAATTTGTAAATGCATTTGCCACAATTCATAATTGGGCTGCCCAAACTAAATATGCATCTGGAAGCACCGTAGCCAAATAATTTGCTGTAGCCTGCATTGGGGTAAGCCAGGAAATTTTTAATACGTCAGCTTGTCACTCGAGTCTCATGGTACACCAGAAAAAGTTGGGACCTCCAAGTGGTGCGGTCAAAAAAAAGGTTGTGAACAACGATTTAGATAGAGTAGTAGTCGGAGATTATACGCGTGACTTAATGTATTGCATTGTTTTTTGGTTACAGTGTAACACTTAAAATTTTATGGTGAAAACCACAAAATAACTTGTGAACGGAAGTACTTTTGAATGGCTTGCAGCAGCGAACTGTTTACGCCACAGGTTTCCAAAACAAATACTGCAATCGAGCAAGAGAAATTTCATTCTGTGATTCCACAAGAACTACACGGCCACATGAATCCAGTTTTACAACCAGGCTCCAAGTGCTGAGAGTTCTTTGAGAAGACTAAAGACCAATCTAATGAGTTACTTGCCATTAAGGGATCTGTGGTATCTTGCTATGTCTCGATCCAGACAAATGGATCAGGCAACAACAAAAATAACCGGCCTTGTTCTCCAAACTTAAGTAGTTACGAACCAAAGCTGAAAGTTTACACAATTTTTCGAGCGTTAAAAGCATGTAAGAGTAGAGCTCTTACTAAACAAGGTTGAAAAAGTGCTACCAGGCCGGAAAAAAGGGAGAAAATTTTGTCGCCGTTCCTACGCCCCGGATCCTAATTGCAGCCAACGCGTTTTCATGTAGAGCGACATCGCTGGCTTCGGTAACACAACTAAACACAATGTGAGGCAAAAACAAAGCAACTGATACCAAACTCACCTTCAGTGTCTCCCCAGCCTGATGCAAATACGTGCGCAACCTCATTCGTTTGCATGCAAGGTAAACAAACTGGGAGGATGAAGTCAGAAAGCATTAAGGGTTTAGTCAACTGCAAAATGAAAAATGTGTTACTCAAAAGCGTAAACCTCTTTTTAAGAAAAGGTTGATATGCATTATGATTCAGCTTGGGGAACAAGAAAGTCTTTACTATTATCGATACCATACGCATAAAAACAACTTATGAATCGTGTTCAAAATTATAAGAAGCAAGTAAATAGCCGCTTTGGAGTTACAGGCAAAAATAATTGAAGTATTAGAGTGATGATGGAACTTTCCCAACCTGTTACCAAGAAAAAGTTGAACCTGTACCGGCGCGATGGCGGAGTGGTTAGAGCGTCTGCTTCGCAGTCGGTAGACTTGGGGTTCAGTTCCCAAGTCGAGTCATACCAAAAGACTTTAAAAAATAGTTTTTACAGCTTCCCTACTTGGCGCTCAGCAAAATAGGTATAGTGTGGAGAACTAGCAGACAAACTTGCTTGTTGCGTCATTGGGCAAGACACTTTACGGGATGCCTCCATCTTTGTGTGGCGGACAGATAGTGAGGCCAAGCAGTCTACCCATTGTGGTGGATCCAGTCTAATTGAAGAACTACAAACCGAGCATGAGCGCTAACGCAGTGTGGCCTATATATACATCTTCCTGTATGAAGCTCACAATAAATAGCTCAAACGACGAAGAAAAAGAACCAACCCGTGTTGGATAAAAAAGAATGCCGGATAAATTGCAAACAAGTGTGTTGATGCCAATTTTCAAGAGAAAAAAGGAACCGTAAGAATTTGTAATGCATCCAAAGGAATAAAGCTGTTACAGTGAGCTATGAAGATTGTCTGAAGAGAGCTGGAAAGAAAGATTGGAGTGTGAGCAAAATTGGTGTTATGCCAGGTAAAGGAATCACAGAGGTATTGTTTGTTGTGAGAACAATACAAGAGAAATCAGAGATAAGAAGAAAAAGTTGTATACCTGTGCTGTAGATATCGAGAAGACATTTGATAGAAAGATGATACAGTGGGCGATAAGAAAGAAAGGTTTATCAAAAGTAATTGTGAAAGCGGTGATGAGCTTCTATCAGTGGGCAAAGATGAAAGCTGGAGTGGGATCAGAGCTATCTGAAAGATTTTGGTAAAAGTTGATGTACAGCAAGAATCTGTGGTATTGTTACGCTTTTCGTGATTGCAGTGAATGTAATCATGCGGTATGCAAGGGAAGGGTTGATAAATGAAATTTTGTATGCAGATGACTTGGCTGTAGTAAGTGGAAGTAAGGATAATTTAAGAGATAATTTTTTAAAATAAGAAGAGGCATTTAAGAACAAGGGACTAAAGGTTGACCCCAAGAAGAACCAAGTGATGATAAATGGTTACAAAGAAAAAATACTTAAAAACAAAGTCGATTCCAATGCCAAGTGTGTCAAGAGGGTGATGGAATATTCACAAATGTAGTAAATGGGCGCATCATAGATGCGCCAAATAAAGACAATATCTTCAATCCTGGCAAAAGGTTTTATTTCTGAAGAATAAGTTAAGGCAATAAAAATAATCGTGGAGCCAGATAAAGAATCATCATTTTATGACATAGCGATTTCAGTGAAGAGTTTTTATTACTTGGGGGTCAGGTTGAATTCAAGGTGCAAGTGAAGCAAGGGTGACAGCAAGAACAACAATTGGATGGATAAAATTTAGAGAGTGTGAGGAATTGCTCGGCGGAAAAAGCTTTTGTTGAAGATGAAAGGAAGGACCCCTCAGGGTTGCGTAAATTTGGTGATGTTGTAGGGGATCAAGGTATGATGTCTGAGAGAGATGACGATTTTGAGAATTACAAAAAGTAATAATAAGAGCAATAAATGTTAAATAATTAAACAAAGAACTTTTCGATTTGCTAGATTTGGAAGAAATTTTAGACAGACTAGCTACAGACAATGCAGCGTGGAGGTATGGACATGTTTTGAGGAGGGATAAGGATGACATGTTAAGAAGAGCGTTAGAAAAGTGGTTGGAAAAATGGAGTGTGAGCGACGGCAGATAACATAATGAGGGCAGTGGAAAAGCACGTTGTACCAATCAGATAAAAAAAGAAAAATGCGATCAACAAAACGAAGTGTCGCAAAGCTAGGTATGAACTTTTAAGAAACATGAGGTGAATGCGATCATTTTTATTAACGGAGACAAAATCAAATTCAAAAACACTAGATTTCTCTCTCTCTATTCTATACCCAGATTTTTTTCTTTCCTGTACTTGCATCGAGTTATACTTTCATCTTTCGACTACAGGAAACATTTTGTCGGTTTTACAACAATAGTCTACTTTGTGTTTAGACGTGCTTCGATATTACCGATATTGCTGACACAACGTTTTTCAATCACAAGCAGTGAAACCAAATAGGTAGACTCTTTAAAGTGCTTTTCTCCAAAACACAACCACGCAGACATGAGATTTGAAGGAACGATCTTGTGAATTTTGTGACGATTGTTGCCAAAAAAAAGGCTCCAAATCGCTCTAACACATACCCGACTTGGAAGAAATATTACATACTATTTTCTGCTGGAGCAGGCACGACATACAGAAAAGTTAGTTTCGCTAACAGCTAGTCCGCTGATGAAAACCGTAAACCTCAATACCGCGAGTATGATACATTACCTTGAAATTCAATTCCAATTAAAACTATAAAACAATATGGCCTTCAAGTGCCTGCAAATTCAGCAAGTCTTTGTATATTTTTCACAAACCCGAGTCTTTTTTACGGTCTACTAAAAAAGATTAATAGCACATGGCAAAATGCTTAATTGCTGGGTCAGTGGGGAAAATCATCACTAAAGGTCTACATAAGGCTACAACTGGTATAAACTATTTAATCTAGAGTTTGCGTCAAACAAAGGCATTGGCAAAAGTTTGTGGGGTTCAAATAAATTTAATGGATGCTAATCAGACCACTAAGCAATTAGCAAAAACGCTATCAGCTGACCAAAATGTTAATTTCGCTATTAGCATTGAGGGAATTGTGTCTACTGCCCATCACTGTTTGCCTCACTATAGCAAGCCTAAGTTTAAAATACGTTACCTTTACAAGGGCAATGTCATATTCCAGAGTTTCAGCTCTATAATTATCATAAGGGCAAATCAATTTGAAAAAGAAAATTTCTTGACTCGGTTCATCTTGGTACAGAGAAATTTTTCCAACTTGTCCATAATATAAGTTCATTTTCAAAAAACTGCAAAAGACCAAGCAAAATACTCGTATAGAATTAATACTGCGGTGGAACATCTAAACATTAGAGAAGTCAAACATCATTTGATTTAGTGTCCAATAGCCAAAAGCGTTCTGGCATATTTTAACATAAAAGTTAACGATATGGTTGTTGAATCAGTATCCTTGAAAAATATTGGCAAGACATCGCTTTTAAATTGTTGATCTTAAAAAAGCAGTTCTTCAACTTGGCAAATCACTAGAGAAGATGTCGGCAAGTGGCAACATGAAGCAACAAAAACGCTTTCTTAAAATTTATTTTCAAAAAAAAAGTTTTTAGTGGAAGAACAAATGCAATAGCGCTAGGTTAACGATTCCAAAATGGTTTTAGGGAAGAGGGCTGTCCACTTTGGGTAGCAATATTTTTCAGGAGTGGAAATTTTCGGAGGACGCTCTAAAATTTAGGTGAATATTTTTTAAACACATCCGATATTGAATCATGTTTGAATTGAAGGCATGCTTTTAGAGAACACTTTTCAATTTCGACTTGAAACTTTTCGAAACCCCACAGGGTACTACACATTTTGACAGTACTGCTTCATCTTATTGTTGACATCTTCGATTCAAGCAGCGATCTTGGTATAAAATTGAAATTGCTACAAAACAGAAAATAGTGCGAGTCGAAAAGTCTGTTTAATGTTTTTTGGTTTTGACTACTGAGATATCTGTGCCCTCTGATCACAGGAAAACCCTTTCTCCACGATTCACATCTTACGCGGAAGCGACAGTTGCTGAAATTCTTACGAGAGAACCAATTGGTTTTACCACATTTGCTGTTTTCGTGTCGGGGGTCAATCATCGTGGGGTACAGAATTACTTTTGTTCAGACTGGCTTCGCAGTAGCCAATCAACCTACTTGCGCACAATAACTTAAGCGGGCGAAACAAGAGGACGCAAAAGAGAATGAAGTCTTATTTTGCCATAACACTTCGCCTCCACAAACGCCATTGTAAATGTGATTTACCACTTTTACAAAAACCTTGATTGCACACCTGAGGGTACTTTGACCACAAACACGGCTTTTAATTAGATAAATTGGTGCGAAATGCTTTAATCATGTTAGCAGCACTACAGGACTCACGCAAGCTGCAAACCGACAACCTCTCGTTTGTAAAGGCAGCGCCTTACTGTACTCAGCTATCGCTTTAAACTGACTTACTTGTGAAAGCAATGGGCACATGTAATAATCCACTGTGAGCTTATGATGGATGCACTGCAGAAATGTGTATTGTTGCTTGCATAACGAAGTGAGACTTGCCAAGGGATCGAACCAAGTTCTACTGACGCTCCTACAAGACAAGTATAGTGAAATCAAAGCTGGCTGAAAAATGCACAAGCAGAAAAAACATAAACATACAATTCAATAGCTGTATTATGCAACATAGCAGGAAAGATGGGGAAGTAAAGTAGAATTTGTTTTATTTTGCATACAGTAGAGGACATTTTTAAGTCACATTTATTCATACATGTAAACTCGAGCATTTTGTGTATAAGCTCAAGCACTGTTTCCAAAAGTAGATTGAAACTAAACCAAAGCATGATTACTCGGCTCTAACACATGTCTGCCACGTGAAGGTAGAAAGAAGCTGTTAGATGCCCTATTAAAGGCGCAACAAGCCAAATTGCTGGCTCCTTTTCTCACCTCAAACTAGGTGCTTTCCATTAACAAAAACATCGCTGTGAAGTTATCTGTTTTGGCAACAGAAGTAGGTTTACTGTTTTGTCTATAATTTGTTTAACCAAATAGATCTTTTATTTGTAACCATTTGATTGGTCAAATGTCGGAGATAATTATCATAAACGCACTTTTCAAGACGTATGATATATTTACAATACAACGTTCTTTATCATTGACAGATATGGTCGTTCTTACCACAATTGTAACCATTTGATAATTGTAACCAATTGTCAAAAGAACGACTATACAGTATCTGTTTATGTTATCAATATACTCGACAAACAATAAATGCCCGCCACAACGTTCTTTTTCAACTTACGTTCAAGTCGAGGCGTAATATTACTTGGATTACTTGGCAATCCACAAAGAATATTGTCATTTATGCCGAGTAGGGATCGATCACAAGTTTTCAAGCCATTGCTTGCAGATGATTCTTCTTCTGACAACAGTGTACTTGTTGACTGTGTGGGCGTTGTAGTTGGTATTCTTTTTGTTGTTGCAGTTGTTGTTGTTGTTGTTGTAGTAGGTGTTACTTTTGTTGTGGTTGTTATAGGTGCTGTTGTAGCTGTTTTTGCTGTTAAAGTTAGACGCGTTTCTTTTGTGGCAGCAACGGGATAAACTGATAATGTAGTTTGTTGAACAGATGCAATTGTACTAGCTTGATCTGAAATGAATTTGTCATCATGTTTAATTTTGTTGTTGTTGTTTTAATTAATTAAAACGAACAGAACAAGAAGTACACTTCTTAAATTAAGCTGTACTACACAAAGTTTTAGTAGCCTATCACCGCAAATACAGCAAAACTACTTGCCATCACTTTGGCATCGTCAGCGTTCTCATGAAGCAATCAGCAAGAAGTAAATTTGATCTCGAAACCAAATGGCGGAAGTCAGCCATCCCTTTAGGAGAGCAACAGATAAGGCGGTTGCAGATAATGTGATCGACCATTCACTTAATTTTACCGCATCTACGTGCAGCAGAAATTCTCACGGCCCAGCATGTCATGCAAACACTGAGGCAATTATTTGAGCAGCAACTGAATTAATCAAAGCTTAGCATTGATTAGTTGGGTAAGTAGATATACCTGCAGATCACCAGGTGTATAAAGAGCTGTTTGAGATACCACCTTGCAGCTATCACAAAGAAAAATTGTGCTTGGAAGAAATATGCATGCATATGTGTGGAAGAAGCAAACAAATTTCAAACTCACCTAAACAACTCGGCACTCCACAGTACGATGATCGAACATATTTATTTTTAGTGAAGCACCAAGGTTGCGAAGTGTTCAGAGGTGAGCGGCAAAAGTTATGCCTTCCCAAACCAACGTTAGGGTACATTGCCGGAGTGCTGTGTAAAGATATGTAATAGGTGAGCAAGTCACCAAAAACAATTTTGTGACCGTTCTTTACCAGGTTAGAAATGCAAAGCAACATATTAAGCAGACCGCAAGAGGCGATCTAAGGTATCCACCAAATGTCAGTCAGACTTTTTGATGGTGTACTTTCAGTTCGCTATTAGTATTTATGGGTTGTTCAAAATGAACCGCCGTTTTCTCCTGGCCTAATTTAGTTGGGTTTGCAATGTAATATATTTTTCACGCGGTGCCTTGTCCAAAAGATGAAAGGGTACCAACTTTAACCATGAATGTATTTAGAAAGGATTTAGACCGTCTGCTCTTTACCTTCGTAACTCCCAATGACCTTGCTTTTTGAATTTTTTTTTTCGAATGTTCGACATTTAACTCCCTCGCTAAGGCAACTTATAAAATCTACGTTAAAACCTTATTTGGTGCCGGGTTCCTTTCGTAATCAATAAGCGTGGGCTCGATTTTCTAATAAACCATTATCAAAAATATTCAAAATTAAATTGAGGTATCTTGCACTTAGCGCACAACAATAAAACTGACATGAAGAATGAAGTACAAAATGTTAACTTTGCTTTCCGGCTGATTTGTAAAAGCCCTGGTAAATTTTTAAAATGGACAAATAATGATTTTTTTGTGATAGAGACATACACAGAGAAGCTTGTTTTTATGTGGCTTCGGTGTTACCAGTAGCCTACGGTAGGCCAAAGAACGTTTTACCTCAAAAAATATTATACAATCAAAACAGAAAAGTTGCCGTAAATATCTTTTTTAAGAGCTCAACCGTAAAGCAATTAAATGCGATGGCCATGCTTCCAACTGAAATTGTAATGAAATTAAAAAGCGGTGTACATTCTTCAACGCATATTGTTTTCCATTCTCTTTTTTCGTTTGCTGCTGTTTTATTTTGTTTCCTATCATTCCGTTTTGGACAAAAATATAATTACTATTCCTAATGCAATTTGATCTCATAGTCTTGGAATTACGAGTCAGTGATTTTTTACGAACTGAGTGACAATTGTGCAATCGACGAGTGTTTGCAACATTCCGCGCTTTACCGGGATAAACTATGATAATGCTGCTTACCTAGCGTGACGTGAGCGGCAACCTTTGGGCACCCACATTAGCTGTTCGCATTGTTAATGGCCTAGCTATGCCGGTTTGCAATCTATATTCATTATTGCTTCGAAAGGGTCTGCCGCTTTCCCCTATAGTGTGATCTTGAATTTGTTTCAGTGTGAACCTGAATTAACGTTCATTTCGTACCTGTATCCCAAGGAAGAGAAAGGGTAACCGACAACAAATTATTGCTGAGTGCTTGGAGCAAGCGGCATCTTTGTTTGGCTTCAAGTTTACTTTTTTAGTACAACCGATGGCTTGTGCTTATCACAATATTAACACACTTCCACATACACCGTGCTACAATATTTACGGATGACAGTAAGCTCGAAGATCATTCTTCGCAATTTTCCAAACCATTGGTTTAAAAAATTGAGAAGATGAGATACAAAATGTTGTGTACTTACAATACGTGAAAATGTGGTGTAAGAAGGTCCCAAGGCTGACATTCTAATCCATCAACAGTTTTGCTTTTGGTTCCTCTGTATGAAGCAGGATCGTTTGGGTTGTAACACTCGACGGGAGTTGTTGTTTCAATTGTTGTAATAGCAACTGTAGGGCATGGTGTTGTTGTAGTTGTTGTGGTGGTAGCATCTACAAAATTCATCTGCTGATCTGTTGCAATTCGATTTTTGGTCATATATTTCTATTGTTTACGGGAAAACCTTTTGTCGGTTAGGAAAACCAGTTAGCCAACCGCTGTGGTAGAATATCGCTGTTTTCAGACTAACTTAGAAGTTACCAGCGCTAATGGCAGCTGCATTTCTATGACAAGCTGGGAAAATTTTTGTAAATTGCCTTTTCGAAAAGCACAACAACATAGCTACAGTGGGGTTCGATAATCACTGTCACCACGAATGGCGCTTTATCGCACTTAACCACGGTGCCAAGTTTTTGTTTCGGCAACCAGAAAAATCTGACTTTGTAATGACATATCTGGCCCAAGCGTCCCCGTCGGCATTACTCTGTAGCAGCTGCAATTAACCTATTTATGCTTTAGTTGTGCAGTGCCGGCTGTGAGGACGTCATCATAATTCTGCAATATTGCGCGTTCAGATTTGAACGGTAGGTCACAGCATTCCTCCATGCCTAGGCCACTGTGTAGTGCGAAGCTAATATGCTGTTGAATTGTGTCCAAAACACGTTTGAAACATTTTCTTTAACAATCAGTCAAAAAGTCTTAGTTTGATATTATCATTTTGTCCGATACTCGAATATTTTAAGCCAGAGGCGTGCAACCTGCGGTCCAGGGAAAAATAAAGGATGTAACTCGTGGTCCGCGTCTACAAGTTGAATTTTTACATCGACACCATTAAAATTCATCTTTTTTGAGGCCGACCGACATCTTTCAAACAAAAAAGGTCTTAAGTTTATTTCGGACAGAATTGGCAACAGAGTCCTTGGGGATACGACGATCTTAGAAAAAAACTAACATCTGTTGATGGTGAGTCATACATACAACGCACAGTCTCACACCAGTGTTCACTTTAAAAACTGACCAGACCGACCTACGAAATCTGACCCTGACGCCAATATTTGCTTTAAAAACTGTGACTAATTCACTACTGCGAAACTGGCCGGTATGCAAAAAAGCCTACACACCCCTGTAATAGGTAAAGCACTATTTTTGAACTGTTCAGTAGGTGACTTACTAGGACAAATAGGTATTTTGCAATACTCCCATACTAAGTTTGGTTCAAAAGTATAACACCATGGCGTAGAAGAGCCATCTGGACTTCGGCAATAATTATGCATGCCAAGACCTCGGTTTGGAAAATTAAAAGACGTACTGAAAGAAAACACAAAAATATTAAAATCAGGCAAGTGACTTGATGTACATTGTTATCTTCCGGTCACGGGAAAATCTTGCCACTTATGCGATACATAGAGCGCGTGCGCTCAAATTCGCTTTAGAGTTGCGAGTACTGCTGGCATCTTTGTAGCACAAGCAACGCTACCAAGCAGAGAAAGGTTTTGTCTATCATTACACGGGTAATGGCTCTCCAGTTAGCTCCACCATTTATTAGGCTTAAGATTGCGGCTGATAAGAAGAAGTATATCTTATATTCTTGTAACGAATTCTAATTCTTACAATTATAATAATATCATTCTTATATATTCTTAGAACGTACTTTTTCTATACTTGAGTGAGGTTGTTGCAATTAGTAACAGTAATAATGCATGCACGCACAATGAAAGTGTTCCTGATTTTGAAACACCTAACCCTGAGCTGAGTATTCAAACGGTCGCCATTTCTCTCTTTGTGGCGCCATCAGTGGAGCACAAGGTGATCTGGCACAGACCATCAACGCAAAACTAGTGCTGAAAAAGCCGCTTTGTCTGCTGCGTGCAACAATTTCTCCTCACCATGTCATGGAACGATCAAATAATTTCTCATAATAAGCATTTATGGTTTTGCAATCAAGCCGAAAAAACGGCAGACAGGCACCGAGCAAGTAATGTCTAACCTGTAGTTGTTTTTAACCCCTTTTTCCTTTCGGACGGAGACATGATTTGCAAAGCAACGTAAACCATCTAGATTAAAATTGAAAACCTAATCAAAATGAGAAAGCGGCAACCTATTGCAAATCAGTTATGAGCAAATCTTGAAGATTTGTAGATCCACCATACACCGACAAGACGGACTGCCATCTGTAGTTACCCAAAGGCCGTCTCTTATGGGTAGCTAGATAAGCAGTTTCATTGTTCTAACTAAACTCGTGTAACATGAAAAAATGGCACAAAACGGTAATATACATCTTGGATTAATTCCATTTCCAGCAAACTACTTACTACACGTGTGTTTTAGGCAAATCTGTATCCCAGTTTTGACAAGTCATTCCTGATTTAGTAACTGAAGTGCTTCCTCTGTACGAAGATGGAAATCTGGGATCATAGCAATCAAAGTAACTTCTAGTAGCATCTCCTGTCGAGGTTATTGTAGATCTTTCTGTTGTTGTAGATTTTTCTCTTGTTGATGTTGTTGCAAGTACTGTTGTAGCAAATTCTGTTGTTGTTGCTGTTGTTGGTAAAATTGCTTCTGCTATTTTTACGCTGTCATTTACTGTGCAACAAAAAATTACGTTCAGCTCATTGATACTTCCTTTTTCCTGCTCTTGATGGCTTAAACAGACTGGTTTAATGTGTACCTGTCTGCCACTATTCACCCACTTCAGAACCGTAATTTGGTCGAAAATACACAGCACATTAAGTTATGGACGCATTACTTGACAAATGCCAATGGCGCTTTCATGCAGTTTTGAACAAGAATTTTTTGTTCCTGAATAAGGAACAATTACCACTACACCTAGGCAGATGCTAATATGCATATACCAATATAAACACTATTTTTCTAGATATTCCTTTTAACGTCATAAAACAATTAAAAAGATTCACTTGGGCAGAGTGGAATGTTACAATAATCCGTCTGATCTCCACCCAAAGATGTATAACACCAAGGCTTCGAATCCCCATCTGGACTTCGGCAATAGTTGTGATCGCCCAATCCTGACGGTTCAAACTTATCGTTGAAGCTGTAAATGCATTTGTTGTGAAAATAAATGTCAATACAAGCCGAAACACAAGTAATTTACGATACCAAACGGTAGCTAGCAGCGAGACTTCAAACGTACAGTTTAACCTTGACGAGCCGACAGCTTAGGGGAACTCATTCAAGTGATCGCATTATAGTTTGGATATGTTATTGCAGCAAGATGCAGAGCATTTTAACAGATCGAAAAAAATTTGAGACTATGTTAAAGTGTTTGTGATATTAGGATGAAGATCTTGGGCATCATTAAATTTTTTTATTGCATTGTTTTCCTGGATTAGCAAGACAGTGGCACTAAGCGTAAAGCAACCGTCCCAACTTGCGTCAGAGTTTTCAGCATTCATCTTGAATTGCTTGATATTATTTTCAATAAATCCACCGCTGGATAGAATCCGCCAAGCTAGAGAAAACCGCAAATTGTCCTTCTCAATGACGCGTAAAACCTCAGTCACTGTGAGGTTTAAACGCATAACCATTCGATAGCTCTTGCCATAAAAACAATGGCTAAACCAGAGACAGTAGCGCATTGCTTTTTTTTGTTGGGGGGGGGGGGTACAAAAATATGAAATTTGCCCAATGACTCTTTTTTAGAGGTTAAATTTTCGAAAGTAGCTATTTTTCTACTTTTGGCTCAAAACAAAAGTTAGGACCTTTTTTTGGAAATTAATTTTTGAGCATAACTATTTGTCTCTTGTAGGTCCAAAATGCCTTCAGCTTTGATTGGGTTTAAAAGACTTGGTGGAGGCCCATCGCTTCCGTGCCCCTACTTAGCTATCTCTATGACTCCTGAAAACATCACCACGTGTTGTTGTGATTACTCCTACTCTTCCTCGAGATGGAGGTACGGCACGAACGGAAATTCAGGTTCACGCCGTCAACTCAACTGATATTAGGCTAGGGGAAAGATAGCAGCCCATTTCGAACAAAACGTGAGTTGCTGGTAGCCTCGCCACCAACAAGGCTGACAGCCACTGGTGGATACCCATGAGTCGTCTTTTTCGCTTTGCTGGGCTAGCAACTTTACAATGGTAACCCGGTGAAATACGAGTAGGCCACCTGTCTGCCACATATAGCCGAAGGGGTCCTGTTAAGTGCCTTGCCCAAGGACACAACGAGCAGCCTTGCCGGGTTGTTCTCCACACTATTCCTTTTTATGCTGAGCGCCAAGCAGGAAAGCTGTGAATACCATTTTTTAAAGTCTTTTGGTATGACTCGACTTAGGGAATGAACCCAAGGTCTACTGACTACGAAGCAGACGCTTTAACCAATACACCATCGCGCCGGTTAATCACGTCGCTGCATCCTTCTAAAAGTTTTTGAATCATTTTGTTCTTTTTTTTATTCATTTGCAATAATCTAATTCAATCTTTTTGGGGGTCACCATTTTATAAAATACTTTTGGCAATGTATCAAAAGTTTGACAGCAAGTTGTCAAATTTTTAACTGCAACCAAGCTAAGTAGCTTAAATAACTTATGTTCATACTTTTTGGGAGACCAAGCGGTGTAATTTTGGTTAAGGCTTTACTTTTAAAAAATGAATTTGGCAACTAAGTCTTTTTTTGAGCATTTTACTTACTTAGCCAGATCAAAACAAATCACATCAAGAATCTTTTGCGATCGCTTTCGAAAAGTTTATAATTAATTTCCGTTTATAATTAATTTATAATTAATTAATTAATCTGTTTATAAAAGAAAAGTTTTAAGTCAATTTCAATCCGAATTGGATTAGATTGTGCAATGCAGAGAATGCTGCTTAACCCTGCTCCTGGTACCATGAAAAAAATCACGTTGGCAGCATCTTGGGGTCAATATGACCCCATTACTGAAAATACAGGGTGGGCCATAAGTTTCCATACATATTGTATTTTTTTTGTTTTCCAGATATATAGTGTATTTGTTTTTGTTATTATACATACATATTGTATTTTTTTTGTTTTCCCCATACCCTAGAAGATGCGTTTGACGAAAGAGCAACGAATTGAAATTATACTGATGGCTGGGTCGGGAAGCAGTCGCATGGTTGCACTGAACTTCAACAGAAAACATGGAACAAACATCACACATGACACTGTGGCTAAACTTATTAGCAAGTTTAAGAAAACTGGAAATGTTGCAGATCAACCAAGAAGTGGTCCAAGACGTACGGCCACCGATGAAAACACAACAGCTACGATACTTACAGCGCTTGTACAGCGTCCCAGAAAAAGCACGCGACGGTTGTCTGCAGAAAGTGGTGTCAGCAGATCGAGTATCAGGCGCATTTTAAAAGCAAACAAATGGCATCCATACAAATTGCATATGGCACACCATTTGAGTGAAGAAGACCCGGATAGACGCATGGAGTTCTGTGAATGAGCATTAAGTAATGTGAACGAGGATCCAAACTTTTCTACTAAGATTTTGTTTACTGATGAAGCAAATTTTTACGTCAATGGAGAGGTTAATCGGCAAAATCTACGTTATTGGAGTAATGAGAATCCTAAATGGCTGAGTCCAACGAAGATGCAAGGTGCCGGAAAGTTGATGGTGTGGGCCGGGATATGGGGAGACAGAATTACTGGACCACTTTTTGTCAGTGAAAATCTTAATGCAGGAAAGTATCTTAATATGTTGCAAGAAGAAATTCTCCCTTCCCTGCTAAACGAGGAAGGTGACTACCCAGTTTACTTCCAGCAAGATGAAGCTCCACCTCATTATGGTATTCAAGTGCGTCGGTTTTTGGATCAGCAGTTTCCGGATGCTTGGATTGGTCGGCGTGGTCCTGTAGAGTGGCCTCCAAGATCTCCAGATCTCTCCCCTCTTGATTTCTATCTTTGGGGGCATTTGAAGTTTATGGTGTATCAGGTAAAGATACAAGACATAAATCACCTAAAAGAGCGAATCACCGACGCCATTAGAAGCATACCTTCAAATGTGCTGATGCGTGTTCATCAACAGTGGGAAACACGGGTTAATATGTGCTTTGAAAACAATGGGAATCATATAGAGCACAGTATATAAATAAAAATGGTTTTTCAACATAAAATGTTTATTTTGCCTATGTATGAAAACTTATGGCCCACCCTGTAGATTCTGATACCAGTAGAAAACTCAACTTGTTATCATTCCGTGTTTGTTGCTTGAAAAAAGTAGTGGAGTGAACAATACAAGAATATTTTACTTCTGGCACTGGTTGCAGACCATCTTGCTGTGTTCTTCCCAAGTGGTGTTATGTCATCTACTGCAGGTGAGTCAGTACTTTTTGTCCTTCGATCTCGGACAAAGGAAGCATCTCTTGCGCCCTGTTGGACGATGCTGGATGATGTTTTGAACAGCAAGAGGTGCTGCTGGTAAAATCCCACAGCTGCAGATGATTTGTTTCACAACCTGAGTTGTTTGAGGGGTCACCAATCTGCGCTTAGCTTGAGGAACAATCAACGATATGAATAGTTTTTCATGGGGTCAATATGACCCCAAGCAAATAAAATGTGAAATTAAGATTAAATGAATAGAAACAGATAACAAGAACCTGCAAAGAAAATACAAAGCGAGATGAAAGCTTATAATCTCAAAGTTTGGAATATTTAGCCTATCAAATAAGCTTGGGGTCATATTGACCCCATGGTACCAGAGCAGGGCTAAGATAACAACGTACGATAACACAAAACACCGCTGCTGTTAAAAAAATGTCGCAAATAATAGAATTTCAATAACTTACAAAGGGTGTTTTAAGACAGCAACGTTGGACCATATTTGACATGTTGTTCCGTTTGAAGTTACATTTGTGTTTCCTCTGTAGCTTTGAGCATCGTTAAAATTGTAACAGTCATTTTCATCAACAGGGTACTTAGCGGTTGTAGAGATAGATGCTGCACTTTTTTCTGTAGCAATTTACAAAGAAAATGTTATAGGTTTACGTGCAGTTTGAAAGTAAGATTTGTTAATGATGATCATCAACCTCCTTGTTCCGGGGATCAAAACCCTACGTCGAACGGAACATTTAGGTCTCACTCTGTAAACTAAATTTCTTACAGGGAAACATTCTGATCAGGATAGGTCAGAGCTACTTAACTAATAGGTTCAATTAGACAACCTTGGTATTTATGGTGACGTATTTCACAGTCATAAACAAACAATCAACATGAGAACTAAAACATATTCGAAGTTTTTGCTTACCCTTAACAAATTGATGAAACAAAAAATGAAATAAATTTGTTTTTAATTACTATGCTGGTTGAGCAGGAGAAACAGCATCACCTATTTTTTGTCAATTCTTAAAATCTTGGTTGGGACGAGATGACAACAAGTGTGGGATCAGCTTGAAACGGCATCAATTTGTGTTCAAAAATATTGTTGCCAAAAGTAATTTTCATGCCAATATTTCTACCACCTTACCAGGACATTGAGGAACATTGCAGAATCCAGAACGCACATTAGGATCTGTTGTCAAGCACCAAGGTCTCTCATAATTATTGATTCCCCGACAGTAATTATGATCTCCAAAAACCGAGTTGCTTAAATTTATTATAAAGCTGAAAAAATAATTCAGTCATCACTAGCAAAGCACCAGTTCTCATTAATTCTTTGGTACAAACGCATGCTTCGCGTTTGCTTATACTTTTCCAGAGCAGCGTGAAAAACTAAACGATTTCAAAGAAACAGACATTAGAATCGTTGTGCTTTTCGCTCTGCTCTGTGGCAAGTATCAGTAACTCAATATGTGTAGGAAGCGATATGTAAAACTTCATATAAGATTGCAAGGTTGCACTTTTTCAATAACCTCAATGGGTTCAAAACACCAGAAGGGACTTCGCAAAGCGCAAACTCAAAATTTCTGTTGTCAGGAATGCTCTCAAGAAAAGATCTTCTCGACAAAAATATCACCTTTTAAACTGATGTCACCCAGGTAGGATCCCCAGGTAGCGTCAGTGCATTAAGTACATTTTTGAAAATAAAAATGCTAGCTAATTTAAAGTGCTGCATTGCCAAAGAAAAAGTGTGGTTCCAAACATATGTGTAGAGATAGATATACACGAAATCAGCATGTCGGAGCCAAAAAAACGCGGGAAAAAAGTACGTCAGCTCGACAAATGCTTGCAAATCCATAGCTGCTCAAAAAAAAAGGCAAAAACCACTGCGGCAGCATTTAAAATCAGAGCTTGTTGGTTATGATCGACTAAAGCAATTCTATGAAACTCGCTTTTGTGGTTTGTGCTGTAACGCCATCAATAACGTCTATCAAGAATTCGATCTACCCGATGTAAAGCCCAGTGCTTTCCATTTAGAGGAGTCTCATAAGGTCCATGCAGCGATAAAAATATCCCTTCCTGCTATTTCCCTTTGTGTTAGGCTCTCATGATACAAATTGAACCTAGATTTCAAACTTTTATCAAAACTGATAGAATGAAAAGAAAGTATCTTACTGCAAATGTGGATGCGGGTATTGGGAAGTCCATTTTTGACAAGTTATATTCGATTCAGTAACAGATACGGTGCCGTTGTAAGCAAGCGCCTGATCCTTAATGTAACAATCGATATTTGCAAGTGCAGAGTCCACAAATGCTGTAGAATTTACTGTAATTGTTCCTGTTGCAGGTGGCATAGTGCTTGTTTCAGAGATTTCTGCATATAAACCGTTAAATGTGGTTGTTATATGGGAATCAAATTCAAAATCGCATTCAACCAGAAAATATATAAAGTAATCATCACAAATGTGGTAAGACCTCGACTAAAGTCGAGGAAAAAGTAGAATTTACTTTTTCTTAGGTATCATCGCGAAATATTTGGTTAATAATCACTGCCGAAGATAACTTTGAGGGCAGAAAAAATATCTTTTCGCCTCAGAGCAAATCTTTTCTACAAAAAAGTCTAATGGAAGGAGTCTTCAATTTTTATAGTTTTCTTGAACGTTAAAGTTCAAGATGGCTTAACCTACCTGCAACATTTTTCTTGCATCTGCAAAATCTCAAAGAACTTCTACCATTAGTTACCTTATCTGATCCTCCACCCAGAAACAATTCGTATACTGAAAACCCATTTGAAAACCTCCGACTGAGTCACGATCAACGTAATGTTGTCACGAACATATTTCAGCTTCTAATAAATATTTCAATAACCCGAACTCATGACCGACATCATCGAGGGCGGTAGACTTACCAGCTTTTTACCGTATACTGCTGTACTGGCATACTCACCCTGGCACACCGATACGTTGCAATACTCCCACAGCACATTTTCATCGACAGTATAACACCAAGGTTTTTTTCGATTGTCAGGATTTCGGCAGTAATTGTGGTCGCCCAAATCGTAAAGAGAACAGACACCAGTTGTACTGCAAAGTCATCGTTAAAACAGACATTGAATATATGTCGTGATTGGCAGGCTTGTAATTACCGAAAATGATTAGTTTTCAACTAGAACAGCTATACATCATTTAGGAAAAATCGAGGGCATTGTTTCGCACAATGGTTGTAACGAATCAATCTTATACCGTACGATAAAACAATTGCCCGTTTGGATAGCTGTAACCTTCTTTAAAAACTATTATCTGATCTGAGCAAACATTTTTCTTTAAAGAAGTAGGCACCACAGCACTTTATCGAATCACTTGCTGTGTTCAATCCGCTTTCACTCTACACTCGTTTCTATTTGCAACATAGTTTCAACTTACAAGTTGTGCTGATGTGGCACGTTCAGACTCCATATTTGACAAGGAATACCGCTTGTGGTAACGTTAACTTTGCCTCGGTATGAACCAGAATCAACTTCAGAATAGCAATCTGTCGTGGTTGCTTTAACTGTTGTAGTTACGGAAAAATTAGTCGGTTTTTCTGTTGGTGCAGTTGTAGTGCCAAAAATAGAGAACAGCCAATCTTCTACAGGCGTTTTTGCTTTGTCAGTGGTAGATTCACTTATTACCATCGTTGTAGTTTTGCGTGCTGTTGAAAACGTGATGAGTGGTTTTGTTTTTCGTTCTGCTATTGTTGTTTGTGCGATAAGTGGTTTTGTTTTCGGCAATTGAGTTGTAGGAGCTAAAACAACGCATATATATAATATCACAAATAAAGAATACTTCATTCCTAAAACACGGTGTTGAATTAAACCAGTTGGCTCCAAGCCCTAGCCAGACTACTGCACTGAGGAGAGAATAAGTTGCTTTCTGGCATCAGTCAAGGATCGTACAATATTACTCAATAAAGTAGAATACAGTGGAACCTCGCCATTCGTACGCCTCTCTATTCGTCCAACATGTTCACACAACTTTTGACTCGTCATTCGTACGCTGCTCCGCGATTCGGACCCATACCGTGATTTACAGAGCAAAAGAAGATAAATTACAGCAACGTTCTAAAACGTTTGTACGTGTACTTCAAATGTTTTAGAACGTTGCTGTCAGCTGATTCACACCCTACCAGTCCGCCACTCCGACTGTTTGTATTCATCAGTCTCCTGCTGACTGTTTTCTGCACGTCCAG
Source organism: Trididemnum clinides (assembly GCA_963675345.1). NCBI lineage: Eukaryota > Metazoa > Chordata > Ascidiacea > Aplousobranchia > Didemnidae > Trididemnum > Trididemnum clinides. The sequence continues at coordinate 11,517,359 of OY776297.1, read as the reverse complement.
CATTTTTCAGGTTTCATACAAGTTTCGTGTAATTTTGTGCTATATCATTGATATTCTTTGTTATTTACATTTGGATTTATTATTAGGGATTACTTTATTGCATTCATTACATTTATTATTAAGGATTACACAGGTAATTATCTGTCAATCTAAAACAAATTGATCCAATTTACATTGTTTTTTATGGAAAAAATTGATTTGCCATTCGTACAACTCACAATTCGAAAAAACTTCTGAAACGAATTGTGTACAAATGACGAGGTTGCATGGTAGTTCAGTTAAATTTGACTACAGGCATGCAACCTGTTCAACTTCGACATGTTTGAGCAGTTTCGTTGCTATTTCTATGAATTTAGTAAGGCAAGATTGATAAAACTAAATCAACTCACTATGCATCAAAACTTGCAATAACAAACACAAACCAATATTTTTAAAATAACATCTCTAATGCTAAATCAAATACAGCGAAATTTATCTACATCAGCGCTGAAGAAGGCATTTAAGCAAATGCCAAGCTGATTTGGCTTTATCGACTGGACCAACCAATAAGCAGTCACTAACAATGCTTCGAATACTTAAATATGACTCAATTTCTCGACATAAGAATACCTCGATTTGTCAGAACTTCTAAACATAAGCACTGATATTAAAACTGAAATAGGTTAAGTTTGAAAAATATAGTGTTCAGACTGGGCAGCAATGTAAGTGCGTTGCTTAGGTTGTTGGTATCGGCGCGATGGCGTAGTAGATAGAGAGTCCGCTTCGTATTCGGTAGACCTGGGGTTCATTTCCCAAGTCGAGTCATACAAAAAGACTAAAAAATGGTATTCACAGCTTCCCTGTTTGGTGTTTAGCAAAATAAGGATAGTGTGAAGAACAAGCCGGCAAGCTTGCTTGTTGTTTCTTTGGGCAAAACACTCAACCGGATCCCTCCATTATTATGTGGCAGCCAGGTGATGAGACCAAGCAGTCAACCCGTCATGGTGGCCCCAGTATAACTGAAGACTTGCAAACCAAGCATGAACGCCAACGCAGTGTATATACATCTTCATGCATAATGGTCATACCAAATAGCTCAAACGACGAAGAAGGTCATTGGTGTAAAGATGTGAGATTTAGAAACTTACCGATACACTTTTCAACTTCACAATAGGCCCAAAGCCGTGTGGTGTTTGTTGTAATGCACCATGGCCTATAATCACCGTCTGGAGCACGACAGTAATTATGATCGCCAAGCCCTTGATCAGGATAGTTTTCCGACGTGCTGGAATAATACTGAAGTTAGCAAGTGAAACCAACATTTTCATAGACAGGCTCACACCAATAGTTTTAGAGAATCGCAAATCAATAACCTACAAGTCCTCTACATGTCATTGTATCAAAGTACACAATGCAACCATCCGGAGATTTGAACGCGCAACAATGCAGTTACAGCCAAACAACAAACCCAGAATTAGCCACAGCGATGAGCGTATTTTCAAACAAATATGACTAGCTAACACGAGTACGCGAGCTTACGCTTACAGAAATCGTAAGTGCAAACAGGTTATCAGTCCTACTCACTAAGCGTGAAAATGCGGAGATTTTACATCCCAGACTTGACACACTTCACCGTTTTCCGTTACATTAACGTTTCCTCGGTAGGAAGCAGCATCCAATTCCTCATAGCAGTCCACCGCAGTAGAAACCAGATCATTGGATACTGATGGCTGCGTTGTGGTTGCGGTTGTAAACGATGTTGAAGTGTGTGGAGTATCAGTCAACACTAAAAACGTCGTTGTTTGCCAATAACTTAAAATTTGTTAAACTTTTGTCAATCTTCGCATATTTCATCAAAAACTATAGAACTAGTAATCTTTCATTAAGAGAGTGGCTCTCAAAACCATTACAATTTCCTGTCCATGTTTTCTTAAAACAGCAGTGATTATGATACAGAAATTATGATCAGACATGCTTTAGAGTCGCCAGTACTGCAATCACTGTAACCAAGCAGAGTAAGTTGTCGCGTAACCTAAGAGCACAGCAACATAAAGCTCTTCTCCTCACTATTACAGCACAAATCAATAACAATTGTAAAACGTCATTCATTGGAACTTAAAACAGGACACATTATATTAGCTGAACATGTTGAAATATTGTAATAGCCCAAGATCTTATTAGGGTGAACTCGTGGTTTCCCGTAATTACTGATACTGTGGCAGTATTCTACACTTAGATTACACTTTATAATAACTCTATCCACTCATTCTAAAGGAAGACCTTTTTTCTCTCAATGCTGAATTGGAGAGAAAGTCTCTTTAACCTCTGTGGTTTGCTTCATGGTTAAATTTCCTTAAAACATTTAAAACCTTACCTAGCCTAATTATGTATTTCCCATCTGACGAGACCTTTTGCAGATCAATGTCTAATGGGAAAAGGAAGTTTAACCGTCTTAGTTTCTGTGATTACTTACACCAGAGCTTCGCAAACTAGGGACCGTGCGGAGTTATACGGGGGCCGCAAAAAGCATTACCATTTTTAGCGTGGTTTATGAGCAACGAGAAAATGTTTTATTCCCGCGTAATGTAATGCACGGTGAGTGCATTATCAAAGGAACCTCGTGATCAAATCATAAGACAAAGAGGTTTGCGGGTTATTAAAATTTGTTGAGTCATTAGATTAACGGTTAGAAATTAGAAGTGGCGGCCAGTCAGACATTAGGACTTGTGGTGCAAACTGCACGTACGCGTTATTTATCAATACTTTGGTGTAAATGATTTTCTTGATTAGTTTTTTATAAATAATATCTAATATCTTAATATTATTTTAGAAATTTAATTAAACAAACTCAAGGGATAAGTGGTCAAAAAGATCGAAAGATAATACAGGATGTTTCATCTCAATATGTCACTTTATGACAACTTATATCTCAATAACTATAGAAGATATAAAAAACAAACTTTTCTTTTGAAAACTAATGATCTTAAGCTTACGCAGCAAAAATTTGAACTCAAAAATCAAAGAAATAAACGTTTTGTTAAACTTTTCACAAATGTTCAATATACGAGCTCTTGTTACACGGCACACATCGAAACGATATTCCATTTCTTGCCAAACTCGAACAAGCATATCGGGATCGATGGTTTTCAAGGCCTCAGTTATCCGAGTCTTCAGATCATCCACTGACGTAGGAAGAGGAGGAACGTAGACCAAGCCTTTTACATAGCCCCAGAGAAAAAAGTTACACGGCGTTAGGTCTGGAGATCTAGGGGGCCAATGCAGGAGCACGCAATCGTCATTTCCGGCACGTCCGATCCATTTGTTATGCAGAATAGCGTTCAGATACTGTCTTACATTGAAACTCCAGTGAGATGGTGCCCCATCCTGTTGGAAAATAAAGTCTGCTTGCTCTCCCTCAAACAAAAGTTCCATCAACCAATTTTGCAGCATAGCAAAGTACGCTTCACTGTTGATCGTCGTTCGTTCAAAAAAGAAAGGCCCATACGCATATTTATTCGATATGGCGCAGAACACGTTTACCTTAGGAGAATCTCGCACATGCTCCTGTATTGCATGAGGATGTTCAGTTCCCCATATGCGTGTATTGTGTCTGTTGACTTTGCCAGTTACGTGGAAGGTTGCTTCGTCACTAAACACGACGGTCATCAAATCCGTCTTCTTCCATCATCATCTGCATTTGGGTACAAAGGTCTTCGCGAGCTGATTTGTCGGTGTCTTTCAAATGCTGGAGCAAATGCAGTTTATAAGGTATCATATGCAGGTGTTTTCTTACCACTCGCCAAACGGTTGTTGAAGGCATCTGAAGTTCAAGACTAGCTCTTCTGATTGACTTCCTGGGGCTCTGCTGGAAGAAGTTTCGAACTCTTTCGATCGTTTCAGTTGAAGGTGATGGAGCAATTCTTTTTCGGGAGCACAAACATCCCTCCTCCTTTAATTTCGCGAGCCATTTCTGTATGGTACGTCGGTCTGGTGGCTGCTTTGAAAATCCTGTCCGAAATTTACGTTGAACACATGTCCACGAGTTGTTTTTATCAAATTCCAAAACACAAAACGCTTTCTCCATTCCAGTAAAAGACATTTTAAGCAAATAAGAGGCAAATCGGTAGAAACGGCATTTTACCCAAAATGCTTAAACCTTGATTGTGACGAAACAATGGTCTGGCGAAACCACTGCAGCAACAAAATTGGGGATTTTACCTTTCCAACGAAACCAATTTTATCCTGCTGCTTTTGCCAGTTGTGAGATATGAGATTTTCTAAAGTGACATATTGAGATGAAACACCCTGCACTATGCAGAAAATGTTAAAGGAAAAGAAGAGCCAGGACAAATGCCGAGTTCTAGCACTACAAAAAATTCTAGAGGCAAAAGCTCAAGTCAACTTAGTAAAAAGAGAAAATATAACCAAAGTTTTATTCAGTATGGATTTACGTTAATCTCAGAAAACGACAAACAGCGTCCAGTGTGTTTAATACCAAATCAAACTTTGGCAAATGAGTGCCTTAAGCCGTGGAAGTTAAAAAGACATTTAAATACAAAACATGAATCTTATTCCAATAAGGACGTGGAGTTTTTTAAACGCATTTTGAGAACATCAGAATACTACGAAAACCATTTGAAAGTGAATTTCGGATTCAGAAAAAGTACACAAGAGCATCGTTCGAGGCTTCTTGGTTAATAGCAAGAGCCAAGAAACCCTTTAACATAGGTGAAGAACTTGTGCTACCAACGGCAATTAGAATGACTGAAATTGTTTATGGCAAAAATGTGGCCAATGAAATGCAAAAAATTCCATTATCGAACAACACTGTCTCAAGGCGAATTTCTGCAATAAGCGGTGATATAAGTGAGCAATTCATTCAAAGAATTAAAGTAGATTTGAAGTTGGCTATTCAGCTTGATGAGGCGACTGATAACACCAATAATGCAAAACTTTTAGTACAGTATATGTCAGAATATTCACAATAATGACATCAATGAAGATTTATTGTTTTGTAAAGCACTGGATAAACGTACGACGGGAATGGATATTTTTTAGAAAGTAGATGATTTTTTCACTGAGGTGGGACTACAATGGAAGGACTGTGTTGGGGTATGTACTGATGGAGCCGCAGCAATGAAAGAACACACACACCGATTTCACCATAGAGTTAGATCTGCAACTAATTCTTTTACACAGTGTATGATACACCGAGGCCTTAGTTGCTAAAAAAATTTCTCCCCATCTTCATTCCGTTGTTCAAGATGCAGTATAAGTAATCAACTTCACAAAAAGTCGCGCTCTTAATACCAAACTTTTTTCAAAATTATGTGATGATATGGAATCCAATTATAACACACTTTTACTGTATACTGAAGTGAGGTGGATATCGAGAGGAAAAGCATTAAAAAGACTGTTGTTGCTGCAAAACGAAGTCAAAATATTTCTACCTCAAAATGATTCAGAATTGGTTCGCCTTTTTCACAATCACTATTAGATGATAAAATTGTGCTACTCAGCAGATGTACTTGAGAAGCACAATAAACTCAATCTGTAACTTCAAGAAGAGAACACCAATATTTTTTACATCAAAATCTAAAATAGAAGCTTTCATGAAGAAAGTAAATATCTGGCAACAAAAACTGAAAATGATACATTTGAAATGTTTCCATTTACAGACGATTTCTTGGCTTCCAATGGTGTAGAACATGGTGATATTTTAAGCCAATCGTAATTTCCCATTTAACAAGTTTGAAGAAAAATTTTCGAAAGTACATTCTTCCGGGATAATGCGAAATTAGACTGGATTCAAAACCCTTTTATGGTGCAGAATCAAGACATTGAGCATTTTCCTTTGATTGCTTAGGAGGAATTTGCTGAAATTTCGTCTGATTCAAGGCTGCGACCTGAATTTGCCCGAAATAAATTTAGCACTTTTTGACTTAAAGCTATAACAGAATTTCCTACATCGTCTGATTTAGCAGTAAGTGTTCTTCTTCCATTTATGTCAACGTATTTATGCGAGTAAGCCTTTTCAATCGTTACTTGTATCAAAACAAAGTATCTCGCAAGTATTCAAGACATTGAAGCGACTATGACACCAGCACTGACAAGCATTGAGCCAAAGTTTGACTTATTACGCAAAAAAACGCTACCCCATCCATCTCACTCAACAGCAGTCCTGTTCATTGTTGTAAATATGGCTGCTTGCTTTTTGTTCTTAAATAAAATATGTTCTAATATTCTAAAAAATCTAAATTAAAACAATAAATTTTGCCGCGAAAAATTTTGACTAATTGAATGAGCTGCACGCAAAAAAAGTTTAGGGAGCCCTGACTTACACATTAAATCATTTTCAGCCTACCTGCAACATTGTTCTTGCATCCGCAATTTTTCAGACAACACCAGCTCTTGTTTACTTATCTAATACTTCACTCAGAAACAATTCGTATACTGAAATTTTGGTAGAAAACCGCCCACAATTCACGACCAGTTTAATACTATCACGAACATATTTAATCTACTGATATATATTTCAACGCGAGCTCGTGGCTGAGATCATCGAGGGCGGTAGACTTACCAGCTTTTTACCGTATACTGCTGTACTGGCATACTCACCCTGGCACACCGATACGTTGCAATACTCCCACAGCACATTTTCATCGACAGTATAACACCAAGGTTTTTTTCGATTGTCAGGATTTCGGCAGTAATTGTGGTCACCCAAATCGTAAAGAGAACAGACACCAGTTGTACTGCAAAGTCATCGTTAAAACAGACATTGAATATATGTCGTGATTGGCAGGCTTGTAGACAGTTACCGAAAATGATTAGTTTTCAACTAGAACAGCTATACATCATTTAGGAAAAATCGAGGGCATTGTTTTGCACAATGGTTGTAACGAATCAATCTTATACCGTACGATAAAACAATTGCCCGTTTAGATAGCTGTAACCTTCTTTAAAAACTATTATCTGATCTGAGCAAACGATGGTGTAGTAGTTAGAGCGTCTGCTTCATAGTCGGTAGACTAGGGGTTCATTCTCCTTGTCGAGTCATGCCAAAAGACTTTAAAAAATGGTATCCACAGCTTCCCTGCTTGGCGCTCGGCATTTATGGGAGATTGTGGAGAACAAGCCGGCAAGTTCGCTTGGTGTGTCCTTGGGCAAGGCACTTAACGGGACGCCCCCGCCTTTATGTGGAAGACAGGCGGCCTAGACATCTCGGAAATGGTAACTCCCAAGCGAGTGCGGACTTCCCGTCCAAAATATAACGCTACAATTCGCTTTCTCGTGAATGGAGGATAAATATGAACAATACAAAAAAAAACATTTTTCTTTAAAGAAATAGGCACCACAGCACTTTATCGAATCACTTGCTGTATTCAATCCGCTTTCACTCTACACTCGTTTCTATTTGCAACATAGTTTCAACTTACAAGTTGTGCTGATGTGGCACGTTCAGACTCCATATTTGACAAGGAATACCGCTTGTGGTAACGTTAACTTTGCCTCGGTATGAACCAGAATCAACTTCAGAATAACAATCTGTCGTGGTTGTTGTAACTGTTGTAGTTACGGAAAAATTAGTCGGTTTTTCTGTTGGTGCAGTTGTAGTGCCAAAAATAGAGAACAGCCAATCTTCTACAGGCGTTTTTGCTTTGTCAGTGGTAGATTCACTTATTACCATCGTTGTAGTTTTGCGTGCTGTTGAAAACGTGATGAGTGGTTTTGTTTTTCGTTCTGCTGTTGTTGTTTGTGCGATAAGTGGTTTTGTTTTCGGCAATTGAGTTGTAGGAGCTAAAACAACGCATAAATATAATATCACAAATAAAGAATACTTCATTCCTAAAACACGGTGTTGAATTAAACCTACGCAACTACAAACCAGTTGGCTCAAAGCCCTAGCCAGTCTACTTCACTGAGGAGAGAATAAGTTACTTTCTGGCATCAATCAAGGATCACACAATATTACTCAATAAAGTAAAATAGTTCAGTTAAATTTGACTACAGGCATGCAACCTGTTCAACTTCGACATGTTTGAGCAGTTTCGTTGCTATTTCTATGAATTTAGTAAGGCAAGATTGATAAAACTAAATCAACTCACTATGCATCAAAACTTGCAATAACAAACACAAACCAAATACTCAAGGAATTCAAATAAATGCCAAGCTGATTTGGCTTTATCGACTGGACCAACCAATAAGCAGTCACTAACAATGCTTCGAATACCAAAATATGACTCAATTTCTCGACGTAAGAATACCCCGATTTGTCAGAGCTTCTAAACATAGGCACTGATATTAAAACTGAAATAGGTTAAGTTTGAAAAATTTTCAGACTGGGCAGCAGTGTAAGTGCGTTGCTTAGGTCATTGGTGTAAAGATGTGAGATTTAGAAACTTACCGATACACTTTTCAACTTCACAATAGGCCCAAAGCCGTGTGGTGTTTGTTGTAATGCACCATGGCCTATAATCACCGTCTGGAGCACGACAGTAATTATGATCGCCAAGCCCTTGATCAGGATAGTCTTCCGACGTGCTGGAATAATACTGAAGTTAGCAAGTGAAACCAAGATTTTCATAGACAGGCTCACACCAATAGTTTTAGAGAATCGCAAATCAATAACCTACAAGTCCTCTACATGTCATTGTATCAAAGTACACAATGCAACCATCCGGAGATTTGAACGCGCAACAATGCAGTTACAGCCAAACAACAAACCCAGAATTAGCCACAGCGATGAGCGTATTTTCAAACAAATATGACTAGCTAACACGAGTACGCGAGCTTACGCTTACAGAGATCGTAAGTGCAAACAGGTTATCAGTCCTACTCACTAAGCGTGAAAATGCGGAGATTTTACATCCCAGACTTGACACACTTCACCGTTTTCCGTTACATTAACGTTTCCTCGGTAGGAAGCAGCATCCAATTCCTCATAGCAGTCCACCGCAGTAGAAACCAGATCATTGGATACTGATGGCTGCGTTGTGGTTGCGGTTGTAAACGATGTTGAAGTGTGTGGAGTATCAGTCAACACTAAAAACGTCGTTGTTTGCCAATGACTTGAAATTTGTTAAACTTTTGTCAATCTTCGCATATTTCATCAAAAACTATAGAACTAGTAATCTTTCACTAAGAGTGTGGCTCCTAAACTCATTACAGCTTCCTGTCCATGTAGTCTTAAAGCAGCAGTGATTGTGACATAGAAATTATGATCAGACATGCTTTAGAGTCCCCAGTACATTGGAACTTAAAACAAGACGCATTGTATTTGCTGAACATGTTGGAATATCGTAAGAAGTCAAGATGCCATGAGGGTAATCTATGAAGCATCATGGTTTCCCGTAATCACAGATACTGTGGCAGTAGTCTACACTTACATTTCACTTTATAATAACTCTATCCAGTAACACTTAGATAGAAGAAAAGTCTTCCTTTAGAATAAGTAAATAAAGTCTTACATGTATAGTAATGCAAGAGGCCAGCGATGCACTTAGCAAACTGCAGACAGTGACACTGTTTCGACCTATCAGGTCTCTTCAGTGCAGTTGGTGACCAATAAGAAGCTAGAGGCTTTTAATAAAGCATAGCTTAGACCGTCACACTTGTGGGACCAAATACTAGGTCCACTGTAGTGGATGGTCTGTCAACCTCTGCGAAGCAGACCATCCACTACAGTGGACCTAGTATTTGGTCCCACAAGTGTGACGGTCTAAGCTATGCTTTATTAAAAGCCTCTAGCTTCTTATTGGTCACCAACTGCACTGAAGAGACCTGATAGGTCGAAACAGTGTCACTGTCTGCAGTTTGCTAAGTGCATCGCTGGCCTCTTGCATTACTATACATGTAAGACCTTGTGACCACTCGGCTGTGACAGCACTATTGTTCTAGCAGATGTTAGACTTAGTGCACCTGCGACAACCGCCACTCATTCACGAGTGATACGGCTTCGCAGAGGTTGACAGACCATCCACTACAGTGGACCTAGTATTTGGTCCCACAAGTGTGACGGTCTAAGCTATGCTTTATTAAAAGCCTCTAGCTTCTTATTGGTCACCAACTGCACTGAAGAGACCTGATAGGTCGAAACAGTGTCACTGTCTGCAGTTTGCTAAGTAAATAAAGCCTCTTTTCCTTTCTTGGTTTGCTTCATGGTTAATTTCAGTGATCAAATTTCCTCAAATAATATGAAACCTTACCTAGCCTAATTATGTATTTCACATCTGACGAGACCTTTTGTAGATCAATGTCTTATGGGAAAAGGAAGTTTAGCCTTCTCAGTTTCTGTGATCGGTGAAATTACCCACTATAAAACCATTTTTAGCCTACCTGCAACATTGTTCTTGCATCCGCAATTTTTCAGACAACACCAGCTCTTGTTTACCTTATCTAATACTTCACCCAGAAACAATTCGTATACTGAAAATTTGGTAGAAAACCGCCCACAATTCACGACCAGTTAAATACTATCACGAACATATTTAATCTACTGATATATATTTCAACGCGAGCTCGAGCTCGTGATATATATTTCAACGGGAGCTCGTGGCTGCTGCACCAATCAACAGCCGCCTCAACGTGGTGGTGCGGTCCCCGGCCCCGTTTGGGTTGGGTCGAAATGGCTGTTGGTCTTCCCGAGGATCCCAGTTACCCCGGGCACTCCCCATTCATTTTTTCGCTATGCTGCCCCCTGAACGACCGCAGAAGGGCAGCACACAGCATCTTTAAAATCGGTCGCCTGTTCTCACTTTTTCTTCTCTCCTGCCTTACTCTTGCCCTCCTTCGTCTCCTCATTCTTCTTCTTCTCCTGATGAGCGGTAACGTTCATCCTAACCCTGGCCCCATCTTTCCTTGCTCTGTGTGCGCTGGAAATGTGACCTAGCGGGGCAAGTCAGTGCAATGCTGCGCTTGCTCCAAATGGGTCCATCTAAGGTGCTCACAACTTTCTTTATCTAATTTCAGAGCTCTTGGCAGCTCTCACTCTTGGAGCTGCCCCCCCTGCCGAAACACTGTGACTCCCCCTCCTCGGACTCCTCCGGCACGTATACCTCCACTGTGGAATCCGCCCCCCCCTCTGCTAATGCTGCACTCTTGCCCCACCCTCGTCTCCAAACTTCTTATCCCCCATCTGCCCATCTTATATCTCCTTCCCCTGCCCTCCCACCACCGTCCCTTGCTCCTGGCTATACTTCTGCACCTCCTGCCTCCTCTCCTCCCCCTGACTCTCTCAGGGTTCTTCAATGGAATGCTGGAGGTCTCCGAGCCAGGAGCACTGAACTGCTTCACTTTCTTTCATCCTATTCTGTCGACCTTATCTGCATTCAGGAATCCAATCTTAACTCACCTTCCTCTTTCCGGATTCCTGGATTCTCTGTTCTGCGTTCTGATCGCACCCACTCCCGGTCTGGCATTCTCTCTTCTGATGCCTCGCATGCCAGTGGCGGCGTTGTTATTTTCGTCAGACAGGGCCTATCCTTTTCTGAACTTCCTACCACCTCTCTTTCTTCGCTCAATCCCTACTCTGATTATGTAGGGATCAAAATCTCTCTAAACAAATCCTCCGCGGTGTCATTTCTTAATGTGTATGCCCCCCCTATTCGCTCCTCCCCAACGGATGGCAGAACCGATTCCTTCTCTCCCTCAATTCTTCCCTCCTCCAGAAATCTCTTCATTCTGGGGGACTTCAATTGCTATCACCCGCTTTGGGACTCAAGAGGTACTTCCGACCCCCGTAGGGAGGAAGTATTCGACTGGGTCATCTCCTCAGACCTCCTCCCCCTCAATGACCCTGACACACCCACTCTTCTCCATCGCTCCTCTGGCAGTCGCTCCTCTCCTGACATCTCCTTTGCTCCTTCTACTCTTGCTTTTTCTTGCTCCTGGGAGGTGCTTCAGAACCTGGGTTCTGACCACCTACCAATTCTTCTATCTATCCCTCTCTCTCCGGTCTTTCGCCCCAACGAGCGTCCCCCTTCCTTCAATTTTCAGAAAGCTCGCTGGGATGACTTTGCCTCCTACTTTGACTCTCACTGTCCTTCTGCAGAGGAATACTCGTCTCTTTCTCTTTTCTCTGCAGCTGCTCTCTTTACCTCTCTGGCAATGAATGCGGCCAAATCTTCCATTCCTTTCGGCCGCAACAAACGCCCTCCTAAACCCTGGTGGTCTGCTGAGGTGGAACAAGCGGTTGGTGAAAGACGCAGGGCTTTCGCTACTGCTCACAGAAGTGATGAAGATCGCCAGGCTTACATCTCCGCTTCTTGACGTGCCTCGTCAGTCATTGCCAAGGCCAAGGCTGAGGCATGGCAGACGACCTGCACTTCTCTTTCACCTAAATGTAATTCTAAATCTGTGCACTCTCTTCTTCGCTCTATCGCTTGCTCTCCTTCCTCGTCTTCTTCCTCTCCTAACTTTCCTAACTGTTCTTCTCCCAGGGAATCGGCTTCGGTTTATGCTGCTTACCTGAGGTCTCACTTTTCCGTTTCTCGGCCAAAGGCCCTGCGCAGCAGAGCCAGAGGCTACCTCACTGAGCTCCGCCGAGCCACGTGCTCTGTGGAATTTCACTCGTCCTTTTGCTCTCCCTTCTCTCCCGCTGAATTTCTTGCGGCTGCCTCCAACCTCTCCTCATCCACTGCCACTGGTCCAGACAAAGTTGCTTATCCTATGCTAAAGCATCTTCCTCGCTCTGGCATGGATTTTCTTCTTCACATCTTCAATCTTTCTTGGTCTTCACATTCCTTTCCTTCCATCAGGAAGACATCTTCTATTATTCCCATACATAAGATGGGAAAACCTCTCGACTCTCCTGCTTCCTTCCGGCCTATCTCTCTCACCTCCTGCGTATCAAAGCTTTTTGAACGCATCATTCTATCCCGTCTTCTCTTCTTTCTGGAATCTAATTCCATTCTTTCTCCCCGCCAGGCCGGTTTCCGCCCTGGACGGTCTATACTCGATCAAATTCCGTACCTTTCTCAGTCCATTTCGGATGGGTTTAACAAACCCAGGCCGGGCTCTCGGACGATCCTGTCTACTATCGATTTCTCTAAAGCTTTTGACTCTGTCTGGCATCCCGCCCTTTTCCACAAACTTATTTCGGCTGGCCTCCCTCCTTGCTTTGCTCGTTGGACTCAATCTTTCCTTTCTGATAGGCGCGCTTCTGCGGTTTATCAAAATCACATAAGCCGTTCTTTTCGAGTCCGTCGAGGTGTTCCGAAAGGATCCGTTCTTGGCCCTGTACTTTTCTCTCTCTTCATTAATGATCTTCCGGCTTCTCTGCCTTCTTCCGTCAGCTGCTCTCTTTACGCTGACGATCTGGCCATTTGGTCCTCCTCCCCCTCGGTCCCTACTGCGGTGGAGGCCACACAAGAAGCTCTGTTTCGATTGGAGCGCTGGTCTGAGTACTGGTGTCTTCCTCTCAATCCGAGCAAATGTGAGGCCTCCTTCTTCTCAGTGGATCCCCACCAGGCTAACCTCCAGCCCAACCTCGTCCTACTGGGCTCCCGCCTCCGTTTTAATCCCACTCCGACTTTTCTCGGGGTCACCTTCGACCGCACTCTTTCCTTTTCTAAGCATGTATCTTCGCTGAAGGCCAAGTTTTTCCCACGTCTCAAGGCCTTACGCTGTATCTCTGCTTCCTCATGGGGCCCCTCTAAGGAGTCCCTCTCTGTTCTGTATAAATCTTTTCTTCGGTCCCTTCTCACTTACGCTTCACCCGGATGGTTTCTTTTCCTAAGCGCTACCAATATCACCAAATTGGAACGCCTTCACCGAGCGGCCAGTCGCGCCATCACCGGCTGCCTCTCGTCCTCCCCTATCCCTCTACTACTCACCGAGGCTTCTCTACCTCCCCTAGGAGTCACTCTGACTCACTTCACTTTTTTTTCTTATGAGCGGGCTCTTCGTCTCCCAACCTCCTTTCCCATCTCAGGTTTGGCCAGACTAGGAGTGAAACCAAGACTCTGCAGATCGTCCTGGAGAGCTTTTGCGTCCACTCACCAGCTCATGCTTCCTTCTACTTGTTCTAGGGAGGCTCTTCTTGCTTGCCCTCCTTTTCCTTCTTGGAATCTGCCTTCTTTCACGGTCGATTTCACCCTTTCCTCTCCATGCTCTCGCTTTGATACCCCTCACTCTCGCAAAGGTGCGGCTCTCGCCCACCTTGACTCTCTCCCCCCTCATGATTTGGTACTCTGGACAGACGGATCTGTTCCTTTTCCTTTTGGCAAGGGCGGCTCCGGCGTTCTTGCCAACTGCTCTGTCTGTGGCACTGAGGCCACTCTTTCCTTTTCGGCAGGCCCAGTTTGTTCCAGTTTTTCCGCTGAAGCCTGCGCCATTCTGCACGCTCTTTGCTGGTCTCGACAACACCATAAAGTCTGCCATTTTTCTTCTCTTCTTCTCCTGTCTGACTCTCGTTCTGTCCTTGCCACCCTGTTCTCTCCTCCATCTTTCCTGTTATCTCAAACTCTGTGGCAGATCTGGCAGGAGCTGTCCTTTTTCTCCTCCTGTTCTATCAGGCTACAATGGGTCCCCGGACACTCGTTTCTCCCGGGGAACGACACGGCTGATGAGCTTGCCAGACGGGGAGCGCTGCTTGCGCCCTCCGCAATCCCTTGTAGTCTCTCTCCTCTTATCTCTCGTATCCACTCTCGTCTTTTCTCGGACTGGAGGCGTACTGTCTCTTCAAAGTATTTTGACAGACAGATTCCCTCAATTTCCACTGAGGAACTTGTGCTCCCTCGTCATGCTCGCTGCGTCCTTTCTCGTCTTCGCTGCAATGGACACAGCCTTCTTTTAGGTTTCTATCTCTCCAGGATTGGCAGAATCGAGAATTCTTCTTGCAGCGCCTGTGGACACCCGTCCCAGGACATCTCTCATCTGATTCTGCACTGTCCAGCTACGGACTCTTTGCGCCGCTCACTCTTTGGCGACTCTCTGTCTCTCTATGACCTCTGGTCCAGACCCTGGGGAGTTGCCCGGCTTCTGGGGCTCCATGGTCTTCCGCGATGCCCCCATCCCTCGGAAGGGTTCGGGTAATCAACAACAACAACAACAACAACAGCTCGTGGCTGAGATCATCGAGGGCGGTAGACTTACCAGCTTTTTACCGTATACTGCTGTACTGGCATACTCACCCTGGCACACCGATACGTTGCAATACTCCCACAGCACATTTTCATCGACAGTATAACACCAAGGTTTTTTTCGATTGTCAGGATTTCGGCAGTAATTGTGGTCACCCAAATCGTAAAGAGAACAGACACCAGTTGTACTGCAAAGTCATCGTTAAAACAGACATTGAATATATGTCGTGATTGGCAGGCTTGTAGACAGTTACCGAAAATGATTAGTTTTCAACTAGAACAACTATACATCATTTAGGAAAAATCGAGGGCATTGTTTCGCACAATGGTTGTAACGAATCAATCTTATACCGTACGATAAAACAATTGCCCGTTTAGATAGCTGTAACCTTCTTTAAAAACTATTATCTGATCTGAGCAAACGATGGTGTAGTAGTTAGAGCGTCTGCTTCATAGTCGGTAGACTAGGGGTTCATTCTCCTTGTCGAGTCATGCCAAAAGACTTTAAAAAATGGTATCCACAGCTTCCCTGCTTGGCGCTCGGCATTTATGGGAGATTGTGGAGAACAAGCCGGCAAGTTCGCTTGGTGTGTCCTTGGGCAAGGCACTTAACGGGACGCCCCCGCCTTTATGTGGAAGACAGGCGGCCTAGACATCTCGGAAATGGTAACTCCCAAGCGAGTGCGGACTTCCCGTCCAAAATATAACGCTACAATTCGCTTTCTCGTGAATGGAGGATAAATATGAACAATACAAAAAAAAAACATTTTTCTTTAAAGAAATAGGCACCACAGCACTTTATCGAATCACTTGCTGTGTTCAATCCGTTTTCACTCTACACTCGTTTCTATTTGCAACATAGTTTCAACTTACAAGTTGTGCTGATGTGGCACGTTCAGACTCCATATTTGACAAGCAATACCGCTTGTGGTAACGTTAACTTTGCCTCGGTATGAACCAGAATCAACTTCAGAATAACAATCTGTCGTGGTTGTTGTAACTGTTGTAGTTACGGAAAAATTAGTCGGTTTTTCTGTTGGTGCAGTTGTAGTGCCAAAAATAGAGAACAGCCAATCTTCTACAGGCGTTTTTGCTTTGTCAGTGGTAGATTCACTTATTACCATCGTTGTAGTTTTGCGTGCTGTTGAAAACGTGATGAGTGGTTTTGTTTTTCGTTCTGCTGTTGTTGTTTGTGCGATAAGTGGTTTTGTTTTCGGCAATTGAGTTGTAGGAGCTAAAACAACGCATAAATATAATATCACAAATAAAGAATACTTCATTCCTAAAACACGGTGTTGAATTAAACCTACCCAACTACAAACCAGTTGGCTCAAAGCCCTAGCCAGTCTACTTCACTGAGGAGAGAATAAGTTGCTTTCTGGCATCAATCAAGGATCACACAATATTACTCAATAAAGTAAAATAGTTCAATTAAATTTGACTACAGGCATGCAACCTGTTCAACTTCGACATGTTTGAGCAGTTTCGTTGCTATTTCTATGAATTTAGTAAGGCAAGATTGATAAAACTAAATCAACTTACTATGCATCAAAACTTGCAATAACAAACACAAACCAATTTTTTCTAAAATAACATCTCTAGTGCTACATCAAATACAGTGAAATATATTTGCATCAATACCGAAGGGATTCAAATAAATGCCAAGCTGATTTGGCTTTATCGACTGGACCAACCAATAAGCAGTCACAATGCTTCGAATACCAAAATATGACTCAATTTCTCGACGTAAGAATACCCCGATTTGTCAGAGCTTCTAAACATAGACTCTGATATTAAAACTGAAATAGGTTAAGTTTGAAAAATTTTCAGACTGGGCAGCAATGTAAGTGCGTTGGTTAGGTCATTGGTGTAAAGATGTGAGATTTAGAAACTTACCGATACACTTTTCAACTTCACAATAGGCCCAAAGCCGTGTGGTGTTTGTTGTAATGCACCATGGCCTATAATCACCGTCTGGAGCACGACAGTAATTATGATCGCCAAGCCCTTGATCAGGATAGTCTTCCGACGTGCTGGAATAATACTGAAGTTAGCAAGTAAAACCAAGATTTTCATAGACAGGCTCACACTAATAGTTTTAGAGAATCGCAAATCAATAACCTACAAGTCCTCTACATGTCATTGTATCAAAGTACACAATGCAACCATCCGGAGATTTGAACGCGCAACAATGCAGTTACAGCCAAACAACAAACCCAGAATTAGCCACAGCGATGAGCGTATTTTCAAACAAATATGACTAGCTAACACGAGTACGCGAGCTTACGCTTACAGAGATCGTAAGTGCAAACAGGTTATCAGTCCTACTCACTAAGCGTGAAAATGCGGAGATTTTACATCCCAGACTTGACACACTTCACCGTTTTCCGTTACATTAACGTTTCCTCGGTAGGAAGCAGCATCCAATTCCTCATAACAGTCCACCGCAGTAGAAACCAGATAATTGGATACTGATGGCTGCGTTGTGGTTGCGGTTGTAAACGATGTTGAAGTGTGTGGAGTATCAGTCAACACTAAAAACGTCGTTGTTTGCCAATGACTTGAAATTTGTTAAACTTTTGTCAATCTTCGCATATTTCATCAAAAACTATAGAACTAGTAATCTTTCACTAAGAGAGTGGCTCCTAAACTCATTACAGCTTCCTGTCCATGTAGTCTTAAAACAGCAGTGATTATGATACTGAAATTATGATCAGACATGCTTTAGAGTCGCCAGTACTGCAATCACTGTAACCAAGCAGAGTAAGTTGTCGCGTAACCTAAGAGCACAGCAACATAAAGCTCTTCTCCTCACTATTACAGCACAAATCAATGACAATTGTAAAACGTCATTCATTGGAACTTAAAACAGGACACATTATATTAGCTGAACATGTTGGAATATTTTAGTAACTCAAGATGCCTGAAGCATCATGGTTTCCCGTAATCACTGATACTGTGGCAGTATTCTACATTTAGTGTAACTGACGCAGGAAGCCCTTGTGAATAGTTGATAATTTTTGTTAGTCACGTGACCGCGTGTAGCGTTCTGGAAAAAGAAAAGGTTGGCATGACTGTTTATTGAGACAATCTGTTTTCGTTCAGTTTGCTGTCTTCACGCAGTTTTTGGAACATGTCTGTTGAAAGAAACCATTTAATTTGAAACCGCTTTCCTTAAGTTTTGTTGTGCTAATAAATTCAAGTTTTGGCAATTGATGTGTAGTACAGCAGTGGATTCACGGTGAGCTCGTTGCAAATTTTGCTTTCCTCTAGTAAACCTTGCCAGCGCCTTCCAAGCGTGAAGCAGCGTCTACACTTAGATTACACTTTATAATAACGCTATCTTTTTATGCTAAAGAAAGACCTTTCTTCTATCAATGTGTTACTGGAGAAAGTCTCTTTTACTTTCTTGGTTTGCTTCATGGTTAAAATTCAGTGATTAAATTTCCTCAAAACATATGAAACCTTACCTAGCCTAATTATGTATTTCACATTTGACGAGACCTTTTGTAGATCAATGTCTTATGGGAAAAGAAAGTTTAGCCTTCTCAGTTTCTGTGATTGGTGAAATTACTCACTATAAAACCATTTTTAGCCTACCTGCAACATTGTTCTTGCATCCGCAATTTTTCAGACAACACCAGCTCTTGTTTACCTTATCTAATACTTCACCCAGAAACAATTCGTATACTGAAATTTTGGTAGAAAACCGCCCACAATTCACGACCAGTTTAATACTATCACGAACATATTTAATCTACTGATATATATTTCAACGCGAGCTCGTGGCTGAGATCATCGAGGGCGGTAGACTTACCAGCGTTTTACCGTATACTGCTGTACTGGCATACTCACCCTGGCACACCGATACGTTGCAATACTCCCACAGCACATTTTCATCGACAGTATAACACCAAGGTTTTTTTCGATTGTCAGGATTTCGGCAGTAATTGTGGTCACCCAAATCGTAAAGAGAACAGACACCAGTTGTACTGCAAAGTCATCGTTAAAACAGACATTGAATATATGTCGTGATTGGCAGGCTTGTAGACAGTTACCGAAAATGATTAGTTTTCAACTAGAACAGCTATACATCATTTAGGAAAAATCGAGGACATTGTTTCGCACGATGGTTGTAACGAATCAATCTTATACCGTACGATAAAACAATTGCCCGTTTAGATAGCTGTGACCTTCATTAAAAACTATTATCTGATCTGAGCAAACATTTTTCTTTAAAGAAGTAGGCACCACAGCACTTTATCGAATCACTTGCTGTGTTCAATCCGCTTTCCCTCTACACTCGTTTCTATTTGCAACATAGTTTCAACTTACAAGTTGTGCTGATGTGGCACGTTCAGACTCCATATTTGACAAGGAATACCGCTTGTGGTAACGTTAACTTTGCCTCGGTATGAACTAGAATCAACTTCAGAATAACAATCTGTCGTGGTTGTGGTAACTGCTGTGGTCACAGCTTCAGTACCGGAACTAATTTTTTTTGTTGTTGCTGCTGTCGTTGCCGCAGGTGTTGTTGGGCCATGAAAGTTAGATGGCAAATGTTGCAGAGGCGTTTTTGCGTGGGTAGTTGATTCAAAAAAACCGATTGGCGCCGCTGTGTTATCAAGTGTTGTTGCAGAAGTGATAGGAGTTTTTTTTTTCTGTTCTGCTGTAGCTGTTGTTTGTACGATTGGTTCTTTTGTTTTCGGCAGTTGAGTTGTCGGTTGGATTGTGGGAACTGAAAAAACGTATTCGTAAAATATCGCAGATAAGGAATATTCAAGGTCATCTACTAGCAAAATGAAAATGGTTAATCGAATAAAATTTATGCAGTTCAACGACCACCAAACGAAAAAAAGGGTTTGGGAGACTGCGAAGAGACTTTACGATCTTCAAATCAGCAACACAGTTTAGAATCAACTCCAAAACGCAAGTTGCATTCAATCTGTTTCACTTGGGAATGAATAGGAGTTACATTTTGTCAGCGAAAGATGATTGATATTGCTCAATGAAATGAGTATTGCTAAATAGCTCGAACTTGAGAATACAGCTGAATTTTTCGCAACGAGAAAAATTTGATTTGCTATGCTCCCATACACAAGATGTGATAGTAAAACTACTATTTAGACCACGTAGCAGTATAAGTACTTCGCTTAGATGATTGGTTTGGGGGTTTTTAATTAAAAAACTTACCGATACACTTTTCAACTTCACAATAGGCCCAAAGCCGTGTGGTGTTTGTTGTAATGCACCATGGCCTATAATCACCGTCTGGAGCACGACAGTAATTATGATCGCCAAGCCCTTGATCAGGATAGTCTTCCGACGTGCTGAAATAATACTGAAGTTATGAAGTAAAACAATGATTTTCATTGCTTGGCTTACTCCACTAATTTGTTTCTACAAGATCACAATGTTGCAATCTAGAAGCTCTATATTCTTTACATGCTCTAACGTGTGATAACACAACAATACAACCAGCATAGGATTTGAACGCCCAACCATGAAGCTACAGACACCTCGATGGCGTAGTGCTTAGAGCATCCGCTTCGCAGTCGGTAGACCTGGAGTTCATTCCCTAATTCGAATCATACCAAAAGACTTCAAAAAATGGTATTTACAGCTTTCCTGGTTGGCGCTCAGCATAAAAAAGGGATAGCGTGAAGAACAAGCCGTCAAGTTTGCTTGTTGTGTCCTTGGGTAAGGCACTTAACGGGACGCCTCCACCTTTTTGTGGCAGACAGATTGCCCACCCGTACTTTACCGGGTTACAATTGTGAAGTTTCCTACCCACCATATCGTAAAAAACGACTCTTGGGTACCCACCAGTGGCAGTCAGCCTTGTTGGTGGTGAGGCTACCAATCACTCATGACTGGTTCGAAATGGGCTGCCATCTTTCCCCTAGCCTAATTTTAATTGCATTGACGACATGAACTTGAATTACCGTTCGTGTCGTACCTCCATCCCAAGGTAGAGAAGGGGTAATCACAACAATGATATGTTATCTCTTTGGCTTCACGAAGTTAGAATAGTGAAGCTCATCACTCAGCATGTTGTAAGAGGCGACTTTTTGTAGTCCGCCGCGTTGGTGGTTGGGCTAACCGGTCTGAAATTTGCATTCACAACTAGTTTGAAATAGAGAGCAGCTTTCCCCTAGCCTAACTTGATTAAGTTTGCGGTATGAATCTGAAAAATCGCTTCGTGTCGTGTCTCCATCTCAAGAAAAAAGAAAAGTAACCACAATAACAACAACACAACAACGACATGCCCCGATGCTTCCCAGGGTAGCATTAGCTAAACAATATTGTAGCTAAATCACTACCATGTCGTACAAGTTTTGAGCACCAACCGATACCGTTCGGAAATTTGTATTCATGACTGATTGAAAATGGACTGCCGTTTTTCCCAGGCCTTGACTTGATTAGGTTGCCGTGCAAATTCAAATTACCAAGTCATACCGTGTCTCCATCAAAAAGAACAATTAAACAATGACGGCGAATAGTGCCCACACTAATGACGACGAACAGTGCCCAAACAAATGTTACTAGCTAACACGAGTACGCGAGCTTACGCTTACAGAGATCGCAAATGCAAGCAGGTTATCAGTCCTACTCACTAAGCGTGAAAATGCGGAGATTTTACATCCCAGACTTGACACACTTCACCGTTTTCCGTTACATTAACGTTTCCTCGGTAGGAAGCAGCATCCAATTCCTCATAACAGTCCACCGCAGTAGAAACCAGATAATTGGATACTGATGGCTGCGTTGTGGTTGCGGTTGTAAACGATGTTGAAGTGTGTGGAGTATCAGTCAACACTAAAAACGTCGTTGTTTGCCAATGACTTGAAATTTGTTAAACTTTTAGCTTTTTACGGATATTTTCAAAGATAACTTTAGAAACAATCTTTCAGATGCCATTTCTGAAGATCATCGTGATTTTGCTCTTTTTTGTGTTAAGAAATTAATAATTTGACATAGAAATTGTATTTAGATATCCTTATGAATAGCCAGTGCCCACTAACACAGTTTATTTTTCACAACTAGTGCAACCGATCTCATAAATGACGAAGGAATTAAACTCTAGACCTCGCTCTCATTGTACAAATCAATAACAATTGCAAAACGTCATTCATTGGAAGTTGTAGGAGAACACAATATATTTTCTTTACCTGAGCATGTTCGAATATCGCAGTAACCCCAGGTGCTATTAGGGTGATCTATGAAGCACCACGGTCTCTCGTAATCATTGATACTGCGGCAGTAGTCATGATTTCCCAGATTTGCGAAAAGAAAAGCAAGCGGTTGACTGTAAGGAAAAAATGTTTAATCAATCATTGCTGATAGCTAATACAGCACTTTGACACAGCTTTAATGAAAACACTATATAAAATACTCCAAAGATTCATGTTTTGCCAAAAGCTTTTTGTCACATGCTTATTGATGACGATATCGCATCAAAGTTTAATGCGGCTCCGCTACTACTGAGAGCGTGTCAAGAATACCTTTTAGCGTAACAGCGTAATACCTATTTCAAACTTTTATATTACCTACCAACAATTAGGTTACCTGAAGCAAGCATTCGTTATCACTGATGTCCACCTTTTACACGGAATGTTATCTTCTGTAAACGATATCGTTCCATTGTATTGCAGAGAGTGCTCAGGTATGTAGCAATCTAGATCTGCGACGGAAAAACATAATTTTCAATTAATCGAACACGAAATGGCGGGAGAGACCACGAATTGACACTAGAGTCTTTGAAACAATCACCCAAGGCAGGGCATAGGAAAACTACCTTTCTCAAGTGGACAAAAGACTTCTTTTTTTCCTCTACCTGATAACCCAATGTTAAAAAAACTTATCTTCAATTAAATTAACTCCTTCCCTAATCAATTCTTAATAAGCCCTGTAAAATACGCAAGCGTTTGACGATTTTACCTTCGATTAAACAGCTATGGGTTTGAATTCTATTCCACCAGTTTCAATCCTTTTGCACTGCTCCTGTGCCGAATGATTACTTTGGCACAGGAGCAGTGCAAAAGAATCCTTTCTACAAGAAGGTAGGAACCCAACTTTCATTGCGGCGGCCATCATTCAGAATTGCTTTGACTACCCATCAAGTTGTAAATGGCCGCCAGTCATAAACTCGCAAGAAAGAGCTACATTATGATTAAAGTCAATGCTTCTTATATTAGTTACACGTTAATCCAAATTACTTTCCACTGTTGTTGTCTGCGCTGTTGAAGTTGTTGAGATTTGTGTTGTTACCGGTACTTGTTCAGTTGTAGTTGACGCTTCTGTTTAAAGTAAATTACAACATTTGCACTTATCAAGTTACAAATTGCTTGGTTTTACATCCTTTCTCAATATTCTCGTCCAGAGCTAAGCATTGCTTGCAGTACATTGTCTATTCTTAACCATCTGCTTCTTTATCAGACTTTGGTTCGCACTTGAGATGTAAATGTCTTGGCCAATACCAATAATGCTAGGTTATCGACTAATTACATATCCTGGTAGACTTAAAACTGCTTCCCGCAATGCCGGTGGTCGCACGACCAGGAAAGTTTCATTCAGTTGTGCCTGTTCGTAGCGCTCTTTGATATTGCCTGTTTGGCTCTTCTATCTGCCACCCCAGATCCAGACCTTTCGGAAAATTCGGGCCCCTGAGGCTCCACGTTACCACACAACGCCCCGTTGCTAACAAGGAGTAGTAAATACATAACAATGTGAGATAAGAAAAATATAGAAAACCAACATAGC
The DNA here is from genome assembly GCA_963675345.1 of Trididemnum clinides. Lineage (NCBI taxonomy): Eukaryota > Metazoa > Chordata > Ascidiacea > Aplousobranchia > Didemnidae > Trididemnum > Trididemnum clinides. The sequence continues at coordinate 11,493,534 of OY776297.1, read as the reverse complement.
AAACAAACAGACTCACGTGATGGACACAATGGCACATCGCAATAGTCCCATGGCACTTTGGGGTCGTCGGTAAAACACCAGGGAGCCTCACAGTTGTTGGGACTCCGGCAGTAGCTATGATTTCCTAACCCTTCGGCACCTTGGCGCAAAAGCAATCTAAAGTGATTTCATTTATGAAATGAGGCGCCTTTGGCCAAAACGAAGTCTGGTTGCCAGTAAACAGCAATTAATCTGATGTTGCAAGCAAGAAGAGGCCAGTTTTCCACCAAAATGAGGGATATCGTAGCGAACGGAGTTTAAATAAGCCGAAGTATCTTATAAATAATGTAGTACAATGTATCTGATTTCGCAATGTATAGGCACCAAGGTTCAAAGTCTACGTCAGTGTAGCCAGAATGTTGGAAAAAAGGTGGAGCTGTATCCAAAGTGAGGCTTTTTTCTGAACTGGATATTTATTTTCCAAGTTTTTCCCAAAGTATGTATTTTATTTGCTTGATGCCAATTTTAAATTAAAACCGGGATTAAATCTTCCCCGAACAAATGTAGTAGTCGAAAAGCTACATGCGATATAAATCGGTCTCCGAAAAAAAGATCTTCACTACACTATTTTGAATAAACACTACCACTAGGCACTGCTTCGAACCTCGGTTGTAGAAACAACATGGAATACAAACTTCGACTGGCCCGCAAAACTTTCAGAAAGTCTAAAATTGGCCCGCCGGCAAAAGGATTCCGTACCCCTGCAATAGAGGGCTTTCAAGCCCCCGTCTCCAATTCTTGGTGACGGTTTTCCGTTTGCATTTGACTGCTTCAAGTGTACAATAACCTTTCCTAAACTTTATTTTAATTAGATTTGTGGCTTGAACCTGTTTAGCCGTTACAGGTAGAGCCTTCACCTAAACGAAAAAGAAGAACAAAAAAAACACCTCAGGAAATCACTTTGAGGAGATTTAGCATTATTTTGCTTTCGATTATAATGATTTACTGCCGTTTCTCTGCTTGATTGCCGTGCCGATGGCAAGCAAGCTTGTAACACAGAAGCAGGTCTAAACACAAGTTTTGCCTGAAAGTTTCCCCGTTGCCGGAGGAAAAAAGCTCATATGAAAAACAACTTTACAAAATGTTATTTACGTTACCTACATCACGTCTGGGTGAATAGTTAAGAACGACCAATTGCGGCAAGGCACTCCGCCTTTTGTAAGACCAGCAGTTCCTCTATAATCGACTGCTCTTCCGTGAACGTAACACTCGTCGATGTTAAGAGACTCTTTAAAAAATTCACAAAAAATAACCGAGATATATATCCATCTGCACGGTTTACAAATGTATGCAGGAGTATGGTTTGCCTTATTTCGATGAAAATAAACGCTCGGCAGTTTGCGCTTACGAGAAGAAGGTGATCTATGCTAATAGATTGTTACACTATGAAACGAGTCTATCTAATTCTACAGCTTGTTGAAAACTTCCGACACTTATAATCAAGAGAGCGCATCAAAAGCAAAGCTTTGGATGAGCGGCTGCTGACTTGAGGATGGTATTGTTGCCCGTGCTTTACCTGGTTGGAATAGTGGAGCTGCTCACCCAGTATGCCGTAGGAGTCGACTTCAGGCTCCAAGAGATGACAGTTCACCTGGTTGGTGATGAAGCTGCCATTCTGGAGTTTGAATTCAAGATTGGCTGGAAATGAATTGCTCCATCAACCATTCTTAAATTCGACCAGATTAGCGCAATGCACCAGGATGCCCATTTTATGCCGTACTTCTATCTCAAAGAAACGAAGAAAGAAACACAACCACATTCACACCAAACCATGAGGCTATTTTGCACTCCCCGAAACTCTTTGTTCGATTTATGCTCGACAGGTCACCTGTATAATTACGAAAGTGACCGCACCATGTCGTAAAACAGCCTATTTTTGTAATCGTAAAAACGATTAGTTTCGGCGCCAGTCTCTTCCCCACTTTGATTGGTGCATCATCTAAAGTAACAGTGGAAAAATCAAAATGAGGGAAATATGGGCTGTGCGTTCCCCAAAAATATTTTCAATTGATTCTCATTTAATGTAAATTTAATTTTAGAGCGAGAGTTGGCTCTGTTGTAAAAGCATCAACTTTTCATTGCTGGTCTCGCAACTGCTGCCTTGCCCCAACGTCACTGACAGAGGCCCTGTCGGCATAACCAATTGTACCAGCTTGTTAAATGCAAACAAAACTTTTGCCAGCTTGTTAAGTGCAAACAAAACCACTCCAATTCAAACTAGAAGAGTGAAAATGGTAACCAGTTTTGTGGGTAGCTAGTAACCGTTACAAAAGCAAATTACCTCTATTTTGCACACCTTTTAAGGGTGCTATAGTGGGTGTACCAGTTAAAATTGACAAATCTGGCAATTTAGTAGTACCTGAAATACAACAATTTAAGTTTAAACTTGCGCTTATAACACGCACATTTTCACTAAAATAAACAATGCAAGCATTTAATACCGATCTAGATCTTTCTACCAAAGTTTTCGATGATTTGATTGTGTCTTGACAAAAAACGTATTTCACCACCAATGAAAATGTCTCTAAAAGACTAGCAAATAGAGTTTGAGCTCATGCAGCAATGAATAGATGAATGACTATCCCAGCATTTGTTTTTACCTAAAGCTTACCTGAACAAAGTTCGACTTCGCAATATTCAAAATCCCTGGCAAGTGAGCCTGCAAAGCACCAAGGAGCCTCGTCATCATTCGAGCTCCGGCAATAGTTGTGATCCCCCACGATTCCCGGAGCGAAGGCAGAAGCAACCCTGAAAGCCAAATTAAGACAACTGAATTTTGGTTAGTCATTGAGAGCAGTTTTAAATCCTTCTCACATTATCTATGATATTGGTTAATCTCCGTTTACAGGAATCTTTTTAATTTTTTGAGTGACCAATTTGTGTTAAAACAGGTCTTGGTGCAGTCCGCAGCAAAAAAAAACTGCAACTATCACAAGTTTTGGACATTTCGGAAGAATTTTTATGAGATTTGGTAAACTCAATCTTCTAAAAACCTTGCGATGATTTTTCCTCGCTTACAAGCAAAATTTCATGTACGACTGTGAAAGTTCAAAGGATGTATGTGAGAAATGGCACCAGTAGGGTTGAAAAGATCTATAGCGGAGTTGAAAAGGTCTCAAAAACTTTGGGCTGCAATTTAGGAAATTTTTTCTTGCCTCGCAGCACGCTTTTATATGCGGCGTTGTGAATTAATTTCAAGTTAAGGGTAATTTCTTCACTTTATTCTCAATCTGGCAGCCCTGGAGCCAGCAGCACTTGCAACTCCAAAGCAAGCCGGAACCCGACGATGTTCTGCATAAAATAGTGATTAACTTTTAGCCAAAGCAAAAAGACAGATAAAGGCCTAAGTCTTAAAACATACAAATGACCTTTTGGGGGTTATTCTAGTTATTTAGATTTGTTTTGTAGCTGTAGCTAGGTAGTTGTACTGCATAAGCAACCTAAATAAAATGTTTAACAAAATTTTTTTCAATTTGATTTTACGCTTTTCTAAGTCAATTCCAAAATTTATATCAAGGGACGTTTTTGAAAATGCTAGTGCGTTTTGTTGCTTGTTCCTTTTTCGTGCCGTTTGTTGTATTTTATGTTACTGTATGTGTTTTGTACTTTATCTTGATGGCTAAGAATCAAAAACGACTGAATTTAACTGAACAAAGTTTTATGCCATTTTGAGTGTGCCTCTAAAAAAAATGAGATATCTTTCGTCTCACGCCGATATGAGCTTCTCTACAAAACCAAAACAGAGGCAGCCATCTTATTTTCTGGGTGTTTCCGAACACAGCCTGTTTGGAATATCTTTACTAAATACAAGGCAGGAGATGTGGTTAGCATTTGCTGCAATACACATGCCTTCTAAAAGGCTGGTTTCCATTAGAAGTAAGTTGCAGGCGTAGGGTGAAAAATTCTTTGTTTCGTGCGCGCATCTCTCTAAATAGAGAAACAAAAAATTTTTTACGCTACGCCTGCAATTTACACCTTGTGGAAATCAGCCTCAACTCACATCACAAACAGCTGCATGTCCAAGTCGAGCCAATTGGCGCACGTTTTTCCAGAGTAGGTCTTCGATGCAGTTCCACGATATTTAGTCCCTTGTCCGATTGTGTAGCAGGTTGATTCCGGCTTTTCAGGTGTTTCTGTAAAACAAAAAAGTTTACAACAAATGCAATAGAAGCAAAATATCTGATCAAAATACGCATAACCGGTATAAACCAGTATCTAAAAGAAACTAATCCAGTTTACTCATGATGAAGAGCGTAAATAGAAACCAACCAAAAAAATGAAAACCTTCCACATGAATCACATATTTGAATTCAAAGACTGACCCAATCAAACTTTTAGTTTAAGTAAATTACAGATAACTTGCAAAAGTAAGGTAACATTAATGTCTGGTAATATCCTAAAAGTACAACTAGGTGTGGCCTACGTTACAACTTACTGCAACTAAATCAGCTCATCTGCTCTAGAGTAACGTCTAGCTATTAAAGTGATCACAGATTTTTTAAGGCACATGCTACAGCATCTACGAACGTAATTAATACAAGTTCATTCAAATTCTAAAAGATGCAGAAGTATAGATCGATTACCTAATTTTCTTGTTCTAGATACCTAGATGCGTCACAAATATTCTGCTTCGCGGAAACTATCAAATGACCTATCTGAACTGGACATCGGCGTGGTTCAGTGGACGAATTATAGATGGAGCGCGTAGTACTCCAAAAACACATCCATACTCCGTGTATTCATTCCCAGGGCTACTACTAGGCCCCTTGGAATGGGCTTGCCCAGAACATCTTGAGTTAAGCTCAATCGCCAACGGACTGGCGTTGGGCGTTTTCATTCGTCTGTGTACAAATGTGGTCTCGTTCCCTCGTCGAATTGCGAGTGTGGCGCCACCGAACACAACACAGACCACGTTATCTCAGCGTGCCCCATGCATTAGGCACCTCGAGGGGAGGTTGGTCTGACGGTTTTGGATGAAGATACTCAATGCTGGGTTGATACCATCACTTCCAGCATCTAATCCCCGCGGTAAATGGATGCCCCTCCACAAGAAGAAGAAGATGAAGAAGAAGAATTAAAATTTTATTTGAATTGATTTTGTAGAAACTCCAATTAAAATCAATCGAAAAATTTTTTCAAAAACAGAACCATCTTTGATTCAAATCTGTTAAAGGTAACAGTTTTTGGAGAGAGAAGAAAAAAGGGTTGAAATACAAGACTTCCTTCAAAGCGTTGTCTTGATCAAACCTACCGATAGACGGCGACACTATATTAGGCAATCACTGGCGTATGCAGAAAGTTTTCGAGGGGGGCCAAAGTTTTGTCACAATCGTGTGACGTCACAAACCAGCTTTGCTCTTGCTAAAATTGCTTGGTTTTGCTTTATATATGTATTTTTTTTAGGGTCTGAGGGGGGACCATGGCACAGTGGCCTTCTCCCTCGGTACCTTAGTGTAGGCAATATATAACTTCAGTGTGAAATTGTTGCAACTAACCTTCTGTCGCTGGTTTTTTAGTAACGGTAGGAAATACAGAATCTAAACAACATGTCACATTAATAGTACAATATTCATTCTAAAATTCACTTGAAAACTAGAAATCATAGTTACTCGAAGGCAGAGACACCCAATGCACTCGTAGAATTTGTATTGCCGTGCCTATAAGAAAGGCACTTCACAATCAGCAAACCAAACTAGCTTCCATTAAAAAAAACTTTTCCCTGAAGTTACGCCTTTTTTGATACCGTTGGAGGTCAGATTTTTATCCCTCCCCATTTGACACATTACCACAAACGATGAGTATGTTGCAAAAAGCTGTTGCAAAGGATGATTTTTGGAGCTAACTTGTATGTATGCTCCACCAACAATTGGTGGATATAAAGTCACATTCTTGACTGTGTGGTCAAAAACTAAGCTGAAGCACAATATCTATGCGGTACAATAGAGGTCACATCAGGGGACGCACATACCAAGGGCCCAAGGTTAAATGGACTTAAAAATCTGGACAAACACATTTTTCAAAGACGCAACAATTAGGGAGAAAGATGAAAGGGCGCATTTATGATTCGCGCTCTTTTTCATTAAGGTCTGTTGCCAAGCTGCGTTTACATGCGGTCGACTTTGCAAAACTCCAAAAGTGGTTTTAAATTACGTTTAATGCAAACATTTGAATACCAAATCGTAAGATAACATAACAGACCACCTTTTCACGTCAAAGCCTATTTACAGATCATGTACACTGTTTCTGCCTTTCAAGTATTACCAGTGCATTCAACAAAACTTTGAATACCGTGGACGTAGTACAGATCCTACAAGTGTAAAGTTCAAAGCTATGCTCTATTTAAAAATTTTCAGCCAAATGTCGGTCACTGATGAGACCTGATTGGCTAAAACAGTAAATACCAGCAGAAAGGCATTACCTGGGCAAATCGACACATCGCAATAACTGTATTCAAAAGTTTCCAAGTTTGTGAAGCACCATGGCCTTTCATCGCCTTTCCTACTTCTACAAAAATTGTGATTTCCAAGAGCTCCCTTTCCGAAATATGAAGCAACACTAAAAACAAATTTGAATTTTAAATTGTAGTTTTTGCTTTCTTTTCTTTCTATCAGCGTTGACGGTTTTGTATTGCATGATCTTACAAATAGATGCATTGAAAAATATTGCTTTAAGTTTAAGGGGACTATAAATCGCGCATTGTAGCCACTGTGTTGTCCTGATAATCGTACCTAACTTTGGAATAAAGAGACTAGGGTTCGAAACTCCTTAAAACTCCATAGGTATGTGTCAAAAAGGGCATTCAGATTTAAAGTTCTGTGTTGCTCTCACAAAAAGTCCGATTCAAAATTAAGGATGCAAAGTGGTAAATATAAGCAAATCAGCATAAAAGCGATGAAAAAGGACGTGAAAAGAGCAAAAAAACAACTTGTTCGTTTTCAATACAATTAAAACTTAAAACCTTAAAAAAAACTTAAAATAGTTTAATTTACGGCAGTAATGAGGTAAGTTATGGTTAAGAACAGTGGTCTTAGGACACTGGACTCATAAAACGTCGCATAAGTTTTTTGCAAATCCATTGCAGCTCTTAAAACAATCACTGTGAAACTTGAAAAACGAAGAAACAGCTCATAAAAACTCTCCACAGTTGTGCCTGTCTTCTGTGCCAAGAGAAAACAGAAAAAAGCTGCGGAAACCGCTCAAGAAAGCTCATGGACGCCAAATGTAGTAGGTTCTTGGTTAGAACCGACTTGGAGTTGGAATGAAAACCTACTGACTGTGAAGCGCACGCCACTATGCAGGTCGTACAAGTCAAGTGAAAAATGCAGCAGGCTTAGGTTTTCACAACAGTTACTATCGAAAAAAAAGGAACTGCCGCAAATAATTAAACTTTATTTCCAACATTGCAGACATCAAAATCACTTTGAACTACAAAAACATATGAAGAGCAGTAGCGGTATGAACTTTAGAAAGGAGGGTAAAGTAAATATATTTATGCAATAGAAATATGCTACATTATAAAATGGTTTTTACGTCAGTGTTACTACCTGAGTTGATGACAGGTGGAGAGAACTTGGAAGTATCACCACCAATACTTTTCACTTTTATTAATCTTCAACTAAATCTCTCGCTATCGAAACAATGTGAAGATTTTTTGTAGAGTCGAAATTAACCAGTTTTAAACCATAAGTAGTGTCTCCCCATACAGTCCTACCGTACCCCTAGAAACGTCATTGTTTTACGTTTCAACAAAACCTGAACCCCCCACAAGTTCATGTTGGTGAGCATCATTACCAGTTTTTTTGCGGTTTAATAAAGTGGTACTTACAAAACAAAAAATTTTAACTCCAAATCAATCCATTTCTGACACGACGTGCGTGCTTCCGTTCGATTCGCAAATCCGCGATATGCGTTTGCGTTGCCAACATGGTAGCAATCTGGTACCGACGTGGTAGTTGGCACGGTGGTTGTAGTGGGTGGTACAGTGGTCGTAATAGTTGGTTTGCTAGTCGTAGTGCTTGGTACTGAGGTCGTAGTAGTTGGAGCAGTGATTGTAGTGGTTGGTAAGGAGGCCGTAGTAGTTGGATCGGTAGTTGTAGTAATTCCCTCAGAGGTAGTTTCTGTTAAACAGAATTAATCAAGCAAGTGAACATACAGCCTTGTTTAAATGAAAAAAACATCGAAGCCAATATTTTCTTACTGGTATTTTATTTACCCAAGAGATGTTTTCTTTGTATACTCCGGCCATTTTCTAATTTCAATAGATTCCAGTTGGATGAGGTAGAAGCTATTAAGGATCTTACCTTAATTTTCGTGGTTTCAAGGTAAAATAATGCTTTTTTTACAGTCTGGGCCCACAATCGCAAAAACGTCTGCCATGTAATTTTAAAATAGCTATATTCAGGGACAGCGTATAAAAACAGACCCCTTTTCTATGTCTTTTAGCCGATCTTGCATTTTCAATCACAATGTAACAGTGAACACAAAAAAAACAGTTCGATTGTAAAAAAGTCAGGAAAAAAGGCAAAGTAAAAGCGTTTTTCGAGGAACAGCTAAGTTAAAAAAAATTTTAATTAAAGATTAAAAGCTGGGATTACCATCATCGTTTATCACTGAAGCCGTGGAATGGGTCTCAGATTAATTAAAAAACATATCATTGCGCTGGTCACAGTTTGTGGACCGCAGGTTGTACAGTGCACACCCACGGATTTAGGCTACCAAGCTTTACATAAACCTAGTTTATCAATGCTAATACGCAAAGAGCAGATGGAAAGCAAAGAGAGTTATAATTTAACTTTATGAAATACTGAATGCGTCTTTGAATTGAACTAATTAAAACACCAACCGGGGCATTGCGTAACATTGCAATAGCCAAGAGCAATTCTTTTATTTTCAGTTTGATAATAGTAGCAATGTGGTCTGGCTAAAGTGATTCGCCCTCGGCAAAAATTGTGATTTCCAAGAGCACCTTCTTCATAGAGATGATCGATTCTGTAAAAATATGCTTTCGCTTTACTACACGCATTTTTTGCAGATTTAAACTTATTAATTAAGGGTGTGTTAACCCCTGCACATTTGCTTTCGAACCAGAGCTTCTGCTGGAGCAACGCAGCACCTTAGGTCTCGGATACCCTTTCTGACGTATACCAATGTTATTTTTGTAGAGTTTCAAATTCTATACCTTTAGCTTCAATTTGAGGTACAATTATCACCACAATCATGCAGTAAAAGCCTATTCTCTTACTAACGTGGTTTTGGTTGCAGAGCCATGCTATTGCGGTATAATCAAACGATTACTTTCCCAAACATTACAATTACTGCTATATTAAGTTCTTGGAAAACACTGCAGGGTGTTTTCTTTGCTTGTAAATTTCAAGCAATCGATATCTTGCTAGTAGGCTAATGCCAAGCTGCTGGCGAAATGTTGGACCTTGCATATTGATTTGGACAATTACCCAACGCTTGGCGTCATCGTCGCTGCTCTGCAAGAATGGAAGTCGAATTCGCAATAAAAAAATACTATTCGTACATAGTTTTTGCTCTATTTTGAGATAGTGCACCAAAAGCTGTATTGGGAGTTTCCTTGTTTCTTGAACAAAGGCATGTCGTGAAATGAAGCATTGAAGCTCACGCCGCAAACTACTTAAAAACAGAGAAAGGCCATTTTCTTTGAATTTCAAGTAAGTATAGTCTAGGCCTGTTGGACCGCCTATGAGGAAAGCAACCAGTCGTTATTCATAATCTAAACAAAATGCTAAGTTATTTACGACTGTTTTTTGTTTCTGCTTTTAAAGGCTGGACTATCATTTGGGAGGAAACCCAAAGGCCTACGTTTAAACCCCTTGAAATCCAATGAAAATTTTGTGTAAATAGCAATTCTTGAAGACCTGAACTTGCTCTAGCGGTTTAAAATCTTATGCAAAAGGATTTTGTGTGGTAATGAAACGTTGCCGACCTAAAATAAGTCAATAAAAATTCAGTGGCTTAACCAGGCCAATAGTCGTGTGGATACTCACGCAGTGCGTGTTACTCCTAAGCTTGACCATGAGAGACACTTAAGACCATTTTCTGTTTCCGCTTCAGTGCCTCTGTACTTGATCACGTGATGAAGAACGAAGCAATTTTGATTGGCAACGTATTCAATTGATGTAGTTTCTGTAGAAATAAATATTATCTTGATTTCAAGCTCGATTTCCCAGCTATGACCACGTGATTACATCCTTATTCCAACAATTTTGTTAGGGTGATGCAAAATCTTGCGAAAAGGCATAAAATGATTGCTAAAATATTGCTTAGTTGTCTTGCCGGTACTTCATATTTGTAGAACTTACCTGGGTATAAATGCATGCAGCGACATAACTAGCATGCGAAGACCCACTTTTTGTGGTACACATTTTGATGTGGGGCAATAGTTGTTGATTGTAGCTACCACGATTAACATTCCTCCCACCTATTCCGCAAGTATTGCGTTTTAGCGCCGTGTCTCGAGATTTGCTGTCGTGGCCCCCCTCCCCCACCAGGCAAAAATTTGCTTTATAGGAGTTGATGTTTAAAAAACGTCAAGAAGCCCTAACTCGACAAAGGGCACAAGCCTGCGAATTGATTTTGATCTGACCCTCAAAAACTCTGGTACTAGACCCGGTCACTCTCTCAATGGTTCTGATTTTACCTCCAGTAATGGGTAACCATTGCGTTTTCGCTTCGTGGAACTTAAATTTATAACCGCTCTGGAACACATTATATCAATTATTTTGCGAATCATATTTCCTCGGTATAAAGATTTTTACGACCAACAGTTTAATTCGAAATAGGCAATAGACTGCTTTTTTTGTCCACTGCTGTTAAATTTATTTCTATGTATGCGGATTTGGGCAAAAATAAAATAAAATTGATTGACTTAACAAGCCATTGAAGCAGAATTCTGATATTAGGGAATCCCGAAATAAGTTCAAGTAATTGTGTGATGCGAACTACCACTCATGAAATAGTTAATGGACACCGGTAGTTATTGAATTTTAATTTCCTTTGCTATTTCATAGTTTGGTACGTTACTTAGTTTAAGCTAATACTGATTTTGTTCGACATTTTTTCTGAAGTTGTGATTATTTGCTAGCCTAGAAATTGACGTCAACGCACTTTTTGCGGTCTCTTTACCAAATGCACTTTGACAATGGCTAAACGCCTTTACTAGTTCTCAGGCTATGAGTGGGATAAAATATTAGTAATTTGCTATTGGTCAAAAAAATTTTAATTTTTTGTCGCGGTTTTGTAAGTTCGGACAAAAAATGCAGTGGCCAAGAATTTTGGGCTGCATTTACGTCTTCCCCACTGATCACGACCTCAAAATTAATTGTAGTGTTTTAAAACGCAACTCTGTTTTTAAGGTGGATGAGCACAATGTACCGGAATGTTTTTCTTTCATGCATTTTTTGTTTAGAAATTTTTATCCGCTTGAAAATTTACATGGCGTTGCATCTCATACGTTGTGGCCTAAAGATACGGCTTTGTCTGCTAACTACGCACCACGAAGTAGTCTGGACGTTTTTGTCCACAAAAACAATTACCTTGTGGAATGTACGTTGCAGACAAAATTAGAAGATTGAACAACAACATATCCAAGCGGATAAAAACTTCCGTGCAATAATGCAAGAGAAAAAACTACCAAAATGAATATAGTTTGCATCCACATTTTAACAACAGCCGGGCTAGTCACGGTTTGATTGCTAAATGAAAAAAAAACAGAATCAAAATACCACATGTTTACATCATCACTATTCGGAAAAGAATTGTGGCGGTTAGTTCCATACAAAACCTATCTAGCCAGACGTACTGCACACAAGTACAATTTCTTCTTGAAAGTTGATAGCAGGTGCATGCGTTAACAGCGCCTATTACCGCCTCCAAAAATTTTTCTTGAACTTTTCAAGTCATTGCATAGGTGGCCAAGTATAAACGCATTTGCAACCGGAGGGATTTTAAGAGGGGCAGCCTAATTGTCTCAATCATGGAACCTCGTTCAAGACACTAGCTTCTGTTCATAAGATATTCGTCCCTAGCTCGTAGTCGATGACCTTTTCTAGGGGGCAGCTCATCTTTTTGCTTTGTTGTCGGCGACTTGGAAGGGGACCACGATACAGTGGTCCCCAACTAAATAGCCTATGCCAGTGACCATTGGCCGGCTAGGTATTAACCGTTATATTGACAAAAGAACTGAGCGTAGACCATAGAGCTAGAGATGTGCAACCTACTAAGATAATCGCTTACCTGCAAGAAATTGCAAAAATATAAACACATAAATTCTCAACATCTTTCCCTGCTATCACTGAAAGCAATATAGAGCTCGTTGTCAGTGCGAGTCGCAACAGATCTAAAGCACAACTTCGGCTTTTTGTTTCTCGTGAGTTCAAATAAAGATTTCTAAATTCAGCGACAGAAATTTTGTATAATTTGATAAATGGGAGTCTTCTCATTGATAGCGCTTTGTTTGTTTCTTTGAAAAAAAAATCGAGACGTTTACAAACACAGACACCTTCTAATAGGCAGCGATAATTATTTGATTTATCGTCGTAATTCAAACGATGAAAGGATGTCTAAGACGTTTATACAAACAACTGGCAGGTCAATTCATCTCACAGCGCTAGCCAAGGACCAAAGAATGCATCTTCAACAGGACTTGGTGGCAAGTATCTCAAAATCTTAGGGTGGCTAACGCGTTTATTTTTTGCAGAAAACAGTACGTTTTTCACAATGCGATTAGACTGCAAGCTAAATCATAGAGTAAGTTGCCGTCACGTTAATCTGAAAAAATCGCTACCGCTAGTATGGATTAACGTGTATAATTGAATACATGTATATGCATGTCAGAAAAAAATATTTTCCCACAGTACATAGACCGATATTTCACAATTGGATCCGTTAGTTCCGCCAGTGTGTCGAAAACCACCCTGAATAAAAATCGAAAACTTTCGGCTAAAGCATGCCCATGAAAAGAAAAAAAAACATTTCTGTGACACAACAGCTCTCAAACTTCAAAATCGCGCTCTCTGTCATTAATCAACTGCTTTGCTAAACACCTAGACAAGACTTGGAACTCACTAAAATTTGAACATCATTTGAAGCTGGAGCTCAACCACGGCTAGCTAGCTAAAAGTTTGTACAAAAGATTCGACCGAATAAATCACAAAAATAAATTACAGTATAAAAAGCACAGCAGCACAAACAAAAAACGATTTTGAAATTACATGGACGTGTAACCAATTTGAAACATGCCTTTAGAACTAGATTAAAGATCCGGCTTGTTCTGGATGACGAATGTAGGTCACAATGTTGCCCAATCATATTGACAAGCAGTTGCAGCAACGCTATTACCTAGTCAGTTGTCACGCATTCGTAGCAGTATGAAATGCAAAACGTATGAACAAAGTATGTTAAACTGGCTTTGAAACAGTTCAGTGCAAGACCTTCCAATCTTTTTCAGCTTGCTACCTATTTTTCCTCGCGTTATTTTTTGGTGACAAGTATGAGATAGAGCGGTGAAATGAAAACGAAAAAAACGAGACCAAAATATTACATTAACAACACCTGCAATTTACTGTGAGTAGAAATTTAAGTTTTAAAAAATCTGCTAATTTTCAAAAGTTGTAAAATTGAATACTTTGCACAGTTGTAAAATGCTTCGAAGCTCTCTGATCGAAAAGCACTGCCAAGGTGAATGTTCCCAATTTGAACACGAGCTATGAGAAGAAAACAAGAATTTTCCGGACGGGATGGGATAAACAGGAAATTCATTCAACTTCAGAAGTTGGAGTTAATATTTTTTAATTAACCACGACCCAAAGTTTCGTCCAGATCCGTTTGTATCAGCATGACGCTCGAGCGTAATCGGATGCATTTGTTTTGTTACGTCGCAAAACACAATTGTACACTGACCACATGTTTCTTCACAACGTAAAGCACTTTTTCGATTACGCTCAGATACCTAAGTGACCAAAACGAACTCTGCGGCAGAATACGACACACTATCCCCTATTGTAATTGAGGGGATATTTTATGGACTGAGACCTACCGAAGGAGAGGGATTAAGTCCCAAAGCTCCTTGTTTGCGACAGTGGTAACTAAGCACAAATACAAATCCGACTCTAGCAAATGCAAAAGTATGACTTACGAAAACTAGCTAACGACAAGTGTCGTACACTTCACTGCACTTATGTGCTACACGATAAAGTACGGCTAATGCAAGCCAACCACACATCGAGTTACTACTCAAATTTTTCCGAAACTGCAATACACCTCACCCCACGTGATGATTCCGTTCCGTGTGAATGCCTACAACAGCCGGGCAATGATTTGATGTATAAAGGAACTGTGTCGGAAAGCCTTGGTTGAAACCTGGATCGGAAACGCTTTGGTAAAATAGAACCGACAATATAAAGCATAGTATAATGTCAAAATCTGCGCAATTAAAATTGTAACAAAAAGCATTGCATCTACGCGACACTAAAACAGGGATAAAAGAAAATTGCACTAGGATTGATCAGATTAAGTTTGGTTTACTCGAACGAGAGACGAGGTACAGTCGACTAGTTCGTACTCTTCACTTAACGTATCTTCAGCCGTTACTTGTACCTTTTCTTGCACGTTTTCAGACTCTTTGCTTGTTTCTTCTTTTTCGTTCTCGCGCTCAAACTCTTGCACGTTTTCAGGCTCTTTGCTTGTTTCTTCTTTTTCGTTCTCGCGCTCAAACTCTTCCACGTTTTCAGGCTCTTTGCTTGTTTCTTCTTTTTCGTTCTCGCGCTCAAACTCTTCCACGTTTTCAGGCTCTTTGCTTGTTTCTTCTTTTTCGTTCTCGCGCTCAAACCATTCATCAGCCGAGAAAATATTCGGTGCTGCGTAAAGAGCTGAACTTGAAGGAACCCTGGGTTGTCGATTTTCTTTCTGCAAAAAAAGCTTTTAAATAAGGTGAAAAGGCGGTAATATGATCACCTAGTGAACGGAATTAAAATTGTCGAGTTATTAAACATTGAGCACAATTCAATTTAACTGGAAAAATGCTTGTGCTAGAGCAACGCGATGGCAGCCAAATCCGTCGCTGCATGAGCTACAAGTTGGTTTTGAACGCGGTTTGTCAAAATAGCGCGGTCCGCCATCGGGTGGGTTCTCTGTGCAGTGTGCTAATTATGCTGATAAGGCATGTTGCACGCCGATGAGGACGGTAGAAGACAGTTAAGTTGGTAGATGTGTGACGAGTAGACGTTGGCGTTGTGTCAATAGTTTTAAAATACAGTAGAACGCCAATTATCCGAACTAATTGGGACCAAGGGTGGTTGGGATAATCGAATAACAATACCAAAATTGTTGCGCACTGTCAGAAAAGAAACCCTCATTCCTACTGCTAGTTGATCTATAGTCCCAAGTTTTGTCTCAATCGTCCCTACATTCCGTTTTCTTTTCATGGAAGACGTAGTCACTAGATTAGTTTGAAACTTAAAAGCTTTTGCGCTTAAACACGGTGCGTTATTAAGCGCAGACAGCGATTTCTCAAGATAAGAATGTACATGCGCCTTTATGACGTTGTCAGAGCAGCGTTCGGATGATCGGCGTTTCGGATAATTTTACTGCAATATAAGTTTTTATCTGATTTTAGTCTGGTTGAAGGTTGTGCCAGGAACGAATTGAGACTATAAGAGAAAGAAACGTAACACATACATCCTTATTTTTTCGAACACCTCTTTCAACAAATTCTCTTCAAATTGGTATCGAAGCTGTCAGAACTGCCGGCTGCTTCCACCTCGCTCGAATTCAGCAAAGGTTATTAAAACTTTTTAAACGCACTCCTCTCGACAATGTGAACAAAAACTCACGACCCTCTGTTATACGTGAAATCCATCTTTTTTAAAAATAATCTTGTTCCCAGCGGTCATTTTTCCACAATTTCTTGAAAAACAGTAGACCTTTTTTGGAGATCAATGTTTTCAAGGTGGTACATATTTTCTGGTCAAGCAACACAAAGACCTTTTTCAGAATTTTGTTGGAGATATATTTCTTTCAAACGCTAATTTTGACAAATTTTCTTAACCTTTATAAATGGGAACCATGGGAACGCAGCTTCACGCCTCCCTGTGAACCTTCCATATCCTCCAGTTTAGAAACCCCTGGTGTAAAGGTTAGAGAAGGGTTGCCCGAAGTTTTCACAATATGCACCGTTTTTTACAAAGCTGAAGTTTTGACAGGCCGCATAAAAGATACGTAATAGCATTTTTTTATCATAAAACTTTTCGCCAATGTAATTTTAAATTGCAACATAAACCGAAACATGCCTACTGATATCAACCAAAAAGCCTTTTCCAATTTTCGTTGTTCAGGTGGTCATATGGATGCAATCACAGCGCTACATCAATATACTTGTTGCAACTCAAAATTGCGCTGTGACGATATGCCGCACGCGGTCACCTGCGGTTATTTAATTGCCGCAGGTTCAGCAGACTCGCATCAGCTTCAAACCCTTGGGTGCGAGACTAGAAGAGGGCCGCAAAATCATTTTGCACGAGCCGTATTTTGAGCACATTTGAGCCAGAGCGTCTACCTTTAACGGAATAGTTCAGTGTTTCTCACACTTTTTATTCTGCGACCCAAATTCGTTTGAAAACATAAATTGCAGCAACGGCTGCGGCCCATACTCAATGCATCGATATTTAATAAAAAAATAAATCACACGAAAAATATTCTCGCCACGGGAGATTCGAGAGACGTTGCAATTGCTGGTTCGAGTCTCGACCAGATCATACCACAAACTTCTCTCTAGTTCTGTCCACAGCTTCTTTGCGTGTCATTCAGCATGAAAGGGATAGTGTGAAAAAAGCCAGCAGAATCGCTGGTTGGGTCATCAGAAAAGACACTAAAATCGGATTCTTCCGTCTTTACGTGGCGGACAGGAGGTAAGGCGAAGCAGTCCATCCGTTGCGATGGCCGAGTCGCACTGAAGACTAGCGGATGGAGCATCAGCTCACTGCACGAATAGAGTGTGAAATGTCCTTCCTAAGACGTAGTATGTAAAGAATCGATGTGGACTCTGAACTCGTCACCCTTTGATTGCGTTCCCGAACGTGATCGCGCAAAACAAAAGTTTTTTGATAATTTACTTCCACTTATTACCAGCATGCTTTATGCGATAGAACACAAGCTAACCACAACTGAGCAAATGAGAAAAACGGTTACCGATCAACTTTATTGAGCAGAAAACAAAAAAAGGAAGAAAATCATTGAGTTCAAAGCAATCGAAGCCTAGAAAAGCAGATAGTTCGAAAAGAATAGCCTTACACTTAATAATAAGCAATGACCTTGCACTCTCCAAAAATAAATGTCAAATCGGAATATGCTTGTTTAAAATATTTGTACTATTTTAGGATAGATGACAAGAAAAAAGGTCACGTTCGAAAAATTGATCTTGCATGGTACGTAATACTTGTAATTTGTGTCCCGAACGCACATCATAAACTTTAACCAATCAAATCGCTATCAACGCTGCGCACAAGCACCTCAATGATCCTTGCGGCTTGTATCTCGCCTACTTCGCATGCGCAAAAACGGGTTTGATAACGATTAGCGAAACTCGTACGCAAAGGCATTACTACCGACATCTAGCGGCAACAACTTTAGCCCACGCTTTCACCACCTGAGTAGCGCTGGATTAAGAGAGGGCCACAGGATGTACGAGCATATACGTAGACCACTGGTAAAAGGGATCTAAAAGTAAAGATAATAAATTTTTACTTGGATATCACCTCCCAATGTGACATTGTATTGTGATTAAAACCCTTTTTAATAAGGATGCGCCAGGACCCATGTAGCCTCAATCGGTTACTTTCCTATGCAGCTGCTGCATCATGTTAACATGCAAATGGGTACTGGCAAGCAATAAAACACAATACATTAAAATGAGTGCAGACAAGACGGTATTTTGAAGTCAATGCGTGAAGATGATTAATTAATTGCAAATGCAGTAAAAGCAAGAGTAACTTCAAAACTACGGAAAGTTGAGGCCACTTTTGGCAACTGCATTAAGCGTTAAGTATGCGTGAGTATTAATAGCATCCCTGTGACAGAACGTCACAAATAAAGCATTCGTGATTGGATGCTGCAAACAGTTATTGTTATCTAAGAATGTAAACTTGGCTAGGACTTGAAAATTGCAAAGCAGCATAAGCTTATTCAAAATAATAAAAGTTCTGAACCAAAGTAACCAGTCAAGCTCAATCTAGCTTCGGTGAAAAAAAGCCTAACACGTTATGAGCTAATAAGCAATACGCAATTGTACCACAGAGGATAACCGCATAGATGGCCCAAAGAGTAAAGAGCCCGTTTCGCGTACTGTAGCTTTGTGTGAACCACGGCTACAGTTACGAGCAGTCACAACACAGACAAAATAATGTGGAGGATTACAGCTTCCTTGTCTAGCGCTTAGTATTAAAAGGTGCGTAGGGTTGAGTCAGTATTAATGTTGTATGTGTCTTACGAGTCAACTGTAAAGGGAAACAGTCTCAAAGACTTGAGCACATGCATGCTATTGCATGTGGATCTCCTAAGAGATCAAAAATCCTTAATTGCTTAAGATCAAGCATGCCTGTAGTGGCATATCCGTCTTCTGCGAGGTACAACAACCGCAATGGCTTGAGCAGAAAGCATGTTGGTGCGTATAAGTTTACTGCTCAGTGAGACCATAAGGTTTCATGGTTGTTGTTGCATATGCGTCAACTGCGAGGTGCAAAGACCTTAGTGGCTTAAACATAAGCATGAGGGCGCTCGTGAAAACGAAGCAAAAACCGAAGAGGCTATAAAACATAACTTACACTAAATAGTAGACATTTTCTAAAATGTAATGCATTACGTTGACAATGAGAAAAATGCATATTTTTGTCATCCAGTCGCAGAAAAAGCTTCTCGTATTGCACAATACAAATTGTGACCCGATGTGTTAAAGAGATGTCAGCATTGCAGCCACGATACATACCGCCGCAGAAAAAACCGCTATGTGCTGCAGCACTACGCACATATCGTGCACATGTTGCCATAACACATCACATATTAAAATGATTCGGATAGAGGGTAATCCGTACATTTAGCAATTGAAAAGCCGTTTCTTTTTCGATACAACGATGATGTCTAGTGAACCTACAAAGTTGCTACATACGAGCAGCGAGTTGCGATGAACTGAGCATCAAAATTTTGCTTGAAATACTGGGAGATCACTGCTCAGAGCGTTTTGCTGAATGTGGCATAGCAGAGCGGAAATGACGTTTGCTCTACAGATTTCGCTTTGAATTCACGTTGATCGTAACGGCGTAGATGATTGCTGACTGCGAGATTGGAAAAATCTCTAGGTAAACGCTTATATTCACAGTTCATCTTGTGCTCGATCAATTAAACAAGTTGTCATCCTTTTTTCACTTTGTGCTTCAAGTTATCAATAGAAAAATGAACTATGATTAATAGTTAACATTTTCACAGTTGAATTTTCGTTGCACCTTCACCGATGTATTGAACGTACAACTTGTTTTCTTGCTTATTTCAACAAGAACAACTCACCTTTTTTGAACCAAATATAGACAGGCCTGACATAACTTTTTTGATTGAGTTCAAGGTGCCATAGTCCTTTTCAGCCAGCCGTACTTCCTTTTCGACGACATCAACATTGCCCTTGACCATTTGAACGAACTCCTGAAACGACAGAATAATTTATATATGACTTCAGGTCGCTGGGGAGTTACCCGAATCCTGAAACTCCGTTATCTCCCGCCACGTCCCCAACTGAAGAATGGGGCGCGTAATACCAGGAAAAGCATTAGCAAAACAGGTGCACGGAACGCGCTTCTTTACCAAAGGTTGGAACAAATTAACTAGTTATTGCTTTGGTTTTCAGTATGGAGTATCGGGTCGTAAGCCTTTAGAAGAGTTTTACAACAACCCTAGCTTAGTTCAAATACTTGGAAAAAATGCACCGTACCACCAATGGCAAAAACTCCGAAAACGCCTGAACGAAAGGCATTTTAAGCATAACCGTTAGCGTAACGGGCTCGAAGACAAAGACATTAAAACGTACAAGCTATTGTCATGGCATGCAAAATATTACAAAACTGCAGAAAAACACAAGGCACTAAAAATGTAGTTATCATTTCATCTCGTATTGAAGACATATTACAGAATTCATCTACAACAGTAGTTCTTAAAGTTTTTAAGTTCCAATACCCCTAGTCCGGATGCACGTAAGATTTAACTCCCCTTACTTTGGTGATGGAATGCCTCTGGTAATATTCTGACAAACATGCATTATTCTAAAGGGTAGATAATACCTAAACAGATGTTCACCTTTAATCAAATTTCATGTTAACGCGTCGAAACTGTACGAAAGCGCAGTATTACAAATCAGTAACGTAATATACTGTGAAATGAAAATGAACAGATGGAGTTCTTGATGATTCAAAAGGTGTGGATTTATTTGATTTGTTAACCAATAAGTGTCCAGATAAACGTAAAAGTCACCTTACACACCACGCTGTAATAAAAGTTTTTCAATTAAAACCGCAAGTTGTAAACCACAGACGTGGTATCTCTACGCTTATGAAGTCGAAATTGGCCAGCCCTTTCTCATTCATGACGTCATTGCTAGAGCTTTCGAGTCAACAAAAAGACGTTTGTAGTCTGCATAAGGCACGCTTTTGCGTCATTGTTAACTCATTAATAGCTTTATTTAAGCACGCTGCAATTACCAGGCTGAATCTACTTGGGCGACCATATCACATTATTTACCGATTCGCATTAGACCATGGTTTGATTTCTTTGGCTTGTCACATCAAACACTTTTAAAATGGAATTCACAGACCTGCTTCTTGACGATCAGCTAGAAGGTTAATGTGGAAAATCATATATAAATCAGTGCAAAGATTGTTCAGTTGCAGTTCAATAAGTCTTCGTGCTGAAACCACGTTGCAGTTTGCAAGGCCACAACATTGAATAACATGTAAATCTGTTCTACACTTATGGTAAAATGTGACGGTATTTAAATAAATCTGCAGTAGCTTAAAACTGTTGTGGCATGTAGAAACTATGCCTTGCTAAGCCAGAGTTAAGTAAAAGCCAGGTCAGTGCGAATCTTGTTTCCGCACATTTGGTTAGACTAGTTGAGACTTTGACCTCGTGGCTGTGTTCGCTAGAGTTTAGTCAAACTGGGCCACCGCGACGGGTAGACTGCTCGGCCTACAAACCTACCTTGTTCCGCCTTAAAACCTATATTGCCCGGCCTTGAAACCTACCTGCCATGTAGAAGAATGGCCTGAAATGCCTTTCCAAAGAGCACAAGCAAACTCACTGGCTTTCCTCCACACATCGCTGAGTCTTGAATATGACCCAAGCGAGGTTTGAAACAACAACCCACTGCATTCGAAGTGAATGCTTTCAACCACTTTGCCATCGCAATATTGGACGCGTTTCAGTCAAATTCACTTATGCAAAGCTTATATTTATATAGTTTTTTGAAATAATCACTATATGATTGATCACATGATACTTTACTAAATGGTTGTTTCTGAATAAAACCGATAATTATTGTTTTTGAAATCAATAGCATTTTAAGTTTTAAATGCATTCGACTGACAAAACAATGACCTACATTTATTGAAGGCTGCAATTTTTGTTTCAAACTCTCTATCTAATGTATTAGCTACCACTCAAAAAAGCATTTATGGTTTTAAAAGTTTTAATTGGAGTTAAATTTCAAACATATAATCGATTCAAGTTTTTGGAATTGGCGAAAATAAATTGCTAAAAAGCCTTATTACCTCCAATCGATCGATTCTTTGGAAAATTGGTTCCAACGTAGCCATGCTTGTTCGAACTTGAGGTAGTAAATTATCAATAACGAGGTTATTATCACTTCGAATCTAAACACATAAACGGCTGATAAAACACGCGTATCTACTGTGCAAGTAATAACAACAGTAGGACGCATATTCTGTCGAGAAGGGGAAGACCGTTATCAAGTTTTTAAGGGCCTCTAAAACTAGTGTGAGTGTTAAGACTTTCGCATGGTCACATAAATTGCTGATTTCCAATCAAAACACAAAGTTTCAGAGCGAACACAACTTGCCCCACATAACGCACTAATAGGCTATCCTTGAACCTTTAAGCTTACGTTTTATTTCAGGGGTAATATAAAATGATACAGCATTGACATGCAGCACTCATTTTTTTTGAGCACTGCACGACTGAGGGAACATCAATAGCTGTAAAAGCGGCAAACATTTGATAACAGTGTATTTATACGACAGTTCATGTTTGACTTCAAAAGCTGCAGAGGTTTAAAAATGCATAAAATGCAGATGAATGTTGCAATACAAAAGACAGCAGCAGCGTCATGCTATGACTCCTAAGAAAAAATACTTCCGGATAAATGCTGGTAACAGGAGAGCGTTGCTGTAGTATTCACGCTGTGTCACAATAGGCAACAGTTTGCAAGTCTGAGTGGCGAAACTGTTTGCGCCTGATGTCAATAAATTGGTATATCAGACACATTCTAACAAGCACCAGGCCTTTATGATTTAGTGGCTGACCACCGCAACCAGTATCTTATCCAATAGCAGTGATCCCCAAGCTTTTTGAACAGATGAATCCCTAGCAGTTCTTTAAAGCAATGGAAAACCCCATCTGTTTCTTCCTTTTTTTTGGAAAGTAATTTGTCGAGAAAGGTCATCTTTTCCTCTATTAATATACATAACCTTTTTAAAACTAGTAGATAATCAGCATCCTTAAAGTAGGTATAAGACGTAAAACAATGATTGTTAGAGTCGCTTTAAAAACTCTTCACGGATTTGCAGTGGTCCGCGCAGTACTGTTTGAGAATTAATGCAAAATAGTTTGTGGTAATCCTGCTTTGTCGTAATAAATAATTACCAGCTCGACCATGCCCACACACGCCTTGTTAATAAAAGTGGGGTATTTTTAATTTTCTGTGGATAAGTGTCATTTCAACACGGTGTCATTAGTGGATACGCCTAGGGCAACAAATGGCGTTGCTGCTTTCCTAATGCCCCCAGCAAAAAAAGAAGCAAAGTTGAAGATAAGGTGCTGCAAGAAGTCTTATACCAAGCATCTACAATTGCCAATCGCGAGAACAAGGATAAAGTGTATAAAAATGAGCCTCGGGCCTCAAAACATAGGCAACATTTTTAGGCAAGAAACAAGTGTGCGGTAAAGCAAGAGCTTCGTTCATGTGTGCTAAAATATTCAATAGCCTATGCCAATTAGCACTTAAGGATCTAAAAATGCGGTTTCATGACTACTGCTGGCTAGCGCCTCGCTATCTGTAATGCACTAATACCATTGCCCTACCTTTTCTATTTAAATTGTTTTAAGCATGTAACTAGAAAATTCAGAATTTCAAAAATGAATCAACGAACTGACATAGCATTTCTTCGAATGTTGAACGGAAAACAAGCGACTTAATCAGTACATTGTAGAAACATGCCAACCAACACCGCATCATCATAAAAACCTCCGTCTTAGAAACAGTTCTTGTCACGTGACATAAATGTCTGACACCCGATTTCTACTAACTTACTTTACATGCGTACCCTGGAATATATTTTGTTTACTTCACTTCGTAAGAAATACGCTCGATGTAGCGCGCGCTCTTTTACAAAAAAGCAAATTGCGTGCTTGTGCTACGAAGCAAAAAACACACAAGCTCTAAGATCAGCAGCTCTATAAAAAAACGTTTTCGATTAAGGACAATAAATGAGAGTTTACTCTTTCAATTTGAGCAAAGTTTGTTGAAACTCTTACACATATGACAGATCACGACAGCACTAATTTAGCTACCAAGTACCGCTAGAGCACGGGTTCTTCACCAGTGGCAACAACTGGAATTGCAGTGGGTAAATTAGGAATCTCAAGACAGAGGTTCCCAAATGGGGGGTCGTGACGTACGGGTGCATCATTTTGAGAATGCATGGCCGTCGCAAGCTCACATCTTGCGATGGCAGATCTTGGGGCCTCGTTTTTGGAAATCAACTAGTTGAGAACTTTTTTGTCCCCATTTCTGACATCTTGCACTTTGCTTTTAGAAGTCATCTTGTGTTGGATCACATAAATACATGGTTGAACTTGTAAAAATGGTTCAGATTTTATTGGGGTTGTGGGAAATGAAGATTTATTCAAAGCTGAAAGTGAGTACGACAAAAAAAATGTTAAGAACCATTGGAGTAGAACATCTTCAGCTCAGATAGCAATACGCTATTCTCAGCACAACTTATGAGAGAAACAAAAATCAACTAAAAGGTCGCACTTTACAAAAATTGAAATCGTCGTGTGCCAGATAAAAAGAATTAAACATACGCAATTAGCGTTTGCGCAGCAAGTATATGAGAACTTATTATATACAGCATGAATTAAGGTACTTGCCATGTCTAACATTCCATACAATTCATCAAGTCTTGACAGCACTGCTTCCATACTGTCTTCAATGGATGTAGCCTGAAACAAAAACAGTTTCGAAAGCAAGCAAAGATGTTGTTATCACGCTGACAACTTCATAGGCAGCTGCTGTTTTGTCCTCTAGGGGTTTGTTGCATCAGGAAATATATCATTTTCAGAAGTCTTTCATAAGTATAATTCGTTTATGCTATCTTGCGAGGCGACATTTTTTGCCATTAAACTACATCGCAGATTTAATCGATTATGGAAACGCAACGTTTCGTCGCCATAAACTCAATGATTAATAGCTACCAGTAACCTACCAGCTTATCATACAATGCTTGAGCGCCCAAAAAACGTTTTGTGGAACTAATACTCAAGAAAATAATTGGTTTAATTTACCACAACATCAATCTTACACAGCAGACAGAAAACATAAGAGGTTTGTTCAAAAATCTATCAAACTATTACTTGTCGTTTTGCTTGCTGAAACGTGTACCTATTTATGACTTAGTTTCATAAGTTTTCAAACAAGTAAACCGTCATCTAGGAATGGGCAATTCAGAATAATATACTTTTCTAGAATAGATAAACCGAATCCAGAATTCGAATCCGAATCCTTTTTTGCAATTAGCACAATCAACATGAAAGCATTTATTACAAGTTTACAACAACAAGAGAGCAATCAGAGAACGAGTTTATTGCAGTGCAATACATTTAAGCTTTCTACATCTTCGCCTGTATGTGCGAGTTAGTTTCTGAATCACTGTATGCAATTGATACTTTTACAAAAAGAAAATCTGCGACCAAGCAACGTGACAAAGCTTGTAAGCAGGATATAAACCGAATCCTATTATCCGGTTTGAATTGGCATTTTGGATTCGGATAGTTTGGAATTCGAATCCTTCGGATTCGGTATTCTGAATTGCCCATCCCTTCCATCATCATGGGTTTATTTCCGTTTAAAATTGTTGTGATATAACACATGTCATAACATGAAAACATAATGACACATGCAACTTCGCCATCGTTTTAGGCAAAGCTAAGTTACGAATTTAGCAATGCAAATACAGTATATTATGATAATTGCAAATCTCTCGCTTTCTCAAATATACTTTTCTACTTCACCTAGTATAAAAGTGTATTTGCATTGCATTGCTTTGTAACACATAAATTGCAAAAGCAGCTGCAATGTTGCAAATCAAGTGAGGTGTATATATGTAATTATCCACAAATTAGTGTACAAGTTTCGCAACCTTCGAATGCACAATGTCTTCAAGAGCAAACGAAGTTACTTCCTAATGCAAACGCCAATGCTACTGTAGGTAGAAAAAATTGTTGACTTTTTTGATGGTTATTTGCAATAATCAGTTATATTCCCAAAAGATAAGTAACAAATCATACCATTAGGAAGTCCGGTGCATCAAAAAAACAAATTAACGTTTTGCTTGGAGTTTAACTTGTGGCGTAGACGGGTACTCAAAGCACATGGTTCATAACAAATGTTCCCAGCCGGGGTCCCAGCAGAAGATTTATGGAAGGTGCACAGCATAAGTAAGTTTTAGCAATTACAGCTAAAGAGGACCTTCCAATCTGGCAAAAATTCAAGAAAAATTGTGGATCTATATTGCAGATCAAATTAGAATACTCAAGGCAGCGTGAATTACCGGAGAGGAAGGTCACAGTTTAACGCTTCAAGTCTTTGTAACCATCCAAGGGATAGAAAAAGTTATCAAACACCAGCTAAACTAAGACACGCGCTTTTCTCCAACTAGAATCAAAAAAAAAACTTTTTGTTTCAATTAGTATAAACACTATTGTCTGAGATATTGTCATAAATGAGCATGTTTAGAATAAGTGCATGCCACAGTTTGAATATTAGAAACACGATTGCTCTTACGTAAGACGCTGAAGAGATTTTCAAAAATTCCGCAAAGTCTTCAGATGTTTTGTGAATTACGCTATCTAAGTTAGAAGCCGCCTCCACACTCTCCATTGCAGTCGCCGGTTAAATTCTTTCTAAATTAAAAAATCGTAAAACCGTTAATTAAATCGTCGCTGTACCTCAGAACTATGATTAGGCATACACAACGCGATCGCTCGATAATTCCAAATGCGGTAAAATGTATCACAACAAGTAATGAAAAAAAAGAAAGACGTGTAGTTTTGTATTTTCCAAAGTCAAACAAATTTATCCAACTTACATGCACAATTGCTCTGAAACTTGATAGTTAATTTGTTTCTTTAATTAATAAATCCATAAATGACAGAGGAGCAATGCACATCCACCTTACGTATTAAGCTACATCGCTAAGCAGTTGCACCTGCCCTATGTGTATCTAAATACGCGTAAAAAGAAATATGTTAATACACTGATGCAATAACATAGTGAATATACAAGAAAAAATGAAATAAAAACAAGGCATTTTCAGAAACATTTGCTATCTTACACCCAACACAAAGAAATACTGCTTCAACAAAGCGTATTTGAAAATAAAAAGAAAGTTTGACTTTGCGATTTCACATTCTCAACACAGAAATGATGAAAGCACTTGAAAATCACACAAACGAGTTCATTTGACAAAAAAAGAACTTTAGAATCGAGTTTAGTTGAAGATCTAAAATAGGTAGTGTTATAAGTCACAGTGCTCTAGCACAATGGGAGTTTGTAGACAACAAATGGTTAAAAAATAACAACTTTTTCAACACTAGAACTGCAATTCACTGTATTAGCTTAGTATATTGGTGGTAAATCTAGGCAACAATTGCTATAATAAAATGCTCAACTACACGATTTGGGTCAAATATTTAAAGATTGAAGTGAATAGCATGTTTCCGAAGCTGTTAGTGTGGCACAGTCAGGAAATTGTTTCATCACTGCCAATTCATTCATGCGTAAGAGCTCAGGCACTGTTTTCCTATACTTGATCAAACTGAACCACCGCAACGGGTATACTGTCTGCTATTTAAACGTTGAGAAACTCAACTTCAGTGCCTTTGAAAGTTACGAACAAACAGCTTCAGAAATGCGCTACCGAAGGTAATCTTCACGTAAAATTTTATTCAAACACATTTGCATTTCTCTGAAACTCAGAACAATGTAAACACCGGAAAACAAAGGTGTTTCTGACCTATCAATAACAACCAACGCCAAGTTTCCTCTGGCAGATTGTATAAGCAAATACGGAAGAGCATTTTCGTTTTAGCAGCTAAAAAACGCATGCATTTCTCGCGATCTTGCGGAAAAAATAAAGTCTATGCCAGCTTGAACAGTGAGCAACTGGAAACCGACTGTGGTAAACGCAAGAATCAAAATGAAAAAATTACGAGAGCTTTCTCAACTGATATAAAATGCCTCAAACATGACGGCGCGCACAAAACGTTAACACTTCGTAATAACTGAAATATAAACAAGTAAAAATAGAAGACACATAAAACACTATAAGCTTTTAACCATTACTGGACTATTTACGTTAGGATTGGTTAATCTCCTTTACAATCTGTAAACCTTAATTTTCATTTGCACCTTTCCACTTGGTCTTCGTTTGGTTTACAAGGAAATCAGACGGTGCCGCAGTTACGGAAATAGGCAAGTTACCTTGTATTTACATTAGTTAACCACACAAACATTACATTTGCACTGCTACAGAAGTCGTAAGTAATAAAAACACAAAACGTCCAGGTACAAAACATAGCGGATAAGTTGGTAAAAGCACATAAAAGGAATCACTCTCTTAATCTGCTAACCATTTAACTACGTTACTGTCTCAGGCACCCTAGGTTAAAACTTTGTTTTTGCGAGTTGCAACAGCTAATTCTGGTGTATGAAAACGTTCGCTGCAGAAAACTATTATATGTGCAACCAAACAAAAGCGATAAAATGACCGAAAAAAATACAAGAATGAAATCGTAGCTTAGAGGGTAGCATGCAAAACTTTAAAATAACTTTTAAAAACATGTCTTGCGGAAAAGCTTTTGGTGTTGCACGGGCGTCAGCAAAAACATCACATAAAATAGATAGAAAATGAACTTTCCCGATGAGGAGTAGATATTCCTGCAAATGTCCACATAAATTGAGGAGAAGGTTGAATACAGATGCTTTTTACAGTAAGAGTGAGCACTGACCAGAGAGGTATTTTTAAGAAAACAGGCCAAGAATCAACAATAACCACTTGAATAGAGTTGTGAAAGAATCAAAGACAGGAAAAGTTGAGAAAGCAAGCACTGAGCTTCCAATGCTCAAAGGGTTGGAAAGAGCTGAGCTGGCAATGCTTGCATTTGGTCTTTCCATTTGACAAGCACTGGCTACTGACCAGTGAATCACAAAAAGCTCTAAGGAAAACATATGACAGCTGATGACCTTCGCATAATGGCGAATGCATCACCAAAACTAAAAACATTTTTACCTATGACAAACGTACAAAAGTTGTTGAGACCTGTCAGGAAAATTAGAAAAAAGTAGTGCAGAATTCAGTAACCAACGTGCAGAATAACAGCAATATGCTGACTGAAATAGCGTCAAACGCTGCTGCATTTAAAGACTTACGTCTGGATGCTTCTCAAACCGTGGGTAGCAACCGAAATGAAGGTAACTACAACTACCAGGAATACACTAGTAGGTAGCGAGCAAATTTACTTTGTTGGGATTGCCACGTGGATCATCGTTGTGCCACTTCAAAGACTGGTGAGCCGCAAAAAGGCCCAAGCAACTTCCGCAACTGATGGGTAGCTACCTTTTATTCATTTGATTAACCAAGTCAGCAAGTGTAGCATAGAATTAGCCGCAATACAGTTTTTGTCAAAAAAAAGTACCAATGGTGACTAGGGACTCAGGAATAAAGTTAGTGGTATAACACTACGTTAATTCTAATTTCACTAATTTCTTTCTTAATACACAACTAACTTAAAATTCAAAAGTGAATAAGAATAGTAGAGCTAATTCTTCATTGTACCTGCGATATCGTAACGTTAAGTTACTGGATTAAACAATATGCTTTTAAAATCTTGTATGCTGTTTGCTATTGCTAGCATAGCATAGCACATCATCACAGATACTATTCTTTTACTAACACGAATTGATTCAGGATCATCTTTTATCACGTAGTTTTAACCAATCAGTTTGCAACTTACTGCAGGGGTTTGGTAGTGCAGCAATTAAGTAATGCTAAGTCTTTTTAAGGCTTATGAAACCTTGTAAACTGCCTTGATTCTTCATGCACCTCCATTTCATTTGCCTTGAACTCATTTAGTTCTTTGCGAATTGAAGCCTTATCTGAAGGGGTTAACTTAGTCCATGGTTTTTCACTGCGTCGATCATAATTTTGAACTTCATAAACTTCCACATATTCATGCCATTGTAATACTTTGCGTTCAATTAACTCTTTAACAGTTGGCCTCATTGAAAGTTTACGGGTCAACTGCCTTTTAACTTTTTCGCGTTCTTTGCTGCGCTCTTCGGGGCTTTCGTTGGGAATGATGTTTCTTTCCAATAACTCTGACTTTGTGGGACGTTGACTCAGATGGCGACTTAAGTTTCTCTTCACTGTGCTTCGCGCATCGCTTGTTATATCTGGACTGCATATTATGTTTCGCTGTTCCAACTCGTTTCGATCTGGCCGATTTGCTAACTTTAAAGCAAGTGTATCTCGCCGAGCAACTTTTGCAGCAAGACCTCCAGCAGCTATTTCCTCATCCTCATCATCTGTATCGTCTCTGTATAGGATTTCCGAATCAGAATCAGACACAGAAAAACTTTCACCATCTGAACAATTGGTATTTCCGTTTGCTGCGTTAACATCTGGTTCATCATTAATAACATCAACGTTTGTTGAAAACACAACAACACTTTGCTGATTTGTTGTCTCAGAATCAACATCAGATTGCCCATGCGGTTTGGGAGATGGTCTGGGTGGTGGTGCTGATTCTACAGAATCACCAGAAGAGGTTACGTTTATTTTTGTTCTTTTTGCCGCAACTGGTTTTTGTTTATTGGCATCTGTTCCATTTAAATCAGATCCCAAAGATGTGCGAGCACGCGGCTTGGGGGGTGGAGATTTGGTCAAGGATTCATTGTGCAAAGCATCATCAGTAGAGAACACTTCACTATCATCATTTTTGTTTGTGACATCGGTAACATCTTGATCAACTGATGAATCATTTTTTGAAGAACCGTCATCGGGAGCATTGGAGTTCTCTTCTAAAATAGTCTGCTGTCCATTGACTTCAGTCAAGTATCCACGTTTTATTACCTCATCTTTTGAACTACGCACTGATATTTTTCTTTCCAATGTCTCAGCTGTTTTCAAAAACTTGTCACTTTTATGCTTTCGTTTCCACTTCCAAGGTCGAAATATTTTCGCCCAGTTGCTATAAACCTTGCTTTTTTTCGATTTACCCTCAGGTTTGGATACTTCTGCATGTTTTTCAGCAATTATTTCTTTTTTTTCTTGAGATCGTTCACTTTGATTACCCTCACATGAATTAACATTCAAATTAGACATTACATCAAAGAACCTACTTTCTGAAAGCATGAGTTATTTGTAATAAGGTAACCTACATTTCAAAAATATGAAATCCACTAGATTTAAGTCTAATTTAACACCAAAAAGCGCTCATTAATTTAACGCTTCTAAGTTTTGCATCACCTGGAAAGCGGAAAGCCATACGTCATCACAATGTAAAGAGACTTTTTGTTCATTGTTTAAAATCAGCCTGTACCGCAGCAATTTAAAAGTAAAGTAATTGTTACATAACATAATTAATGCAAGTCTATACAGCTGAGGAGCCTACAGCTCAAGAAATATTCTGGGATAACAGTTGAATGACAGTTCTAAGAAATGAATAATCGCAGTGGTCAATTGTCTTGATACGTGATGGTAGGGCAAGTTTGCTAGAAACGGGTAACTGTGCTTCGGCTGATTCACTGACGAACTTTATGCTTGCAATCAATACTAAATTGCATCACAAAGAAGTAGCTAAAACTAGAAAATATATTTTCTGGTCAGCATTTCGTACATCAGTGTTCACACAATTGTTTAATGATTAGGGTGAGAGCCAAAAATATTACCAATTAGCTGGAAGTTGTGCGCACCCAACTCCAAAATCTGAACGGCTTCTCATATAGAAAACAAGGTCATCACAATATCTCTAACACAAATTCCAGAGATGTTAAACCTAGGTACATCAAGCAATTTCAAATAAAAGTGAGACTACAGTTGTTTGCAGACCAAATAAATTGTTCAATAGCCTACAAATTAAGCCGACAAAAACGTTTGGATTTCATTTCTTTATTTTCTTGCAAGTAAGATCAAACACAGTAGGAAAGATCAACACAAGTCTTCCCTACCTCCCCAAACCTTCCCCTAAATAGCCTTAGTTTCTTGGCTTTTGTGAATCAAAACAACAAGGCTAAGTATTCCACGACAGTGGCTGAAAAAGTTAAAGTTAAGTGCACTATTTACAGTCACAACTTTTGTTGCTTAAAAAAGAGCTAACCAAGCTGTATTCAGTCAGTTGTCATCAGATATTCTCTCGAGTTTTTGACAACTTAGCACTTACCCAAAAATCTTGGCTATGCATCAAACCATTAAATTAGGCAATTTATCAAAATTTAGTGTTTTTGAAAGCAAAAGCATCAGAAAACGTTGCGATGTCGTTCACAAAGTATAGCTGCTGTTATTTTGTCAGCACGTGTCTTGACATACGTTTAGGTGTGAATGTGATCATAATAATTGATCACTGACTGCCAAAAAAATTGCTTTCGGAAAACTATAATTGTCACTGATTTTAAACTTTGCAGTTTGTCCTCACGGCACTTTGCACCTAAACGATTTGTACAAGAACATTCTGTACTAATTTTTTTTTTCTTCTTGTGTGCTCAAGCCTTAAATAAAGTCAACAAACAGAGCCATCATAAATAATGCACTTTCAAGAATGTTGAACAAAAACTTAAGCACGTCAGAGTTGCAAAGCGTCCAAAAATAAAATGCTTCACTTCACCTCAGATTGCTCCATTTAATCGAGTGTTGTACCTCATAAAAGGCATATCACGTAATGATAAACACAAGAAAAATATTTTTGGAGCAGTGATTCGAGTTTTTAAATGGCCCATTTTAAAATTGAACATACCAATTTTAAAGAGTACAAAAAGCACTGATACATATGTTTGAAGTATAAACTCAGCTGTTACAATTACTTTTATGGTAACCTGCTAGAGCTAAATCAGCTTAGCATGGTAGTAATAATAATAACAATAATAATAATAACAACTGAAATGTGTTCCGCATAACTAGGACATTTTAAAATAATTTGGCTTTATCAAACTGTTAAAGCCGCTGTGAAAACAATGATATACACAGCAGAAATACAATAGCAATACAACAACTAACCACCAAAAATAATACAACAAATCATTTATTTCAACAATAATAGGCTGGTAAGTTCTAATTAGTTCAGCCGTTAACCCAATCTGAAATCTGAAACTATAAAATGATTTTTTCATGCAAATAACATAAGAATCTACATTCCACCTTCACAATAATGCACAATCCTTAACTAAAATGTACATTTCAATAAATATTTTACACTAGGATTTGTTGCAAACCTAATTTGTCTAAAATGAATGTTCTCTAAAATAAATTACATGCGCACAGCAACTCCTTTGCAGCAAAAGTTTTATGTTGAACAAAATACAATCAAATTCAAGGGAGAAATGCAACTCCTAACAACTTTCTGTTAATGTAATTACCACTCTCAATTCAAAGCACTTTTCATCTTAGTTGTTCAAAGATTTTAAAAGCTTTCATCTAGTTTACATTTTCTTCCTTTAAAAATGTTTGATTTTGAACAAAAAGACCTTGCAAGGCTTTGATCTCTCAAGAGTCCAAATAATGACTCAAGATCACAAATTTTACAACAAAAACCTTGCAACACCATCATGAAGTCCTATTAAAATGGGTCTAAAAATCCCAATCACTAGTCATAACTACAAATAAGCTTATTGTATTACGGTTTAGAAAAAGCATCTTATGAGCAAAGTTGTATACATTTCTAAAGCAATACAAATCAAAAAAAATTATAAGGTG
Source organism: Trididemnum clinides (assembly GCA_963675345.1). NCBI lineage: Eukaryota > Metazoa > Chordata > Ascidiacea > Aplousobranchia > Didemnidae > Trididemnum > Trididemnum clinides. Next base: position 11,459,953 of record OY776297.1, on the reverse strand, counting down.
ACTACCATGTCAAAAAGATCGGTATAAGCTCATTTGTTACTTGCAGACTATAGCCATAAGTTGCAAAATAATTAGCATATTATTTATTCAATAGCTAGAATAGTTTATGTTTTTAATACCACAAATTTACCTATACTGGTATTGCATTACCACCATGATAACCTATCACGGGCAAAAAAGACTTGCGATCTTTTTTGTTGGGTATTACAGACAACAAACTCTAAAACTTGGTCATTCAAATAGGAAAAATTTTCTAAAGCAGTCAATAGTCCCTTTCTCCATTGACCTTAATTGGGTTTTGTACAACAAAGAGCTCATGGAAGGAAGTTTTGAGTGTGACCAAACTGAAGAGTGCTTTCATGGCAACAGAGTATGACTGTAACAAACCTTGGCACTAATACATCTATCAAAAATATGCATCACAATTGTTAAAAGCTTTTGTTGGAAGAAAAATAAAGAAAGCATAATTTACTTTTTGGATACACTGCAGTAGCAAGAATCATAAAATATGACACCGTACCTTTAATGACTATTCTCGGTCCTTTAACTAAATACTTGCAAAAAATTGGCAATTTATCAGAAATCAACACTACATGAAACAACTTCAAAATAGCTTTTCCAAAATCAACAATACTGCTTATGTGCTAACTTTTGTCATTCTGCTTAAGTCGTGAGACTTATTCCACTCAAATGAAACACACAAGAAATAATACAGAAACCTAAGTGAATAACTAAACATAATTACTTCATTAATTACAAGCATATAATGGACAACAATAAAATACACAAATTTAGATTTGCAAAAGTATGAAAATTTATATTGAAATATGTAACTTTTTGAGCAACCAAAATATGGAAAATAATGCTAAAGATGAAACTATGAAAATACTGAAATTCAATTAAGAAAAAAAAATTACTGAGGTAAGGAAGTACATAAAAAATATCAACTTAAGAAATATGGTAATCACAGAAATATAGAAATTTATGGAGGTAAATAAAATTGAAAATATTACTTTTTAATACCGATAGGTAAAATTAAGTAATTGAATTGATTCAATTGATTTAAGCTATGCATTCTGTAAATTTGTGTACTTCTGCAATTTCTGTAATTTAAGTGATCTTTTTCCCTACTTATGTAAAAACTTTCATATATCTGTCATTGCATAATTTAGTCTAGTCCCATACATCAGAAAATAGTACCTACACTAAAATGCTGTTGACAGCAAAAAACAAAGAGCTAATTTCATATGTGAGCACACTAAAACAGAAATTTCTACAGAAATAGGAAAAACACTAAATACATTTTGTCTAAATTGAGGTAATTTGGGACAAGTTGATGTAAATCTAGTTATGCTTCACATAATTCAACTACACACGTTGACTTTAACCCATGCTAATTCTAAACAATTTTTTTCAACTTCAACTAGACCAGCTTTACTTGACTGTACATACAGAGATGCTTGGTTGACGTAGATGCAAAATAATGAGGTTAGCACAAGTGAAATGTAACCAATAAAAGAGGGTGTGAATTAGGCAATGGATTGTAATTGAATTTGGATTAAATCCATTTGAAAACAAAGCCACAATGTATGCTAAACCAATATCTTCAAATATCACAACATTTTTTCTCAATTACCCTCAACACGTTTGAGCTTTTTTAATCTCGTCCCAAATTACCCTATTCATGGGATAACTTGTGACAGTAGATCCACTCAATTTAAAAATCCAAAACTTCAGATCCAAAAACTAATGACACTTGCAGTGCTACCAAGTGATAAATAAATATGCAACCATTCAAAAAAGTGGTTCAATTGAAGCTGCAAGTAGTAAAGCAGTAATTAATATTTGAAAAGTAGTAATTTGTGTGGATTTTCCCAGTTTACCCAACTGATCTTGCAAAAATACAGAATTTAACAGAATCGCATAGTTTAACTTTTATATGTTTAACTTTTGGCAGTGGCTACTTTGCTGTCAATGGCATTTTACCTAGGAATCTAATCTATTTTGTCATCACCATTCATATGTCTTTAAATAAGCACAATTGCTAATATGCATGCAATGATGCTGTGGCATAGTGCTGCTGCCTTTAAATGCAATGGCTATGAGTTCGAGTCTTTACAGGCAAGGTAGCTAGACAGAGGCAAAGTAGACAAGGAGGGCATGTATGTGAATGTAAAGGGGTGTGTACGCTGGGGATAAAATTTTGGCAGTGGCTATTTTGCCGTCGACAGCAATTTACCCTCAGACTATTTTGCCATGAGTTATTTGTGATTGGTCAATCTTAATGACGTACTAAACATGTGACTTTTGGTCGTTTCTGATTGGTCAATTTTAAAAACCAATTAAAAAAATTTTGCACACCCAAGTCTCTATTCCCCACTGTGTACACTCCCTTCCAATGTACACTGCCCCATAGATTTACGTACCGGGCCTGCCCCTGCAGTGTACACTGCCTTTCTTTTAAAGCCCTGCCAGCTGAGATACGAACCCACAACTATGGTATCTCAAGACCAGTGCTCTATCCACTACACCACAGTGTCACTGACATTATTAGAGCAAATTCGGCTATATAAACACACGTGAGTGATTACGGCAAAATAGATTCCAAGGGCAAATTGCCATCAATGGCAAAATAGCCACTGCCTAGTATGTGAATGTAAGGGGGTGTGTACACTGGAGATAAAATTTTTTTGCTTGATACCTTATAAAAATTAATCAATTAGAAACAACCAATAACCATGTGTTTAATACGTTATTGAAATTGGCCAGTCACGAATGTTTGAATGGAAAATTGATTTTAAGTGTACAATGCAATTGACAGCAAACTAGCCTCTGCCCTGGTTTTTATTGACTTCTAAAAATTTCTGCAACTTTTGTAGTATACTTCTTCAGCTGGTAGTTTTTACATATTTCTGTAATTCCTTTATTTCAAGGAGTTTCCCGATTACTCTAACCGCATGTTTAATGGTTTTAGCAAGAATTTCCATACTACGATAATTCAGTCATTTTGTAGGTTACTGTATTTTCTAGATTTTCATATTCCTGTAAATCTGGGTTTCCTTATTTTGGCGTTGTTTCTTTTACATATCTAACCTCTAAATGTCTTATCAGTACCTGAATACATTTTTATAACAATTACCAATACATAAAACACCCTTTTGGCACTTTAAAACCTAGATATTAGAAAAATTTTGGTATAATTGAAGATAACATACGTAAATTATTCAAGCTGAAAACAATGGAAAAAAAGAAGAAAGGCAGTGTACACTGAAGGGGCAGGCCCGGTATGTAAATGTACGGGGCAGTGTACACTGGAAAGGAGTGTACAGGGTGGGGGATAGAGACCTGGGAGTGCAAAATTTTTTTAATTGGTTTGTATAATTGACCAATCAGAAACGACCAAAAGTCACAAATTTTGCACCCCCAGGTCTCTATTCCCCACCCTGTACAGTCCCTTCCAGTGTACACTGCCCTGTACATTTACATACCAGGCCTGCCCCTTCAGTGTACACTGCCTTTCTTCTTTTTTTCCATCGTTTATCAGCTTAAATAATTTACGTACGTAAACTTTAATTTTACCAAACTTTCTAATTAACCCAGTTAATCTTGAACAGTTCCACCCTCTGATCAGTCTGGCAGTAAAAATACAATTTCTGAATACAACCTTGTCATAAGCTTTCACAAATAGCTTTAAGCCTAAATGCATCAAACTACAGAACTACACCACGCTAAAGCAGTCTAGACTGCGTAACAACTAATTCTACACAGTTGAACTTACAACATACCAGTAAACTTAATTTTCAGGCGTTTAATTCTCAAGCTTTAAAATATTCTTCTACATAAAATTAAGTTCAAATTTCTGTAATTAATTGCCAATTGCAAACACGCCCACCTATTTCACAGCCTAACTCTGTAGAGTCACCACCAACACAAGCCTAAAATTTCCTATTTCCAAACGCACTTTGACCGAACATAGCGAAAACTAATGAAAACAAAATTGCCAAAACAAAGTTGTAGGAGCAAGCGATTAGGATCTCTTTACAACTAACTGTGAATCATATTATTATATAAAACCGAGCTACAAACTGGTTGCCTTTTTGTAGCCAATCTGTCAATTTTAACGTTTCGGTTATTTCACTTTTAGCATTTTCAATTCAAGTGTTTATGCGCAACTATGTATTGCCACTTTCCATCATAGCTTGAAACCTAAACTTTAAGCAGTAGTTAAAAAATCACTGTGCTCAGTTGTAATGGCTACGTTCCGCCAGTCTCATCTTGCTCGATGTTATTATATAAGCAGTGGTGCAAAGTAACGAAGTACTTCTACTTGAGTAGATTACTGAAGTAGTTTTTTTTTTGGTAACTAATACTTCCTCGAGTAGTTTTTTAGTGGCTTTTGCTTATACTTGCTCACTTTCTTCCTTTAATAAAAGCACAAATTAGTTGTAAAATTTGAAACGCGAATCTGACAAAACTGTTGATTTCTCTAGGTCTCTTTCAACACATTGACAGATAGTCAGTTTTTGGTGCTACTATAGCGTGAGGTCTACCGACATAAGTCACCTACCGAGATGCAGGGTGAGGTCTACCGCTTGATTCGCATCTACCGAGGTGCAAATCGCGTGAGGTTTGGGTTAGAACCACTGCCCTAACCCTAACCTTAACCCCTAACCCTAACCTTAACCCCTAACCCTAACCCCTATCCCTAATCCTAACCCTAACCCTAACCCTAACCCTAACCCTAACCCTAACCCTAACCCTAACCCTAACCCTAACCCTAACCCTAACCCTAAACTTAACCTTAATCGTAACCCTAACCCTGGAATGTATGTGTGGTGTTTGGAATTATTATAGCTATAGTAGTAAGTGTGCAGCTATAGTGTGGCTATAGAGAGGGGAGGGATAAATAATTCATTGGTAGACCTCACGCTATAGTAGTAACCGGAGGTAGATCTCACGCTATAGTGTGGTAGACCTCACGCTATAGTAGCACCCAGTTTTTTTAATTCAAGTTGTTTTCACACGTTCTTTGGTGACATCACTGTGCAATAACAAAAGCCATGCTTGGCCTTGTTTTGTAGTCTTACTATTGTATTTGCAGCAGAAATGAGCATGAATTTGGATTAAATCAGGCAGATGTATAATTTTTTATTTGCCATATTTATCCTCCATTCACGAGAAAGCGGATTGTATCGCTATCTTTTGGACAAGATGTCCGCACTCGTTTGGGAGTTGCCATTTCCGAGAGTTGCCATTTGCCATTGTGGCTTAAGGACACAACGAGCGAACTTGCCGGCTTGTTCTCCATAATCTCCCCAAAAAGCCGAGCGCCAAGCAGGGAAGCTTTGGATACCATTTTATAAAGTCTTTTGGTATGACTCGACAAGGGGATTGAATCCCAGATCAACCGACTGCGAAGCAAACGGTCTCATTACTACGCCATCGCGTCGGTAATAAAGTTTCTCTGATTTTCATTTAAAAATTGACATTATAGATCTGTAGGACTTGAGATTTTGAAAATGAGCAGGGTGTGTTTTACTTTTGAATTTAGAAATTGTTGCAAAACCGGGTGTTCAAGTTTCCATTGCACTAGCGACAAATGAGAGTTTTTTATGTTTCTGACATGCGAACTCACTAACGTACAATAATTCAAGTATTTAAGAAGGGGTGGCAATAAATGTACTAGACAGAGCGAGAATTTATATCCAGAAATGCTGATATCAACCAATTGGTGTAATCAATTCTCTTCAAATTTTTCTATAGTCTCCTAAACGATTTCAGACGTTCAAGAAAAGAATTTGCTGGTTGTGTGATTTGTTGGCTATCTTGAAAGAATCTGACTCTATTCAGGCTATTGTTAATCATCGTGTGATCAATAATTTTGACGAATTAACTTGGTTGAAAATTGTTCTTAGGTAAGAAATTTGAATAATTGTCACATATTACAAAATTTCCAGAAAATGTGCTCCATTTGCATATTTAAACAGGTCGTTATGTTTAAACTTGTACCAGGCTCTTCAATCGCTTCCAGTAAAATTCATAATTTTTCGTCTTGTTTTGCTCAAAACAAGAGCTATAAAAATATTTTGAATAACAGACTTAAGAATTTGACTTCATAGTTCACTTGGAAGAATATTTTCTTACATTAGCATCCGGATATAGACGACGCGTTGACGCAGAATCGAACCCATAACCTATTGAGAGTTTCATGGACATCCTATACGACACAAGTTGTCATCCGCAAGAGCGCGCAGTTAATGCATTGATACTTGGTAACGCTACTTTTTACTTCAGTACTTTTACGATCAATACTTTTTCACTTTCACTTGATTAATTTTTTTGGTCAGATACTTTCTAGTTTACTTTGAGTTGTTTCACTGCCAGTAACTACACTTTTATTTGATTACACTTTCAAACTGATTTTCCCCCACTGGTTATTCCACTTTAGATCTATCACTAAAAGACTTTAATAAACCAAGCAAACCAAACCACAGACCAATCGCGGGCAGTGTGGTATAACAAACAGAGTGTGACCTAAGCCTAGGTGACCTTGAGCTTTGGTCACACCACCAAACAAATGCGCGTTAAACGCTTGGAAATTGTGTAGTAGGAAGGCTGGTAGCCGATGTGCAGGCGCTACCACGGCTGCAACCAGTGATGGGATTCAAAATTTTTAGAACAGGTTTTCTTTTGTGTCGAACTCACAAACAACAGGTTTCCTCATTTCAAAAAACCCATTTGCTGCGGTCGTCTAACGTCTATAACAAAAAACAAGAACGGGTTCGCTGATTAACACGACATTTTAAGAACGGGTTTGCACGAACCCGTGCATAGGCGTAGCCAGGGAGGGGACAAAGGGGCCATGGCCCCCCTGAATTTTAAGTCAAATTACCAAACAGCATCAAAAAAATAAAAACATAAATTTTTTTGCGCCTCTGCAGGTACATTAGAGTTTATTGTCGACTTTTAGCAAGGGGGTGGGTCGGGCGTGACCTTAAATTTTTAAACTTTCAAATTTTATAAAACAAGATGTGTACGTTTTACACACTAAATATCGCCGAAGTTTTTCTTCTACGTTGCAGTCGAGTGATGAATTGATAACCCAAGTTATGGTAATTGCAAGAAATAAGTGTCTCGCAGAGCGCTTTCTTGTTTTACTGCGATGCGGACTACTACAAAGACGTCGCTTCTTTTATCAGAACGTTCAACCTACCTGTGGGAGTGGTTTCCTTGAAATTCATTAAATAGTGCGTTATACGTCACAATTGAAGTTGAACTATTAAAGCCGTTCTTGATAAAACTACATTAGATCAGTGAAATCGCATTCGCACTTTCGCAGTTTTGTACAGAAATTTTTATAGTAGCGACAAGCGTAGTTCACGAAAGGCAAAATGCCGTTATAAGTAAATGACGTCACATTAAAAGTTGCAAAATTTGGCCCCCTCTCAATTTTTTTCTGACTACGCCCTTAAACCCGTGCGAATCCCCTGAATCCCATCATTGGCTGTATCCACGCTCGCCTCCTAAAATAAACATAGTTAGATGTGGTCAGGTAGCACAGTTGCAATTGGCCACCAAATTTTTTAACACCAATCAAGAAATAAAGACTTGAAAACATTTTGAACCGAAAATAGGAAAAGAGTTACTTTCAAAACGTTGGTTTTCAAAAAAAGATCTTCAGAATGCTTTTATTTTTGGTCATAAATAGTTAAATTGTCTTTCAAAACTTAATGTCAATAATAAATGAAATAAAAAGCATCCGAAAAATTTAATAGTTTTACTTGCCCCTCCATTTTGCTTCCTGCTACGTCACTGCCTCCGTATCTTTATTCATGGCACTGAGGTGTATGAGTGAAAAGTAAAAAACAAAATTTTAGAAAGACCAAAGAATTTTCCTTTATAAATGATCTCTTCGAGCCCGGATAAGGCAAAGCGGGGCAGGCGTTTGCGTAGTAAAAATTAGCCTTCTGTATATGAAGAGTTTCAGCTAGAAGCTTAATGGGTTATTGTTCCAAACTTAACACGAATGGGAAATTGCCGAAGCAAACATCGCGAAGTCATGTCGAAACATAGGCGTAACACTCAGCTTTTATGATACCGGCGGCTGACGGTTTGAAACAACGGCGAATTTTTGTGTTAAAACGAAAGTGAAGCACTTTTTTTAAGTGATCTTTCTCGGCACAAAACAAAAGTGAAAATTATTTTTCTGGAGATCTACTTTGTGACACTAATTCGGCTACTTTTTTTTGGCTCAAAACAAAGCAAAACACTTTTTTGAAAATCAACTTGTCGAAAATACTTCAGGTATTCTAATTAATGTGCTTGATTTTATAATTTATTCGAGATTTGACTATGGGCTAATCTGGCGGCTGCACCTTTCTTGCCTACTACTTTCACCATGATTGTCCAAGCTCTTTGTTAATCGTGCTCAAGTTTATATTTTTGTATAAACCCAAGTGCTTGACGCAATTTCAAAAATAACAGACTGAATAGTTTTACTCAACGTAACATGAAGGCCATTCGCCTATAACTTACCGAAATTTATTTTAGGGAGAACAACCAAAATGACCGACGCGATGGCGTAGTGGTTAAAGCGTCCGCTTTGCAATCGGTAGACCTGGTATTCATTTCCCTTGTCGAGTCATACCAAAAGACTTTTAAAAATGGTATCTGTAGCTTCCTTGCTTGGCGCTTGGCATTTATTGGAGGTTGTGGAGAACAAGCCGGCAAGTTTGCTTGCTGTGTCCTTGGGCAAGGCACTTAATGGGACGCCCCACCTTTATGTGGCAGACAGGTGACCCGGAAATGGCAACTCCCAAGCGAATGCGGACTTACCGTCCAAAACATAGCGATACATCGCTTTCTCGTGAATGGAGGGTAAATATGGCAAATAAAAAAAAAAACGTCAGATATTCTCTAACCAAAAGAGCATTGACGACAATAGATTTGCTTAAATTCAAATTTGTTGGAAATGCGAGTCTTTGCAAACATAGCTGTATTGTTCCAAATTTCTCATCTTTACGTGTTTCGCAAAGAACCAACCATTTATTTATATATTTCTCAAAGAATTGATATCCCTGAAAAACTGATTTATTTTGACTCTAACCTAAACAATAGGTTTTAATGTCTGAGACTCAAAGGGGTTAAACACTCCTCCCAGTTCAATTCATTCGTGGTGGCTTTGAGTCGGCCAATATTGCCCCACTTACCTTATCTTAGCAAGGGAGAGCCCGAACTCTCGACAAGGTCAACCATTATTTCGATCTAGCCCCGCAAAATTGGACAACCTACTACACCATCACAATGAGGCAGGCCACTGATTGGTGCTGGCGCACTTCTTGGCTACTTCTGTCAGACTCTCGCTCTCGTCTTTCTTCTTCAATTTGTCTTCTTGCTTACAGTGACCCCACACCTATCGCGGTAGTTTCGATCGAAGACCTCCCGCGATAGGTAAAAATCCGCGAAGTAGAAAACAGTTGAAAAAAAGAAAAATTTAATTAAATCGACCAAAAATAACGTCCTTTTTTAATCAAAAACCCAACACAAGGTAAAGTAATCCCAGCTGCGTGAACGTTTTGAGCAAGTTGGTAGATGCATATAAACCACGGAATATATTTTTATGCTATTTTATGCATGTTTTGTTAATTCAAGGTTAAAAATACTATTGAATAGCCTACTACTTAGCATTATTGTTTAATGGATTTACGAGAAAATATTTGTGGCTCAATTTTCGCAATTTTTCTGGAAAATCTGCGATGTAAGTTTCGGATATACTGTTCAGGGTGACCCAAAAGTAGGTATACAGTTATTAAAAGTAGGGTTTAGGTCCAAAAGTAGGTTTGTAGTTCTCATGTAGGCACTTTTAAACCTCTAGAATGATAGTCATATCTTAGACGGAAATAGTTTATTGTCTTAAGTGTTCAAAATGTCCTCCGCCAACATTGCAACATCCTTCACACCTGTCCAAAACACTCTGACACACAATGTGGCACAAATTTTGATTTTCATCAATTTCTCTGAATGCGTCACAAATGTAATCTTCTAATTCATTTACTGTTTTGGGATTCTTCTCATACACCTTGTTCTTTACAACACCCCAAAAAAAGAAATCCATTGGTGTCAGGTCAGGTGAGCGTGGTGGCCATTTATTGCTTTCTCTTCTTCCGAACCAACGCTGTGGAAAGACTTCGTTAAGGTAATTTCTTACTTTTAACGCATAATGCGGAAGTGTTCTATCTTGCTAAAAGAAGATTTCATTGAAGTTAGGTTTGGTTTGGAGTTGTGGCGCTACCACTTCACGAAGAATTACCAAATAGTTCTCTCCGTTCATAATTCCATCAAAAAAATAGATCCTACAACACCTTTGCTAGATAATGCGCCCCAAACTGTAACACCAGGCTGGTTAAGTTGGGTTTCTAGGGTGAAATTAGGGTTTTCATCAGCCCAATATACACAGTTATGCTTGTTTACATGACCAGATAATTTAAAGCAAGCTTCATCCGAACAGATGATCTTATCCAAAGTTTCAACTTGTTGTCCAACAAATTGGTCACGCCTCATTTCGAGAAACTGAAGTCGGCGACCTGGGCCGTCCTCCAAAAGACCATGTACCAATCGTGGTTGGTAGGGGTTTAATTTCATGTTATGCAGTAAGCGAAGCAATGATGTTCTTGAGATGGATAGTTGAGCGGAACCACGTCGTGTAATTTTTTTTTTGGACTGTTAATAAATGCCATAGCCACTAACGTCTTATTTTCTTCAATTGTAGGAGTCTAAGGACGTCCAGACTTTGGTGCACTACTTACCGAACCTGTTTTATCAAATTTGTTTCTTAAGCGATAAATTGTCGGGCGTAAAGGCGGAGAAGTGTGAAAGGCTTCTTGACATGCTGTACGTACCGTCTCAGCACTTTCTTACTTCCAATACTTCTTAAATATCCATATTCTTTGCTCTTTATTTAAATTATTTGCCATTATCCCTCAAATAACATCAAGATTACAAAACAGTACTATATTGCAAGCAACTAGAAAACTAATGTAAACTCAAGGTGGATTTCATTTATTATCTGAAAAATATACAATCTTCGTGGTACTTAAGTAACATCAAGTGCACTGCTGGTAACTTCAAAGCCTATAAAAAAATAGTCTAATAACTGTATACCTACTTTTGGGCCACCCTGTGTACATCACAAAAAACTCGCAAAGTCGTGAATCCGTAAATTTGAACCACGATGTAGCGAGGGAACACTGTATATGGCAGAGAGTTTCGCGATCTTTTTTATTTTCAGACTACAAAATTTCCCTGGTCACATATTTTTTTACGAGTGACAACATGGCCTATGAGCCATCTAGATAGGGAGCGTTGCTTCAATCATCCACGTCTCCTTGTAGCCTACCCTCTTTCTCAAGTATCCGTTTACTTCTTCTTCGGACTGGAAAAGTACTATCGTTTACAAAACTTTTTAAAATTATAGGCGAAGATATGGAAATTGTAAACCTTGCACCTAATTGGCAAAGCAGCATACGGGCATAAGGGGCATTTTTTTTAAGGATAACGTTAATGAGTGGGTTAGTTTTGCTTGCGACGGGACGGGCCCTGGTGAGTCCAAAAGGACGAAACGCGTCCAGGGATTGTCTCGTCTAACTTGGTTGGGTGGTATACTCATTATTGTTTCCTGGCATATTCATTTTAATAAATTGTTTATGCCCCTTACGCCCGTATGCTGCTTTGCCAATTATGTGCAAGGTTTACAAAACTTTTTAAGACGCAAATCGCTTTAGTTGTGCTTGTTGTTGTGACTACCTCTCGTTTTCCTTGGGATGAAGGCATGAAACGATTTTCCAGAACCATACCGCAAACCTAATTAGGCTAGAGGAAAAGCGACCGCTTATTTTGAACAAGCCTTGCATGCAAATTACTGGCTGATAGCCCCACCACCACCACCAAGGCGGTCTACCATTGGTTAGTACCCAAGAGTCACCTTATACCGCATGCTGGGTGAGCAACTTCACTATTCTAACATGACAATATGCGCTTCCTCGCTGTTTCCTCTCTCGTCTACACTGTAACGGGACACAGCTTTCTTTTAAATGCAAACTCTGGCTCTGAATATTTTACCCGGCTACGGAGTTTTTACACCTCACGCTCTTGGCAACTTTTCTTTAGGGGGACATCTGGTTCAGCCTATGGGAGTTACCAGAGGATCCAAGGCCTTCCGCTAAGCCCTATACCGAAAAAAGACGTCGAGCAACAACAAAAGTTGAGCTGGACAAAAATCGAATCTAGTAAAGCAGAAGTGTGCATACTACGGCTAGTTATGTAAATTTGTCCAGCCGGTGTTTATAGATTGATCACTCATAGCAACAAAGCTCTTTAAAAAAACCCGCTCTTTTGACATTTACATCCAAATAAAGCTGGGTTCAATTTCACAACTTTGCCCTCTTTAAACTGATCTCCAAAAAGTCTTCTAAACTGCCGCGTTTTGAAATTGATCTACAAAAAACAAATGTCTAGGTCGGCTGTATCATCCGGTTGAGTGAAATTGACGCGCGTGCAAAATGCTCGCACACTAATGTACTTGCTAGATTTTTTTTGAGGCATCAAGGTGGGAAATAAAATCAATTTATTACAAGTAGAACGATAAATTTCTCCGCTAAAAAGACTACGAGTTCTTGTCAGTAGTAATCGATTTTAAATATAACTTTAAGATAAATACAGTATTAGCTATTTGAAGCTGTCCGTTTATCAGCTTATTTGTACAATGTTCATACTTTGAAAGTTGCCCTCGTTCTGCGGAACTGAGAATATCTTCAATGTCTTGAAGCTGTTCGTCGTCTTCTTCTTTTAAAGATTCCTAAAACGGAAAAGTTATCAAAGTGAACATAAAGCAATAAACCGAGAGCGTAAGATACAGTCGAAAAGCCTTGAATCTTTTTCTAGGCAGGGATGTCCAACCTGCGGTCCACTGCATGGTTAAATTTTATTCAAAAGTTTGCTTGAAAGCACTAGGTGGATGTACTGTTAAACCGAAATCAAAGCGAAGACTTTTTTCTGAACCTCGGTTTTTTTTCGAAGCAACATTTTAACTGACTTTCACATCAGGACCTTTCGGTTTTTTTGATCATTGCTTATTTTTGCGGACGCTCTGAATTCCAAACGCTTATGCAAATAATTAGTAAAAACAAGGTTTGCAATTTGGCCTATAGGGAAAAAAGGTGGGACGTCACTGCTCTATAGACTAGTTTATATAGAGCGACGTAACCATCGATTCTTTTTTCGAGTTAAAACCACGGCTTGCGATAACCGAATTAATATAGAGATGGCAACAAGTGGCTGAGGAGATAATTTTCTACAGTCTCCATTCATAACGTGATCGATGAGACGGCACAAGCTAACAATAATATAAATTTGAGAAGAACACATTTTTAATTTCAATGACAAATAAACAAGATTTTTTATTGCGGCCATCTCTGTTAACGCAGACCGAACCAGATTTAAAACATTGGATCTCCCTCCCTCTCTCTCTCTCTAAGGACGCCTCCATAGCTGTCTTGGTGAAGTATTACTTGTCGCGGGCTTCGGATCGAAAGATCTTGAGTTCAAATTCCATAAAAGCACTATATGTATTCGACACTAAGGACATCCGGAATTTAAAGTGCTACGATGATCCAGCAAAGTCTTGTTCGAAAGCGTGTGAGTGGTGGTAGACATTTATCGAATCAGCATGTTTGAGTCTGCGAAACGAGGCAAAAAATAACGCAATTGATTTTTTTACTTTAAAGTATGTCTTTTCTCCATCTTATAACATTAAAAACCTTCACCGGTGTTCTGCTTCAACTATAGTTTAAATACATACAGCCTTTCTATTTACAAAACTTGATAAGCCAAAGCGTTTCTTTTAGGACTTTATCCAACATAGTAAAAGGGACAAACCTGTAAATAGGTGAAAAAAATTTCGATGTTCTATGTGATTTTTGATAATATGTTTAAACAAAATCTTTCAGCACCTGCTTGAAGCAAGCTACGGAAGAAAAAAAATTCTTGCTTTCAAACTTCAAGCCCTATCGCTATTGATTCGTTCAGGTTATCCATCTGCTGTACTGTGAACAAGAAAGACAGGGCACCTACGACTAATGTTGTCCAGCCAGCTAAAGGATGGTTTCCATTGGGCGTTGATTGCAGGCGTAGCGCGAAAAATTCTTTGTTTCTCTATTTAGTTTCATGCGCGGAGCGAGCGCGCTCCGCGCATGAAACTAAATAGAGAAACAAAGAATTTTTCGCGCTACGCCTGCAACTTACGCCTAGTGGAAACCAGTCTTGAGTAGTAATATTGCCTCTGCAACGTATTGCACCACTATACTATAGGATGGAAAATCACCTTCATCGCTTCAATTTGCCTTCGCTTATTCAATAACCGCTTGTAAGTTGATTTTGTATGACTTTGGCGGAGCATAAGATTAGCTATTCCCTGAAAAAAAAAACGTAGTTATGTCAGTTCTACTTGGCAGCTCATCGCTAACTTCTTTTCATGGAGAAACGTGAAGAATTAAAAAAAAAATTTTAGTTTGAAGATACTGAGATGTTGCCATATGAGCAAGCACGATGCGATTCTAACTCGTGCACTGTAAACAAGCAAGAAAAAATCATCACAGTGTCAGCGCAGCAATCAACGTGATCACTAAACAATGTTCGCACTTCACCGGGAAAGAGTGGTAAACCTGCTCACCCAGTATTTCGTACGAGACGACTACTGGGTCCCCACAATGGCAGTCAGCCTTGCTGACAGTGGAGCTACCGTTCTGTAATCACTTTACAAACGCAATTAAGCCAGGGGTAACATGCTCATCGGGTTAACGGATCCGGCTGCCACTGCAAACCAATATTCTTAGCTTTTTCGGCAACATCAATCACAATGGCTGCCACTTTTTCAATCAGCATGTTTCCTCTTGCTTGACTGAGTTTGCAGTGTGAAGCATGGTTGTTGGTTTCACAACGTGTTTTTATCCCGATTTAACAACTTGATTGGCGCTACGCAGAGACTAAGCTTCCGTTGCGATTTAATTGTTTGTGACTGGTTGGAAATGGATGACACATACCCAGAACATCATGCTTCTGCTGCTTTTTCATTAAGATAATGTGGAATAGGTAGTTGCTATCAATGATTCCGAAGCAAAAGATTCCACAACAATACCTGGTCCTCCAAAAAATCAGAGTAGAGAAAAAGCCGATTCCCCAGAGTTAACCGTTCGCATGTAACGATGACGTCATCATTACCTACTACTGTTGCGAGTTTAAATACAGGAGGTCGCCTCCCCGACCTCCGGCTACGTCATTACCCATCAACCAAGTCTCCTAACCTTGTATGCTTTCATTAGCAGCATGCGAGATATCTTCGGTATGTTGACGGCGAATAGATAAAACGTTCGCGAAGGCGCGTGGTCGGCGGTTCGTGGGAGTTCTTGCATTGTTAGAAAGTTTTCATTGAGCATCTGAAATATAATACGTTAACTTAAGTGATAAAAACGAGTTGTTGAAAATTCAGCCAGCTGCAATAACAGTCAGCTTCATGCATATGGCTTCTAAATCAACTTTTTATTGTGGGAAAGTCGCCACACAATTGTTATTAACTTCTTTTGCAACCCTAAATATTTTTAATAACTTTTAATCAGATGTAAACAGTCTATTCATTTTCTTTTTACAACCACCAGCTATTGCAAGCAAGAGCGAAGAAACTGAGCACAATGTATACAAATGAAGCATTCGATTACGAGAAGTGGACGGGATCCTTGTTGTCTGTTTTTATCCCACCCCTTTCTCGGTATGGAGGCATGACTGGACGCCATACCGAAGAATCCCTCAACTCTCCGCGCTTGTTCTCTGGCATTCAAGATTAAATTCACCTGCACTGAGCAAAGACAGGAGCTCTACAAGCACTGCATACACACATTTCACGAACACCAGCTCTTGTATATTTACCAATCCCGCCGATTTAATAAAAGTTTTGTTAACTCAGTGGTTTCCAACCAGGGATGCCGACCTCCCTACAGGAGGTAAAACTACATTTTAGGGGAAGTGAGGTCGAATTAATTTTATACGAGGCAGGTTTTTTAGTATGGTTATGAACAAAAACACTAAAACTGTAGCCTTATATGAAATATGATATCCGGTTCGCAATGTTGAACACCGCATCAAAAATTTCCATACTTTCGAGTAAACTGCAACAGCAGTGTTTCTATTGACATTCAATTTGTTTATTGTTTGTTTGTTGTGTTGAAATTATCGCGAACGTAAGGGGGGTAAAGAATAGCTTCGAAAAGGGCAGGAGGGCAACACATTGAAAAGGTTGAGAACCACTGGTCTAGCTAGTTCACAGCTTACATTGTATAGATATTCTTTGGCCTCTTTCGACGGTATCATCGCGAATTCTTCGACTTGTTTTTGCTCCAAATGTTGTTTGAGCAACAGCAATCGAAATATCCGACAGGATTTACTACCAAATCTGTACCAAAAAACCTCCTGTAAGCTGAGTAATATAATAGCAAGCCAATCGTAAAAACGCTATCTTGGCCAGTAAACACAATCACCGGGCTGGAATTGTGAAGCTGCTCACCCACCACGTCGTAAGAGGCGACTCTTGGGAACCCTCCAATGGCAGTCGGCCTTGTTGGTGTTGGAGCTACCAGTTAGTAATTTGCATTTATGACTGGTTCGAAATGGGCTGCCACTCTCTCCCCAAGCCCAATTCAATTAGGTTGACGGCGTGAACCTGGTTTACGTTCCCGTCGTATCTTTATCCAAAGGAAGAGAACGAGTAAACCAACCAACATATCGACTAGACATTATAGCTTCAGTACCGTACAACTGCCACACAAAGGTAATGCTTTTTAAATAATCTTACATGCTATTTTTTCTAAGTTATTTGCGCTGAAATTATGCTTTGGTTGAGAAAAATAGAACGCAACATCGCGCTGTTTTTATTTCCTGTAATTCAGAGCTAATTTTTCCTCTTTGCAATTGAGTGCATGTCAACACAAGTTCTTCTTAAGCATGACTACAACAGTTTTTCTGACTAGAGGATTGGAAATCACGTTGTTTAGTTTTCCTAACGAAATCATTTACCTTTCTTCAACGTATGAAACCACATTACACGTGGCAAGAAGAAAAGCAACATTTTTGAAGTTGATGTTGTACGATCCACCAGCTACACTGTCATCGGCCAATTCTACAATCTTGTCACTATTTGTTGATAACAATCTCAAGTGTTGATTAATATGCTGAAATATAATTTCAAACTTTAAAGTACAAAAAATACACTACGCTTTTTAAATGTCAAGGTAAAAAATGTTTTTTTAAGTTTATCATTGTAACTTTAGCTGAAATATAATTTTAAACTTTAAACTAAGTACAAAAAAAGTACGCTACGCTTTTTAAATCTCAAGGTAAAAATGGGTTTTTTAAGTTTATCATCGTAACTTTAGCCTCCACTTGAGAAAATATCGTTGCGATCATATGTAGAATCTGTGTTCAGACTTGTTCCGGATTGCCAATACAGCCTGCACAACGCTTTTCTACAAGCCTGCAATCACGCAGAGGATATTTCCATTAACAGCTGCACAAAATAGCATAAGAACGATAAGTCTAAGCGGGCATAGAACTCGCAATTTCAGGATTACGAGCTAGCGCTTTATCGCATAGACCTATGCTGCCGACACATGCATACTCCATGCACGTGCACAGGAGCTTGCTTGCTCTCATGTTGGAAAAAACGCTCGTAGCAGCGCGCGTATTTGACAAAATATAATGAAAAAAAAAAGACTACCACGTGTAGCTAAAACGCAAGCCTCCATCATAAAAAACAATGCAGGTCTTCTTCTATTCTAAAATTCGTTTCCTCTGCCTCGGCTCTGCGGAGAAAAAGGTTTGCTATTGTTTGTCTAGGACCAAGACATATAAGCCTAGACAGTAAGCTACAAAGCTGAAAATGTAATCTGTACTTACATCGGTAGAAATGGCAAATCCAGACGAGAGCGCCCTCGATATTTCAGCCGCAGATATCGCCAGGGTCCTCGTTGCATTGGCAAATGTAGTCACTTCACTAATCCGCAGCATTGCTCGGATCACTTCACCACACACAACGCCATGTTTTTTCGTTACAGCAGCTACCACAGCTTGATCGCGAAAAAACTGCTCAAAGCGAGTGATGTTTACTGACCAATTGATTCCAAAGTCAAAAACCTCATTGTCGTCTTTTTGCTAAACACAATATGTGAAGTTTCTGTCTTTTTGCTAACTTTATGGAGGAAAAATGCAGCAAAACACATATAACATCTAGTATTCGCACCTGCTTCAGAAACCAACTTTGCTGACACAAGGCACTTCTATAAGTTTTGCAAAACTTGCCAAGCATGTCTTTAAAGTGAGCCCAACTGAACAGAGAAGAGAATTGAGCTTAAAATATTCCGCTTGCGCAAGCATCGCACCGAACCATACAATTGAAACTTTTGAACAGCAAAAGATTAAGTGGTACTCTCATCAGTGGCGGTATTTAAATCCATTTTTACATTTCTGTGCTTTAACTCTTTTGCTCCCGCATGAAAAGCGAAAAAAAATGTCCGTAAGATGGCAGCGCGAAAAACTGTCATAATCAATCATAATTAATCATAATTATGTACCTCAAGTTTGTTTGTAAATCATTACTCAGCTGTCTACTTCTACATTAAGTGTGATATATCGTTGAAATCTACATTTCTTGAGGATTTCAAATAGAAAAAAAAAACATTCTTTTTGAATATGCAAATTTTATGCAAATTAACCCCCCCAACTGGGGGTAGTTGTCTTCAAAATTAAAGTAGTACCCTCACCTCAAAGATCACTACAGATTTAATTTTCTACCAATTTTTTTAGAAATGGTCCGAAAAGGATGCTAAGGAAATAAGCTTTCAAGGTACATCAATCAAAACTTACCTAAAAGCCTAGGTTTTCTACAATTTGCAATTTTCTGAGGCAAATGACCTTTTTTTTGACCGGTACCGACCGGTACCAAATTTTGGTAGTTAAATTTAGTACCTAAAATATGATCAGTTATTATCTGCTAAAGGTTAGCCTAAACCATGTAACATTATGTATTTTTGAAGAGGGAATTTCTTCAAGATTCAGAAAATATCAAGTTTAAATAGAATACGCTGTCACTGATAATGAAACAGCCGCTTGTTTACACCCTTCCCATTTCTTGAGAAACAAGGGGGATACAGCAAACTTTGATTTAGAAAAGCCAAACTTCTGCCAGCTTTTAAACTTGTATTTCGCTTCTTGTCTCCTTGGAAATTTGATACAAAATGACGACTTTATTGGTGAAACATTTGCAATTTATTTTATCTTTTTATAGGGTGTAGTTTTTGTAAAAATTATAATTTAGTGAAGGTAAGTCAAAAAATTTTTGGGGGTTTTGAACTGACACGATGTACAGTACTCATTTTTGATCAGTAAATATCATATACCACTTAGTCTAAACTATTTAAAGTTATATATTGCTGAAAAGCAAATTTCCTAAGCTTTCAAATGTAACCGGTATTTAGCAACATATCATATATTTTACGCACTAAATTTACTTTTATCTACTTATCACTCAAATTTGTTTGGGGGAGTTTTGAGACCGCTTAAAAATTTGGAAATTTAAAAAAGCAAAATTTATCATTATCGCTTGAAATTTTGTCAAATGATGCCCCAAAAGAGTAGTTTTCAGACTGTGTTAATGATGAAGGGTTTGGTTATGTGGTAAAGATGTAATCTCAATTTGATTTTAGTTTAGTTGGCACGTGCTGAGAATTTGGCCGATTTTGTCGTCTGCAACTGGGTTGTTGGTCGTTTTAACCCTTTTTGGGTATAAAAATCCAAGAATTAGGGCACAAATTATACATCTTCCAATGCATGAGGAAATAAGCGTGATCTTTTGAAAATTTTATGAAAATTGGATAAAAAATAAAGTCACAAATTGATTTTTTAGTAAACTCATTTTGTAACTCAATTTAACAAAATTTGAGGGAAACACTGAAAACACGAGATCATCAATCGATGATCGCGGGAGCGAAAGAGTTAAATAAGCTTTTTATACAATTAAAAGCAATCACTGTTGCTTCGCCAATGCCAACAATACAATAAAAATTCAAACTATCGCCTATGTTTCACTTAAATTTACATACATCGATCTTGACACGCTTAGCTTCAGGTTCCTCATCAGAATCATCCAGAATTGCTCTTCTTTTACCACCTACGGAAGCAAATCCTTGAAGTTACTCAATTTCGACTAAGGTCTGTGAAAATGAAAGCTTAAAGAGCTATTCCCATTTGCTTCACTGCAGGCATAGAGCACATTATTTTCGTTTGTTTCCGTTGATGGGTGGATTGGGAACATTTTCAAGAAGTTTAACTCAATACAAAATAGATTTGAATACACTTGTGGCATGTGCGAATAGTTGTTAAAAGGACAGCGAATGGAACCGTACAAGTTAATGCCTGATGTTGCTGCCACTACTTTTTAGATATGTTGCACCAGTTTTACCGCGTCAGCAGTAGGAAAAAAGGCCTTAGCCCCATTACATAAAATCTTAATGAAATGTTAAAGTACCTTATTCTAGAACAGTATAACCTATAATTAAAAAACTAGAACGTAGTATAAACGCTACAAGCATGCATATACCTGCACGGGATCGCGAAGGTAATTGATAAAGATCATCTTCCTCAATGTGAAACTTAGGAACGATTCGTGGCGGCTCATCAGTGTCATCTTCAACTAAAACATGAGGTTCTCTGCAAATACATAGAAACGTCAAAAACTAAGCGACAGACATCTCAAAAACTTTGTAGTTTTCAGCCTTAAGATGTTTTGTACAGCCTTTGTAGTTTCTACGTTTTTTGTTCTGCATGACCAGTCAAAAGACCAAGGTTTTTCACAGTCAGCAAACGGTGTTCTGTATCAAGGCTTTGACTGCTTGGAGTGCATCAAAAATCTTCGTTATAAGCTACAAATTAAGGATGAGCAACCCAACCTTTAAATGTAGTAAATTTACCAAAAAAAAAGAACAGATGGTCACTTTTGCCTTTCATCCCAGGTGAGAACTAGAAAAGTGCACCGACTTTTGTTTGGAAACACGTGCTCTGACACATGGAGAATGTGCAAATAAATCAGACTTTTGCCACCAAATTAGGTTACAGCAATGGTTCTCAAACAGGGTGTCACAACGCTCGTGACGTTGACATAATTTTCCAAGGGCGTCATTCGGTAATTTGATTTCATGCCAATAATTCTTGAATGCAAAAATCTCAGTGTGTTATCCGATGGGTTGCAAGTTCAGCAAATTTTTTTCAAATGTGTGCATCAAAAACAATTTGCAAACCACAAACCTAGAAGGAGTTGTGATAGCAAGCAAACATTACACAAACTGTCAGTCTGTAACAAAAACTGCATACAAATATAATAACCAGAAAATTTTGGAACACCCTATTCATAGTTTTCAAACGATTGAATTACCTTTGAAGAAAATGTGTTTGAACTAACTCTTTAAAAGCGTTTTCAACTTTTTGCTGTAGATTTCCATCGTTGTCAAAATTTTGCAATCGTTTCACAACATCTTCAATAGTAGTACTCATCAACGCCTACAAAAAAATACTAAGTCTGTAGCAACATTAGCTTCCTAAATGCCAATTTGAATAGCTATCAAGTGTCCACAGGTGACGTGATCTAGCTACTAAGTAACATAGCAGTACAAATTGAAAATAGTTCCTTACAAACCACAAGTCCACACCTCAAAAATCAAGCAAAAATATATGGTTAAAGGTCAAATAACATTTTATGACTTAAAAATATTTATATTAGAAACTTGTATTGAAGCCAGCTTCAGTGACATAAATTGGTACAAAACAAGGCATAAAAAGTCTTACAATTCCATGATGCAGAATTTCTTCTACAATCAACTCTGCAGAATCCCCATACAGAAGCTTAGCTGTATAGATAATTCGGGGATGAAATATCAAACTCAAAAGATTTTCAACATCAGCTTTATAAAGTACATGCTGCTTGTGAAGCTGAAATACAGCCAATTTGTGCTGAATGAGAACACACAAGGCATTTTTGACCTAAAAAATAACTGTGTAACTATCATATCAATAGATTTTAAATATGTAGCTAAATTATCTGTTTATTGCATCATCCCTTTTTAGTGACTATAAAAGTAATTACGATATATACCTCCATGAGCTGAGAAATGCAACAGGCTATAAGTTGATATTTTTATTTCCCAAAATAATGGAAAAAGTTTATAGTGATACATAAAACAGCTCATTGGCAACATGTTTGGAGTAGAATAAACTGTTGTCTAAGGTAACAGTGGTGAAATATTCAATTCAAATAATGACAAATAGGCTGGTGTATCCTTACAAAAAGTACTATGTGGCAATTTTTCTGGCAAGGTTCCATTGCTTGAGGAATAAATAAGCTGTGTGGGTAACATTGATAACCAGTGTTGCCTCCCACTGTTTGGCAACTTGGTGTGAACTGAAGAGTCGAGGCTTTAGAGTAAAAGATTAAATAGTAGCATTCAAGTGGGTATGTGATTGTCATCAGGTGTCAAGAGTGCACTTGCTATAGACCAGTCACTTTTATCATAACAGTCACACATGGTAGCTTGCATTCCATATACAAATCAAAAGTGTTGCTGATATTATTACATTTGTGGTTCGTCATGCTTTGTGCTCATACATTACATAAAAGCAACATCATGTCACTGTGATAGCTTCACATTACTGTATCTAAGTTGCTGAGGTTAAAACAAAATGCATTTGATATTTAAATCTAGTTTATTCACCCAAAGTCCAAAATGTAGTGACTTTGATAACAGATGAGTTAGAAAAGATTGTTACATTACTTAAGAAGTGCACCTGTTGTTGTTCTGAAAACATTTGACAGTTCTTTCGTATTTTCAACTGCTTATTTTTATTAAAGCAACTGAAGGGGTTATACCAAAACAACAGTGTCAACAACGGAAAGTCTAACAAATTGCTGTGTGACTGTGATGAAGTGGGATTGTATTGTTAATCCTGCACACAATCGTGATATGGTAAAACAAAAACTACAGTACTAAACTCATGTTTTGTAAAAAAAATCAACTTTTGATGTCATTTATTTTTGATAATCAAGGAGTTACTGAACTATTTTCTTTCAGCCTTGCCTTCAGCCAGTGAACAGTATAAGCAACAAATACTTCCATGTGTTTGTTGATCAGTAGCTTCACATAAATGAAAGGCAGTGGCTATTTTGCCGTCGACGGCAATTTTCCCTTGGAATCTATTTTGCCGTAGTCATTAATGTGTGTTTATATAGCCGTATTTGCTAATATTACGCCAGTGACACTGTGGTGTAGTGGATAGTGCACTGGTCATGAGATACCAAGGTTGCGGGTTCAAATCTCAGCTGGCAGAGCATTAAAAGAAAGGCAGTGTACACCGTAGGGGCAGGCCAGGTATGTAAACGTACAGGGCAGTGTACACTGGAAGGGAGTGTACAGGGTGGGGGATAGAGACCTGGGGGTGCAACATTTTTTAAATTGGTTTTTAAAATTGACCAATCAGAAACAACCAAAAGTCACATGTTTAGTACGTCATTTAGATTGACCAATCACAAATAACTCACAGCAAAATAGTCTCTGAGGGTAATTTGCCGTCGACAGCAAAATAGCCACTGCCTAAATGAAAAAAGATTAAGGTTATTTTGTGAAATGTCAGTGGTAGTAATTGGGTTTTACAATATCACGGCAGTGCACTGCCAACAACCCAAACCCTAATCCTTGATACAAAAGTAGGCTTGGCATCTTGATCATGCAACATTTGCATATAAAGGCATGCTTCCATTAAAAAATTGTCAGTTGAAATTAGAAAAAACCTTATTTGCCTTGACATAAAGTAGCTAGGTGCCCAAATACATATCCAATTTTCTATAAGAATATTGGCAGGCAAAGATATTTGTCAGTAACTCCAAAGGAGGCTTAAATGTAAAAGTTTTGCATAATAACCAATGCAAAGTTTTTTAAGATCAGAAGATTAAAGGCTTAACTTAACTTCAAATCAACATGTGTTTAATACCCACTTTAGAGTTAACAAAACTCCTGGCACAGGTTGAGGCATCTACATAACACGTTTACAAGCATGGAAACATAATAAATCAAGCTTATTACTTGTAAATTGTGTAAAAGTACCTTCCTTAAGACATGATAATGCAAATGCTTTGACTGGTTGTTGCAGTAGTTTGACTAGTTGTGGCATTATTCTACCTACACACATGACATAAACTCATACCTGATCCAATCTCAAGTTTGTGTGATTCGCAATATAACGAAGGGATTGAAAACCATTGTTGCACATGCAGCCAACAACTTTTCCAACCACTGCTCCATAAAATTCTTCAGCAAGGTGGGTGCATAATTGAGCCTCAACAGAACACATACTGGGCTGCCTGCATCCACTCCAAAGCAACAATTTAACTTACTGATTTCAACTAGGCTAAATTCAACCAGTAGCTCTGTGCTCAATAGGTCGCACAATTTTTAACTGTACTATGAGTCGAGACAACCCTAAAATACGGATATCCAGGTTTAGGAAAAATGTAGCCTCACAAAATGCAAAAACAATTTCTTTGTGTCACACTTCTTTTTGTTGCGGCAACTTTAGTTTGCGTAATAGCTTTTCATTTGTTGTACCACGATGGCTGCCAACGTACGAGTACTTAGGCGCATGGTATAATTGGGAAAAATACTGATAACTTTATTCCAAAAATAACAGCAAAACAACTAGTCAATAACACAGACTACTGCAAACGTTTAGGCCCTCTACTGGTGCCATTTTCAACGCAAATAATGTGCAACAGAAAGGTTGGATATCAACTATGCCATGCTGACACCAAAAATAAACATTTTTTTTAGTGATAGTCCATCTTTTTTTGTGTGTGTGTCAGTATGGCATAGTTCAAGTCAACCTTTCTGTTGTACATTATTTGCGTTGAAAATGGCACCAGTTGAGGGCTAAAACACTTGCAGTATGTTATTGACAAGTTGTATGGCTGTTATTTTTGGAATACATGCAAAAATTTATGCTAAAACATGGAATTAGAAATTTTTTTAAAAACGGAACTGCTAAATGGAAGACCTCGCTCAAAGAAATGACGGAAATTAGTTAAATAAAAGAGAGAGAGAGAGTTTATTTATTACTGCTTTTGCGCACAGATACAATAATCACAGTAATAATACATAAATACAAAAAGAAAAAATAACATTTGTAGCAAAAGCCACGGTGCATCGAGGAGCCTTTTAGTTATCAAGTCGAGATACTCCCTGACCTCAGCAGATTTAGAAATTAGCGAGAAATATTATATGACACTGATATAATTTCAGTAAATTGTCCAAATACATCTAGAGTTCAAGTTTTTAAGAAATAATAAAGAAAAAAAAAGAAAGGGAAGACAATAGCAAAAATGTTTTTACACAATCCAATATTTTTGTAAGAGTTACAATTTTACTTTATATGCTTTTCTAAAAGAAACTCAATATATGCTCTTTAATTCTGAATCGAGGTCACCCCATAGCTTTGAACATCTGTGAGAGAATAGCTTCTGGGAAAATTATTTATTCTAGAATCTAGGGCAATTTGTAATCTGTAGAATTTATTAAACCTCGTTTCGTGTTGATGATTAGTGCTATATTCTATGAAAAGAGGGATAAAAGTTTTTAGCAATTGATAATGATGGAATCGAAACATAAATTTAGCTAACTCAAGTTGATGTAGGCTATGTCTTTTATTTTTAACACTTGAAGTTCTTTATACTATTATGAAGTTGGTATATATAAATTACGAAACAATAATACACTCAAATTTTGTCAAGCCCAACCCGAAATATTTCTTGCGAAGTTTTATTTGCTGTTGTCCACGCAGAAATTTTATAGTGAATTCTGCTGTAGACCAGGCTATAGTAAAACATGCAAAAGGTTTTCCTTGAAAGAAAATTGCATAATCTGTAGCCTAAAAGAGCCCCGAGCATCTGGCAAGCTGCATGGACAAAGCATTTAATTGCGACGTCCACTTCAAATTATCGTCAATAAATATTTCAAGGTATTTGAGTGTGTGTGCCCTATTAAATACTGTTGGTGCGGCAGCACCAGGTTTCAACTCTCTGATTCCCGCGCCAAGCTTACCGCCGTTGATTAGCACTGAACCAGCCGGGTGGCTTTGTATAGCTAGTATTATTAGTACAACGGATACTTTCTGCTTTGTCAAACAAAAACAGGAAACGGTTGAAGCTTTCTTGCAATCTTTGTTTACAAATATGCGCAGCTCCTCCCAGTGTGTGCAGAACAAAAATTCACGGCGATAAAGGCTGCCACTCAGCCTTACTAACGATTAAGCGGGGGATCAACACTCCGGTTCAAACAGAAATCTGAAGCATAATCAGGCCGAAACGCAAATTCACTACTCGTTTTGTTACGTTCACGTTTTTACCAGAATAGTAAAAATACACGTAGTCATTATATATCTACAGGGGTGGGCATAAATTACCCGTCTTTACCCATCTTTCGTCTTTTAAATAAGAATACAGTCCAATACTGCCCATGATGCGTTGTAAAGTTCTTCGATCAATGTCGAGTTGTCGTGATGCAGATACAGCAGAAGTTTGGGGATTCTCCACGAACAATTGTGCCACCAGCTCTTGGTTCTCCGTCGTATTGATAGTTACTGGTCTGCCTGATCGAGGGGCATCAGACACCGATCCGGTCACACCAAATTTATCTCGTAAATTGTAAATTGTCTCTCGATGCAGTCGATTAGACTCAAAGAAATCAGGCCATGTTCTAATCACATCCATAGCATTCTCTCTTCTCCAGTAGGCCCTAAGCATATGGATCTTCTCTGATGGCGTTCTTCTCTGCATGTCTGTCATGTAATGTGTTCAACTTCATTGCAACTTGAAAACTGATTGATCACTTACGTGCACGCAATGAATAGTCATCACTGCCTACACGCGTCAGCAAATCAGATAGTCAGCAAGGCAAGTACACGAACATCAGTTACACTTTATGTCACGTTATTGATGGGGGCATTAAAGATATGAAGCTTTGTGTCAATGCTACACTTAACGCATTATTGTACTCATCCAAATTGTCGAGTAACTTATGCCCACCCCTGTATATGAGCAGATGCACAACATGTGGCCTTATATTAACCAAAGACAATACAACAAAGGAAAGGTTTTAGAAGAAGTCCGCAGGAAGCCTGGTTATAACGTCTACTACTGCTCAGTAGGGGCTAATTGTTCAGTGCGCTGTAGGGGTCTAACTTGAAGATATATTTACTTAAACTTCTAACAAAACAACACGATATTACTTAATTTAACACAATATCAATCAACTGTGTAGGAAATTGGTTATGAAGTCTTTACGTCACATTCTCAAGCGACTACGCTGTATGAAGTCAAATCGCTGAGAAAAAACTACACGACGATTGGCGAAACAACTTTAGTAATATTGTTAAGAGCTATTCCAAAGTTACACTTGTAGCAACTTCAACTACAAACCACGAACAGAAAGTCACCAACAACATCTGGCTTTATATATGGATCGCCATCTGCATTCATTAGCTATTATGGTAGAAGAGACCAGTCGCCACATTGTCTGCACTCACTTTAACTTGGACTACAGTCAGATGCGTGCCGTTGCTCCACACACTGACAAGTTTTGAGGAGTTGCTAGTTTAATATCTTGCTGCTGATTTTTGAAAAAATTTGGCAATAGCTTATTTTGATGGAGCCAAAAGTTAACTTTCTTGAGTTCTATTTGAACGTTGTGCTACAGGTTTTTGAGATTTTTATCAGCCATCGTCAATCAGGTATCATCGGCAAATAATGTGGTGTTTTTTTGTTTTTTTATTTGCCGTATTTATCCTCCATTCACAAGAAAGCAAATTGTATTGCTATATTTTAAACGGGACGTCCGCACTTGCTTGGGAGTTGCCTTTTTCGAGGTGTCTGGGCCACCTGTCTTCCACATAAAGGCGGAGGCGTCCCATTAAGTACCTTGCCCTAGGACACAACAAGCGAACTTGCCGGCTTGGTCTCCACAACCTTCCCTAAATGCCGAGCGCCAAGCAGGGAAGCTGCGTATACCGTTTTATAAAGTCTTTTGGTATGACCAATCACAGGGATTGAATCCCAGATCTACTGATTGCGGATCGGACACTCTAACCACTACCCCATCGCTCCGGTTGTCAAAAATGGAAATCAACAGGATGTCATTAATCTGTCTATAGGCCTTTAATTCCGTGCAAGTCGATACCACATTTGCTTACATATTTCAAAATAACCGATGCAAGGTCTCTTCCACTAGAATCAGACAACAGGTCAAACTGCAAAAACGTTTATATTATCTTCATTTTGCTTCACACAACGTCCGCATAAGGATGGTTGGTACACAGTATATAAATGAGTGGTTTCATCAGCGAGAATAGTAACAAAAACTGTTTGTCTACTTTAGCAACAACTTTTTTTCAATACTTGCTAGTTACGGCAATCAATGATTTCGTTTTTAGTGGGGCTAGTGTACTGTGCATTGAGCGCTGATGATGATGATATCGATTTCAGCCGTTTATCAAAATGTGAGCAATAATGCAATATGCCTCGAAAGTTTCTATCGTTTAGTTTAGGTTCACTAGTTATTGAACCACTGTCACGATGAACACTCAAATTTATACTTTGTTTGTAGCGAAGAATGACTGCTTCTACAATGTGTGAAAGTTTTCGTCAATTCACCATTGCTTGGTTTTTTCCCTTCGATTTAAATGCTGGCTAATGGTGTTTTATTTTCCAGACATGACATTTGCCAAAAAAACAGCATTCGCAACTGCTTTTTCACAAAGGAGACACTTCTCTTGTGCTTTAAATTTTTCCACTGTATTTTTCCAAATCTCAAACTTGAATGCGCATAATTTTATCAAAGCTTGACCCTTAACTCCAACTTCTCCAGTAGGGCTAAAGATAATTGGCATTAGTAGTATGTAATATGATTTTTAACCCACTTTTTGCGGAGCGCTACGTCATTTCCGAACGTGCTGATCATTTCCGAACGTGCACAACCTTACAAGTAGGTCATTTCCGAACGTGCTGATACATAAACTTGGAAGTACATTTTACTTGTAACGTTGTTTGGATTTAACAATTGAAAATGTTTTATTTGTTTGTTTTTAGGAATGATTTTATTTGTTTGAATTCTTTTTTGGAATTTTTATTTGTTTGAGTTCTTTTTGGAAATGATTTTATTTGTTTGTGTTTTATTTGTTTTTGAAAATGTTGTTTCTTGTTTTTAGGAATGATCAGGTATATTTGTTTTTGGAAATGCTTCTATTTGTTTGAGTTCTTTTTAGGAATGCTATGAAAATGTTGTTATTTGTTTTTGGAAATGGTTTTATTTCTTTTTGGAAATGATTTCATTTATTTTTAAAAATGACCTAATTTGTTGTTGTACCCTCGCTTCAGAATACCCCCACTTCAAAAGTTCTCCAATTAATTTCACTTTGGTTTTTAGCTCGTTAACGATTTTTTGTCGTATTCTAAGCACAGCTATTGTAAGGAGGAAATATTAACTTCTACGTCGTGACTGAAGCCTTTGATACCAAGTCATAAGCAACTTCCTTGTGAATGTAAGCATCAATCACACGTGATCGTTCACTTTATTTCTTGAAATTGTTTATAAGATCATATAGCGGCTTATAGCCTTTGATCGATTTCTCCTTTTGATTCCCTAGAATGTTGTTTCTTTACTCTTCTAGATGTGTTTATTGAAGGTATTTTCCTTTACTCGTGATATTTCTGCAGTTGGTTGGAATTAATTTACATCGATTCCAGTAGAACTAGGCAGGTAATGGATTCAGTTTTATTACAACACAATCTTGGAGAAAGAAAATTTTTTTAATGCAGTATAGATGTCGGTATGATGAACGACAGATGTTGGAGAGAAAATTTTGCGTGTCTATCACTGGCTGAAAATGTACTTGAGAAAATAATTTGAAAGTACAACCAGTAGTTCTGAACTAACTGCAGATAAATTTTGGAGGAGTATAGATTTTAGAACAAGCAACAGATACAATCTTGGAGGAATATAGATTTCATAATAGTTACCAGTATCATGAAAGACAGATGTTTGAGGGAAAATTTTGCGTGTCTATCACTGGCTGAAAACATACATAAGAAAATAATTTAATAACTTTAATACCACCAGTAGTTTTGAAAAACTAGGGCAGATAAATTTTGGAGGAGTATAGATTTTGGAACTAGCGTCAGATACAATGCTGAGGGATTATAGATTTCATAATAGCTACCAGTATGACGAAAGACAGATGTTGAAGGAGAAAAATCTGCTCGCTCATCACTAGTTGTAGGCTTACAGAAGAAAATAATATACAGTTTTTCTAGATCATACAGGTATTTCAATCAAAACATTTACGTTTATTACAACTAGTCGTTAGTTTTAGAGGAAAATAACCAACAGTTTTCTAGATCATCAGGTTTGCTGAAAAAAAATCACATGCAGTGACGTTGCTTCCAGAAGAGTTTGGTGAAAGAAACAATATCAAATTTGACACAATTTCAATCAAACTTTTACCGTTAGATGTTGGTTTCACACTTTCTTGGAAGAAAATTTCAGTAGATTGACCAGACCTTTGAGTGAAATGTAGATTTGCTTCACATATGACAATGAGGTAGTTAAATTTTTAGTACAGTGGTGGAAACGTTTTGAAAAGATCACAACAAAGAAGCTTGTTTAAATTCAGCAGTTTTTAATTACTATTAAATATTATTAAACCAAGAAGATTGAACCTTTATTGTGTTCAGATTGTGTTTGGAGACTACTTCAATAATTGTTAAACTTTTACTTGTAAACATTCACCACGCATCTAATTTAAAATATCTTTTCATATGACAACTAGAAAACAAAAATTGTATCCTGTTATAACACTGTTTTAAGGAAAAACTATCAAATTCTTTAGCCACCAACATAAAATTCATATTTTTCAAAATCACCAACATAAAATCAGCTAAGCTTACTATCAACGAAAATCTGATGTAAACGAAAACATCAACATCACGTCAGCAAATCTTTGACCAATGACAATCGATGTAGAACTTCAAAAATGGTTTACTATCAACAAAAAATCTGACGCCAGCAGAAGCATAGACCGTACGGAGATGATTACGTCTTTTAAAAATCACTAGTTATAAACATTCTTACCTCTTATTTGACCAATTACGAACCAGCGGGTGTTTTTATATGTATTACATCACAAGTTTTCATTGCACAATTGTTGGAAAGAACAAGACAAGTCTAGGCAAGAATAGTGATTTTTCTTCTTTCTTTGTTAACATTTCTCTATAAAAGTCGTATGTTTTGCGAGAAAATCAGAAGAAGAACAATGGAAAGCTGCGACGAGACACACACTTCAATTGCTGACGACTATGAAGAGAGAGCAAAAAATGTCGATGTTACAACAAATCGCCCCTACTCCTCATGCTACGACGGGTTGATGGAGCAAACAAAGTTGTTGGGGCGTGCAAGAAAACGCCAAGAAGAAGCAAGAAAAAAATATGAAAAATCTTTATCGACATTGACAAAGAAGGGAAATCAATACCCTCAGACGATGAGATGTTGAGAAAAGGCGTGCTGACAGTGTCAAGAGGAAAAGCTCTCTTTTCAACTGATCAGCTTATTCAGGTGTGTGAGCATATGTTTGAGGATCTACCGTTTGTGGCTTTCAAAGGCCCAGCAGATGCATGTCCTTACGTGGTGGTAATTTTCTCAGCTAACTGTGAATACGGCAATGTCTGCGAAGTGAAAACAAGATTGAAGATTTTCAAAAAAGAAGTAGCCGTGGATAACTTTCTTATTACATTTAAAGCGGATTCTATCTTTTCACCCGAGAAATATTTTTAACATCTACAAGATCGATCATCCGGATTCATCATTAGAAACGAAAACTGTGGTATAAGCAAGGAGCTAGCTGCTCTTGCGAAAACCTTGAAAGAGGTGAAACACACAGCTGGAAAGAAAAAACGATCTAGTAGTCTGCCTAGAAGCACTGAACTTTATCAAAAGAAGAGAAAAACCTCTCCACTAATTATACAACAATAAATGTGTGATTCTTTACAGTGTTTAACGCATGTATCCGTCTTTAGGTTTGAGTAAATTTGTTTAAAATGCTGTGCCCTTCTTTCGAATCTGAAGAAACACGAATCTTTTCCTTCTTAGACAATTGGCCTCACCGAGTCGGTAATTTAAACCCTGAACGAATGGCTAAAGCTGGATTTTTGTACAGAGGCAGTGACGATCAAGCAATTTGTTTTTATTGTAGTTTATGTATTTACCAGTGGGCGGACAACTGACATCCCAGAAATTGTGCACCCTAAGTACTGGTTCACGTGTGCGTATCTAGAGAGAACGTTTGGAACTGGCTTCATTGCCCAACACAGTAATTACCACATCCCAGAAGATGAATTTTTGTCGGGAATGAGATTCGGGTTTGCTATTATTTTCTTTGGAGTAATCTATGATATATGCAACTTGGTTCCTTAATTATGCATCTAAACCTGAAGATAAATACTATAGGCAATAAGAATTACTACTTAGCAGGTCAACTGAAAGAGAAGGCAGAAGAAACAATGGCCCCAGGAGCCAACTTATAGCTGTTGAGGAGGCCATCAGAAGGTATGTTGGTCATTTTTTTCGTTTTGAAAAAACCAACGTGCAGGCCCAACTGGACGTGAGTTGTCCTTTTTTCTGCATCACTAACAGACACACGTAAACTAGGATTAAACTTGGATGCGAAATAGGCTTTACGCATTTTTTGCAGGCCTTACCCTTGGGTTCTCAGCCCTTTTACCAGCTAGGACTTAAAAAAAATATAATTTGGTAGTCACAGTAAAAGCAGTTGCTTACCAAGCTTATATGGTCAGTCGCAAATTTTCATAAAGTTGCCCTTTATTTTCTGATATTGATTGAGCTTGCTTATTTGACACCAGTTTTTATGCTTCTTTGCTCGCTGGCAAAATTTAGCTAATTTATAGACAGTTAACTTTAGCTATTTCGTTTGGAAGTGAATCCATACTCGGTAGCGTGGCCGAGTGGGTTCAAAAATCGTTTTTGTTTTCGGTTCAACTTCCACTCATGACACCGCGTTGTTACGCTCTTGGATAAGGCGCTTATCTCTGCTTGGTGGCTTCGAACACGCACCCAATTCGTAGGAACCAAGATGGCAAACCAAGAGAAACGTCGGAATTGGAAACTCTCAAGCGCGTGCGGACATCGTCCAAAAATACAGCGACACAATTGGCTTTCCAGTGCTGGAGAATAATTATGGACAATTAAATCAAAAATCCTTATGGTGAGGTATCAGTATCTCTGTGTGCATAAACTTTGTGAACGAATTTTTCCGTATTTGTTTGCGTTGCATTTGAAGACTTTGCAGCAGTCAGTTTGCTTACCTAAAAAATATGCCACGGCAAAAGCGTCGGAAATGTCACCTTCAAACGACTTCATTAAAGAGTATCCTTATCTACCCAAATCAGATGATAGTGGAAAAGCTTTCTGCACATTGTGCATGACGACATTTTTGGTTGAAAATAGTGGAAGAAGTCAGATTACTGCTCATAGCGAATCCAACAAGCACAAACTTGCAATAGCAGCCCGCAGCAAATCTAAGAGCACGACTCAAATTGTGAGAAACAAAGACTCAAGCTATAATAAAACTGAACTTGATCTGGCTCTTCAAATGAGTTCATCTGCATTTCACACCATTCGTCACAACCAAAGTTTCCGTTCAATTAACTGCACTTCCAGCAAGCATAGACAATTTTTTGAGCCAAAGTTTTCTTGTAGTCACACCAATGTCACGTTATTGCTTAAAGACCGACGCGATGGCGTTGTGGTTAGAGCGTCCGCTTCGAAGTCGGTAGACCTGGGGTTCATTCCCCTTGTCGAGTCATACCAAAAGACTTTAAAAAATGGTATCTATAGCTTCCCTGCTTGGCGCTCGGCATTTATGGGAGGTTGTGGAGAACAAGCCGGCGAGTTCGCTTGTTGTGTCCTTGGGCAAGGCACTTAACGGGATGCCCCACCTTTATGTGGAAGACAGGTGGCCCATAAACCTCGAAAAAGGCAACTCCCAAGCGAGTGCGGACTTCCCGTCCAAAGTATAGCGATACAATTCGCTTTCTCGTGAATGGAGGATAAAAATGGCAAATAAAACAAAACAAAAACAAAGATGTACTTATCCCTTTGAGTTAGTCTGTTGTTGTTGTGGAAAGAGTCGATGTGATCTCTTTGTCTATAGATACTTCCAACCATGGCCCCATCAATCTTTTCCTCTGTTAGTGAGGTATTTTGATAAACGAGATGGTCTAATTTAAACCGAGCTATTTGATTTTATTGAATTTAAAGGTGAAACTTCGGAGATTGTTCAGTGCAATCGACCGATTCAAGTTGCCAGAAAAAATTGTAACTTTGTCAGCTGACATACAAACTCTAACTTTGGAGGGCTTCATTACCATGGTCGTGACAACGTGCATATAAAAGTAAAGGCAGCTTTAAAGAAAGATATTGTTTGACTTGGTTGCGCTGCCCACATTGTGCACAACGCATCAAAAACGGCTAGAATGTTCTACCAGTAGATATTGAGTTTGTGTTGACCAAAATCTATTGATACTTCAACGTACACTGCCAGAATTGAGTCTTAAAAGATTCTGCGATTTCGGTGGAGAAGAGCATTATGATATTTTGTCGTTTAATAATGTACGTTGGTTTGCGATGCTGCCTGCTGTAAAAAGAATTTTGTAGATGTACTCTCCCGTGAAGTCCTTGTTTTTGTCTCAGGATAGGTATCCTGCTCCTCTGCGACAGTTGTTTAAAAGTCCTGTGAAAAAGGTTTGGTTGCTGTTTACTGTGACAAGTCATAAATTGTTTACTAGTTCTATTAAACAGATTGGGGAGAAAGAAATATCAGCAGTTGTAAGTGCTGAGAAACTGAAGAATTTAGAAACGTTGCTGCAAGCTCGTCACGATGCAAACTATTTCTGAAGCTCTTCAATTTTTGGTTTATGAACTTGCTGACTAGAGTTTAATCAATGAGAAGTTCCTGAACGCTTCACACTGCTTCTATGAAACAGCTGTAAGCTATCTTCCATCATGGGAAAAGCACATAGACGATATTCACGATTTGCATTGTTTATTTCTGAAAAGAATCGTACATCATGATAAAATTCTTAAAGCAGCAGAACTACTTTAGGACAAAACGGTCCAAATGCCCCCATTAAATTGGACTGTATTTTTGATGAGACTACATACTTATCGTTATTCCTGAGCGAAGATGTAATTGAAAAATGATAAACAAACACGATGTCTGTTATGGAAAGATGGCACTTTGTATTTCAGCATTTTGAAAAATCAGAAATCATGATAACTAGGGCCATTTTTTTGACCTAAAAAATATATATTTTTGACTTTATTTTAGCAAGATTTTGACTTTATTTTGACCTAACCGCTTTCGCCTATTATTTATGTCTTGCTGCACTTTTTTGATTAAAAATGTTTTATAATCCGCAATTTACATAAGTTTTTAAAGAAGAAGGTAGCCTACTTTAAACATTTTCTCAATCACTCAGTCTTGAAGCTAATGCAACAAAGCGACGCATGACGTCAAAACCTAGGATAACGAGCCATTGTGTGTACGGGTATCAATTAGTGTGCAATACAAAAAATACGTTGTTATCGCAACTGTACTGTACATAAACAATCTGTCCATGATGTTTTTAACGAAAGCCACACAGTATAATTACCAGGACTTTTTATTGTAATACAGCATCATATATTTTTTTACGTTCTTAACATCAAAATTTCTGTCTTAGTAATTTACTGAGCATAGAAAACGACCTCTCAACAGCAGCAGAGGTTGGCTGGGCTTTTTGCAATAGTGCGTAGCTGGTTGGGTCAATTGTCAGGTTGGTACAGTTTATTATTGTTTCTAAATCAGAGTTGGATAGTCATTTTTTAATGTAATTTTTAATTGCGCACGGATGATCATCGAATTGCATATTCTTCAGCAGTCCGTATGCTTCGGTTATCGTGCAGGCACTTCCTTCTAAGAACTCTACGTTAGCTGCTAGAGTTGGGTATTGATTTATTTTAACCAAGTCCGGTACCAAATCTTCCACATTGATAGCGTCTTTTGCTCTGCTGACTAAGAGGCCTGCACTTGTCCAATTGTTGACAATGGTACGAACAGCTGGAAGGTTCTCACTGTAATATAAGGCAGCTCTAAGCCAAGTTGCCCATCTTGTAATTACAGGGTCAGGAGGAGATGGCAGACCGATCTTTGTTTTTGATTGTTACTGCCTTGATCGTTGCTATTATTTCATCAATATTTTTAAAATGAGCACGCACACGCATAGCGCAGTTATGTAGTAAGTGCGCAAAACAGGTGACGTGCATCAAAGAAGGGTATAATTCCTTTAATGTCTTTCCAGCCAAAGACATGTACCGAGCAGCATCAGTCAAGAACAATGAAAAATTCTCGCGTTTTATTTCAAGTTGTCGCAATATGTGATCCACAGTGTGCAGAATAATACTGCTATTAACATTGCTACCGCTGTCAACTGGATGGCAATCAACGAGAAATGTCTGATTTGGGGCATCTAAGCTGCCCACAAGCACACCAATATACTTTTGTTTAGCAATCTCTGCTTCATTCACAATTAAAAAAATTTTTTTGTCACGAAGTAATTCTTGAATTTGTTCTACTTTTTGGGATGCTAATTTGCAACACATGCCCGGGCTGCAGTCTCCGAAGGCAATACTTTTCCCATTGTAGCAAACAGAGACTTTAAAGAAGGATGGTTTAGTTTATGAAGTGGGATATCTGCAGCTAAGAATGAAGAGACAACCTGTTCCTTGAAGTTTACTCGATCGAGTTGTAAAAAGGTTTGCTTACTTTGGGATTTGCTCTTCGTCTCCAATTTTCTTTGGTGTTGCTTACTTTTTCGGTGGCTTTCCACAAAAAACTTTTTGTCGCATTTGACTAACACGTCGCAAAGGCTGCATCGCAAGTCGCGGGCAGGAGTTGCCGAAAACTCATCCGAATATTCCTGGAAAATTTGCCTAACTTTCGCTGTAGAAGATTTGGCTTGTTTAGGCATTCTTTGTTTTGCAAGCTATGACTTAAAAAGACCACGTGCAAAGAGCGCAAAGGTTTTATAGGAATAGATTAATTATCTAACAATTATGTGTTTGTGTATCAACAACGACGATTTCATGCATAATAAGTGCTATTTTCTTCTCAATTACCGCACGCATTTTTACCATTGCAACTATTTCAGAAGTTTAAAATCAAATAAAACTGAGCATAAAATTTTAATAGCAGCTCAAAAATTCAAAAAAATATAAAAAAATCTAAATTTGTTCGTTTTTGTAAGGAAATTCTTGATGAAGACAATTTTGACAAGTTTTGACTTTATGCAAAATTTTGACTTTATTTTGACTTATAAAATCTACCAAAACAGAGTCCTAAACACCTGAAACGAACGTTAGTACACGTATAATCATGTAACAAGGTCCTGAAAAAATTTTGACTTTCTTGACTTTAGCGGGCCCTAATGATAACCAACCTTCAGAAACTTGGGGCCGAGATATTGGCACCGCCCAGCAGTAATGCCCCTGTGGCATGAGTTTTTTCGGACTTGAACAGTTATGGATAAAAGAAAAAAGTATGTTTTGTGTTGATTCGGTGAAGGCAATATCAACAGTCAAGGCAAATTTTGACATTTCTTGTTAAGAATTCATTAAAAACTGTCTGCAACCGCGGATACGCTAAAGGAACTGCACCGTAGCAAAAAATATCACTGATACTTGCGGTTGCAGCTCAAAGATGTGTTTATTGAAAACCTAGTACTCCTAAAGGTCTTCTACATTTTACAAAAGTTATT
The DNA here is from genome assembly GCA_963675345.1 of Trididemnum clinides. Classification (NCBI taxonomy): domain Eukaryota; kingdom Metazoa; phylum Chordata; class Ascidiacea; order Aplousobranchia; family Didemnidae; genus Trididemnum; species Trididemnum clinides. Next base: position 11,421,900 of record OY776297.1, on the reverse strand, counting down.
TGAATTTTTAAATTGGCTAAATTCCGCAGTTGCTAAATGCTTCCACTTTTTCATGTTTCATTTCTTTTTGTGGTTTGTTGTTTTAGCAAACAGATTTTATTTTAGAATGCAGTCATCGTGTAATCAAAGTGTAAACTTGTAAATTCAGTTTTAAATTGATGCTTGCTGACGCTGATCATGGCTATGTTTTTTGTCGTATGATCTCAGTGAAAAGAAGCTTTTGGCAAGCGTTGAGCTCGTGTCGTTGTAATGCCGAGTCCTACGCTCTACTCACTGTGCCAACCCGAGCTCCCTTTGCCTTTCGCTAGACTGGGCCATCGCAACGGCTAGACTGCGGTGTACAGACATTTCATCATCAGACATTTAATCACCCGACACTTAATCACGATAGGGTTAGGGACGAGACACTTAATCACGTTAGGGTTAGGGTTAGGACGATCGATTCTAGTCCATTTGCAATATCGTCGCGTTACAAAGTCTACGTTATTAGATGTGTAGTGATTAAATGTCCGTGATTAAATGTCGGGTGATAAAATGTCGGTAATCCTAGACTGCACAGCCCCAACACCTGTCTTCCACTTTGAGATAAAAAAAAACCCTCTAAGTGCCTTTCCCAATGGCACAACAAGCAAACTTTTCGGTTATTTTTCTAAACTATCCCTTTTAATTGTTGAACGTAAAGCAGGGAAGCTATGGATACCAACTTTAGAGAGTCTTTGGTTTGACTCAGAATCAAACCAGTAGCAACCGCTCCTGCAGCAGATGCTCTACGCACTTGACCCCAAAGCTGTTTATTACGGCTACAATCGCTGTCGAGTGTCTTCCAAGAGCACAACAGGGCCGCTTGGATATGGTGACAACAGAGGGAGTGCGTCATTTGATTGACAAAAGTGAGTTACGCAGAAAAGTCACTTGACCGACAAAAGTGAATTACGCAAAAACGACACTTGACCGATAAACGTGAATTATCCAAAAACACCACTTGACCGACACGAGTTACGATAATAGTTATATTAAATAAATTTGCTATAAGGTGTTGCTTGTTAGGAAGTTGAAAAAGAACTGGTACAGATACAGATCGTTGTGTTTATTTTATGATTTGATATAAAATATGACAGCTGAATATTTTTCAGTGGGCGGGAAGCTGACAGCTGTGGTCGGACAACTGATTGTTTTGGAAAATTTCCTTTGTTGTCGGTCAACTGCCGGCTTGAGGGAATTCCACGAATTTTGTCGATCAAGTGACGTCGACCGACAACAGATCTAAAATGAACCCTAATCTTTTGAACAGAGTTGCCGTAAAAAAATAGCATTTATCCAACCAGCAGACCCAAAATTTAGACAAGTTATGTATCATTAATACAATTGGTGCTGACGTAATGTTATCGTCACTAAGGTTTACATTTAGATGAACTGAGAATTAAAATGTTGAAAGCAAAAGTGTACTTATTTTTGGTAATCACAGAAGTTTACATGGAGTGTTTGAGCAAAAATTGAAAAATATCTTACACTTTGCCAACCAAATTTAGTACCCTGATTTATCTGCTTTGAGCCTCCTACTCTAACAATTTTGTCTTTCAGTGGAACCACTTCCCTCCTTCTTGACTCTACTTTCGCTCTTCATTTCTGCAGGCTGGTTTCTTTTCAAAACAATCCGATAACTATGCAGCCGTTTTTGCGCCACTGTGTTCAGAAATAGTGCTAAATCTTATAGTACATGTACAGCTAGGTAACAAGATGGGAAGAGTGAAAACCATTATTCTATCAAAATTCGATTAGAAAACAGTTTTGCAAAAGCGATAATCGGCATTTTTCAAAGAAGTTGTAAACTGCTAAAATGGTAACCGCGAAAGCAATCTATCGTCAAAGCGCACTGGTAATTAAATTAGAAATATTTTGCTGATAAAAGTTGACTAGCGCAATTTATTTACTTCACCCTTCCACGCGGCGTAAACCAGGGTTCGCGGTCGTGGTGGGTCACCCTGCAACCAATTTTTAGCGGAGGTAGTTAATTTTAAAGTTTTTATTGCCGAATGCGGCAAAGCTTTTGGAGGTACATCAGTTTTGTGCATAAGATGGAAAGATGTTGGCCTACTTTGCCTAGGTGTGATGTCAATAACTTCTCAAGGGGGGGGGGAGGGTTATCCCTGCAATCCCCTTTCCGGGCTACGTCACTAGTCAGGGCTATTCGGCGTATTAGTAGTACCGCTTTGATGCAAAATCTATCAACTACATTTCATGAAATAACCTTTATAATTTTTGTTTATGTGAAGCTTCTCGTCAGCACAGGGGAACAAACAACTATTGTTAGAACAGGTAATAGCTTCAAAGCAAAGCCCAAAAAAGTTACTTCAGGTATTCCCTTGTTGAACAACAATAAATGATAACTGGACAATAAATGATAACTAAATAGACTGGGCTACCACCATAGGTAAGAGTGCACGGTCCCACCACCTGTCTGCCACATCAAGATGAAGGTATCCCGTTGAGTGTCTTGCCTAAGGACACCAATAAGAAAACTTGCCGGCTTGTTGTTCACACTATGCCTATTGTGCTAAGCGCCAAGCAGAGAAGTTGCAAATACCATTTTTTCAAAGTCTTTTGATATGACTCGACCAGGGAATTGCACCCCAGGCCTACAGGCTGCGAAGCGGACGCTCGAACCACTACGCTATTGCCTACTAACTACAAAAACATAATTTTCGTAGTTAATGGGTTATGCCATATCACGGCAGATACCGGTAACCGGCAATTAATCGTCACACACAGAAGTAGAAACATAAGTTTGAACTTGGGGTCACGTTTTAGCGTTACGTCGCCCAGCATCAAGAGAAAAAAAATTATCCAATTAGAACAAGGATTACAAACACACCAACTTAATTTTTTGCCAACGCTCTGAAGAAACGAGCTATTTTATTTTTTTCCGTATGTAAAGAAAAAAATCAGAATTATGCATCCATGACTCATTGTCGATTTCGCTTGCGACTTTGAGACAAAGGCTGCAATTCAGAACACGGGCGAGCCAAAAAAAATTGAGAGAAAGCAGTGGCATTACTAGAGAGGGCGGTCTGCATCAGATGACTATATTTAAGGTGGCACTTAGCCTACTAATGCAAATCGCAAGTTCAGAAAAAAAGCGCCTCCCGCCACACACCATAGATGCGTGGTACACAACCATGCTCACTACGCCATCTTTGAATTAGCTAACAAAAATGAGTGACAACTCTAGTTTTAAGTTTTTTTGCAGTTACTAATTTATTATAATGGCGTTAATAGTTGACTCACATGACAATATAACACGAAATATCATTTCAACATCGCGTTACGATTTCAAATAGGTTGCGTAGAAATAAATTTTTATCCTGTAATCCAACATTAAGGGAAGCTCTATTTAGAAACGTTGCTTGGTAAATAGTAGCCTCTTTTCATATTTCCCCCTGTAAACGCTTTTCCTTTCCAATTTCAGCTAGCCATCCCATGATCTAAACGCTACACATGAATTAACTATGGGCTTCAATACGATACATAAAACTGTTAGTCAGTGTTCGCTTAGACGTCACAAAAATTAGGATTTAGCACAATTGACTTTGGAACGTCGTTCTGTAGATAAAACTAATGATGTCGACCTAAGTAGCTACTTCTTCTTTTTCTGAACCGGCAGGCATGAGCTCATTGGCTTCTTGACTTCCATTGGAATATTCTTTAGCTGGGCCGTCTGCAGACTGAAACAGTGCAAGCAATCAACGTAAGCTTAATTCAGTTTTGCAACTGAAATATGTGGCTTAAACACCTAAATCATAACTAATATCAGCTCTCGATTAAAGGGGAGAGGAGAGGATTCCTCAAAATATCGCTTTAATTTTGTTTGCATCATTGCTGCCTACAATGTTGCTATATATTCTAGTAAAGTTTGGAAGGTAGTGGCGATCGCCTATATTGTGAGACTACCACCGCTTCAACAGACTAACGGTCTTGTTTGTCGCAACTACAAATACACCTGCTCTTTATTTTTAAAGCTATAAATCGATGGAAGAAATGGGAATAGAGCTAAGTTCAATAATCACTGATCACCAGGTGTACGTTTCGTTTGATAAATCTCGCATCAGTTTATAGACCTCAAGTTTTTTCGTGACAGGCGTCGGTTTTGCACTGGCGGAAGCAAAACTTAAATAAAAGTAACTTATTAAAGTTTTTCATGCTATGTAAAATAATCATTACAAATTTGAAAATTATGCTTCTGATCTAATACGGCATGTAACGCATGGAGTGGAGTTCTACGTTGGCCCATGTATGGTGGCAGAGTAATGTGATCTCGGCTAGTAAGTTACAGTTTATAATCTACACGTTAATCTTAAAGTTTGCTACACTTGTCTATATTGTTGTAGATTACAAATTAGCTTCTTCGCACGTAGATCACATAACATACTATACCCGGTACCAACCGCCTATCACATATCACGTAGCATAAACTCGATCAAGGCCTTCGATGTACAAACATTGGAACTTGATATCAAATGCTTTTTATTGCTTCTTTCCCTCTGACCTATGTTAATCAGTGTAACATTTGATCTAACTTACTGCGCAAATGCGAAATGATACTGCAAATTAGACAACGTCATTGTACACAAGGCCTATAGCAACGGCGAAGCAAACCTTCAATACACAGACATTGAAATCGGCACATTTTTCAACTCACACTCCAGAACGTTTCATCTTCATATAGCTCATCTGCAGTTAGATTGTCCCAGATTTTCAACTTCAAAAGCAATCCAGTGAGCGCGCCAGAAAAAAGCGCGAGTACCAAAGCAACCACAATAGCAGCAATCTGGGCGCCAGCTTGAGGAATATCAATTTTCCAAGCGCTATCGTCGTCGCCGAAAAACTTGTCGTAACTAAGCAAAGAATACAAATGTTGAAAGTTATACGATAATTGCTGGTTCAGTTAAAATTAAAGACAGGGAGAACTGAACCTCTTAACAAAGTTTGTACATTTAAAAGCAATGAGTTCTTTCGCGATTATTTTGTATATAAAACAACTTTTAGATCACTGGTTCCCGCGCTTTTTTAACCGGCTGACCTCTTTTGCGGTCATAAAATAACGACGGATTGCCATCAATTTTTATAAGAAAAATAATAAAAAGTATTTAAAAATTTCAAATGCAGATTCATAGGATGTCTCAACTAGGGATTGGGTTTTGTTGCTCATACGAGCCATGGGAATCAAATTTCTGTCGTTTCAAACCAACTTCATCGTATTCCGAAAAGCTCCGATCTTTCTCCGCATGTCGAGGATGTTTTGAATAAAAGATGGCGTTTGAGTTTACTAGATATCATTGCTTCCACGCTTAAAACAGCATGACACAAAAAACATCAAAGTTTTGTCTTGTCCTTGGTCATACAAATTAAAGCAAAGCCGAACTTAAGATTATCTTCACTGTATTTTCATTGCTTAGCTATAATCCCGTATTCAAAGTGTAATCAAAAATTTTATATTAACCATTCTACTTTCATTTTACCGACTAAAAACAGCTTACACGCAGGGACTAATATTTTAATTGTGGCAATTTGCGAGATGACAAAATTACTGAAAATAACACAAACGGGTAAAACAAAAAAAGTAAACCCTTTAAACGGCAAATCGGGCAGTATTAAAATAATAAGGCGATGAATTTGTTACAAAAAAGACAAAATTCAGTCTATAACTTAAAAACTGAATGATGTTTCGCAGACTCTTAGAAACCTGGTCACTGATCCACAGAAACCGCGCCTCAAAAGTGAATATAATGCAGATTCGAGAACCACTGTTTTAGACCGGTTTCAATATTACTGTGCACGTCAACAAGGCTATGATTGGGAATCGATTTCAGGAAATACAAACCAACGGAGAGATAATTTGTAACGGCATGCTAAACTACACATAGTTATTTGGGGGGCCCGAATCTCCTAACGTTTATTTTTTTTCAGATAAGGACTTTATCTACAACCAAAAGTAAAACTAGGCCTTGCGGAGCGGCGTATGGAGGAGGAATTCCTCGGGTAATACTATATTAGGGAGTGGCAGTTTTTGGAGAAAATTTCTGATGCTAAAAAAACATGGTTTCTAATTTTCTGTGAAATTTTTGGTCACACTTTTCGAGAGGCCGCCATGGAGGTTACCGACTCTACGGGGCAGCCAATTTTTCCTTCAGGTTTTGCTTAGAGATTTTACCTTCCTTTGTATGCATCTTTGCTCGCTACTCCGAATGCAATGGCACTTGTTATCGCTCCAAGAATCCCGGGCATTCCGTGGAGATTGTGAACACCACACGTGTCGTGCAATTTTATTTTCTTCAAAAGAATTGGCTGAAAAATCATTATGACATTGAAATAGACTGGCAATAGAGTCAAGCTGTGAAAAAAGCTTTTCGTGACGCTCTCATTGGTGAGAGTATGTCACAAAAAGATTCGGGCAAAATACTACTCCAAACCTGTTATGAAAGTCCAGTATAACGTTTAGTTGAATTAAATCTTTTGTCGGCGATTACAAAATATCCAAAACTGCCAACACTACTTGCTAGGATGCTTTATCAAGCAGGAGAAATTAACGCATATTAACTTGCCATTTCGAAAGACACATCAATCTAGATTGAGGTTTCAACGCGATAACGAATCGGTCAGAGGCTCCGCTTCACAATCGGTTCCCAACCAAGGTTATATCAGACTTAAAAAAACGATTTTCACAGCTTCGTTGCTTGGTGCGAAGCATGAAACAGAGCGTATAAAAATATCCCAGCAAGTTCGCTAGTTGACCCTCGGGTAACCTAACACTTAACCTAATACACCCAACTCTATGTGGCAGAGGGGTGGTGGAACCAACCTGTTTACCCGTCGTGGTGGCCCAGTATAACAAGACTAGCAAACAGAGCACAACCCCATACGCATGAACGAACGAACGCAAAAGCGCTACTGCCTCAGGAGGCAGTACAACTCACTCGAACACGTTCCCAAAAGCTGTAGCACTTGTCAGCTTGTCAAACATATCATGACCAAGTGGAAGGTGCCGCTGTTGCTATGGAAATGATCGCGCTTTCAAACCTTACGTTGGTTACATTGTTGCGCCCTTGGAAAGTTTGCAGCAATTTCACCAGCATGGCCGCACTGCTTCTGGTAGTAATGCATTATCCAAGCAGTTCTGATTACACAGAACAGAGACCAAGCACTTGCATTATAACTGTACCAAACAGGTTTTGTATAACCTACAGAAGATTCTTCCGTGACCTGAAGATGAAAATACATGACTCACTCGCTCACTCATGTGGCCTACAGGCAAATAAAAATTGTATTTCGTAACAGCTTTACGAAAAATCTAAACCAGACGAAGAAAAGTATACCAAACAAAAGGGTTTGACCAAACTTGTTAAAAGCTGTCGACAAAAAAAGGAAAGGGGAGTTGAGGTCCGCACGATAGCCGAAGGCAAACGTTTGCAAAATTTGGCTCCAGCACCAAAAATGTACACGCATGCAATGCTCTTGCAATTTGCAACATCAATTTGTCGTGAATTCAGAAAGCTTCTTCTAATGCAGAAATAGCGTAATAAAAATTGACCTACCTGCAAAAAGCGGAAGCCTAAAGTTGAAACAACAGCAGCCGAAGAACCAATCAACAGCGCACCGAAGGGATAGACAATCAGATCAGCGCTTGCTCCCATTGCGACACCGCCAGCCAAGGTTGCATTTTGAATGTGGACCTGGCAAATCAATGTAGATGTGAAGTCAATGGATTTAAAACTTGTTGAACGCATGGTGCGCTCAAGTGTAAAAAATTTCGAGGAACATCACTAAATAACGACCGTGCAAAACGACACATCGTAAGATGTACGTACTCACATTAAGACTCATTCAATTTGAGCAAAAAGAGTTTGGCTATTAAAACACTAGCATCATGCGGAATACTGGCCGAAAATCACTCTGATAAGTTACATTTTCCTTTATAAACTTACAGCTAGAAATCTGCACTAGCAATCTAGTGGTGAACAAAAATATCACAAATGAAAGGAAACATCAGTATTAGAGAACAAAGCCCTAGTGGTTGAACTTTACGCTACAAGGTATTGCGAACATGGAACAGAAAATAGGTCTCCCACTTTAGTAACATTTACTTCGATAAAATAGGCGTACCATGTCTAGTTTTCCTTTTTTTTCTACGGCGGCACTCAGAGCAAATGTGACCACAGTGCAGGCTGATAGACTGAGCACGGTATTTACAACCGCACGATGACGCTCGTTACCAGTAGCAGGACCAGCGTTAAAACTCGGCCAATACAACCACAAGAACAAAGTACCTAAACATAAAATATCGTTAACAAAATCAATCCGTTAGTGAATACAACAAGCCCTTCCAAAATGTTTTCAAAAGCATATATAGGCTGAAATGCATAGTCTTCTACATTAGAGTAATCGTCTTTAGATAAAGCTGTATCACTTTGACGCAATTTTCGTGACGGAAGGTTCCCTAAAGAAACTTTGGTAAAGTAGATTGAAGGAAGGAATAGATCGAAACAGGACTGTCGGCATCTGCCATAAGACATCAATCAAAGCTGTCAAAAATCCCACATCTTGGAATCGCAGACAGCAGTTGCACATCTTGGAATCGCAGACTGGGAGCAGGGGAAAACCAGGATTTTTAATCGCAGACTGGGAGCAGGGGAAAACCAGGATTTTTGCAAAGAGAAGGGCGCCAAAACTTTAACGATTGTTTTTGCTTTGCGCTATAATTTTTTCCTTTAGTCACGGGAAAACTATTGGTCTGCGACTCATAAAAAAACTTGGGTTTAGACCCGCTTTGGGGTAGTAAATGCCGCCGGCACAGTGCATTTCTGTTAAAAGCACAAGAAATTGCCGTAAAAGTCGTTCTCCCGAGGCCACAACAACGTATCCTTCGTGAGCTTTTAACCTACGATCAATGGCCCCCATGAGCGACCACCAACCTACTCAACTACGACAACGACAAACCTATTTTGCAAAGTTGTTGGGTGACACAAAGCAAAGTGCTTTCACTTTTTTTGAGGGGCGAAATGACGTATTAAGAAGGGTATTAGTTTCCTTAGACCCCCTGGACGCGCTCTTGAGTTGAATTTTTTGTTTTGATTTCGTTGAAAACAGAACATTTTTCGTTTATGGACGAAATGAACTATGCAGCTGTTATTAATGCGATTGAGTGGGTTGTAGTATCGCTTTATGCCAGCATGATCGGCGTTCAAATCTCACTATGTCTTCGTTCTCGCGAACCTTGCTTTACTAAAATTTTGTTACTTGACTGCACTTGTGGCAAAACAACCTGAGCCGGCGGCAATTTCATCACGGTTTTGAATAGAAAATGCCCAAAAGATAAAGGACAAAAAGATTTTCACGTCAGCAAGGAACACAAACTATCTAATTCAACTCAACTCATGCAAGAGAAAATGGCTTTTCATGCTGCTTTTGACGAAGCCAGCCGTTTGCGCACTGCTTGCAAAATAAGGCTGAGCAATCACATCAACGAAGCTGTCGGTTGATTACATAATTCTGCGATTTAAATCAGATTAGCAATGCTATTTTAGAATCAGACTACTAACAGGTTGAAATGTCGACAATATACCACAAGAAATATATATAAATGTTTTGCTTCATAAATAGAGCACTTAAGGAAATAATAATTATCAATGTGATGTACTCGACCCGCTTACCGATCATTGCTAGCAGGTCAGAGTGATAATCTGATCCTTCTTTGGGTCTATTGCTTTGCATCGTTTTGTATAAAACTCGGGCTACTGCGAGTCCAAAATAGGCGCCAAATGCATGAATGAAAATCGACCCACCAACATCTAAAGCCTAAAGAGAAAAAAAATTAAGTTAAAGCTGCTACATCATGTGTTGATACAAAGAACACAAGCAACAATATCAGCTCAATTGTAGAGTTTAGTAAACGCATTCAGACATTTCTAATGGCTTTTAATGGCAGTAGTATAACAGTCATCCAAGTAGAACGATGAAAGTCAGCAATTCAAAGTCGACGACTTTTGACTATTCAAAGTTGGCAATGTTTAGAGACATGGTCGGTTATATCCTCTACAGATTTTGAATTGTCCACTAACGAATGCCGACTTCCAATTGTCGTAAAAGCAATTTAAACACCCTTGCGTGACAAAAATAATGAAATATTATTTTTAACCTACACCCACTAAGTCGTTCGCAAAGTAAGATACATGAAAATACTCCAAGGCCTGCAGTGTGTAAGTGAAGCGGACCCCAAGACTTTTTTATGCATCCTTCTTTAAAGGTTTAGGACAAAAATTTTCAAGTGCCTAAATGAGTTAACGAATCATTTTTAGGTTTTGATACCGGCAGTTTCTTACGGATGATTAAGTATTATGTATGAATTACGTCAACAAAATATGCTGACAGTCACACCACTATTGGTAAGCAGATGGGAATTGCCGCAGACCGTAACGTAGTTTCGCAGCAAAACTTCAGTTTGCAGTTATTGCAAATATGCTTTTTTCAAAAGCGATCTAAAGCTTGAGTTCTGTTGAAGTAAAATGACGTAACGACAAAACAATGCACGCGATTTGAACAATCCAGGCAGGATGCTTCAGTTTTTATACTTTCATAATTTCTTATTTCATACTTTCATATTATTCAAGTCCTGTGCTTCAGTTTCTTGGGCTAAAGTTTTAAAACGCTGTTACAAAGGGACCTTGTAGCCACCCACGATCGATATTTTAAACTACAGCTAATTATTTGCAAATTATACGCAAGTTTAAGAATCTGGTATAATTAGTACGTAATTATCTAGCGATTGGCAGCGGTTGATCTTTGACGGTTGTAGATTTGCCACACAGCTTTTCTACAAAAATCATTAAAGCAGGTGCACAAATTATTTGCGATGAAAAATGAGAATTATTTTATGTGACTCTTTTTTTCTACCCCTGGCCTTCTGAGATGAGCTACTATTCCTATTTAAAGAAGCCACTTCAATTTCCTGGCGAGAGACCGGGAGATATTGCTCTGAACAAAATTTTAAAGGAAAAATTTTACTAAAGCATAAACTAATTCACTGAAAGATTTATTTTTCCTAACTCAAAATAACAAGTTATTTCAGTGAAAGCGTTGCATAAATAAATTGATAAAATCAGCTAATGTTTCAATGTATACGGATAGTGGCGCCAAAACTGGTATAATGCTGACAACTCATTTGATAAAAATCGCAGCACTTTATGCATACCCCGGGCAAACAGCGAGATCTTAACTGTCTGAAGCTTGCAATGTCGCATATCCTAGTCTTTTTTAAATCGTTTTCGGTGGTGAAGGCAAAGTGGTGTGGCCAGGGATGAGGTGGGCTAAAAGAAAGGTCGACCCCCCACCAAAATTATGAACTCGTAGATGATGACGAAATCGTGTCAAAATTATTTTACCACCCGTTATTGGCTACCAGCTTTTGGGGTGAGGAAGGTCGCGTTGTGCCAGAAAAACACAAACCTTTGATAAAAACAATTTTTACGCATCTTGCTGGTTATGACACCAACTATAACAGCCTGATGACTGTTAATACCGTTGCCCACGCTCATAACTATAGCAAATTAAATCTAAAATTCTAAAATCTAAATCTAAATATATTATCTAAAATTCGATATAGAGAATGGGGCGTTTTGATGTCGGTTAGGCGGTAAATACTTTCGAAACAACAACAAAAAATTCTTTATTTTTTCTGTCTTTGTATCTTCAAAATACCAAGACTTCAAAGTCTTAGTTTGCAAACGTTTCTCATAATAGGCAGGGTGTCCCAAAAAATGTATACACTCTTTGAATCGTTTATAACTTAATAAAGTTATTGATTTTGTCTTGTAAATAAATTGATAAAAGAAAAAGAAAACACATTTAAAGAATTTAAGAGTAAAATATACAATATATCAAATTAGCTTTTAATAAGATAAAAGACATTTGGGGCAATTTTAGAATGTTCACAAAATGACGAGTTCACGTAAGTACTCAAACTGGTTGCCGTACTGTTCAATTCGCTTTTTATATCTTGAAGAAATAGACCTGGAACTGTGCAGCAACATTTTCTGCGGTATTTGAGGACATTCATTTTTCAGTTGCTACTCTCATTTTAGCAATTGCTTCAGGTTTCCTGCTACAAGCTTTGTCTTTTAGAAACCTTCACACAAAGAAATTCGTGGGTGTCAAATCTGGTGAACCAGGTGGATATTCAACGGTACCTCTTCTTCCGAACCATTTGTTTTGCATATTTTTATCAAGATAAGTTCTTACATCACAATAAAGGGGGAGAGGCACCACCTTTCTAAAAGTAAAACTCGGCACCTCGAAATTGTTTTTGCCGGCGCTGTATAACGAATTCTTGTAACCGGTGGATATCGTGTGTGTACATTTTTTTGTAACACCCTATATAATTTTGAAGCGAAGCTTTTATTTGATATCCAGGATTCCAACCCCGTTCTTGCCCCTGGAAGGTATAGCTACACATTTTTGGTTTCTTACATCGGATCAAAAATCCTGTCAAAAAATCACAACATACGGCCACTGAGTGTTGCTTGCTGTTAGGTAACCACAAAATTAAGAGCCACTCACCCCTAACACTTTAACGCCGACCAAGATATTGATATTATAGAATACCACTTCCAATGTAGCCATCAGAATAAGTTGAATAGGGCTTGCTACTCCGAGAATTGCTCCAAAAGATATGAGAATGGTTGCAACGGCAAAATCAGCCTCCAACAAACTAAAGAGTTATCTGTTGCATAAAAGCTAACACCCACTTAATTTTCACTCTTTGGATTTCACTGATGAATTTTAACCGACACTGTGATATAGTGGTTAAAGTGTCCTCTTCGCTGTCGGTAGACTGGAGCTTCATTTCCCAAATCGAGTCATACCAAAAGACGTTTGAAAGCGGTATTCACAGCTTCCCTGATTGACTCTTAGCACAAAGGCCGAAAAGGAAGGTTGATGCGTTTGATTGTGAAGAGCAAATTCTCCATAGTTTCGGTTAGTGTTATTTTCACTCCTGTTTGCTTAAGATAGATTGACTTGCACTGATAGCGTGTAAATAGAGTAAACACTTTTAACAACTACTTATATCGCAAAGCAGATCAATACAGCAGCTACTTGCATTGTAGCTCCTGCAAATTCAAATGCTAATTTTAAAACGCTTGGTATGGGCGTTTGTGTGCGTGCGTCCGTGTGTGCGCGTGCGTGCACGTGTGTGTGTGTGTGTGTGTGTGTGTGTGTGTGTGTGTGTGTGTGTGTGTGTGTGTGTGTGTGTGTGTGCGCGCGCGCACATGTGGGAGGCGATTGATTTCAAATGAATCATTGGAAGAAAAACCATTTAGATAAATTTTTGTATGTTCGGAATCTGGAAAAAATTATCACGAGCCTTGCTGCAAAAAAATAGACAAGAAATTTACTGCAATTTCTCTTTGATCGTATTTAAATTCCATTCATTGCTGCAGCTTCCTTGAATGCCGGAGGCGGTGGCAAACAATTAGATTATAGCGTTACCGGGTTTGCAATCAACAACCAACTACAAATACAGCAATGCAGTGTTAGAAAGCACTACGTAATTGCACATCGAAATTGCAGCTCTGCAAAGTTTTCACCGTCAAAGCTCGCGACCCTCGCAGAACATAAAAAAACATCTTCGGACTTAATACGGTTCCACGCCGTGCTTCGTAGCAAATTTGAATAAATTTATAGGTCGAAGAACTCTGCTCTTTTTGCGAGCTTCTGATCAAACTTGGCCACCACGATGGGCCAAATGCTTTGCACCACAAACTGTTTTCACGTGGAGAGGGTTCCGTTAGGTTCCCGTCCCACGGGAAAACAAGGGAGTTTGCCATCTTTTTCCACGCTATTCTCTTCGTGCTGAGTGTCTAGCAGGGAAGCTATGAATACCGTTTCAATGTCTTTGGTGTGACTCGACAATGGAATTGAACCCAGTCTGACGATAGCGAATCAGACGCTCCAATCATGACTCTACCGTGCCAATCATTAACGATGCAATACAACAAAACATTCCTTTGGTTACGCTCGAATGCACGCCTTAGGAAACGAGCTTTTAAAATCCCCCAACAATGCAAAGTCATGATAAAGTGCCATTTTCGAAGTTGAAAACAACTCTGTTCTATTCAGACTTGAACGATCGATCGTACTCTTGTAGTCACCACAGAAATGCGGCTCAGTACACGCGATAATTCGTTCACCGCTTCTTAATTAAAACGTAATGAAAACGCGGGAAATTAGTATTGCTTTATCAGCATGTTTTGAAAGTTGTTTACAGGGGAAGAAAGCCACGTAACAACAAAAGAAATATCTGAACTTTTGTGACGCTCGTTAATGGCAACGATAAGCACCAGGAAACGTTTTTATCAAGATGAAAAAACTTGATTCCGAGTTATATTCTCAATTTTTCTGATATTGCTCAGAACCAAGCAGGAGGTCTGTGAACAGCATTTTGAAAACTTTGGTATGGCACAACAAGGGAACCGAACCAAGATCTGTCCACCTCCGAATGCTTTAAAAGAAGCCTCGAGACCAATTTTAAAAACACGGACAATGTAGCTCAGAATCGTGATTGTGAAGTTGTGAGTTTATTGCTCGCTTGTTTCTTCAACTTGGTGGCAGTGCTAGTGGGTGAAATGCATTGCTGCTTTTCTTAGGAATGGTTGCTCGAGTCGAAGGCCATCATGATACTTTTGCAGGCTCCCTGAAGGAGGACGTCATGATCATTTTGACATCAACATTTTTTCTTAAATTTTTTTATCATATCTGAGCTGGTAACAAGTTTCTTTCATATTTTCCGAGAAAACTGGTGAATAATTCCGCTTTTTGCCGGGTCCATCGCTACCTCTGCTTTCTGAAGATCGCAAGTAATTTACAACTCAGTTCCATTCTCCATACCTTAACAAAACCTGTTGGCAGGCACCTGCTTAACAGCAAACAGCCGCTTTACTATCACTAACGTGTACTTGATTATTATATTTATTTTGTTCGCGATCTCTACGGTGCGGCATTCAAACATTGTTTACCTAGATATTTTATCCAACCACACACGCTAGCTTCATCTTTAAATGTCGTAAAAACTAAGTATAGTCAAAAATGCTTACAAATTTGTAAATTGCGATCAAAAATGAAATATCAATACATTATTGAAAAAAACACTGCTGACTTCTTTCTTTCGTATGAGCTCATGTTTCGCTTGCAAGTCTTTGGTTAGATGAAGGCACAGCGACGAATTACCTCCTTGACCCAGCCAGCTGTCTTCCACAAAAAGGTGGAGGCATTTTGCTAAATCCTTTACACAAGGACACTACACACGAACTTTCCGACTATTTCTACCACACTGCAGCCAAGCAGAGAAGCTGTGAATGTTGTTTTCAAGTTTTTGGTATCACTCGACAAGAGCATTGAACCCAGGTCTACCGAGTGCAAAGAAGACACCTAAACCACTACACAACCGGAGTTGTAACTTGATAAGATTTTATATGCACTACATCAAACGCCCTAATCACACTAAATTTCGTTACCTACGCTATAGTTAACTATTTCTATTATGTGTACTCCACGAAAAAACAATTTTATCTCTACTTCAAATCAAAGATTTTTGCTTTTGGCCGGTGCTGTACGCGTTATTTTTTAGCAAGCCCATCAAGCACCTAGCCAAAAAAAATTTGAAAGGGGGATGGCTCCCTCTGGCTTTTCCTGGCTGTACTACTAAACAGCCCCTTAAATTCAAATGGAACTGAACCTTGGCGTACACAGATCTATTCTACATAACAAAGATTTTTCCAATAAACAGGAGTTAAAATCTAGGTTGAAAGGCGTAAGTTCATTTTTATATGATTTGCAACCAGGCATATGGAAACGCATACATAGGGAACATGACAAGTAAGAGTAACTTAGTAAGAGACTATGATCCACCTCTTTCCAGAATGCAACGGAAGTCCCCTACTGCTAAACCACACCTTAACGAGGCTTCGGGGCAGCATTTACTATTAGTTGTTGGCCGAAATAACTATGTGATAGTGGTTATGCACGCACATACAAGTGCGCGCGTGCAAATTAAAATTATGATACAATGCAAAATAAAAGCAAACTCATTCAGAGGGAAAACCATTGCTCCTAACATAAACATGGCCGCCGTTTTTTTACCAAATCCTACGATACATTGCTGTAATCATTACCTCTCTATGTCAAGACCAATACTGCTTTTTGAATGAACCAGCATTGAAAACCATCCGTTAATCAGTATGGACCACTCAATGACAAAACATGTCAATAGGAAATTAAAACCAACGGATCCCATACCATGCCTTTTAAGGAAAGTCATCAGAAAACCGAAACCGATCAACATCATAACGTGTACATCTTGAAACACTGAAAAATAAATTGTTTGTAAAACGGTTACCAAAGAGGAGAACTTGCCAAGCGCGCTCTAGACATCCCAAATCGGTTTTTGTTCATCGAGACTGAATGGTGTAACAGAAAAGAGAATGACATTTTTCTGTTTTTGATGAAGAATGAGCTTATGCAAAGATTCTCAATTTATTAAACTCCCAACACAAAAACAGTATGACAGGCATTGTACTTACAACTTTTTGGAGTATATAACACTAACGTTTTAAACCATCACTAGAAACAGGTCAATTTTGCATTTTTTCGTTATGTATTGGGGGATTTGACCTCGTTTATCTCCCTTTGGCTACTCTTATGGGAGAACTTACTGCTTGGTCCAGCTCCTATAAGATTAGTCCGGCTTTGGTGTGGTAAAAGCCCTGTAAAGTGGCATTGGTCACCTCTTAACTAATCTCTCTATGTGACTCTAAGCACTCTGGGTTTAAGTCTCAATCGGGTTATGTCACTCACTTGGATAGAATCTGTCCAACTGGTTGCCTTCATCATCACTGGAACTGTTATTCCTATGATGAGAAGCACCAACATCCTCTCCGTAATCAACGAACAAAGCAAAAAGCAAAATAAAGATTGCTTGAAAGATCAAGAGAATGGCAGTCGCTTTTCCTTTAGTATTGCTACAAAACAACAAGCTTTTTAACTTTTTGAGATGCACCAACATCTCTGAGAGTAGACAGGTGCGTGGCAAAAGACAGCTTTTCCGGAGGATAAGGCATCAAACTCTGAGGACGAAATAAAAGTGCCACGGTGGTAGATATTTGAAGCCTAAGCCAAAAAGCTATTACGTACACCCATGTTCGATTTAATAGTATGAGTGCCAAAAATATATCTATAATTTTGATTTGGGATTACGACCAGAAATTAGCAACAGCTGTTGTTTCGGCCGACACAACGTCAAATTGAGTAGAAAAAGATTTACAAAACGTGTTGGGTCACTCAAAATACTGTTTCAGTGAACATATTTGTACCTCATCTTCTAATCTACTAGCTTAGTTGCCATGAAACATATAGAGTGCCACGTTTCTACTATTGCAATTAATTTGAACAAGGGAGTATAATTGAGAAAAGTGGCCCTGTATTGGCTTATGTAAGTTATTGGCTTATGTAAAAGAGTAGGGTACTCTTACTCCCTATAGCCCTTTTTGCAGAAAAAATTTAAACAATAAGCAAAACAAAAGCAAAAAATGTCGAATAATAGTTTTGGGGAATAATGATCTATACCCTAATGATTAGGGCCTAATCTAACCCTAGATAAACTTGTTTTTAGTACCAGAAAATCTTGGGTGGCTGCAAGACTGACCAAGATATTGCAGTTACTTGACATAAATTATACTTTGGCGACAGGGCAAAATTTGCAATATACCGGTATATAACTACTTTTTTGCTTTAAATTCAGAAATTATACTTCTTTACCGAAATTGATTAACGAAACCGATCTTGACTTTTCTGCTGTGGGATTTGCTACGTAAAAATTGAAATTTGTTGCAACAACTCTTACCTCATTTCGCTTACTTTCAAGAAGTCGTCAAATGGCTCTTTCTGCTACACAAATTGTTGTGGCACCAGCTTACTACGAAAATACGCTCTACAAGACTGATTACCCAATTAAAAACAAGAGCTAAACTTGTTACTTGCTAATTTCCTAAAAAAATGAACACCTCGGACAAGCATCGCAGGTAAAATGGTTTTCTTTTTTCTGTTCCTTTTAGGAGAATTTCAACCGACATTGCTGGTTGCAGAAAAAAAATTGCTCTGACTTGGAGCATTTTTCAAAAGCTTTTGCTGTTTCGCGTTTCACTGACTGGGAAGATATCTAGTAGAAGCAAGAATAACTAGTAGAAGCAAGTGAGCGAAGAGATAGGCCGCTACCTAAAAGCAAAAACAGAAGATTTTTGACGATTCGCTGGTTTATCATTTGAAGTCAATATGGCAAGTATTATGATGACCTGTACAGTAGTTGTTTGTCAGTTGCTACGAGCGATGATGTAACGTGATATTCCTAACAGTTAGTTCGCTATCTGTAACTATTGTCATGTTGTAACTTTACACTGTTTGAGCAACTATTAAACAATATTCGTTAATCGTTTTTTTTTTCTGCTAGTTCAAACGTGTTCTAGTTAACATGAGCGAACCGATATGGTGTTGTCAACAAGAGAGCAAAAATACTTACGTCCTAGCTATGTGTTTTGAAACAAATACTAAAAACTAGGGGAGCGTCTTCATAGGTGGAAACAACGTTTCCACTCCATTACTACAATAAGCCTAAATTAGTCTTTCAGACAAATGTTTCCAAGTAGGCATACATAAGCTTCCCTAGAGACCTGTTCCTTCGAATATTTTATTTTCCTCTCCCTCGGTTCCTAAATTTGACCTAGATTTAGTTTTAGGCTTCTAACGCTAATCGTAAAGCAATGAATCGCGCTACAGTATGCTACTTTTATGTTTAAATCACTATTTGCAATTACTCGTTGGCAGTGATGTTTTTGATTCAAAGGGAATTTGGAGCAAAATTCCATAGTAGGAACCTCAATATTAAATTAGATGTCAATATAGCAGTTTTTAGTAAGTAACATTTCTGAAAATAAAGGGGAGATTTTAACGGCAATTTGAGAAGTCTTGAATCTGAAGCGTGTTCCATACCATTGCTGGTCTAGATACTATGTAAGATTATCGGTTTTGTTAAATAAACTAATTATTGGAATAAATTGCGTGTGCTTACACTTGCGCATTTAGAAGGGAACGTTGTACCATATCCACCGCTTTTGACCATGACAAAATTACAAAAAAATTAGTTAAACGTGCTTTTGTGCTCCTTCCCTTGCATAGATCTTCAAAAAGTTAAACAGTGCTTATACTACAAAGTTTTTGTTCTTTGGTTGGCTAAACATAGGCACCGTAGACCCAAAAGTTATCCTCAGAATGTTGTCAGCAACCCCCAAATATTTTAAAAGTGGGCAAACTAATAACTGTGAAAAAGTTGATCTCCAAAATGTCTTCAGCTTCTATTTGGCATGAAAACAAAAGAACAATCTCTTTCCAACAGCACTTGACCTCTAAAGGGTCTTGTCTTGAGACGAGATTTCATCAGTCCCTCCTTTAAACAAGACAAAACATTACGCCTATGATACGCTATATAGCCCAAGTTGCTTTATCAATGAGTTTTCACTGCTGCACCTCAGGCCTACTCTGTACACTCTACTATTCAAATTAAACGTGCATGCCTTTTAAACTTTGATTACTGTTTGTCTATCCTTTGCCTATCGCCATTTGGCAAACATGACTTTACTTTAAACCAACAAGGAACTAAGCTCATCTCAAAAATATGTTTACCAAAACTATACGAAATAGAAATGATGTATTTATCAAATGTTTCGTTGCGAACTTCGACATATTTTTTGCAGGTGTATACCTGCTTCCTATTAATAGATCAGTTACAAATTTTCTTATTTGCTACCAGCTAAGCCGCGAGAGAAAACTATATAGTCGCATAGCAGTTAAAACCATAGGTGGTCATAGCGACGCCATCAACGAAGCGAAGAATCACGCAATCAAATTGTACACAATTGTTGAGGGTCGTCACGGTGGATGTGATTTAATTTTAGTGGTGAGAGCAATATACCGGACCACATTGCATTGTAATGCTTTGTTGGCTGATTTTAAAGTCTGGGCAAAAGTTTATGAATATAAATACGAGGAGGACGCAAGACCCTTGTAGCCGCGTTGCTTGCTTTTGTGTGAAAAACTGCTCGTTTCCTAAATAAATTGTGTTCATTTTTGAGAGCTTTCCCCAGGAAGAAATAAATCCCCCTTTTTTCACATGTGTTGATTTCCAACTTGAAATACATCACCGCATTGCGATTTATATCAACTTGTGATACTTTTTTTGAAAATTGACAGATACAAAGACGAGGGTCATTATTTCCTCATGGACTAAGCTAACATAAAAAATAAACAATGTAGCCTACATGACCTTCGGCCGCGAACTTCGCAAAAACTCGCAACATTTTAGACTTTGGATTTTTGCCTACTTTCACCCTAATTGTTCTCCTTTCTCCCAAAAATGATAAGGAGGAAAGAGAACCTAATTGCCCCTAAAATGGTAGTTCTCATACTTGACAAAAAATCTATAACTCTACGTTTCCAAAGTTTCCACTTTTTGTAGTGTTTCGATTGTTTCCAATTTTAGCTATATCAGGTTTTGTCCTTTCGCTTTTCTTACACCATGAACTGAAATACATGACTGTTCCTTAAATACATGTTACCAAACGATGCATTGTGATTTAATAGCTAACTTATAAATTCGTAGTAAAGTTAAACATTAAGAGTTCCGTATTTGTCGATGATGCATTAACTCATTGTATTCGGCGCGTTGGAAGCCGACAACGGTGCTTGAAGCACTTGCGTACATACTTAACATGTAAGCGCGTTGTTTTAGTGGGAAAAACCACGAACTGTTGATTTTTAAAAACATACTGCGAATAGTGCCTATTTGATGGCCTCGAAGTGATGTAGTAGGCAGTTGTTTTTTTATTTTCAATTGCAACAGTTTGAGCGCCAGTACTTATCTTTATGGTATTAAACAGATTTGGTTTCATGTGTCATTCTCTCAAATTGCCTCTATTACTGAACGCCAAGCATCGAGATTTGAGATGCCATTTAAAAAGTCTTTCGACTCAATAATAGTATTGCATTTAGGTTTTCCCACTGCGAATCAAACGCTTTGTTGAATGCTGGACACATCACTGCCCCTGTTTACTGGTCTGAATACCGGCAGAAATTGTTTTAGCTCGAAGCTTTTTATAAGATGTCAATAGAGACTGCTTTGAGCATGTAGCAACGCCTGAAAGCGAGGTCATATTAATGAAGATTTGATGGAACTTATTTAACTCATTACATACAAGATGAACGAAGAATCTGAGACACTACAAAGAGACGGAGACTTTGAGACACTGCGAAATAACTTTCGTAAGAATCCGTGTTACCCTGGGCAGACCCGAATGTATCAACCAAAAATTCCAAAAAATTACAACTTTTGTCAACCACCAGTTCGTTAACCTTTTTGAAGACAAAGCTGTTTGTGTCTCTCCCTAAAAATACTGTATACCTCGTATAATGTCACCCAGAAAAGATTGTCCACCCTATAGACTGCTTTGAAAATAGTCGAACCGTCGGTTATTCATATGATGCATTAAAGTCGATGCACGGCATGACTTAACCATAACAATGCTGGTAGGTCATACGATAAATGTCACGTGCAACGTGTTAGGCACTGAGAGCTTAACTTGGGAAGTTTTGATTACAAGCTTGACTCTCTTTAGACCCATGCTTCCCTAAATTACATCACTTGTATTCTCGCGGAATTTGAGGAGAAATGCACACAAAGATCTACTTCCACTTACTGCTCTGTGTTTGTCTCTTTTTTAATCTTGATTGCAGTCATGCTAGAGCGCTTAATTTGTTGAGTTTCGATCACAAGCTTGACTCTCTGTAGAGTCAAGTTTTTCTAAATCACGTTACGTATTTCTCGCAGAATTTGAGGAGAAATGCTGGCAAGGATCTGCTTCAACTTGCTGCTCTGTGTTTGTCTCTTTTTTTAATCTTGATTACAGTCATTGTTGAAACGCCCAGCTTACGTGGGTGTGTTGTGGAGAAGGAAGCAGAACTGAAATAGCTTTATTTGCGTTAGCGGGAAAGTCCATTTCAGCCGAAAATTTGCGCGGTGGTATAGTGATTTGAGCGTCCGCTTCGCCATCCGTGAGCGTGGGTTCTATTCCCTTGTAGAGTCATACCAAAAGACTTTAAAAAGTAGTTTTCACGGCTTCTCTGCTTGGTGCTCAGCACGAAAGGGATAGTGACCAGAAAAACCCAACAAGTTTGCTTCTTGTGTCTTTAGACGAGGCACTTAACGGGATTCTTTCATCTTTATGTGGCCGACAGGTGGTGGGCCGCTGAAGTCTACCCATCATGGCGGCCTAGTCTGATTAAAAACATGCAAACAAAGCATGAGCTCATAGGCATAAATAAATGAGTCAAAAACTGTACAAAGCAAGACAGGAATGCTATGCTTTAGACCACGATTTTGTCTCAGTTTAGTTATTTCCTCCATCTCCCGCAAGATCATTTTCTTTCTAACTATTCTTTCACAGGACACTTAATGATCTCTTACAGCAAAGTAACCTACCACAGGCACATTGGTAAAAAAACCCAGCAACGTAAACAATTTTATCTGAAGATTTTTCGCTGAGCGGTAATTGTTAGACCCACCTAAAAGAAGTTCCTTTTTTCGCTTTATATTAATCCATCACTGGAAAAGAAAACATTGTGCTGTTCTATTGTGATGCTGCCATTGGCAACAGACCATATATAAAGTGCCAGTGGATTGATGAATTTTAATTTTGTAAATAAAAAGAGCTTGTTCTAACCAAAAAAGATACCAACATTTTAGATTTTGATTAAATACTTTTCAAGATATCGACTCTTAAATTGCAATTGATTTTTCTTTCCAAATTCATTTCAGCATGACCACTAAGAATTTAGCGAGAGGGGAAACAAAAAGAGCGATGCCTTCTAAAAGCATAAGACAGAGTCAAAATATGCAAAAGATGAAGTCTTCATGTGTGTTTGGAGATAAAATCCTCGCTTTCACGAAGTTGATCTTCAAAAAAAAACCATCATGCAACCAAAATGGGCATTCGTGCTCCGCCTCCCCCAAATCACTTTCAGCTCACTTATTTTATAAGATATATGATTGGCTTACTTTGTGCTCCGGCCATTTCCCCCAAATTTGTTTTTGAACACCTCTCTGAGCGTAGCCAAACTTCAAGGCTGCGACATCATAATTCCCGATTTATGGTTGGGCTTTAGGCTAGTAAATGTTTAATTGTATGAAATCAAATTTTGATAAACTCTTCACTTTCAGTAAAAACCGAACGGCTATTACAATCATATACAATTTTTAATTGCTTCTGACATAAACTAACGTTGCAATGACAGTCTTTTACGTCATATATTGATTTAGTTTGTATATAAAAATCAAGTAAATACGGAACTAAAACAAACTCCTTCTGTTTGCATAAAATCGGGCGCCGAGTCTTGATATAAGCAGCCTCTGAGAGATTGAGGTGGAAAGAGCTGCGTGCTGTGGCGAGAATTGAAAACCGCTTGTTATTATAGTTTA
Organism: Trididemnum clinides; assembly: GCA_963675345.1. Classification (NCBI taxonomy): domain Eukaryota; kingdom Metazoa; phylum Chordata; class Ascidiacea; order Aplousobranchia; family Didemnidae; genus Trididemnum; species Trididemnum clinides. The sequence goes on along the minus strand of OY776297.1, from coordinate 11,398,277 downwards.
ATGCGCATTGATCATCATCTAAAAGATGTTGACCAATGGCAGAGTCACAATCCGGTTTGGTGTCGTTTCGTTTGCACGATTTGTGTGGTTGAGATCGGCGTGGGCGGGTCAATTGTTGTCTTAACCATTGCGGAACATGTTGCTTGATGCGATCCTATAGCCGTTGAGATGTTCGCCCTACGTACCGACTATCACAGTGGCACTTGTATTCATATATGACAAAACTTTTCTGAGTGGCAGGTAGAACATCTTTGCGTGCCACAGACAGTATGCGCTTAGACGTAAAGACCAAGCGGGTGCTGACGGAACCATAGCAGCTTTCCACGGCGGTTAAATTTACCTTTGAAAAAGAGAAAGGGAAATGTCTACCGTTTCTTGATGTTTACGTCGAAAGAACAGATACTTGAAACCAGTGTATAACAGAAACCCACTTTCACCGGCCAGTATTTACGTTGGGAGTCCTTTAGTCCTCTCAAACGTAAAATAAGTCTAACATCTACATTAGTGCATCGAGCCCTAATGATTTGCACCAAGCGTAGATTCAATGGAGAAATACAACGGATCAAGAAAATATTACTGGACAATGGCTATCCTATAAACGTCATCAACACTCAGATCGCCAAGAAAATCGCTCAGTTCTCCACCCTTGAGCGATTCGGCCCAGAAAAGTGCCTGGTGTACTTGAGGGTCCCTTGGATAGGTAAGCCTCCACAAACTTGGAAAATGAAGTCAAAACCGCCGTGGAAAGCTGCTATGGTTCCGTCAGCACCCGCTTGGTCTTTACGTCTAAGCGCATACTGTCTGTGGCACGCAAAGATGTTCTACCTGCCACTCAGAAAAGTTTTGTCATATATGAATACAAGTGCCACTGTGATAGCCGGTACGTAGGGCGAACATCTCGACGGCTATAGGATCGCATCAAGCAACATGTTCCGCAATGGTTAAGACAACAATTGACCCGCCCACGCCGATCTCAACCACACAAATCGTGCAAACGAAACGACACCAAACCGGATTGTGACTCTGCCATTGGTCAACATCTTTTAGATGATGATCAATGCGCATTACACTACAATAACAAGCGGTTTTCAATTCTCGCCACAGCACGCAGCTCTTTCCACCTCAATCTCTCAGAGGCTGCTTATATCAAGACTCGGCGCCCGATTTTATGCAAACAGAAGGAGTTTGTTTACACTCTTAAACTCTTAGGATAAACGTGGCATTTGGTCACTTGCAGCGCTTTCTCTAACTTTTGCTATTGCGAAATCTTTCTTTGGCGTGCTTTACAATGTTAGCGCTATTACTGGCTTGTCTTGATTGCCAAACGTCCAAATTAACCACATAAAACATTATTCACTCTAGATCTTCCCTTTTGACGCGATACCGTCACTGATGAGAGCGTCACGAAAAGCTTATGGCTCAAACCGGTTTTATCAAAGCTATATTAAATTTCTGTACCACCAGCAAGATTTTTGGAACTAAAGCCATTGTTATTTGCTTCTGATAGTTGATCATGTGCGCTTTTGATTGGTTACAACATGGCAGAGTGTAGCCGAGCTTAATGCGTTTCTGACAATACGTCAAAAAGAAATGGTGTAAAGCGAGTAGGCGTTTGGCATAAAAAAGTTTTTATAAAAAAGCAGCGACAAAAATCTTGATCCCATCGCTTTTTAGTACCCTTTCATGAATAACTACAAAATGCTATTAACCGAAAGCGTAAAGTATTTGCGGTGACCTCTTGATCACAACCAGATTTTTTTCAACTCATTGTGTGACCCTTATCAGGTTTTGAAATATGTAAAAAAGCTATCGGCCGAAACTTGGGTGTTGTCGAATTACCCCTATTGTTTTTGTTTCAGATTCTGAAAAAGCTTCCGTTATTTCTTGGCGTTCCCCAAATCTTTTTTATAATCTTATTCGCATTGTTTGTTGATTATGACGACACTGTGGCGGGAAGCATCAACGGTAGTGAGGGTTCGGATGATTTCAATAAACTCTATCCGAGTAAGTTGGGTTACAATCTTATCAATTTTTGTCTGGTAGTTTCGGTGTTTGATTGATTGATTGGTATTCAGTAACGTATCAAAAACCTAACCTCCCTCTCCGCAAAATGTAACTGGCCTCTCTGCCATCACAGCACAATTTTGGGAGCCTCAGATTGCCAGCCTCAATTGCCCCTCACGGTGCTCCTGATGCCAATTCTGACTTCATGTTTGTCCTACGCGAGCAGCAGATGTAAGGAGGAGAGGCAAGTTTGGTGGTGTCAGCCACCGCACATGAGCATTTTCTTTTTCCCTTTAAGCACTTTCCTTATGCGTTACCGCCCAGTTGAGCTCATTAGTCAGCGTGCCACTGCAATGCCGGCTGCATTTCTGTATGACGTCACACAGTCCATTTCTGCAGAAATTCTTTTGCGGAAAGAGTTTTTCATATGTGTAAATCCGGGCAACGCCTCGTTGCATCTTGCAGCGCCGTCTCGTTGCCCGCTGATAAAATGCTTTTCGCCATTACTCATAAAAAACAGTAAGCGCTTATTAAATGTTGATAAGACCTTCTTTTCGAGAACATTTTTGCGCGCTTTACCAAACCATGACCAATTTTCTACCTAGCTAGTACCAAGATAAGAAGCCAGGAAATGCTTTGCATTTTTCAGTCCAGTTTTGCCATGTTTAATACATTTTGAGTGAATCGCTATTTGTTGTGATATTTTGCTGTAGCTTAACCTCAGGGCAAAAATGTTAAGCATGCTTATGAAAATAGTCCACTTATGCTCTTACTATTTATAATTTCAAAAACAATCAAAATTTTTCGAGGTCTTGTATCAATTTATGAGAGCTATCAATGGAAATCGCAGGTGGGGTGCAAGGAGAAGAAAAGGAAAAATGCCTTGAAACATTTTAAGGGTCCAAAAATAAACTTTTTTTTTGTTGTTGGGTGGGGTTATCTTTGCATTGATCTCCCTTTTGCTCAGCAAACTAATTTCTCGCTTTGTTCTTAACAGCCGATTTTGAAGGAAATTTGGGCTTAGAATCTCTCCTAAATGTGTGAGGACGTTGCTTTTGATAAGAACTGCACTTTCTATTGATGAAGTTAGTTACCCAGTTGCGCTTTTCCGAAATTTAATCTTAAATTCAGCCTGTGAGATCTCTTAGTTTTAACGCCATTTTTAGTGTTTCAAGATGTTCACGTCATGATTTTGATCGGCTTTGGCTTCTTGGTTACGTTTTTAAAACGTTACGGATACGGTTCAGTAGGTTTCAATTTCATGCTTGCCGTGTTTGTGATGCAATGGGCGATTTTGCTACGAGGGCTCTTCGACCAAGTGGGATTCTCCAATAAGAAGATATCTCTTAGCCTCAACAAGTAAATATTCTATTGTGTTTGCTTTGTCGTAATGCTTACTTTGCTTAATCTTGCCTTTACACTTTAAAAGAAATGTGGATTCGGCCTTACGTGTTTTTGTAGTTCGGCTTTTTCTATGAGATGAAAGATTAGTTTTCATGACTAACAAATTTCTCTCCAATAGAATTTAGAATAATCTGGTTGTCATAACTACTGAGAGGTCATGCCTCCTTGTGGAAAAAGGCTATAAGCTCCAGAGTCAAAGTTAAATCGACAATTACTTTTATTTTGCTTTTCTTGCACCATCTAGAGGCCATATTTTCATTGTCATACACTGGCAGCTGCGCGCTGTGCAATTGTACTCGCCCGTATTTCACTACAGGGTGTTTCAAAAGTCACGCCCGATTTTTAATGCGAAAAAACGTGCTTAAAGAACGAATTTATATTTCTGATAAGTAGTATAACTACATACCAATGAAAAATGGAATTACAGAAAATTATAATGATAAGAATAAATCAGAAAATAAAATAAAGTTAATTGTACACATTTTATTCATAATGTTCACGTGTATTGAATCGGGATTGAGTTTTGAAACACCCTGCAGTTTAAAATAGTGAAGATGCTCAATTTACCTGTCGTAAGAGGTGACTACTTTATACCAACCAATGGCAATCCGGCCTGTTTTCTGATGAGGCTTTTTCTTCGTTTGAGCTATCTTGCTGAGTATTGTGCAGGGAAGCTGAGAACACACTGCGTATGAGCTCACGCTCTGTTTAGTACCCTTCATTTTAACTTACCACCGCGACTAGTAGACCGCTTGGCTCTGCCACGTTAAGATGGAGGTATTCCGCTATGTGCCTTGCCTAAGGACAGACGCAACAAGCAAGCTTTCCGGCTTGTTTTTTACACTATCCGTGCTGTGCCCAGAGTAAGAAAGCTGTGAATGCCATTTTTTTAAGACTTTTGCTATGACTCGACAAGGGAAATGAACCCCAGGTCTATCGACTGCGAAGCGGATGCTTTAACCACAACGCCATCTCGCGGTTGGTGAGGCTCCAGGAACTTCAGTGACAGCACTGCCTAGTACCACAGATTTTCACTTTGTTTGATCGCTGCAGTATGAGAGTGTTAACAAAAATGGCAACACGCTGCCTTGTGTACCACTTCTCTGCAACGAATGCTTTTTCTTCAGCATATTAAACGGCGATTACGCAAGTGCCGCAATCTTAATATCATTTGGAGCAGTTCTTGGTGTATTTAGCCCTGTGCAGTTGGTTGTAATGACGTTCATCGAGGTGATGTTTTACTGTCTCAACGAATTCATTATCATTCAGCTTTTCCAGGTAAAAGTCATTAAGCAATATACCCAATAATTAAGCTCCAAATTACAATCAGTGACGTGCGTAAAAATTTGCGTTTTTCGAGAGTAGGGATCAGTTGACAAGTAAAATGCTTTCAACGTAAGCTTGGAAGTGCAATCTGCCCAAAACTTACTGTCATCACATACTCTCAAAATTCGCCGTTTTAAGTGATTTTTTACTTGTAAACATCGAATTATTGATTTTCTACATGTAAATACGGAGTATTTCAAATAGCGTATTTATTAGAGCGAAATTAGGGCGTGCTCTTTTTGAGAATCGTATTCTTTAGGTCAGTGATATCGGCCGGTCTTTGGTGGTCCACGTTTTTGGGACGTATTTTGGCTTGGCCGCGTCGGTGTTACATTGGCGTAAAAGCTTGCAGAAGCATCCTAACAACGGCTGCACTTATGATTCAGAATTGTTTTCAATGTTAGGTAAGTGGAACTTCTCTTTTTGCACACAAAACAGTGATTGCAAAAGCTTCCCTCCCAGATGGTTGTACGTGTGAAAACTAGCTTAATGGTAAAGTGCACTTGGTGGGCACGGCTGCATTTAGAAGAAGGCGGGGATCAGAACCCCCTTTGAAATGTACACAAACCAAAGTTTGTTTAATGATTTACTCCCCCCCTGACAACCGATGACCACGCAAGGGTGGTAATATTCTCTACGATCAGACGTTGCTTTCCTGAAACATCTGATAATGTATCTTCTTGTATTTGTTGATGTCACTATCTTCCGTCAAGTTATATCTGGAAATCGATTTCAGTATAAGTTCCAACTTCCAGCACACATGTGTAGGGTTTTAGAGAATCTTTTTCACTTCGTGCAACCTCATTTTTTCGAAATAATTTATGCATACAGTTTTTACCTCATTGCGTGGTTGCAAAGAGCAGATCATTGCCTCGGGGCTTTGGGAAGACGCCTTTCTTTGTTGCGGCGCATGTGGCATAAATGCTCTGTGCCAGCAGCCCTGATAATTTGCATCACTTGATTATTTCGATTCGCCTTTTTAAGGCCTGTCCTCCACCCCGAATCACCATGGTCGATCGGTCTGCAGCGACGCCTGTCCTTGTCCCTGTCCTGAGCATCTTGAAGTTTCAAAATTCTTCTTTTATGTTATTCTTCAGCGTCTCCTCCCACGTTTTCTTTAGTCTTCCTCTTCTCACATTTCTGACAACTGTCTTCTCTCGCACTCTTCTCCTTAAACTCTTTGCATTTACTCGCTCAAGATGTTCCAACCATCTCAGTCGATGTCCTCCAAGTCGTTCGTTGATATTCTCAACATCTGTCCATTCTCTTGAGACACTGTTGTCAACTTTTTCCTAAAGTGTCTTGCCTTACTTCAGTCGAATATTTCTCATTTTCATCGTCTGCATTTGCCTGATATTGGTCATTTACATCAGTGGTCCCCAACCCCCGGGCCACGGACCGGTACCAGTCCGTGGGTTACTTGTGACAGGGCCTCACAGGAAACGATAACTATACACTATTACTACTTTATTCATTTTCTAATTTTGAAGGCTAAACATTTGTATAGTTTATATTCTATATTTCATATAGATTTAATAAATTAACTTAATTTTCACAAAGCCAGTTGATGCATGTCTATATTTTGTTTCGTTTGTATTTCATGTTGAATGATCCATGTGTTTGGACCTGCTGCATAAGCATATACCTTGTTCCATTTCGTAGTAGGCCTATTTATTTTTCGTGCTTCAAAGCCGGTCCGTGAGAATATTGAGTGACTTTCAACCGGTCCATGACTCAAGAAAGGTTGGAGACCGCTGATCCACATTGCCCAACATTTTGCCCCATAACGCTTCTCACACAACTCGTGCTATACATATTTTCCCGGTAATGTGTTACTGTGAGTGCCAAATATACATCTCAAAGTTTTAGAAGAAATTGCTGCCATTTTTAGATGTATGAGGAAAATTCGTTTCTTGAAGCCAAGTTGCTAGAAATATTCGAATGATGTATCTTTGCTTGATCAAGCCACTACATGTTGGCTATTTTTTACTTGTGTGTTTTCAGGTACCCTATTTTTGTGGGTGTATTGGCCAAGCTTTAACGCTGCTTCAGCAGCTGGTACGATGATGGGACAAAGAGCAGTTATTACGACAGTGCTTTCAATGTCAGCTGCTGCTGCAACAGCGTTTGCAATATCTCCTGTTCTTCAAAAAAGTGGAAAATATTCAATGGTAAAAACTTTATGTGCACTACAGTATGATGTATAAAAAGACATGTTAAGAAAGGGGATGAAGCAGCATTTAGATTCTGAATGTTAACGATTTTATATCTTTCATAATGTGTTTTGCCTCACATTTTAGATGCATCTGCAAAACGGATCCTTAGCTGGAGGTGTTGCCGTTGGATCTGTGGCCAATCTCCGTCTGGGCGCAGTGGGGGCAGTAGGAATAGGCGCTTTTGCGGGACTGATAGCTGTTTTGGGTTGCAAATTTATTACGGTAAGTTATTATATTTTCCACCGTTGGCGGTACCCAACTATTTGTGTCATGCGAGGTGAGCAACTTCACTAGTCTAAACCGCTGAGGTACGAAATCGTTTCCGCTTCACCGTGGTTTTCGTGCTGCGCATATTTCGGTGGGCACCTTGGTGCACGAAGTGCTCATGCAAAAAAAGAGGTCGTATTTATGACTTAAACAATATTTTTTTTAATTTGTGAAGTGGTATCAAATACAAAATGGTCATTGTTCTAATCTCTAGGGCCCTTTTTTTTGCCATGGGTCCTGATGCAAAGTCACCCTGTTCTCCCAGCGCCCAATCCACTATGGTCGCAAGATAACCTTTCTTCTTATTCTTTCGGCTTCTTTCTATTCGGGGTCGCCACAGCGCGAAAGTACTTTCCATTTGACCCGATCGATTTCGTCTCCCTTCTTAGATCCAACGGTTTTTAAGTCTTCTCTCGCCATATCCATCAATCTTCTCCTTGGCCTTCCTCTTTTCCTTCTACCTGGCGCCGCCATCTCCTTCATCCTTTTTCTCACGTAGCTTTCTTCTCTCCTTTTCACGTGTCCATACCAGCGTAGCTTTGCATTCCGAAGTTTGTCTCCTAGCTTTGCGATTTTTGCGGTCCCTCTCACGTATTCGTTTCTCATCTTGTCCTTTCTTGTCACTCCCAGCGGCCATCTCACCATTTTCAACTCTGCAACTTCCATTTGTCCCATCTGTCTTTCCGTCATTGCCACAGTTTCCATTCCATAAAGCATGGCTGGTCTAACAACACTCTTGTACATTTTACCCTTAACCCTTACTGATAACTTCCTGTCGCACAGAACCCCCGACACCTTCTTCCAACTCACCCAGCCTACTTGGATCCTTCTCCTCACTTCTTCTTCACATCTTCCATCGCTACTAACTGTCGAACCAAGGTATTTGAAGTTTTTCGCTCTCTTTAGCTTATCTCCGTGCAGTTTCATCTCTTCTCCATCATCCACACCCCCAGCCTTCAAATACTCGGTCTTGCTCCGGCTCACTTTCAGGCTTCTTCTTTCCAGTGCATTTCTCCAAATTTCCAGATCATCCTCTAGCTCCCTGCAATTTTACCTAGGCAGCACTATGTCATCTGCAAACAGCATATCCCATGGTGCGTCCTTCCTGATGTTCTCTGTCAGCTTGTCCATGGTAATGGCAAAAAGGAAAGGGCTGAGTGCTGAGCCTTGGTGAAGTCCAACACCTACCTTGAATTTCTCAGTCAACCCTGCTGCACTTCTCACAGTTGTTGTCGCTCAATCGTACACATCATTGATAATCCTTACGTAGCACTCTGATGTTTCAGCTAATCTAAAGCATTCCCACAGTTCCTCTGTGATTACCCTGTCGTATGCCTTCTTCAAGTCAATGAAGGCACAGTGCACTGCCTTCTGCCCTTCAGTCCACTTTTCCAACAGCATCCTTAGACAGAAGAATGCGTCGGTGGCACTTCTTCCTGGTATGAACCCAAATTGTTGCTAAGCTATCGTCACCTCCTTCCTTATTCTTGCTTCTATCACCCTCTCCCACAGTTTCATAGTGTGGCTCATCAACTTGATCCGCGGTAATTTCCACATTCCTTGATGTATCCTTTACCTTTGTACAAAGGTACGAGCAAGCTCCTTCTTCAATCATCTGGCATCTTCTCCCCTCGTAGGAGTCTATTAAAGAAGTTCACTAGAAACTCCACATCTTTGTTCCCTAGAGTGATCCATGCTTCCACTGGTATGTCATCAGATCCTTGAGCCTTTTCCTACTTCATCTTCCTCAACCCAGTACTGACTTCTTTTCCAGAGATATCTTCCACGTCTCTTCCTCTCTCTTCTGTTCTCATTTCTCTTCTCTCTCTTGGGTTTTCCTGGTAGAGTAAGTTGTCAAAATACTCCTTCCATTTTTGTTTCACTTTCTCTTCTTCCATCAGCATCTCCTCAGTTTTACTCTTGATTACTCTTATTTGTTGTACATCCTTGCTTTGTCTGTTTCTCTGCTTTGCTATCTTGAACAACTCATTTTCTCCCTCCTTTGTTTCCAGTTTTTTGTACAGTTCCTCGTAAGCCTCGTTTCTTACCTTTGCCACTTCTCTTTTAGCTTGTTTTCTTGCAGTTTTATAGGCCAACTTGCTTGCATCATCTTTGATGGTTTCCCATACCTTTTTACTTTTCTCTTGTTCTTCAGTTTTTCCTAGACTTCCTGATTCTACCACCACGTCTCCCGTCAACCGGCTGTGCTAACTTTTCCGATGTTTCACCCAGTTCCATTCTGGCGATGCTCCGTATCATCTCAGCTACTCTTTGCCAGTCTTCTTGTCCACTAAGTATTCCGCTTTTAATCACTTTCATTTAGAATTTGTTCTTTACTTTCGAGTCTTTTAGCTTCACCATTTTATTCTCTTTGCTGGTTTTGGTGCTTTCCTCCACTTTGTTTATCGCACGGACTACTATTTGGTGCTGTTTCGCTACACTTTCATCAACAATAACCTTTGTATCCACCTCCTCCTTGATCCTTCGTCTTCTCACCATAACGTAATCCACCTGCGAACTGCGTCCGCCACTGTAGTAGATGACTCTGTGCGCTGGTTTCTTTACAAAGTAGGTGTTAGTGATCGCTAGTTCCATTCTCTTAGCAAAATCCACCACTGCTTGTCCTTCGTTATTTCTCTTCCCCAGTCCTTGTATGCCCATGCATTATTCATCACCGTTATTCCCTTCTCCTACGTGCCCATTCAGGTCTGCTCCCACTACAATTCTTTCATTCTTTGGTATCTTTTCCACTGTCTCATCTAGGTCCAGCCAGAATGCTTCCTTTTCTTCACGTATGCACCCCATTTGCGACGCATATGCTCTGATAACATTCTACACAACACCATTAAGTTCCATATTCCAGCATATTATCCTGTCTGTCACCCTCCACAATTCCACTACCCTCTCCACATGCTCCTTTTTCAATATGATTCCCACACCATTCTTTTTGTTTCCGCTTCCACAGTACTACATTTTATATCCTGTACCTATGCATCTTGCTCTCTCCTCTTCCAGTGAGTTTCCTGCACACACAATATGTCAAGCTCTCTTCGCTCCACAAGGTCTGCCACTTCTCTTCCTTTACCAGTTAAGGTTCCAACGTTTAATTTAGCAACTCTCAACTGGATCTTCTCAGCTTTCTTTCTCTCTTCATTTCTCTCCTTCTTCTCCACTGCTTTCTCCTTCTTCGTTGCATCCAAATAGCCTGTCCACCAATGGTAACGGGTGTTGTTATCGCGGGCCTCGACCGATCCGGTATAAAGTCAGATACGACGCGCATTGAAAACGTTTGGCTAGGTTTTACGCCGGATGCCCTCCTGTCGCAACCCTCCCCATTTATCCGGGCTTGGGACCGACACCAAGGCTGCTCTGATTTGAACAACCATAGAAGCTGGCTTGGTTGCAAGATATCCTTAACTGGTTGAAATTTGTATTTATATCCCCTTAAAAACAGCCGGCTGTGCTCCGTTTAACCTCAAACACATTTCCGACCATCTTTGCTGATCGAGACAAAACCGGAGTTTAAAAACTGAATTTCTTTGCCGCCAAAGATGTTGCAACGTGTATTTTCCCAGCACACAACCATCGTCTTATCGTGCTGATCTGTCGCCCGCTAAAGCAAGGTGTTTCGGGGGGGCTCAAGGAGATAAGCAAATACTGTTTTTCAGCCTGCTCTTTTCCGGAGGCTTCGACTACACGATTCTCGTGACGTCCATACTCTCCATGGTATACCGGGGATTCTGTCCGCCGTTGTATCCATTATACTTGCAAGATATTCAAAATCAGATACGTTCAGCCAAGCAGAGTGAGCTGGGATTGTGGAAATGTGGTTTTTGAAGTTGGATCTTTAAAAAAAATTAAAAATTGTTTTTTCATGTTGGTGTTGTATTACAAACTAAATTTTAAAATTTAGCGATGTGCGCATGCCCCATGAGACGTTGAAATTTTTGTTTTGTCGCTTTCCAAAGTGAACTTGGCGCTAAAAGCGATTTTATTTGTATATCTTAAACTAACGCTTGTTTTTGACACTTGTAGCTTATTTTTGAACTTTTATTAGGACAATTGTCATACTTCTTCTTTGGCGAAAAGCGTAGCAAAGGAGGCTGTCGCTTCCCCAAAAGACTAATCTAAGTCTTGTTTTTGACTAAATTCTTGAGAGTCATTTAAAAAACGTTCATTGATTCAGTTTTACCACTGCAAATAATTTTAAAATGCGCCTAATACTTCTTATTCTTAAATTCTGTGTAATTTCCAAAAGTAGGTCACCATCAAATTGGTCTGGATCCAACATAAAAAATAGATTACTGTACCCTCCAAAATCATTGGCTGGCCACGGCTCAGCTTTTGGTTTCCTTACTTTCGTCTTATGAAGCCTGTATTTTTTAATGGAGCGTTTGCGCAGCTTTGTATGCAGTACTTGCAACTGGATAAAAACGACATCTAACGATAAATATTTTAATTGATCTTATTTTTAGATTGAAAGTCATTTACCCAGCATCTACTAATTCAGATTTTGATTTTCATCATCAAGCTAAAATGCAACTAGCAGGTTTGGCAGTTACCCTAAGCCTTGCAATTGTTGGAGGCCTTATCACTGGAGCCCTATTAAAACTCCGATTTTTCGACAAAGTTAGCGGTGATGAGTTATTTGCTGACGACAACTTTTGGCTGGTAAGCAATTTGGATTAGGTTTAAAATTATTTTGATATAGGCTGTGGGGCATATTCTTGTTCTTCATGTCACAGAACAGTGGCTCTATCAATCGTGCGATAAAAGAAAATCATCTGCAAAGAATAAATTGTTTAGATCGATTAGACCAAGTTCTTACAATTTTCAATGTAGGCCCGCTAAAATAAACGATTAATGTTTCTTGGCTTCTGCTCTGCTTAATTTAAATTTGGTTAATTTTCTGCTTGGCAAATGTCATCTCCGCACTAAGAAACTGATGATTCAATTTTCTCGACGGCGCTGCTATCCAGGATCGGATACATGATCTGAACCGATCATCCAACCCATAACAACTGTTATCTAAACCAAGATTGTAGCAACACAGCTCTCCTCTTTTTCAACGATCGCACGTTTAGGGTAGAGAGAAAAGCGATGCTCCTCCAAACGGGAGAGAAAAAAATGTGAATGAAAAACCTCGGTTTCAAAAATTGATCCCAAAAAAAGATCTTCATTATGCTTTAGAGATCAAAATGGACAAAATTCTTTTCAAAAAGTTAATCTCCTAAACAAAGTCTTCACGTTTTATTGTAGACCGAAGTGGGCTAAATACTTTGACCCCTCTCCCCAAGATTGAGCTAACTTGTTTTTGAGATCGCCTGAGAATAACAGAGAACTTATTTAATTATCCGCCTCTTCCAAAAAATTATTTTTATGTATATCTATATCTGCAATGCACTTTGAACGTGGGCTTGTTTAAACATTTTAGCTTGATGGTTCCAAAGAGGACGCACCAGATGGAAATGTGGTTGAAGAAACTCCTTTGAAAGTTTTGAGCCGCAGTAGCACAAGCTCACGAGATGACGAAGAAAAAAAAAGCCTTTCAGATGATGCTTTTGTGCATCAGGAAGTGATTGATTCCGAAAAAGCACCACTGACTGTTGGCAGCGGATGAAACGCTTGCTATTTGTCAAGTAATAAATGCAGAAGATTTCCTTTCGACCGAATTGGATCCATCTCAAAGTTATACAGCAGCTTAACACGTGACTTTAATAAAGGTTATCCTCATTTCGTAAACTAATCTTTTGCTATTCTAACTCGACAATTCATCAAAAAATATCTTACTGTTTATTTGTATAGCAAATTGGGGCAAGGACTTTCAAAGTAGGTCAAATGATTCCGGTAATAAACTTTTGACAGCCAGATTTGTTACCAACCACTGCCCGTTATAAAAATTAAACGTTCTTGGCTGCTCTACGATTAAATGTGTACAAACCTGGAAATTTCTGTTTTAATCTACTAGGCTTAGGTTTCCTACTAAAGCTTATTGGGCGGGATATTGTTTTAAACTAATCGTTTGCTTTATTTGGCTATCTCTGAACGGTCGTTGCGTATGCCATTGGTTTCTTTTATTAACTTGACATTAAAATAAGTTCATTTTACTCTTCTATTCCTTTTTGTGATATGGACTTGCAATCTGAGCTTTCCACTCTTTCTTCCGCATATACAGTACGTCAAGAGTTGGGTCGCTTTTTCGTCATATGCTTTTGTTCTTCACGAGAAAATCTGTCGTCGGTAATACTAGAAAATCGTAACGGTCTTGCCTGCCTTTAAGTTGCAATCACTGCCGGCACAGATTACTTTTACCTCAAGCGGAATAATCTACCGTAAAACGTCTTTGCTATGAACACAACAATATTGTCAACGTGAAACGACGATCGTTGTCATCATAAACGGCGGTCCACCAGACGACCACCTCGCTGAGGAAAAGTTAGGTTGGCCATCAATTAGACTGAAATCTGAAATGCAGGTAAACTGGCTGTTTTTCCAAGCGTTCATTTAACTTAAGGTGGATGTAGCCTCCACAATACACATTTTTGTTCGGTTTTGAACATTTTTTGCTATGAAGCAGTTTTGTACGGAAATTATAAAATCATGGTATAAAAATGTACGAGAGCAAAATTGGTACAAAAACGTACAAAACCGGACACAAATACTTTCTGCGTACAGCGATCATTCGTATTGTGGGGAGCAAAATAGAAAGGTAAAGTTTTTAAATTATGCTTGATGCCACCTAGGTGGACTAATTTCAAAACAGTAAAACGCAGCTTTGTTGTGACATGTTTAGCTTAAAGTGACCTACGATTGATTAATTGATTGATTTTATTTTGTACTTCACCATTTGCGACACTTTCAGAATGCTTGACATCACAGTACAACGAAGAAGTGCGAATGAGCGTGTAAGACAAAGGCCAGGAAGCAAGAAAGGTTGTCTAATTAAATTAAGGTCCTTCCTGATGGAGCAGCAATTTAACGAAAGTGCAATGTGATAATGACGCTTACATATAAGTAGGAAAAGATTAAAATATGCTTACACAATGCAAAATCCCACATACACCAACCGACCACAACTGGACAAGCAGCCGGTATAGCGACGGAGGTATACGGAGCCGTGATCAACTAGCACACGTGCGACGCCCTTCGCTCGAGCAAGTGCTTTGCTTTGTAAGTGAAATAAATAGTACGCTATGGTTGGAGATATAAAAATAGAATAGCAAAAGGAAAAAATCAAGGTTAAAACGGGAAAAAGATAATCAAATTTTTTGGTATATGCCGAAAAACCATATTTTAAGATGTTTTATGAAGAAAGCCACTGCATGTTTTAAAATTCTACATTTGGTTTCTGATTAATTTTGATACCGCACATCATTAATTAATTGATTTGGGGACAAAGATGATAATTTCATTTATGAGCGTGAAGCATAAATACATACACAATCATATCTGCAACACCTTCCCAATAGTAAAGGTATTTGTTACCCAGCATGTGTTGTCAAAGATGGCTTTCAAATAATCATCCTTAGCAGTCTGCCTTGTTGGTGGTGGGGCTTCCAGTCGGCCGTTTGTATGTTTGACTGGTTAAAAGCAGGCCATCTTGATTAAAACTGTGGTGTGAACCAAAATATGATATTGTTTGCGCGCCTGCATCCAAAGGAAGAGGTAGAACATTTCAGGATAACGAGTCCTTTAGAATCGGTTCCATATTTGAACCGGATTCAAATTTTAGAACAATAGGAACTTGCCGAATGTTTGCAATGTGCACATATCAATTTTGACTGATTGTTATTGGAATTTCAACCGAATTTGTAAGAAATGCGCATGGATTATATATTTCTATTTTGCAACTCTCGTTTTGCCGCCAACGCAACATTCGCATGTCTCTTAGAATAGAAGATAGATTAAAAAATATCGGTAATAATTACGTTTTTCTACAGAATTATTATATCGTAACGTTTTCAATAATTTTTCATGTAAACAAATTGTAGATTTTATCAATTTTTAAATGGGATTCGAAATTTCGGAAAGGTTCTAGAACCTTTGATTCGGAATTATTCTAGAATATGCAAGTATTCTGAAATGAACATTCCTGGGAAGAGAAGGGGTATACCTCGGATTGCATATCAAAATCAAACTATAATTCATAGCTATCATAGAAAAAGTGACTAGCCTCTTCGTATACGGTGTGTACAATTGTATACATAGAATATATAAAATAAATGAATATGTGTTCAGTTGGCGTGTACGAAGAGGCTAATCGCCATTGTCAGTGCATTCTTCTGACACCAGACAACAGTCATACGCCTGTCAAAGCGCCACCGCACAATATTCGATGCCATGCCTCCCTGGGAGAAACAGAAACTTTTGGTGGAAAGATGAATTTTTTGCATATTACAATAAACTGCAATAAAAGCTGTTTCTGCGCAGTATGTGAGTGGGTTTAAGCCTCTTCAATATTTAGCAGAGCCAAAGTACGTAATGTCATGCTAAAATAAAGCAGATGACATATGTAGGCTACTGTACAGTACTATGTTTGCTACATTATTTTGACGAGCATAAATAAGAAAGTGTCAAAAAATAGATTCAACACATTAATGCTAGTTGTGTTGGTCTTCGGGCTGTTAAGGCACAAAAAAATTACGATAATGCGATTTTTGGTGATAAAGCATAAAAATACTCAAATTACGTTTTGACGCTTCTTTATCTGAAAAAGACCTTGAATTTTTTGAAAATAAAGCAAAAATAAGTGGGTCCATTCTCGTATAATTTGTTGATTTTCAAGAAAGATATGATTTAGAAGACTACAATTGTTATGCTAGTGAACCGACTTCAAAAGATCAATTCATAAAGACTTGAATTATAGTCTGCTTATACTCATTATAATCGAAAAAAAGAAATTTAGACTATGAGCAGAATTACTATTTCGTGCTCATTTCTATGACTTTTTCCCATTTTCAAAAATAGTGACTTGAAGAAGAAAAATGTGCTTATGTTTTAGAAATAGGTTTGGTCTTGGAATTTTGAACTTTGAACCATCTTAGACTTTTATTGTTCAAAAGTGGACCTTGGAAAAATCTTATAATTACGAAAATATTGTGCTTGTTTTTCGGTCTAGGCAGATGGTAACCCTGACCATAAGTTGTAACCAGTGTTTGTTGATTTAACGTAATTGAAGAAAAAGTAGCGTTGATAAGCAGGAAGTTAGGTTGCCTTTCGACCTACTACCCAACTACGAGGCATTTCTACCAATGTTACATAACTGTCCGTACGCATTTGGCATCAAAGGTAATTGCGTTGATACAAAATTCGAAGAAATTTTTTATTAACTACGACGACAGAGTTTGTATGTTGTAGGAGCGAAACGCGTCCAGGGATGGTCTCGTCAAATTGTGGGGGGGGGGCTTTTCATTATTTGCAATACTATTACACTGTGAAATAACCACTTTACTCGTATGAACATGCATATAAAGCGCGTAGATTGCCTTTGTAACTCAATAAATCATTCAAACAATGATATACCGGTACTACAGTAAATGACTTTTAAGTGCAAAAAAATTTCTGCAATTATATGATCAACCGACGCGGTGGTGTAATGGTTAGAGCGTCTGCTTCACAGTCGGTAGACTGGAGATTCATTCCCTTTGTGGAGTCATACCAAAAGACTTTAAAAAATGGTATCCACAGTTTCTCTGCTTGGTGCTCGGCATTTAAGGGATTGGATTCACAAATTTGGGAGTCGGACGGTTAAGCCCTAACTTGGAAGGCTGTAAAAAGACACTAGCAAACCTATTGATCTAAAATTTTGCACATCATGTTTTTTACCACAGTGAACACACACACACACACACACACACACCAAAAATCATCAAAATTTGGGAGATTGATGCCAAAATCAACCTATGTTTGTATACAGTTGACGTGAGTACTCTACAGCAACTTTGGCTTTATAATTCTAAGACTCTAAGTTGCATATTGTTAAACCTTTCCACACCGACTCCGTGTTAAAACAATGTTATGATGTATTGATTGTTTTTGATTTCACAGTTGCTTTTTGTGGTTTTACAAAACATCGCTGGATTTCATTGTGGTCGGGATTAAACAATTGTGGACACAGATCCAACCAACGTTTGCGGCATGCCTCAAATCACAGATGCTGATTTCAACATTGGTTGAGGGCAATACTCGCCAAAGAGA
This sequence comes from Trididemnum clinides, assembly GCA_963675345.1. Taxonomy (NCBI): domain Eukaryota; kingdom Metazoa; phylum Chordata; class Ascidiacea; order Aplousobranchia; family Didemnidae; genus Trididemnum; species Trididemnum clinides. The sequence continues at coordinate 11,380,863 of OY776297.1, read as the reverse complement.
AAAGTAAACCATTTACAGTGTATGAATCTTTGGCTATCTGGAACGAGACACAACTTGAAACTCTCTCGCCTGTTTGAACAATTTTAACCTCTTGTAAATCGATAAATGTCAATGCCATCGTAGAAATAGAAACAAGTGATAACTTATGATGCGTTTGTAGAAACAACAAATAACAAGAATAAATTCGGGACCAGAAAATAGTTTCAGGGAGGCGTGCACAATCGTTCAAAGCAACAAAGATATATCGCTTTAATTTTTAAAGAATTTTTTGCAAATAGGCTAGTATTTATTTTGCCATGACCACCGTTTCAATATTTTTTTTGTTAAGCCAGATTTCAATATGCCAGGCAGTGACTCGCCAGCCTCCCATGACCACACATCCCTGTCTCATGTGTTCCCGTGCTTAAAAATATCAAATGACAGGGAGCTAGCTCCCTTGCTTTCGGCTCCTCTGCATAAAAAAGTTTTATTTAACCAAAGAATTGAATAAATATTTGTAGTTAGTAGTAGTAGTTGGCAATTTATTTCGCTTCTATTTTCTCAATACAAAAAACTCGACAATGGGATAAAACCGACGAACGAAAAAGGAGTGCATGTGACAAAACGAATTGACGTTATACATACCCAAATTCTTTAGCTGCATTAAGTATATTTCAGAAAGGGGCATGGTCCCAGCACCTAACAAAAAAATTAAGCATAACAAATGAAACAACAAAGCAAAAAAGAAGCAAAAAACCGTTAACCAAATGAACAAAGTTTTATGCTATGTAAAAACGCTCGATATATTGCTAGAAGATATATCCCCCTTTATGCCAAACTGTTGTTATTCTAACGAGGGGGGCTAACAGGTACCAGTATTAGGTTCTGCCCAAAGGTGACCTGGGAGCAACAACAGTTCAAGAGTTAGCTCCATTAACACTCTAGGCAGGAACCTGTGGCGGGATGCAATTATAGTCTTACTGTCCAGGACCATGAAATTTGCAGGAGAGTAGTAGCATTATAACATTTGAATCACAGTGTTTGAATTTTTATAACCTGATTTTAATCATTTAACTCTTTCGCTCCTGCGATCATCGATTGATAATTTCGTGTTTTCAGTGTTTCCCTCAACTTTTTTCAAATTGAGTTACAAAATTAGTTTACTAAAACATGGATTTGTGATTTTATTTCTCATCCAATTTTCATAAAATTTTCAAAAAATCAAGCTTAATTCCTCACTCATCGGATGATGTAAAATTTGTGCCATAACTCTTGCATCTTCTTACCCAAAAAGGGTTGAAAAGACCAAGAGCCCAGTTGCAGACAACAAAAATTGTTAAATTCTCAGCAAGAGCCAACTACCTTAGAATCAAATTGCGATTAAATGTTTGCCACAAAACCAAACCCTTTATCATTAACACAGTCTAAAAACTACTCTTTTGTGGCATCATGTGACAAAATTTCAAGCAACAATAAAAAATTTATCAATAAAAATTTTCAAACTTTTTAGGGGCCTCAAACCCCCCAAAAATTTATTTGTATGGTAAATAGAAAAAAGTATATTTAGTTTTCAAGAGATACCGGTATTATATGTTGCTAAATACCAGTCTCATTTAAAAGCTTAGGGAATTTGTTTTTCAGCAATACATAACTTGAAATAGTTCAGGCTAAGCAGTATATAATATTTACTGATCAAAAATGAGTTCTGGAGATCATGTCAGTTCAAAACTCTCCAAAATTTTTTGACTTACCTTCACTAAATTAGAATTTTTAGAAAAACTACGTCCTATGAAAAGATAAAATAAATTGCAAACATTTCTTCACTAAAGTCGTCATTTTATATCAAGTTTCCAAGGAGACAAAAACTAAAATACAAGTTTAAAAGCTAGCAGAAGTTTGGCTTCTCTAAATCAAAATCTGCTGTATCCTCATTGTTTCTCAGCAAAGGAAAGGGGTGTAAAAAAACTTCTGTTTTATTGTTAGTAACGACATATTTTATTTAAACTTGATATCTTCTGAATTTTGAAGAAATTTCCTTTTCAAAAATACTTAATGTTACATGGTTTAGGCCAACCTCAAGCAGATGATGGCTGATCATATTTTATATACTAAATTTGACTAACAAAATTTGGTACCGGTTAGTACCGGTCAACAAATGATCATGAGCCTCAGAAAGTTGCAAATTGTAGAAAAGGTAGGCTTTTAGATAAGTTTTAACTGATGTACCTTGAAAGCTTATTGCCTTAGCATCATCTAGCGACCATTTCTAAAAAAATTGGCAAAAAAATATAATGTGTTGTTATCTTTGAGGTAAGGGTACTTTAACTTCGAAGACAACTCAGCACCTATTGGGGCACTAGTAATATAAAATTTGCATATTCAAACAAATTTTTTTTTGATCTTTATATCTTTTTATAACACTTGATGTAGAAGTAAACCGATGAGTAATAATTTACAAACAAACTTGAGGTATTTTATGATGATTAAATATGATTTATTGTGACAGTTTTTGCAGTGCCACCTTGCGGATATTTTTTTTTTTTGCTCTTTGGGTCGTAGCGAGTTAATTTTGGATAATTTAAGTAAATCATTGGCAGTGTCCCTCTTTGCTTAACTCAAATAATTTAGATAAAAGAAGCCGTTGTACAACTGTTTATGTCCTATTGAAATGAAATCAATTATATATTTCAATAAATCCTCAACTTGTACGTCTTTAACACTCCTGTAATCATAAATCCTTCAAGAACCGCTTCAATCAAAGTATACGAAATTGTTCTCCGTTTCTCACCTGGTGACGTTTTCCCTCTCCGCTCACAAGTCTTCGAGTAAGAGCCAAAATTCAGGCAAATTGGCGACCGCCGAAGACATCAAGCAAGGTGGTGACTTGTGAAGCTGTGGTGTCGGTCTTAGGGTTGTGTTACAAGGAGAAGACACTTGGCTTTAGCCTATGCTTCTGACTTAAATTAGGTCATAGCTGTAATTGAATTGTTGGCATTATTGTATTACTTATTTTTTACGAGCAAAATGGCTTTACCAAGCAGGAAAAGAAGCAAAAGATTTAGTGAATTTTTCATCCCAAATCATCCTCTTATCTTTTTATTCATAATGGTGTGCATATGCTGTGGAGTTTTTTTCGAAGTAAGTGTGTTTTCTGCTTAAAGATAGAAAGATATCTTATTTAATGAATTTAGTAATATGCACAAGCATAGACTAGCGAGTTAGTTTTCTTGTTGGCAGGGTGGCATGGTAAACAGAGTGTTGGACTTTTCATGGAATAACTTTAGATTTGGCTTTTTAGGTGTTAACTTGCATGCAGTGTGGCCAAATAAACTCACGCTTGGATTAAATGGTTAAATTTTGAGTTCAATCTATAGCTTGTGCCAACTGCGATGTCAGAATCGGGTGACTGCTGACTTGAAGACCTTAAGGTCATAGTAAAGTCTCTCAAACTCTTTGTTTTTCTCACTCTAGTATTGGTAATTTTTTTTTGTTATTTTTGTATTACAGTACCTTTGACCAGCTTCACGCTCTTTATCAAGGTGACTTTGTCTAGGTTTACCTGCTGCAATAATGCCCATCAAATTTATGGTAGTTTTAATTACGGTGGTATATGTATGTGATGTCTTTAAATATTCAATTTATACAAGGTTAGGTTAGGGTTAGGTTTTAGGGTTAAGATTAGACTTTGGATTAGTGGTCATGGCAAGGCATTGTCATGAATGTGCTCATTGTAGATATGAGCTATTAAAAGTAGCCATCAAGTTGCTCATTTGATCAAAGACAAAAATGTTAAATATTTAAATTCACTAATAAATCCTGGATGCTACTATAATGCAGAAAGATTGTGGACTAATTCAAACTCTGTAACTCTAACCCTAACTACCACATTAACACCGATCTGCAATTCTACAGAATTTTCATGTTGCATGTAGTATCGGTATCCAATTCTCTGAAACACTCTGGGAAAATTTTGTATTTTACATGTTGTAGTGCATTGTGTAAAACCTAATTAGATATAGAGTAATTTAAATTTTGGATACCATGGAAATGTGGAAATTTTGCAAACTAACTCTAATCTTAATTCTAACAATAAATAATGCCAATTATAACTAACCCTAACACTAAACTTCAATCAGCAATTCTATGGAATGTCTGCATTTTAGTATTTACTAAAATTAATTTGTTTTTGCCGATTCATGAAGACCTTCATAAAATTAAGATTAAAACTACAGTCATGTAGGTGAGCTAGGTTTTACTGTTTAAGCCAACAAATCGCGATTATGTGGTTATAAGTCATTGACCACTGATGGCGTCATTAAGTATCTTATTATAAGGGGCAAACCACAGAGTTTCTAAAGTAAAACTACTGATTACAAGATTAATGTTAAAAGCATTATTTCAAACTGTTTGGCCACGTCTAATCTACTCACAATTTGAATGTAATTTTTATAGAAATAATGTTATTAGTCTTATGAATTTTGCAAAATAAAATTATATGTGAGGTAACATTTAAATTTAATCACATGGAGCATCATGAAGATACAAAAATCAAAACAAATGCCTACTGATGCAAAAAAATTTTGCAGAAATCAAATGACTGTTATTCAGTTTAGACCAACTTAGTTATTAAGTATTAAGTTGCATAGTTTTAAAGTGATTTGATCAAATCTGTCTAATTTAATTTAATTGTGTAGTTATATGTTTAGTTTTTCATTGACTTTTATAAATTTTAGTACTGTATTTTCCAGCATTTAAGACATATTTTTTTCCCAAAATTTTTGCTCAAGAAGTCACTCAACTTCTAGTTTGCAAAGTTGAAATCTTTCCTGGGCTATTTTTCTCCCCTGACAGTCACTAACCTAACTTATCATATGTACTTCTACCTACCCTAACTCCATGCACCTTTTTTTCTGCTGATATTATTATTAATTACTTGCAAAACAAATATTTTTTATAAAAATGACAGCGATCTAACCTGTAGGCTCTGATGCATATTTATATTTACCAACTACAGTCGAATCCGGTTAATTGTATATCGGATAATTGCAATAATTGTAAATCCCAAACCACAGTCCATTATTTGTTAAGAAAATATTTCGGATAATTGCATAGTGGTTTACTGCATAATCCACTTAATTGAATGGAATTGAAAACAATTATTTGATTACTAAACAAAAGGTTGCAAAATTTCAGTGACAAAAACACAGTTGTTTCAAGGTCTTAACAAAAACAAGCTGAAAGGTACTGAACAACTATAATTGCCAACGTCACAAAATGAAAAAAGCCTCCCCCGATTAGAGATCCAAAACAATGCAATGTGCGAGATGATTGATGTTCAGTGATGCAAATCTTGCACATTTTTGTCACTGAAATATAATGATATAATCACGTTTTTTGTCACTGAAATATAATGACAAACTTTTTTTTATCTCCGCCATGTATTTCAAACAAATAAATAATGTATCCTCAGAGTATGGACACATTTCTTCAATCAGAAAGAAAAATGCAAGCTAGCATGCAAAATAAAATTAAACAAAAATCGCACAGTATTCTGCTTGAAACCATTAAAATTCAATTAAACCCTTTATTTGTGTGTTTTTCGTTTACTTTTAATAAGACAATCACATTGTGCTTGCTTTGAAGTATGACGTGCAGACGTTTTTATTTGTGATGACTGCTGCACTTCAGTTTGACTTTGCACTTTCACATAAACGCATAACTCACTTAATCGCATAAAAAGACTTGGAAAATTGACTACGCAATTAACTTGATTCGACTGTAATTGAAATCCTGACTCAATGCTATCTGACAGTGGTGAAAGTGTTTTCCCATTTCTTACTGTGTTTTGGTGTATGTTTAAGTGTAGTGGCAGCTTTCTTTCAAATGCTTGCTTTAATAAAATGGATTCTGCTTTATTTCTTGACACAGTTGTTGCTTTATTTTTGTTTTCTATGATTTATTGCTATTGTGATTTTTTACCCTACAAATTAAATTCTGCTTGCTTTATGAAGTCTGTGCTGGCAGCTTGCTTTCGGGTTATCATTAATGTTTTCTGCTTTTTTGGTTTCATTTTCAATCTTTTTCCACAATACTATCAAAATGTCTTGCTTTACTTGTTCTTATTGCTTGTCTTTCTGCCAACTTACTTTTTTACAGCAATGTTTTCTACTTGTGCTGCTTGATTACTTTCAACAATATATGCGTACTCACTCCAAAACTTTTTTTCCTGAATCTGACTTCCTGAAATGGAGATGAGTTTTAAATGCTAAAGCATCCTATCTGATGTCAAATATGTTGTAATTACAATTTCTGTACTACTTGACTTGGTAATTTCTAAATTTCCACAGTTTTGTAATTCAATGGTTTAGTATGAATTTTTGTAAGTTACTAATTTCATATTAGGGTTTTTCCAAATCCATTGCTAAATTTCTGTATTTAAGTAGATCTTAATTTTTATATTTTAGTGCTACCTTGCACAGCTGTCAATGTTAGGCTGAAAAAAATGTAGCTTTTGTTAGTGAACAAAGTCATTCTCAATACAGAGTGAGTTTGTTGACATATTTAATTTAGAATTGTATGCATGAGTCACCACTAGGGTGCATCATCTCCCCCCTTTTTTGAAGTCAACCTATCATTAATTGTTTGTGTCTATCACCTATAAAAAATAGCCATAAAATGTTTCGGTATGGGTGGTCCGTGGCTTCCACCCCCTGTGACCCTGAAAAATTGTCAAGTATTAAATGCTTTAACTCAGTAACTGTTTGAGCTAAACATTGATTGTTGGGTGTCAAATTTGTTGTAGTATATGCATTTACCTCAAAAATCAGGTCAAAAGTACATTTCATTAGAAAATTGTGAAAGCTGATAAGTAATATTTAAAGCAAAATAAAATATTATTTGGCGTACTAAAAAATTTTATAAAAATCCTTTCACTTAGTGGTATAATCTTAGTTTTTGTTTTCAAAGGTTTTCGTTTGTTTTTCTACTCTATTCCAGCACTTGCACAACATTTTCCAGAGTTTTCTTTTTTTTAGCAGATGGAAGAACTTCAGTTCTTAGTTTTACTTTTTTGGCAGCAGTCGTTTGTTACAACAATATTTTGAACCTTTGATTTATACTTTTGTAATCTTCATCATTATTCTGCTGCTTGCACTCTTTTTGAAAAAGTCTGGCACACCTCCCAAAAGCTTGAAAAAATACCATGATTTTGGGCTTACTATGCTGCTTAGAGAAACTTCAGATTTTGATCTGCAAGGAACAATCGATTTGCAATTTCCTTTTTGTGACTGGGTTCTGTAACTCTGGGCATAGCATTGGAAGCGTAGCAGCAGCAATGCCTTCCCTCTCATTTAGAGTTTCTTCAGCATCAAACAGTGACTGAGGAATCATTTGTTTAGTTAAATTGCACAAATGTAGTTAGAGTTTATTAGGTGCACTATCTGCTGCAACTGGATCAACTTGCTCATAACAAAACAAAGTTTTGATCGGCTGCAAATCAAGATAAGGTGCAATAGTTGCAGAGGTGGATTTAAACCACCAAGGAATGTACACATAGAGTAGAAACATAATAAACCGTTTCAGTTTTCTTGCTTCATCTGGACTGAGAATTAAGTGCTCTTTTTAAGTGTTTCATGTCTGTGATCTTTGTTACTTTGTTGAACATCAGTGATAGCTTGATTGCATAAATTATCTTTTCCATCCACCCAGCTTTGTAAATAGCCCCTGGCTTCCTAAAAGCATAAATGTTGCTCTTAATGTTTTGTATTATCACATTGAAACTGAACAAAACTAGCTCTAGTAGTTCGCTGTAGTCTTGTGAAAGTTTGAAAGCATCTCAATAGATATGAATGTTTATTGTTTGTTCCATTAGTGAATTTAAAATCAAAAGGCTTTCTTAGAGATGTCGCAAGGAATGTCAAAAGCTGTGAGATGTAAAGATGTATGGAGGAAACCAAAAGCTGTGCTGTGGTTTATTGCCAAAAGAAGAATGAAAATTCGAAAAAATTTTACTCTGTAGAGACTGCTACTTCTCCATTGTGAGAACATCGAACACCTTTTCAGCAATCAGTTTGCTTATATGCTTCCTGCAAGTTTACCAAAGCAATGGTTTATTTGATCTGCTTTATAGCTCAATGCAGCCCCAAGTCCAAAAACCAGTTTTTGTTGATGCTGCGTCAAAAACAATCTGATTGCACCATCAGCAGGACGGTTCCAATCTTCCAGCAAATCTATGTCAAAATTTGCAGCAATACTGCCCATGGCTACAGCGCCATTTGGAGAAAACCAAATTATGCCAAGAAGTTAGGTTTCTGATTCAGCAGAGATCAAAACAGGCTTAATTTCTAGCTTATTGTACCTGTATTCCAGAACAGCTACAACTTTTAAACACCAATGTATATTGTTTATTTGGGGTGGTGTCCAATTGTCCTTAATTAGTTTGGCTATTTCATCATTTACTTTCTTCTTGTGTCTGTCATAAGAAGCATATGATAAACTGAATCTAGAAAGTAGCTTTTGTAGAGTAAAATCTTCCTCTTCAACATATGGGTACTCCAAAATGATACTTTCACGCAAAGCAGAAACGGTAGCAGGGGAAACATTGTACCTGGTGATTACTTTAACTACAGATTTTTTTGATAAAATATAATTATATACTTGAAGAAAAGCTTCAGTTTTCTGCAATCTTCTGTAGTTTTCTGCAATCATTTTATGACAAGTAGGTTCAAGGACTGAATTATCACTTTTGGAAGCAGATGACATGGCACACAAACTCAGATGATGTTCTTGCAAATTGGTCTTGTGTCTCTTTTGTGTTAAGAAGTTTTTGATCCTTTAATTTTTCATGTTTTTGATGCTTTTTTCCAAATTTTTAGAAGTCTTCTTGTTATGAACTCCAAACGTAGAGCTTATTGCTGCTCTATCTGTTACCATTTGGTCCTCCAAAATTGCCATAGAGTAAAATTGTTTTCCTGTTTGTAGATTTCAGATGGACTGTCCTACTGTTTCGTCTTTTTTATCTTTTGAAAATATTTGGTGCAACAAATGACTTGTCAAATTGTTGGGAGTTTCACAACTTTTAGTATGGCATTCTCTTCTGAAATCTTTTTCCTAATAAACTGAAAACAATCTGATGACCTTGTAGAAACCATTGTATTAAGAAGTTTTACAAATTACTCGTGGCATAACATCTGCAAATAAAATAGACGTTAGGTTTCATCATGGAATTTGTCTGCTTTGTTGTGTGCAACAACTACATTCAGCTTTTTATCCAGTAACAACCACGGCTGTTAACTGTTTTTTAAATCTTTTATAAGCTCTGGTGTCATGGCTCCAGAATTAAGCCAAAAACTAAAGTGATAATTTTTTTGATATAGAGTCATTGTCATAAATTTAAAACCACCTCAAAAAATCAGGAATTAAGCAATAATCAGTATTTTTTGCATCAGCAAAGCCAGACTAGTTATGCTATCATGACATCACTATAATCCATTGTCTAACCCAAACTCGTGTTGGAGAATTTAATGCTGATTGCCAGTTTTAGCAGAAGTTAATGCAGTTTGTGAAGTTGTAGGGTATCCTGAAAAATGGATAGAAGAGCATCTCTTTTAGCTACTCAGAGAGCCCAAATTACTGTTTTATGGCAGGAAGTTTACTAAGAACCCACGATTGCACTAAACCGCATTGCTGCAAAACAGCAGTTCATACAACAAAAGTAAATTTTATGAAGTATGGAAATTATAAAGACAGAAAAAGAAGTGGGAGGCCACAAAAAAGCACCCCCAGGGATGATAGCATGATGAAAAGGATGGTAGCTCCACTAGTTGTTGCAAAAAATAAAGGTGTATTTGAGTCAGAAAGGTTCAGTGGTTAGCTTGAAGACAGTTTCAAGGCATTTTTGTGACCAGTTTGATCTAAAATCATATAAACCAGCTCAAAAACCTCTTTTCACATCCCAGGTGAAAATGAAGCATTTGGCATTTGCAAAAAAATATGAATCTGGGACTGCTAGAGACTGCGGTCAAGTGATATTTTCAGATGAATTGACTTTTCAACAATTTATGGTACAGAAAGGACATGTTAGAAGACCCAAAGGAAAACGATTTGAGGAAAAATATACTATGCCCACTGTAAAGTACCCCTCCAGCCAGATGATCTGGGGAGCAATGTCTGTTAATGAAACTGCTGCATTGTACTTTTTACCTGAAGGAGTGACAATGAATGGCTCATGATAGGTGAACTTTTTTTGAGAGAAGTTGCAATTGCACATGGCAGTCAATCAATGTTCAGTATTCACGCATGATGGCACTCCATGTCACCGATCCTAGGTGGTGCAGAGTTTTCTGGATCAACAAAGAATCAACATGCTGGAGTGGCATGGAAACAGTCCAGACCCCAATCCGATTGAGAATTTGTGGTCAATGATGAAAAGAAAAGTTGCAGAACAGCAAACTTCTTGTTTCTTCGGGCTACAACATGCCATAAAAGAAGTTTGGGTGAAGAATTTGGAACTGGAATACTGCAGAAAGCTAGTTTTGAGCATGCCTAAGAGGATTAAGAGTGTCATTAAATGCAAGGGAGGCCATACGAAATACTGACTTTTACAAATATTTTGACAAACTGGTGTCTGGTATGCAGATGCAACACTTGCTTTATTTAGCAACAATCCACTGACCATGTCTTGTTGTTCTTTTCACAAAAACAAGATTTTTAATAAAACTCAAAAAATCGTAAAGTGGTCTTAAACTTTTGACAATAACTGTAGTTTGAAAATATGAATGGATCTATTGACTACAAACAACTCAAGTTTCTCAAAAACAAGAAAATAAGATGCCTTTAAATTGCAATTCTAGGAATCGTACCTTCTACATTGCAAACCCAACTACATTCAAAATACATCATTTGAATATTGGTAAGTGTAGAACATCTAGAATCGGAAAATAATCAAAGATGCCAATTATGCAAACAACTACGATTGATTCTGAATAATGCAGGCTTTGAAAAATTCTTTTATCTAAGTTCCAGAAACAACCTAGTCTTTGTTGACATGTGATTATGCAAGTGTTTAACAAACGTGGAATGAAATTGAAATTTCTGCAGATGTTGGTCTCATCAGTTTTGGACATGACATAAAAATAATGCTGGTCAAAGTCCAACAAGTGGTTGTGTTGAGCTTCAAAGCAGAGCCCACTGTTGCTTTGCAGGAAGCATACCAGTGAACTGATTGGTCAAAAGGTGTTTGATACTCTCACAATAGAGAAGTCAAGCTTACCGTATTTTCAGGACTATAAGGCGCACCGGTATATAAGGTGCAGTATAAAAAATTGGCTTCAAACGATTTTATTTTCATAGATAAGGCGCACCGGACTATAAGGTGCACCGGACTATAAGGCGCACTGGGTTATAAGACGAACTAAATGAAGCAATATGCACTGGGTTATAAGACTAAATTTGTTCGCAAGAAAGAAAAAGTTTGCTTTTTGAATACCGTGCCTTACGATAGGTAATTGCTAGCGCATTGTGTTTTGCTGAGAAGCTTATTGCGTAACATGACGGCCTGTTTGCAAAACAATTGTTGTGGTTTTAAATGCAGTGAACGGCAATCTTGGAAAGCAAACACGGGTACGGTAGGTCTCATAGTTATGCTGTAAATAACAATTAGCAGTTTATAAATATATAGCGCCATTTACAACATAAAATTGGTTCAGAGCATGATCATAAAGCCGAACCTGATCCATACATTAGGTGCACCGGACTATAAGGCGCACACTTAATTTTAGACAAAATTAAAAATTTTTCATGCGCCTTATAGTCCGGAAAATACGGTAATTAAATATTTTATCCTGTCTAATCTGACCAGATTCGTGGTATTGTTCAAGCTTGGACTTTTTCACCTAACGTTTTCAAAAAGAGTGCAAGCTAGTTGAATGATGATGAAGATTGCAAAAGTGTTGTTGTAACAAATGACTGTGCAGAAAGGTTCAAAATGTTGTTGTATCAAATAGTGTTGCACAAAGTAGAATAATTGCTTATGGCACAATGATTCTATAATAGTGATTTGGAATCCTATTCTAAAATAAATTAAAGAGTTAATATTGTATGTATAAAGTTTACTAAATCGAACCATTAAAAATGCAAACTCAACACACAATCATAATAATACAGAGCAAATGTAAACTACAGTAAAAATTTTACTTAAAGTTGAATAAGATTAAGTTTGAGATTTCAGATTTATATGCGATTAACCAATTTTCCCTTAACTACAAGTGTGGGTTAAGATTCATGACTACTTATTTTTAAATCCTATTACCTAATTAGAAATAAATCTTGATTCGAATCTCAAGGATTTGAAATTCTAAAATGTGCATCCCTAGTAACAAATGAATGAGTAGAAAGAGGGGTGTACAACTGGAAATGTTTTTTCTGTCTGCTAAAAAGTAATAACTTCAAAGTGTTGTGCAAGCGGTGGAAAAGAGTAGAAAAACAAAAGAAAACCTTTGAAAACAAAACTAAGATTGTGCACCAAGTAAGAGGATTTTTATAAAAAATTTTTCAATACTATTGGTAATATTTCGCTTGGTAATATTTGGTTTTGCTTTAAAATTTTCAAATAAAATGTACTTTTGACTTTATTTTTGAAATAAATGCATATATTACAACGAATTGGCTATCCAACTTCATGTTTAGCTTAAACAGTTACTGAGTTAAAGCATTTAGAACTCAACGATTTTTCGGGGTCACAGGGGGATGGGGGTTGGGAAGAGACTTTTCATGGCTAATTTTTGTAGGTGATAGACACATAAAATTAGTGAGACAGGTCCACTTCAAAAAAAGTGGGAGGTGATGCACCCTAGTCAGCGTTGTACCAGAAAAAACAAATAATGAATGGTTTGAGAGGTGAACCTTGATGTGTGTTGTTTTATCTTTTTTTATGCTTCAAACATCGCAAAAAATTGTCAATCTTGAACAAAGTCACCTTTATTATTATTTTTTTTAAGATGTTGATGTCTTCTGGTCACAGGAAAACCTATGTTATGTGTAGAACATAATTGGGTTCAGACTCGCCTTGGAATTGCCATTAGTGCTTGCCATAGGTAGCAGGTTTTTAAAATTTTTGGTGGGTAAAACTTACTTCTTACACTTCAGCTCAGCAAACAAGCTGTCACTAAATTAGATTAGCAGAGGTAGGTGAAAAAGCAAGCTATCTTTGGAAATTGCAAATGATTTTATGTTGTGATTTCCCATCAATTTTACAGTTAAATAGTGGGCTTGGGTAACAAAATATCAAAACAGGTGGCATTTATAAATAAGTAGGTTTTAATTGATCAACAAAGGGGCTTCGCCTTCCAACAAAGATTTTTAAAAAGGGGAAGTGCCCTTCTCCCCTTGCTATCCCATACTTGTTGCTGCTCCTGCTTGCATTGTTTCTACCACAAGTTCTGCAGCCGAGCAGGGAAATGTCATAAAGTGCTTTTTCCAAGAGCACAACAGCCAGTCCTCATGCAAGCAATAACTTCACCATGACTAGCCAGCAATTTGTTGCACTAAGCTATTTTGCCACCCTTTATTAATGGTAGGGCTACCATTACTGCAGGCCGAAAAAAGCAAACTAAAGTGATTTTGGATATTTTTACGCATTTTCAGTCAACATCAGGAATTTGCTTTATGTTTTTACCGATATACTTTCAATATCAAATGAAAAGTGAAAAGAATTCTAAAGGTTACTTCGAATCAGGTATAGTTGATTGATAAAACATTTTTAAAATCAACAAATAATTTTTTGTCTTACAATATTATCGGACATGATTTTGACCATATTTTCTGAGCCCAAGTTTAATCAAAGTCCTTATAACTTTAACTAATATGAATGCTTAAAAGCCCAGCACCTGTTGTCGCATGCAAACTTAAAGCATTATATACTGACATTGATTTGTAGCATAATAAGAACTATGTGTAGGGAAAATGTATTACAACAAATATGTAGCATACTTGTAAAGTTATTTTAATATTACCGAGCAATTGCTCTTTAATAGAAAACATGATTGGTGTTGTTGATTTAACTCTATTGTTCGGATCATGATCTTTAAATTGCTTTTTTCTGTTTATTGCTTATCTTTAAGACGGCTGCAAAATGAAAAAAAATTTTTAAATAATGGTGATAATACAAACTTACCAGTTTAAGCAATATTCTACAGTACCAGTATTTTTCTATATAGTCTACATAAGAGTTGTTAAAATTATTATTTAATGATATTTTTTGTTCAGGATATGAAAGAGGTCGTTTGGATATTTTTAATGTTCTTTTTATTGTAATGTCAATGATTTTATTACATGCTGTGATCAAAGATATTATTGAGGTAAATATGATTTTACTTCTGGGGTTGGCATTGCTGCATGGAAGTGAGTCATGGTGTTTTAAGAAAAATGAGATGGCGATTTTTCAAAGGGCTGAGAGAAAAATGATTAGAGCTATGTGAGGTGTTGATTCAATTGATAAAACAAAATAGCCAAGAACTAATTCATATAGTCAATTTAGAAGAAACTCTAGATCAGGGTCCATTAACCTGTTGCCAGTGGGCGCCAGGTCTACCGTGAAGTTGATATGAGTTGCTCTCCAGCCTGTTTTGAAAATATCTCAGTGGTTCCCCAAATGGACTGAGCAAAATAAATTGATCTCACAGGAATACTGTCATACCTATTGTCGGCCCAAAATCAGTAAATGGTAAACCTTCTACAAAAAAAAAGAAAGTCGTCACCTTCGTTTTGGCTTAGTATTGCATAAATTTTGATTTCTATAAAGTTTTATTTTGGATAGAGAAGTGTTGCCTAAGGCCCAATAATTTCATCAAAACCATGAATCAATAGTGGATTTCCAAAAACTAAAGGTCATCACTTTGACTTGGTTTAGATTAGAATCTTCCAATACGTGGAGGGCAATTTTGTTGGTACATATGTAATTAGGTGTGCTTTGACTCCTCAAACTACTGGGCGTGCAAACATCAAACTCGGCACAATTGATCACCACTTTGGGGTGAGAGCCCTAAGGGGGTTCATGACGTCATAAAAACAATTTTTTAATTTGCATTTCTTGACGGGGAAAATGGTTTTTTGCTCTAAATGAAAGCCAGCATTCAATGTACCCACTAAAAAAAACATTTCATACCTGTGGGGTTTAAAATAACGTCACAGCTGACGCTTAATTGCACAATTTATTTTATCAAAAACTATTGATCGAAGAAATGCAATTAAAATCTTTGTTGGGACATTTAGCAAGATGATTTTGATAAAAAATACTGTACAAGTAAAGCTTAATTGATGATCAACAAGTGATTCTTTTTTTAAGCCTTTTGAGCATGCTTCTTTTTTCCTCGACCTTTCAAACTTGCTCCAAGATGTCATAATGCTGTCTGGTACGATCAACACAGTTTTTTGCTACCAGAGATCAGCATAAGATGATTTTTTCAAAAATTTCAAAATTTTTACAAAATTAGTGTACTTAAAAACTGTTTTGTGACCTCATTTCCCTATTAATTTTCAGACATTTTTTAACAAATTAAAGGGAATTTTGGTGATAAATGGACATGTTACTATACTATATAGCCGGCTGAACCGATATTTTTAAACTTCATGTTGCTGAAGAGGCCCCTGTGGGCAATGCTGGCAAAACCAGCTGGTCTATACTGTAAAGCACAATTCTTTCTGTGTTTTAACTCCTCCAAAACTGATGGACGTGCAAGCATGACACTTGGCGTGATTGATCACCACCCCAAGGTGAATATCAAGCAGGTTTGTGACATCATGAGGTCGTAGCATAATCACTACTTATATTATTATGGTTGCCCTTGATTAGCACCCAGGATATAGCTCTTGTTTCCTACGGGTTGGTGACCCCTATTCTAGATAGATTGACCAAAATGAACGAGTTGCGATTGGGCAGGTACATTCTTAGGTGCTATGATGTGTTGAGAACAACATTAGATTTTATAGTGATTAGAAGTAGAGGGTGAAGGTGATTGAAGATGACATGGAAACGGCCGGTGGAAAAAGAAGACATTGAAAATTTTTGGTTAATGAAGGAAGATGCTATCAACAGAATAGATGCTGCAAATGAAGTTGTGAGAAACATGATGGAACTGGCCATCTTGACTGAGAGAAGGATGGCTTTTATTAATTGGATCTCTTTTTGCCCAACAAATTTCCTTTCAAGCCTTTAGAACTTAAAGTGTACTATATCTTGATTGTGAGTTCATGTAGGATGCAACATCTCTTTGATTTTACAGAAAGGAGCTAAAAGAATTTTCAACACTGCAAGAGCATCTCGTACGAAAAAGAGCAAATTTTTAGAATGTGGCCAACTCGCTGTTTGGTGTGTTGTTTTCACAATTTGGGGTTTTTTTCAAATACAGCAGGTAGCTCATATTGATATAATTTCGTTTTGTTGTTATTGTTTAAGCTTTAGTGTAAATCTTACACTGTTTTTTAAATTGTGTGTGGACTACTCATGCAATTTATGTTTTTTCAGGACGATCTTCACAAAATTCCTTTACTGTGGGATGGTTATCCTCACACCACAATGAAGTGGTCCACAAAATTGTTTCTAATTTGCCAGGTACTTTGCAGTTAATGTGATTGCAGATCCAATGCACCATGTACCTTTGAATACATTTACTGAAGAGGTTTTTAATCATTTCTGTTTAGATTTTCTCGTTGGCAACTTTTAAAAACAACATTTTAAGTTTTCTTATTTTAGATTGGATATTGGTTACACATGTACCTCGAATTGTATTTGCAAAAAGTTAAGAAGGAAGAAGTGGCATCACGGCTGCGTGATTATTCGCTGCATTTTTTTTTCATAACAGGAGCTTATGTATTTCAGTAAGTAATATCAGGCTTGTCATTCGCATTTGTGCATGTCCAGGTAGCCACATTTTGGCTTTAACAATTGCCAATTGGTCTCAAACATTGTCAAGTTTTGAAAAACACATTTCTGAACTGAAATTTTTGTAAAGTCGCGCGTGTTTATCTATTTAATTTATGCCACAGTTTTTATCTTTATTTGATTTTAGCTTTTGGAGAATATGTATCTTGTTGTTGAGTTTGCATTATTTGGTCGAAGCAATTTTACATTGGAGCCGTTTGTTGAGATTTTCAAATAAAATTGAAGTTTCCAATTATGGGTTAGTCGTGCATGTATTTGGTGATGTAAATTCTTTTTTTATAGTCATAAACATCAATTGTGATTTTGGCACTGCTACAGATTTTCGTTTTACTAATATCACAAATAGAATGCTTTTAACTCAAAGCCAGATGCTAAAACTGCGAAACCACTTTTAAAATGTTTCACGACCAATCTTATTCCATTTTCAGAAACAAAGTATTGTAGTTAAAACCCAAAGGTGAGTTATGTCAAAGCGGAAGTAATTTTTTGGCTTATCTGCTGCTTTTATGCTAAAAACTTTAATCGTGTAAATCAGTGGTTCCCAAACTCTGAACAAATATGCGCAATGAGCAAATTCCTTGCAATTATTTACTTTACTATTATTACTCGTATTTGATTTGCAGTTCGTTGTAACTAACATTTTAAAAGAGTTTTCTGTAATTAATTTAAAGAGTATTTACCATTGATTAGAAAAGACTTAAAATTTTCTGATTGCGGTGTCCTAAGCACTATGTGACACATCCCTTTTAGCACGAATTGAACCCATAGTAGACAAGCTATTACCCAAAGAACAGGCAAGATTTCGAAAGGGTCACAGCACTGTCGACCAAGTGGCTGAACTTACTGAAACAATCGAAGATGCATTTGCAAAAAAGAGATAATGTGATTAGTGTTCATTGACTTCACTGCTGCCTATGATACAGCCTGGCATCAGGGCTTGCATGTGAAACTGCAACGAATGCTTACCTCCAACCACCCAATCAATTTTATAGTGGAATTACTGTACACTAGGTCCTTCACCCTGTTCACAAGTGATGGACAAAAAAGCCAGTCTTTTAGACTGAAAATGGCATAGCCCAAGGATCCGTTTTGGCTCCTACCCTATACAACATCTACACAGCTAATTTTCGGAAAACATCTGGCAACTGCTTCATGTATGCAGACGACGTAGCAATCACCTATTCTGCATCAAATATTGCCAAGAGGAAAACGTATCTGCTGACATGACTGGCACTTAAAGCCTTTCCAATCAAAAACGGTGTCATCACTGTTCCACCTTAAGAACCATCTGGCTTCGAAATCTATTAAAGTAACCTTGGACTCCAACACAATCCTGAACTGTGAGCGATATCCTACATACCTTGGAATTACCCTGGATAGAAGTCTAACATACAAAAACCACTGGCACAAACTAAAACAAAAAGTGTCTTCCCGAGTGGCACTGGTGAGAAAACTGACGGGAACTAATTGGGGTACATTTGACACTTTATGCACCTCCACTACAGCACTTGTATTTGCACCAGCTGAGTATTGTGTCCCTGTCTGGTGCCAAAGTACCCACACAAAAACACTAGACGTACCTCTGAATGAAGCAATGCAGATTATCTCACGCTGCATACACCCCACCCATTTGAATTCTTACCACCACTTTCGGGAATACAGTCAACAAGCTGAGGCCGGAAAAAAACTCTGTAAACGCTTATACTACAAAGCAGATAACACTGACCATCTTTGACACAACATCTTGTACAGCAAAACCCCTCCCAATATGCTTAAATCTCGCAAACCTCTTCACCCATTTCTGGAATCACTACAAGGTTATGACTCCCAGCAAGAACCAATACCACATAAACTGCAACCACACATTCAAGACTGGTCAAACAAACCCCTATGACATTGCCTCCCTTGAAAAGCATGGGTCCAAGAAATAGGAATATTGGGTGACTCAGTGGTAAAATGGGGATTTGGTGATGCCAATCTATGCCAATGTGGAGAACCCCAAACTGCATACCACATTGTCAATGATTGCAAATCAACAGGACCTCCTTGCAACCTAACAGATGTTGACAACCTTATGCTCAAACGATATTAAGCAATCTGATGAACTGCAACTTTTGATGAGATTATCATCTGAATGAATGAATTTATTCCCATTTTGGCTGGTACAAAAACGGACTCAGTATGAATTGACATCGATTGGTAGATTTCTAGATGAGTTGGTATTTCTTTATGCCTGGTTACACATACTAGCCATTGGGGTCTTTATATTTACCATAAGGCACGCGAAAGCCTAAAACAATTCCAATAAGATTCGATCTCATGGTTTCCTAATTGCTGGTCAGAAGCTCTACCATTTGCATCATGGAATGCAAAACCTTTGGTTTATTCAGGATACTCTTAGTTCGAATCTTCCTGAAATTGCTTTTGGTCTTTTGCACAGTTCCATGGAAGTGTAAATGGCCCCAATGTATGTGAACGTGCATCAACTGCATTCTTTTAAAAATGGACCAAAATTGAGATTTTTGAAAATAAAGCAATACAAAGCTACATTTTGCGGCACTTGCTGTTGTGGTGAGTTCTGAAAATAATGATGTTTCCTCCATTTTTATACTTATTTTGAACGTTGGCTGCAGGCTCTTGAGCTTAGATTTTGATGAGATAGAGCAAACTGTTATACGGACCCAATGCTGTAAGGGTTCAAGGAAAAAATTTGATTTTGCGTGCCTAAAGCCACATTTCAAACGAATTGGTTAGTCGCCTAATTTTCTATTTGGATGTGTAACTAATAGGACTTGATTTTAATGTGAATATTGTATTTACAACTTATGGCATTTATTGCAGATTTTTTGTGTGGAAGTGGCTGTATCTTTTTGTTCATTTTGTAAGCCTCACTTTCAGTATTTTGATGTTCTGGTTTGGCCTAGGCAGCCTTAAAAACCAGGAAGTCAACTTTGCAACCGGAAATTATAATTCTTTTTTCATACGGTTGGTATATGTCGAACGTGTATACATAACACAAGTAATTGATTGGCTAGTATAGTGGTAGTGATTATCAGGTCTTAAATTACAAAGCAAGTGTTTTGAAACTTGTTTTAGCTTGGGTAGTAAATGTGAATAGTCCCTTGTGATCAACAGTTAAAGAGTGATAGTTACATTGTAGCGTACGAGTATCTTATACTTGTGAAGACAAATTTGCTAGTCTTGACTTGTAGAACGTGTTAACCAGTGTCTCCGCTAATTTTTTTAGCTAATGTGCGGAAAAAATTTTGAAGTGTGCGCTTTCAATAAAAAGATAAATAAAAATAAAAATGTTTTTGTGCGGCATTTTGTTGTTCGTGTGTGCGCGCGCGCGCATGAGCGCACACTTTTAGAGGAAACACTGGTGTTGACACAGCACTTGGTTAGTTTCGAATAACGGAGAATAAAGATAAATTCCTGCTCAAGGACACATGTCTCATATTGGAAAACATGTGTCTTGATTCTAGCCTATTTTTGTAATTGCTACTTGCACTATACCTTTGCTTCAGAAGCATTAGTATTTGCATATTTTTTCAGATTAACTTGCACTGTTTCGATGTTTGTTCTGCAAGGTTGGTTAATGCTACCGTACTTTACCCGCATTTTGCAAGAAAAGGCCGAGAAGAAAATACCAGACATAACGCCTGAAACTCCGTCGTTAAAGCGTAAGATGAGCAATTTTTGTAAATTTATGTGGTGTGTTGACGGTGCACAACTTTAAGGTGGTTCGAAAAACCCTTTGTAAATGATTTAATTTACACATATTAGTGTCACTTATGCTTACCAAAGATCAGCGCGAAACGCTACAGTGGCTCTGGTAAGATTCGAAGACGCGGTCTTCTGTTTGCCGAATTAACACTTTGCTTTTTGAAAATAAATCAACAACAGCAAAAAGCACCTCACAAACACAAGTGCGAACAGTATCGCTTGCATATTGCACACGGATGGTGATATTTTTGAAAGACGCAACGGATTGTTGATAGAAAAAAAGTTTAATGGTTATTCAGTGACTTTGATTTGATGTTTTTTAAGTGAATGAGACAGTCAAATTTTCAATGGGCTGTTAACGTCAGCTATTGAACATTTTGACTTTTGAAAGAAATAGTGAAGATTACTTATATCAGTTTGTTTTGCAGAAAAGAGCCCGGAAATATCAACTGGGAATCCAGCGCGGGCTGTGAACAAGTTAAAAAAGAATTGATGACTGTTGTCAAGTGCATTGGTATTTTGTTGTTGCAGTCATCGGTAGCTGCTTTACAAGGCTGCCTCAAACTTCACAGCGGTCGTAAGAGTTCATTTTACCTATTTTCATTCGGCCAATAGCATTGCTATAAAACTTTGACCATGTGTATCACGTAACCTTCAGCCATACGTCGTATCATGCCGTAAACATTTGAACAAAGTGTTAACAAGTGCAATTTTTCGCCCTCAAAGCTTACTATATGATTTACTTTTATTCTTGCATGTAACCTTTCATAAATCGATTCGCATATTTGAATTTGCCAATTACAATGCTTGAATTTGAAGTTTGAGGTGCCTGTTCTCCACCATTTCTGCCTTTACTAATGTGGTGCAATTCTTTTACTGACTCGCTTTGTGATTTTAAATAACTCCAGCTGTATGCTTATGCATTTTATTCAATGCCAAAACTAAAACAGATTTGCAAGTTTTAGCAATAGCTTGTATGCGTTAGAATAATTTTTTTGTTGTTTTTATCCTGCGTAGGAATATTAAGTTACTGCTCTAGCTGTTAACAGTACTAAACTTTCTTAAACAGTAACTGCTTGATGATTTTTATGTACAACCTTTTTTCTGTGCGACCTTTTAAAAATCCAATACTATTATTATAATGGATATTGGATACTGTATGGCCTTTTTTTTCAGCCTTTAAAAAGTTGGTTGGCACTCTTTGTTTCACAAAAATTTCATTTCACCACCAATTGGAATTTTGGAAGTACAACAGTTAAGTGAGATTGAACCTTAAAAATAGCAATAAGAATATTCCTTTAATCGTCTTTAACCATAGATTTATTGTATGCTCATCAACATTTAAATTTTAAACCATAAACATTTATCTACGATTAAAGATTTTAAAATCCAAATTGTAGTTATAACAAGTAACTTTATGACTTTAAAAGTCATTTAATCACCAAAACATTTTGAATTATATACATTTTTGACTTCATCAAGTCCTTTTCAAGAATTAACATCTCTAAATGTGACACAATAAATTACGTCACATTGATAGAATGATATTGTCAAAGTTGTATTGAAGATGTGTAACCAATTCGTAATTCAAAGTTAAACAATATTGTTGATGACTATTATTATTGCAAGATGGAAACTGTTCTCATTTGCTCTGCATAGGCACAGTGTCTCTCATCCGCACTGCAGGCTTTCTTAAACCATCTTACAGATTTAACAGCCGCAGGGGAGGGTGGGATAAGTTGAACAGGTTTTGTCAAAGAGCCACGGAGTCAAAATTTTTCTGAATAATTTGAAATTGTAAAAGGTAGGTTTCCAGCCTCTGTCTACTGGTAACATTGCAAACAAAAATTTTTTTCCTACTATTCAAACTTACGTAAATGGGATAGTGACGATGTGTTGAGAAGAGCGTTGAATTTTGAAGTGGTTTGGAGAAGAAGGCGTGGGCGACCGAAGATGACGTGGAAAAGGCAGGTGGAAGAGAATGGATTAAAAGAGGATGATGCCATCGACAGACCAAAGTGGCGCGATGCTGTAAATAAACTTTCGAAGATCATGAGATGAATCCGGCCACCTCTATTAACGGAGACCAAACCAGATTTTAAACATCGGACCTCTCTCAGTTAAAATATAAAATCTGTTCAACTTGCCCCTACTCTTGTCGGGGCTAATTTAGTCTAAATCAGCTTAGATCAGTTCCTCAGTCTAGAGGAACTGATCCATATAAGTTCCCATTGTGAAAAAGAACACATTTTAAACTTCTTTTGAAACTGTCTATAAAAAGGCGCTAATCATGAGGATCATGCTGTTGGACACCAAGCTGCCGCAGCAGGCCGGCAACGTTGGTTGGTTGGTTTAACCCTTTTCCTTGGGATGAAGGTATGGCGTAAACGGCAATCCTGGTTCACGCCATCAACCTAGTTAAGTTAGGCTAGGGGAAAAGTGGCAGCCCATTTCGAACCAGTCGTGAATGCAAATTGCCGACTGGTAGCCCCACCACCAACAAGGTGGACTGCCATTGGTGGGTACCCAACAGTCGCCTCTTACGACATACTGGGTGAGCAGCTTCACTATTCTAACCCGGCAAAACACGGGTAGGCCGGCAACGTCGTTGCAATATACTATGTCGTTTTCCTGAATGAAATATGGCAAGAATTCAATATGGCGTTTTCTACAGAAAGTTATGAGAGTTCCAGGCTAAAGTAGATTTTTTTCTTTGAGTCTTGAAGCTAGAAGTTCAGAAGGTTCTTTGGAAAGGTTGATATCTCTAGTCAGATCATTAAGTTTCCTTGAGAAAAA
This sequence comes from Trididemnum clinides, assembly GCA_963675345.1. NCBI lineage: Eukaryota > Metazoa > Chordata > Ascidiacea > Aplousobranchia > Didemnidae > Trididemnum > Trididemnum clinides. Next base: position 11,357,426 of record OY776297.1, on the reverse strand, counting down.
AGGTGTGATAGTGAAGAACGAGGAAAACCGACATCTGAAACAGTGTCTACACTGCTGTCAGTGGACAAAACGGAGGCTTGGTCTTCTTTAGAACCAGGCAATTCCAATTCAGGCGAACCTTTAAACACTGGAACAGGAATCTCATTGCAGTGTGGAATTGGCCTAATTGCAGACTCGAGGTTTGGATAAACCATCGAATTCCTGTTCTTCTTGTTGATTCCCTTTCGTGTTGACTGCATAAAAGCAGCAGTCATTGAAATGGTTTTTTGGGTCACGCCAGACTATTGGAGTACCGAAGCGGAGTGACTTTCTATCCTTTTTTGTCCACTGTCGAAGATGCTCAACACATTGCTTGCATACAATATGGGGTGCCCATGCCTTATCTTGATCACCCAACTTTACTTTGAGAAAACAAGATAGGTGCACTTCACAAATTCTTTGATTCCTTTTCTGTTGGATTGCAATGTATATTCCCCGCAAATATAGCAAAACACATTTGGATTGTTTAAACAACGTCGCCTAGGAGAGGATGTAGCCATGCTTAATTTTTGCTTCAAAAACTTGCAACAAAAGTAAAATAATGCAGCTTATTTATTTCCTGTCTGACTTATAAATGAATTCCTAAGATTAAAAGAAGAAACCTTACTTTGACCCAGAAATCAACAAAAACATGCGACAATCGGTAGGCCCACCTACTACTCAGTGTCCACTTCTTACCAACTACATACCTCCTTGTATAGCAAATTTGACTTTTACTTTAAGGTTTTCGATGTCATAATAATTTGACACACGTCACAATAACAATCTACAATTGTAATTATGACGCTACAATGTATATAGAAATACGCTTAATTTTAAGGTAAAAAAGGGATAAAATTGCAAATATCTTAACAATTTGACCTGATAGAAAATTAGTATAATTTTCGGAATCAGTTCCCCAAATTAGTCTAAATCAGCTTAGAAACCTTGGGCACCAAAAAATGTATTGGCCAATGTTATCTGCCTGTCCAAAACATCTGCTAGGTTGTCAAAAAACAACCACATGCTTGTTAAGAGCTGAAGCTGTGTCTTCTCTCGGATAAATGATACCTTTTTGTGAAGTCTTTTATTCAATCCTTGTCTGTTCATTGACATGGTTAGCTTCTTTTCATTTGCATGCGTTAAGATAGAACTAACAAACTATGTTTGCAAGTAAACACTGCACCAGCTTTTTTCAAAATAACAACTTAGATTATCCATATTCTGTTTCTGATGCAAATTCTTTGGCGAACGTCTGCAGTTTTGCTGCAGATAGCCCATGACGCTGATTGGCAAGCTTCCTTGCATGATTGGCCATCTCGACTTCTTGCTTTGTTGCAAAGGTGTGTTTGGCATTAGAAACGATTTGGTAACCATGCAATGAATTATGGTCATTACTGCTTCCAGAGCTAACGTTTTTTTCTCTGGCAGTGTAACGGCTTAGTGTTATCCGGTTGACAGCATGACCTTGAGCGAATGAGCTGAGTGACTTGTCATTACCAACACCTGTTGCGGCTCTCTTAAAGACACCTTCAGGGGTCTTCCCACGGTTAGTTTTTCATCGATAATTGCATACCACTTTATGCTGATCAGATTAAAACTAACTAATATCAATGATCTCTAGTAGCCTCATATTAGTGTTTTGTTACAAAAAATGTCGGTGACTACAAAGTAGGCTATATTTGACCAAAGTTGAAAACTTTGCTTCTCAAAATGTTTAACTTAACCTTTTTACTTAACTCGAATGAAAAGCACTAAAAAATTTCGTTCACTGTTGGGTGGTAAAGTAATGCATCACTTTCCGCTACATGAAAGAAAAATCCTGCTGACTGGTTATATATTTCTACTAGGCTACAGTAGATATTCTCCACAGAAAAAATTACATGCCTAAGCAAAGATTTGACGCAATTACAGTCATTAAAATTTTCCACGTTTAAACAGAATTTGCCCTTAGTTTAATTTGAAGACATTGCGGGTAAAAAACAAAGGTGGCGCTGAATATCTTTTGCAATTTCTCGTTTTTCTGAAAGGGAGAGTGTTCAACTTACCCCGCCTTCGTCTACGTATGATAAACTTGTATTCCTTAATTTAAGTGATTGCATTAAATTTTTGAGGTAATCGAGCTGATCTTATTCTATGTTAAGATAAAGGAGCTGAGCAGAGACGCGAAACCAGAAAAATATGTAATGCGAAAGACGAGACTTGACTTCCCTGCTCTCGTCACTGTTGACAGTGCAATACAAAAAGTAAATTGCAAACCCTATAAAGCAGATAAAACATGCCGATGGGTAAAGAGACGGCCGCAGTTCATTTCAAGCCAGCTGCAAATCTCTTGTCTTTAATTTCTGCACATGAACAAATCCATTGCTTTTCTCTCTCGCTTCATTATCTTCAGCATTCTTTCTGGTGTAATAAGAAGACTCTTCATACTTCACGAAGTCCAGCCGAATTATTTTTCCTTCCACAAGGCCTTGCATCATATCCATTTTTAATTCTTGTTTCTATCATTGTCAATTGAATGTGTCCGATCCATTGATAGTGCCATATTCGTATTGTTTTTATCAAACATCTTTTTTTCACCTTTAGCACCTTGTGTGTGCGATGTTTTCAGCTGTTAACCTCTTCTATTCTCCAAATCTGCTTTATACCATCGGTCTTCTGAAGTACGCCGTTTGTCTTCAAACCCCTGCACCTTGCAAACAAAAGATTCCTATAATCCCCATCCACCAACGAAGCAACTTAACGTCACCAAAAATCAGAGGAGTCACGGTTTTTAAAATATTCGTATTCACGAGGATAAACATCAGTTCGAACAAAGCTGTTACCTTGCCAATATGCTGTATAACTTGATTACTGCTGCCCTACTGAATAATTGCTAAATGGACTTTTTGTTGTTGTTAACTGTGCTAGGGTATTAAATTGCCTCTGATGCTGTTTATTTGTTGTAAGATAATACATTTGCTGCTGTTTAGACAATCTCAAAAATTAAATAAGCCAACTCAAATATTATTCTATGCACTTTTCTTTTCTGATTTGTGCTCAGACCTCTGCAAACAACGAAGTGTATTTGGTTTATGAGATGTTGTAAATAAGTTGTTTAAATTTGACATAACATATTTGGAATCATTGAAGTCACTTTTTATCACTTTTATAAGTGCTTCTGTTTCTTGACAATTCTGTTGTGATTTCTAATTGGATTCTGGGTTCACATTCGACTACTTGATACGAAGGCCGGCTGGTAGGCTGCGTAATGTGTTTTGCAGGGCCATTGTCTCGTTTACTAATTATGAATATTCACCGCTTGTGATGTTATTGCGCCATGCTATTTTTAGCGTTGTTTCATTTACCATACTGAATTTTTGCGCTTTCCATATTATGCTCAATACGCTTTTCTGGTGATATGTCGCATTGCTATTTGTCCGCAATTGTTATTGCTTTCGAAAAACAAATCGATATTTATATAAGTTGAGTTATTTGTTGTGCTGATTTAACATAACAGTGGCAGCTCGTGCACATTAGAAACGTAGAGGACACAAAATCGAAATTCTTTATTTTACTTCGTTGATAATTTGATATGCCGCCCAAATATTGTGGTTAACAACGTGAACTCCCGTGCGTATGGTATGGGTTGATTTCCTGGTCGGCCAGTAACTCGGTGTCGCCAATGGCTCGCTACTGCAGCGCCAGTAAAACGAAGCGGCTGAGTGCTAAAACCCGAAGAAAGGTCCTGCTATTATGAACTTCCCTCAAAGCCTGTCGTTAGCTATAGGATTTCAGAAAAATACTGCGCAATAGCAGCTTCTACTCAATTTCCTACTAGACCTAGAGCTGAAAAAAGTAGGCGGCCAGAGTTTTCACAAATCGTTTTAAATCCAAATGCAAAGTGAAAAGGTAATGCGTCTGATCCAAAGTTTATTGTGCTTTATTCTAAGTTACCTCTTTCGCGCCGCGTGCAATCCGAAAAAATGTCCTCAAGGTGGAAGAGCAAAAAACTGTCATTTGCACCCAATTAACAGCCGCCTCAACGTGTTGGTGCGGTCCCCGATCCCGTTTGGGTTATGTCGAAATGGCTGATGACCTTCCCAAGGGTCCCAGTTACCCCGAGCACTCCCGTCGAACCTTTTTTTCGCCGTGCTGCTCCGTGAATGGCAGCACACAGCTTTTCTAAAATTGGTCGACTGACTTCTCCTTTTTCTTGCCTGTCTTCGTCTCCTCACTCTTCCTTCTCTTGATGGGTGGTAACGTTCATCCCAACCCCGGCCCCATCTTTCCTTGCTCAGTGTGCGCTAGAAATGTAACCTGGCGGGTTAAGTCAGTGCAATGCTGTACTTGCTCCAAATGGGTCCATCTAAGGTGCTCACTACTCTCCCTCTCCAAATTCAGAACTCTTGGCAGCTCTCACTCCTGGAGCTGCTGTCCCTGCTTGTAACACTGTGACTTCTCCGGCCTGTATACCTCCACTGTTCTACCTGGCCCCCCTTTTAGTAGTGGAACACTCTCGCCTTTAAATCTCTTGCCCCCCTTCTGCCTATTCTGTCTCTTCTTCCAATGCTCTCTTACCACCGCCCCTTGCCCCTGACTGTCCTTCTGCGCCTCCTGCTTTCTCTCCCCTTGACTCTCTCTGGGTTTTTCAATGGAATGCTGGTGGTCTCCGAGCCAGCAGCACTGAACTGCTACATTTTCTCTCGTCCCATTCTGTCGACCTTATCTGTGTCCAGGAATCTAATCTCAACTTATCTTCCTCTTTCCGGATCTCTGCCTTCTGATTGCACCCACTCCTGGTCTGGCATTGTCTCGTGATGCGACGCATGCTAGTGGCAGCGTCATCATTTTCATCAGGCAGGGCTTATCCTTCTCTGAACTTTCTAACTTCTCTCTTTCTTCGCTTGACCCATACTCTAATTATGTAGAGGTCAACATCTCCTCCTCGCTCTCTTTTCTTAACGTTTACGCTCCCCCTATTCGCTTTTCTCCGGCGGATGGCAAATCCGACTCCTCCATAAATCTCTTCATTCTGGGGGACTTCAATTGCCATCACCTCCTCTGGGACTCCAAAGGTACTTCCGACCCTAGTGGGGAGAAAGTATTCGATTGGGTCATCTCTTCTGACCTCCTCCCCCTCAATGACACTGACACACCCGCCCTTCTACATTGCTTCTCTGGCAGTCGCTCCTCCCCTGACATATCCTTTGCTCCCTTCTCTCTCGCCTTCTTTTGCTCATGGGAAGTGCTTCAGGACCTGGGTTCTGATTTATCTACCAATTCTTCTATCTATCCCTCTCTCTCTCCGGTCTTTCGCCCCAACGAGCGTCCCCCATCCTTCAATTTTCAGAACGTTTGTTGGGATGACTTTGACTCTCACTGTCCTTCAGCAGAGGAATACTTGTCTCTTTCCTCTGCTGCTACTCTCTTCACTTCTCTGACACTAAATGCGGCCAAATCTTCCATTCCTTTCGGCCGCATCAAACGCCCACCCTAAAGCCTGATAATCTGTTAAGGTGGAAAAAGCGGTTAGTGAAAGACGCAAGGCTTTCGCTGCCGCTCACAGAAGTGATAAGATCGCCAGGCTTACATCTCCGTTTCCCGACGTGCTTCGTCTGTCATTGCCAAGGCCAAGACTGAGGCATGGCAGACGACTTGCTCTTCTTTCTCATCTAAGTCTAACCCTAAATCTGTACACTCTCTTCTTCGCTCTATCGCTGGCTCTCCTTCCTCGTCTTTCTCCTCTCCTAACTGTTCTTCTCCCAGGGAATCGGCTTCGGTCTATGCCGCTTACCTGAGATCCCACTTTTCCGTTTCTCAGCCAAAGGCCCTGCGCAGCAGAGCCAGAGGCTGCCTCTCTGAGCTCCGCCGAGCCACGTGCCCTGTGGAGTCTCACTCGTCCTTTTGCTCTCCTTTCACTCCCGCTCAATTTCATGCGGTTGCCTCCGGCCTCTCCTCGTCCGCCCCCGCTGGTTCGAACGGGGTTGCCTATCCCGTGCTGAGGCACCTTCCTCGCTCTGGCATGGATTTACTTCTTCACATCTTCAATCTTTCCTGGTGTTCGCATTCCTTTCCTTCCGTCTGGAAGACATCTTCCATTATTCCCATCCACAAAATAGGAAAGCCTCTCGGCTGTCCTGCTTCCTTCCGGCCTATCTCTCTCGCCTCCTGCGTATCAAAGCTGTTTGAACTCATGATTCCATCCGGTCTGCTCTTCTTTCTGGAATCTAATTCCATTCTCTCTTCCCGCCAGGCCGGTTTCCGCCTGGACAGCCTACTTTAGACCGAATTCTTAATCTTTCTCAGTCCATTTCGAATGGGTTTAACAAACCCAGGCCGGGCTCTCGGACGATCCTGTCTACTATCGATTTCTCGAAAGCTTTTGACTCTGTCTAGCATCCCGCCCTTTTTCATAAACTCATTTCGGCTGGCCTCCCTCCTTGCTTTGGTCGTTGGACTCAATCTTTCCTTTCTGATGGGCGCGCTTGTGTGATTTTTCAAAATCGCAAAGGTCGTCCCTTTTGGGTTCGTCGAGGTGTTCCGCAAGGATCCGTTCTTGGCCCTGTACTTTTCTCTCTATTCATTAATGATCTCCCGGATTTTCTGCCTTCTTCCGTCAGCTGCTTTCTTTACGCTGACGATCTGGCCATTTGGTCCTACTCCCCCTTGGTTCCCACTGCGGTGGAGGTCACACAAGGAGCTCTGTTTCGATTGGAGCACTGGTCTAAGTACTGGTGTCTTCCTCTCAATCCGAGAAAATGTGAGGCCTCCTTCTTCTCAGTGGATTCCCACCAAGCTAATCTCCAGCCCATCCTGCTCTTACTCGGCTCCCGCCTCCGTTTTGGTCTCACTCCAACTTTTCTCGGGGTCACCTTCGACCGCACTCTTTCCTTTACTAAACATGTATCTTCGCTGAAGGTCAAGTTTTTCCCACGTCTCAAGGTCTTATGCTGTGTCTCTGCTTCCTCATGGGGCCCCTCCAAAGAGTCCGTATTCTGTATAAATCTTTTCTTCGGCCCCTTCTCACTTGTGCTTCACCCGGATCGTTTTCTACTTAAGCGTCACCAAATTGGAACGCCTCCACCAAGCTGCTAGTCGCCCCATCACCGGCTGCCTCTCGTTCTCCCCTGTCCCTCTACTACTCACCGAGGCTTTTTTACCTCCCCTACGAGTCACTCTGACTCACTTTACTCATTTTTCTTGTAAGCGGTCTCTTCGTCTCCCGGTCTCTTTTCCTATTTCAGGATTGGCCAGACTGGGAGTGCGGCCGGGACTCTGCGAGTCGTCCTAAAGAGCTTTTGCGTCCACTCGACCGCTCATGCTTCCTTCTACCTTTTCTGGGGAGGCTCTTCTTGCTTGCCCTCCCTTTCCTTCTTGGAATCTGCCCTCGTTCACGATGGAATTTACTCTTTTTTTTCCATGCTCTGGCTCTAATTTTCCTCTTTCTCGCCAGGGTGTGGCTCTCGCTCACCTTGACTTTCTCCCCCTCACGATCTGGTGCTCTGGACAGACGGCTCTGTTCCTTTTCCTCTTGGCAAGGTCGATTCTGGCGTACTTGCCAACTGCTCTCTCTGTGGTACTGAGGCCACTCTTTCGTTTTCAGCAGGCCCAATATGCTCCAGCTTCTCTGCTGAAGCCTGCGCCATTCTGCACGCTCTTTGCTGGTCTCGGCAGCACCAACAAGTCTGCCACTTCTTTTCTCCTATTATCTGACTCTCGCTCTGTCCTCACAGCTCTATCCTCTCCTCCATCTTTCCTTTTACCTTAATCTCTCTGGAAGATCAGGCAGGAACTGTCTTCTCTCTCCTGTTCTATCAGGCTACAATGGGTCCCCAGACACTCGTTTCTCCCGGGAAACGACGCGGCTGATGAGCTGGCCAGTCGGGAAGCGCTACTTGCGCCCTCCGCTATCCCTTGTAATCTCCCTGCTCTTATCTCTCGTATCCACTCTCGTCTTATCTCGGACTGGAGGCATACTGTCTCATCTAAATTCTTCGACATACAGGTTCCCTCGATTTCCACCGAGGAACTTGTGCTCCCTCGTCACGCTCGCTGTGTCCTCTCTTGTCTACGCTGCAACGGACACAGCCTTCTGTTTAGCTCTTTTCGCTTCAGGATTGGCAAAATCTAGAATCCTTCCTACAGCGCCTGTGGAACTCGTCCCAGGACATCTCTCATCACGTTCTGCACTGTCCTGCTATGAACTCTTTGCGCCGCTTGCTCTTTGGCAACTCTGTCTTTCTTTACGATCACTGGTCCAGGCCTTGGGGAGTTGCCCGGCTTCTGGGGCTCCATGGTCTTCCGCTATGCCCCCATCCCTCGGAAGGGGTCAGGTAACAACAAAAACTGTCATAATCAATCACAGTTAATCATCATAAAATACCTCAAGTTTTTTTGTAACTCATTACTCATCTATTAACCTCTATATCAAAAGATATATATCGTTGAAATCTCAAATTCTTGAAGATTATAAATATAAAAAAAAATTGTTTTTTTCTTTAACTTCGAATACTACTCAGCACTTATTGAAAAGGGGCTAATTAGGCACCTATTGGATAGGGGGTAATTATGCTAAATACCCCCGCGTTAACAGGTGCTGAATTGTCTTCAAAATTAAAGTACCCTTACCTCAAAGATCACCAGCGATTTTATTTTTCTACCAATTTTAAAAAATGGCCGCTAGATGATGCTAAGGCAATAAGCTTTCTAGGTCAGAGGTTCCTAAACTGGGTCCGCGGACCCCTGGGGGTCCATGACGACTGCACAGGAGCTCCGTGGCTTCGTCCCGGTCAGTCAATCAATGAACGTCTGTCCCGGTTAGCAAAAAGTCCTGGAAATTCACTTCAGCGAAATTATGAAAAGAAACGCGCGTGACACGCAAGTGGACCTCGAGCGACACAATCGCGGCAGCAATAAAGATGTTGACCTTTTTGTTGGAGGGCACCTCCATCCTTTTCGTTTGTTCGTATTTTAATACATGAGTTGCTAGTTGCTAGTTGCTAGCCAGCATTTTTCAAGGTGATCTCCTATCAAGAGGGATCTGCCTCCAGCATCAAAGTACAATAGAAAAATTTGCTCAAAAATGATCACCAGCATCATACGGTACCATACAGCAATCCATTACATCATGTCAATAACCCGCGACCGGTTTCGACCTTATTGGGTCTCATCAGGCGGGTGTAAAAAACACTCAATAATAAATATGCTAAAAAAACAAATTTGCCATTGGGTGCAAAAAAAATTGAGTGTTTTATTATTGAGTGTTTTTTACACCCGCCTGATGAGACCCAATAAGGTCGAAACCGGTCGCAGGTTATTGACATGATGTAATGGATTGCTGTATGGTACCGTATGATGCTGGTGATCATTTTTGAGCAAATTTTTCTATTGTACTTTGATGCTGGAGGCAGATCCCTCTTGATAGGAGATCACCTTAAAAAATGCTGGCTAGCAACTAGCAACTCATGTATCAGTGATAAGTCTTGACAATGATCCTGCACCCCTTTTAGGGCTTACCGATGTGACTTGTTGTCCATGTCATGTGTGTGTGTCCTTGAATGTGACCCCCATGATATAGGTATTGCTGTATCATATTGTTTTGCATTGCATTTTTTGCACTCAATGGCAAATTTGTTTTTTTAGCATATTTAATATTGAGTTTTTTTTACACCCGCCTGATGAGACCCAATAAGGTCGAAACCGGTCGCGGGTTATTGACATGATGTAATGGATTGCTGTATGGTACCGTATGATACTGGTGATCATTTTTGAGCAAATTTTTCTATTCGTATTTTAATTATTGTTATTGTAAGTAAGGTCACATGTAATTGGGGTCGGCAAAAAAGCAAATTTGCAAAAAGTGGTCCGCAAAGCAAAAACTTTGGGAAACCCTGTTCTAGGTATATCAGTCAAAACTTGTCTAAAATTCTAGCTTTTCTACAATTTGCAACTTTTTTAGGTCCATGACCTTTTTTGTTGACCGGTACTAAATTTTGTTAGTTAAATTTAGTACTTAAAATATGATCAGTCATTATCCGCTTGAAGTTAGCGTAAACCATGTAACATTATGTATTTTAGAAAAGGAAATTTCTTCAAGAATCAGAAAATATCAAGTTTAAATAGTATATGTTGTCACGAACAATAAAACAGAAGCTTTTTTCCACCCCTCCCATTTGTTGAGAAACAAGAAGCATAGAGCAAACCTTGATTTAGAAAAGCCAAACTTCTGCTGTTGTTGTTATTGTTTACCCGCAGAAGCCGGGCAACTCCCCAGGGTCTGGACCAGAGGTCGTAAAGAGATAGAGAGTCGCCAAAGAGTGAGCGGCGCAAAGAGTCCGTAGCTGGACAGTGCAAAATGAGATGAGAGATGTCCTGGGACGGGTGTCCACAGGCGCTGCAGGAAGGATTCTAGATTTTGCCAATCCTAGAGAGATAAGAACCTAAAAGAAGGCTGTGTCCGTTGCAGCGTAGACAAGAGAGGACACAGCGAGCGTGACGAGGGAGCACAAGTTCCTCGGTGGAAATCGAGGGAACCTGTATGTCGAAGAATTTAGATGAGACAGTATGCCTCCAGTCCGAGATAAGACGAGAGTGGATACGAGAGATAAGAGCAGGGAGATTACAAGGGATAGCGGAGGGCGCAAGTAGCGCTTCCCGACTGGCCAGCTCATCAGCCGCGTCGTTTCCCGGGAGAAACGAGTGTCTGGGGACCCATTGTAGCCTGATAGAACAGGAGAGAGAAGACAGTTCCTGCCTGATCTTCCAGAGAGATTAAGGTAAAAGGAAAGATGGAGGAGAGGATAGAGCTGTGAGGACAGAGCGAGAGTCAGATAATAGGAGAAAAGAAGTGGCAGACTTGTTGGTGCTGCCGAGACCAGCAAAGAGCGTGCAGAATGGCGCAGGCTTCAGCAGAGAAGCTGGAGCATATTGGGCCTGCTGAAAACGAAAGAGTGGCCTCAGTACCACAGAGAGAGCAGTTGGCAAGTACGCCAGAATCGACCTTGCCAAGAGGAAAAGGAACAGAGCCGTCTGTCCAGAGCACCAGATCGTGAGGGGGAGAAAGTCAAGGTGAGCGAGAGCCACACCCTGGCGAGAAAGAGGAAAATTAGAGCCAGAGCATGGAAAAAAAAGAGTAAATTCCATCGTGAACGAGGGCAGATTCCAAGAAGGAAAGGGAGGGCAAGCAAGAAGAGCCTCCCCAGAAAAGGTAGAAGGAAGCATGAGCGGTCGAGTGGACGCAAAAGCTCTTTAGGACGACTCGCAGAGTCCCGGCCGCACTCCCAGTCTGGCCAATCCTGAAATAGGAAAAGAGACCGGGAGACGAAGAGACCGCTTACAAGAAAAATGAGTAAAGTGAGTCAGAGTGACTCGTAGGGGAGGTAAAAAAGCCTCGGTGAGTAGTAGAGGGACAGGGGAGAACGAGAGGCAGCCGGTGATGGGGCGACTAGCAGCTTGGTGGAGGCGTTCCAATTTGGTGACGCTTAAGTAGAAAACGATCCGGGTGAAGCACAAGTGAGAAGGGGCCGAAGAAAAGATTTATACAGAATACGGACTCTTTGGAGGGGCCCCATGAGGAAGCAGAGACACAGCATAAGACCTTGAGACGTGGGAAAAACTTGACCTTCAGCGAAGATACATGTTTAGTAAAGGAAAGAGTGCGGTCGAAGGTGACCCCGAGAAAAGTTGGAGTGAGACCAAAACGGAGGCGGGAGCCGAGTAAGAGCAGGATGGGCTGGAGATTAGCTTGGTGGGAATCCACTGAGAAGAAGGAGGCCTCACATTTTCTCGGATTGAGAGGAAGACACCAGTACTTAGACCAGTGCTCCAATCGAAACAGAGCTCCTTGTGTGACCTCCACCGCAGTGGGAACCAAGGGGGAGTAGGACCAAATGGCCAGATCGTCAGCGTAAAGAAAGCAGCTGACGGAAGAAGGCAGAAAATCCGGGAGATCATTAATGAATAGAGAGAAAAGTACAGGGCCAAGAACGGATCCTTGCGGAACACCTCGACGAACCCAAAAGGGACGACCTTTGCGATTTTGAAAAATCACACAAGCGCGCCCATCAGAAAGGAAAGATTGAGTCCAACGACCAAAGCAAGGAGGGAGGCCAGCCGAAATGAGTTTATGAAAAAGGGCGGGATGCTAGACAGAGTCAAAAGCTTTCGAGAAATCGATAGTAGACAGGATCGTCCGAGAGCCCGGCCTGGGTTTGTTAAACCCATTCGAAATGGACTGAGAAAGATTAAGAATTCGGTCTAAAGTAGGCTGTCCAGGCGGAAACCGGCCTGGCGGGAAGAGAGAATGGAATTAGATTCCAGAAAGAAGAGCAGACCGGATGGAATCATGAGTTCAAACAGCTTTGATACGCAGGAGGCGAGAGAGATAGGCCGGAAGGAAGCAGGACAGCCGAGAGGCTTTCCTATTTTGTGGATGGGAATAATGGAAGATGTCTTCCAGACGGAAGGAAAGGAATGCGAACACCAGGAAAGATTGAAGATGTGAAGAAGTAAATCCATGCCAGAGCGAGGAAGGTGCCTCAGCACGGGATAGGCAACCCCGTTCGAACCAGCGGGGGCGGACGAGGAGAGGCCGGAGGCAACCGCATGAAATTGAGCGGGAGTGAAAGGAGAGCAAAAGGACGAGTGAGACTCCACAGGGCACGTGGCTCGGCGGAGCTCAGAGAGGCAGCCTCTGGCTCTGCTGCGCAGGGCCTTTGGCTGAGAAACGGAAAAGTGGGATCTCAGGTAAGCGGCATAGACCGAAGCCGATTCCCTGGGAGAAGAACAGTTAGGAGAGGAGAAAGACGAGGAAGGAGAGCCAGCGATAGAGCGAAGAAGAGAGTGTACAGATTTAGGGTTAGACTTAGATGAGAAAGAAGAGCAAGTCGTCTGCCATGCCTCAGTCTTGGCCTTGGCAATGACAGACGAAGCACGTCGGGAAACGGAGATGTAAGCCTGGCGATCTTATCACTTCTGTGAGCGGCAGCGAAAGCCTTGCGTCTTTCACTAACCGCTTTTTCCACCTTAACAGATTATCAGGCTTTAGGGTGGGCGTTTGATGCGGCCGAAAGGAATGGAAGATTTGGCCGCATTTAGTGTCAGAGAAGTGAAGAGAGTAGCAGCAGAGGAAAGAGACAAGTATTCCTCTGCTGAAGGACAGTGAGAGTCAAAGTCATCCCAACAAACGTTCTGAAAATTGAAGGATGGGGGACGCTCGTTGGGGCGAAAGACCGGAGAGAGAGAGGGATAGATAGAAGAATTGGTAGATAAATCAGAACCCAGGTCCTGAAGCACTTCCCATGAGCAAAAGAAGGCGAGAGAGAAGGGAGCAAAGGATATGTCAGGGGAGGAGCGACTGCCAGAGAAGCGAAGAAGAAGGGCGGGTGTGTCAGTGTCATTGAGGGGGAGGAGGTCAGAAGAGATGACCCAGTCGATTACTTCCTCCCCGCGGGGGTCGGAGGTACCTCTTGAGTCCCAGAGGAGGTGATGGCAATTGAAGTCCCCCAGAATGAAGAGATTTATGGAGGAGGGAAAAATGGAGGGAGAAAAGAAGTCGGTTTTGCCATCCGTTTGGGAGGAGCGAATAACGGGGGGCATACACATTGAGAAATCACACTGAGGAGGAGTTGTTAAGAGAGATGTTGATCCCTACATAATCAGAGTAGGGATCAAGCGAAGAAAGAGAGGAGGTAGAAAGTTCAGAAAAGGATAGGCTCTGCCTGACGAAAATGACAACGCCGCCGCTAGGGTGTGTGGTATCAGGAGAGAGAATGCCAGACCAGGAGTGGGTGCGATCAAAGCGCAGAGTAGAAAATCCAGGAATCCGGAAAGAGGACGATGAGTTAAGATTGGATTCCTGGATGCAGATAAGATCGACAGGATGGAACAATAGAAAGTGAAGTAGTTCAGTGCTCCTGGCTCGAAGACCTCCAGCATCCCATTGAAGAACCCTGAAAGAGTCAGGAGGAAGAGAGGAAACAGGAGGCGTAGAAAAATGTCCAGGAGCAAGGGACGGTGGTGAAGGAGCAGAGGAAGGAGATATAGAATGGGCAGATGGGGGATAGGAGGTTTGGAGATGGGGGTGGTGCGAGAGCGCAGCGTCAGTAGAGGGGGGCCAGGTTCCACAGTGGAGGTATATGTGTCGGAGGAGTCCGAGAAGGGAGTCACAGTGTTACGACAGAGGAGGCAGCTCCAAGAGTGAGAGATGCCAAGAGCTCTGAATTTGGACAGGGAAAGTTGTGAGCACCTTAGATGGACCCATTTAGAGCAGGTGAAGCATTGCACTGACTTGCGCCGCCAGGTCACATTTCCAGCGCACACAGAGCAAGGAAATATGGGGCCGGGGTTGGGATGAACGTTACCGCTCATCAGGAGAAGAAGAAGAATGAGGAGACGAAGAAGGGCAAGAGTAGGGCAGAAGAGAGGAAAAAGTGAAGACAGGCGACCGAATTTGTAGATGCTGTGTGCTGCCCTCCTGCGGTCGTTCAGGGGGCAGCATAGCGAAAAAAAATGTAGGGGAGTGCCCGGGGTAACTGGGACCCTCGGGAAGGCCAACAGCCATTTCGACCCAACCCAAACGGGGTCGGGGACCGCACCACCACGTTGAGGCGGCTGTTGGTTGGTGCAGAGCTAGCGGCGTAGCGTCCGTAGTTGGATAGAACAAAAGGCGATGACAAGTTTTCAGAGTCAGATAACCGCAGGCGCCGTATGAAGGATTCTCAAATCTAGAGAGATGAGAGTTTAACAGAAGGCTATGTCCGTTGCAGCAAAAATGGGAGAAAACAGCAAGTGTGACGAGGATGCCCAAGTTCATCGGTGGATAATGTCATTGAGGGGATGTGCGTGTATTTGATATCATGATCAGATAGTTGGCCTCAAGCTCAAGCCCTATAGAAAGAATACAAGAGGTAAAAGAAGAAAGACCACATGGGATTGCAGATGGCTGAAGCAGCGCAACTTGTCCTGCCAACGCATTGGCTAAGTCATTACCCGAAAGACAGAATAAGTGACCGGGAACACATTATGGCCACATAAAAAAAAGGAGGATTAAGAGAAAATAAAGAGTTATTGCTAGATGTGAAAGAGAAGGAAGAACAGAGAAGAGAGAAGTATGGCAAGAACAAAATGGGAGTCTGAGAGAAGAAGGGAGAAGAAGTGGCAGATTTTTTGGTGCTGCCAAGACCAGCGGAGTGCCTGCTGAATGAAGCAGGCTTTCACAGAGATTTGAACTCACTGGACCTGCTGAATAAAAAAGGGTGGTCTCCGGGCCACAGTGAGAGCGTAGTAGGCAAAGATGCCAAAGCATTCTTTACCGAAAGGGGCAAAACTATCAAACCAAATGATTAGGTAGGAGTCTTGCCACTTTTTTTTCTTGGAATCCCCCTTCTACTGGCTTGTACCTTTTTTGTTTTATGTTCTCGCTGGATCTTGGTTTCTCTTGTAAAGGTGCTGCTATTGCTCAACTTGATTGGCTTCTATTTAGTATCATTTCATTTGGACAGATTGTTCTGTCTCTGCAGAAAAGGAAGTCTAACGTTTAGTGAATTCTTTGTTCAGAGTCTGTAACCACCCAACTACTCACATCTTTTGTGTCTTTTTGTCCTACCTAGCTGCGGCCTTTTTACGCAGTACACTCTTTGTAAATGATAATTGAAAACTATTAAACTCTTCAAACCCAAGGAGTACGGGAAATTCTGCAGACTGCAAATTGACTTTATCTGGTCTTTGAGTTTGCAGCCATCCACGAGGGTTAGTGCATCGGTATGAGCTGCAGTTTAAAGCCGAAACTTTAGCTTTAATGAAAATGTCGGTTCCGCAACGTAATGCTCTGAGCAATCAATCAGCAGTCTTTTGACGACAACTTTGACACTCATTACACTGCGCCACGCTGCAACCACCTTTGGTCTTGGTCAAAGTGCCTTGCTTTCTGGTTCTTCTACCTTATACCATTCCGAGAAAAAGATCGGGTGACTACAAACTAGCATGCAGTACAGAAGTTTACATAGCCAAGCAGCAATTGCTATCCCAACAGACTTGAATAAAAACCATTTATTAGTCAAATTAAAAGAAAATGCAAACGTCACAGCAGGGTGTTCGTTTTAAGATACCACAAAAAAAAACGTTTCTACAAAATACCACTTACAAATCTTTACATAGTTCACTTCAAACGATAAAGTAGTGTTACATATTGAATCGCTAATTTTGTTTGTGATTTAAACTTATGTATACATTCATATTCTTGTACGCAATGTAATGAACACAAACCTGAGATTATTTTAGATGTGAAAAAATTAACAAAAGCAGCAAGTACTGAAATAGATGCTCCATGCCAAAATTTTTACGCTTCTTATGTAAAAATGTTATCCCAGATGTTGTTACCCTGACAAATTGTTGCGGAAAAATAATGCTAACAAAATATTCTATTCTACAAAAATCAAAGCCTACTCCACTAATGTCAGATTTCCTGAAATATTAAAAAATTAAGCTAGTACTATCAAAATTGATTTCTCAGAAAAAACCTGAGATACCAGCTTAAAAAGTAAGACCTCTTACAAAAGATAATAACTCAAATTATTCAAAATCTTTCCAAACCAACTTTGAGATGAGAAGTATGCAATCATGTTGGTATAGCAAAACAGTGGGCTTTGACAAGTTACCCAGTTTCAACACCTTTATTCAGCTCTAACGTTACCAAGTAAACAAGACAAATTTGATTTGTTCATGAGCACAATCTATTCAATTAGTTACGGTGGGTGAAATTGAATTTTGCGAAAAACGATCTCAATGAAATACATACGAAGACAAGCTGTTAACAAAAAACATTAATATCAAACACATTTTTGGACGCCACAAAAATAAACACTCTCCCACAAAACAGCAAACGCAAACTTTCACATTGTTTAGCACAAATGGCAAAATATTCATAAAAATCAAACCTTTGATTTTGTTTGTGCTTTGGGCTTATGCATATAATCGTATTCTTGATGGTAGTATGTTGAAGACAAAAGTGAGAACATTTCAAACGCAAAAGAATTGACAAGCGCAGCAATTTCTAAAATAAATTCTGGATGAGCTAGACCGTTATCGTTTTTTAAGTGAAAATATTGTTTCAAACATGGTCCTCCTGACAATTTGATGCAAAAAATGATGCTGTAAAGATTTTGTGTAATTGGCTTAGCCCATTTCAAAAACGTTTCATCTGACCTTACCTTAGCAGTAACTCATACGTGTGATTGCGTCGGCGGAAGTTCTTGTTTGAACTAGAGACGTAAGCTTTATTAAAAACGCCGGTATTGCTCGGACATGCCACATGTTAACTCTTTCGCTCCCGCGATCATCGATTGATGATCTCGTGTTTTCAGTGTTTACCTCAAATTTTTTTAAATTCAGTTACAAAGTTAGTTTACTAAAAAATCGATTTGTGACTTTATTTTTCATCCGATTTTCATAAAATTTTCAAAAGATCACGCTTATTTCCTCACGCATTGGAAGATGTATGATTTGTGCCCTAATTTTTGGATTTTTATACCCAAAAAGGGTTAAAAAGACCAACAAATCAGTTGCAGACGACAAAATCGGCCAAATTTTCAGCACGTGCCAACTACGCTAAAATCAAATTGAGATTACATCTTTACCACATAACCAAACCCTTTATCATTAACACAGTCTGAAAACTACTCTTTTGGGGCATCATTTGACAAAATTTCAAGCGATAATGATAAATTTTACGTTTTTAAATTTCCAAACTTTTTAGGGGTCTCAAAACCACCCAAACAAATTTGAATGGTAAGTAGATAAAAGTAAATTTAGTGCGTAAAACATATGATATGTTGCTAAATACTGGTCTCATTTGAAAGCTTAGGAAATTTGCGTTCTAGCAATATATAACTTTAAATAGTTTAGACTAAGTGGTATATGATATTTACTGATCAAAAATTAGTATTGTACATCATGTCAGTTCAAAACCCTCCAAAATTTTTTGACTTACCTTCATTAAATTATAATTTTTAGAAAAACTACACCCTATAAAAAGATAAAATAAATTGCAAATGTTTCACCACTAAAGTCATCATTTTGTATCAAGTTTCCAAGGAGACAAAGACTGAAAAACAAGTTTAAAAGCTAGCAGAAGTTTGGCTTCTCTAAATCAAAGTTTGCTGTATCCCCCTTGTTTCTCAAGAAATGGGAAGGGTCTAAACAAGCGGCTGTTTCATTGTTAGTGACAGCATATTCTATTTAAACTTGATATTTTCTGAATCTTGAAGAAATTCCCTGTTCAAAAATACATAAGGTTACATGGTTTAGGCTAACCTCTAGCAGATAATAACTGATCATATTTTAGGTACTAAATTTAAGTACCAAAATTTGGTACCGGTCGGTACCGGTCAAAAAAAAAGTCATGTGCCTCAGAAAATTGCAAATTGTAGAAAACCTAGGCTTTTAGGTAAGTTTTGAGTGATGTACCTTGAAAGCTTATTTCCTTAGCATCATTTTGCGACCATTTCTAAAAAAATTGGTTGAAAATAAAATCTGTAGTGATCTTTGAGGTGAGGGTACCTCTTTAATTTTGAAGACAACTACCTCCCAGTTGGAGGGTTAATTTGCATAAAATTTGCATATTCAAAAAAAATTTTTTTTTCTATTTGAAATCCTCAAGAAATGTAGATTTCAACGATATATCACACTTAATGTAGAAGTAGACAGCTGAGTAATGATTTACAAACAAACTTGAGGTACATAATTATGATTGATTATGACAGTTTTTCGCGCTGCCACCTTACGGACATTTTTTTTCGCTTTTCACGCAGGAGCAAAAGAGTTAAGCGATGCTCTTAAGCCCTTTATTCGCAGTTTTTAAAAGACAAGTTTGACTCTCAGACTACTACGCAATGCTGCAACCTCCTCTGGTTCTGACCCTTGGAAATTGCCCGGCTCAATATTCTTTCCATCAGCGTAGACAGAAACAACTTTGAGGGGAGAAAGCAAAAATAAATTCCTCAGTCTTGGCGTTCTTGTTGTTGCTGGTTTACCGACCCCTTCCGAGGGATGGAGGCATGGCGGAAGACCATGGAGCCCCAGAAGCCGGGCAACTCCCCAGGGTCTGGACCAGAGGTCGTAAAGAGATAGAGAGTCGCCAAAGAGTGAGCGGCGCAAAGAGTCCGTAGCTGGACAGTGCAGAATGAGATGAAAAGTGTCCTGGGACGAGTGTCCGCAGGCGCTGCAAGAAGGGTTCTCGATTCTGCCAATCCTAGAGAGATAAGAACTTAAAAGAAGGCTGTGTCCGTTGCAGCGTAGACGAGAGAGGACACAGCGAGCATGACGAGGGAGCACAAGTTCCTCAGTGGAAATCGAGGGAACCTGTATGTCAAAATATTTGGAAGAGACAGTACGCCTCCAGTCCGAGAAAAGACGAGAGTAACTGGGACCCTCGGGAAGGCCGACAGCCATTTCGACCCAACCCAAACGGGGTCGGGGACCGCACCACCACGTTGAGGCGGCTGTTGATTGGTGCAGTGGTGTTCCTCGTTTCAGTTGACCTCTTTTTTTGGAGATCAATATATTTTTTGACCGCCAATTGCGTCAACTTGTACCTTAAATTTATTGGTCAATTTTTTTATGAGGGAAATCAACCTTTTGTAGGCGTTTTAAAAAATATAGGAGATTCGGCTTCTGTAGCCCTCTTGCTACGCCTATAGTCCTTCCACAATGCCTTTATTTAAAACGAAGTAACAACAAAACATGCAGACCAGAAGTTTATACAGCTGATTAACAACTGCTATCACAGTAGACAAACTAAAGCTGGATAATAATCACCAGAAAATTTAAAAAAGTGCAAACATATTACAATTAGGCAGTTTATTTTAACACAGTTGAGAACTCTAAAAACAGCAAACACAAAGCTTTATATTGTTTAGTGCAAATGATGAAGGAATATGTAATTATAAAAATCTTATTACAAGGACATTACTTTTCAAGTAGTGCCTAAAAGCTTTACTTGCCTTTTGACGCTTAGCGTGTTAGCTGCAACAATGCTTACGCAGCTCAAAGGAACATGAAATATGACAGCGCAATCTCACAGATTGACCAATCAGTTGCTTTATAACGTGATCATGTGAATCGGAAATTTCTAAATAAATCTGCATGATATCAATACAGTATTTCTCATTACACTGTCTGCGTTTGTATTTCGTTGAGATCATTGTTTGCAAAACTCATCTTCACTCACTGTCACTAATTGCACAATTTTTCAGAAAGACAAATCAAATTTCTGTTGTTTGTTCGATATTGTAAATGTTGAAACTGTGGAGTTTCACTAAATGTCTGGTATATGCACCCTTGTTTTGCTATACCAACATCCTTGTGTATACCCCAATATAAAGCACCAGAAAGATACTGAATTATTAGATTATCATTTTCTGTTGATGGTGTTAGCCTACTTTTTGTCTGGTATCTCAGATTGCGTTTGAAGAATTAATTTCGACACTACCAATGCAATAATTTTTTAAATAAGTATTTTATGAAATTTGGCTTTAGTGGAATATGATTTTTGTAACATTATAGAATATTTCTTCAGCATAATTTTTCCGCAATAATTTGTCAGGGTAACAAAAGTTGGAACAAAATTTTCACATAAAAAGCTGTAAAAATCTTCAGCACATGTACTATTAATTTTAGGAAGTGGCTGTTTTGATATCGACGGCATTTTACTCTCGGAGACTATTTTGCCCTCACCATTCATGTGTGTTTACATTGCCATAATTGATATAATTCTGCAAGTGACTCTGTGGCGTGTGGATAGTGCACCTGGCTTGAAATACAATAGTTACAGGTTGGAATCTTGGCTGGCAGGCACTTAAAGAAAAGCAGTGGATACTGGAGGGGTAGGTATGGTATGTGAAATTATGGGGTAGTGTACACTGGTAGGGAGTGCACAGTGTGGGGTGTGCAGCTTAATTTGATTGATTATTAAAATAGACCAATCAGAAACAACCAAAAGTTACATATTTAATTCGTCATTATGATTGACCAATCACAAATAACTTACCACAAAATAGCCTTCAAAGGTGAAATGCTGCTGACGGCAAAACGCCCCTGACTTTATTTCAACAATTGCTGTGTTTGGCAATTCTTTTGCATTTAAAATAACCTCAGCTCTGTCTTCATCATCCTGCAAACAAAAAATATCTGCTTAAGTTTCAGGCATGAACTAAATTAATTACTAGGCACAACTTCTTTTGAGAATCAACTTCAAAGAAATTGCCAACAGACATCTAAGAGCTAACTGAAATTTAAATTAAAAAATGAAATAGGCGTAATGATTATCATCTTATCAAATATTATTATCACTTCGTTAATATCCTCCATGTTCAGTCTTTCCAGGCTACCTTTTTCAGCCAAACAAGACATTATTGTTACTCAATTATATATGAAGTCAGCAAATTTAATTGCATTAACTAATAAATAACTCATTCAATGCAAAACAATTTTACTCAAATAGCATAGTATAATCTAAGGCAGGGATGGCCAACATGTCGATTGCGACTCTTAGCTAATCGATCATGTCATATGAGCTGGTCGATCTGATTTTTTCTTCTCATAACCTTTAATGCTTGAACATCAAGTCGGGTGACCTCTGTGTATTTTGAAAATGGATCACATGCCTGAAAAGGTCGGGAAACACTGGTCCATATCGGCAGTCAGTAACGGAATCGTGTGGTAGCTAATAGCTGACAGCGACCTAAACCTGCTAACAGGAGAGGCAACGAGCTTTTTTTTGGGAGATCAATACATCCTATTGCTGCTTAAGTCGGTTGTAAAAGTTTCTGGCACTCTGACGTGGGCCACAACACAAGAAAGGTTGAGAAACAGGGCACTCGTCCAAGTCGCGGTTTAAGTTGTGACTTTGTTTCCGATAAGTCGATCGGGGGTTGTTACTACAAGTGGAAGCAAGTTGGCCACCCCTGATCTAAGGTTAATAAAAATTTCACTGTTAAACATGTTGGCTTCTTCGAATTTAAACCGAATCTTTACCTTCGTGTTTAACTTTGGTACACTATCACCAGATGGCGCTACCAACAACAACCTCATTTACTTACTTGCCAGACTAGTTATTTTAAGGCAGTGGTGGCCAACTTGCTTCCACTTGTGATCGACTAAAAGTTTTGTAGCAACCCGCAATCGACTAATCGGAAACAAAGTCACAACTTGAACCGCGACTTGGCCTGGTGGAGTGTTTCTCAACCTTTCTCGTGTTGTGGCCCACGTCAGAGTGAACATCAAGTTCACTCCAACGTGGATCTCAAAAAAAGCTCGTTGTCTCTCCTGTTAGCAGGTTTAGGTCGCTGTCAGCTATTAGCTACCACACGATTCCGTTACTGACTGCCAATATGGACCAGTGTTTTTCAACTTTTTTAGGCATGTGATCCAATTTCAAAATACACAGAGGTCCGTGGCCCACTCAACTTGATGTTCAAGGGTTAAGAGTTATGAGAAGAAAAAATCAGATCGACCAGCTCAGGCGTCGCCAACGATCAGCTAAAACGTCGAGATCGACCTATTGGCCATCCCTGATTTAAGGACTATGCTAATACTGCAAAGATCAAAATAATTTCTCTGAGTAGGGCAAAATAAATTGTGGAAAACGTTTAGATTTTCACTAAATATGCTTGCAATTTATTTGTGCTCTGCTGCGACGCTATGGTTTATTTTAGGTGTCACACGAGTTTTTGGGAAGGTGTATGAAATAACTTTGTTACTAAATTTTTTTTGGAAAAAATTAGGTGAGGAGATTAGGAAAGAAATTTCCTTTTGTACGGAGAAAAATAAATTATTTGTGAAAGAAAATAAAAAACAAAAATTATTTGTGGAAGCACTGCACCGAAATCTCTGGGAAATAAGTAATATGTGAATACTTTGTACCTGAAGGAAAATCATTATTGTGAGTTTAATCAACTAGAGAAATTAGCTATTTGAAGTGCTTATGTTTTTCTAACAAGTTGCATACCATCTCAATGTGTTTACAAATACTGGTACTGTGGTTGTGACTGTATTTGATTGCATACGAGGTATCCTGAGTTTGAAAGTTTTAGTGTTTCAGGTTCAGCTCAGCGTTGGTATGTTTATTTTCTGTATACAAATGATCTTCATATTTATCCAGAGTAGGTTTGCTAAATTTTAAAAATGTAGCTTATACAGATTTTGCGTTGTTGGTGATTTTCAGGATATTACCAAACCTGTAGCTTTGTAGGGATGGTTATAAATAGGCATAGTACAGGCATAGTAGAGGCATAGTACAAGCATAATGGACATAGTACTGGTACAAAGGTAGTAGGGGAGGTGTGCGGGCAAAAACCAGTCACACCAATATAAAAAAGCCTTTCCTCTTGCATTTAAAAAAGGCAGTGGCTATTTCGCCGTCGACGGCAATTTGCCCTTGGAATCTATTTTGCCGTGATCATTCACGTGTGTTTATGTAGCCAAATTTGCTATAATAACACTAGTGACACTGTGGTGTAGTGGATAGAGCGCTGGTCTTGAGATACTATGGTTGTGGGTTCGAATCTCAGCTGGCCAGGGCTTCAAAAGAAAAGCAGTGTACACTGGAGGGAGGCCCTGCATGTAAATGTATGGGGCAGTGTACACTGGAAGGAAGTGTACAGGGTAGGGGATAGAAATCTGGGGGTGCAAAATTTTTTTTTTGGTTTTTAAAATTGACCAATCAGAGACGACCAAAAGTCACATGCTTAGTACGTCATTAAGATTGACCAATCACAAATAACTCACGGCAAAATAGTCTCTGAGGGTAAATTGCTGTCGACGGCAAAATAGCCACTGCCTTTAAAAAAAATTAATTTTATGAGTTAGATTTAAGCATTGAGGGGGTGCAATGAGATTTCACATTAAAAGCTCAAGTTTTCATCATCTACTGTGCCTATTTATAACTACTGGCTGTGTAGCATGCGTAAAACATGGAAATTCTGCAGACTAACTGTAATTCTAATTGTAATCATATCCAGTGTTTTTTCGGGGCTAGTAAAGAATCGGCCGTTATGCTCTGTAATAAGCGATCACGTCACATGCATTACATGACGTATTTTACGTGGCGATCGCAATGCGCGCGAATGAGATACTCTTGTTTCTTTATTATCGCTAGCTTTCTTATAACTGAAACTGTAAGAAACGTGTTTTTAGTACAGAAGAACTGTTCGCAGAGCCGAGTCACTAACAACAGTTGATCATCGACCACAGGTGTGTACTGTAGCGCCTCAGCGACGTTATAATGCCAATGAAAAAGTACAAATTTTAAACCTTCATATTAAGAAAGTGCGCAATTTACGCATGTTTTGATGGCATCATGACGTCGCTGTGGCGCTACGGTACACACTTGTGGTCGATGATCAACTATTGTTAGTGACTCGGCTCTGCGAACAGTTCTTCTGTACTAAAAACACGTTTCTTACAGTTTCAGTTATAAGAAAGCTAGCGATAATAAAGAAACAAGAGTATCTCATTCGCGCGCATTGCGATCGCCACGTAAAATATGTCATGCAACGCATGTGACGTGATCGCCTATTACAGAGCATAACGGCCGATTCTTTACTAGCCCCGTTTTTTCAAGGTGTTTTGGGGAACCAAAATAATCTGTTAAAATTTTTCCAATGATCTCTCAAACTATGTTTGTGCTATCGATATTAACAACACCAAGTAAGCTCCACAAGAGTAGGAAAGAAAGAGTTAAAACTTTTTCAAAACCGTGTTTATACAGTCAGTTACAGTAAAAAATTGACTTGTTTCTGTTTTTGTTTTTTTTAGAGGGACATCTATCGGCATCTATCAGCATAGGTTTTTCATTGCCCAATCAGTCTGCAGCCTTTTTTTCTTGTTGAAGTGTGCATGTGCAATGTACTGATTTCTTGATGAGAAATCTAATCAAACCTAGTTGATTAAGAAACCGTTTTTGTCAGTTCTTAGAAATTTTGTCAGTTTCTTGCAGAAACTACTTAAAGATTAATTAGAGAATTTATTCAATTCTTACAAAAATATTCTGCTGTGGAGTTATTTGGTTGGGTGTAGAGAGTGCATTGCTAAAAACGTATGTATAGGCTAGTTTTTAATTTTAGAAAGATATCTCAATGTAAATGCGTATGCTCTGGTAATGCACAAAGCTCTTTGCTATTAAACCAAAAGCACCTACTGTTGCTAATTCAAACTAGGGAAGTACTTCTTCTAGCAACACCACAAGTTTTCTAAATGACTACACTTCTACTGAAGATATTCGAGAGCACCAAGAGCATTTTATTTTATCTGTTTCTGTTACGTCATCATTGACAGCTTTAGCTAAACCACAGTCAGTAGTATCTAGCAAAACATCAATCATGGATTGAACTGAAAGGTTTTGATAAATCACTTTGAATGAACATATTCACCCTGAATGATGATGGAGGAATAATATGTTTGGTGTGCTTTAAGCATCCACTAGCTACTAGCTGAGGAAAGAACACTAATGTTTACACCAGTATACCTGCCAAACCTCAGCACTTGTCATGGCCAGATGAGCATCTCAGCTCTGATCAACACCAGCAGGCAGCTAGCTTGAAAAAAAACGTTTTTTACATTTCATACTACATATGAAGATTGCTTAGCAAATAAATTTAGTACAATGACCGAATATGTACATTTTATGTACTGGATTGTAAAGGAGGAGATTGCACATAGAAAAGTTGCTTCATTGCGACCTCTGGTGAATTGCATTGGCCATAATGACTGGCTTTGTGACCTGCAACATACAAGTTCAATCGCAGTAACTGAGTGTATTTTGCTCATCCTTAACCATTTAAGTGACATGCATTGCATCTGAAGTGAAGCAAAACCCATGCTGGGATATTATGGTTGATGACACAATTGATATCACTATTTTGCAGCAATTCATTACGTTTGTTTGATATGTAAATGCAAGGGGAGGCCAGTCAATAGCATTTTTGATATTTGCCAAACTGATGCTAATGAGGCATCAGCTACCAACTTATTTCGACTTTGGAATGAGGTTGCCGTTGACTACAATCTTGATGTCAGTAAACATGTTGCTATTGCATGTGATTGAGCTGCTGCAATAATAGACTGCAGAAATAATCTGTCACAAAAAGTGATTGTACAAAATTCGATAACTTTCACAGTGCACTGCAAGTGCATTGCTTAGTACTGGCTTGCATGGACATGGTAAAAGAGCTGCAACACATTCAGAATTGTGAACGTGGCTAAGTTCAAACATGGAGATATTTTTTGTTTTACCTCTAAAAATGGCCAAATTGAAAGAAGTGCAAGCTGCTGATGTTGAATCCCACAGTAGGCCTAGGAGAAAGTTAGTTAAAGCCTGCCGTACTTGTTGGCTATCTCATTGTAAAGCTATGATTGCATTGAAGATGGAACTCTCTTCTGTGAACACTACACTTGATTTCTTTGCTACTGAAAAGAAGGATTGCACAGCAATTGGTATTCAATTAATATGTTCAAAACACTTTCTTATCTTTCTTTATCTACTGAGTACTGAACACTGCTTTGGAGTATCTCAACAAACTATCAATGTAGCTTGAGAAGGTAGCTTTAACTCTGTAGTACTAAACAGGCATTGTAGGTATAGTACAGGCTTCAAGCAGGTTTCTTCACGCACAGATTCCTGAAAGCAATTTTATTTTGCTGCTGTTGGAATTAATGGCAAATAAATAATACTTTTTCCAGGATCAATGACAACAATCTAAACCAATGCCTGCATTATGCCAGCCATTACTGACTTATGCATATACACATCTAGGATCTAGGACAAGTGCCCGACTGACATGTGCCCGACGGCGACATGCCCGACGGACATTTTCCCAATGGACACCTAAACCTAAACCTAAACCTAACCCTAACCCTAACCCTAAACCCTAACCCTAGCCCTAACCCTGACACTAACCCTAACCCTAATCCTAACCCTAACCCTAATCCTAACCCTGACCCTATTTATTCGGGCATGTCGCCGTCGGGCACATGTCAGTCGGGCACTTGTCCTGATACCACACATCTACCATGCTATTGCTATGTCTATTATGCCTGTGCTATGCATACTATCCCCGTACTATGTCTGTTATGCCTATTATGTCTATACTATACCTATTTACAACCACCCACTTTAACTTCTCTCACTTACAATCAGTACTGCCAATCTGCCAAAAAGAAATCACAAACCTTGCTGATTTGGATCAGATTGTGAATACTTCAAAACATGACTGGAATGGGATTTCAAAAATGTTACTGAGCTCCCAAAATGAATTGCTTGAAGATGATTATGAGCTGGTCCAAGCTACTACAAAAATATATTGGGAGGCACTTATCAATAATCTTGATGACCAGTTTCCCAAACTTGAGGTACTCTTTGCTTTTGAAATCTTTGATATTAGAGCGATTCCCTTAGATGCTCACCTTTATGTTTCAATCAATGGCACAGCACAGTTCACTGATAAAGATGGGCAAGCTGTAGCTGTAAAATGCCAAAAAACAAAGAAACAAAAGCAATGACAGAGCAAGTGTAAAAAGTGGTGGAATCTGCAAATTTAGAAGATGATAATAATGACGCAATGAAACCAGTTTCATTAGATAAGATTGAAGCTGAAAAACTTGTAAATTCTGAATCGCTGATAATAAATTGTGGACTGTGCTGCTGCATTTTTTTTGTGTTTAGGTAAAATAGTTTTCAGTCTTTCAAACTTTCAGAGTGGTCGCTAGAGTCAAACCTTAAAAAACAATAATCATGACTAATGCTAACTCCAACTCTGCTGCTGATCTGCAATTCCACAGAATTTTTGTTTCTCGGTTGTATCTAATTCGCTGGAATGCTGTCACCAGGTTTTCACATTTCAATACATAATGCTTTTGAGATATAGCCACTTATAGTATTATTTAGGAAGTGGCTATTTTGCTGTTGACAGCATTTCAACTTTGGAGGCTATTTTGCCATCACCAATCATGTGTGTTTTAATAGCCGTAATTGTTATCATTCTGGCAGAGATAATGTGGTGTATGGATAGTGCAGCCACCTTGAGATGCAGTGGTTACGGACTGGAATCTTTACTGACAGGGCACTTAGACAAGGTAGTGTACACTGGAGGGAGGGTCCTGGTATATGAATGTGCAGGGTAGTGTGCATTGGAAGGGAGTGTACAGTGTGGGGGAGTGTAGACTGGGGTGCAAATTTTTTTTATTCATCATTAAAGGGGACCAATCGAAAAGGACCAAAAGTCACATGTTTGATACATCATTAAAATTTACCAATCACAAATGTGATGGTAAGATAGCCTTCAAGGGTAAAATGCTGTTGAAGGCAAAATAGCCACTGCCCAACAGTAAATAATAAGTAGTGGCTGTTTTGCCATCAACAGCATTTTACCCTTGGAGGCTGTCTTACCATCAGACATTTGTGATTGGTCAATTTTAATGATTTATTAAACATGTAACTTTTGGCTCTTTTTGATTGGCTCATTTTAACAATGAATTGAAAAATTTGTACCTCTTGTGTACCTTTTAATGTATATAAAATATGGAAATTCAGATTGCATAATGATGCTAAAATATGGAAATCCAAATTTTCAGATGTACTGAAATTTGTATAGAAATATGTAATTACTGTAGTGGTTTTACTAATCAGGCATAGTAAACATAATAGGATGTGCTGGGGTAGTTTGGCACAAATCAGTCTAAACTGAATCATGCTTTACACAATTCAAACCAACACATTGACTTAAACTTTGTGTAATTTTAAACAAGTTTTTGCAACTTCAACTAGGCTGGTTTTGCTTGTCAGCACACATAGAGATGCTTATCTGATGCAGAACCAACGCAAGGTTGCATAGCTAACCTAGCCACCCTTTCATCACGAGTTCAATGTGACCAATAAGAATAGCTGGGAATTAGGCAAAGGATTTGACTTGAATTTGGATCAGATCAACTTGAAGATTAAGCCACTATCTTATGAAACCAGTATCTTCAACTATTACCAGTATATTATTTTCTTCAATTACCCTGAACATTTTTAGTCTTTATAATCATGTCCTGAATTACCCCATTCACGGGGTACAACGTGACAGCAGATTTGCTCAATTTAACAATCCATATTTCTGGATCCTAAAATTACTAAAACATGTATGCAAAATCGTGAAGCATTCCATATTTTTTCACTGTGCTTCACCGGTTTTAAAAAATATTGAAGCTGTTTGCCCAGCATGTCGTAAAAGGCAACTATTGGAAACTATCAATTGCAGTCTGACTGTTAATGATGAGTTACCCAGTTTAATTGCTTGGTTGGACCACTCACGTCAGAAAACTGAGGTTGGGGGTGAGCAAGGGCATGCTCCCTGTAGAAAAATTTTGCTCCAACAAATCCCAATAATGTAAAAAAACAAATGGCCTCCAGCCCCTGTCAACTCTTAAATGGGCAGGGGGTGCCGAGAATCTCTCGGTTTAAACCTGAATGTCATGGGATACGATTTGGTAGGTTAAATGTGGGAAGTCTTTAGTGGAAAGAAAACAAAATGTGTGAAGAACTAGGAGAGAGAAGAGTTGATATGTACTGTATGCAGAAAGTAGGATGGAAAGGCCAAAAAGCTTATTTTGTGGATACTTCGGGATGAAGGTGCAAACTGTAGTGGTCAGAAAGTCGTGCAGGATTGGGAGGGTTTGGAATCTTGGTGAAAAAGGAAATATCTGGAAATGTTGTAAAAATTAGAAGAAAAAGCTGCAGAGTGATGGCAATAATACTAACTTAAGGTAGAGAAGTGATACGGATAACATGTGCATAATAGACCACACGCCAAAAAAGTTTGTTTTTATGATGAAGTGACCAGTGAGTGAAACTTGAGAAGTCTAGTGAAATCATCATTTCTTTGGGGGGTTTCAATGGGTATGTTGGAAAACGTGCTGTGGGTTTTGAAGATGTGCATGGGAGAATGGTACTAGGAAAAGATTGCTGGAGTTCAGTAATGAAAAAGGGCGGTGCGTAGCAAGCACATGGTTTTATAAGGAAGAGAAGCTTAGCATCTTAAGCGTATTGTGGCTGTCAGTCAGTACTATACTCAATATTTTGAATAATGTTTGGGGTCGACTTTGTTAAAACTTTTTTTTAGGTCTCCCAACTTGCAGCAAAAGCGTAAATATTGTCAACAGTTTATGATACTTAATCATGCATTTATGTTTACATGCGCTGTGTAATTATTTTTGTAAATGTTGTTATAGCTGAATAGGTAGATAAGCTTTGTCCAGTTGTGAGCTGCAGTGCATAGAATTGGCTGATTGCCTAGTAGTTACTTCATATTTTGGTTGACCTACATCTTTGTGATTGACTTTGTTTGTGTACAATCATGTTTTTGTTTCTTTCTGCAGGTTTATACGTAGCCATATTTTTGGGTCTGATTTTTGATAGTGTTTAGGAATGCTACAATGTCAATACCTACGAATGTAAAACTGTCACTGCAATCACTATCTGAGAACAAAATTCAAGAAATTTCGTTTGATGGCAGAGAAACGTTTATAAAGCCTTTGTCGCTTTCTGAAAATTTGACAGATTTGGCAAATCGAATAGATTTTCTCAATGTTGATGAAGATGCGTCAGCTCATGATGAAGAGTGGACAAACATAAATTCTACAAAAACATGGGACGGTATTCGAAGTCATCTTCATCACGCATTAATTGAAATGAATGTATTAGTTGATGTGATGTCAATTGCTCAAAATAAACAGAATATTAACGTTCCAAAAGATGGTGGTGGAGAAAATCCTGATGCAAATCGTTATTTAATGTACGACATTGCTGTCAAAGATTCTGAGCAGTTCAAGCCATCTTATCAAATGCTAACAAAGAAAAAAGCTTTGTCTGCAGCAGCAAAGATATTGTGCAATGGTGCGGATCGTTTGGAGAAAGCATCAAATGATGCTTCTTCACAAGCTAATTTTCATTTAGAGCTGTTGAATTTAAGGAAACGATGGAGATTAAGGCGAGTTGGAGAAAAAATTTTTGGAGATCTTAGTTACAAAACCGTTGGATCAGATTTTTGGCATAATGGTGCGTTTGAAGTTATGAAGAAGTCACCTGAAGACGACGATGATGGTGATGAAAATGATGGTAGTAAAACAATGCTGATGCAGCCATTTCCAAAGTCACAAATTAAAGTAATAGTGCGCTCAGATTTACAAGGCGATGCTTCAATTTTTGTGTCTATTGTTACTCTTCCTAACAAGAACAAGCATTTGACTGGCGAATCGTGTTCCTTATCATATTTTGATGTAGTTCGAAATTCATTATCCAGTCCCGCAGATCCTGTGTGGCATAAAAAATTGTGCAATGCCCAAAATGT
This sequence comes from Trididemnum clinides, assembly GCA_963675345.1. Taxonomy (NCBI): domain Eukaryota; kingdom Metazoa; phylum Chordata; class Ascidiacea; order Aplousobranchia; family Didemnidae; genus Trididemnum; species Trididemnum clinides. The sequence goes on along the minus strand of OY776297.1, from coordinate 11,326,047 downwards.
ACTGTTCTGTCGAGAACTGTTTATGCTTTTAACAAAAGAAGCTATCCAGTATAAAAGTAGTGGCATGGTGTCACCATTTGTTGTTGTTGGAGATGTTATTTCTACTTTGATTTTTTCTGATACAAAACTGGTTGTGAAGTTAATGTATTCTAAAAAAGTAAAACAAAGTTCCGATGTTGAAGACGATCCTCGTTTTTTTAGCTTAAAGCAAGCTCTTCTCCAGCTGCTACAAGCATATCATTCTCGCCGTTTAAATGTTTCACCTCCCAAGCCAGTCACTGCAGTTTTAGGCCTTAAAGACGCAATGAGAAAAGCAGCAGTGCAAGCTTGGCCTGATAAACAGTTAACTGCAAGTTATAGACAAGAGAATGAACCGCTTGCAGATTCGCTTTTAAAGATGGCTAAACATTACGAAGTCAGACGAAGACTTGGGGAAGTCCTGGACGCGCTAATCGCGCGGTTTAGTGACCCCAATATCCAAGCGCATTGGTCTATGGTTTCTAACATGTATGAATCCAGCGTTCGTGTCTCATTCAGCAATATTGGATTTGAGTCATGCTATCGCTCTGTTGTTCAAGTTACTACTTTATGCACCGAGGTAAAAGCAATATCGAAAGATGGAACGGTTACATATTTATCGGTCGATAAAAATAGTTTGTACAATTTTTTCATGTCACTTATTTGTACCCACCAGCTCTTCAGTGTACAGGCTTTGGCTCGAGTAATTGGTTGGACAGTGTTGCAGTTGTCTCCTCACACAGGTGCTGGTATATCTAGCACTTTGTTGAGTAGAGGTACCCTATTGGTTGCCTCCCCTTCCAATGACAAGTGTGTTTCAGTTGCATGCAGTATAGATCGAAAAGGAAAGTTGAGCTATGAAGTTAATCTTCAGTTTGCAAAAATGGCAGCAACTAAACTGGACTTCGGAGTAAAAATTGGAAGTACATTGGCATTGGAGAGTGTCGACTGTCCTCCAATACGTGGCGATTGGCATATGGTAGACTGGGCTAATTGCCACGGAAAGTATTTCCTTGAAAAAATGGCAACTATTTTGACATGTACTATTAAAAGCTAGACATCAGCAATGCACAGAGCTTGAATTGGATTCATAGCATTTATTTGTACGATTTTGAAAAGAGATTGCCAGACTGTGGCGGAGTTGCAAGGGTGAACCAAAATAAACTTTACTTCATTTTTTTCATGTATTTGCTGATAATACTTGGCAATATTTCTGTCATTTTTGATTTCAAAATTTGTGAAGGTTTAACATATTTCTGGTAGCTAATGGTTGATATGCTTTTGCATGTATTGCTGTATACATATGTTAACTTCAGAGCTATGATTTGCTGTTAAACTACTGCAAACGTTTTCGTTGCAAAGATGCTTACAAAGTGTGGCAGGCCTATTCTTCAATTACTAAGCATGTTTTTTGAAAATTGTTGTAATAGTTTTATTCAAATGCAAATATGAGCTCAATTTTTTTGAAGCGCTATAATTTTTGCCGTTTAGTAGTTGCGACTAACTATGATGAGTTGGTGCGACAGTGATGACTTCAGATCTGTTTGAGTTATCTTGTTTTTTTCCATTGCATGTTTCTTACGCGCCAATTTTTTGCTTTTCAACAAGCATTGTCTTAAGACCTGCCTACCCTGCTATTAGAGTTTACCAATCATAGATTGTTAAACAATCATGTTTTTTCAGAAAAGTTTTTAAATCTATGACTGGGTTAATGTTAATTCATAGCTATGAGTTCTCGAGTTTTAGGAAATTTTGGGAAAACCTCGATCATGACTCCAGAAAAATCTTCACAAAGCATTGATTCCAATGAGAATACTCAAGCGTGCACTTTTTCATCGGACAACAATGGAGAAAAAACAGTTTTAGACAACTTGGAAACTGGTAGCTCGCTGAATGCTGGCAAAAATAGTGACAAAGTTGCTGCCAAAGCTGAACTCACTGCTGCAGAAAAGGCCCGCTGTGAACGGAACAGACAAAAAGCTCTGCTACTGAGACAGTCGCGCTTATCAGACCAACAGCTCTCTAATAGTACTGCACGTTGCAACAGGTATGCATTTATTTGTATGTGATTTGTGGAAGTCTGTTTGAAGAAGAGTGCTTCACCTTTAGCCAGTTAGGCTCACTCCGCAAGCTTGCATAGCACGTTAATAAGTTGTTTTGCCAGCACTACGTTGAAAATGAATAAGGTGAATCCGACCACTTTTGTCTACGCAGAAATTATTGGATTTAAAAATCGGACACTACATGGGGTTGTGGTGCGTGTGCTATATAAAATGTAAAAATAAATCTATTCCAGCGTGCGCTAGTTGAATGCAGGTGGAAATTGTCCTATGCTGTGTAAGCTAATGTTTAATCTAGTTATAACCACTGGGCATGGAATACCTTTTATATTAACGGCTTTAACATTATCAAATTAACAAATTAGGATTGTACTGTTTTCCAGTTTGTTAAAGCGTAGCATTATTGATATGCGGCTTGTATCATCGTTGGCAGTGTAGCATAATCGACTAGCTTCAACTTTGCTTTGGGAAGTCTGTGAGTTCAGCGTGCGGAGCGTTACGTTTCCTACCGCATGGCTGAACGGAACTGATGTTTGCTTTCAAGAAATGCTTTGGATTCATAAAATAAGTAGCCGATGACACGAAGACCTTTGGTTCATTCGGTTAATTAAGCTACAGCAACAACAGCAGCAGTAATAGTAAAAGCTGTTTAGTTTTTTTTGTTTTTACCTCTTGTCGGAGTTGGCATTAGCACTTCAAACATGATTACATTTTGTGTACTTCGTTGCGTAATGTTTATATCCTGTGCATAACTTTGCTTCACCGGAGGAAGCGTTATTCCCTGGGGGACATTCAGGCAAACTTAACTTCAAAAATTCTCCGATGATTGATAAACGCTATTGTTTTGTAGAAGTTGGGATAGCACTTGAAACAATTTTGGATGACACATTTAACTTTTTTATTACAGAATCATTGATAGTGGTGGAGGATTTTTAATTGAAGAGGACAATTCAAAGCCAAAGAAAATTCGCAGAGTAGAAGAGCCTGCACCAGTACTTGACGGGGAGATCCAATTATGTCTGGAATGTGATAAACCTTTTATTGAATCATATTTACTGAACACTTACAATCATTCTGTGTGCGATAAATGCCGTGATAGTGAAGACAAGCACTGTGTAATAACAAAAACTCAAGCCAAGGTTCTTTGTCATGTTTAACGCCATTATTAGTCTTATATCTTAAGGATACAGATAGATAGATCTAAATATTCGCAAAACATTTACCAATGCAATAAAGTTGGTGTATATAGCCAAGGAATTGTAGAGGAATATATTTTGCCGGTATTTAGATCTACTTATAAAAATGTTTAAAAGCAAAACCCTTCTTTTAAACCTCATTTGCTTTTTTTATTCTAAGCTCTAATAATTTCAAGTGATGATTCAACCAGCACCATACAGAAGTTTAGTGGTTTACTTCGCTGGTAATGGCATGTAAGCCAAAAACAATTCAAGTAAAATTTGATCCCACAATCCTCCAATTGCTGTACTTTTTTATCAACTACTATTTCTCGGCACGCTTTTTTATTTAAAAAAATTAAAAGTCTAAAATGGTAGTCACTTTGTATTTTTGAATATTGTGTGTCATGAGTATATTACTCAAGCAAGTTAAAACTTTTATTCTGATCGGAACAGTTGCAACATTTAAATCAAAATAGATGCTGCGAAATGTTGTTTGCTATGCTTACTGATTTCTTTTTTGTAGGACTTGTATTTGTTGAGTGAAGCTGATCTGGCTGTGAGGGAACCAATTCTAAAATTTGTTGTTCGAAAAAATCCTCGCAACAATCGTTGGGGTGATATGAAGTTATACCTTAAACTACAAGTACGTTGTAATGAATTTTCTGTTAGTTACTTATACTTCGTTGTACATCACGTGAAGAGCTTGTTTTCATTGTGAAAATGTTTCTTCTAACGCTTAAACTGACAGCAATGCTAATTAAGCGAAATAGGTCTGAGGTTTTAAAACTTGGTAGTATCTAGATTGAAGAAAGAGCTTTGGAAGTCTGGAAAAGCCCTGAAGCACTTGAAGCAGAACGACAGTCACGTGACGAAAAAAGGGAAGAAGCAAAACGAAAAAAGTTCAACAAAAAGATGAAGAAATTAAGACAAGAGGTGGGAGTGATAAATTGCCAATAGCATAATCATTTTTCCGCCAATCGCGTCCTGTTGAAGAACATGTAGAAAGTGTGCGCAAATGGCTTTGTGCGCCACTCCTAAAGCCTGAATTGTAAAAATGTTTCTCCGAGGATGGTAGATAAAACGTTAGCCTAAAGAAAGGCACCAATAAAAATTTTGTGGTTGCTACTCTTCGGTAGAATAATACTTTGATTTAATTTCCGTGTGAATTGTCATGCAAAAGGTCTTACGAAGGTTTAGAAGTTTCTCAAAATGTACTAATTTACCTTTTTGGGAAACTACCCTATTTTTTAGAGAACTGTTTCACAAGCAAGCTTAGTGACAGTTTTTGATGTATATTGCCAGACATAAAGTATCGTCAGTCCCACTGTTGATTTTTTTTAGGTTCGTAGCAGTTTGTTTGAAGTAAAGACAGCTGGTCATGAGCATGTGTTCGGCGATGAAAGTCAGGTGAATGAGGATACGTGGATGAAAACTTGCTCTTCATGTGGCTATCAGATGGTGTTTGAAAAAATGTGAAAAGCTGATGAAAGCATGTAAAGTGAGTAGTCTTGGAATTTTAGAGAAGAACAAGCAAGAAGGTTTTGAAAGCTGGAGTGGACTAAGCAACTGCTGAAATGGACAAGAGGCATATCACTCTTAAAGCTGAAAAAGATCTCTGTTAGACTCTATTTTGGTTGCAAAGCCATATGTTATTCTCCGAAAATAAGTATTTGAAAATGTTATTGGTGAAGATATCTCTTAATAGACACTTGGAAAAGACTGTGTAAGCTCAACGCTACTAATGAAAGACTGGTTTCTCAATAGATTTCAGAAGAGGTAGACTCGTCTTTAAATAATCTGTTACCGTGTGTACTTTACGGGATCCCTTTTCCCAAATGTTTGATATTCTTGTTTAATTAACCAGGCACATCTAGTGTTCCGTTAGTCAAGGTGGTTTTTATCAACTTCAAGTACCATCTCAAAGCGTTTTTTCATATGTGTCTGGATACAGATTTGTTTGTAATGTCTCTGTCTTTATGTTTTTATGGTACATGTTGTCGTCTTTCCGCATAATTGTAGATAATGCTTTTTCGCAAACAACTCCATTGCGAAAGCAAGCTTGAGGATTATTACTTAGACTGTAGTTTTTAACGTACCTGATGATTTGTTCCTAATTAACCAATTACAATTTTAATGTTCTGTATTGCAAACTGCACGGATAATATATAAAACGTGCTATGCTCACCCTTTTTTTTGTCATTTAGTTATGCCTAGTCTATTAGTTCATTGTTCCTTTTTGACATAGCGTTTTTATATCGAATGAAACCGTATGCTAATTAAATACATAGCTAATATTCACATTGACCTTTTAGGTTGAAATGCCCAATATACTATACAGTAGGTTTAATACTGTTTTAGTGCAGAGCTATTAGACCTAGCTTAACTGTTGCTTTTTTCAGGTTACTTTTAGGGCAATCAAAAGTGTAAGCTACTTTTATTTTACTGGTGTTGCAAGCCTATCATGATTATGTTGCATTTTTGGAAACTGTACTGCATTGTATGTACTCTGGGTGTTGAATTTCACAAACTTAATGCTGCCGAGTCACCTTCAGTGCTGGTAATAATCAGAAGTCAAAGCAATGATTATCACAGTGGTGTTGCTTTGAAAAACAAGCAAAGCCTTGACGCTCAAATTGAACAGCATAATCTAAATGCAAATGTGGTTTTGCTGCATAAAGAATGGCCTCAGGAGTCGTCTTGGACTATCATGCCTATTTTACCAGATCTATCTAAGAAGTACACAGATCAATTTGATTGGATTATGTTTATCGAAGAAACCACTAAAGTAGAAATGAATGGCCTTATTCGAACTGTTCTTCCAAAGTATGACTTTAACGAAAATATGTATATTGGGAGGTGTTTGTTTGACAACGATCCATCAATTATTCACCATTATGCATATTTTGATGGCAAACTTGCCGAATTTAAATTTCCAGATTTCCATGCTGGTTGGTTGTTAAGTAAAAGTCTTGTAAAAAGAATTACAAGTAATTGGGACCTTAAAAAGATGCGCTATTACTTTCAAATCGATATCCAGCACGAAATGGCCATGCTTTTGAATAAAAACTTTAGTGTAAAAATGACCTGTGCAAAGGAATTTTGCGGCAGCTCTAATGACAAGCATTGTGTGACTTGGCTTGACTACAATATTCCTTATTGTGGAGACAGGATAACTCTTGATGATGTTTTAATTTCAGTTAAAACAACCTTAAAATTTCATTCTGACCGAGTTCAGGTTGTTAAAGGAACATGGGGAAAGTATGCGAAGAATATCATTTACTATAGTAATGTCACTGATCCAACGGTTCCTACTGTTGACTGTGGTGTTCCTAACACTCCAATCGGGCATTGTGGAAAAATGGAAGTTATTATAAGAAGGGCATATGAAGATGACAAATTAAAGCGTTTTCCATGGTTGGTAATAGCAGATGATGATTCTATTATTGGATTGTCTGCTCTACTGAAGCTGTTGAATTGTTACAAACCTAACGTTCCAATGGTTTTAGGTGAACGTTATGGTTTCGGTCTTTTATCAGATTATGGATATGCGTATATTACTGGCGGTGGGAGCATGGTTTTAAGTAGAGCCGCTGTGGAGGCTTGGGTTGAAAAAGGCTGCGCTTGCCCTAATTTCGATTCCCCAGATGATATGGTATTAGGGCAATGCTTTTCATATAATGTTGGAGTTCCTGTCACTCACTCGCCCAGGTTTCATCAGGCCCGGCCTGACGATTATTCAGACGGTTATCTCGGCAACTTACAACCGGTTTCATTCCACAAACATTTCAGAATAGATCCTTACAAGGTCTATGCAAAATACTTTGCTGATGATGATGAAGCTAGGTTTGTGGTAGCTGGTTCCCCTGAGCCAACCTCCACACCTCCGATAATGCCTGTGCCTATTCCCCCCACACCAACTGAAGTTCCAATTAGAGATGAGTTATAATTTACATTAGCCCACAGTGTCATATAAGCAAAATATTTGGCCTTTGGAAACACCAAAAACTGGTTAAATTTTTTTTCTTTGGCTTGTTTTAAATATCTATGTTTGTTTAAAAAAGCTTGAGTTTTTGTTATAGTATCCTTTACACATTTTGGAAACATGTCGGAATTCTTACAACTTGTTGGTAAACGTAAAATTGATTATAGAATTGCTATAAACTGGTACAACACTTGGTTTCCTTTAGCATTTGATATTCGGACCGTATAGGCAAAAACTATTTTATTCGTTGCAGTATTTGGTCTTGCCTTTGCAAATGATTTTTAGCTTAAAGTTAATTTGCTGACCTTTTAAGTGCAATATTTGCAGTGATTTTAGTTCATGTTTTTATAGCTTACTATAATGCAGTAACAAACACTTAGTAGCAACCTTATTGATGTGCGTTGCTATTAAAGCAATGTGCCGTGGATGCAATGCATGATTGTATTGATTGATCTCTTTGATGTTTTCGTTGAAGATAATATTTTAGATACGCAGAAAAATTGTCAGTGTCGTTAAAATACCGCTTATTGAGACCTTTCAATTTATCTTGAGCATTAATTAAAATCGTAAGCATTTTGAGATCAACAAACATTTCATTTTTGCCAAGAACTGTTTAGGTACTTACTGTAACAATTGCACAGTTACGAAAGTTAAAACTATTGGTCATCATTGTGCTGTAGTTGGCATTTTATACTGTTGAAAAGTTGGCCAAAAATTTTTAATTTTATCGCCTTCTTAACGCAATGTGATGTTAACCTCTTCTTTTAAATTGCTAATCGTTTAGTTTATAATGCTACTCTATTTTATCATTTTGATGATTTTGAATCAGCGATTCTGTACAAGTTGAACCATCAGCTCAACGCTTCCTTTTAAAGAAATGCTACTCCAAAGTTACAAATTACTTTTACTTGCACCCGAATGCAAACTTTTTAACTCTTAAAGGAATTGGTGTTCTCTCATACTTTGGACAATTTGGGGTGAGCCCGAAAATTTTGACCATAAGCCGGAAATTAAGTGCTCCTAACTTCTAACTCCTTTCCCCAGCAAAACATCTTTTTTTACCAAAATGCAAATGCAGAAGTCTTGAGCCTGGATGAACTTCAAACGAAGTGTACCTGCTACATGCGCAGCTGTTCAGTGATTCATGCCTCCGCTTTACTGCCGGTTGACGTGGCCTTAATTCCCTTGTGGAGTTATACCAAAAATCTCCTTGGCGCTTAGCAATAGGAGTAATGCCGAGTGTGAAACATGAAACTGAATACGCTTACTCATGATTAATGGAAGTGCAATGGCCTGAGCAGGTTGCTGCTGTTGATGCCGCAACAACAATAGCACTTGCTGATATGCTGATAAATAAAAACATATGCCGTGATATAATGTTGGTGAGTGCGCAAATAAATTATTGCTTTGCCGAACAGAATTCTGCTTGTAGTGGACTAAAAGAAGTACTTTATGTACGTATCATTTGCTGTAGAGTGAAACCCCCAGTTGACAACCATATTATCACTGTTAACGCAATTCCAAATATTTTTATATCAACTGTATTGTCTTGTACTTTGTTGCAGTAGCTCGACCGTTTGAATGGTGTACCGTGAATGGTCGGTTCGATAGGTTTCTACTGTATTTAACTCAGCATGATTGAAGACCGAAGTGCTTTATCAATTTTAATGTGCTTTTAGAATTCAATAGTGTTTATAGAAGCATATACTAATGTCAAAAACAGAAGAAGCCGACTCTGGCGAGCAGTTGTTCACCATTAAAAAGTGGCATGCTGTTGCGCTTTGGTGCTGGGACGTGGAGTGCGACACATGCGCAATTTGCAGGGTTCAACTAATGGGTTAGTAGTGTGTGTTTTTTTATCTCAAACTATTGCAATCAGTAACTTCGCCTTGTGCGCAATTGCTAGGTTTTTTCGTGTTAGTTGGAAAGATCATTTTTGCTGTAGTGCTTATATGCGCACGGTGAAAAGAACAGAAAGAAGCTGAGGGCTTTGAAAATCATTAAAAGAAGTCATGGAAATGGCGTCGCTACGTGGCAGTGTACCCCAGGTGACTTCATTTTAAGGAGAAATATTTTTGCAGACTTTTGAAAAAGATAATTGTCTTCGAAAAGATTATAATTCATGGTTGTTAATTTTCAACCAGTCAAAATTTACTATCTCAGTTAAACCGATCAGTCCGATTTCGCATCTTGACTTTAAAATCACCTTTATTCAATTGCTTTTTTTTGCACAAAACTAAAAATTATAGCTCTTAGACAAAAACATTTGGCACCAATAGACCATAAACACTATTTGTATTTCTTATAATTTTATTGGAAACAATATACTACTGTTCAGTGCATGACAAAAGATATTTAGCATAGCATCTTTTCCAAAGCACTTTTTGTATAAAAACATTCTGTTGTTGCAGTTACGGTAAAATGGTTTTTCATGAAACAAAAGTGTTAGTTGCATACAAACGAAGTTGAGAACTAGAGTTGACCATTTAGGAGCAAGTTTGAAGTTTGACCTTTCACTGGGTTATTGTTAAGGGTGACATATTCTGGTTATGAGCGAGAATGACAAAGTCGATTATTGGTGGTTATAATGGCTGGCACAATAGGTCATCGCGCCGTTGCTATTTCATCGAGAACTATAGATATGCTTATGAACATCAGCAAAGCAAGAATAACCGATTGCACTCTTTTAGACAACACGATTAACTTATAAAAATACTCGTCAACACTTTGAAAGTTGGCCTCGTCTTGGTAAAGTGGTTGTAGTGGCTGTGTACACCGGAACTTGTTACTATATTTTATGATTTCAATTGACATATTTTCAAATGAGACTTTGATAGAGCAATATTTGTTGGAAGTTAATGCAATGCCAGACTAATAACGTCAAGCTGCGGCGCTACTTAAGCTAAAAGTAGAGTTTTTGCCTTTATCATTCTCAAGCTCACGCAGCATAGTCAGTCTGATTGCTATTCAGTGTGTGGTTTGAAGTGAAATTATGTCGTATATGGATAGCGGTAGTGAATTGTGCTCGTAACTGCAAGGTAATTTGTTCGAAACTGGGTATTGTTATATATGACCTCTCGTTTTGGGATGAAGGCAAAAACCTAGCCCTGCAAACCCAATCAATGCAGGAGGGACTTGGTAATCGGACTGAGGGAAATCATAGCCAATTCAAAGCAATCACTTGTATAGTTTTGTAGCTCCTCACCATCAAGGCGAACAGCCGTTGAGTGGTGCCCAACAGTCTCTTGCGGCATGCTTGGTGAGCAGCTACACTGTTTTAACCTGGTAAAACGAGAGAATGGCATACAAAATACTGCATTACACTGAAGTATTTCTACATCGGTGCGAAGGTACATTACTTCGTAACGGTTAACTCTGGTTTCCACTTAAGGACTCCATAAAAGTACGTTGGCGAATCGTTTGTTTGCTTTGCTAAAAATGCGCTTTCTGCAGCCCGTTGGTATAGCAAAGGAAACAAAAAATGCTTCAGCTTACGCTTGTGGTGTGAGCTAACGGAAACTTGCTACGAGAGTTCGCCTGAAAACGCTGAACATTTCTTTTCAGATGCTTGTTTGAGGTGTCAGTCTGACAATAAACAAGACGGCTGCGTTGTGGTCTGGGGAGAGTGCAACCATTCGTTTCATAATTGCTGTATGTCACTGTGGGTGAAACAGAACAACCGATGTCCTCTTTGTCAAAAAGATTGGATTATACAAGGAACAGGCAAATAGCCCTCTAAATCTTGCGTCGCTGCATCCAATCAATATTGTTATATTTTCTATTAGTGATTTATAAACGCTTCTTGGATGGTGTAGCTATTCAATTGAATGCGAGTCTAACAGAATAGCTTGCTTGATTTGAGACTATCGTGCTGCAAACAAACGTAAACAGGGTCCCCCCATCTTCTGAAACTACATAGTGATGTCTGACTTCTAGCTTGGTCCGTTTTGTTGGTTACTTTCCCTCTTTCTTGAAGCAGATGCATGGGAAGCGGATGTCCAAGTTTACACCGCAAATCTAATCGCAGGTTAAGGGAAACTGGCCGTCGCGTATCCATCTTGGTGGACTGCCTTTGTTAGGCGGACATTTGTTGCCTCTTACAACTTGTTGAGAGAGTATTTTCACTAGCTTGGCTTTATTGCATATCCGAGTGATTTCATGCCGCAAGAAGCAACGTTTGGCAATCTATCGATGGCAGTCCATCTTGGTGGTGATGGGGGTCCTGTGTACAATATGTATGCATGACTGCTTCGGAATGGACTGCCGCTTCCCTTACCCTACACTCGACTTAGCTTTCGGTACGAACCTAATAATTTTTTTATGCCGAGCTTTCATTCCAAGGCAGATGTGAAGTAAACTTAAATGTCGTAAATTAGACTTTAAACATTCTGCATACTACGTATAGGCTCTTCTCATCATGCCTAATACCGCTGCGTGTTGCTGAAACGTTTTCGTTTATGTTGCTGCAGTGACTGTAGAAGTGTTGCCTAGTCCGATTTATGCCAATTTTAGTTGTGTATCTTTTTACTGTACGATTGCCTTTCGAGGCGAACTTAGAAGTGTCAAGTATTTATTAAACGTGCAGTTGATAAAGCTTCTAGCTGGGCGGTGGTCTGTTTTTGGTTGTCTGCTAATGGTGTAATGATAGATAGAAAGTTGCGTTTTGCGGTACTAGACTGATGATATTCGTTTTGTTAGAAATCTTTATCTTTGTTGCGTCAACTGTCAAACTGCGATGTGGCGTTTTTACACACACTGTACATTACGTTTTGCAAGCGTTATTTATACTTCACTCAGTCATAACTACTGCTTTGCTTGCTGTGCAAGTTGTGGAAATGCGCTGTTCCGGCAGCAGTGAGAGCTCTGCAATGGGCCTCAATTTCGGGCATATTAGTGAAGATTTTTTGCAATTTAAAAATCAAGCCTTTTTGCTTGCCTAGAAGTTTTCATTTTGTAATACTCTTATTAGTTATCGCTTTATGGCCGTCATATAGTTGTTTAGTTTGTGTTGTTATTTGATTAAAATTTAAGGCATTTATCCTAGAATTTACAAATGCACATCCATAGTTTAGTGGTAGTACATAACATCAATGTGGAAGGGGGGTAAGTAGCAATAAATTGAAAAGAGCAAAGTGATAGGAACCTACCAAAGCCGATAAGGTTTTGACAAGCAACGTATGCGAGGTGATATCGAAAGAACATTTTGCTATTTTTTTACATCTTTATTGCTTTTTTTGTTAATCCATTTTTTAGTTAAAGTTAGTCTTTTGTTTGTACCCTGCCTAGATAACTTGAAGTTTTTAAAGGGTCACCATTTCTTGAAAACAATATTTGAATGCCCCTTTTAGTCATTTATTGAGATTTATGTTGTACAAAAAGTTAGTAACCAAGCCAAGTTCGATGCCGTACCGTGAACAAGAATAGGAAATTCTATCGGTCGGATTGATCAAGAGCACTGCCCAGTGTAAGCCTTACTTATACTCTTTTAAGTGTTGCTCTCCGGTTAACTGTAAAAGTCAAAAACTATAAAATGACTATTTATTACAAATTTATACTGGAATATTAAAAAGCGTAGAGAGTTGAGCTGCTTATTGATCTTCTACCTTATCAGAGGTACCAGATCCTTGCTACTGCTTTTTGTTTTTGTTTGCTCTTTAAGCAAATCACCTTTCAGTTATTTAAATTTAAGTGATGTTGGATTTTCGGAATATTTCATGTTTAAATTAAAACGGTGAAATTTAAATCGGTTATTGTGAATAACACGCACATCTTGCCTAACGCTTGCTGGTGTAATGTAATACGATTCATGTGCAACGTGGCCGAATAGGAATAGCCTGCGGCAAAAAATCTTGTAAATACGGCCACGTCAATACTACCGTGACTTCAGATTGCTCTTTGCTGCTGTCATTTGGTGTTCTGCATTTCAATGCGTAGGCACACCCGGGCTAGAAGAAACGTAAATTCTATTTCGATGCCACGATAAAAGCAGTATCTCTATGGTTGCAAGGATGAAGGGTCAAAAGGGGATGATAAATGATTTTGAAAAAAGATGAACCAGGCATAACGCTCTCAAAACTTTAGTAAGCTCTGAGGCATGTTGTCAGCATCGTAAACAACGGTAGTGGCATAGAGGGTTGGCTAAAAACTTTTGTTTTAAAACTTCAAACATGATGTCAAAAAAATTTAATACAGTGGCTACCGCTTTTTTGACACTGCATTGTGCCGAATTTCCCATTTTCGTGTGTTAGCTGTTACAAGCTGGTTTTAACCGCGCACTTTCGAAAACGTCAAGCCTAACGCAGGAACGATAGGCTTTTTGTGCTTTGCAAAGAAGAGAGCGACTGGAGACAAAACACCTCTAAAAGTTGGCGAAACCCACGGGGGTATTGTTATTGTTTATCCTGATGACGTTTGGTGGTGTACAGCAAAGACAATTTTTGTTTGAAAGAGTGAAAGTATGCTCTCGCTTTCTTCACCGGGCTGTGACAATTTTGGAACGTATTTTCTTAAGCTCAGTAACTCTGCAAAGCCAGGAAGTTTTTTGACGATTTGTAAAGCAAGCGATTAAATTTTACATAGCTTCGGTGATTGTCTGCTGCAAGTGGACACTGAACGCAATCTTGTTTTAACGTACTTAAAATTTTTGTTTAGTGAGCTTGGCCTACTGAATTTTTAATTATTCGTGTATGATAATGTTTGATTTTCATATTATTGGTCTTTTCCACTCGTTCACTTTACTGGCATACGCTGGAGTACTTCTTATTTTTTGATATACGCTTATTAGAGCATACACCAAACACAAAATACACCAGCGTATTCTTGTAAAGTAGGCAAATGATGTTGAACTATGAAGTTTCGTTTATTACAAGCGAATCTTTGGAGTATTTTGTTCTTTAAGAGTAAGCTTGTGCTTGCTTTTTTCAGCAAAATAAAATATTCCAGCCCAGTCCAGCCAATGCTTGTGGTATATAAGTGTTATTGTCTTTTTCCAATTAATTTGCTGCTGTTGCTAAATCTTACCAATGTCAAAAACCAAGTTTAAAGGTGACTTGGTTGCTGTATGGAACTTGCATCTAAGTGATGGGATACATAAAGTAGAGTTTGAACATGGGACTACGTCTGGAAAACGAGTGATAATTGTTGATGGAGAGGTAAGCACTTAAGTTGTACTGTTTTTCACTTTAAGGTTAAAAATGCTTTTTGAGTTAATTTTAACTGCAAATTAGTGATTCGTTTCAGCATCATCAATTTTTTTACTATCAGCATATCATAAAAATGTAAACACTTTATTGGCTTAAAAGGCTATAAGTTTACACTTGGACATATAATATCGACTTTCGTTTGCAATGAAATGCACCTGGCCAGCAGTACTGTGTGTTCCTTGCCGATCTGAACACAAATTTGAAAATAAGTTCTATGAACCGCTTTGAAAGTTTACTAGCTGCCGCGTTCGCCTTTAGGAAATTAAGAGAAAGGATTGGATGTTTAAGCTTGTTGGAATTGAAGAATTTGTGGTCGGAAAGCAGCAGCATAAAGGTGACAACACTACACTACAGTTGTATTTTGAGCCTAATTTAAATGCATTTGATTTTGTTACAGCCATGCAGGCTTTTGCGAGATTTGAAGTGGGACCTATCTACATATTTTGTGATAAACTTGAAACCGCACTGGCCAGAAGCTAAACACTTGACTTGGTCTTTATTGCGGCAGCCAGAATAACCCAAAATTCTATTGTACTGGACAAAATTGACCATCGAATTTTGCTTTTGACGAAGTCTAGCAAGGAATAGCGGTGGAAAGTAGACATGAGGTCCAGACATCTTTAAGACTGTTTGTAATTGTGAACAGAGAAGAAGGTTTTTGCATTATTTTTTCAGCGAGAATTACCATCGAAGCTTGCTCTGGCCTGGCTTACGAGTATTCGTTAACAGTGGATGGCAAAAGTTTGGAAAAATTCCAAGAAAACAAAAATAAAACTTGCAAATCTTGGGCGTTTACTCTAGACGGAGAGGAATACAGGGTCGTCTTAGGTAAGCTGTTCTCTCAGCGTAGATAATCGACCACGGCTACCATCGAACTTAGGTTGTCTAGGTGGTGGAAATACCAGTCTGCATTTTGGATTCATGATTGTTTGAAATTGACTGCTGTTTTCCAGTAACCTGGTCGTCGTGAGTTTTGCACAATTAGTTTACGATGTGTGCATGGAGTTCATATTTACGCTATTTTGTTCATTTTACGCTAAGCATGATGGCATAGTTCTACTTAAAATAGCATAGATGGTGTTTTAAGAAAGAACTCTGCCATCATGCTTAAAACAGCAATGTCACTTCAACCCGCTTCCTAAACTGATCTTTTGTTTTTAAGAAAAAGATACGATGGACGTTTGGTGCAATGGGGAAAAAATAGAAACGGCAGTAAGTTAAAGTTCATTAGAATAGCGTAATAACTTGTTCCATTTTGCCTTTTTATTCTCCACACTCACTCATCAGCGAAAGTGATGCTAGGGATGGAGCAATTGTCCAGACCAGCTTTTGAATTAACTTTTTTAACGGCTTTCGGCTCTAAGTTACAAACTTCACGCTATAACTTTCTTCTAAATCAGCCACTTTTTCCATTCGTGACTGCTGCCGAGGGAATTTTGAGTCCCTTGATCTATGGAAAGCTGTATGAGGCTACACAATATGACAGCTTGTGTTTGGTATTGCCAACTCTGCGCTTCTACATCGAGCTGGAGGAAATCTGTGAAATTTTCGTTAACGCCCAGCAACAGATAAATCTTGCGTTAATTCAAACTCTTCAATCGGTGTCAGAACTAAGCTGCTTCTACTTCAGGGTGAATTTACTGATGATGGAACTGAGACCCACTTTGATATTTGCGGTCATAGATGTTTTGTAAAGGCTTTTTCAAGCGGAAACAGAAGAGATGGAATATTACACACATTGCACATTGACAATTCGATTGTGCCTGAGAATTGACTTCAAATACCTCCTTCTAAAGACTAATGTAAAATCAGGTTGCAATGATAATCAGTCATATCTTGCAAGCAACACTGTAGAGTGTAGAAGACGCAGCTCTCTCAAGGCTTTATACAGAGCTCCAACTAGCGCTTTGTGATGGCTTACACAGAACAATAGCATTGACAGTTTCTCGTCTTAGCTGAAGTTGCTGAGAACTTGCCCCAATAAAAGGTTTTACTTACGCAGTTTTTGTAGCGTTGTGCTAGGTCCCTTACTTTAGAAGCTTCGCAAGCTGACTTTTTATATGGCTTTGTGTTTATCGAAGCCAAAATTGTTTTACGCTAAACATTGTGTATTAGTGGCTTACTGATATTTGTTTATGTAACAGAAAACCTTTTAGGTAGCAAGTACAATATTTTGTAGCGAAGTTTCACTTTCTGTTCTTAGCGTGCACGTTGTAGTATGCAAGGTTCACTGGAGCAAGGTCGCCCACACCTATCCCAAAATCCTAACCCGTTCTCTCCCAAAATTATTTTTGTTCCTTTTTATATATGTCCCACAAGGATGCCTAGAAACTATATTTTATTAAATTTTTTCTGGTTTGGAAAATAATATTAGTATCATAAGGGTTATCATGGCATCCATGGAGTTACCTTATCATACATATGAATTTTAATTGTGGTGCTCTTTTTCAGTATTGTTTGATTTTCAAAATAACTCTTCACAACAGAATAACTCAATTTGTACGTTATAAACTATATTTTGACTATACGATAATGGCAAGGTTTTGCTGATAGCCTACGTCCCAATAATCGCAAATGTATCGCGAGAGCGGAGCTACGTTTTGTCAGTAGCGTTGCTTACACATATTCTTCGGACAACCTAGCTATTTTTACATCCCGCTAAAAGCTTTAGCCAGCATTTTTGACTTCCAAATTGACCTTTTACCAAGTTGAGGCTGGCATAGCCTAATTGATGTGCTTTTCTTCCTTGTACTGATGAAAATTTTGTAGAGATTGAGAGCCACTGGCTTGCCGATGCAAATGGCAACGGTTTTGCAACGTTACATTTACTAGTCACATGAATATTTGCCAGTAAGTTTATTTCTAATTTACTGCAGCACAATATTTGTTTTATTTTATCCTTGCTAATAAAGTTTAATGTGTAGTTAGATGCCGTGGTTTCCCTGTTTTCCCTCAAAACGCATGGACTTGCAACATTATTGAATCGTTTTGATATCTTTATAACAAGCGAAGAGTTAATTTATCTCTAAAATTACCTTTCTGGGTATAAATCTGGCATGTCGCGTATAAACCATGTTATTGCATTAAAATGGAAACTTTGACGTCTGTTGAACAGGTCCCCTTTTCCTTCCCATTGTATTATAAATAACTTTAAACGTCATTGAGTCTCATATAAATGCAAACTATAAAATATATGTGATAAAGTATATGGAAGAAAGGACATTCTAAGGGTAATGTGTATACAAACGTACGACCTGCTTGAATGAATGTAAGAGGTAATAAATTCTCTAAATTCTCTTTTTCTCTGAATGATTTTGGAAAGTGCTGCTATTTAATGTAACGTTACAGCGTAACTAGAAAGACGTCAAATTGCAACCATATTTTATGTTCAAAGTTAACGATATGTCATGTCTAGAACACTGTTCCTATATAACATAACATTAAAACCTGCTAATCAAAATGCACTTTATAAGAACGTAAACATATGCTAATGGACTGGCATTATAATATACAGTATAATAGCATGAGGGAGAATGGGTTAAGACTTTAAAGATTTTCTATCTTAATTACACTTGATTACCTTCTCTTCTTACTTTACGCCTTCCCGTCAAACAATCAATTTTCCTGAACCGCTCTTGTCCTCCAGTGCCTTCTATTTTTACTAATTTTCGTCTATACAAAACTAGAAATATTAGGAGAGTACGCTTGCAGGGGTATTTGCTTATGTGTAGTCAAAGTCCCTTGAAAAACTTTTATTTCTTTTAAGCATGAACTGTGTTTTTTAACAAGTGGTGCATGATTTCCAAAGCCTATGTAAAAAATGATCATTTATTCTTTTGTAGGCCACTGTTTGCTCAAGTATCAACTAATGTGCATTCATATAATTATAGCACTGTGCTACGTTGTTATTTTATTGAAGTGCTGAGAAATACTGTATGTTTGTAAGGTGGTGCAAGGCGTTGATAGCTTGGATAGCAGCAAAGCTTTTTCGTTTGATTTATAGCTAGTTTATTGAATTTAGGTGATGAAAAAGATATTGTAAATTTCGCTGATCAATGTGTGGTTTTATTGCTATCTCAGTGAGGTATTGGTTAGTATGTGCTGTCGCTATATTTGTTGATGAAATTATCAAAATGTTTGTATACATTTGAAAATCACAATCTTTTTCAAATTGTTGTGATGCGCAAGCTCAACGAATCGAAAGTTAAGCTGCGATCAAACTTTACCAACTTGAGAAATTTTACTCATCGAAGATTTTGAGAGACCGTAGAGTGACGGTACCGTCTTTGAGGTCTTTGAGTCAGAAGCTACCCTCACTTTCTCTTCCGGTCAGCTTAAGCCGAAGCCATAGCAAAACATGAGCTTGAAAGTAAACGCCGGCGGTTCTTTTGGGCCAAGGGCAACACAAATGTTTCTACAGCCAAACGTCAAACAATTTTTTTAAAACAAAATTGTTGCAAAACATGTTACAATACACATGAACAATTTTAGGCTATATACGTCAGCAAAAACAGATAAGTTTTTCGTGCTATCTTGGTATTAATTATCAAAACAGAGAACAATAGTAGCATTAATTATCAAAACTGTGTGATGCATACATCCATCTACATTCCATGAAGTTAGCATTTGACAAGCAAAAGTCAAGGCGAAGAAAATTATTGTAATAATTTTCAGCAAAAGCGTTCAAAACGGAAAAAAAAACAGGTTGCTTTATCAGTACAACAATTTTATTGGAAACAGAGAAAATAATCCACAGTCATAACCAGTGCCGGCGCTAGGCCAGCTGAGGCCCCCCCCCCCCCGAAAACTATACGTGGGCCCCTTTATCCGCAAACAAAGTGAACCGTAAAAATTATACAAAATGCGATTGCGTCCAATTTTGCGTCTACGTACCCTAGTTTGAAATCTACGTACGTAATTTGATACGACATTTTCGTACGTAAATCGCATCGTATTCTGTGTAAAGCCTCCTTAAGTCCTTAAGCCAATCGCTGGTCGATGAAGAAACTGACTCTGACTCGTCTAATGAAAATAAATTCAATACAAAGAAGATAACGTATATTTAATACAGGTTTCAAAATGTTTTTCGGCGAGCCTTTTCAGCAGCAAACACATCAATTATGCGGTCGAGATCTAAATCTCGTACGCAAGAGCTTTCTATCAAAATTGTAGCTAGAGATGTTAGCCTTTCGTCCATCATGGTGGATCGATGGAAGGTTTTGATTAGCTTCAGTTTGCTGAAACTTCTCTCAGCGCCAGCTACTGAGACCGGGCAGGTCAACAAAACTCGAAGAGCTATGGACAAATTTGGATATACTTCCAGCATATGCTTTCGATAGATATAGCTCAGAAAATCGTTGGCTGTTTTGAGATCTTCTTTATTTTCTTTCACGATGACCACGAACCGTTCCAACTCCTCATTCATTTCCACAGGGTCAATATCGCCCATTGTTTCATAAAATTTTTGGCATGCATTAAGTAAACGATTGTGCCCGTATACTTGCAATAAACTTTCTTGATTATAAAGAAAATTAAAAATTGCACCCACAGTGTGCATTTGCTCGAAGCGTTCTTTTAAAGAAGATAGAGCATGATCCATTAGTGGCAAAAAAAAATTTGCTTTGAATTTTTCTTCAGGCGACATCTCGCTACCTTCATCTTCTGCTTCGTATTCGAACAGCCTCCTTCTTCTTCTGGTTCTACTCTCAGCGAAACTCCTCTCAATTTGCAAACCTTCAGCAATTTCAGGTGCCGTGGCTACCGCGCCGCTGTACCCGTCTTCGCGATATTTCTTTAAAACTTCCTCAGTTGCTTTGATTTCTTTTTCAACTACTTCCATAGAAACACCAGTGGTTTGCATAACTTTGCTCGTCTTGTTGATGTGAAAAAGAATATCATGCCAAACTACAATTGACAAAATGAAGCTCCATGTTTCAATTCGAAGTATCAATGAACGAACATCATTGATTGTTTGACCATCTTTTTTTTCGAAGCAGTAGTTTTCCAATTCCTTCAATGCTTTTATCACTTCAGCCAAATGGTATCGTAAAGGTGAGATGCAATTGATGCGACTCTCCCAGCGAGTAGCTTATTGGGATTTGAGTGAGAGCGGAACATTCTTTTTTAGTATCGTCCATCGTTGCGTTGAAGAGGAAAACAGTGAATACAATTGCGTTAACATACCAAAAAATACCAATGCTTCAGTAGAAGATTTCACACTGTCGACTACAACTAAATTAAGCGAATGACTAGCACACGGAACATACAGCGCTTTTGGATTGATTTTCAGTAATCTCGCTTGAAAACCAGCTTCTTTTCCTTTCATGTTCGCCCCATTATCGTAGCACTGGCCTCGACAGTCAGCAAGATCTAGTCTTAATTCTTCGGAGCGCTTTAAAAAGACATTGAGCAAACTTTCGCCAGTGCTGTTATTGACACTCAAATAGCCAAAAAATGCCTCTTTTACTCTTGCACCGTGTTCATCATCACATTGAACGAAACGAAAAATGACGGTCATTTGTTCTTGATGTGATATATCCGGAGTACAATCAAGAATTATAGAGTAACTAGCAGATTTACCCGTCCTTGATCGGGTAAAATGGCAGATTTACCCGTCGTTGATCGTGTAAAATGTAAAGACTGATTAAATTTTTACATTGAATAACCATTATTTAATGTGTTTTCATGATTTTTATTTCATCGTACAACAGTACAAATAGCCCTATAGTAGAGCCCCATAGGCTCGTAGCCCCCCATAGACGATTCTGATCGAAATGAAAATACCGTACTTGACAGATTTACCCGTCGTTGATCGTGTAAAATGTAAAGACTGATTAAATTTTTACATTGAATAACCATATTCTAATGTGTTTTCATGATTTTTATTTCATCGTACAACAGTACAAATAGCCCTATAGTAGAGCCCCATAGGCTCGTAGCCCCCCATAGACGATTCTGATCGAAATCAAAATACCGTACTTCGCAGATTTACCTGTCGTTGATCGTGTAAAATGTAAAGACTGATTAAATTTTTACATTGAATAACCATATTCTAATGTGTTTTCACGATTTTTATTTCGTCGTACAACAGTACATATAGGCCTATGGTAGAGCCCCATAGGCTCGTAGCCCCCCATAGACGAATCTGATCGAAATGAAAACACCGTACTTGGCTTCCCTGGAAAAAGTTATATTTACCCGATCTACGATCTGCTAGGGATTTTCAAAAGTACAGTCTTGCTCATGACCATCAAATTTGGATTTTTATTTGTCACAATTTTTTTCTGTTTGTGGTACCTAACAAAAACTTTAAATTTTCAAGGGGGCTTTCTGCCCCCTAATATAGTTGAAAAAGGCTGAAATTTTGGAAAGCTTTCTAATTTAGTGTCTTATACATATGGTTTAAATTTCATCTAAATTGAATATATTTGAATTTTTAAAGGGGGGTTCTGCCCCCCATAGCTCCCTTATGGAATCCGTCTGTTCCTCCCTTGGGGTGCATGTATGAAGTTGAAATTACCATCACTGTATTGTACTTTTTTGCGCCTAAGCTAGATGTCAATTGCAATTTAATCCCCCAAACCTAAATACGCAATTCGATTAGAATCGAAGAGTTATCTGAGACCCTCCTGTGGAAAAAGGGCCGTA
This sequence comes from Trididemnum clinides, assembly GCA_963675345.1. Classification (NCBI taxonomy): domain Eukaryota; kingdom Metazoa; phylum Chordata; class Ascidiacea; order Aplousobranchia; family Didemnidae; genus Trididemnum; species Trididemnum clinides. Next base: position 11,303,960 of record OY776297.1, on the reverse strand, counting down.
GCTCCCTTGGGGGGCGAGGTACGAACTTGGAAATAGGCCCATTGACTCCGCTGGAAAAAAATACATCGGAATGCATGTTTTATTTTTTTCTAGGTGCTCCTAATTTTTTTTCCATAAGGAACAGACAAACAGACTGACAGACAGACAAACAAACAGACTTTGGATTTTATATATTAGATATTTGGCTTGTTTCAGCTGCGTGAGAAGTGCGTTTTCAGTTTCTTTTGCCACTAAATTTATCAGCTCGTTCTGAATACTTTTGCTCAAATAGTGTTGCTTAGTTTTGTGCCGGATAATCCTATTTTGCAACTCATTCAAGACGGGATCTCTCTTCGCCAGTAGTTCAAATAAACCCAAAAAATTTCCATTTTGCGATGATCCCAGTGTTTCGTCGGATCCTCTAAAAGCCAAATTTCTTTCACCCAAAAATATTACGATGTCTATTAGACGCTCCAAAACATTCCTCCAAAATGTTCTTTCTGCAAGAAAAATCTTTATTGCTTGTTTATCCATCGTAGATTGAGTGTTAATACCCTCCTTAAGCAAAAGCCATTGGTTGAAACTCTTTTTATGAGAAGCACCGTTTTCATGATCCTTTAACTTCTTGGAAAACCCTTCCCATGTATTGATGCCCCTACTAAACGGACTAGCTAAGTTGCCAAAAAGTTTGCAGCTGAAGCAGAATGCTTTGTCAGAATCTTCAGAGTACATCAGCCATGACCGAGGAACAGCCTCGCCATTACTCAAAATGCGTTTGTAATGAATAGAAGAAAATCGTCTTCTAGCTGCGTTGTATGGAAAATTTGTTACAACTTGCCGAGGTCCTCTTCTGATGATGTCAACCCGTTGCGGATCTGATATGACGTCAGGCCACTTCGCTGGGTCCCTATGGAGAGGGTCAAACGAACTGTGGGGAAGTGACGATGAAGTATCGATGGCCGCATTTTTTGCCCCCATAGACGTACATGGCACTGATGGTAGATTTAGTTCAACCGATTCACACAAGACATTTTCTGATTCTGCAGTTGACGCTGCTGCTGCTGAAACTAAGCTCAAAGTATCGCTGATAGGGACGGCTGGCAAAGTAGCACTATCTGTTTCAGTTTCTGCTCTGCTAACGGAAAAAAACTGTGTTAATTTGGTAAGCTTTTTAACTGATTCCTGAGCAGCAGCTGCTTCTTTTCTTTTCTTTTCTGTGCTCCACTTTTATGGCGTTTCATGTTTCCGATAGACTATTTTTAAAAAATAGCTTCTAAATTATATATGCACGTAATTGGCTATTTTCAACTTCGAATTAACTCTAAAATCGATTAATATATTTTAATATATTTTCAACTTCGAATTAACTCTAAGCATTGTCACAATTAAACTATAAATATTGAAAAACTAACTTCATATCTTTCTTAATCTAAAAATGCAGTAATCTATTTACTGTACTCTGTTTCCTTCACAGTAGCTGCAACCAACGAACTGGTCAGCTTTTTGGCAATTAGCTTCAAAAATTCATCATCTGACTATGACGTAACTATACGGCTTCTGACTGACTAAATGGTTGTAAAGTTACTTTTAAAGGCAAAAGCACTCGTTAAGAAAATTTGACTTATCTTATACGATAGAAATGAGTCAAAGCGTCGAAAGCAATCAGAATCGAAACATGAAACAGTAGATCAAAATACCCAACGTCGAAACTTGAATATTGGTCTTTGGTTGGTATTCAATGGGCGGGGCCCCTGACCAGGCCTGGGCCCCCCCCGACCGGGGGGTTCGGGGGACGGTTCCGCCGGCCCTGGTCATAACGTTACTCGCCAAAGTAAGACTTGCACTGGAGACTTTCGGTTGAAGGGGGTGCCGGGCCATAGTTTGCCCACCACTGCTCTAAGCGGTCAAACCGTAGCCTGTCGCCGACTATTTCAACATTCGGTTCATTGCAATACGTTGTTGATAAATTGTAAAGATCATACAAAACGCGCATGAAATTAATGAAGGTGTTACGGGTAGTTACGTATGCATACCTTGCAGGTGGACAAGCACAGCGAAGAGGGGACCCAAGAATGTAAATAAAGATATTATTAAGTACAACTGCTTCAAAAAGTCCATCACAAAAAAGGTCACCAAACTGATTTGAAATACAGATTTGACAAAATTTTTTTGATAGAAAGGGATAGCGAGAATCAATTTCCAAAACAAAGTTTACAAAACTCAATTATCGAGTACATAGACCGAAAGAACTACTTTTGGCACCCCAAAACGTAATTCTGGGTACGTTAATAAGAGTTAGCAAACTTATTTAAAGTTTTAAACTTGAATACAGATTATGTTAGATTGAAGTAAACTTCTTGATTTTTGTTGCAGTTGTTTAGCCTAGTCCTTTATGTAAGTTTCTTTTTACTACGAGAAGTTTGGGACAAATGATATGCATTCAAGTTACATATGGCACCATCATGCATAAGTAGGCCTAACGAAGTTTGCGTAGCCCCGAAGATGACTTCTTATCGTGAGGCACAGAAAAAAATGCTTTTTAGATTTTAATTGCAGATGTTAGTTAAACTTGCAGATGATTATCTCTCCTCTTTGGAATGGTATCAAGCCGGATATATTTAGGCCACGTCGCAAAACCAACAAAACTAATAAATGCAGAGGAAAAAAGCAATTCGCTTTGAATCAGTTGCAAATAGCGAGCTTTAGCATATTTTAACGAGGTAAAGCATAAAATCAACCAGCGACAACAGCATGATTTGTGTTACTCGCCCTTAGGGTAGAATTACCACCCCAAGCGCTTGTTTTCTGATAAAGCTTGCGTATCTGTCCAGAAAATCAGCCTACGTTTGTTTTTCCCTCTACCGTAAAAACAATTAGCCTAGCTAAATTTCACTGGTTCAGGGAGCAGGGCCGGCTTTAAATCTATTTGACCAATGCCATGAAATTAGGTCCTGCATCTCAAACGGCCCCCGTGCCAGCGGCGACAGAGTTAACACTTGAAGACTTTTCTGTAATCTAAGAGGAATAAATCACTACTGAAAACGTGAAATGAAGAAGTAATTCTTATTTCTCACATGATTTACTATGCATACTATATATTAACAGAAAACTATTATTATGTCATTTTAAGCATTGTAATTTTGTTTTTTCAAATTTTAACTAACTAGATAAATATGCATACTACCCAAAATATAAACATAGATAAATTTATACTTCTGTAGAGTAGGGGCCACGCGATCAATTTTCTAATTGGGCCTCTCATTCCCTACCCTCGGCTTTGCAGGTAGACAAAAAGAACATTTATATGCTGCATTTCAAAAAGAACGTTACCTCTTGTAACTTCGTATATGAAAGGTTAGTTAATATCGTGCCTGTAACTAACAAATGATAAATTTAAAATGCTAAAGGTCGAAAAACATACGTATGCTATCACTGTTTCGACGTCACCGAAAATAAATCGGCTTAGAGGTGCTTCGAGAAGAGGCCGATCAATAAGACTACCATTGCGTTTTTGTGATTAATTTGCATAAAAGCGGAAACGTACAATTCGTTATTTATCCCAATCTAACCCCACTATTTTGCCGTTCGCTTACACCATCGCCACTGCCAGTATTGCCGTTTGTCACTTGTATTCGCTTATCTTTTCACTTTGTTTAACTTTGTTGTATATCACTGCATTTCATGCTTGTGATCCGCCATATTTCATGTTTGTGATCCGCCTTTGCTGTTTAGCTATAATTGGGAATTAGTTGGCAGCATTACCTTTGTTTATATCAGTAACCCGGATTTAGTGCGGTACAATTATCAGCAAGCTCTAGTTGTTTATTTTGTAACTGGGTAATTTGGTTTAATTAATCTTTTTAGGATGAATTAGGTATTTAGTTGTACAGTTAATGCATCAATTAGTCTTTCCTCTATGTGATTGCTAGCTTTAACTAAATTTTTAGATAGTTTTAACTACTTACAACCTGTTATTTGTATTGCATGCTACTGTATTATTCTATTTGAATAAGATTGTAATAAGGTAATGGTGTTGTAATGTAAGGCTGTAGTGAAGTTAGAAAGGATAAATACCGCTAAAGGTTTCTGTGCAAAGAGAAGTCAGCGCATTCCTGAGCTGCACAGAAACAATCACCATCCAACCGATTTACAACACTAAGATACGACATAAACCATGCTTTTGCAGTAAGACGTCAATAAATAGATAGCCGCGTCTTTCAAAGTGCCGGAGTGATTCCAATTAATTTAGTGCTTTATCTGCATAGCATATTCGCTTAGGGCAGATTGCTCTGGCCTTTGATATCTAATAGTTTGCTTGTGTTTAGCTGAACGAGATTTAAGGTCACGTTTAATTTGCCCAATATGTAGATATTCGCTGTTAGATCAGGAAAGAGAATAAATTAAGTTTTCTCTTCATCAATGAGTAAGACTTTGGGAAGGGTAAAACTTGACCAGAAAAACGATTAGTTGGCATGGCTATTCTGACTCCAATCTATCTTAAAACTTGTCGAAATTTTTGTGATATGACTGAAGCAAAAGGTATAAAAGTGGAATGAGTAAGTTGTGTTGCACGGATTTTAGTTTGGTAAGAAGCAGCAGTAAAAGTAGATTAGCTTTCTTACCGAAAATATAGTCTATATTATCCGCAGCAGAAATTACAGCTTACCAAACTACAGCCTTTAGCCGGCGTTTCGTAAGTAAATTAAACATGCACATATTTTGAAATTAAACAAGTATAAACACAAAACTATTCGTTGCAATTCTATCCACAAACGTTTAAACTAGGACGACTCTGTTTTCGAATTATGATGAGCCATACCGCAAGTTAAGTTAGCTGCTCTTTTTCGTTTTCCCAGCCAGAGCTTAAGGTATTGTCTGGATCCCATTTTCCATATAAAGACCCCACAAAACTGATAAAGATCAGATTAGCGGCATTTGTTGTTGTTGTCAGATTTCTGCTATCAATTGTAATATTGTCTGAGGAGTTGAGAAGCTGACCCAAATTCTTAATTAAAGTTCGGAGGCTATGGTTATGCACTTCAAGAGGTTAACAATGGTTTAATTGTGGTATGATTCTTGTTGTTTCGAACAATAAGAGTTATGAATCTGCAGCTGGTAGTAGCTTAGATATTTGATATCGCATTGCCAAGTTCTCAGTAAATTTACAGTCACACAAACTGTCCAACAAAAATTTTGTATCTGATAACCTGAAGAGCGTTATTGGGTAACTTTCGGGCGCTGAATCTTAATCTGCAATCAGATTTTTTCTATCACGTCTAGTTTCTGAGAGATTGAATATACGATGAAATTTGACTCAACTCATTCATGTTATAGTGTTCAACATGCTGTTACAACATCCCTAAAAATGTGAGCAATTGCTACTACAAATAATAATATTGATAAACTCTATCAAAACAATGTCTATGAAAGTGATGATGCAGCTGGTCTTAAGCTGATATCGCTGTAAAACCAACTGAAGCGTAGACATATGGGAGTGAATATCTGAACTCTAATGCCCCTACATGCTACTATTAAGAAGTCCGTGACTTAGCCTATATCAAATTTATGCAATAAGGGAGTCTTATAAGGCACTCCCCATGTATCAATACCGATTAAATCACTTGTACCCTAGCAAGCTATATTTATTGCTATTGATATCTCTGCTTTCAAACTTGTATGAGTAATAAGGTTATATTGTTCAGATGTGTGAAAATGAAGGAAAGTTTGAGAATAAGCGTTTTATTGAATTTGTTGTTTGAAAAAATTGAAGGATTTAATCATGCGAAACGACTGAATTCGTGATAGAGGTGGAGAGGAGTAAGAAGACTGACTTAAGCTTTTTTTATCAAACGCAAATATCCGGTTAGCTTTTTTTACCAGTTGTGTTACAGCTATATTACAGTGCAGATTCTTGTGTCCACTGACAATGTCAAACAACAGAAGAAAGTGTAAAAATAGTCCCAACAGTTTTTATTTTATTTGCGGAAAGTACACTCCATCTACACACGGTCAAAATATTTCTTCGAAAGTGAAGATAGCTTACAAATGTTATTTCAACTGTGCAGTGGTGATCAGAACAAGTTGTGCGCTTCTCATACTTGCTGCAATGCACGCAAAACTCAGTTTCTTCGGTGGATGAAAAGGAAGCAAATGAAAATGTCTTTTGCTCTACCAATGGTGTGGCTTGAGCAGACAGACCATGCAACTGACTGCTATTTTTGCCTAACCAACATCAAACAATTTTCTCGGAAAAACAAATCAAAAATTGTGTATCCAAATTGTAGCTCTGCCCTCAAATCAGTTCTTCACGGGAATGATCTGCCTGTTCCTTCATCCCCTTCACCTGAAGAACCAGAAATCCTCAACTGAGAACGAAAAAAACGATTTTGATTAGTCAAAGCAAGGTAAATGATCTGGTGCGAGATTTGACATTAACTAAAGACAAAGCTGAAATACGAGGTTCACGTTTAAAGCAGTGGAACTTGCTTGAAAAAGACACTAAAACTTCCAAGTTTCGACTGCGTCATGAAAAGTTATCATTCTTCGATGTTTAAGACAACTTGTACTGCTGTAAAGATGTTTCTGGCTTGATGATTGAATTAGTTCACAAGCATGATAGTGATAAATGGAGACTATTCATGGAATCTAGCAAAACCAGTTTGAAAGAGGTTTTGCTTAGGGATGGGATTTCGAGACTAAATTAGATATCCCGGGCTCGGGATTTCCATTACATAATCCAGGGATTGACGAAGCAGTAAAATGAACGATTGTACTGTAAAGTAAACGAAGTTTATTTACTGTAGTAATGGCGCAAAAACAATAAAGCATCAATGGTGTCATCGTTAAGACGATTTCTGATTTTGCTTCCAAAATAGTGAAGAACTGAAAATGTACGCTCGGCTTCAACTGATGTGGCTTTGATGGTTTTTAGAGCGGCTTACAACTTTTCTAGATTATTTGGCCTCGTTTTAGTAATTTCATAGAGCATCATCTCTTTTTGCACAACTCGAGAGCTCACATTATTGTATTGTTTTTCTTCATTTTTGTCATCTGCAACGAAAGCATACAGTTCTTGAGCTAAAGTCATTTGAGTTTGAGTTTCTTGGCCATTAGTATTACTTGTTGTCACTTCTTCGTTGGAGGCAACTTCGTCAGATCCGTTGTTGCCAAACAACCTTTGTATCAGAGTTGTAGCCATGGCAGCAATTTTTTGGCGACATATTTTGTGTCCAAGATGATCTTTAGGTTGATTAATGTACTGTGATTTTTTGAGATATTCAAAAAGATGTACAAGTTTGTCATTGCGACGTTCACCGATTCGAACGCTGAATCTTTGGATTAATTCTTTGCTGATGTTAGATTGCAGCTCACCAAGTTTCTTCAATACAAATGCAATGATCTTTTCTGATAGCAACATGTCTGCATCCTCGCGGGCTAGAGCATATCTCATTAATTTCTTTCATTTCATTATCAGATAAATCAAAGGGAACATCAAGCTGCACCATGGCCATTTTAATCTCTTTTTTTAGCTCATAAAATCTTTCCAGCATTGTCAATAAACTATTCCACCTAGTTTTGCAGTCTAAAAGAAGCATCTTTTCTCTTCCAAAATTTTCCAAAATATAGGGCTGCAGATGGTCATCATTTTTCACTGGAGATTGCCGAAAAAGCTTTACAATTTTTCGAACTTTTTGCACCACATCTTGCTAGTTAGATGCCAAAGGAACAGCTTTATTCGTTTCTTCCTTCTCAGAATCATCTTCACCTTCAGCAATGAAGTCGTTTTCGGTGTCATTTTCACAATGATCCACGAGACGAATGAAATCTTCGCTCGGCTTATGCTGTGTTTTTTTATATAGAACATCACAGACAGCTAAATGAATAGCATGGGCATAACAGGTCCCATGTTCAGGACAAGTGTCTTTTCCAAATTTAACCATAAGACTTGCACCATCTGTAATAGTAGCAACTACATCTTTGTTCAGGTTCAGATCAAACAATTGCAATCGTTCTTCAACCAGTTTGATTGCCTTTGCTACATTCAAGCTTACTTGAATGTGAACTAATCCTAGAGAATGAAAACCACCTTGAAAATGAACATTAATGTTCATGTACCGAAGATTTCTCATGGAAGTTGACTCATCGAAGATGATGGAAAAGCGACCATCTTTTAGTTTAATTGCATTAAGCTCCCCTCGGATAGTTTTTACTATATCCTCCTTCTGCTTCATCACCAAATCTCGAACTTTTTTGTGCGATTTAGGCAAATCATATCCATCAGCTTTAAACGCTCGGGGTAGTCGTTCGCTCGTGGCAATTTGATTAAATGTAAGTTCATCAATAGCAGTTAATTGACTAACCAATTCGCCTAGGCTCTGCTTTTTTGATTTAAAAAAGGAATCAATCTTTCGTATTTTTAATTTTGGCTCATTTATTTTCGCTACTTTAACCCGGCTTGATTTTACTGCAATTTTATGTTGCGATTTCAAATGCATAATTAGTCCCTTCGTACTTGATCCAGCAGCTTTTAAAATTGCTTGACACAACTTGCATTTTGCTTTTTCAGTAGTCTTGCAGTACGTAAAGTTTTGCCACACTTCAGATTTTCTTGATGATCCTACTACGTCTTCAAAATTCGACATTTTGACTAAAATTATAAGCTCAAAATAAACTCAATCGATGAATCGACTGACTGACTCTCTAGTGTTTCTTACTATACTGTAAGAGAACTAAACTTCTTTTTCAATGTCTGCAGTAAAAGAATCTTGAAGATAAAAGACAACATGAGCCTTTGGACTAACGTTTATTAGCAATACATTAATTTTAGAATATTGTTAATGATGCAATAGAAAGAGTCTATTGCGCCATTGTTTTGTAATACGAAGCGCTGATATGTCAGCATCAGCACACAATAAGTGCAAATATTTCACATTAAAACAGGTAGGTCCTATAGGAGTTCGTTAGCCTATACAGCAAACAATATTGGTAAGCTTTTTAAGCAAAGCTAATCACAACCAGCCACACATTGCGGTGATTCTGAAATACCTGTAGTCTCGGGATTTTGCTACCAACAATCCCGGGATCAGGATTGGTAAAAATAGGCTGAAATTCCTGGATTTCGGGATCGGGGTTTCCCGGGATCCCAACCCTACTATGCACACGCAGAAGCACTGAGACTTCAACCGACGGTGTATTGCGTTGCTTAACACGGTGGGTTGACAAATTGGTTGATTTTGGCTGCATATCCACAGGGAGATCAGTTTACACACTGATCTGAAAGAGCAAATTAAACGCTGCATATATAGCCTAGCGCCTTGTCTTTGCAATGCCATCACGCACGCGGCGAGTGCGTTGACAATTCACAAGGTGGGAGCCGGGCGACCTTTGATAGACGTGTCGAGCAAATCCATGCCAACGAATTTTCACTCTATCTCACTTCGCAGTAAACCGGGCCTCCTACAGTAAAACGAGAAAATCCATGCCAACTCTTTTCAAGTAGGGAAAAAAAACTATAGATTTGAAAATTATAGGCGAAGATGGAAATTGTAAACCTTGCACCTAATTGGCAAAGCAGCATACAGGCGTAAGGGGCATTAACAATTTATTAAAATGAATATGCCATGTGTAAACTGATCTCCCAGTGGATATGCAGCCAAAATCAACCAATTTGTCAACCCACCCTGTTAAGCAACGCAATACGTCGTCGGTTGATGTCTCAGTGGTTCTGCATGTGCATAGTTGGATTTTTTTTAAGGATAACGTTAATGAGTGGGTTACTTTTGCTTGCGACGGGACGGGCCCTGCCGATGAGTCCAAAAGAACGAAACGCGTCCAGGGATGGTCTCGTCTAAATTGGTCATTATTGTTTTTTGGCATATTCATTTTAATAAATTGTTAATGCCCCTTACGCCCGTATGCTGCTTTGCCAATTAGGTGCAAGGTTTACAATTTTCATATCTTCGCCTATAATTTTCAAATCCATAATTTTAATGTCATAATCTAAAATTACGGTTTAATGCGTGTTTGTGTTCGAGTCAAGCAGCTCGGTGGAGAGTAAAAAACACACTTGATAATCCATATGTTGGATTTTTTAAATTTTTGTCATTTCCTCACAGTCGCTCAGTGCAGTTATCTCGAAATTACAATTGTCCTGTAACCCAAGGTTAAGAAACCTTGCTCTTAGGTATTAGAAGTCACCCGAAAAGTATGTTTTTGTGGGATTTTTCAAGTATCAGATTGCAAGTCTTTACTTAAACTGATGTTACAACGAAAACACGATTCGTTTTTAAGGTTGAAGGCAATGATTTTGAGTCGGACAAAAGTTGTTTAAAATATAATAGAAACCTTAAATATATAGTGCAATTCCTTGTTTGATTAAAGAAAAATCAGACAAACGTGTTCAATTCTAACGCTGTAGTTCATGAAACCAAACTTTTAATTTAACTGTTTTTATATTTTTCAACTTCAATTTGCTGTGTTTTAGGCCTCTTTAAGTGTTTCGTAGATCACTAAAAAACTGTGTTCTGGCCCACTAGTTAAGCAGCATTTTTTGAAACATTATGAGATTTTTTATTGTTTGTTTACAGATTGAATTTATCGCTTGTACTTCAATTGTTGATACATTATTTGCTAAACTGTTTTTCACTGAATGTGATAGCAAAACAGAAGTATTTCTGGTAAGTTTGCTCTTTGAAGAACTTCGTTTAATTCGATTTGAAATTGAGGAAATGCAAAAGCTGGCTTGTGATGAAAAAGTTTGTTTGATGTACCAGCCCATCATTGAACAATCAGAAATTGTAGAAAACAATTGCAAAGATGTAGTTCAAACAATGTCAGATTTAATGGAACCTCTTCGTGATTTTATTGATGGATTTCGTGCATTTGGTGATGGCATTGCGTTATGAGATCCAGGTAGAATTAATCATGCGTTGAATAAAAGTGAAAATATTTCAACTTGTAATGCTCTGGAGCTGAATATAGAAAACTACGTGAAAACTGCTGGTGGAGTTGTGTTTGATAATGATTTTACAACGGCCTGTAAGAAAGAAAATGATGGCGATTTTGTTCGCAACTGCAGAACAATTGAATCTAACTCTTCATTTCCATCAGATTTGGGCAGCTTAATCAAATGTAATCCATGCAATAGTGCTTATTCGTGTGTACTAAGTAATAATGAAACATCTACAAAAGCTCAGTTGATTCAGATGGAAGATCATCAAGTTTTTGAAAATAGCAATGAAAAAGATAAAACATTTAAAGATTGTCCAATAAATATAAAAAGGGCAGAAAAACTTGAGAGAAAGCAAATATTTCAATAATTTTTAAAAAATCTAGAAAGAAGTTACAAATGTATACATGTCAATTTTGCAGTAAAACTTTCACAAAATTTTATTTTGCTCGTCATCTTCGAACCCATACAGGTGAAAATCCTTACGAGTGTGATATATGTTTAAAGCAATTCACTAACAATTCAATGTTGAAAAGACATCTCAGAATCCATACTGGCGAAAGACCTTACAAATGTAATGTAGGTTCGAAACGGTTCAAACAAGATTCAGCTTTGAAACAACACATCAGAATTCGTACAGGGAAAAGGTTATACGAGTGTAATGTATGTTCGAAACAATTCAAATATAAACCACATTTAAAAACTCACACCAGAATCCATACAGGAGAAAAACCTTACAAATGTGAAATATGTTCAAAACAATTCAGACAAGTTTTATCATTGAATAAACATATCAGACTCCATACAGGTGAAAGATGTTTAAAGCAATTCATTAGTGATTCAAGATTGAAAGAGCACATCAGAATCCATAATGGTGAAAGACCTCTCAAATGTGATATATGCTCAAAGCAATTCAAAGGAAGTTCAACATTAAAAAACCATATCAGAATGCCCACCGGTGAAAGATCTTACAAATGTGATAACTGTTCGAAACGATTTAAACGAAATTCAGCATTGATAAACCACATCAGAATCCATACAGGTAAAAGACCTTACAAATATAGTAGCTGTTCAAAACAATTCAAAAGTAATTCAACTTTGAAAAACCACGTCATAATACACAGATGAAAGACCTTACGATTGTGATATATTTTCAAAGTGGTTCAAACGTGCTTCAAATATAAAACAACATATCAGAATCCATACTGGTGAAAGACCATATGAATGTAAAATTATGTTCAAAACGATTTAGATTTGATTCATCGATGAGATATCATGTCAGAATCCATACAGGTGATAGACCATGTCAGTGTTATATATGTTCAAAGCAATTTAAATGTACTTTAGCACTGAAAAGTCATATGATGATCCATACAAGGGAAAGACCTTGTAAGTGTGAAATTTGTGGTAAACAATTCAAAAGTAATTCAACGTTGCAAAATCACATGAAAATCTATGCAGGTGAAAGATCTTACAAATGTGATGTATGTTCAAAACGATTCACAGCAAATTCTAGATTGAAAGTACACTTGATAATTCATACCGATGAAGGACTTTACAACTGTGATATATGTTCAAAACAATTCAAACATCGTTCATTGTTGAAATTTCACATCAGAATTCATAAGGTAAGAGATCTTTAAGAGTGTGATATGAGACTAAAACAGTTTCAACATTAAGTCAACTCTGAAAAGATCTATCAGGATCTGTGCAGATGAAGGACCTTACAAATGTAAATCTGTTTGAAGCGATTCAAACATGATTCCGCATTGAGACTCTGCATCAAAATCCGTACAGATAAAAAATTTGACAAATGTGATACATGTTTAAAGCAATTCAAAAGTAGTTCAACATTTAAATACTTGAGAAGTTAGTTGGTGGTACCGAATTTGAAAATTGTAAACAGCATTAAATTCGTCCCGAATCTTTTCACCTGACTCTTAATAAATGGGATATACAGGGTGTTTTACAATTATTGAAACAAAGCGGCAGCTTCTAAAACCTTTACCAATGACCTTATTCTTTTTCTGTTTTCAGATTGTCATAGCGAAATAGTTAACATTTTTATACGTTAAACAAAAAATAGTCTAATTATGCCTTGGTCGATGGAGCAGAAGATCTTTTGTGTAAAGACATATTACGAAACGAAGTCTTTCAAGATTGTTCAAGCAAGGTTCAGAAGGAAGTTCAGCTTCAACCAATTTCCAAACAGGAGTCAGATTTTCAAGTTGGTCAAGAAGTTTGAAGCTCATGGCACTTGTGGAGATCGTAGGGTAGCGGGCTCATCGCCCTCAGGGCCTCCAATAACAATCCGCACCCCCGACAATGTCAGCAGGGTTCAAGAGTCAGTCGGTCGGAGTCCGAGCAAATCTCTCCGTCAAAGGAGCCAAGAACTTGGCATTTCTGTCTCTTCTGTAAGGCGCATGCTGGTTAAGGAGCTAAAACTTTATCCATACCGGATCCACGTAAAGCATGAACTAACCGGGAATGATAAGGAAAAAAGGGTAGCGATGTGCCAGTGGTTTTCGGAAACGATCGACAATAACGAGAAATTCTTGGATGATGTCTGGTTTTCAGATGAAGCCCACTTCCTCTTGAATGGTCACGTTAACTCTAAAAACTGGGTGTTTTGGGGAAGTGAGAACCCTCACAGAGTCGTTGGACGCCCTTTGCATTCAAAAAAATGCACAGCATGGGTTGCCATTTCCAAGCATGGTATCATCGGACCATTTTTCTTTGAAGATGATCACGGTATTGCAGTAACCGTGACAAAAGAGCGCTACGTTCCAGTGCTTGAGCAGTTCTGGGGAGAGCTCGATAAGCATGAGGACCTTGATGAGAAAGAACAGTGGTTCCAGCAAGATGGTGCCCCTCCTCACACTGCTAATGTTACCATGGCTTGGCTCCGTGAAAAGTTTGGGAAGCGTCTCATCAGCCGCAAAGCTGAAGTGGAATGGGCACCTCACTCACCTGACCTGAATCCTCCAGATTTCTTCTTGTGGGGGTTCCTCAAGGACAACATTTACCAGGATAACCCATTCACTATTGCAGCTTTGAAAGCAGCCATTACCGAGAAAATTCAGGCCATTACACAGGAGGAATGTGAGCGTGTTATCAACAACTTTGCACGCCGCATTCAAGAATGCCTTCGACAGAACGGTGGACATCTAGAGCATGTACTCTAAGAATCTTCTTGACATATTATTTCTGATTTGAAGATAAACAGTTTCAGATTATAAAATGTTATCCTTTCACCTTTCAATAAATGTAATCATCATTGTGGTATCATTTAAAATCCTGAATTTGTGCCCAATCGCTTAATTAAACACTAAGAAAGAACGGCCCGTTTGCACCGTGACCGAGGAAAACGAGCGACTAGTGTGACAGTTTGAGGCTATAGACGAATTCTTTTTGTTTGCATGGGCCCGGTTTTGATGATTTATGTAGGTGGCTTCAAGAGTGGAAAAATGGAAGGAAGTGCGTCCGTGGGTGAGAAATGAGAACTTTCTTTCTTGCCTTCCTGCGCACATAATGGATTTTGCAAAAGATGTTCATTTTCTGAGTACGAGGTTTCAGGTGGGCTCCAATTGAATTGGCTAGAACGAGAAGAATATCTGTAAGAATTTAAATAACGAATGGTTTTGTAATTTTCTCCTGTCCTGTATTCGAGGGAAAAGACGAGTTCTCAATCTGTGACGTTTTGTTTATTTTGACCAGTTCAGTTGTATTGACAAATAAAAACGCAGACATTGAACTGTTTTCTAAAAGACGGATACTAATATTGACTAAAGAGAGATTTTAAGCCATCAACATTACAAAACTTTATTATACTTTAATGATTTCAACGCTAATAAATTGCCTCATAATGATAAAGATAGACCTACAAATAAATAAATCTACCAATTTGATTGATCGAATATGAATCAATAAATGGAATTTTAAAATAGGTTTCAACTTCAAATGTTTTGCAATAATATTACCAGCTGCCAAAGTAGAGTGAAACTATAGATTTCTGTTTTATGTACAAATTAGGGTCAAAGTGCAAGGCGAAAAAGGCGTGCATTGCAGGTACGCAACAAAGATTACATAACACTACCAATGCAAATTAACTGCAAAGCTAAAAAAAAATTTCAATAAAGAAATAAATGTAGGGAAGGTGTAAATATGCTCACTCAGATTCATATGATCAAGCAAGGTCTCTCACTCGCTTTCACTAGTTTTAACAAATACGGTTCTAATCGTTTCGTGTCTATCGGGAAAGAGTTCATTCACTTTTCCGAGAGGCCAATGGCATCGAGGTGTAAACGTATTTGTAATTAATACAATATCTTCCACAGCAAAATTTCTTCTTGTTTTGTGTCATTTGCTTGTTAAAATTGTTTTCGATTATTCAACAATCCGTTTCTTCCAAAATTCGTCTGCGGCAAATTGGAACAGTTCAAAACCGTTGTCCAGAATAATTACTACATTCTTCAGTTATTATGTGCGGTAGTGCAACCGCAAGATTGAGCCGAAGATGATTTGGTGTTACAGGAGTATCTTCGCCAGATTCCAAAGAATTTACGAACGCTTCTACCTCGGTAAACAGCCTAACTAAAGCATCATTGTAAAGCGTTTGTTCAGGAGCAATAGCTAACAAGGAGATTTTGGCCAATCTTTTGGACCTGATGCAAGGAATACTGGTTTATCAAATCAAGTCTTGTCCAGTAACAGCACTTTGGTTGTCAATCCCCGAGATATTTTGTCTGCAGGATTTAATTGCGACAAAACAAATTTCCAATCACACACTTTCGAATGTTATAAAATTCGCAGTAATCTGTTTTTGGGAAACAAGGAAAAGCGTTTACATTGAGCGAGCAAGCTCTGTATTAGATTACAATGGGGGAGCCTGTCCAAAAGAAGTACTGGCAACTACCTAATTCCAACTCTTGCTTGACAACCCGTGAAATAGTCGCAGCATCTAGGGCTGCTTCTTGTTTTTATCGAGAAATTGTTGTTCTTTTGGTACCGCATATGTGAGATTTTGGCGTTATCATTTGGCAAATTACTACATCTTTGAAGATGGAACGAATGCAACATACCGTTCCTCTAGCAAGCGACAACGCATCCGAAAAAAATGCAATTGAAATAGTGTAGTACAATTGTACCAACGTTTGTTGTGAACATTGACTAGACTAGGGAAACCATTAATCCAGGCTTTTCACTTAAATTGAATAGAAACTGCAATCGATTAGTTACAGCTAACCTTTTGCTTACATGCTTCGTTATAGGCTTACAGCAATCTATCTTTCAGTACAACAATCTATCTTCCGACAAACCCCAACGGATCATATGCAGAATTAGTAACAGACAATATCTTTCTTTACGTACATCGATATGTCTGACGCAGGCAAAATGTAATACAGTTCGAGCCAGATTTTGCTCCAAAAATGTGCACAGTCGTACGATATATTTGTGGTTGCAAATCATACTTACCTCGTGGCCACCAGAAGAATCTTAAAGCGTCCCTATCATGTGGGGCGACTTTGATTCAATAAAACATGGCTTCAACATCAGCAGTTAATGCTACCTTCCCTTTGCGAAATCGTAATAACACACCGACCAAAGATTTTGTCACATCCGATGCCTTCATTAAAAAAATCGTTTAAAGATTTACTTCCAGCTACAGCAACACCCTCATAAACAATACGAAGTTTTGTCAGATTTCTTGGATTGATGACCGGATGGAGTGAAATGTACCACTTGCGTTTATTTGACACGATTTCGTCTTTCGAAACCACTTCAGCGTAGCTTTTGGAAATTATGGTTTCCATTTATTCTGAGTATTTTGTATGCGAATCACTGTCTCTTTTCAAACGCTTTTTTAATCCTTCCATACGGCGCATTGCCATAACATAACTGCTGGGCAGTAGAACAGCGTCGTTTTACCACAACAGTAGAAGTTCATAACGTCCATTTTTATACTTCAAGTTACGCTACATGCAGTCCCGTAGCACTCCAACTTCGGGCCCCCCCAAAGTAAGCGCAAGAGCCCCTGCGCACAGGTCATATCACTCTAGAGGTGTAAAATTGAAAAGCTGCATTAAGAAAATACACCACAATTTGTACATAAGTAAACAGGCTAATGTCAGAATAAAGCATGCCGATACCGAAGGTGCAAGTCATAAAAAATTCGGCACCGATGCCAGAGTTCAGTAGGACATTTATGCAGACACTGCGAAACGAAACCAATGACACTGAAAAACATGAAAAAGCTATAAAAACACAGTATCATTTAAATAGTCTGGAGCGAACCTTTTTGTTCGCAAATGCTGTTATGACATTGTCATAATCAAGAGATCGGGCGCAGTCATTTTCGATTGACAACATGGCTAATGAAGATAGTCTACTGTCTGTCATAGACGTTCTATTAAAACTTTTGATCAGTTTCAATTTGCTGAAGCTTCTTTCAGCGCTGGCAACAGTCACGGGGCAAGTTAGTAAGATTCGAAGTGCGATGTACACATTCGGATACAATTCAAATAAATGAGTCTTTAGAAGATAGTTCAGAAAGTCTTGAGCCGTATTGAGATTGCGTTTTTTTTGTAAAATTAAAACAAACCGCTGTAGCTCAGCGCTCATTTCATCAGAATCAATGTCACCAAACTTTTTTTGGAACTCTTTACAGCAAGTAAGAAGAGCATTTTCTTGTTGCACAAGCAAAAGTTTGTCTCGTGTGTACAAAAACGAAAAGGCGGAAGAAACCTCACGTAACAAATTAAAGCGCTCCTTTATTGACATAATAGCCTGGTCTACTAATGGATAGAAAAAGTTGCTTTTAAATTTCAGTTTAGGAGTAGCTCGTTGTTCCTCTTCACCTTGGTAATCAAACAATCTTCTTTTCTTTCCACTTCTTGACGGAGGAAAAGAAGGATCAATATCCAATTCCTGTGCTATTTCAACAGCAGATGTTGCGGCACTGTCATAACCCGTTGTGCGATAGTTTTGCAAAAACTTTTCAGTTGCCTGGATTTCCGTTTCCATTGTATGAAGGGAGACTCCATACGATTGAAGAATCTTGCTTGCTTTATTGACTTGGAATAGGATATCATACCAAATAAACACCGACAAAAGAAAACTCCATTTTGATTAATGAGCTATCAACGATTTTGTTTCTGAGGCAGCTCTTCCATCTTTTCTTTCTATGGAAATGGCTTCCAAGTCTTTCAATGCCAGCAACACCTCTTTTAAATTGTATCGAAGAGGTTTGATGCATTTAATTCTGCTTTCCCAACGAGTATCAGATTGTGACTTTATGAACAGCTCCACATGTTTCTTCAAAATTTCCCAACGCTGAGCAGAGGAAGAAAACAGCACATACAACCTTGTAAGTACTCCAAAAAATGTCAATGCTTCCGTCGATGAATTAGCACTGTCAACAACAACTAAGTTAAGGGTATGGTTTCCACAGGGCACGTAAACAGCTTTGGGATTGATGTCTAGCATTCTTGCTTGGACCCCAGAATGTTTTCCTTTCATGTTAGCACCATTATCATATGACTGACCTCGACAATCAGACAATTCGAGTTGCAGTTCGGTCGCTTTTTCTAAGAAAGCGTCCAACAAGCCTTTCCCAGTACTGTCACTTATTCTCAAGTAGCCAAAAAATGTTTCTTTAACAACAGCAGCTTCTTCATTACATAGTACATAACGGAGAATGACAGACATTTGTTCATGATGTGACATATCTGGAGTGCAGTCCAAAATTATAGAAAAATATTTTGCCAATTTCAATTGCTGTAAATTTTCTTTTTCAACTTCTGTCGCTAGCAATTCAATTAGTTTATTTTGTATGGTAGGACTCAAATAGTGATCTTTAGTGTTTTTATTCTTGATTCTGTCTTGAAGCTCTTTTAGGATCGGATCTCTTCTTGCCAAAAGCTCAAATATACCCAGAAAATTTCCATTGTGAGGAGATCCTAAGACTTCTTCAGATCCTCTAAAAGCAAGATTCCTTTCCGATAGAAACAAGGCAATGTCGATAAGTCTCTCTAAAACATTTCTCCAAAAACGTCTTTCATTGAAAAAAATATTCATCTCGCGTTTGTCGATAGTGGATGAATTTCTTATCCCTTCAGCTAGCAACATCCATTGACTGCAGCATTCTTGGTGGGAAATGCCGTTTTCATGGTCTTTCAGTTTTTTCGAAAAACCCTCCCATGTATTTATACCACTACAAAAGGGGCTTAGTGTTTTTCCAAATAGCTTACAACAAAAGCAAAAAACTTGATCTGATTCCCCAGAATAAACTAGCCACGACCGTGAAACACTTTCACCATTAGGTAACACACGTTTATAATGGTTGGAGGAAAAACGTCGCCTTGGAGTTGTGTTATTATATGGAAAATTCATTATTAGTTGATGTGGTCCACGCTTTACTATATCACATCGTTGAGCATCAGAAATACTTTCAGGCCATTTACATGGGTCATTAGGGCTAGGGGTAAATTGAGATTCAGTTATTTTTGATATTGAAGGTTGCGTATTGGCAGGTAAATCACAACTTACATTTTCTGGAAATTCACAATCACTTTGATGCTGATCGTCATAGTCTTCTTTTTCTTGTACACTATAGTTTTCTTCATCCCTCTCGGTACTAGTGCCAGGTCTACTCTGCTCAGTAATCTTGAAAAAATCTGTCATCTTGGGCAATTTCGCTACAGCATCTCGAGCAGTGGCTGCTTCTTTTCTCTTTTGAGCACCACTTTTTGAACGTTTCATTCTATACAATGTCAATAAAATACTTTATCTGCACTCTGCAGTGTATATATATTGTCCCGGTATTTATAGCCAAACAGAATTCCAGACCATTCTATGATTGTTGCGTAACAACGGCATTGTTACGTCAATCGAATATTCAAGATTCTACCAGAAAATCAATCGAAATATTCTAGATTCTGCGAGATAAAATGACGTTGCATTCACTTATGATGTCACAAGCCAATTTCTTCCTACAGTTTAAATCGGTTGTAAACAAGTCTGCTGAACTAAAAATAGTCACGTAGCCAAAAAGCAATTTCAGACTAACTTGGGCCCCCAAAGTTGGCCTGGACCCCCCCAATTGGGGGATTTGGGGGGCGGCTGCTACGTCTCTGGCTACATGATATTATAGGCGACTGCGTCCTCTTGAAGATTGAAGTCCAAACTCATGCATTTCTTGATGTGCTTGAAGTGTAGTTAACGATCCTTCTTTATCGCAATTATCTGTGTTACTGCTCAAGGAAATTATCTCACCTTGATCAATCAAATTTGCATCTTCTTAATCCTGTACATCTAAAGGCCATTTCATCCCGCGAACCATGAAATTGTGGCTACCTTTGTTATTTATCATGCTTTTGAAATAACTTCCTCTCAGCGTCCATTCTAAAGGTGTTCGAATCGCGTCAGGGATACTTTCTGAATTTGGAAAAAATCGGCTTTCTAACGCAACAACACAATCGTTCCCAATCAGCAGGGTAGCCGTGCTTCGTCTTTAACTGATTGCGACGATATGTCGCACAAATGTGGACACTGCATCATTTTTTCCATTGACACAAACGAGGGAGCAACCGAAATGATATCAACAACAACCAACTCATACAGTAATCATTAGTCATAGACGACACCTGAAACTGCACTAAACTACAATTCATAACAGGATTACTAGGTGACGTGGTTAGTATGGACATTTTCACAAGAATCCGTGTACATTTAGTTTGCTAATCAAGCGCGCTTTGCAAAAAGTTCTATCAGACCTAAATCGAAAAAAGAGTAAGTTTTAATGATTTCATCTATGGTAAATACCTTAACTGGAACAATATCTAGGTAGGTACCCCCACCCTGTAATGTATTGGCAGTGGCGGCTCGTGGTTGAATTTGCTGGTGAAGCTGCAACTTGCAAGTCATTTTATAATTTTTTTGCACTTTTTGTAGGCAGTTTATTTGCCGTTGTTTAGCTATAAAAGTGCGAATTTTCCAAAACTCTTCGCTGTGTTGGTTGTATTCACCCAGGCATTGCTTTGGATGAATATAACGGATTGCGGTGAGCTAACTTAGTGTGCAATGTAGTAATTTCAATTACCGGTAGTTTAAATATTTCGAGATCTGCAAAGCAAATAGAACTAATACAACGTCTCACTCTTATCACCGAGCTAAGGGTTAGCCTAAAGAGTGAAGCAAATGAACTAGTGCAAAGTATGAATTTTTCCCATTTAAACTTACAACCGGTTAGTTCGATGACTTGCAAAATTTCGTTCAGCATCTCTGGACATCAGCAATATATATATTGCTAGTTCCAAGTGGTTACGATTGATAGAGAGCGTCTTATAAGCGAGAAACAAAACAACAAAGCGAGTGCTGAAAGCGCGAGGCCCCCGAAGGGAGCAATGATATTGAGAGATATTTTCAAATTTACAAAGCCATCCCTGGACGCGTTTCGTCCTTTTGGACTCATCAGCAGGGCTTGCCAAGAGCCAAAAGGTCCCTCCAATAGCATTAACGTTGACTTTTATAAAACAAACTAACACAACGCGCAGCAACACTTACGTGCCGTTTACTTTTAAACGAGGTTTGTTTCGGCTTACTGCTAGTCGCTCAACTATGGACTAAAACTGATATCCATATGTAAAGCTGATCACACAAGCAGTGATTAGGCATAAAAAGGTCTTCCAATGACTACAAGCTAAATGCGGTGCTTTAAGGTATGACTGGTAGCACGTGGTGCATTGCAGCGAAACTCGGCGCTCGAAGAGGCCAGCTCGAAAGACGCGAGTTCGAATCCCACAAACGCGTCGTATTAGCGTAGACGTTTAAGAATACAATGTGAGCGTAACGTTAAAAGGGCGCTTAACTGATTTCCAAGGGTCCCAAATGGCTGCACCGCGGCTTATATAATGCACGGCCGCCAAGAGGTCAACGACTTCGCCTATCCCACTCCGAGCATACCTACCGATTCCGACAACTGGCACATCGCACGGGCAATAACTAGTGTGTTACATAGCGTGTCCTGATAGACGACGTAACTAGCGCCAGATTCCACTTAGCAATCACATGCGGAGATTTCCCCCACACATTTCTTCGGCAGGGTTTGCGCAATTACAGTGCTCGAGCTACCAACAGGGCCCCCGCACCACAGGAGCACACCGGAACGGGTGTTTCACCGAACGATGAACTTGTTAACATGAACGGTCCCAATGCTCCGGACCTGGGTATTACGCTTGGGGGATGCATACATATGTTTTTTTAGTTTTTACAAAGAGTCACGATCCGAACAATGTTAGTATAGCAAAATAGGCGAGACTATCCCTCAAATACTGGTAATGAAGATGCATTATCATCACCAGGACTCAAGCCAAGTGTAAGATACTTTAGGTGGCTCCTAGCTATCCCGATATCCAACATTAGACTGTATACGCAACACACCCACAAAATCCAACACAAAGCACAAGATTTACGTGTCGCTTACTTTTGAACCAGGATTCACTTTGACGTTACTGTTAACCGTGCAAGTGTGAACTAAAGCTGGTATCGTTACATGAAATTGATTACACAAAAGGTAATTACGCATAGAAAAACCTTTCAATGACTATATACTAAATGTGGTGCTTTAAGGCATTCATGGCAGTACATGATTAGGTGAAAGCATGTCTCAGCATGCGTGGAAGAACAGCTCGAAAGTCCCGGGCTCGAAACCCACAGAAACCAGACACGAAGCAACATACCTCCGGGCAAAAATTAGTTTTTACGAAGAATCACGATTTGAACAACGTTAGTAAAGCAAAATAGGCGGGACCATCCCTCGACCCAGGTTTCAGCCTTTTGGCCTCATTGCACTCAACGCAGTGCCCCCGGAGGGGGTGTTGTGCGCATTGAATTAGAGACTACAAGAGATTTAAGAGGGCAGGAGTCGCGCTCGCTGTCTGGCCAGCTCATCAGCCGCGTCGTTCCCAGGGAGAAACGAGTGTCCAGGGATCCATTGTAGCATGATAATACAGGAGAAAGAAGACAGTTCCTGCCAGCTATGCCAGAGAAATGAGGTAAAAGGAAAGATGGAGGAGAGGACAGGCAAGCGAGAGTCAGATAATAGGAGAAAAGAAGAGAAATGGCAGACTTGTTGGTGCTGCCGAGATCAGCAAAGAGCGTGCAGAATGGCGCAGGATTTAGGGGAAAAAATTGAACATACTGGGCCTGCTAAAAAGGAAAGAGTGGCCTCAGTGCCACAGAGAGCAGTTGGTAAGTACGCCAGAGCCGTCTTTGCCAAAACGAAAAGGAACAGAACTTTCTGTCCAACGCACCAAATCGTATGGTGAGAGAGAGTCAAGATAAGCGAGAGCCGCACTTTAGCGAGAAAAAGGATAATCAGGGCGGAAGCATGGAGAGGAAAGGGTGGACTACACAGTGAAAAAAAGGCAGGTTCCAAGGAAGTGAGGGAGAGCAAATAAGAAAAGCCTCCCTAGGAGAAGTAGAAAAAAGCATAAGCGGGTGAGTGAACGCAAAAGCTTTCCAGGACGATTTGCAGAGTCTTGGTTTCACTTCAAGTCTGGCCAAACCTGAAATGGGAAAGGAGGTTGAGAGACGAAGAACCCGCTCATAAGATGACAGAGCAAAATGAGTCAGGGTGACTCATAGGGGAGTTAGAGAAGCCTCAGAGAGGAGAAGTGGAATATGAGAGGACGACAAGCAGCCGGAGATGGCGCGATTGGCGGCTTGGTGATGGTGTTCCAATTTGGTGATATCGGTAACGCTTAAGAAAGGAAACCATCCGGGCAAAGCATAAGAGAGAAGAGGCCAAAGAAAATCTTCATACAGAAGAGAGACGGACTCCTTAGAGGGGCCTCATAAGAAAGAAGAGGTACACCGCAAGTTCTTGAGATGAGGGAAAATTTTTGGCCTTCAGCGAAGAAACATGTTTAGAAAAGGAAAGAGTGAGGTCGAAGGTCACCCCAAGAAAAGTTGGAGTGAGATTGAAACGGAGTGGGAAGTGATTGCACCAATCAATAGCCGCCTCAACGTGGTGGTGCGGTCCCCGACCCCGTTTAGGTTGGGTCAAAATGGCTGTTGGCCTTCCCGAACGTCCCAGTTACCCAGGACACTCCTCGCGCTATATTGTTTTAATTTGTTGTTGTGACGACAGGTTATTGTCGACAGCGGTAATATGTGGTCATACGGATTAGATCTGTGAAGCATTAGATTGACTTTTGTAAAAATGGTTGTAAGCAGTGAAGGAACTTGTAATAACTGTTTATTTGTTAAAAAGTTTAATTATTTTTGAAGTGCAGTAACGAAATACCGTATTTGATTTTCTTACAAGCAATTCGTAATTTCTAAATTTTTGTTTGTGGGGTTCCGTGACAAACGCAAAAGTACACCAGGGGTCACGCGATGACAAAAAGGTTGAAGAGCACTGTTCTACATTCAACACGAGTTCTAATATCTATGAAAAACAAACACAGAGTAGTTCGGATAATAACCTTAAGCGAAGTAAATAAAGTATTAGCAATATATGCATAGGTTTTTGTCTCCTCAAAAGGATGAAGTGAAGGAGAAGGCAGGCTACAGACCCATAAAAGTATAAAAAATTGTCAACGGTGGTTTTATCGTTTTTTGTTAGTGGAAGCAGAAGCGGTTGACGAAATAGCCGCTTCTAAATCCCTGCTACAAACAATCTGACCAACTACGGCAATTAGCCCTGTTTTAAGGCCACATCATCAGCAAGCTTAGCGGGAGTTGTTACGTCGCAAGAAAAGTGACAAGAATCAAACGACCGTGAAAGCAACGCATATACGTTATGCGTCTGGGCGCAACTGATTTGGCCTTCCTGCTGCCATCTTTTGCAGCTTAAGGGGCGGTGTTCAAAAGTGCAGATGTTCAGTTATACAGAAAAATTTGGATTATTTGTGTCGACAATACTTGCAGCGGCAAAAAATTTTGCTACGAAACTAGAACTCAAGTCATTTATGAAGCAACTAAATCGCTTTACAAATTTACAGTCTCGGGCGCTGCAATTCCTACTATGCCTGCTGTTCAATAAAATCTTCATAGTTAGGCAGTGTTTGTGTAGTCATCTACTTACCCGAAAATGTTACGTGCAGAAAATGCTTAAACTGCTATCTTTGCTTAAAATACATATATGCTCTACTCTGCTTCTCAAATGTTACATCATTATTTTTAATATCAAACGCTTGTCCTCTGAAAGAATTCACGTAATTTCCTTACAATCTGTATATTTACATCAATCACAAACAATCCAAAAGTCATCCAATATAAATCTTAGCAACAAAATCTTTTAAGTTGCTATCTGTCAATGCGATACAGGCTATCTGCGTACTACGAATTAAAAAATGTAATAAGAAGAAATTGCTTGGTTTTTTTTTTTTATCTTTGAAGCAATCTGCTAAGCCTAAATTTTCTTTCTAAAACGCTTTCTAGGTAAAAACAGAAAAGTGAGGTCGTCAAATCACGGTTAAAGTAAAACTTACATTAATCTTGTATCAAGATCAAGTCACTAAATAAATAAAAACACACAGAAGTCATGCAGTATATTTAAATTAACCTGAGTTAACAAAAAACAATACAGCTGATGTCAAATGGATAGACTACCTTGAATAACGGTTCAAACCAACTAAATTGCCTGCAATTTATAAGTGTATGTTATAAATAGACCCACATGTAAAATACCAGAATATTTGTTTCGAATCTTTAAGTCATGGTTTTATTCTCTTAAAAATGAACTTAAGTCAGTTTTCGCGTGCATAATCCAAGCGAACTTAGGAGTAGTTTTGTTTTTTTTATGTTCCCGAAAAGCTGGAGTCAGGAGCTACAAGGTGAACGTATTTTATCAAAATAATAATCACAAAAAATATTCCACAGCCCGCTTGTAAAGTATATAAGCTTCAACAGTTTACACTAATTTGCAAAAAGTGTCAACAACTTTTTGCCCGTAATTTCTCAATTTGGCAAAAGTCGGTGCAACAACAACAAGATCAGGACTGGATGCAATATCACTCAGAAGTGTGCTGTCAGAATAGTTTTCAACTCCAACTGCAACCACGTTTGTGACTTGTTGGAGCATGATGGCAGCCTGCCGTATTTCTTCCGATGGTTGACCTAAAAAAATTGGTATATCTTTATCTTTCTGTAGTGAAACAAAAACCTTTGTGGCAAATGATGAAATAGCTTCGGTCAAACTTTCTTTTTCTTTCAAGCAAGCTCCCGCCGAAAGGTGCATCAATCACCAGCATTGAAAGTAAGCAAGAGAGTGCGCAGTCTTTGATTGGTGACCTAGCCACTATGACTCTGAATTTGAAGATAGAAATTCCCAAAGAAACAACGTATCAACCTAATTCGCGCCCAACTTTATCATGAAAAGAGACCTGGTTTGAGTGACTCATTTATGAAATAACAAAAAGCAATCAATCAAGCACCAGAACTGACCTGCTGCGAAAAATATGACAACTGAAGCGCTATTTTCGCGCTTTCGATAACCATCGCTACTGGGAGATGTGAAAAAATGCTCCGTTACAAAATTTAATGCCTTGGTGATATTCCGTCTTGAACCACCACCATAACTGCTAAATCCAAGTCCTCTAAATGCATCACTGGTGCTGCTAAATCTGTAACACAAAAAGCAGACATAATACAAAATTTCCAAAACAAAAGTTTTCCCATAAAATTTCCGCTTTTGTATTTACACGTTACAAACCTTTGCAAGGTTTTTTCCCTTATGTATTAGGCTACCAAAAAGTACTAAACGTGGCAAGTGCACGCTGACAAAAATATTGCAGTCTACGCTTTGCTTTAGAATACCGTTACACTGATAGTTTTTTCGGCCATGGATTGCTGTCACTACAAGCCCAATCAAAAATTCTACAGCAAGCACTGAAACTAAGATGTGAAAAATATGTACAAAAGACATATTGGGAGCTAAGTTGCTCTAGACCAGAAAGTGTTTAAGTAACCCATGCGATGGTAGTGGGCAAAGGTATAAATTCCTAAGAATTATTTGACGGGGGATAATTTTATTAGTGCGATTTCAAATCCAAGTATTTATAACTTTGTTCAGGCTTTCTTTTGCTTTTTTGTCTCTGGTAATGTTTCACTATGTAAATCCATAAGAATTGTACTGTATATTGATCTTTTATTTGAAAATCCGTTTGCGGTGGCGTCAGCACTTTCGTCAATCTTTTATAAAATGATGACTTGAGTTGGAAATTTCAGTAGTTCAATTTGCATCCCAATATGTAAAGTAGATAGTCAATGTGGCTTAACAATCAAGTGCAGTTATAAAATGTCCGCGTCTATTTTGTTGAAATGTTTTACAAGAATATTGAGGAGACAACAGTTATACCACCCCCTTCAAAATTATTGAAAGAAATGCTTTCCCCGCCCCGAGATTTACGCTTTTGGTATTTGGTAATTTACCGCTCATAAATAGGCCAATGGTTGTTTTTACACATGTCAGATGGAGATGTTGGGTTCAAATTCACAAACATTGAATTTTGTGGAGTCACCAATGTAGAAACACCTTGGAACAGGCACGTAGGCCCTATCGTTTAAATTAGCAAAACTGCAACCCAATTCTGACTCGGTTTTATAGTGAATTAGGTAAGGTTACTTCACCTGTTGTAGTCAAATAGTCTTCCAGCGGTTGATCCGTAATATCTGACGGCTGCTACGCGTTCTCCGGTGACAGGATTAATCATCGGAGGCACGGTTATTATTTGTTGAAACATTGCTTTCATGTCTTGAAAGCCGCTCCAGCCTCCTACGTTTGAAGTGTCCAGAACAAAAATCAGATCAAGCAAAGATAATTCGCAATGAAGCTGAAATTCAAGCGAGACGAATGGGCTGCGATGGATAGTGAAGTTTTCACTTTCTTGAAAATAATGTCTTGCGATTGCTCTGAGAAAAAAAGGAACATGTTTGGACTTGCTTCTCCTATACAGGAGTTTTGTCTGTGGCGTTTTGTCTATGTTGTGCAAACTGCAAAGTACGTTCAAAATAGCACAAAAAACTCTGACATAAGCTCGAATGGTAAGCAAGCAAAAACCGATTTGCAGCTAGAGGCAAAAAGGACACGATCCGTTAATGGCCGCATTTTCATAAAAAAAACTACGTTGTCAGCATCTTTTGAATAAAAAGATTAAGTTTGATTGATTTGGGAAGAACCTTTCTCTAAACCCAGCAACGAAAGTGGCATGGCCTCAGGAAAGCTTAACTGCACTATATTTCCAACCCTCAATGATTTCCCTTTACAGTTGCCTCGTAACTATAAACCCCTTCATGAAATTCTTATTTGAAATCTCATTTATCAAGAGGTAGTTTTTTCATGGTTTTTATCATCAGTACAGGCTTACTTTTCTCAATATGTATATGTATAAACGCCTCACAAAAGTTCATGCTGGCAGATGAAAAGTTTTTGGTCAACGGCAAACTCTATCCTTTCAAGGTTCGTTAATTGTTCATGTTAATCAGGACGATTTCAGAGGTATCTCTACACCAGTGAAAGCAAATGACAATTCCGCTTTATTTTTCAAGGACTTCCCTTTATTTATGAAAAACTTTAGCGCTAAGCTAAGCTGGAACCAATCAAAAATGTGCAGCTGGAATCAGCAAATCAAGTAAATTCAATTGGAATATGAACTCCGTTGATGCTACGTTTACAGTAAAATCGATTTGTTTAAATCTGGTGTGAGTAACCTACATGTTACTAACTGATTGCAGCTGTGGCTATGCTCTAAAGTTTTGAGTTCTTTGGGTTACCGTTTTTGCCATTCCTCGTCTTTAAGACGAAGCATGATGTAAAACGGCTATGCGGGTTCTTGCCAAACATCTAATCAAGATTAGGTTAGGTGAATGAGAGTATATTTTTAACCAGCCATGAAAGCATGTTGCATACAGGTTGCTCCACTGTCAAGACGAAAAGGCACTCTTGGATATCCAGCGCCTTTTATGGAAACTAGGTGATCAGCTTTACCATTTAAGCTGGCAGAGCGCCGAAAGCTTTTCAAGGTTTTGTGCCCTTGTTGAAATCCATTGTGCCATGTAAAATGCATCTTCAAGACACATGCAATAAGCCTATTTTTTTAAGAAATCAATTTTTCCTACAATCGAGTTTGAAAAATTTCCTTATTCTCACCTGACTTCCACTGTGTACGAAGTCGATGAATTTAGCTCATTAAATGTGATATAGTGGTTTAGGACACCAGTAAAATTCCGTACAACTTCATCAGTTTCGCCTGACAATAACGTGACTTCGTACTCATCAGAATCACCATTGTAGTCCCACATGATAGTTGCCCTGCGGATAATTAAAATTGATCTACGTCTAGCAAAGCTTCGAAAGATCAACGTTACGGTGGAAGAATCTCAAAGCAGGTTTAGCGGAGACACACTTTTCTAAAACATTTAAAAATAATTTTTTTTGCTCTGTTGGTTGCCTTCTATACCCGCCGAACAGAAGCAGTAGCGATAAGCATAAGACGATCGTTTAGACCTGCTTCGTTACTTTTGTTTAAATTGATCTGTTATTGAAATTCACCAGGTAGAAAAAATATCACAAACCACAATTTCGAATTGAGTTTTGAGCAAATAGCCAAGCAATCATTGCCACAATAAATACGGCGCCCTAACTCACCTTACCAACACGCGGAATACTAATTGAACTATTTTTTTCAGCACTTTTCCCAGACACGCTAAATTTCATATTAGTTTGAAGTCAATTCTTGGTTATCTTTTGTGGTGTTTTCCTCTCCTTTTCTATGTAACCAGTTGAACTGGCAAAGACAGTACACAACAAAGATTGAAAAAATGATATTTTCAGGTCTCACACTCGGCGCTAAGCGATAGAAATTATGTAAAGAATAGAACATCAAACCAAATTTGTACAGCCGTAATTATTATAACGTTCTACTGCTAAAAAAACTTTTGCAAATAATAGCCCCAAAAACTGCACGATTCAAGACATTTTAATACATATTGTGGAATAAAAAAGGGTTTAGACAAAGCTGCTGTCGCCATGACTTTTCGATAAAAAGCGCTTTAAAAGTGCGGGAGTTAAAAAGAAAATAAAATTTCTTACTTGTTATCTTCTAAATTCTTGACAACTAAATTTCGAGGCTTGTCTACGAATAGTGTGGTTACGTTTTTGTAAGAGATAGGTCCGGCCCAGCCTTGGGAATTTACAGCAAATACTGAAAGACAAAGAAATGAACAGTGAATGCAAACATATTGATTTCAAGTTTAATTTTGGCAAAATTGGAAATGAGAAAAAACTCGAAAGGGTTGAAATTTAAAAACGCTAATTGAACTTGGCCATAATACCACAAAATATAAAAAAACTTCAAACGTAAAATGAAAAACGCAAATCTAAACTTTTTATAGAGATTAGGCTATGCAAGGAAAACCATCAATAATTTCATAATCTTACAGAATATTCTGGTGTTCAAGCTTGACTGATGCATAACGATCTTAAGTCTAAAATACTTCCAATAAAACACAATTTACTGCCTATGATTGATATTTAGAAACAAATATAATGTAAAACATGTGAGTGATACGCTAGAATTAACTTATTGACAATCAACCTCATAACTTTTAATAACGAAAAAAACTTACTTCCAAAATTGTATTCGCTACCAGCTGTAAGATCCATACCCATGTAAACCCCATAGTTTCCGTCTATTGAAATTGTCTTTTCATCGTTTATTCCGTCATTGACCACAAGTACGTATCCGTTAATTTTAGGAACAGGATCCCACATCAACAGGACTGAGGATGTTTTAATGTACTCAGCTCGAAAGTTCGATATTACAGCATCAAGGTTGCCAACTGTTTGAATAAAAATCAGTTCAAAATTTTTACGCTTGATTTCAGAAAACATCGACTGGTAATCCTTGAGGTTGTTCAATTTCTTTCTCGCTTCAAAAGTGGCATTACGCAGCAGCTTTAAGTAATTTGTTTCGTGTTTAGTGGGATGAAGTAAACAAAATTTTTGTGCTTAAGTTTTTTCAAGTTCTTGAAGGTTACACACTACTGGCGATCTCTCTCTCTCTCTCTCTCTTTTGTAACAAAAGCGCTGCGTGATAGCGAGCATTCTCGCACCATAAAACAAATCAAGCCGTTAGAAACAAGCAGATTAAGATAAGTAAACGCGGTTGTTAGCGCAAACCAAACGTAGATGTCGACTGACAGTCCCGCCGCCAAAAAACTGGACTGCTATTGGAGAGTAGTCAGAAGTCGGCTTTTACAACTTTCTGGTGAACAGCTTTACAACTCTTTTTTTCTATTTTTGAAGACCTTTTTCTATTTATTTTTTTCAGAGATTACCATTATTCCAAATGCTAAAATTAGCTTATCTGACGTGTTTGGAAATGAAGTCTTCTTATTTTCCAACACGAGGTGCTCAAGGCAGTTGTCTCACTGGCCTCTCCCTAAATTAACCACTGCAGCTAACTACTTGCAATTGATGCAAAAACTTTTATCCTTTCAGTTGGGAAATTTTAAATTTTTGCACAGCACAAATATTTAAGAATGATAAATTTCCGAATCGAAATATTACTTGGATATGGACTTGGATCAAATTATATGTAATTTACTAAAGCCGGGCAAAAAGCGTCCAAACATCATTTTGTAAAGAAAAGGGGTCGCTAATCACTCCTCTTAATGCGTCATTTTGTAAATGGCTTTTATCTAGGAACAAACTTACATTTGTCGCAATCGATTTCAAAAGCAGAATTTGGTCCCCAAAATTCACTGCCTGGTAGCGTTTCCCCGTCTTCGGGTTGAACACATCTACAAACACTTGTGGCGGAGTTGCACTGGCGCTTGACGAACATTCCGGTGGAAGTACACAGAGGGTAAGGAGGACCGTTTTTACTGTCCGGAAAAGAATCATAAAACCTTTCAACACTTTTGTATTGCTGCTCACAACTGTAAAATATAGAATATTTGATTCTAATTTTGTTCATAATATAAGTTCTGCATCTCATGGTTTGACCTGTGAGCTGCCACTAAATTTATATTGGAAAATTAGGAGTTACATTTTGACATCGTGGAAAAGTATTTTTTGGGCTGTTTTTATTTTCAGACTAGCAGAACATTGACTGTGGTGCTGCTAAAGAGAGAATTGCTTTTGTGTATCAAGTTTTCCAAGTCTTCTAGTAACTTGTATAACATGTCATATAGATGTGTTTTCAAGTAACATCAACATTACTCGAAAACAATTAGCAGAAGCAACGAGTCAAACATTTCGACAATGGTAACTTACAGTGTTGAGGGAGGCCTGGTGGTCATTGCTGGTTGTGGTGTGGTAGTCATCGGTAGCGGTACGGTGACAACAATAGCCGAGTGAAAAAAATTAGAGTTAACCGATTCGCCTTCAGTTTTCACTTCTTGAAGAGGCATGAAAGCCTGAGGCTTTTCTTGGCTCCGTGCAGATGCAACTGTGAAACGGTAGACAGTGCCTGAAGCCAGTCCGTCGATATCAATAATGTTTCCAGCGATTTTGTCATTGGAATAAAGCAAAGCTGTGCCATTTTCATTGTACAATGCAAAAGCATAACGCTAAAATGTAAATACAGTTAAATATTGCACCCGCTTAATTCATCTTGCTCATTTAGCCAGCATGTTTACTTTAAAACATAGGTTTCTGGTTTGCACTGTTGAGATTATGTTACTGCTTAGTTAGGACCTTGCGATCTATGGGGAAATTTTCAAGCGTGTGATTCTAAAGTTTAAGTGAGCTTGTTTATTTATTGGTGAGATACAACAATGATAACAATTCACATACGCAAAACTGTGAAGGGTGCGTTAACCTTTTTGTTCTTACTCAAATCAAATCAAATCGTGATTTGAAACTGAAGCTAACTTACGGTACGATAAATCTCATCCCCATAATTGTTTTTTAACTGAAGAAAACCATAAAGTTTAAACGATAGAGAAAATATCAATTCTCTTAATAACATCGATAGAAAAATGTATTCTTACCACAGCATCATCTCGAGTGTTCCATTTAACACGGAAGCCACTACTTGTTATGTTACTTGCTTCTATATTAGAAGGAGGAGGAAGATTTAAGCTCCTTTCACCACTTTTCTCATCCAGCTCATAGCTGACCTCCACAGTAAATATGTAGGCTACTCCTCGGGACAACCCTTGGACAGAAACTATAGGTCTGTCAGCAGTTGTGGTCAATTTTTGAATTACTGTGTTTGGATTGTCAGCAACACGAACCTAAAAATTGTTATCGTTAGCAGGCACGCAAAAAGTATTTTTATAGGAGAGGGGACGGTAACCAAAACAAAACTATAAAGGTCTCTTTAGTGGCAAATGTAAAGCGCTTTTCTCAAAACAAAATTTTACTAATATGACGAAAACTACCATGACTAGGAAAGAATTGCAGTCCCCTTTTTCCCATTCATAACTGCCTTCCTGATACTTAATTTAATGCAAACCCATGTACCTTTAAAGCCTACGTTTTAACGATAGTTTTCAACCTAGTTTTACTTTTTACTTTTTTAGTCTATCAATTCAATTTGATTTACTCCAAAGAATCCTTTATTTTAAGTTTATGGTTTTTGCCTGTAGCCAGAGTTTACCGGGCATTGGGGTAGAATTAGAAATTTACCCCGCAATAACAAAGAAATAATTTCTACGCTAAATTTACCCCAGGTTAAGAAATGCTGGTATAGAATACCTTGCGTTTTTATTGGTTTTTGATAAATTGCTGGTGAAGTTGGCATGGTGCATTTCTATTGCAACATCGTGACTTTCCAAGAATTTAACAACTCGCAGCCAACATGACACAGATTTTTCAAGTAAGAAAGATGTAAAAACATTCATAAACTAACTTACTTCGACAGTGTACCCTGCTGCATTCTCGATTGGATCCCAAACTACTACGACGTCATCAGCTTCGTCACTTGAAAGTACTCGAAGATTTGTTGGCCTGATAGGAGCACCTGCAGTGAGTAAGGTTAATCGATTGTGCACTACACAAATGGGCCGGAAATTACGACTCTTTACATATGACAAACCTATGCTAGCATCACCAATATTTTAACCAAGTCGAAAAAAAATATCGTCAAGTGCTTTTTATCAAAACACAAGAACACTTTTGGCCGTACCCATGCTCTCATTAAATCAAAAATCAACTTCTTGTCAGATTGGTTTTATGTGGCCGACCCAAAGAAGATAAATGATAGTCAGCTTACTAGATGTCACTATAAAGGTGGAAGTCAACCATACAGATTTAAAATTTTGTTGGGCAATTATTGCGGGCTATGGGCCGATGGCGCCTATGGTGTTCAAACCACCAGGAGCGGCCTCAAAGAGTGGCTGCTCAAAATTTCCAGAAAATCAAATCTCAAAGAAACTTTTATTTCTAAAGATTTCACTGTCCTCGCTCTCGCTTTCTCTAGTGGCGCAACTACAGTGGACCTACTTCAAGGCTTTTTCTAATCGATTTCAAGTCTGCCGTGCAGCTATTCAAGTTTTAAGCAGACACGAGAGTAAGATAAATGTTGGAGTGATTTCTTTTGTTGGGGTAATAAATTTAATTAGTTTTTACCTTTAACAGGCGGACATAAAGATCGAGGAATGCATGTTTCTTGATACCAGATAGGAGCGCTGATCGGACATCCACATCCTCCGGAACAAATTCGGGAACAAACAGGATCGGGATTGTCACAGGTGCTGACGCAATGAGCGGAGCATTGCAGGTATACCTGGCCGCCAATACACGCTTTAACTAAAAACACAGACTTCTTGTGAAACAGCTTTTTTCTTAAGAGGGTCGCAAAACAGCATTCCAAGAAATCTCTATCAAAGAAACCAGCGGGGTAATGTAGTGGTTATAGCGTCCGCTTCGCAGTCAGTAGACTAGGGTTCCTTATCCTTGTCGAGTCACACCAATGTCTTCAGAAACGGTATTCGAAGATCTGCTGCTTGGCATTCAGCAATAGAAGTAATGTGGAAGGTGACGTATGCACCCGAGTTACTCAGTCATAGTTAAAAAACGCAATGGGCCTCATACTAAGCTTGAGCACGTGGACACTGTTGGCGCCAGAACAACAGCAACCTCTATTCTCCTCACGATTTGAGGTTGTACGAGTATGCGTTACATTTGACGAATCTGCATGTTTAATGTCAATCCTGGACAAAAGGAAGTTGTTTGTAGTTCAACTCAAAAAAAGATTCAAATAAAAACCGGTCAACTCTAGTTTATATACTGTGCTTTAGTTTAATCAGTCCAAACAGAAAGAGACTTAAAGATAATACCTAACCGGAAAAATCAAAGGATAGTGTTTTCTTATAATAGGCAAGTTTTTTTCTTTTTCTACCCATATTTTAAATATGTGAGGGAAAACCGAGACCGTTATTCAAAAAACCGAAGTTTGTTTCGGTTTCGAATTTACGTGCGTTGTGCTTACAAAACCTAGTTTAAGGCAAAAACTTCTACGCAGAAGAAGGAATTGCCGTAAAATGCCTTTACGAAGGACACAACAATCCGAATATAGGCTATCTAACGTGCATTGAATCACCACTTCATAATTGGGAGGCATGCCCGATTTTACTGAGTTACTTGGCCAACTATAATTGTCAAACTCGTTGAATCGTAGGCGCAAAAAGGGACTGGAGCTGCATTTTGTAATTGGGGAAAAAGAGTTTGCGTGCAATTTGTTCTTATTTGGTTAGACCGCTGTCTATGAAACCAGCGTTCAAGCCTCGCTATGGCTACGTTGTGCTGTTCATTTTAGTATTCATTTTTCTCCATCTTGCACTGCCCGGTTGCACTCCTTGGAGTGGAGTATGAACAAGAAAGTTTTTTCATCCAAATTAGCATTGAAATAGAACAGCAGCGAAAAATAATATAAAAACAAAAAGGGGTTTTGCTGCTTGATAGAGAATGTTAAAAGAGCTTTGCTCTGTTTGCGCTCAGTATCAAGTAGTGAAACCTGTTGTCAGAACTAGTTCTAAATAACGGTAAGAAGTTTTATTGCTGGTTGCAAAAATCGTTGTGTGCGAACACAGTCTGAAGCAGTAAAAATTCCGCTTTTAATTCTTTAATACAAATCTTTTTTTTTAACTAAGTGTTGTTTATTACCGGTGGTAAATACAGATGGCTGACTTTCAGGAGATTCCACAAAGGAGTCAGTTATGACTTCATGGAAGACAGTTGTTACCGTAGCTGTGTATTCCGTACTCCCATCCAAGTTGGTTATGTTTAAAATCGGTCCAGCAACGTCCCGAATGTCTTGAAATAAGTCCATGTCTCTTCTAGAAAGCAAAACATCAATATATAATCAGCATATTGAAAAATTATGTTTGAAAGTAGGTATTGCTAAAAATTTTCTGGCAAACGTGGAACTGTGCAAAGTGCCAAAAACTGTTGCTTCTTTAATTTTTCGCTCAAAATATGACATTAAAAAACACTTAGTAAAGCGATTGTCATTAATGGAGTTTGTTTGTCATTTTAGTAGATGCAAATGTTTCTAAAAATTTGTCCTAGCTTAAACTGCAAATTTAGGCCACCATGTTTAGTTGACTTTTAACAATAAAGGCATGAGGGCCACACCCTGAAATTACAAGAGCCTTTATTTGAAGGCGTGGAAGGCGCAAAAACTTTGTGACGTTTGCATGGAATTATGATTAATACGCACAAACTCGATTGACTAGAAAAAAGTCTTGTTCAAAACTATGTCTGCGCACGATTTTCATGGTAGTATTTAGCACAAATTTCCACTTGTTCAGGGTGCAGTTACTGGGTAAAACTTCAGAGTAAACTTTAAGTTTTAAACGCAAGATCATCTTGAAAACTTAAAACGAAATGGTCCATGGCATGTAGTTAGATTTGTCAAACTAGATTTTCATCTAGATTTTACGTCTGCTTTTTTTTACTTTTGTAGGCTTAAGGCTGGTTAAGCGTGTGAATTCCACTGACCACTCGGTGTCGAAGCAGGCATTTCAATAGAGCAATAGAGCATTTCAAATTTCAGATGCTCTTCCTGACGAAAACCAATACCAATAGAGTTTTGAATTACGGCGTTTCGAATTCTGGGCTTTTGTTCAGAAATCGGGAACTGCTGCTACGCTGATCACCCATTTTCAATTATATCCCCTACAAGAATCTTAAAGTCGAAAAGGACTGGTGACTATTTAGCGAAAGGCTTTTCTTGTTCAAACAAAACTTCAAGATTTTGTTGAAGTTAAATGGCGGTTATTTCTGCGTGCGACACTTGAGCTGCTTTCTATTCCAATCAAGACGTTTGCTAGACGCTTTCATGTCATTGGTAGAGCGAGTTTGACTCACGGCAAAACGACGACAATCCAGGAATGATTTTGGGATTCAGGCCTCGCAATGATCGCGTTGCTTTGCTTTTAGAAAAAGCGTCTTACAGCAATTTTCTCTCAGTGTTGAGAAGCCAAAAGGTTAGGTTTTGTCGTTATCGTTTAGCCCAGGGATGGGCAAACGTTTTAGTCGGAGGGCTGCATTGAGCATTCAAGAGTTGGCCAAGGGCCGGTGCTTAAAATCTGGCAACAGCTGTATACAATGCAACAGCTTGCAATAGCTTCTTGCAATGTGATATTACACGGCTTTGAAAATGAGGATCTCCAAAAAAAATAAAATTAATATTCTATATTTGGATAAAAGATGCGTCAATTCAAACTAAGAATTGCGTAGAAACTCTTTTAATGATGGGTTCTATTGCTTTTGGCTTTTTAGCGCAACAAATGTGGCCACACCTGTCATAATAAATTAGATATATGGAGGTCTCTACAAGTGTTGGCGGGCCGCATGCGGCCCGCGGGCCTTAGTTTGCCCATCCCTGGCTTAGCCTTTTAGAAATTAGAAAAAGTGCACTCTTTCCAAAATGTATTTTCATCTGCTTAGGGATTTCAAACAAGGAAAGAATTAATCAAAAGTAATGTCATGCAATTTAAGTGAATTATTGCAACTCCTAAGCAGGTTTGGAGAACTATTTTATGT
Source organism: Trididemnum clinides (assembly GCA_963675345.1). Taxonomy (NCBI): domain Eukaryota; kingdom Metazoa; phylum Chordata; class Ascidiacea; order Aplousobranchia; family Didemnidae; genus Trididemnum; species Trididemnum clinides. Next base: position 11,266,029 of record OY776297.1, on the reverse strand, counting down.
TTAGCTCTGCTGTTTCTGTTCTGTTAGTCTGGATGATTGAAATGTATCAACAAAAATCATCTTAGTAATAAAAACTTACCTGTAAATCTTGACATTATATGAATAGGCTCCTGGTACTTCCTGCCAGCCAACAATAGCCCTGCTACTGTCTGTTGGTAAGCCTACGGAAAATACGTGAGGTGGAGGAATAAGGGGAGTGTCTAAAAGTGAAATTTACAAGATTACCATAAGTAAGGAAATGTATGTTGCCGAGGTCTCTATAGTATTAAGGTCTTATTTGTTGGGTAGTCTAGATCTGCTTTTTCGACATCAACTACATTCATGCAAAAATCATCACCAATTCTTTGAAACTTTGTTTGCAAATATCGCAATTAAATGTTTTGGCGTTAGTACTGCGGTCAGAGTAGCAGCTACTAATATTGTGTGACTGCATTGCACGTTGATTGTAGAAGCGAGTAAAAGATTGTCATGGCAACGGGCTGAACTACTGAATTACTTTATTGCCATGCAGGATGGAATTGTTTTGAGGAATAATAAAATTCGCCTCGCACGTGGCCAAAAAGGGCTGGAGTGCCGTTTACCGAGACAATAATCGTGCGTTCAACTTTCAGGTTGCTTTGCTGCTGTGCTCCTGAGAAAGCTACTTTACAGCAAGTTACCTAGCTTGTTTACTCGTTACTTGAGATAGAAATGCGCTGTGATAGCAGCATTGGTTACCCCGAAGCACACCAAAGCGCAACGTTTTTCTGGCATAAACGACAAAGGGTTTTGCTGTAACCGGAGGATTAAAACTACAAAAGAAAATATTAAAGAGCCCTGGAAATAGAGACAGATAAACAAGAGTTTTATGGCAAACATGGCAAGCAAAATTAAAGCGACAAAAAGAAGCTCTAAGTAAATCAAACTAAGGTCGCCGTTACGCTTTTTAATGACCGTCATCATAGGTGGTGAGATATCAGTTATTGTAACTGCTGTTAACAAACAACCATTGTTCAAACGACAAAGGAAATTGCATTTATTAACAGGAGAACAGATAAAAACGTGATAATGAATGGTCATTTCAGAGAAAAACACGTCATAACGAAGTACTAAAAGTGCGTAGTGACCTTCGTAAAATCTTTTGATCTCGGAAAATTAAAAGTTGTGAGATTTGATAATTTTCTGAACATATGAAATTTTGATACTGGATTAAGAGCAGCTATTATATCTAATGCAATTGCTGAAAATACTGTAACCTATATCGAATAGCTTCAACCTGCGTCATACCATGGAGTGGATGGGACTTTTGTCGGCCAGGACTGTTCACCAACGGAAAGACTAAAGGCGCTGACGGTTGAAGACCCGAGATTATTTTGGGGAAAAGCAGCCCTTAAGCGATTCCAGTAGTTTTGGGCCTACAGCTATAACTATACATATTGCAAATTTACCTGGAACAAAGATTCCATCTATGTCAACAGATAGTTCAGGGTCTGGTTCAAAATCCTGTGCAGATGATGAGATCCACAAAACTAAATTAGATTTCAGTTAAAGTTTGTCTAATCACTACGTGATTGTTTGATGCATTTTCATCATTGAAAATTGCAAAACAAGGACAGCGGTGCTTAAGCAGAAAAACCATTATTTAGACCTGTTCTGGAGTTTTCAAGCCAATGATTCGCTTGAATGACTTGGTGCTGTTTTTGATAAATTTGGTGCTGATTAGAATTTACCAAGTAGAGGATATTGCTGCTTAGTGGCCTTTTTAAAGGCATAGCATCAAGACAGGTATTGTGTTTTGAGAGAGCTAAAGGGACACATACACGCTTACAGATATCATGTAACGCAAAATTTTGTGCCAAAGTTGCTAGTAATAACGATTTTCGGGCATTTCTTAGCGTGTGATGTTTACAACCATCATTAAAAGCTCCATCGATACTTTGCCAGTAGCATATTCGTTCAGGTTAAACAAATTATGTTTAAAGAGTTGCGGGTTGATGAGTTTTGTTTTCCTTCTGTTACAAAACCATCTTTAACGGCCATTTATGAACAATTGGTGTTTGAGCATGCTTTAAAATCGTTAAATGTGCTGGTGCAGTCCTTTTCTACGTCAACTATTCAACACAACAGGAAAAGTTGTGTGAAGTACTTTTTCCAAAGCATGTCGAGGCAGAAAGCGATCAAGTTCTATGAACATGCCCCGTTTTCATAACGATGCTACACTTACAAAAATTTCAGCTTGGCAAGGTATTTTGCTATAACAACGTCAGGCAATATTTTGGCGATCATTCCTAGCTAGGAAACTTTTGTGGCCAATAGACAAACTTTTGAAAGCAACTTTTGAAATGACCTCATCTTCAGCCTTAATTACTACGCTACTTGGAAAGACATTCCAAGGACAAGAGTTAGCTTCTAAGAAAATAAGTTGTGTTACCGGTAGTGCAGGTCAAGCAGAAGAGAGAAAGCTTGGTGAAAAGTAATTAGGTCGACGACTGGCCAAAAGGCCATTTCCATTATGTGCGAGCGTAATTGAAAAACTGCTTGTTTTGTTTATTACGTTTAAACACGTGATCGGGCTTCTGCATTCGATCTCGTGTTTTGGTTTGTTAAAGCAAATATGACGTGTTTCCGATACCGATTACAATTACGATGTTATTAGCATTATGCTAACTTTTAAAGGTTGACCACAACTTGTTGCTATTCGTCAAGCGTTGATCATTTGGGCTGTTATGACGAGTAATTAGCCTTAAAACAGGCTATTAGTGTTACTATTTACAATGAATTTACAACTAATTGTCAACCAAACAGTGATGATGACCAAATATTTATGCAACGTATTTAGCTTAAAACACCGAAGCTTCTTTCTTCGGGAACTCGATCAGCGCAAAACTATCTTGAACGCTTTTGTTCAATAGTTGCTGCTCATTATCTTTGTATCGTTTCCCTAGAGTTGAAATAAGAGTTTCCCCCTCTTTTTTAACTTTACTGAGCTTAGATTGTGGGTTTATTAAAAAATGGCGGTTTCATCATTCTTCAGGAAACAAGAAGTTACGTTTATACAGTACTTGTGTTTAGCTTTGAAGTCGCTTTTACTGCCAACACGGCGCATTTCTAATGCGGTTTAATTCTTCTGCAATTCGATGAATATTGTCAAATCATTGCATTCGTAATCAGTGATTGACTATGGCTGGCCGGTTGCCATACCAGCTCTGTAACGAAGCGGGAAAAACTGCGACAAAGAGCTTTATTCTTTGAGGCGTACCGGTATCCATATAAAACGCACGACCTCACGCAAAGATGGGGTTGTTGTGCAAATTACAGGTGGGCCTGAAAGCTGCTTATTGAGATCGAAAATAAAAAACGTAGCTTGATCAAGCAGCAACACATTTCTGAATATCGTAATGACGTAATCTAAAAGCTCAACTACTATGAATAACTGTCTTTGTTTTTCGTTTGATTGCACACGTTTTCGCTTTTCTGTTAAAAGTTATCGCTGCGTCAACCAAATGTCATAAATATCTTGACCAGAGTGGGTTAAAACCAATATATCCCTTAATAAGTTGCAATGCTCAAATTTTTGATGAGTTTTTGCTCTCTTCGTGAAGTCGTGGCTATTTTGAAGTGTTGTTCGAAGTAAATTTCAATTGCGAAGAAGTCTTAAAGTACAGTACTTGAAAAATTAAGATTCGACCAAATAATCTGAGGGACTTAATAAAGGCAATTTGTCCAGGATGTAATACGTAACGGAATTGCACAAAAACTAGCATTTAGGACACATTTAAAAGTATTTTTTGACTTCAAACAGCACACCCGTAAATTTGAAATTTTGATTTTAGTCATAACACTGCATTTGTTTCGCACTTCAAGAAAAGGAGACGACTCGGCTAAAAAAAAGGCTCCACTTGCCTCAACATTGTCCTGTGAGTGGGTAAGTACCTCTCACCTTCTTGAGACGGAAGTACGGTGTGAAAAGCAACAAAGATTCACACCGTCAACCTGATTAAAATTAGAATAGGAGAAAGCCCTATCCCTGTCAATTATTGCTCTCGTTGTTATAGACGCTTTGGCGAGGCCATGCTTGCCACTGAGAGAGGGTCAACCTACAAATATTTGTTCCAAAATTCTACGGACGTAGCCAGTCGAAGTTTTCCAGGCAGGTGAGTTCATTTTTCGCTACAGTAGTCGCGAAAAGTCTCAAAACTTTTATAATTTGAGTAGTTCTTTTGGTGTCTAAAATTTCTTTAAAAACATTATTTATTATTCTAACGCATATGTTTATTACCTTTTAGTACAGTGATGTAATTGGTGAACAATATTTTGAAAGTATTGGGTATGTGTCAAGGCTTGTTAAAATTGAAAGTATGAAATAAGCTATATCAATCTGATTTTTAAGTTTTTCATAAGTTTCTATTCTTTTTGCTGTCTGAGCACATGCAGATGCATTCAAAGTGAATTTTGTAAAAGTCACTTAACTATTCAGATTAGTTTTTAATCATCATTATCATCAAGAATTTTATGATGGGATTTTAAAATTATTTGAGGAGGTAAAATGCCCCTCGCCAGTCCCCGCTACCGTTGATCAAGAAATCAATACGCACTATAGCTTGATAAATAGTTGTTTTATAATTTACCAGCAAGCAGCGCGAGCCCGAGTCCATGAATTTCTTTCTTCATTTCACGCACTTTTCTTTTCGTGTGATTTTGCTTGTATGAGAAGTGCTAGTAAATTAATAATAACAGATAATTACGTAATCTGAAAGAAAACATCGAGTACAGTAAATCGTTAGTATTATTTAGCCAATTAGTTTTCAGTCATTTATTAAATTGATTAAAAAAGCAATCGATCTATAGCACACTCAGAGCCATTGCATAAAAATTGGAAGTAATTATTTAGATGAGGAGTGCTTCCCGAAAAAGTTATCACTGTCAGAAGAACAGCTGGTTCCATTTAGTGTCAAATGCTCTCTAAAAATCTTCCTTGCAAGCAATTGCGTCGCCACAGTTTATCAAAACCCGGGCGGCTTCATGAAATGTTGCAATAAAATGTGAGCAAATTAAAAAATTCTTTTTCAATCGAAAACGTTTTTCAGCCCAATTATTTTCCAAGGGGTTTTCCTCACACAAAAATGTCTTCCTCAAAAATAAGTCACCTCAAAAATAGTGTTTCCGGAAGAATCATCTTCCCTTAATGGCGCCACTACCTACAAGCCGAAACTGCATTTTTGCAAACTTTTTTGGTTTTCTCGTGTTGAGGAAACAGAGAACCCTTCACTCCCTCACTACCAACAATGAGTACAATGTAATTCCTTCTACAATTTTATTCGTATCATTTTCTCCCTTCTACGCAATGTTCAGAGAGGCATTTTTCAAAAAAGTAGTTCTGAGGATGTTTTGGCTCCCAAAAAATCAAAAAAAGACAAAATATTATGATAAAGATGTAGGAAAAAAAATCAGAACAAAACATATAAATCAGGTTAATACTGGAAAAATGGCAATTTTCGAAAGATTACTACTAGAATTTTCCTTACACCCAAAATTGACTTCCATTCCTCTGATGGTATTTATATTTTGAAAGCCTTTAATAATCTAAAACAAGGTTTTTGCAGCTAATTACGAAGATCCTATTTTGGAATCATTTGCTTTTTTACGCTATGTAGGCTTAAAAGTTTTTGAAAAATAAATAATTTTTTTGAAATAAATAAATACAAAAACGTTGAATTAAGTGCTAGGTGACGGATAACCCGTTCAATGCACGCTTGTTTTATTCTCAAATTTTGCTGCAGAATTTGTGTGAAATATAATAATGTTGCTGATCTGAGGTTCGCGTTAATCTTTCTCTTATTCTCTAATTTAATGCAGATTATGTAATCAAAACTACTGTTTGTCATCAAAGGCTTGGCAGAGAGGAAAACTGTTGAAAATGTCTTTTCTTTTTCTGAGATTTTAGTTTTACTACTGCAAAGATTTCTTAACAATGTAGTTTTTTTGTCGCATAGTTCTCGATAACTCTATATAAGTTGGCACTGTTATCTTGATTTGCAGCAAATTATGAAAAATGCCTTGCGTTTAAGCACTTGAAACGTGATTAATTAATATTTTCCAAATATTTTTAACATCCCTTTGCAATTTCGGCCATAATCTTTACACTAAAAGCTAAAACAAGTCCAGAAAATCTTTTTTTAATACGCTTTAGTCTTCAATTGTTAAAATCACTTAATTTCATTTGAAGCTGAGCTAATGCCGTCTTGGTTTTTTAAAAGCAAACACGAATCAAACCAGACAGATAATGCATGTTCAAATTTGGTAAAGTTGAAATAAATTGCATTTCTTTTTATAATTCGATTACCGAAAAAACTTCCAACAATAGCTATTCATAGAACAACTTGTGTTTAGACTCTCTTTGTGGTTGTCGATAGGCCAACTGTTGCCACGCGGCATTACTATCAGAAGCCAAGTAGTTTTTTGGCCTTGAGAATAACGAAAATTAGCTTAATTCGCTCTGTGAATAATCTAAAAAAAAAAAGAATTTGTTCATACACTATTTTAAACAGTCAGTAGAATCTGTAGTGATCTCAAAATAAGGTCGTCAGTAGATTTCTTCCTCACTCGCTTTTCAATATTCTTAGTATGTCAATAATAGCCAAGTGAGTGTGGTTTCAACAATAACAAATCAAACAAAAATGCTCTACAGTACGTTTGCGAAGAGAGCTCTTTGCCCTTTGCCATTTAAAATTCGAGTTTATTCCTTTTAGCTGTCCAAAGACACCTGCCAAACTATTGCCCAACGCCACTTAACCTATACTGCCGGAAGCAATCTTCAATAAAAATCTTGAATAACGCCCAACTTAGCCTATTAATCAATTCTAAATACGTCCTAAAAACCTTTTCAGAAACTGGGGACCAAAGAAACTGAGTGCTTGGTTTCAAAGATTTTCAGATCAGAACCAATGGCGTAAAAATGAAATTTTTCTGTCGGAGACATGTTTCATGTTTAACCATTTCTACAAATTAACTTCTTCAAAGCAAATTTTGTTCTCTGCGTTTTGGGGGAGGAGCAAAATATATTTATTCCCAAGCGATATTTTAAATAGATTTGAGTCTCTAACGTGGTTTCAGACTATCTAAAAATCCGGACTCTCTGAAAAATCCACCCACGAGTCCACAGGACCCCTCATTAACAACTACGCCAAGGCTAAATGCTCTGCCACAAACGTAACCAGGCAGTAAGCAGCGAAAGGAGCCATGTTCCAAAAAATTTAAGACAGGTTGCGAAATCGTCATTGAGAAACAATTTTTTATTTTTGAAAAGATATCTTGAAAATCAACTGATCTTTTTTGCAGCAATATTGATTTTGGTGAAAGATGGACGTGCAGCCGTCCAAGTAAAACCTGCCGTATTTTCTGGCTTCGCCTTGCTTTTTGTGCAATTTGATTCAAACATATAGCTACTAATTGCTACTATCTAAACTAATACAGCTACTGTTTGAACGTTTCTTTCTCAAGTGATTTAATTTATCGTTGTGGTCAGTTTTTAAAACAACGCACGTTGGTGTTGATAACAGCCAAAGTGCTTTTCTCCTTACTTAATAATTACGTAATAAAGCGTGTTATTCGGTCACGTTGTGGTGTTTGACGACGTCACCGTAATTTTGTGCTTTCAAAAGCATCTCAAAATAGCCAATAATGTATTTTACTGATACCAAAAAACAAAAGCTGAACAGAAAAAGCGATTTCCACTTCTTTGTAGCAAATTAAATGACTTAGAACAAGAGCAACAGCTTTAATTTGAAAGTGCTCTAAATATTGCAAGAGGCTAGCGATGCTCTTAGCAAACTGCAGACAGTGACACTGTTTCGACTTTTACACTGCAGATAGTGACTTCAAAAATAGTCTAAATATCTTTACAAAAATTGCTCTAAAAGTGGTCTAAGCTTGTGTTTGTAAACCCATGAATTGAAAACACTGATGTTTCTGTAGGAATGATGAGGTGTTCCGTAAAAAACATCTCTATACTGTATTTTTTCGGAGATAATCCGCACTCCCTTTTCAGAAATGAAATTATGGTAAAAGCTTTTACGTTAACCTTCATCTTACTGTACCCGCGGATAATCCCCTCCAGAAATTTAGAATCCATATTTAAATCATTAAAATGCGGATTATCGCTGGAAAAAATACGGTACATGTATTTAAATTGATTGGGTTTCCAAGAGAGTACCTTTTCAATGTGTCGTTTTGTACAGTTATGAAATGGCGTGGTAGCGCAAAATCATTGAATTGCGAAAAATATTCCGACTTTTGCAAAGATTGAAAAGCACTGCGTATGAAGTTACATCATGGCATTGTGCATGTTTTCCAACAATCTTTCTTATTCTATTCAAATTATTCACTGCGGCAAAGCTTAGTGTGTACACGGAAATAGGCGACGATTTTGAAAGCAACGAAACTAAAATTTTCTATAAATATCTTGATGAACGATAATTGGCCCTTTATAAACTTTCTGATATTTTGCTTACTTCTTTAAAGTTGTTGGTCGCGCCCCTAAGCTATTTACTCTCAGTTAGCGCTTCTCCCACACTGAAGTACAGTGCGAATTTTTGTGCTGTCTATCTTGGGCTGACATTTGGTTCTAAAGTAGCCTGTATAAGCAAACAATCAAAATATATTGAAGGCTCAAACTTCAATCGTATCCAATATTAGGCCTTATAATAGGTTATTAAAATCTTATCTCGTGATTTTGGTATAAGGCTTACCTCATATGATAGGGATAATTGCTTTGAATAGACTATGTAGTCGCTCCTGAGCAACTTAAATACCCTAAACGTAAAACCGAACCAATATACCACTTTCATCGTCAAGGATCAAAATTAATCTTAGAATGTTGAACAGTAGATCCATTAAATGACTCAACACATGCCATAAAAATGTTTTTCAAACGACACAAATCTCATCATTTTCAAGTTTTATTAATTGCTCTTTTCATTACTTGGATCAACACACAAACGATGAGACCTATTAAGGCACATTTAAAGGAATATTTGGAATATTTTGACGTAGAATTGCTTTTGTGTGCTTTTCAGTATGACGTATTTCTACGCAGTTCAAATTATTTTCTCAAAAAAAGAATGGCGCAAGGCTTTATGCTGTCCGTCAAGCCAGGCCTAATTCAAATCATTTTTTGAAATTTTCTAAATAGATACAAGGTAGGCCGTGTTCGATAAGCATGGGGCCTCATGGTCCTGAGTCTCTTGCTTCGAGGAAGAGGGGACTACGTTTCAAGAAAAAAAAAATTTACCTCAGGCTGCTGGTTGGTTGGTGGTTTGTTGTATTTTTTTGTAGTGCACTCCACTTGAGACAAAAGCAAAAGTGTTGATATACCAATAAGCTGGTTATTTATTGGAGAACATATTTAGCTAAGTTAGACCCCGGTAAAATCTCTTTGGCCTTGATTAAAACAATGAAGCATTTTAATCTCAACTATACTTCGAAAACTGTAAAAAATAATACCACACGATAATTAAAATTCTACAAGCTCAAACCAAATTTTAGCAGAAGGACTTATTTGGTTTAAAAAATGGTTTACTGACTTTAATAGCCCTTTTTATGCTCCAATACTCCTTTGCCCTTTTAGACCCAATATCTTGTTATTTTGCTGTTGTTTACCAAAATGCATCAGCCTTTTATTTTCATTGTGATTCAGAAATAAATTTTTTAATATGAATCAAAATCGTGCATGTTTGACGATAATTCTGTGGAAGTTGATCTATTTTGAAGATAAAAACAAGCTTTAACTTGATTTGACCGGGGTTTAAACAATAAAAAGTGCTGCTCTAACTCAGTAGGAGCCCTTTGTTTGTTTTCTGACTCACACAGTTTATGTCCAATTGCAAACCTCATCTTGGCACACAAACAAACTTGTTTTGGTCATTGTCGGCGTTACTAAATGGTCATGACGTCATTAGAGTGGGGACCTTTGCCATTTCCGCTTTCATTTGTTTGAAATCATTCATTATTGTTTTTAACTAGCCTACTACGCCTGCAAAGCTCAGATCTGGTAATGGATTTGGCGTGAGGCAGCTGCATCAGCTCCCCTTTTAGGGCTTCCCCGTCATAGAAAATAGGGAGAATAAACTCTCCTACCAAACAAAAGCTATAAACTGCTTTTAGGACCTTTAAAATAGTGATCATCTCCAAAAGGAAAAAGGTTTTTACCCATAAGTTTCGGGCAAAAACCTTAATTTACAACAAATTTACCTTCGAAATAGAAGTAATCTTCGAAAAAAGTCTTCACTGAGTACTTGGCAAATAGGAGGCCCCACATGAAATCTTGCCTCGGGCCCCTAAAATCCTTAATGCAGCCCGGTCTAGGTCAGCCATCCCGGTATACAAAGCGTCGGTATGGACAGCTTCGCCTGGTAGGAGCTGTCAGTTATAGGTTAACTGCTGTAACGTTGCAACTTATTGATGACTTCTGACATTGCTGTTTCTAACTCCTTTAGAAACCAAGTGCTCTTTAAACGTTGCTTCAGAAATATGTTGCATCGAAAAATTGTGTGTTGAATGCTTATAGCGTTGGACTGCATGTGGCATGGTCAAGCAGAAGAAGCGTTTGCTTTCAAGTTCTTCTTCGGATTTAAACTGATGTTGGTGGTTGCTGACTTAAAGAGTCATTTCGCAGTCTTCCAAAACTGTCCATTCTTCGTGTGATCGATAAGTTGAACGAGTTCTCACCATCATGATCTGAACAAGTTCTCACCAAATAAAATGACTGTCGGTGTCATATTTTTAGCCTAATTTGCGAGTTGTTCATGCGCTCTTGTATCATGTTTTCACAGTTTCTTTAACTTTTAAGACTTTTAAGATTTTTCTCATTCACTCGCATGGCCGAATGTTTTTCAAATCTAGTCAAGGGCCGGTTCAGTGTTTCTGCATCTTGCACATTATTGCTCAGTCTAAACAAGGGGTAGAAGTTGTGGGGCCCAATTAGCAACGTGATGGCGGGCCCCTACTTCGCAAAAGAAAAATTTTATACATGTTTATATTTCGTATAGTACACTCATTAAAAAGAAAACAATTGCTTAATATACCAAAATTTTGAAAGATAATCTACTGTAATAAATTCTAAAGTATTTCGCCAAAATACTTGAAAATTGCGGTCATTATGCAAAATCTTGTAAAGAAACCACTGTTGAAATTTCTTTCCTATAGGATAAGTTTTTGGATTGTATTGGTATAAAGGTCACAAGTTCACAAGCGCACAGTTAATATCACGCCGCATTGTTTTCCTACTTTTGTATGTAAGCAGACAATTAAATATTTTATCTAGTTAGTTAAAATTTGGTTAAATAAATGAAATCACATATGCAATGCGGTATAATTGATTTACCGGCCTGACGAAAACTGCTTTCTTCATTGCAAGATTTGTTTGAGCTTTGACCGGCAATACGGTGTGTACAGCTCACAACTGGAGACCATAAGGACATTATTTCTATATCTCAGGGTTGTTCATTTATTGGTGATGACTGGGTGCGTTTCCTAAAAGCAACAACTACCTGGTATAAGCATCAATGGAGGTACAATATGAAAAATACCAATATATTTGGAATCAGCTGTTCCGCTCGCAAACCGTTTTTGATGCATTGTTTACATTCATGACAACTGACGGTAGACCAGAGAGATGTCACATATTTTTCATTTCCAATGGCTAATTTCGTAGTGTTCGTATTTCGTCTTTCTCTATGATATCCCAAACACTCCTTAACACTGTCATATCATTATCATACACTAAATTTACATAAACATTCATGGAATACGACAAAATATAGATATATTCTATACCAGGTGATTACTCGCCAAACATTATTTCATCTTCTGGAGAAGCGCAACACAACATTCATGCGGTCACATGTCATTTATAAGGCTAAACACCACACTTTTTCTGTTTTGTTATAAAAATATTTTCATTATTTTTAGTTCTATACCTTTATGTTTTGTAAGAGTAGGTTGTTACAGCAGAATATATCCTTAAATACCTAACAAACCACGATATATCCAGAGAGCTATGATACTCATAACTCATGTGAAGAAAACAGAGTTTTTACACAATATACAAGGAACGACACTTGTAAAAAAACGAGAGAAAACGTGTTTTATCGTAGCGACGTAGACTAACATAAACACAGACGAGAACACGCTTTTGGAAAAAAAGCATACCCTTTTGGTTGGTGACAGTGATTGAAGTGGCATGACGACAATTTGCTATCAATATAGTGGGCATAAAAAATTATATGAGGAATAAGAATTTCTCTTTCTCTATTTCACGTTTTCAGTTGAGGTTTATTCCTGTTAAGATTACAGAAAAGTTTTCAAATACTAACTCTGTCGCTGCTGGCAAGGGGGCTCCTTACGTTTTGGGCTCAATTTGATAAAATTAGTCAAATAAGCTTAAAATTGGCCCTGGCTTAGTGCGCTCGGGGGCGTGGGAAAGGAAGAGACAAAACAGACCAGTTCTTTCCTTACCGAGATTTCACGCTTACTCACCTTGTATATTAAAGTTGTAAGATCGGAAAAAAATATAGAATTGAAAACATGAAGGATCTCTTATATTTTTTAATAATCATTGATGACTTTGGAAAAAAATTTTGCGTTTTTTAAAATATAGTAAGCGCATTTGTTTTCGTCTTTTTTCTGAATAAAATTCTGATGTTTTCCCTTTTTTTTTGCATCGATAACACTGCTATCGCAAAATTTCGACTGCATGTTGCTCCGAGTGTCAAAAAACATTTGTTTCAGTAGCACAATTCTCAAATAGTCAGAAGTGTTGCCGAGATTTCGATTTGGGAAGGGACAAAAAATCATGTTTGCCAGAATTTTAAAGAGACGCAATACCTTTAAAATTTTGGGGTTTTTTCAAAGAAATGTTTATTTTCAAGAATTAGATTTTATCAAACTTTAAAATTGATGAAATGAGAATGCAGAAAAAATTTGGAGAGGAAAATGTATCCCTTTCCCCCTTCTTTACGCTTCTGTATTACTTGTTTCTTGCTATCACGTTCATAGTATATGTTTTTTGATAACTATTCTGGGCTTAAGGGAAAAATGAAGTTAGGTTCCTGACCTCGTTCGGAAAAACAGACGTTTTTTTCTTTTTGCAGAAAAATTGGAATGTTTCGCAATATTCTCACGCTATACAAAATGCTATCAAAACAATACATGTAAATCTGCAATGATTAAACACCAAAATAAAATTTCTGTGAAACACGTGCCTTTAAGTAAAGAAGGCAACTTAAACCTCGAAAAAGGCATGAAATTGTCTCAATATTTCAAAAAGTTTTGTGGTTTTAGGACTATAAGATCAACGTTGCTTGATCGCTTAAAGAAAAATCTCTAGCAGAGAAAATCGTTCCTAGTTCATGATCAGCTTCTATGGGTCGTCTAATGGTTAAACAACTCACTTCCTAGTCTTCCGAGAACGCGCAAAACATATGTCGAGGAGGATTAAAGTGGAAGACAAGTGCACAATCTGTAATCCCTCGTCTTCGAACACGAAACAGAAAGAACCAAAACAATCAAAAAGTTTGACCTGGTGCTATGCGGCTAACATTAGCGGAATAAATGATCTGAGCATAACGACAGGCTACAGCAAAATCGCTCAAAAACTGGTATTTTCAATCATAAATTAGTCATAATTTCGTTGATACTAGCCATCAACGTTTTACACCGAAATTAAATTTGACAAATGGCTTGTAGAACAAATCAAATAGGTTTTGCTAAATCATAACAAGATAAGCTACATTGAATACTATTTGGACAGCGCAAGGAACGAAGGAAGGTACAACAAGGATGATGCGGAAAAGATGGTTAACGGCTTCTCCCGGTCAAAACACGATAGATTCTGCTGCCACATAATTATTGCAAATCTATCAAATATTTTTTTAAGTTAAGTCCTGCTTTCTTGTCCTCAAGGTTCTTGAATCGAGTGTACTTGCAAATACAATCATTTAATCAATTAATCCAACAACCCATCAACCAGAGGAAATTCATTTAAAATGACTGGTGTTGTGCAAGCTGAAGCAGTTTATGCAATAGTCACACCCCGACTATTTGAGTAACTTCAGCTTTGTTTGCCTTTTGATCATACTGTCAGCTTCTCGCTGAATGCTAATTATTATCATATCATCACATGACAAGTCAATGACACGCTAACGACAGCTACGTAAACCAACCCATAATTTTTGACATACAAATAGACCTTGTTTACCACAGATCTTTCCAGTTGACGCAATCAGCCACTAATGAGTACTTCCCGAAAAGCTTTTGGCCATACAGAATAATAACTAGGCTTGTGCCACATGTTTAGCATAAAAACTAAAAACAGAATAGTTCCCAAACGAAAGTACAATTTTTCTAAAATCTTTTTGCTGCTCTCATTTTCTACTGCGTGATGATACACAATGATGGCTCAGAAAAATTTGGTGCCTGTGACATGCTTTCAATATGAGGAAGACAGACGTTCTTAACATTTTTGGGGAGTCTTAAAACAGGCCGAAGCACTAGATCTGATTTAAAGCTGATAGAAAATTAATTAATGGCTTAAAAGGTTGGTTCAAAAGGGTCCATTTTTTTAGGTTTTAAAAAGAAATTTTGAACTCCTATAAACAATAAACCAAAAAAACTCAAAACATGAATTTCTTGTATTTACAACTTCACCATTTTGAACTTTAACACGTTGTAAATCGATAACAACGATGAATTGTTTTGATTTATGTTTTTTTTTTGTCTAATGTTGTCATTTGAAGATGCTTATTCATGCTGCTTGATATACTAAAAGAAATGATTTCTGAAATCACTTTTACATTATAGTGCATTGTTGTAAAAAGTATTATAATAAACAGTGTTTGCATTGGCAGAAAAACCAATAATCATTTGCGAAATTTTTCATTAATTTCAGTGAATGGATTTTACTTCTCATGATTTAGAAGTTTTACTTCTCGTTATAAAATGGTGTTCGAGCAGAATAGCGTCTCTTGAAACATCGATTGTAAAAAGAGCGACTTCTAAATAGCGACTGCGTCAGAATGGCGAATATAATTTAGAAATAAATGTTGCATAATACTTTGCATTGCTTGTATTGAGAGTTATTTCCAGCGAAGTTGCTGTTTTAAGCGTCACTCTTTGAAGCGTCCATTTTTTCACACGATCGCTATTTTGACAGCCGCTATTTTTAGGTAGTCGCTGTTTAGAAGTCGCTTTCTTCAAGGTCACTAGCAGTCGCTATTCTGAACGTGAGCCATAAAAAATATTCAATCCTTTTTTCTTACAGTTTGCAAATAAAGTTTAGACAGAAACAGTTTACACAACGGATCAAAAATTATCAACAACTTTTTTCCGTAATTTTTCAAGTTATGAAAAGACCGAGCACCGGAGACCAGCTCGGGGCTGGATCCAATATCACTTAGGAGTCTGCTATTCGAGTACCGGCTAACGCCAACTGCAACAACGTTTGTGACTTGTTGAAGCTTGATAGCAGCCTGTCGTGTTTCGTCCCATGACTGACCTGGAAAAGAGAATTCTACGTGAAAAGTTGACCCAAGAAACACCTCAGAATAATATGATAATTAATTGCAATCATGAGTGTGAGTTCACAATTACATTCATTTATTCATTCAAGTTATTAAATGTGGGATATTGCATGTCGAAAAATCTTGATAACTACGACGAATTGTTGTAGCGCAGGCCTGCACAACTCAAAACAGTAAAAAGCCCACAACACCCAAATATTTTTTCCGTGGGTCGCAAGTTGACATCTTTGCTTGTGCTCGGGTATATCACCTGCCTAGAAAAAAGTCTGTTGTTCGGAGCTTTATATTTTGAAGGTTTAAATTAATAAATTTTTCTTCAAAATTTAAAGCTAAGGCTTTTTGGGGGGAGAGTCTATAGTTTTGGAGAAAAACTGACAAGACAAATTATGCTCACAACTGGGCAATAGGCACGAATGTTCGATATAAGCACGAAGAGTAATCATCATTTTGTTTAGAACGGTAAAATTGTTTTCAAATCATTTCACGGGCCGCAGCAAAGGATTTGCAAGCCGCGTGCGGCTCATGGGTTTTTTGTTGAGAAGACCTGCTCTAGTGCAACGTTTAGGGAGCCATGCTCTCTTCATTGCTCTTCCAACATTGTGAATGTCTATCACAATCCCTGTCACTAAATTGGGGAAAACAGAAACAAAACAGGGTCGGCCTGCTTAAAAACTAGGACCTATCTCGAATTCGACCAGAAGGCGGCCAAGAAAGCGCTGTAGGAGACAACACAGTAATCCAGTTCACCCCAATCACTAAAAGATAACCTTACCCAATACACAAGCATGAACCAAGCACTAAACAATTTGGCTCAAGAGCTGACCTGCTGCGAAAAATATTACAATTGAGACGCTGTTTTTTCGCTTTCGATATCCATCGCTTCTGGGAGAAGTGAAAAAATGCTCCGTCACAAAGTTTAGTGCTTCGGCGACGTTCCCATTTCGGCCGCCATCATATCTGATTTTTGAGTTTCTTTCCATGCATCCTTGGTATTGCTAAATCTTCAACATAAATAGAAGGAATTATTCAAAGCCTTTAAACAGGTTTTTCAAAAAAATTGACACTTTAGTTCTCAACAATGTCAATAAATGATAAAAACTTTTTTTGCATTGAACAATTTTGCCTCAAAAAATGATGCAGATTTGTCATGAATCTACTATTAATTAAGTAATCGAGTGAGGGGGGTAATGGTGTGGTTATGGCATTTGCCTCACAAGAGTAAGATCCAAGTTCGAAACCTGGCAGTGTTAGAATTTTGAAAACAAATAACCATTCGCACCCTGGATGTAAAAACAGAAGTGCACGTTCGTGTGAAAAAAAAAGCGGCCGAAGGAAAGCAACTGGCTTTCCCAGCTCTCCATCAGTGCAGTGGTCCCTGAACAATGGGAACTTCAAATTGTTCATTCTCAATGTTTGAAATTAAGCTTGGGACTATCTATACTTCAAAAATCAATGGCCACATTTTTGTATAGAAAATATATTTCATTTGCTGGTTTTGCTCAAAAACTGTCTATTTGTTCAAAAGCTGACGATGAAATGCTATTAGTAGGCGTGTTACCAAGATATATTTTCCTTCAAAAATGGTGCTGATCGAATACTGCAGTGACACGAGTAAATTTGTATCAGGACAGTGATTATATAATCAGCCAAAATTTCTGCATTAGTTTTAGATGTTGTTGCTGCTATCATTTTTGAAAAAAAAAGTTGTGATTAGCACCCTCAGTCTTATTAAAAATTGACGGTGCGCGCCTGGGCACATGTATTTCTAACGCCAGCAAGGCAGCGAAAAAGTACAATCTGAGTTGAAGTTCTTACTCCAAGATAACAACGCACAAACCATGCCAGCATTAAACTCAAACAATGGCGTAGACAGAATAAATAAGATGAGGGATTTATTCCTCAAAATTTGGGAGAGCTATTTACCTTTACCCATGTATCAAGCTTTTGTATAATTTTACTGTAGGTTACTTGAAATGACTTCAACAACAACTCGAAATTGGTTTGTATAGATGAACTAAGTGAATACAAATTAAGAGAAAGTAAATTTGTTGTTTAAAAGGAATAGAATGTTTGGCTATTTTACTTGAAAATAGTTCAACTTTTTTTAACCATCCAAATATTATTGGAGGGTTTTTTTCCATTTTTCCCTCCCGATTCTGGCTACGACTCTTACTCCACAACCTTTGAGTAGCTGGTTGAAGTTTTGACATGTCGAGCAACCTTGCGGAAGATTAAAAAGTTGGGTAGATACCGTTTATACTAAGGGCCTAGCCTAGGAGGCATTGAGAGTAGTTATCTCAGATAGGTAATCAAACTCTAGTTTTCACAGAATTCTAAAGTGGTCTCGAATAATAGATCTGTAGCCCACGTAAGCTTAACCAAAAAAAATATTTCTAAAATGTGCTTAATACAATGGATTCTAACCAAAATCTTTTGGGATCTCCGTCAAAAATTCAAAGGATTATCACCAAAATTGACGCAGAATAAAAGCTTCCTATCTCAGTGAAGTAGGATGAAGCCTTTACCTGTTGTAGTCAAAGAATTTTTCAATGGTCGAACTATGATACGTGACTGCTGCTACACGTTTTCCAGTTACATCGCTTATCGCAGGTGGTAAGTTTATAACACTTTGAAACATCCTTTTCATGTTTTCCAACCCGGTGCGGCTTCTTATATTTGAAGTGCCCAGGACAAAAATCAGATCAAGCAACGGAAGTTTGCAGGTGAGCTAAAAATCGAATGACGCGAATGGACTGAGATAAAGAGTGACGTATTCACCCTCATGGAAGTAGTATCCTGCAATGGCTCTGTGAAAAAAAGAAACTTGTTACGACAGGCTGCAAGTCGCATGCTGCACAGTAGTACGGTTTGTTTTACAATTGTTGAAACAAAACAATCGGGCTAAAATCAGGAATCTTAAATGAAGTATTGATGATGTTTGCAGTTATTGAAAAATAAAATAACACCTTATAACTTGCAACTGTTTATCCTTAAAAACTGTCATCTGAAGTAAACTGTCATGAAAAATCCTACAGTACGCGCTCCAGATATCGAACGTTCAGTCGAAAGCATTCTTGAACGCGGCGTGCAAAGTAATTGATAACACGCTCGCATTCCTCCAATGTAATGGCCTGAATTTTTGCATAGGGACTTTGCTTTCAAAGCAGTAATGGTGAGTGGGTTGTCCTAGTAGCTGTTGCCTTGAGAAACCTCCACAGGAGCCCATTCCACTTCAGTTTTACGACCAATGAGACGCTCCCAAAACTTTTCACAGAGCCAGGCCATCGTAGCATAAACATTGTAAGCAAGAGCACCAACTTTATGAAACCACTGTTCCTTCTCAACAGGTGCTCATACTTCCCGAGCTCTCCCCAGAACTGCTAAAGCTCTGGAGCGTAGCGCTCTTTTGTCACGGCTACTGAATTAGAATGATCGTCTTTAAAGAATAAAGGCACAATGACATACAACGCTCGGAAATGGCAATCCATGCTGTGCACTTTTTTGAACGCAGAAAGCGTCCAACTATTCTCCTAAGGTTCTCACTTCCCTAAAACACCGGGTTTTTGGAGTTAACTTAAACATTCAAGAAGAAATGAGCATCATCCAATAATCAGACATTATTCAAGAATTCTTCGACATCATCGATCTTTTACGAAAACCACTGGCGCATAGCTACTCTCTTTTTCATATCAGTCTCGGTCAGTTAAAGCTTTATCTCAATGCGGTGGGAATAAAGTTCATGATCCTTAATCAGAAAGCGTCGTGAAGAAGACACAGAGATGCCAAGTTCTTGACTCCTGCGTCGCAGAAATTTGCTTGGACTGCAATCAACGGACTGTTGAACCCTAGTGGCATTGCTGGGGGTTCGGATTCATATCAAAGGCCCACAGGGCAAGAAGCCCGTTGTCTTACGAACTTCACAATGCCACGAGTTTTTAAGTTCTTGACCAACTTAAATACGTGACTCGTGTTTGGAAATGTGTTCAGGGTGAACTTCCTTCTGAACTATGCTAAAACAATCTTGAAAGATTTGGTTTCGCAATATATCTTCACAGAAAAATCTTTTGCTCCATCGACCAAAGCAGAGGTGTGCAATCTGCGGCCGATGACTTGAAATTTTTGTGGAGCACAACATAAAATTTGGTGGCCTTAAATGGCGAACCTATTTCTTACATCTCTGAAAAACCGATCTTCATAACAAAAGCGGTCTACTCTTGTAAAATTTGATATAAATGTTGCTTTGAAAGTTTTGATCTTCAAAAAAAAAGGTCTTTGCTACCACTTTAAATGAACACTGCTACTTGCCGTAAATTCAACATTGCTCACAAATTTTGACATTTTAAATAAATATTCAAGAAGTCTGAAATTAGCTCGCCTGCAAAACAGCTTGGACACCTTTGGACCAAAGCGTTGTTACACTGTTTCTATGTAATGTATAGAAATGTTAACTATTTTCCTGCGACACTATAAAAACAGAAAAAGAACAAAGTCATGACGAAAGGTTTCAAAAGCTGCCATTTGGTTTCAACAATGGTAAAACACCCTGTAATCTGCAGACAGTGACACTGTTTCGATCTATCAGATCTCTTCAGTGCTGTTGGTGACCGACAAGAAGCTAGAGGCTTTTAATAAAGCATAGATGTGATCTTAAGCAGCAAAATACGTCTTCTGCAGCTTGCACTGCTCAGAAAACAAGAGGAAAGCTCCAGCGCACCCTTGTTCATTGTACAGATGAAAACCGGCTAATAGCAAGGGGCAAAAATGACCAGGCGTCTTGCCGTTTTTTGATAGATAAGTATGGTAAAAAGCCAAAGAGGCCTGGAAAATAAAAATAGCCTAAAACTTTTTTGAAGCAAGTCTGTCCCCAGACTTAAGTCATTTTCAGGTAGTTACAAATTTTGCGTTGTTTTACGGTTTTTAAAACCCATCTTTGCCTTTACTTAATTTTTATTCTGCATAAAACTTTTGGATTCAAGTTTTTCACTATCGCAAAAGAGCTACGAATATGAGGTAGTTCCTTTATGAACCGTCTAGTTTTGGTTGACAGCAGTGTTTCGTCATATGCAGGATAACTGCTGTGATACCACGAAATAACTGCCCTGCTAGCAAATCAAAATTACTCTGCAGGCAGAGAAGTAGTGATAGATTTTATCTAATAGCAGAAGATGATGATTCTCATAGTTGGATTGGCAGAGACAGACTTTTTTAAAGTATCTAAAACCAGCAGTTTTTTCTATTGTGCTTCTATGTTCCAGAATAGCGGAACAGCGATAGCGAGAATAAACATAGAAAGCATATCCAGAACCACTTTGGAGTTTTACTGTACAACACGCAATCATGGTGAACCAAGAACACACCACCAATCTTTGTCACCATAAAAACGTCGCATGAACTATTTGAGCCAACTTTTCGTTTGTAAGGTATTTGTAACCGGGCTATTACCGCTTTTTGACGAGGTCCCTTAAGGTATAATTTTGTAGTTTCTTTGGTCGATGTCCCTTTTTTGTTTCTTTCTTATGTTGAAAGGAGGTCGGCGATAATAATGCCGACACAAAACTGGCTCAAATAAGTGCAAAAAAAAGTTTTAAATCATGACTGCTCTCACTCAGTGCTAGTAAGCTTTTATTGCAATGGTACACCCTATTTCAGTGTTTAATAAATCTGTCCAACTCTAATGATGTTTAAACTAAACGAACACCAAAAATGACTTTTGAACAGCTTTCTATACAATAGCTGTTGCCATACGTGAAAGGAACTGCATAATGTCGGCGAGAAGGGCGGAAACATTTTGCCCTGAAAATCATAAACTTGCTGTAGTAGGCCTACAGCTACTTGGAAAGCCACTTTACAACAGTTACCTGTAATTGGTTTCAGGATTGTGGTTGAAATCTGCTGCACCACCACTCGGAATTCCAAAGCGAGTGTGAACATTAATTCTTGTACGCTAAACCGCAAAGGTTTTCCTGTTACCTTACGCTAGAATTACATATTAAAAAAAGGCATACCATCAATCATTGTTTATCCCTTATAGCGATTTCTTTTATTCTTTTTCTAAACCAAGCTAAGAAACTTAGCTCATCATAAGCCAAAAAAGAGCCTATGATTGCTAATCCAAGTAATCTTCAAAACGTTATGCGGTAACAGTGGTTTGTGTGGGTGTTAGAGGAAGTATTTATGCGTGAAGTTTCTCACTGATTCTTTGCTTTAGCCCCTAGTCTGAGAATTTTATCGTTGTCTACGCGAAGCGTGGTTACGTTCTTATATAGATGATAGGTCCAGACCATTCTTGGTAGTTCACATCAAATACTGGAAAATACATAAAATGATCAGCAAAGTGGAAACATAACTATCCTGTTCATTTGGCAAGCGGCGAGAATAAATGTGTCACTCGCAGGTACCGGTATTCAAACTCTAAAGATAACCGCTTGAATTAGGCCACTACTTTAAAATCTAAAATTTTGCTATCAGCAGTTTTGTCAAATTATAAAATGAAGAAAATAATTTAAAGTTTTCATCGCAATTTTACAAAGTAAATCATAAATGGAAGGTAATTTGGATTCCAAACCTAAATTTTTGTGGCTATTTTAAAGTCAATAAAGCGAAACAACTAAAGTTCAGACTCCATCCGGAGTCACCAACACCACAAGCGCAGTTTATTTCTGCACCAAAACGCAAACAGGAATCTAAGCAGGAAAAATTGTTGTAAAAAGCTTATACTAATAACACAACAACGTACCTAGTGTGGGATTTGAATGCACGATCATGGCAATCATGATCAGCGCTCCCAGCCAGTTGAAACACCAGCGAATGCAGTTGAACTTAATCCGTTTCAGTCACTCTACAAAACACCTACTTCCAATATTGTATTTTTTTCCCAATGCGAAATGCTTCATCATATTGATACTTAAGCTTCCATTTACTGAAATTGTCTTTTCATCTTGCATTCCATCATTGACAACAAGAACGTATCCTTTGATTCCTGGAACACGATCCCACAAGAGCAAGATTGAAGATTTTTGAATACTTTCGACCAGAAAGTTTGATATTTCAAAATCAAGGAAGCCAACTGTTCAATTAAAAATCAGAAAAAAATTGATCTCATATGTTATTCTTTTGATTTCAGTAATTGCATATTTATGATGATATCCCCATATTTTATGGCATAAATGCGCGATTCAAAACAAAACATTTAAGTATTAAATCATGTACTAAATCAAGCAAGTAGGAACATGTTGACGAGGTTTTCAGAATGGTTTAAAACAATCACCGATTAATATCCATCAATCACTGCCATAACTAAAGGGCTCATTTAATTATGTGATCGCATTGCCAAAATTAACACGCTCTCACTTCGAACAACGTTTAATTTGTATTTTGCGTTCATCCCAAGGAAGAAGAGGGATGAACAGCAACCACCGTTTTTTTAACGAACTCGTCACGTATCCAACTTTAACCCACTTGATCATAAAACCAAAAATTGAAAAATATGTCATAGTGTACAGTACTGTAACTTTAAAATTGACAGGAAGATTGACATTTTGCATGTTGATTAGGTGGATGTTTATTTAGTTATGGTCTACACTGATGCCGTTGGCTTGTGACTGAACCAAAATATAACAGAGGTAAGTAGCGCTTGGCTTCAGTGTCAACCAGGCTCATTTTATTCAAAATCAATCTGATGAAGTTGTCATGAGTGGATAAAGAGCTTTCGCATTTTATGCTTGTATATTTGCATTTATTACGTTCAATAACCGGTACGATGGCGTAGTGGTTAGAGCATCCGCTGGGCAGTCGGTAGACCTGGCATTCATTTCCCAAGTCAAGTCACTTCAAAAGAATTTAAAAAATGATATTTACAGCTTCCATGCTTGGCGCTCAGCACAATAGGGTAGTGCTCCGCAATCTTTGGCTGGTAAAACTTGCTAAATTCGGCGGCACACCACAACAAAAAAATGCAATTAAAAACACAAGAAATACAACAAACAATATGATTCACGCTCGTACTTCAATGAGATATTTCTGCTTTGTTTTAATGAGCACAATCGCTCTATATTTGGCTCAATATTTGAAGGAGCAACTCGAAGTTTGTCGTCAACATTTTTTATGCAGGATCGTTTATCGTTTTTGATTAGTAATAAAGATGAAAAGCTTTGTTCGCACATACAAGTCGAGCAAAATTGGAGCAAAGTTTCAATGGCTGCATTGGAAATTTGCTTATATTCTTCTTTAATTGAAATCCAAAACATATCAAGTTGAATTGCTGAATTTCAATCTTAGTGTTCTGTCGTTACTTACTTCGAAGAAATTTTCTCGAATACGCAGGGACAATTCTTTCGCTGACATTTCAGCATCAGCTGAGAAAGGATTTCGAATCCAGTCCTATTTTTCAGTGTTAATTGCGAAAAAGTACTTCTCATATTTTTGCTGTATTAAAGTTAAGTGCTCTTTGGCCAAATTTTACTCGAAACCCTTTTCAGCATTTTCTTGATTTTCATAGCTTCTTGGAAACATTTTCAGAGAACCTAGGCTTAACTCATTTTGCCAGAGTTGTAATTTTTGTTGTAACCCACATAGCTTGTCAGAACATGTCAATATGTTTTCACTGATTTCTTGCATTTTTATATTGAGCTCATTCTTCAAGATGTTTATACAACTCGTGCTTGTTCTGGTTTAATAAGAACTGCTTTACTTCGCGCTGGAGCTCAAATAGTTTTGCGAGAACTTTTCCTTGTGAAAGCCAACTCACAGAAGTGTAAAATAGCAATAACTGATGCCCATTTCTTCGCATAGTATTGAAAAAATTCGCAAATTTAAGGCTTTTGCTTTGATAACGATTTTGAAGTAATAGGCCGGCGTTTCCGAAAGTTCCTGTGTTAAAGTTTGATCATCAGAGCTTCCATGTGTATGCAGCAATGCGTAGTTTGTATTGCTGGATTTTGACGTTTTACTCAAGCTGCAAAGCCTTTGTCTGCGCCCATCATTGCTGAAGTAACATCAACACAAACGCTGATGCAGTTACTCCAATGGATACCATGGGTTGTAAAAAACTCATTGATTATGCGAAAAATTTCCTCACCGGTAGTTCACTCTGGAAGTTCTTTGCAAAATAAGTATTCTTCTGTTATGGAATCACCATCTACAAAACGTAAGACACTCAACAGCTGAGCTTTCTTGCTAGTGTCTGTTGTTTCGTCAATCTGAATGAAAAATTTTGGGGGTGCTTTTATTTTTTTTGTTAGTTTCAAGATATCATTTGGCATGTCATCAATTCGACTTTTGATAGCATCCGCAGACAATGGCATTTTGCTGATCTCCTTGACTTCCTTTGGTCTAAGCTAGGGGTGGGCAAACTACGGCCCGCGGGCCACATGCGGCCCGCCAGAGCATTTTGTGTGGCCCGGCAACACTTGTACAAACTCTTGTTTTTTATTGTGATATTGCGGAAATTTTCTTGCATAAAAATGAACACGTCAGTAATAGAATGATAATGTTATTTTTCTTGGAAGCGTCATTTGCACGTGAATGACGACGTACATTTTTTTAGTGGTTAAGTAGTAGTATCGTTAAAAGTATTATTTTCAATATGGCCCTTTGCAAAGTATGAATTTCTGAATGCGGCCCTCGCCCCAATAAGTTTGCCCATCCCTAGTCTAAGCATTAATCGAACAATTTCTAGGCGTACTGGTTTTAATAAAATCTCGCCAATAGTATGCAATTTTTTTGACGTGCAATCAATTTAGCGACATGATTACTGGCTTTTAATACTTTTTCTGAGACTGTAAAAGACAACTTAATAACACTCTTACTTTTTATTTTGACTTAACATCCACTGGAAATAAATTTTATTCTTGTGAGCATGAACGGCAGGTTTCGTGTTTAAGTGGCGTGTAAGTTTATTAGGAACCATTGCTTCATTTGCAAGTTGCTACACGCAAATAACGCAGGGTGCTCTTGGAGCATCTTCGTTACTAAACCAAGAAAGTCTAAACTGATTGTAATCTTCCCTGTATTGTCTTTCGACAATTTTTTGTTTCTTAACAACGTTGCTTGTGCTAGGTCTATTTTCTTGTTCATTATTACATGTTTCGAAAGCTCTTTTCATTAATTTATTCATTTTACTACATTTTAAAGTACCTTGACTTATAATTAACAACCAGTTAGCACTGACTCTGCAAACACGCAAACTTCACTTTGTTTAATTAGATTACACGTGCTCTGTTTTGCCTCGCCAATAGTGAGGTGTCGATGCGTAAATGCATCGCGTATCTCTCTTATTACGTCACAAATGCAGAGTGGGGGTCTGGAATTTGGATTTGTGTGGTTCAAGCAGGTGGAATAACGTTCAAATTTTCGAAAAATGAAAAACATTTTGTAAAAAGAAAAGAAAGATTACAGTTACTCTGCGGCACACCCGATATCGTCTCGCAGCACACCGGTGGTGGAGTACTGCAATAGGAATAGGGTGAACAACAAGCCGGCAAGCTTGCTTGTTGTATCCTTGGGCAAGGCACTTAACGGGACGCCTCCATCTTCATGTGGCAGACAGGTGATGGGGCCAAGCAGTTTACCCGTCGTGGTAGCCCAGTCTAACTAAAGACTCGCAAACAGAGCATGAGCGCTAACGCAGTGTATGTACATCTTCCTGCATGATGCTCAGAACGAATTGCTCAAACGACAAAAAAAAGACGTTTAATAAATTAATGCTTATCATATTTGTTTAAAAACTCTAAGCTGAAAGAAGAAGTGACCCATTTTTAGACATTGTCTCGTTAAAGAAACTATGTACACTTAACGCTTAATGAATGCTAATAAACTTCTAGCACATGGCTAAGAAGAGGACTTTTGTTAACCTGCATACAGCAAACCATTTATTTTGTTCTATTTCATATCACCAGTCGGCTTTTTTGACAGCAGTTGAATTGAATCTTTCGTGAAGCATTGTGGCTTAAATTGTATTATTTGACTCTTATTTGAATTATTTAAATTACATCATTACTGACACCATGTGACATGAACCAACAAACATTAAATAAAATACCGGTACGGTATTTTAAAAAAATACTGAATAGTAAATCATTCTTTGTTTCAGGTGATTACGATGTATCAGTTTGTACACATTGATTGAGCATTGTACATCACCACTCTGGGAGCGAGTTGATTATTTTGAATAACGAAATTTTTTTATCTTTTTATTTACCACATTTATCCTCCATTCACGAGAAAGCGAATTGTATCGCTATGTTTTGGACGGTATGTCCGCACTCGCTTGGAAGTTATTCCGAGGTGTCCGGGCTACCTGTCTTCCACATAAAGATGGGGCGTCCAGTTAAGTGCCTTGCCCAAGGACACAACAAGCGAACTTGCCGGTTTGTTCTCCACAACCTTCCATAAATGTCGAGCGCCAAGCAGGAAAGCTATAGATTTCATTTTTTAAAGTCTTTTATATTAAAAATAAAATGATGTCACAGTGTTGCTTGCTTGCGAGTTGCCCATAGTTTGATGGACTGGATTGAAGCAAAGCTGCTCACCAGCAGGACTCAGACAAACAACAATCCACCACGGCAGTCCGTTTGGTTGGTGGTCGCGCTAACACACACAACTGGTCTAAATTCACTAAATTCATAAATTTTCAAAATCTTTTTGTTGCTTTCATTTTCTGCTGCGTGATTATGCACAATGGTGGTTCAGAAAAATTAGGTGCGTGGGACATGCTTTCAATATGGGGAAGACAGTCGCTCTTAACATTTTTCGAGAGTTTTATCACAGGCTAAAGCACTAGATCTCCTAATTTAAAGCTGATAGAAAATCAGGTAATGGCTCAAACAATTTAAAGCGATCAGGTTTTTCTAGGTTCTACGAAGAAATTTTGAAATATTGTTAACAACAATTTCCAATAAATCGCGAAAAATGAAATTCTTTTATTTACAGCTTCACAATTATAAATTTTTACACGTTATAAATTGATTATCATGATGAATCTTTATACGTTATATGTTTTCTGTCTAATATTATCATGCGATGTTGCATACTTGTGCGACTTGATGCACTTGAAGAAATGATTTCTTAAATCACATTATAAATCATTATTTGCTTATCGTAAATAGTGTTTGCATTGGCACGACAACCAATTATTAGTTGCAAAATTCTTCATTAATTTTCGTGGATGGGTTTTACGTCATCATTTAGAAGTTACAAAAAATATTTAGTCATACGCTCGCATAGTGTGCCAGTACAGTGCAGGCTGCAATAGTTTAAACAATCGAGCAAAAAGTGTCAACAACTTTTTCTCCGTAATTTTTCAACTTGTCGAACGACTTAGCCTTCAGAACAAGCTCGTGACTGGACGCAATGTCTCTTAGAAGTCTGCTGTTCGAGTATCTGTCAACGCCAACTGCAATGACGTTTGTGACTTGTTGAAGCTTGATAGCAGCCTGTCGTATTTCTTCCGATGGTTGACCTAGAAAAGAGAATTTAACGTAAAAAGTTGATCCAGGAAACACCTCAGAATAATATGATAGTTAATTACATTCAAGCCTGTGATTTCATAACTACATTCATTCATTCATTCATTCATACAATGCTTGCTGATATGTAATCAAACTGAGACACTATGACTGAAAGCTGGTTGGTTCCACTGCATGCCACGTAAAAGTAAAAGAATTTAGTCCAGTGCTTTTTCCCAAATGCAGAGCAAGAAAATTTGCTAGTTTTCGGCTAAGCTGTCCCCTTTTTTCTAAAGGCTAAGCAGGCAGACAGTAAATATTAGTATTAAATAAAACCCGATCGAAATTTAAACCATTGGCCGTTTGAATTTGATGCGAACAAACTAACCACAACATTACTGCGACAGTTGCATTCAATTAATTACTAAATATGGGATATGGCACATCGAAAAATCTTAATTGCTAAATATACTACAGTGCAACCTGTCGTCTGGTCTACTTTGTATGACTTTCGACACGAGGGATTTCTATTACAATCCTGCAACTAAACTGGGAATAACCCAAATTAAAAGGGTGGGCTTGCTCAAAAACTAGGCCCTGTCAAATTCGACCATAAAGCGGCTATGACTCACTGTAGCAAAAACACGTTGACCCAGTCCGCCACAAGTTTTATCATGACAAGATGTCCTGACCCAATGCACAAACATAAAGCTAGCGCTTAACAACAATTTGATTCAAGAGCTGACCTGCTGCGAAAAATATTACAATTGAGACGCTGTTTTTTCGCTTTCGATATCCATCGCTTCTGGGAGAAGTGAAAAAATGCTCCGTCACAAAGTTTAGTGCTTCGGCGACGTTCCCATTTCGGCCCCCATCATATCTGATTCTTCGAATTCCCATTAATGCATCATTGGTATTGCTAAATCTTCAACATAAAAAGAAGTTATTTTGTAAAGTCCTTGAACAGAGTTTTAGAAAAACTCGTTATTCCTGTTCTTAACAATGTCAGTAATTTATGAAAACTCCTTTTTTTTGCTCTTCACAGTTTCGTCTCAAAAAAGTACTGCAGATATCTTATGAATATACTGCTTAGTTTAGCAATCGAGTGAGCTGGATGATGTTGTAGTTAAGGCATTCCCCTTGTAAGCGTAAGATTTGAGTTCGAAACCCGGCAGTGTCGAAGTTTTGAAAGCAGCTCGCACCCTGGGTGTAATAATTTGGATAGATATTCGTGTTAAAGAAAAAGCGGCAAAGAGGAAGGAACTGGCCTTTCCTGCGCTTTATCGATGCCGTGAACCCAGAACAATGGCAGCTTTAACTTTCCCATCCTCAAAGCTCCAAATCAAGCTTGGGACTACCTTTACCTCAGAAATCAATAACCTCATTTTAAAATAGAAAATCTATTTCATTTGCTGGCCTTGCTCGAAAACTGTTTATTTGTTCAAGAGCTGACATTGAAATGTTATTAGTAGCACTGTTGCCAAGATATGTTTTCCTTCAAAAATTGTGCTGATCGGATGCTGCTGAGACATGAACAAATGTGTATCAGGACAGTAATTATATAATTAGCCAGGAGTCCTGCATTGATCTCTAATGTTGTTGCTGCCATTATTATGCTACAAAAAAGCTGCAATTAGCACCCTCAGTCTCATTAAAAATTGACGGTGTGTGCTTGGGCAGATGCACTTTTATTACCAGCAATGCAACGAGCAAGTATAAACTGAGTTAAAGTTCTTTTTCCTAGATAACAACGCACAAACCATGCGGACGTTAACTTTAAAACAAGGGCGTTGCCAGAAAAAATAGGGTGAAAGATTTATTCCTGAAATCTGAAATATTCGAAACAAAATTTTGGGCAAAATTATTAAACTTCATTTACATTTTTAGTTTTTTGCATAATTTTTCATTCTAGGTTGCTTTAAATGGCTTCAACTACAACTCAATATTGATCTGTATAAATGAACTAAGTAACTACAGTATACCTCGCATATAACAGAGAAGTCGGGACCAGCGATATTTACTCGTTATTATGTCAAACACTGTACTGTATACTGGGCAATAAATGCAAAAGTTAGACCCAGATAACTACAGCAAAATGTGGTTTACATATCTTTAAGACAGAAAATAGGAATCACAGTAGAACACCATCACTTGCATTCAAAGAATTATGCTTGTAGAAGGACTAACTCAAATAGCAACTATACTGCCAAAAGTTGATTTTTTGCATTGTGAATGGATCCGTTATAGACAAGATATTTAACCTTATTACATTTTAAAGTGAGTGAAAAATTTATCCAGTATATGCCATAAAGCATATTTAGGAAAAACTGAAATGCAATAAAAAGATTTGGAAACATTCCGGACTAGAATTTTTCATTCAATATATAAGGTTACTAGCCGGCGTCGCCCGGCAGGGCTACCAGTCAGTTATTTCCGGTTTGTAACATCGGTTCTTCCGGCTTCAACCAAATTGTGTTTGAAAACATAAGCAATAAATTGGTACTAATGGCGGCATTGCCCCTATGCCCCTAATCCCGATCGTAGTACGATTGCTTTCAATTAAGAGAGGTCTTGGTAACTCTCTATCATTTTACAAAGTCACACCGTTTCTTCAAATAAGTGCCGAACAAACACAAAGTTGGGAATGTGCGCCGTAATGGCTTTTGTTTTACGACAACACAAATCAGTTATTTGATGGTACGCATATTTTACGACTTAGTGAAATCCCCCTCGTAAAAGTAATAAGCAGTAAAGAAACAAATGAATCATTAGCATAAATGATGTCCTTAGTCCTGATCTACCTGCTGCTTCTTATGTTGCATGCTTGAGTCAGATATTAGGGCCACTACTTGCTACTTTTTCGTGATTGTATGCCTATGTGTACGATTTAAAGCCTGGGGCCAGGCGCTTGTTACTTGATTGTGGCGTAAACTCAGCCATGCAAATAGCAAACTAACCCAAAATGAAGCACTTACAGTTTAATTATTACAATAGAAGGGCCCACATCAGTAATGTGAAGATTAAGAATATCGGTTCAGTGGCCTAACCCGGCTTCACCCAATGGACAGTTGTGAAAAAAATCACATAAAATTTATGTTTTTCCTCATAGAAAAATCTCTTTTCAAAACCAAACTCTTGCTTTTTTGAAACGCAATCGATAAAAAAACATTATGGGCGGAGATTGCGCATAGCCACTGCATGTCTCCCAGTTTCTCAAGTCCCTAGCAACGTCCTATTTGCCCTGCTTTTGCCGTAGGCGTCTCTCAGGTCAACACGCATTTATCCGTTGAATTTAGAGAGTGTTTGAAAGCATGTTAAAGTTGTGGAAGGGCGCCAAGATGATTGATATGCATTTTGAGAAATAACCTTTCTAATATCAGGACCACTACTTACGACTTTTTTGTAGCTGTATGCCCGTTTGTACGACCTAAAGCCTCGGACTGCGCGCATGTGGCTTGGCCCTGGCATAAACGCAGTGAGGGAAAAAACAAACTAAAGCAAAGAGATGCAATTAAAGTTGTTGGGCTCCGGTTAGCAATGTCTACGTTAAAAATATGGATAATTGTGAAAATAGTAATGAATGGTTAATGTTTTTTGACATAGTGAATTCTCGTTCCAAAATGAAAAATACCGTTTTTTAAAAGAAATTGATTAAGCCTAAAAGAGCATTATAAGAAATTGCGCCTAGCCATTACATTTATCCCCGGCTGTTTCTGGAGTTCCTGGCTAAGTCTTGCTTGCCGTGTTTGGTACTTAAGAAATGGACTTGCGCACTTGATACACAGCCCACGGTTCAAAAAAGTTTTGTTGGTTAAACTGACTTTGTAAAAATGTTGCAATTTTTGTATTGTGATCTGTGTTAGTGAAAGACTGTGCTGATTGTACCAGACGTATTATGAAATCATAGAGCAAGTTTGAAGCGAGCAAAAAATGCGAAAAAGCAAGCTTAGAAGTTGAAATTGTTAAATAGAGAATCTATTGTTGCACTGTCTATTAGGCTTAAATTGTTATAAATTGTTTCTTATCACAAACACCTTGTCAATACAGTGATGGCCTTAACTATCGGGGGGGCGGCGGCAAAGATTATTGGGGGCCCATAATATCAAGCTATTCTCCAGCAAGCTTACTCGTAAAATGTAACCCATTTCATAACCGCTGATATTTCCATTGTAAAAGTTTTAAACTGAATAAGAGTAGCCTACAAGATAAAAATTAATTAAAAACAGAAGAAGGAAAGTTAAATACATAAAAATGTGGTGGAGAAAAGGGTGCAAATTTAGGCAAAACCAAAATCTTATTCTGTTACATTATATGCAGAAAGCCCACATGTTACCTATAACTGGATCAACATATCAAGCAGTAAGACTGCTTGAAAATTGATGCATTTGGTAAGTCGGGTACTGGCTTTCGTTTAAGCCGAACACAGCGTTTCTCGGTCAAAGAACGTAAATTAAAAAAAATCATATTTGATTGTGACGTCATCGCGACGTCACGAACTCCCTTTTGACATTTACCCCCAAGGAAGTGATCAATCGTGCCAAGTTTGATGTTTGTAAGCCATGCAGTTTTGGAGGAATTAAGACAGATAGACAGGCAGAATTCCTCTTTATATATTAGATTCTTTATATACGCGTCAGTTATACGCGATGTCTACTGCACAAATTAAGAGAAAGCAAATCCAGTGTTTATAAAGAAAATAAATAACTCGGTATGCAATCGCGTTGATAGCAAGAAAAATGCTTTGCTATTTAACTTGAAAATAATTTTAACTTTAAGAGCGAGTCCGAAATATTATATTGGAGAGCTTTTGCCCATTTTGCCCACCCCGATTCTGGCTACAACTTTTACTCACAACTTTGCAATAGCTGTTTGACGTTTTGTCACGTCCAGCAACCTTGCGAAAGATTAAAAAGTTGTATAAGTACCGTTCATACTAATGGCATAGCCTAGGAGGCATCAGGGACAGTTACCACCGGAAAGGAAATAAAACCTTGTTATCACAAAATTTTAAAGTGATCTCTAAAAATAGAGCTGTAGCCCACGTAAGCTTAAACCAAAAATATATTTTTAAAATGTGCTTGATACCATGGATTCTAACCAAAATCTTTTGGGATTTCCGTCAAAAATTCAAAGGATCATCACCAAAATTGACGCAGAATAAAAACTTCCTCTCAGCAGAAACTTTTAGCATGCTACAGCTCTGGCTCACACATATCTCAGTGAAGAGGATAAAAACCTTACCTGTTGTAGTCAAAGAATTTTTCAATGGTCGAACTATGATATGTGACAGCTGCTACACGTTTTCCAGTTACATCGTTTATCGCAGGTGGTAAGTTTATAACACTTTGAAACATCCTTTTCACGTTTTCCAACCCGGTGCGGCTTCTTATATTTGAAGTGTCAAGGACAAAAATCAGATCAAGCAACGGAAGTTCGCAGGTGAGTTGAAAATCAAATGAAGCGAATGGACTGAGATAAAGAGCGATATCTTTGCCCTCACGGAAGTAGTATCCTGCAATGGCTCTAAGAAAAAAAGAAACTTGTTACGACAAGCTGCAACTCGCATGCTGCACAGAAGTACGATTTGTTTTACAATTGTTGAAACAAAACGATCGGGCTAAAATCAAGATTCTTAAATGAACATTAATGATGATCAGAATTATTGAAAGGTAAAATGATAACACTTTATAATTTGCAATCGTTTATCCTTAAATTTGAAGTAAACTGTCATGAGGAATTCTAGAGTATGCGCTCCAGATATCCAACGTTTTTTCAAAGACATTCTTGAACGCGGCGTGCGAAGTAATTGATAACACGCTCGCATTCCTCCAATGTAATGGCCTGAATCTTTGCATAGGGACTTTGCTTTCAAAGGAGCAATGGTGAGTGGGTTATCCTAGTAGCTGTGGCCTTGAGAAACCACCACAAGAGGAAATCTGGGGAATTTAGGTGAAGCGACTGAGGAGCACATTCCACTTCAGTTTTGCGACTAATGAGGCACTCCCAAAACTTTTCATCGAGCCAGGTCATGTTAACATGAATATTGTAAGGAAAAGCACCATCTCTATGGAACTACTGTTTCTTCTCAACAAAGTGCTTATACTTTCCGAGCTTTCCCCAAAACTGCTTAAGCTCTGGAGCGTAGCGCTCTTTTGTCACAGTTACTAAATTACCGTAATCATCTTCAGAGAATGGTCCGATGATATACAACGCTTGAAAATGGCAATCCATACTGTGCACTTTTCTTGAAGCAGAGAACTTCCAACTATTCTTTCAGAGACCTCACTTTCCCCAAACACCCGGGTTTTGGAGTTAACTTGAATATGCAAGAGGAAATGGGTGTCATCTGATAAACAGATATCATTCAAAAATTCCTCGTCATTGTCGATCTTTTCCGAAAACCACTGGCGCATAGCTACTTTTTCTTTCATATCAGTCTCGGTCAGTCTCAGTTAAAGCTATATCTCAATGCGGTAGGGATAAAGTTTATCATCCTTAATTAGAATGCGTCGCACAGAAAACAAAGAGATGCCAAGTTCCTGACTCCAGCGTCGCAGAGATTTGCTTGGACTCCAAGTGACAGATTGTTGAACCCTAGTGGCATTTTTGGGGGTTCAGATTGATATCGAAGGCCCACAGAGGAAGAAGCCCGTTATCTTACGATCTTCACAAGTGCCGTAAGTTTCAAAGTTCTTGGGAATTTCGGCTCGTGTTTGGAAATGTGCTGAAGGTGCACTTCCTTCTGTAGTATGCTTCAACAATCTTGAAAGATTTGGTTTCGCAATATTTCTTTAAACAAAAATCTTCTGCTCTATCGACCAAGGCAGAGGTGTACAACCTGCGGCCCACGACTTAAAGATTGGTGGCGCACAAAATGAAATTTGGTGGCCTTGGATGGCAAACATATTACTTATATCTCTGAAAAACCGACCTCCAAAACAAAATTGGTCTACACTTGTGAAATTAGAAAAATTTGGTGTAAAAGTTACTTTGAATGTTTTGATCTCCAAAAAAAAAGGTCTTCACTACCACTTTGAATAAACACTGCCACTAGCTTCTGCTTCGAAGCTATTATGCTTCGCGAAAATTCAACATGGCTCACAAATTTTGACATGTCCGTTAAATATTCAAGAAGTCTGAAATTAGCACGCCTGCAAAACAGTTTGGACCCCTCTGGATCAAAGCATTATTGCACTGTTTTTGTATCATATAAGAAAAATGTCAACTATTTCCCTGTGACAATCTGAAAACAGAAAAAGAACAAAGTCATCAGGAAAGGTTTTAGAAGCTGCTATTTGGTTTCAACATTTGTAAAACACCCAGTATGCTGAAGCAGCATTATTTCGTTTAGCAAACACGTCTTCTGCAGCTCGCATTACTTAAAAAACACGTAAAGAGCTCCAGCGTATTCTTGTTCATTGTGTAGGTGGAAACTGGTTAATAGCGGGAGTCAAAGAGGACGAGATGTCTTAACATTTTTTGATAGATAAGTATGATTAAAACTGAATACGCCTAAAAAAATAAAAATAGCCTAAAACATTTTGAAGCAAGTCTGTTTCCAGATTTAAAGTCGTTTTCAGGTAGCTATAAGTTTTGCTTTGTTTAAACCTCATGAAGTCAGTTTTTAAAACTCATCTTTGCTGTTACCTGACTTCTATTCTGTATAAAGCCGTTGGATTCAAGTTTTTCAATATCGCAAAATACCCACGAATACGAGGTAGTTGCTTTATGAACCGTCCAGTTTTGGCTGACAGCAGTGTTACGTCATATGTAGCAGAATATTCGTTGCTATACCACGAGATGGCTGCCCTGCAAACAAATCAAAATTACTCTGCAGGCAGCGAAGTAGGGAGAGATTATACCTAATAGCAGAAGATGATGATTCTATTAGTTGGATTGGCAGAGACAGACTTTTTTAAAGTATCTAAAACCTGCATTTTTTTCTACTGTGCTTCTATGTTCCAGAATAGCAGAACAGCGATAGCGAGAATAAACATAGAAAGCATATCCAGACTCACTTTGGAGTTTAAGTTTGAAAAATCTGAATGAGATGCTTGCTGTTATTTATATGTAGAATAAATTTACTGCACAACCCGCAATCATGGTGAGCCAAAAACACATCACTGATTTATTGTCACCATAAAAACGTTGCCCTAAACCATTGGACCCAACTTCCTGTGGGCGAGGTATTTGTAACCGGGCTGTTACAGTTTTTTGGCGAGGTCCCTGAAAGTGTATTTTTGTAGCATGTTTGGTCGATGTCTCTTTTTTGTTTCTTTCACATATTGAAAGCAGGTTGACGACAACAATGCAAACACAAAGCTGGTTCGAATAAGTGCAAAAAACAAATTGAAAATCATGATTGCTCTCATTCAGTACTTGCCAACTTTTATTGCAATGGTACACCCTATTTCACTTTTTAAAAAATCTGCCTAACTGTAATGACGTTTACATTAAACGAACACCGAAAATGAATTCTGGACAGCATCTTATGGATTGGCTGCTGTCATAAGTGGAAGAGACTGCATGTTAATGGAGAGAGGAGATGGCAACATTTTGCCCTGAAACTCATAAACTTGCACTAGTTGCGCTATTTGGACAGGCACTTCACGGGAACTTCCTTTGCATGGTTGCAGGATTGTGGTTAAATTCTACTGCGCCACCACTCGAAACTCTGAAGCGAGCGTTAACAATAATTCTTCTCCGCTAAACCGCAAAGGTTTTTCTGTTACCAGGCGATAGAAGTATGATAATGAAAAAAGATACACAGTCGATCATTGTTCATCCATTATAAAAATTTCTTTTACTCTTTTTTTTTAAATCAGCTGAGCTAGCAAACGTTGTTTAAGAATAAGCTAAGAAATCATAGGTCAAAAAAGAGCCTGTGATTGCTAATGTAATAACGTTGTGCGGTAATTGTAGTTTGTGTAAGTGTTAGAGGAAGTATTTATGCGTAAAGTTTCTTACTGATTCTTTGTTTTAAGCCCAATTTTGAAAGATGGAGGGTTGTCAACGCGCAGCGTAGTTACGTTCATATTGGTAACAGGTCCAGACCATCCTTGGTCGTTCACAGCAAATACTGGAAAATAAATAGAATGATCAGCGAATTAAAAGCAATTATCCTGTTTGATTTGGTAAGCGCTGAGAATAAGCGTGTGAGCTCGCAGGCATTTAAACTTTAAAAATAACCGCTTGAATTAGGCCACTACTTTAAAATCTAAAATTTTACAATCGGCAGTTTTGTGAAATTATAAAATGAAGAAAATAATTTAAAGTTTTCATTGTAATTTTACGAAGTAAATCATGGAAAATAGAAAGTAGTCTGGATTCCAAACTTAAATTTATGTATATCTATTTTAAAGTTAATAAATGGAAACAACTGAAGTTGAGACTCGATTTGGAATGACCAGTACTACAAGCACTTTTTGTTTCGACACTACCACAAACAGGGAATCTAAGTAGGAAAAATTGTTGTAAAAAGCTGTTACCAACAACGCAACAACGTACCTAGTGTGGGATTTAAATGCACGATCATAAGCAGCGCTCCCAGCCAGTTGAAACACCAGCGAATACAATTAAACTCGATCTGTTTCAGCTACTCTACAAAACACCTACTTCCGAAATTGTATTTTTTTCCTAATGCAAAATGCTTCATCATATTGATACTTGAGCTTCCATCCACTGAAATTGTCTTTTCATCTTGCATTCCATCATTGACAACAAGAACGTATCCTTTGATTCCTGGAACAGGATCCCACAAGAGCAGGATTGAAGACTTTTGAATACGTTCCACCCGAAAGTTTGATATTTCAAAATCAAGGAAGCCAACTGTTCAATTAAAAATCAGAAAAAAATTGATCTCATATGTTATTCTTTTGATTTCAGTAATTGCATATTTATGATGATATCACCATATTTTATGGCGTGAATGCGCGATGCAAAACAAAACATTTAAGTATTAAATCATGTACTCAATCAAGCAAGTAGGAACATGTCGACGAGGTTTTCAGAATGGTTTAAAACAATCACCGATCATCCATCAATCACTGCCATAACTAAAAGGCTCATTAAATTATGCGATCGCATTGCCAAAATAAACCTTCCCTAACTTCAAACAATGTTTAATTTGTATCTTGTCTTCATCCCAAGGAAGAAGAGGGATGAACAGCAACCATTGTTTTTTAACCAGCTCGTCACAAATCCCACTTTAACCCACTTGATCATAAAACCAAAAATTGAAAAATATGTCATAGTGTACAGTACTGTAACTTCAAAATATACAACAAGATTGATATTTTTCAGGTTGGTTATGTAAATGTTTTTTCAGTCTGATCTACACTGAGGTCGTTGGCTTGCGACCGAGTCAAAACATAACAAAAAGTTAAGCAGCGCTTGGCTTCAGCGTAGACCAGGTTTCAACTTTATCAAAAATCAGTCTGATGAAGTTCCCAAAAGTGGATACAGAGTTTTCGCGTTTTATCTTTGTATAGCTGCGTTTATTACGTTCAATAAACTTATTCTAATCATATTCGTCTGCAAGCTCAAAGCTGAAAGAAGAAGCGATCCATATTCAGATGTTGTCTCATTAAAGAAATTATATACAGTTAACGCACACCTAATGACTGCTGACAAACTTCTAGCATGTGGTTAAGAAAAACAATTTTGTTAACCTGCATGCAGCAAACCACTCGTTTTGTTCTATTTCATATTACCAGTCGGCTTTTTTGGCAGCAGTTAAATTGAATCTCTCGTGAAGCATTGTGATTTAAATTGTGTGTTGCAAGCTATCATTTAGAAAGGAATTTAATACTTAGTTTCAGGTAGCAAAATCCAAAAAATTGCCTAAACATTATAACTTAAATGAAAAAAAGGAGTTTGTTTGCCATCCCACTAAATACTTCACTACATAAACTGGATGGTTATATACTTACAATTGTCACAATCGAGCTCGAAGGCTGAGTTTCCACCACCAAATGTGCCGCCTCGAAGCGTTTTCCCGTTTTCTGGTTGAACGCATCTGCAAACACTTGTAGCGGAGTTGCACTGACGCTTGACGTACATGCCGTTGGCAGTGCACTCAGGATAAGATGGACCGCTTTTAGATTTAGGAGAAGATTCATAGAACTTTTCAACCTCCATGTACTGCCGCTGGCAACTACAAAATATATATCACTCAACCCCAATTTTAAGATTGTTCACCAAATAAAATCAACAATCGACCGTGACTGCAAGAACCTGAGAGATTTAAAGAAAAACGCTTTCATATCTGTCATTGACGCAACAAAGTAATAGGTGATCAGTATGTAGATATGCTAGTTGAGCATCTAAACTGTGATCAGGAAGTTGTGGATAAAATCCAGGCGAAATTATTAGCTTACACTGTATTTAAATAATGGTGATGGTTGCAAAAGCGACCAGACAACAATTTAACAATTGCAAACTTACGATGTTGGTAACGGTATGGTGACAGTGTTGGTCGAGTAAAACATATTAGTGTCAACCGATTCGCCTTCAGTTTTCACCTCTTTAAGAGCCATAAAGTAATCTGGTTCTTTCTGAGTTCGTACCGAGGCAACTGTGTAATGATAAATAGTACCAGGAGCCAGTCCGTCGATATCAATAATATTTCCAGTAATTTTATCGTTGTGATAAAGCAGAGCTGTTCCGTTTTCATCAAACAATTTAAAAGCGTATCGCTGAAATAGTAAAAACCGTAATTTAGCTATAGGCGGAACATTTTGTTATGTACAGAGGTACTGAAGATATTTTTGTTTTCAAACAAAGTAGAAAAGCTTGTTTTTTTCTAGAGAATAAGTTTATCAGAGTCACATTTTTCAGGACCAAAAAAAAGTGAAATCTTTTTTTTCGGGGATATCAAACTTAATGGAGCAACTTTTTTTCTATTTTCAGTTTCCAAACAAAGAGTGAACATTTTTTGGCGAGCAAGTTTTTCAGTCTTTTTTGCCGCTTTTAGCTGCAAGATAAAGTCAAGATCCTGTTTGTGAGACCAAGGTTTTGCTGCTCTGCGACGTTTTAATGTATTTTTTGCTTATTTTCAAAATTTATGAGGACTTAAGCCCACTACTTTTGCTTCTATGAGTCGAGCTACCTATAGCAATAGCAATAGCAAAAATAAACGATAGACTTTGCTCAAGCCTTGGCGAAGCAAATGAATCAGCATGTCGCCGATAAAAATACCAAGATGCCTAATTACCTGCATACCCAATTAGTCTAGAAGTGAGCACACATTACCTATCAAGTATCACATATTAGTGCATAATACTGCCGTACGTCTCAATCTTAAACCTTGCTCAACAGTTGAAAATCAACGATCATTGTTGGACTAGATGATAAGAGTATGGGTATCATCCCCTTTTTTGAACCTCACAGCAATGTAGAAAAATCAGATCAATAGCATTAACATCAGTATTAGTTGGGTTGGTTGGAAAACCATAATATTGACAAAAATCCTGCTTTTAAAGAATTAGCTTAATTTGGTTTACTTCGCCGCTTGCTTGTTTTTAAATGCAAACTTGATATTAAATCATATATAAACCGTGATTTTCACAAACTGAATTAAACACTGATAAAAATTTGTATTCTTACCACAGCATCACTTCGAGTGCTCCATTCAACACGGAAACTGCTGTTCGTTATGTTGCTTGCTTCTACATTAGAAGGAGGAAGAATTAAGTTACTTTTATCGCTCTCATCGACCGTGTCAGAATCGATAACTTTGTTCGAGATATAGTTGGCCATTACAGAAAATACGTAAGTCACACTTCGGGAAAGTCCTTCGACAATAACCTTTGGTCGATCCGTAGTTGTGGTCAATCTTTGAATCACTCTATTTGAATCGTTAGCTGCTCGAATCTGAAAGTAGTCATAATTTGCTTTATATCATGACCATTTGAGATCAAAATTTTTACCGGTAGAATCTATACAGAACACCTAGTAATTTGTCGGCCTACCGAGCTTCCAGCTGGTATACTGCCAGTACCAGTACTTTGCATTTTTATTGCAATAACACAACAACATCACAATGAGAAGCAGACCAATTTCCGGGGACGCTCCAGCCGATTTGTTTTCCAAACAAGGCCTTTCTTTCACTTCATGGCGGCCGCAAACTGTTCATGAAATTGCGACTAATTAGAAAGTCATTCTCGCTATTTTTTAAACCAAAAGCTGTTGATTATTTTATTATACATTATGGAATATCAGAACAAAAATCTGTAGTCAGTTTAGCTTTTAAAGGGTAAAAGCGATTTCACAAAACTTTTACAATCAATGAACGGACAAATGGTTTTTATTGTGAGTATTTCCTTATTCTAACGAAAATATTTGATGTTTAACGTGTGTGCGTGGTTTTACTCTTTCTCTTCCTTGAAATGGATCACGACATGAAATGACAAATTCAGATTCACACATAAACGTAGCTTGGGGGAGCCGTAGGTGCCATGCCCCACAAAATTTTGAATTTAATCAAGAAATGAAGGTATTTTCAGTTGCTTCGGCTACAAAATCATCAATTCCCAAAATAAAAGTCATTCAACAAGTTTGAGGCCAAAATGGGAAAAATTGGGGATCAAAAAATATAAACCTCCAAAGTAAAGACTACCCCACAATCTGTATTTTTTGTCCTAACAAATTTCTTCCGGCTACACTGTTGGATTCACGCCGCAAACCAGATGCTGTTGGATTCACACCGCAAACCCGATCAAGAGTAGGCTAAAAGAAAAGCTGCGAGCAATTTTGAATCAGTCGTGAATACAAAATGCAGACTGGTAACCTCCATTTCTTAAAAAAACAGACTGGCAATGGTAGTGCCGACAAGTTACCTCTTACAGCTACGCTATTCAAACCCGCCAAAGCACTGTTTCGTCATCGTCATGCTCTCTGAACCCTGGTTCGACTCTCGAATTTGCCACAATATGTACCTTTGCAGGGAGCAAAATTCTTATTTCTCATCTCTTAAAAAATGGTACTTATGATTGTTTGATGGTTTATGAAAGTAGTTGGGTGCCACGTTTCGTGTACGCCTCTGTTGGTCACGACCTTTAACGACACCGCTGCAACAACGTTTAGCAATGCAACAACTTAAACACCACGCTACCATAAAAATAACAAAAATGTTTGTACGGAGTTTGGGCTTTTCAGTAACCTTGTGTAAGATAAAACGGTTTTCATGATGATTCAGGTGCATTTTTGAGATTCTTAAAAAATTACAAATGGAAACATCTTCCACCGACTCAGCAAGGGAGTTAAATTAGGTAAAATGGAGGCTGGCTTTAGCTATTTGAGGCCTCCTGGTTGTGCCCTTGCATGAAAGTGTGAATTTTTTGAATAAAAATATTTAAAAATACTAAAAGCATACTTACCTCAACAGTATATCCTGCTACGTTATTAATTGCATCCCAAACAACAACAACAACAACATCATCGGTTCCGTTATTTGAAAATACTTGAAGATTTGTAGGTTTTATGGGAGCGCCTAAAGTGAAAGCGGCTAGATGTAGTAATTAACTAACCTTGAATCTCTATTAGCAAAAAAAGCTTTTCTGCTTCAGCTTTCAAAACAACCCGTAAAACTCGCTTGGAACTTTGTAGTTGCCAGCGCTTCTGTCATAATGCATTTCCATCACAAGCACTATAACCGACCAAACGAATATCAAAAAAGTGCTTTTGTAAAATACTCAAAAATGCTGACTCGTCACCAAAGCTCCATGACATTTGGGTTGGCTTTAAAAAATGTCTTTGCAAAATCAAAAACGTCACCGCAAAGCTAAAAGTTCCCGAATCTCAAAAGTGCTTTCTATAAAATGTCTTTAATTTGTGCCATTTTGGAAATATTTATATTGAAAAACATCTTCATCATTAAGCGAATGTGATCTCAAATTAACATCTTCACAAAGTAGATTCCTTTCTTTCAATGACATCAGTAATGTGAGTTATGAGCATTTGCAAACTCCGCTCCAAGTAATTGCAATTTTGAGATCATGAAATCCACGTTTAAAGTAGTTGTGTAAATATATGTCAATATGTAAATGGGCGTTAGGTTTTTAAAACAAAAATTTTTACCATTTACCTTTAACAGCTGGACATAAAGATCGAGGAATACATGTTCTTTGATGCCAGATTGGAGCGTTGTTTGGGCATTTGCATTCGGGAAAGCACACTTGAGGGCAAACAGGATCGGGATTGTTGCAAGTTTTGGGGCAATAATTACTGCATTCCTGATACTCCCGGCCCCTAGAACATGTTTCACCTGGAAATATATGCATTTTGAAATTTATTCTTTCAAAGATTTGCACTCACAAACATAAAATTTGTTTACACTTCATATCAAACAGGAAGAATTGCAGTATCCAAATAAGTTTTTTTATAACCACAATTAAAATAAAGCCATTGAGATATTCAGAAACCATTTTTTGAGGAGGGGTGGAGCATTTTGAGGAGGGGTGGAGCATTTTGAGGAGGGGTGGAGCATTTGAGGAGGGGTGGAGCATTTTATCCAATTTGGTCTCCCAACAGACATGGAAATCTTTTCCTTTTCACATTTTTGGTACTGTAATACATTTGGTGGTAGGTCGTTGCCCTTCTTACTCCACAATACGCCACCGGTGGTAAAACTTCATTAAAAATTTAAAAAAATCTTGCCTACTGGTGGTGCAAGTGAAGTACCCATTATTGTTTCAATGCATTAAAGATTAGGCTATTTAAGAAATAATCAGGGTCTTTTTTTGTAGGAACCTAACTGAAAGATGATCAAAGAATATTGCAGAGATCGCTTGTTATTTGTAGATGAGGAATATTTCTTTGAAAATAAATTTAAAAAAGAGTTGTCCCCCGGCCTTCCCCCAGGAACAGTTGTCCCCCGGCCTTCCCCCAGGAACAGTTGTCTCCCGGCCTTCCCCCAGGAACAGTTGTCCCTGGCTCGACGTTCTTAAAACTTAACGACGTAGCAACGACAGCAAGTGCTTTTGATCTCATGGCTACGAAGAAGCGCCATGCTGTTGTGAGTTGCGCTTTTAAATACGGTGTAGCCTGAGCGTCAAATTAGGTCCAGTTGGGTCCCAGTTACACCTTCAACAAAAACGCTTCACAATTTTTCTCAATTCATAAAGCATTTTTCATGAAAGTCTCCTCTTTTTTTTATCCAACAGTTAAATAAATACCACTTTTCTTCAGATCAGTTTGGAGGAAGTGTGCGATTAGAATTTTTATTCAAGGAAAGCAAGAGGGAGGAAACAAAAACCATTGTTTGCAAGATCACAAATTATACAAAATTTTTCTTAATTTCAGGGATATTCTATAAAACAAAGATGTCAAGCGATAAAATGCTTCCAGATTTTACTTGGTAACTTTCTGAGACTTTCGGTTTAAAAATGCTGAAGCATAAAAATTTGGGGGAGAGAAGCTCTTGTTTCAACTCTTTTTGCAACGATCTTGGCTTTAGATTTGTCATTGTGCTGTTGACATAGTGCGTATCCACCACAAACATTGCAATCAAACACATGAGTACACGTACTTGCTTGCATTTCTCCAATTCATGTCAATCAGACCCACAATTGCTATAAATTACCTGTAGTAAATAAAGTCGGCTGACTTTCAGGAGACACGAAATAACAATATCCGAAATTATAGAAGACAGATCTTACGGTAACCGCGTAGTCCGTATTATTTTCCAACTTCGTGATATTTGAAATCAGTGTATAATTGCGATCCCAAATATAACTTTCATAATAACTTTCGTTGCCTCTAAAAGCAAAACAAAAATAGCGGTAAATAATTGATTATTTACAACTTATATGTTTCTACCAATGCAACAAGCAAA
Source organism: Trididemnum clinides (assembly GCA_963675345.1). Lineage (NCBI taxonomy): Eukaryota > Metazoa > Chordata > Ascidiacea > Aplousobranchia > Didemnidae > Trididemnum > Trididemnum clinides. The sequence continues at coordinate 11,221,198 of OY776297.1, read as the reverse complement.
ACTGTGTCCATATTCCTCTTTTCGTCATCTTCTGTACTTTTAATGTTTCGATTGCAGGTAAGATACGATCCGATGGACGCGGTAATCGGTCAAGATTAAGTGTGAGCAGATGTTTTCTAGGCCGCTTTTTCTATGCTCTTCCTCAACTTTGGTTGAGCAGCGCATCCCTAATCAGAACAGCATTTTTTTACAGAGCGCCAAATAGGAAATTGTGATCATTATTTTAAGGAGTCTATGGTGTGACCTAATCACCGTTTGAATCAGCTGGCTAATCACACGGAAACTGCACGTTCCTATTTGAAGCTGAGCGTTTGTTACTCATCTTCTTTTATCGGTTACGGCATGAGTGCCGAAACAGATTCACAGTAAGCTTTGACGGCCCTCAATTTAAATTGATCAATTAATACTGGTGGTCGTCATTATCAGTTTTATTTTCTAAGGTTCTATCTTTTTATGTTTTCAATTATTCCGTGGTCCCCTTTCCGCCTTATAATCTGTCAAGGTATGTTTTAAATTTGTCTTTGTGGAGTAGTAAAGGGACTAATCTTGATGCCGATTCTATTATTAGAAGCTCTGGCGTGCGAGCACCTCAATAGTCCTTTCTTAATCCAACATTGGAAACGTTGCCATTATGCAAATTATTTTTTGACGCAGTTATAGGTTTTTGAGAAACAAAGCATTAGAACATTTTTCAGCAAAACGGCCCAATGCAACCAAAATCATGCACTTGATTTCTCAGGATTTTACGATCATTTTGTCGCTGTTTGTTGATTAAAAAACTCATGGTGTTTTAGCGGCTACACGTATAAAGATCAGCAACACTTTGATAATTTAACATGGACTTTTATATCCATAAGCAATAAATTGATGTACTTGAAACACTGCAACTAGTCTGGTTTAAGGTTGAGTTTGAGCACGTCTTTGATTGCAGTTTTGAGTACAAATTTTTACTTGCTGTGCGCTTTTGTTACATTAACCTACTTTCAAATAAGGCTAAAAACAAACTGTAGTTTACAAGCAGCCATAAGATTTGGGAAAGAATTTACGGTGAGCTCAAACATAGCCATAACACTTAGTGTCCAATGGCTTGGCTGAAAGGAATTTTATTTCAAAACAAAAGTGAAGATATTTCTTGACATTATCTTTCAGAAACTAAGTGTTTTGTTTATTTTTAAAATTTCTAGGGGAATGGGAGTGCTGAGCATATTTTGAGGGAATAAGCGGGCTGAAAAAGTCTGTGGGAGCCTTCCCAACTTTTACTTTAGTGAGCTTAACTTTTACGCGAGAAGTGTGTAAGTTTTTGCACTTTTGTTGCGTAATTAATTTTGATATAAGTTCCTATAGTTTGATTACGTCGCATAACACGAGATTGAGAGAGAGTTCAAGCTATGACAAAATTTCGATCGTGATTTTGAATTTCGAGAAGATCACGTTGCTCTGATTTGAAAAAACGCTTTGCGATGATTTCTTCTTCGTGGTGAATTCTACAAAGCAGCATGTTTATAGGAAATAGATCTCAATATGTAGCAATTCAAGAGAAACGCTAAGAATTGGAAAACTTCGGAGCAAGTCCCCGACTTGCTTAGCGTCATTGACGGTACTGGTAGAATTGTAGCAGCGGCTAGAAAAATCCACAAAGCATGTGTTTGACCAATCGCCAAGTTCAACAATATAAAAATGCAATGCCAAAATCACGTGGGCCAAAATAAGAAGCTAAATTGCAAAAGCTTACCTGTAAAGTTCCAGCATGTATGAATGTGACCCTGGTACTTCTTGCCAACCAATAGTTACTATGTTGCTGACACTCGGAAAACCAAAGGAATAAACGTGAGAGGGAGGTTTAAGAGAAGGCTCTAAAAATCGCAATTGTTGGAATAAACCACGGAGAAAGGTTTTGATGAACTTTGAATTGTCAAGCGCTTATTCGCTGCTTATCCTACTGATGCCGGAATCAAGTACTTTTTTGAGTTTTTCACAAAAACATTTTCATTGCTGTATATTTCCTGTGTGTAAAACCAGTTGTTTTTATTGGAACTTGAAATCAGAAATGACAGAAGCGAAAAAAAATACGTTCTGATAAAGATAATTAGATCTATTCGTTTCCTTTCGCTTTAGAATAAAGACATGCTTAGAAACAAAATGTTGAGGTTTTAAGGCAGCAGAACATGCTGATCAGATTAGGAGAAAGCGGCTCCCAATTTTAAACTAATTATAAATGTAGACTGATCATTCCTTCACTATCAAGTCACAGTGCCACTGGTGTTTGCCCCATAATTGTCACTTAACTAAGTTTTGCTAAGTGAACGACTTCATAATATTAACAAACAGAAGCCTAAGTAGAAATAGGGCCTTGTTGGCTGTTGCCTTATACGAAAAAGAGCTGATTGAGAAACCATTCCACGGTTATTTCAACTTGGACAACAAACTGTTTGTTGTTCAAGTTGAAATGTGTTTTATCATATTATTTACGTGAGATAGGATATTGAGCATATTATTAATTGATGTTTACAAAGAATCCTATTTTTTATAATTAACAAACCGTGATTAACTTTCAGTAGATCAAAATGAAACATCTTTCAGTGGCTAGTTCTTTTGGATTATATATAAAATATAAACATACAACTATGTGAAGAAATAAAAATATTTTATGATCAGAATAAAACCTTGTAACCTGGGCAAAGACCAGAAAACTCCACTGAAGAGAAACTTTGCGTAATGTTCATTTAATTAGCAGTTACAGAACACGAATATAAACAACTTCATAAAATTAATATGTATTGTCCTAAACTTAAAGAAAACCTGTCCCTCCATTCTCATAAAAATTAGTCTATGAGTCTGAGCAAATTCTTCTTTTTAGTTAACTGTCACTTGACAGGTCCACCCCGTGACTGCTGTGTTCTTGTGATGGCTTTTGTTTTAAGTTCTTTGTAGGTTTCCTCCATTTAGCCTTTTCTTAGACTATCAAAAGCGATGAAGGCAATGTCGGAAGAAATCACAATTTGGGAAATTTGATGATTTGTTCAATTACATCAAATTTTGTCAGTCAATTTAGAACCTCTAACATGTTTTGTGTAGTGGCTAGTACTGTACGACCAAATAGTTTGAAACAAAGTCATACTACAGAGTAAGCAGAACTTTCCAGATTCATGGGTAAGGGCTTTATTCATTGATGCGAAACGATTTATACTTGGTTTTTTAGTTAGTTTTAAGTTAAACACAAAACTAAACAAACCGGTACGATAGTGCAGCAGTCAAAATGTTTGCTTCGCAGTGGTAGACGTGCTTTCAAATCCCTTGACAAGTTATGCCGAAGACCGTAAAAACGCTATGCAACTTCATGAGACAGTGTGGAAAAAAAGCCGACAAGCTTTATTGTAGTATCCAACAACCCACTTCACCACTGCACTACCAATGCAGCTTTTCCCCCATCCCCGCTTACAAACCTCCTATCCTCCAACTGCTCTGTCACTAACCCTTCTCCAGTCTCTTTCCAATCTCCTCCACTTTCAGCTCTTCTTCCAAGCTTCCTGCTTTACTTTTCCTCCCCTGATTCGTTGAGGATTCTCCAATGAAACGCAGGAAGTCTTCGTGCCAGAAGTGTTAAACTTATTTGCTGTCTTTCGCACTTTCCGGTCGATCTTATTTGAAGTTAGGAATCCAATCTCAACTCTTTTGCATCTTCCCGAATCCTTGGAAACTTTGCTCTGCTATCAAATTGCACTTACTGCCGGTCTGGCTCTCTTTCATCTAATGACTCGCACGCTGGTAGTAATTTAGTTACGATTGTCAGACAGGGTCTCTCCCTTTCTGAACTTTTTACATCCTCTCTCTCTTTCTTTGCTCAACCCCTACTCTGACTAAATGAGGATCAACATTTCACTGAAAAACTTCTTCCCTTTCTCTCTTTTTTAAACATTTTCGCTCCTCTTATTCGCTCTTTTCCAGCGGATGGTAGAACTGACTCTTTTTCCGCCTCTGTACTCGTTTCGTCCAAAATCTCTTCATTCTTGGGGACTTGAAAAGCCATCACCCTCTTTAAGACCCAAGAGGCCCATCTGACCATCGTGGGGAAGAACTATTTTACTGGGTCATTTTCTACAATTTCCTTCCTTTTGATGGCCCCAATATCACTACTCTTCCTCATTGTTCCTGCCGAAGCCGCTCCTCCACTGACGTTTCCTTTGCCCCTTCTTGCTATTGGGAGGTGATTCAGGACTTGAGTTTAGATTGCTTCCAATTTTTTTTACCGTCCTTTTTTATCCACTTTCTCGCCCCAATGAGCGTCTTCCTTCCTTTAATATCCAGAAGACTTGTTGAAATAAATTTGTTCTTCACTTCGATTCACACTGTTCTCCGGAAAGGAAATACTACTCTCTTTCTTTTTTTCTGCAGATGTACTCTTTACTTGTTTGGCACTGTGCGCAGTTAAATTTTTCGTTTCTTTTGGGAGCGTCCAAGGTCAACCTCAAGCCTGGTGGTCTTTTGAAATGAAAGAAACAATTAGGGAAAAACTCAAGGTTTTGATTACGCTCACAAAAGTGATGAAGAGCGCAGACTTACATTTCAGATTCCCGGCAGACCTCTTCTGTCATGGCCAAGCCAAGGCTAAGGCATGGTGCTGCCTACCTCTCATCCTCCACTGCTAGCCGGCCCAGAAAAAGCTGCCAACCCCATGTTGAAGCACCTCTCTGGTTCTGGCATGGATGTTGTCATTCACGTGTTTAAGGGCAAATTTTTCCCTCGTCTCAAGGCATTACGCTGTATCATTGCTTCTTCATGGGGCCCTTTCAAGGAGTCCGTTGCTCTACTACACAAAGATTTTCTAGTGGCTGCTCTCTTTTATGCTTCACCTAGATTGTTTTCATTTTTTAGCGTTACCAATATTATCAAGTTGGAACGTCTTCACCGAGCGGCCATACGCGCTATCACCAGATGCCTGTCGTCCTCCCCTATCCTTATTTTTCTCTTGAAGATGTTCCTTTCTTTCCTACGAGCCATGTCAACTCATTTCTCTCTGTAATCTTATGAGCAAGGCCTTCGCCTTCCAGCATCATTTCCCATTTTAGGTTTGGCCAGATTTAAACTGAAATCTAGACTTTCCAGGTCCTCTTAAACAGTCTTTACCTCCACTCACCCCTTATGATTTTTCCTAGTTCTCCCAAGGAAACTCTCTACGCTTTCAGTACCTCGCTCTCCTCCCTAAAACCCACCTTCTTTCAGCATGTAGCTCACTTTCTCCACTCCATACTCTCGCATGGACTATCTTTTTCACGTGGGTGCGGCTCTTTTTCACCTTGACTCTCTCCCTTCTCACAATTTTGTGATTTGGACAAATGACTCTATTCCTTTTTTTTTCGACAACGGCGGCTCCGATGTTCTTGCCAACTGCTTACTTTGTCGAGCTAAAACCACATTTCCTATTCGGCAGACACAGTGTGTTGAAGCTTTTTTGCTGAAGCCCGCGGATTTTGCAAGCTCTTCGGTGGTCTCGGCAGCACCATCAAAACTACCAATTTTCTTCCCTTCTCCTCACTTCAGACTCAAGTTCTGCCCTTGCTACGTTTTCTTGTTTTACTTTCTTTTTCAATCTCATACACTCTGGTATATCTGGTAGGAAATATCTTTTCTTTGCTCCTTCCCCACTACTCTCAGGCTATAACGGATTCCCGGTTATTTATTCTTGCCGAAAAATGACCCAGAAAATGAATTGGTCAGGCAGGGTGCACTGCTCCAGTCATTCACTGTCACATGTAGTCTCTCTTCTCTTAACTCTCGTATCCACTCTTTGGTTTTCTCGGACTCGAGGCGCACTGTCTTATCAAAGTTTTATGACACAGATGCCCACTCAGCATCTTCTGAGAGAGTTGTGCTCCCTCGTCACGCTTTCTGTATTCTATCTGGTCTTCGCTGCAATTGAAACAGCCTTCTGTTAAACTTTTATCTCTCTGAAATTGGCAGAATCAAGAATCCTTCATAAAGCGCTTTTGATTGTCGGACTCAGGATACATCTCATCTCCTTCTGCACTGTTTTGAATCTGACTGTTAGCACCGCTTGCTCTTTTGGCGTCTTCTTTCCTCTCCACGATCTCAGATCCAGGTCTTGGGGAGTAGCCCGTCTACTGGGGCTCTACTCTACTCTTCTCTTTCATTTTACATTTGTTCTTATGTTGTTACTATTACGATTTTGTGATTACTACCTCTTACTTTGCCATATGTCTGTTACTTAACTACTGTTACCAGTGGCGTAAGCAGGGGAGGCTACTGTGCGCGTGCACTTCTCAGAAACAAAAACAACGTCTATTTCCGCAATTATTTGCCAAATATCATTTCCTGCCCCTCCCTCTCCTCGGGTAGCTGTGAAACCTGTTTGTCAGCTGCCATGATTGTGGCAAACGTACAGTTGGCGAAATTTTGCGCTCTGGAAGGTCGATCCCCCCCAAAAAAGAGAAAAAAGGTCTTACATTTATACTTCGGAAAAATTTTCGCTACTGCCAGCATCAAAAATATCAACTGTCAACACTATCTCAACCTGCAAAAATTTGACCAGTGCGTTTATTGTTGCCCTTTTCCCAATTTAAATGTCTCGCAACCCCCTTCAAGAAATTTCTGTGTACTCTCCTGACTGTTACTACCACTTTAGCAAAACGCGGTAAGCTTATAGATGAGCACTTTGAAATACAGTGAGAGTAAATTCCTGTTACTTAGCGTTTACCTAACTGCGTCACTTTTTCTTGTTGCTAGCGCCTCTGACGAGGGCGGTAGATTTTCAAGCCATTCGCGCTAACGCGGACGGAATGAAATTTGGAATGACTCGACAAGAAAATTGAACAAAGGTCTACCGACCGGGAAGCGGATGCTCTTACCAATAGACTACAGGATTGCCAGCTAAATAAAAGGACTTGAGGTACTGTTGACTGTTTGAAACACAAATCTGCTTTCGGGGTGTGGGTAAATTGCCCCCAAGTAGCTACAAACCTATTGATATAACTAATATATAGAGCATGTTATTTATTTACCTGAATTTATATATGCATCAGGATAGTCACCATAATAATCATGGTCATCATGGTCATCATGGCCATCATAATCATATGCAAGCGATGAGATCCAGAGTCCTAAAATTTAATTTTAGTTAAAGCTTATTCATACACGATACGTGTTTTTGTTTATTTTCTGATCTTATATTTGCAGTTTTTTTTCAGACTCAACGTGCAGCGAGAGGAACCCTTAGCGTTGGGTAGATGATCTACAACTGCATGATACGAAACTTGTAAACTTCGCTTCTATTGTAGATAAGCTGGTCGCTCTTCACTGTAGTCGCCAATCTGAGTACTTTGCTTTGAGAGTCTCATACGGGGTGTTTGTGGGTTTAATTAACCGCCCGAAATCAAATTTTGCATGACCTGAAGCAACGGGCGTTGGCTAATGATTTAATGAGCCTCTGCGCAACGGGAACGAGGCAATGGATCTGGGTAATAAAAATGGGCGATGGAAATAGGGTTGTAGGAATGGAGCAATGGGAATTAGCCAATAGAAGTGGGACAATAAAATGAGGTGACCAGTATTGGAATACTGAACATAAAAAGATAGATATAAAGTAAATGAGCGACAATGTGCGTAAGACGATTACTGTGGGACAACAATAGTCTAGGTGTGGAGGAAATAAAACAGAACAAGCATATGGAGCAATCGGAATAGAGAAATAGAGAGTGGCTTGCATGGAGTAGCGGGCATAGGGCGATGGAAATAGAGTACTGTACATGATGCAACAGGCATGAAGTGATATGGTCATGAGACAGATGGCATAGCTGATCAAGAAGCTGTATTTATGTGAAATGTACAGAACAACGAAATATTTTATTGGTGTAGGTTTAAACATGGCAATGCCAAATACATGAATAGTCCGGAGTAAGCAGTCTATTTGATGCAACAACACTTGGATAATTCAAAGCGCCAACTAGAGAACAAAATAATGTAAAAATTGTTTTGGTAAAGTAAAAAACTCCTCATTTGAAAGGAATTCCTCCCCGGTTAAGAACCTTTGCTTTATTGCTATTTTCAACAATAGATCAATTTGCTTAAGTTTAGCAAAATAATTAATACTGCACTTAAAACACTTCAAAATGGCATATTAGTAATTTGACTTCTATGGCATTTGTCCTATATCTAACTTACAGTTGTTTTGCGACTGTATCGCGATTACCAGTTGCGCAATCAATGTATTGGTCGCATATGTACGTGACGAGCGCAAATGAGTAAAAAAGTTTTGTTGCATAATTTTGTGTCATTGACAGGATAATAATTGTTCAAATCTGCTTCGGGCATTTATTGTTTTCAACATTTCGTTTGATTGCTTTGTGGTCTAGTACTCTGAAATTTGCTCTTTTGTTAGATTTGGCCAAACACAAAAAATCATCTTGAAGTGTTCTTTTTAACAACACAACAATTGAGGTAGCTGTTGTATTTACAGAAGATAGGTGGCGTCTTCTATTTATTAACGCATCAAAATGTAAAGCGACGTTGATATTTGTTAGCAATGACAGTGGGATATTATTTTGTGAGAAACTCCTACAAACGAACTTAGAAGCACCTCCTCGTTATGAATTTTTTAAAAGCCAAGTTTTTCCGCATTCTACTTCGACAAAGTTAAGTTATGAAACGCTAATCATATCAAAATTCCAGTATTGTTCTAAAACATGCTCATCTATATTTTCTGTTTGTCCCTGGCTTACAACGACGTACCATTGATGAGTTATGTTCTTTTGTGTTACGAAAGCTCCTAAAACGGCCATTGATAAAACAATTTTTTTGAATGAAGTTCTTAGGCTTATGTCGCACAATACGATTTTGACTTTCATGGTATATTGACCAAATAATATAGAATAACTGTATCAACTTGACCACTGTTACTGAGCTCAAAACAAATGTAGCTCAAGCTATACTGTTCAAAGATTTAAGAAACTTTTTTGATGTCCGTTCATTGTCTTTGTTTTATCGTTTGATTAGATACGTTTTTTTTGTTTGAAAGTAATGAGCGCATCAACCAAAATAGCTCAACAACTAAAATACCGTACAATACAGCTAATAGCTAATATATTTTTAATTTTTCGTGATTTCGTAAAATGCTGTTGACTTTTTTCTACGTTAAATGCACTGTGGCAATTTTGAAGTGCTGTTTCAAGATTTTTTTACCTGCAGACTGTAGGAATGCCAGCGCATTTTAAATGGCGGTCAAAAGCGGCCAGCTATTCTAATGATCTAGGCTTCCTGAAACTGCAGGTCGGAAAATCTCGTGAAAATGTCAAACAAAAGGAGACCAACAATCATATCATTGGATGCTAATACTTATTGGATTAAACTCACGTCAAAGTGTTGTGGAAACCAGCAAATATTTAGTTATTGCTCATTGTTTTGACCCATTAGGTCTCATTGATAACCGACAACAGGGCGTAAGATTTAAAGGAAAGAAAAACCCGCATTTTCATCAAAGGCTTCTTGTATTAATTATTACAACAAATGTTTTTATTTTAGTGGCCAATGATATTGGGATGAGCTTGTTGATGTTCACCATGGAGTGATAAACTTGAGTGTTTGATCCAATGGTTAATTTTCCTGATGCTGCCAAGAGGAAAAGTTTTCACATTGCCACTGGATGTTGCGTTATTGCATCAGTAGCAGTTATTAGTAGCAATTGCGTGGGTAGGCAAGATTGCACTTTGCTTAGAAAAACATGTTGAAACAATGGATTAATTCTTTTTAGAGTCAAACTTTAATAATTGCTTGCTATAGCGTAAATAATTTTTTAGATGTTAACTTTCAATTCTCAACACTCTTTCTTCTTTGCGCTTGTGGAGAAAAAATCAATTCAGCTCACAACTTGATGACCTAATAAATGGTCGATATATTAACTCACCCGCAAGCACCACGAGTCCTAGAAAATGCTTTTCTTTGTTCATTTTGTGAATTCTTTTCTCAGGAATTCTTTCTGTCGAAAGGTTTATAAGCAATAGCTTACTTAAAAACTTATTGCCACGAATAATGACGTGCGAAACTGAAAAAACAATAAACAAAATTGCTGAAAACTGTTAATGTGCTTATTAATGAAACATCTGAATTGGTACTCTAAAAATAGTAGAGCGCTGGGTCGTAGTAGCCGAGGGGGAGAAGAGAGAAAAGGAAATACTACCCTTTCAAAATTTTTATCAAAATTTATGTGATTAGCTAATCTCTCTAGTGTTTAATCAAATTTCTGTATAAAATTTTCAAAAGCCAGCATTTTAAATTTATCTTTAAAACTTGATAAATACATCCGGTTACAAACATCTACCCTACAACTTTGAATAAGTCGTAAAAAAAGTTTTTCACTGAAACATGCAACATTTTGCCACTTTATCTTCGATTTTTTTCAGGATGCGCACATGATGAAACGAATCAATCATACTATAAGGTTAGTAATTTTTGAAAGAAGAAAACGAAGATGATTTTGAAAAATTGGTTTTCTTTTAATTTAACTGAATAGAAAGCGGATTTTGTTTTCTAGCCTGAAGAAAGGGCTTATACTTTATTCAATCTTGAAGCTTTGAAGTGCAGCTTTTTTGAAAGACACCTGCTACAGGACTTTTAAGCAAGCCCCGAAATCAACTTTTCATGACTGTTTGGCTCTGGTTTTAAGAATTTCTGCTTAAGCCTAAAAGCAAGTTTGTTCAACTAATTTCTTGTAGTATCGTTACACTTTTCCGATGTAATGCTTCACGAGTGTCGTGGTTTGATTAGAAAAACAGTCGGAGATTTTAATGAAAAGACTGCATTAAATAACTACTATATTTTTGCCCAAGTCAAGTGAAAAATTTCTTTCCAGAAATGGTCAGTAAAAGCTTTTATTGGGGAAGGATTGGTTATTATGAAAAAAGAAATTGTTGCAAAAACTAAATTGTTATCAGGTTTAAATTTTCTGAGAATTTTTGATAGAAGTATGGAATATTAATTTTTTGCGCGTTAGTGGATTGACTGGCGTCTTTTTAACACTACCTTGCGGTTTCAGATTATTTTCCTTAATATATAGATCGATTTTCTTTCGTTTAAAAAGACATTTGACTTGTCAATTTTATTGATCAGAATTTTTGTGAGAAACAGTGACGTTCTTCTGTTATTGTGTGAAGCATTACGCAGATATTTTTCTCTACTTCGGTAAAAAAGTTTTTGGTTTTGATTACTAAATAAAAGTAATGAAAATTCTTGAAATAGATATTTTGTTGTTGATTTTAATTTTTCTGACTGAAAAGATTGCTAGGCACAGGATCATTATGAATACAATATTGATTCTCCATCAAAATTAAAGAGAACAAACAAACAATTGTTTTCAGCTACTTCTAGAAGTAATTTTTGAGGTTAATGGATCTTGTTTGAAATTCGGACTGGAAATACAATCGCGGTCGCCAACTTCCTGAGCAGTGGGTTTTTGGAGGCCCCTAACCCTAACCCTAACCCTAACCCTAACCCTAACCCTGACTCTAACCCTAACCCTAACCCTAACCCTAACTCCGGAGCAGTCCGAATTTCAAACAAGACCCAGGTTAATTTTTGATAGAGATCAATTTTGAACAAAAGCTGAGCGATGGCCATTTTGGTCAAAAATACGCCATTTTGGTCAAAAATAGACGTGCTAAGAGAAGCTATAAAGGGATTTTGACAAAACCGATGTTGATCAATTGGTTTCCAAGATAGCAAAGCAATATGCTAAAAAACTTCAAGGTGCCTTGAAACTTTGATAACCAAAGCAATTAAGATGGTGACTTTATGTCGAATTAACGCGCGGCATTTTACGACCCCCTAAAATAATTATGACTCTAAATTCTAAAAGTTCTGAGTTCTGGTCCGTAGTTACTCTTTGTCGGCGCTATTGGCTGAGCACCGAACCAAAGTGACTTCTTTTCTTTCATTCTTCTCAATATTATCTTTGCAATCTTGATTATGTGAAGAACAGAAAAGCGTCTTGCTTATGAAGACCTGAAAAGCGATTAAACTCATTTTTCAAATCTATTTTTAGAAACATTGTCGCTACTTATGTCGAGCACGTGTTAATTTTGGTTGCCTGATTGGCATTACATATCTTAGTCGAGATTTTCGAAACAAAAATTCTGGTGATGTTCTTAAAAACACACGTCCCAAAACCAAATCGAACGTTGGACTCTCTTAAATTTTGATTGATTGAGGTGTATTTTCAAGTCCAGATTTTTCAAGAAATTCTCACGAGTTTTTGGTGTTAATAACCCAATTGGAAAGTTGGAAAGTTTTGTCAACGAAGCCGACTTGAATGAGAAATGGCTTCACAATAAATTTGTCAAGTAAACTGCAGCTGGTATTGACAAATTCGATTATATTTTTGAAGTTGGTGGAGAATAGCTCTTTGCTTAAACTTGGCAAATCAAGAGAATTCACAACCAGCAATAACTGCATCAATAACGAGCTTACCATGCTGCAATTCGTTTAAAAGGTGGTTTCGGTAGATAATCGTCTTACGTGCTTTGTAATATGTTGTGTTTTAATTATTTTTCAAAAATTATTATTTTAAAAAGATTGATGGCACTAGAAAAAGATGAGAAAAAGGTGTGCCGCGTGGTGTCAAGGTTCTGCTTCTATGGAATGGGAGCTAGATTTGCAAAAGAATGAAGATTGCACTCTTGACAGTGGATGGCTCTTGGTAAATTTTATTTCTTTTTGTGGAATGCACCATCTAAAACAGAATCAAAAACCACGATACTGCGAAAGGCTATTCGATTTGTTGGGTGCCCAATTTAGCCTATCTCATCTAGGCGCCAGTTTGATCTCTTCGGTTCTTATTTCAACAATGAAACGACCATATCTCATTTACAGCGAAAATCGTGAAATAATAGACGCTAACAATGATCAAAGCTTCTAAATAGATGAAAATGAAATAAAAATACATGCAGCATCCGTGGCATATTTTGGGTGAAAGTTTGGCTTATTGCTATTAATCGTTTGATCAGCTAGACTAATGCAATGAGCAATACTTTATTTATCATAACAAAGTTAACTTTACAAAGCTAACACAAAAAAACACCAGAACTTTTCGTCCTCTCTCGGGGACTTCATGAAGGCAAAAAATAAATCTGAAATTTCAAAGATAAATTATTGTATCAGTTTGAACGCCAATGACGAGAGTAGTATCGTTTTAACACTGCATCTCTGTTCATTGTCATAACCGAGATGGTTAAGGTGTACAGGGATCTAGTCAAAAGCTTTGACCAACCGAAAACTAAGCAATTACAGCTGGAGATCGCCGGTGGCCGTATCTACATCTTTAAGATAATTCAACATAGGCAATCATCCAGCTTTATGTTTTATTCACGAAAAATATATTTCGACTATCAATAGTCATCATCAGTTCCTTATTCAAATCTATTCAAATCTATTTGAATAAGGAACTGATGATGACTATTCAATAGTCGAAATATATTTTCCGTGAATAAAACATAAAGCTGGATGATTGCCTATGTTGAATTATCTTAAAGAACACTGCATCTCTAATGAAACACGTGCAGAAGCGACTTCGCTCCTTGTGAATGACCGAGTTTTACAAGACCCTCACCACTATTTGCTGATGTTGAAGAAACGATTTTCGACCGAGAGTTTGATATGTGTGTGTACCGCAAAGCAAGTTTTTCTGGTGTACTCTTATATTTCAACAGCATAGCGCCTTTGTTCTGGAAACGAGATCTTATCACTTGTTTATTGTATGGTGCTTATTCATATTCATCAAATAACTCATTACTGAAACCCGAAATCAATTTCACGATCTCTTTATTTAAACAGAACGGATACCCAACAACTTTTATTTTAAAAGAGATATAGGTCTACCAATAAATCGAACAACCATAATCAACAATCTCGCGCCGACTCCTCTAACAATACCCCTAACTTAAATCCTTACGTCATCTTCCCGTACATTGGTATCCCGTCTACTGAATGTGGTAAACGCATTGCTGCATTGTTCCGCGACTGATTGGGCACTAATATAAAAACAACCTTTTAAACTTTTTAAATAATTTTGTATTTCAATTTTAAATACCTTCTCTCTCCTTTTTTCTGTTTTGATGTTGTCTATCAGTGTACATGCTTTTGAGACAAGAATACGTAATACATCGGTATGACGACTAGACCACTATTCCTGCTAATTGAAAACCATTTTTCAAAAATAACAAAAGTTCATCAAACTCCGCCATCAAATCCCATCGTGATCAATGCAAAGCCTGCAGAGAAACACTGCCAGCAAAGCAAAGCTTTACATTATTGATTTAGTTGTTTTTATTGTTCTTTTACAGCACTGATGATGCTTTATAGCAAAATGCATTTGTCTTAGTGTGTTAATGCATCAATAAAGTTTCGAGCTGATTTAGTTTTTCCATTCATATCACATAAATTTGTATCAGGTAGAAATCATTATCCATAATTCCAGCTTCAGCCTTTGATCTTGCTGCACCTGATATTTTTCAACAATAAATTTGTGGTTGGTCCTTTGCCCTTTTTTCAAATTCACGGAGCGCGACTATCAACAGTATATTTCCACCACAAGCATTGCAACGAACAAGCAGAAAGTGAGGTAAACTTCAATTTCCGAAAAAACATCGTACAAATCATATGGATGTTGCAATTGAAACAAGGGAGTAGACAGCATGAAATTGAGGAGCCATATTATTTCAAGCATTTTTGATATTCTGAAATAAAGTTAAGCAAAATTATAAAATGCTTATAAACTTTTTTTTCACGTAAAACTTTCAACTTTTCTTGGTTGCATGTAAACAAATATTCATCATTGCTATTGGTTGAATACAAAAACATTTTGCCATCCCTAAAATTTGTTTGCAGTTTGCAGCCTTGGCTCATATATACTTCAATAATGTGGAACAAAAATCTTACCTGTTGTGGTGAAATAACTTTTCAGTGGTCGAAATATGATATGTGACAGCTGCTATACGTTTTCCAGTTACAACGTCCACAATTGAAGGCAAGCATATCAATATTTAAAGCATTGCTTCCGTATATTTTCAGCCGCACCCGCTTTTTACTTGTGAAGTTTGAAGTTTGAGACGAAGTTTCGCAACTTGATAGCATTTGCACATTGCAAAATTTTGTCCTTATTGCGAAATCTGGTCTGTATCAACGCCCATTTCTATCGTGTTTGAAGTTTTTGAACGCGACAAACATCGAGATGAGATTTCAGCCTTGACTCGAAACTTGCGCAATGGCTTCCGAAACATGATTTTTAAATAATAAAGCAGAAAATGCCGTCATTCTTTCGTAACAGTAAGCACGACCAGAAATCAAATCGAAAATTAAAGTCCGAAGGCTATTAAATAATGTGGTGGCACTACTGACGACTTTTCGTCATTGTATTTGTGACATCAAGTAACTGGCTTTGAAAGGCCGGCGAATAATTGTGACATAGCTTTTTCGCTTTTCTCAAACTGAATCTGAATTTCAAACGCTGGAACTCTTTTTGCCCCATGAAACGGAAGATCAATTTGATTTCCACTCTTGTCCTCAGAGCTCTAGTCATCTGTTCGGAATTGACTCTTCAAAATGAACTTTCCAACATTCGTACAATTCTGATCAACAACGGTTACCCTGAATCTGTAATCAACATTGTTATTACCAAAAAAAAAAAAATTCGTTTTGCAGACTAACACAATTATGTCCGAAGAAATGCCTAGTTTATCTTCACTTGCCATCGATGGGCAATGTTTCGATGAGATACGAAATGCAAATTAAAACAACGGTCAAACGTAGTTACTTTGCAGTTGAACCACGCATTGTCTACACCAGGAATCGGCAGCCCCTGGCACGCATGCCACTTGCGGCGCGCGAGAGGAATTTTGATGGCATGTCGAGTTATTTCACGCGCACGCTAAATTTACACTATAAGAGTGCGGGGTGCACTTGCAAGCTCTAACTGTCTACACTGCACGAAATCAACAGTCTTGAAATTAGTCTAGCATGCAATTCACGAGGCAATTTTTATGTCGGTGATGTCTGTTCTGGCCCTGCCGTTTGCATTCACAACTGGCTCGCTGTGAGAGCGAAAAAAATTGGCTCAAGGCAAGCCAGTTAATGCGAGCTCCCATAAGCACAAACAATTTAGAATAAATAAAGATGTGCGACGGCGCAAGAATGAATAAAATGAAAGTGTAGATACGCCTTAATTTTGTTGATATAGCAGTATTTGTGGCAATGCTCATTTTACTTGTTGTCCTTGCGGAACAGTTGTGTTAGTTACGTATATTCCTGAAGAGGGCTGAATGTTTCGCCGATAACGTTTGAATACTTTTTAATAAAATGTTTGCCTGCTTATTGCTGTTTGTTATTTGATTTTTAAAAACAACCTCTCAGCTTAAAAATTTACGTATTTAGGCCTGTGAAATGAGGCTTAATGGCTTCTTCTAAAAAACTTAAATTACATGAAAAATGTTTGGCTAGCTTACCGGAAATTATGAAGTTTGAAATGCAGAAAGATGATAAGCAACTTCATAAATTATCTTAGGATGAGTCAAATCAAAAGGCAACCGAAGTAGCGTGTGGTGCTAATCAATCAAACACAGTGCGGCAGCAGTTGATTAGCCGCTGCCAGGCAATGGAGAAATCGAATCGAAGTAAAGTTGCTGCGCTCCATCGGGTGGGAGATTGCATATTCCAATAAAAAAGACGCCCAAACAAAACACGATGTGTTGTACAATGTGTTATACAATGTGTTGATTAGTGGCTTGAGGGACAAGCATCTTGTCGACCGCTTAATGGCCGGCAGTGAGCATGCTGACCGTCCCAGATGTTTAGCTGCACTTAGATTGTTTGACTGCACTGCATGAAATATATGAGTTGCACGCGGGTAATTTTGATATTAGCGAATCACATCACCATGAATTAATATGTTGTAGGTTGTTGTGATACTCTGTGTACGTATATTTGTGGTAACTTTCTTCTGTTTTAGTTATGGTGACCATATTTTCATTACCAAAAAGGAGGACATTTTTTTATAATAATTATTATCAGCCCTAAAACTTGTTCTGCAAAGCTGAGTAAAATTTTCTGCACATTTCTTGGACACTCATCGCTTTTGATAATTATATTTTGATAATTAGTACAAATACAGCAGTTTATTTTTTAAATTTGTTATGCCAATGAACAAAAAAATGTAAATCGAACAGCATTTTTATGCTCTGAACTGTCTACATGCATGTCTAGGCTAAGTTTGCCTTTATTTCCTACAGAAACAAAAGTTCCGTAGCCACAAGTAATGCATTCTGTTTCGAACTCATCTAGTACTTTTCTAAAAAATGGCTACTACTGTTGAAGTTCTTCAGTAAACTTTGATTTTCTTTTTGGCATACCGCATTTATTTTTTAGCTTTTTGTTTTATTTTTTAAAAATCACAGCAATGATAATTATAAACAGTTCAACTGAAAATATTGTTTGATTTTTTAAACTAAAATAAATATGTACAAAAATGTTTTTTTTGAAATTAGATCAATTGACCAGAACAACAAAGCAAAATTTATCTCCGTATCTCCGCTGCGTAAAATACAAGAAATGCAGTTTGGAAACTTACCGGTATTTGTACCGTTTCCCATGTAATCTCACTCTCTCAAACCTAAAGCAACAGTCAGTCTGAGGTAGACCGTTAGGAAACTTCCTTTTATCATTGCTTACCAGTTAAACTTATTATCACTTGAACTAATATGCAGAGACATAATTTTTTAATCACAGGGTAAACGTAAAAAGGGAATTTTTGAACGACTTTGGATGACCAAATTAGCTTTTATTAAAAAGGAGGACAAAAAAGGCATTTTTAAACATCCTCGGAGGACCAATTACTTTTTACCAAAAAAGAGGACATGTACTCCAAAAAGAGGACGTATGGTCACCCTAGTTTTAGTGGAGGGAAGAGGGCGTTAAACGTTAGTTTTGATCACAAGTTGTCTTGAATACACGATCCACCTTCGGGCGGGCACTCTGCTCTCATACGGTGTGCTAATTAAGCTGATAAGGCGTGTTGCACGCCGATCAGAAGGATTGTACAGTAGCACAGTTAACCTTAGACCTGTGCGACAAGAAGACACTAGCGTTGTGCTACTGATTTTAAAATAATATACGTTTTATCTGCTTTTAGTCTGATTGGGGTTGAGCTACAAAAGAACTAAGGCTTTAAGAAAAAGAAACGTAACACCCTGTAGCTTCTTTGCAACTGGTTAGGTAAAATTTAGTACAGCACTGATAACTTCTTGGCACACCAAAAGTCCAGGTGTTATTGCTTTCAAACAAGACATAGCCCTTCCAAGAATTTCTCCAACTCTCGATTCTGACAGTTGATCAAGGGAACCAAGAACCGCCGGATAAAACTATTTGAAAACAAAGACAGTGTTAGCGCTACTTTGCTCCGTGTAGATTTATACCTTGATTATGTGTAAAGTTAGTGTTTCCGGTTACCAGATACTGTTTCTTGGCGTGGTTAGCGATTACGCAATTTCTTGCTAGTCGCTGCCCAGTATTCTAGTAGTACCTGTGATAATTTAGTATGGTTAGGAACAGTAGCTGGTAGCCTACTATGTTCGGTATAGCTGGATATGTGCCTTGTAGTGTTGGGCCTGGCTTACCTAGGCCTAGCATCATTATCTATTTGTTTTTCCCCTTGCAGCTACAGGTTCAAGGTGTTTTAGTGGCTGGTTTGGTTGGTTAGGTTTGCTTGCGTTGTTTGCAGTTTACAGTAGTTAATCGCGTTGATACCGGTCTTGCGGTTACCGGTGACTGTCTACCTGTATCTATGGTTGCTGTGGAAACCCAGCCTGCATCACTCAAATTAATAGTAGTGTATTGATTCACGTGGTGCATGCTGCTGGGTGCTGTTGGAGCATTGTAGTTGGTTCACTGTAGTACAGTATATTCGTTGATAATCATATTCGTCTGCTGCTGAGCTGATACCGTGCCCATATCCCAGGCTGCTTCACCCCCTGTAGCTCTATCCCAAATAGGATAGTAGGAATAGTCGATTAGCTCATTGCCTAGAGCTAATACAATAGACAGCATCATAGTTCTTAATCCGCTTTGTGGAACAATGACGCTTCAAACGCGAATGCGAAAAATCACGACATTTGTCATAACTTCAGCATACAGTAGCGAAAGACGTTTTTCAAAATTAGAAAAAATACCGATATGCCTTTCAGGGTGCTTACGCAGGCTTGAATTTCGCCTACGTTGCAAGCCAGAGAATGTTACCGTAACTTGTGCTATCTCTGATTGTAGCGTCTCTGCTACTTTTGTCCACTTGTTAAACTTTTTATTGCGATCTTTATAGTCTTCTAAAAAACATTTCAGAGAAAATGTCGAATTTTTACTTAGCAAATCAATGGTTTTGTTTTCTCCACAGACTACAGCCCAAAGCATTTTGACTAAAATTAGAAACTATAAACCATCAACTATGAATCTAGTCTCGCCAAGATAGTTTGGTAAATAACTTGCAAGGAAAATAGAGACATGCTCTATTTTTGGAAATATTAGTAAAACTTTTCCAGAAAACACAACAATCGCTTTCACTTGTGGCAAGCTACTTATTACTGTGCAATATTGCTCTCAATGTGCACAAGACTTCTTGCGCACTTTGTCAGACACCGATAGGTTATTGGTACAAGATTCTCGCGCAAAAAAACTTGCTGCTGTAATGTTTGCTTTACATCAAGAAAGCAATAAAAAGTTTGAAGCTTTTGTGTTGATGTCTGGCATGAAGCCAAACGCTACCAGCAAATTTTCAGGCAATTGCTTGTTTTGTGCATAATTCTATCTGGGACCATAGAGGGGGCATGGCACAGTGGCCTCTCCCTAGATGCACCCCTGCCTGTATAGCTTACGGTACCTGCACCAAAGTGTACGCTGATGTGTGGACCTACATAAGTGTGCGTGTTAGCTCTAGCTACGAGCTAATCGATTTCTAGTTGTCGTATTCTATCTGAGATAGGGCTACAGGGGGTAAAGCAGCCTGGGGAATGGACACGGTATCAGCTCAGCAGCAGACGAATATGATATCAACGAATATATTATACTACTGTGAACAACTACAATGCCCCAACAGCACCCAGCAGCATGCACCACGTGAATCAATACACTATTATTAATTTGGGTGATGCAGGCTGGGTTCCACAGCAACAATAGATACGGTAGACGGTCACCGGTATCAACACTATTTTAACTATCGTAAACGCAAACAATGCATGCAAAACCTACCACTAAAACACCTTGAACCTGTAGCTGCAAGGAGAAAGGCAAATAGATAAAGATGCTAGGCCTAAGTAAGCCAGGCCCAGCACTACGAAGCACACTTCAAATACCATACATTGTAGGCTACCATACCTAACTATATCATGAATAGATACATCACTACTAATTACACTAAATTAGCACAGGTTCTACCTAGAGTAACTGGATAGCGACTAGTAAAGAAATTACGTAATCGCTAACCACGCCAAGAACAGTATCTGGTAACCGGAAAGCACTAACTCTACACATTATCAAAGGATCAATGTACACATAGAGCGAAGTGGCGCTAACATAGCCGGCCCAAAGCGAATTACATACCAGCGACGGTAAATGAGCTTTCACAGATAAAGCGCTACGAGATACATCAACAATTGATCACTAGGTGTCACATGGGAGATCGATGCACAAGGTAAGTTTAGCACACGAACAAAATTTGAAACAAGAAACATAAATTCACACATGCCTCGTAAGAGAGTAACGTATTGTGATGTTTTGGCACCACACTCAATGATATACGGATCAAACTAGGACGAGGCTAATGATTAACAATCAATAACGAAGAAACAGCATAACTAGCACGTAAAGACACAAACTAAAACATGATTATCCATGGCATAAACGAATCTGCCTAGTGGCAGCCAATAGTGGAAAGGGTTATGCAAGGTGGCAATCATTGGTTGGCATGGTCATTAATATCGCCTTCCAGCCAACACAGCTTTCTTATGTCACGCTCATAGGTTTTGCCACTTGCATCACGTACTGTAACCCGCTGCACATGCCCAAATTTGTCAGGGCTAACATTAATGACAATTGCGCGATCATAAACGCAACGCGGCTTTACATCATTTGAACCGACCAACACATGGTCGCCGATTTTAATATTACGTTGCGATTGCAACCATTTTGCGCGCCTTTGTAGAAGTGGCAAATATTCTTCAGACCAGCGTCGCCAAAACTGATCAGCATGTCTCTGAGAGGCTCTCCAGGAAGAGCGCATACCGTCAGAAGCAACAAACACATCAGTAGGCAGTACAGGATCAACGCAACCAGTCAAAATACTAAGTGGGCTCAGTGCACGGAGATCATTGGGATCAGCACTGACCCGTGTAATGGGGCGACTATTCAATATCAGTTGTACTTCACGAAATAGGGTCTCCAGGCCCTTCTCAGTCAACGTGCGCAATTTCTTGTGTTCTTGCAGAGCAGACATAGTTTTTCGGACAAGACGTATCATTGATTCCCACACCCCACCTTGATGGGATGCTAAGAGGGGATTAAATCTCCAGTCGACGCCATTTTGCGCCATAGCAGCAGTCATCAATCTCTTGTCTAATCGAGCTAGCCCTCGCTTTAGCTCTGCATGAGCTCCAACAAAGTTCGTGCCATTGTCCGAGTACAGAACTCGGGTGGCTCCTCCAGTGACGGAAAGGAACCGACGGTAGGCCATCAGAAATGATTCAGTACTCAAATCTTCGGCTACCTCTAAGTGAATAGCTCGGGTGGCAAGGCATGAAAATATGCAGCCATACCTCTTCAAATTATTCCGGCCTTGCCGGACTAGAATCGGCCCGAAATAATCGACAGCAGTGTTTGTAAAGGGCCGATTTCTTGACTCAATGCGGGCAAGCGGGAGTGGCGCCATAAGCTGGGCGCTAGGGGCGGCATCACGATTGCGACAGTTCATGCAGAGTAATCGAATGTAGTGCTTTACTGTTCGTTTACCACCCAAAACAAAGTAATTCTTGGTGAGTTCATTCATGACAAACCCGCTAGCAAAATGCCCAATCTTACAATGCAAGTCCATAATTATTAAGCCTGTTAATGCATGACGTCGTGGTAGCACTATAGGGTGCTTGAAATCATACGATAAGTCCGATCTATGCAACCGACCACCAATTCTAATCAGTCCTTCCTCCACATATGGACAATAAGCAAGCAATGGACGACAAACGCCCTTAATATATGTATCACAAACTTTAATATCTCCACATTCTAAGGCATCCGCAACACCAGGAAGTGCGGTGCGCTGTGCAACACAAATCAGAGCCCTGAGGGCTTCAGCATATTTATTTGCAGAAATAGGACCAGATACAACCACAGAGGGAGTACAGTTTTTCAAAATTCTGTTTCGCAGTATACGCTTTAAGCGTAGCCACCATGCTGCCGCTCTCACCAATCTTGGGAGCGTACTATAATGAGCGATCAGTTTTTCAGATAAAATGTCTTTAGAAACAGTAATTTCGGCAACATTCACATTAGCATAAGCACATTCAGAAAATTCACCAACATTGTCAGGCACACTATAACCTTCAGTGTCAACAGATAAGGTCCGAGTGGCCATAGACGAACCCTCTTCCCCTAGCAACAAAAAGGGGGGACCCTCAAGCCATTCTCGAGCACGTTCTGCACACGACGGTTTTAAACCACGTGAGAAAAGGTCTGCAGGATTTCTCTTCGTGTTCACCCACCGCCATTGCGTCGAATTAGTGACCTGAAGTATACGTTTAACACGATTTGCCTCAAAAACCGGCAATCTCTTGTCAGGATTTTTAACGTAACCGAGTACAGTCTGTGAATCACACCAAAATACAACAGAATCAAACTTACAACCAATTTCACGAATCAGAACAGACGACGTTTTTACCGCTTCGTAGGCGGCATGCAACTCTGCACGAGGAGTCGTAGTACATTCAGCAGGGAGCACTCTAGATCTGCCCATCACGAATGAAAGAGCAAAATGCCCCTTATTGCAAGTTAGCATATAAAAAACAAAACCGAAAGCATGTTTACTAGCATCAGTGAAGCAATGCAAATGTATATATTCTGCATCTGTAAGTCCAGCAAATCGACGCGGCAATTTTATACCATCTAGATTACGCAAGCCCTTTTTCCACCTCAGCCAACGCATTTTTTCAACATACGGCAAATTGCTATCATCCCAACCCAGATTGGAACGTGAAAGACTTTGCAGAATTAATTTTGCCCGCAACAGGAAGGGCGAAACTATCCCAAGGGGGTCGTACCATCGGCTAAGAAAAGACAACAGGCCGCGACGCGTAAGCACATAATCACCATTTGCTGCAGATATGTGAAAACAGTCCGAACTTGGTGACCAGCACACACCCAAAGTCTTTTGCTCGGGAATGTCCTCAAATCGCAAATCTAGCTCAGCGTACCGAGGCAATAGACGCTCGCTAGCAACACCGTTTAGCAGTTCAGGGTGGTTGCTGGAAAACTTCATAAGCTTAAAACCACCACATGTCAACAACTTATCCAGTTCGTCAATCAATGCAACAAGACCTTCAGAGGTCGCAACGCTTTTCAAAAGATCATCAACATAAAAGTTCATATTCACAGTATTACAAGTCTCAACAGAAAACTTTGATTGATTGTCCACAACAGTTCGTCGAAGTGCGTATCCAGCCACACTCGGCGAAGAAGTCAGCCCAAACGCATGTACTGACATTTCATACGTATTTACAACTTCATCAGGATCTCCATCACGCCAATACAAAAACCTTAGAGCACTTCTGTCGGAAGGATCTACCCGCACCTGATGGAACATGCTCTTTATGTCAGCCACCACAGCATGTTCATGCAAACGAAATCGCAAAAGAACTCCGAGTAATAAGTTTGTATTATTGGGTCCCTCTAAGAGCCGTTCATTTAATGTAACACCTTTATAACAACAGGATGCATCAAACACAATTCGAAACTTCTCACCCTTTGTATTGTGGTAAGGAATGTACCAAACCTTACCTTCTTCTCCTTGTTGAACATCCGGATCCACCAAAGCTGCATATCCATGCTCAATCATTTCATTAATTTTTTGAGTGTACTTTGCAAGGGTATTCGGATTAGATTTCAGCCGTCGCCCTAAGCTACTCAATCGTGACAAGGCGATTGGTCGATTGTTAGGGAGCCCGGGATTGTTCGAAACCCAGGGCAGGGCAATCTGGTAATGTCCATCAATTATGTTACAACTACTGTCCATGATAGCCGTGGCCCGATCATCATTAACTGAAGGGGCTCGGTAATCAAGCTCAACGTCTGGTGTGGGCCCCCCAGTGCCATTACAAGTTGGGCACTGTCCTTTATTGGCAGGAGAAACCACAGCCAATTTCAACAAGTCTGCATCAGATCGATCGTCAAGGCCTACAATGTGGCACACAACATTTTCTTCAAGTGAAGATTGACTGTAGCAGTCATTTCCATACAAAAACCAGCCAAGAACTGTTCTCCCAGCACATAGTTTCTCTTCCCCAGCATCCCGCCTTTCAATAAGCTCATGCAGAATGCGACAGTTCAAACCAATCAACAAATCAACAGTAGTTCGGTCAATCAATGGTATATCAACATCAGATAAATGTGGATAATTCTCAAAATCACTTGCAGAAGGAATACTGGAACGTAAATCTGATAGTCTGTCAACCACTTGCACCCCCTTTAAAGTGAAGGATGCAGTCTCATTGAGACCATGAATCTCAATCTGTGTTTCAAATGTGTCTGATGTGCGGTGTTCCCCATTAGCCATGCAAAGATGACTACGTATGGGAGTTCCCACAAGCGACAGCTCATCATATAGGCTCTTCGAGATAAGGTGAGTGTCCGAACCATCATCCAGTAAGGCTAAGACGTCACGTCCGAGACCAGATCGCATATTTGTAACTCTTACAGGCAAAACCTTCAACCTGGTTCTGCCACGTGCACTGCGAGCTGTATTGGCATGGGCAGCACGATTACAAATAGGCTCTGCACCCACTACTGGTGCCACAGCAGCATCGGTCTCGTCCCTTTTGTTTAAAGTCTCAGGGGTAGAGATTTTCTCAGAATTATCAAAACGGTGAAGGAGCGTGTGGTGAGCACCATTACATTTCTGACAACGACGATTACTCTTACAGTCTCTAACAAAGTGTCCCTCACTTAAGCAATTGAAACAGCGTCTTTGCAACTTTGTATCAGCAATACGATCTTCAACAGATAATGCAACAAACTTATTGCACTTCCAAAGTGCATGCTCAGATGGTTTTCCGCAGTCACAGAGCTTCGACTTGGGGTCACGAGATTGAACGTTAACCTTTGCATCCTGAGGACTCATTTCGTTTGAAGCTAAATCCGTTCTTCTCAGGGCTTGGGTCCTTGTAAACTTTGCTTTAGTATATCTGCTCCCACCACTGCGAGGATAGCTACTCTCAGTGGAGCGTGGCTCATGAAGGAGTCGACCTAAGGTAGAGCTAGCTTCCTTCTTGCACTGATCTACAAACAACAACACATCATCAAACCGTACACGACCGGATGGAGAACTATGATCAACAGTAAATCGCACAAACTGCTTGCGCAGGTCCATAGGAAGGCGCCAAAAGATTGCCTCTGTTGTAGCATAAGCATTCAACTCATCATACGCACCAGCTGCTAGCATTCCTTGTCTACATGCCATCATGTCAATGTAAAGATCTTCCAAACCATCAGCAGTGGCACGAACAACAGGGCCATTGCGAACTTGTTGCAGCAGAGCACTAGCCGTTCTTTGGGGAGAACCAAACGCAGCTTTCAAGTCTTGCAGCGCACATGAAAGTGCATCTCTAGGTGATGGATTCAACATACAATTATCAATGATCCTACGAGCCCGCCCTTTTGTAGCAGCGGCGAGTAAATGTAGTGCATGACCAGGATCTGATTCCGCATATACTCTCAGAATTCTGTCTTCCACTTGATACATGAAACGATAGTACAGCTTAGGATCACCATCAAAACGATCTTCCAGAGAAGGCGTGGGCACATCTTGACATCTCATCAGGATCTTGGCAAGATCATCAACTGTCATCTTAGAGTCAACAGATTTGTCAGTATTGGGAAGCTGATTAGCTCCATCATGATTCACACGTGGAGCTGTAGCAACATCACAGGGTCTTCTATAACCATCAACAGCCGGCCCATGCCAAAGATTCATAGGTCGGGAAGTAGCACTGCATAGGGTACCAGAATCACAAACTGCCGGCCCATATTCAACCGTGGGTAGTTGGAACTTGCTGCGATATAGGACACTTGGGTCCCATGAAGCTTGTACACACGAGGTAGGGGGCTGGTACTCACTGTAGACAGCAGCAGACTGTCTACCCTGAATACCTCCAGCACTGACAGTGCTAGTGCTAACTTGGGGCTGAGCCCATACTGGGGCGTCAGGCCTAAGATGGGAACCAGAATGTGCAACTGGTGAACGAGACATCTGGGCAACGGCATCTTTACTATCCAAAAAGTTACCAACCCTTTCTCGTGGAGTCATTGTCTTCTGTTCGAGCTCACCTAGATTTTGATCAACATCTTGTAATTCAGCTTCAGCCATTATTTCAGCTTCTGCAAGATCTGCCTTGGCACGCAAGATCTCAAGTTTGAGCCTGTGCTCTTGTTCTAATTTCCAAAGGCGTGCCCTTTTGATTTTTACTTCAGTAATTCGCCTCGTGGTTGAGGACTTTGATGAAACTGAACAAGCCTTTTCTGATGCAATCTTATACGGTTTGCTCTTTGATTCTGTGCCAAAATTGAAATTCATGTTCTCAACAGCATCACCAACAGAGACATCAGTACGAGCTTGCACACTACTGGTATCAGAACTCACAACAACAGCAGATGGTATATCACAGACTAGTATCTCATTCAGATTTTCAGTTTGAAGCACACTAAAGTCACGCGCCGAAACTCTAGGCGGTGAGTTACTGTCACAATGGGGATTGACACAATTAGCAACAGAATCAGCACTTTCACTATTTGACCCCATGGTTATACAAACACAGATACAATAAATAAGCTTCTTCAGAAGGATACAATAAGCTTCTTCAGAAGGCAGTAACGAGCAATCAGCAAATCTTGACAAATTCAGCAGAGCAGATAAACAAACAGCCTGATTCGATAGGCTTCCACAACAACAATCAGCAACAACTTCACCAAACAATGGTGTTTTAGTTATGGTGTTTTAGCTATGTTAGCTCTAGCTACGAGCTAATCGATTTCTAGTTGTCGTATTCTATCTGAGATAGGGCTACAGGGGGTAAAGCAGCCTGGGGAATGGACACGGTATCAGCTCAGCAGCAGACGAATATGATATCAACGAATATATTATACTACTGTGAACAACTACAATGCCCCAACAGCACCCAGCAGCATGCACCACGTGAATCAATACACTATTATTAATTTGGGTGATGCAGGCTGGGTTCCACAGCAACAATAGATACGGTAGACGGTCACCGGTATCAACACTATTTTAACTATCGTAAACGCAAACAATGCATGCAAAACCTACCACTAAAACACCTTGAACCTGTAGCTGCAAGGAGAAAGGCAAATAGATAAAGATGCTAGGCCTAAGTAAGCCAGGCCCAGCACTACGAAGCACACTTCAAATACCATACATTGTAGGCTACCATACCTAACTATATCATGAATAGATACATCACTACTAATTACACTAAATTAGCACAGGTTCTACCTAGAGTAACTGGATAGCGACTAGTAAAGAAATTACGTAATCGCTAACCACGCCAAGAACAGTATCTGGTAACCGGAAAGCACTAACTCTACACATTATCAAAGGATCAATGTACACATAGAGCGAAGTGGCGCTAACAGTGCGTGTCATGTATTTATATACTGCAGTTAAGAGGAAAATTGTCAGTTAAACCAGATTATCGTTGTGTAAAACCTGCTTCGGAGTTATCAGGACTGCTTGCAGGATGCATTTCTATGAAAAGCTGTACAATCAAGCAGAAGAAATTGCTAAAATGTGCTTCCTTCCAAAGCCACAACAACGTAGCTATCGTGAAAATCTGATGAACGATCATAGTTACCATAAACGATGTTCCAGCTCCTTCGACCTCATTGTCGACGTAGTTATTTCAACAAAATAAAAAATGCCACCAATGAGCATTTTTGTTTATTTTTGCTAAAAAAATAGCTATAAGCAAGAGTGGGTGTGTGCAACCTACGGCCCACAAGGCGAAATTTTGTTACCCATGGAAAGGATCCCAAATGAGGCCCGCGACATGAAATTTTGTGACCTTGGATGGCACATCTATCAATTACATCTAGGAATAATCAATCTCCAAAGAAGTAAGACTGTTGCCCAGGCTATGTACTACGCACTATCCTCTTAGGAATTAAAATAATCACTTGTCCAAAGACTATTGCGAAACATGGCAAAACTGTGCCAAGTTTCAAGTTCCAGAAACGAACTTTATGAAATCTTGAAAGACGTTCAAGTTATCAATTAAGCTTCAACACGTAGACTTTTGAAAATCAGACCAAGGGCCAACTTTCGCTGTCGACTTTGAATTATGGTTGTGTCGTGAGTTCGTTATTTTTTTTTTCCTCTGTAATCCAAGGCTAATCCTCACTCAATATAGAGTTGTTCCTTTTTATTGGTGGTAACGATCAATAGCTGTATTAACAGAACAGAATTATAGTGGAATGGTTAAATCGGGCGATACGAACATATATATGCACACGAATCACGTGACACGATAAAGCAATGGAGTTTTGATAAGGTTGGCGCGAAAGCAATGCAATTTCCCATACCAAATGCTAACGTTGATGTTTAACACCAGGTATGGGAAATACTGATTGTGATATTAAAAATAAAGCCAAATACAAATTAATTTACAGTCAACACAAAGCAAAGCAAAATCAAATTAGCACGTAATCAGCACATATCTCTACCCCAGATTTTTGAAAATGATGGGTCGATAGGCACAGCAATTTCAGAAATCGACCGCAAAAGAAAATGGAGTTAATTATCAGCAGGGGCGCGAAATCTGCGGTGAAGAGCCCTACAGACAGAAGGCAATAAAACACGAAAAGTCCAAAGGGTTAGAACAAAAGACCAGATGAGGCTAAGGATGAAAAGGATTGAAAGAAATCCGCTCAAGAAAGGATTGGTCAAACAGGAAATCATTTGAAGAAAAACATTTTTCAAAAGTGACGTAGAGGAATCCAACAAGATAGAAGGATCCGAGGACGGTTTGGTCTCGAACAGCCTAGTGAGCTGATGGTGCATAAGATTGGCCTCACTAAGAGTTCGTAACACAGAGTTGACATCTTCAATGCCAAGGCTAGAGGAAGGGAAAAGATTGACAAAGGATTGGTAGTCAAGAGCCTCGTAATGGGTATGTAAGGGAGCCAGATGAGGGGAAAGAGGACAAATATAGTCTGGAGAACGTGCTTACTCGGGTAATAGACGGCAGCCCGACAGGTATGTACACGAAATGAGTTATGCTTGATACACTTTTCAGGCTGTGGGATAAAGAATTCATTTTTGAACATGTTGGTGTGGCACAGCGGTACCGAAAACTGATAAGCAACAGCGGACAATGAATAAAAAGCCAACCACTGACAAAAGTAAAAGAAAGACAAAAAAGACAAATCCATGATTGTTCGCTAGTTATTTTGGTTTACCGAAATCTGCTTGGTTTTACGAACAATCCGGCCGCGTCTCGTGGCTAAAGGTGGCTCTCTGTCTAGACGCTGGCTTGACGTTGTCATGAAGGATTTGGAAGACTTCAGTCTGATTCTCGACAGTGCTTTGAACATCGCCTATGACCAAACAATATGGAAGAAGACTGAACTTAATTGGCTCTACGCTCAACTCAATGAGCGCATAGTAGGGTACTACGGGATAAAGGTGATATTCTGTCCACACCTACTTGCAGCTTTGAAATTTTTAAAGGTAGAATTGAAATAGCCTATTTTGCACAAATTGTTTGGTATTACCGGTAGCCTACTCCTAGAAATTTACTCTTTAAATTCTACATGCACAGGACTTTATCTCAAATATGGCAAGAAAATGTGATCAGCTAAGAGTAGCTTCTCAGCTTTTTTCATGCTTTTGCACTAATTACAGTGAGAGCTCATTAATCCGATCTACTTCGTTTTATCAAATACTGTACAGTACATGTCAATTGAGCGAGGTTGTAAGACTATCAGAATTGAACTTCGATAGCACTGTATGTAAGCTCTGGCACGTGTAGACGGAGGTGCTGTTGATGACATGCTTGCGACTGATTTTTTTTGATGACAAGCCAACTTTTGGCCCACCTTGTATATATAAATTAAAAGGCATTACTAAACAAAGTTAACTTAATTACTCTGCGTGTGGAAATAAATCACCTTGCCAAGCGTCTGCAAACCATCTAATTGGATCAGACAAAACTGCAACCAAGCAACATGTGTGGAGTTTGCCCACGGTATGATAAGTTCATCCAGGAATAGTGAATATTAGAACTA
The DNA here is from genome assembly GCA_963675345.1 of Trididemnum clinides. Taxonomy (NCBI): domain Eukaryota; kingdom Metazoa; phylum Chordata; class Ascidiacea; order Aplousobranchia; family Didemnidae; genus Trididemnum; species Trididemnum clinides. Next base: position 11,190,604 of record OY776297.1, on the reverse strand, counting down.
ATTTCAGCGTGTTCCGGCTGTAATCCAACTTGGTTCAACAAGATGATGACTATTTAGTCGGTTTTAACAACACATATAGCGATTGAAACCAGTTAAATAAGATAGTAGGCCTACTAGCAACTATTATAACACCTGTAATTCCGAAAATTTGGTTATGCTTTTTCTATGTCTTCAACGCCATGCCTTGATGGAATCGTTGGGGATTTCCCATATTTATATGTTGCACCTTATCTAGATGTAAAAGGGAAGTAGTTGTAGTGGCATGCCACAACATGTGGCCAAAACAAACGCCTTTGCAACAAAAAAAGCTTCGTGGAAACAATCAAGAGAAGACGCTTCTTAAACCGCACTACATACAACTAAATGATTAGGCAACATAAATGTTACTCGGAAACATGTATAGCCAGTAATTAACGCACATTGTCAATTTGTCTCTATGAAACAGTGTTTTAGTCCTGGGTGCCGCCACAACGTTTGGTCAATAGTTGCCCGAGCATGGGCGTTTGAAAAACTTAATCCTGTAAAACCCATTAAGACACGCGTCTCATTCCAATACATATTTCTGATCATTAACATTTTGCTTTCATTTAACCATACTTGTTTATTATGCAATTTTTTGACGTCAGTTCCTTTAACTATCACAAAAAATTGCCTAGTTGTTGTAGTTTACGATACCTTTTTTGAATTATAAATTATTGCCGGATTAAAAGTCTTTGCGGGCTGTAGTTTGGAGACCTCTAATCTAGGCGAATTTGTATGGGCTAACGCCTCTGACTGCGCGTATGTTGCATGGTCCTGGCATAACCGCACCCATGCATAAACAAACTAACCCGAAATGAAGCACTCATAGTTAAATTATTGCAATAGCAAGGCCTCCATTAATAATGTCGAGGTTGAGAATATCAAATCAGCTATGACAACAGTTTTTTATTGTTGCTTCAGTACACACCTTTTCCATCTTAGCTTGCTGAAAGACGTGTTGATTATGACGGGAAGACAGGTGTTGTGCTAGCAAAAAGAAGTTTGTTTTTTGATCACACTGTCAGCTTCTCGCTGAGTGTTATTCATGACATGATCACGCGACTTGTTGGGTCGTCACCCATCAATGACACACTTACGACTCCCACGTGACACACAATTTTTGAGATATACTGTAAATAGACATTGTTTACTCCAGATCTTTCCAGATGACGCAATTGGCCACTGATGAGTGCTTCCCGAAAACCTGTTTGTCGTACAGAATAGCAACTAAAACCGAAAACTGACGAGTGTTTTGAATATTTTTTAAACGAAAATAAAAATTTTCTAAAATCTTTTTGCTGCTTTCATTTTCTGCTGCGTGATTATACACAATGGTGGTTCAGAAAAATTAGGTGCGTGGGACATGTTTTCAATATGGGGAAGACAGTCGCTCTTAACATTTTTTGAGAGTCTTATCACAGGCTAAAGCACTAGATATCCTAATTTAAAGCTGATAGAAAATCAGGTAATGGCTTAAACGATTTATAGTGATCAAGTTTTTCTAGGTTCTACGAAGAAATTTTGAAATATTCACAATAATTCCCAAACAATCACGAAAAATGAAATTCTTTTATTTACAGCTTCACAATTATAAATTTCAGCACGTTATAAATTGATTATCATGATGAATCTTTATACGTTATATGTTTTCTGTCTAATATTATCATGCGATGTTGCATACTTGTGCAACTTGATGCACTTGAAGAAATGATTTCTTAAATCACATAATAAATCATTATTTGCTTATCGTAAATAGTGTTTGCATTGGCACGACAACCAATTATCAGCTGCAAATTATTTCATTAATTTTCGTGGATGGATTTTACTTTTTCTCATTATTTAGAAGTTACAAAAAATATTTAATCATACGCTCGCATAGTGTGCTAGTACAGTGCAGGCTGCAATAGTTTAAACAATCGAGCAAAAAGTGTCAACAAGTTTTTCTCCGTAATTTCTCAAGTTGTCGAACGACCGAGCCTTCAGAACAAGCTCGCGACTGGACGCAATGTCTCTTAGAAGTCTGCTGTCCGAGTATCTGTCAACGCCAACTGCAATAACGTTTGTGACTTGTTGAAGCTTGATAGCAGCCCGTCGTATTTCTTCCGATGGTTGATCTAGAAAAGAGAATTCAACGTGAAAATGTGATCCAGGAAACACCTCAGAATAATATGATAGTTAATTACATTCAAGCCTGTGATTTCATAACTACATTCATTCATTCATTCATTCATACAATGCTTGCTGATATGTAATCAAGCCGAAACACTGCGACTGAAAGCTGGTTGGTTCCACTGCATGCCACGTAAAAGTAAAAGAATTTAGTCCAGTGCTTTTTTCCAAATGCAGAGCAAGCGAATTTGCTAGTTTTCGGCTAGGCTGCTCCTTTTTTTCTAAAGGCTAAGCAGGCAGACAGCAAATATTAGTATTAAATAAAACCCGATCGAAATTTAAATCATTAGCTATTTGAATTTGATGCGAACAAACTAACCACAACGTTACTGCGACAGTTGCATTCAATTAATTACTAAATATGGGATACGGCACATCGAAAAATCTTAATTGCTAGATATACTGCAGTGCAACCTGTCGTCTGGTCTACTTTGTATGACTTTCGACACGATGGATTTCTATTACAATCCTGCACCTAAACTGGGAAAAACTCAAATTAAAAGGATGAGCTTACTCAAAAACTAGGACCTGTCAAATCGATCATAAAGCGGCTATGACTCGCTGTAGGAAAAACACGTTGACCCAGTGACCCACAAGTTTTATCATGACAAGATATCCTGACCAGTGATGGTATTCAAAACTTTAAGAACAGGTTCTCTTTTGTATCAAACTCACTAACAACAGGTTCCCTCATTTTAGAAAGCCCATTTGCTGCGGTCGTCTAAGGTCTATAACAAAAAACAAGAACGGGTTCGTTGATTATCACAACACTTTAAGAACGGGTTCGCGTGAACCCGTGCGAACCCTTTGAATCCCATCATCGGTCTTGACGCAATGCACAAACATAAAGCTAGCGCTTAACAACAATTTGGGTCAAGAGCTGACCTGCTGCGAAAAATATTACAGTTGAAACGCTGTTTTTTCGCTTTCGATATCCATCGCTTCTGGGAGAAGTGAAAAAATGCTCCGTCACAAAGTTTAGTGCTTCGGCGACGTTTCCATTTCGGCCCCCATCATATCTGATTCTTCGAATTCCTATTGATGCATCCTTGGTATTGCTAAATCTTTAACATAAAAAGAAGTTATTTTATAAAGTCCTTGAACAGAGTTTTAGAAAAACTCGTTACTCCTGTTCTTAACAATGTCAGTAAATGACGAAAACTCCTTTTTTGCAATGAACAGTTTCGCCCCAAAAACGTACTGCAGATATGTTATGAATATACTGCTTAGTTTAGCAATCGAGTGAGCTGGATGATGGTGTGGTTAAGGCATTCGCCTCGTAAGCGTAAGATTTGAGTTCGAAACCCGGCAGTGTCGAAGTTTTGAAAGCAGCTCGCACCCTGGGTGTAATAATTTGGATAGATATTCGTGTTAAAGAAAAAGCGGCCAAGAGGAAGGAAACGGCCTTTCCTACCTTTTATCAATGCCGTGAACCCAGAAAAATGGGGGCTTGAACTTTCCCATTCTCAAAGCTCCAAATCAAGTTTGGGACTGCCTTTACCTCAAAAATCAATGACCACATTTTAAAATAGAAAATCTATTTTATTTGCTGCCCTTGCTCGAAAACTGTTTATTTGTTCAAGAGCTGACGATGAAATGCAATTAGTAGGCCTGTTACTAAGATATGTTCTCCTTCAAAAATTGTGCTGATCGGATGGTGCTGAGACATGAGCTAATTTGTATCAGAACAGTGATTATATAATCAGCCAGGAATCCTGCAGTGATCTCTAATGTTGTTGCTACCATCATTATGCAACAAAAAGCTGTGATTAGCACCCTCAGTCTCATAAAAAATTGAAGGTGTGTGCCTGGACATATGCACTTTTATTACCAGCAATGCAATGAGCAAGTACAAACTGAGTTAAAGTTCTTTTTCCTAGATAGCAACGCACAAACCATGCGGGCGTTAAACTCAAAACAAAGGCGATTCCAGAAAAAATAGGATGAGATATGTATTCCTGAAATCTCCAATATTCGAAACAAAATTTTGAGCAAAATTATTAAACTTCATTTACATTTTTAGTTTTTTGCATCATTTTTCATTCTAGTTTGCTTGAAATGGCTTTAACTACAACTCAATATTGATCTGCATAAATGAACTACGTAACTACAGCATACCTCGCATATAACAGAGAAGTCGGGACCAGTGATATTTATTCTTTATATGTCAAACACTGTACCGTATACTGGGCAAGAAACGCAAAGGTTAGACCCAGATAACTACAGCAAAATGTGGTTTACATATCTTTAGGACAGAAAACAGGAATCACAATAGAACACCATCACTTGCATTCAAGAAATTATGCTTGGGGAAAGACCAATTATACTGCCAAGAGTTGATTTTTGCATTATGAATGGATCCGTTATAGACAAGTAATTTAACTTCATTATATCTCAAAGGGGGTGAAAAATTTATCCAGTATACACGATTAAGCATACGATTTAGGAAAAACTGAAATGCATTGAAAAGATTTGGAAACATTCCGGACTATAATTTTTCATTCAATATAAAAGGGTTACTAGCCGTCTCCGCCGGCGTTGCCCGGCAGGGCTACCAGTCAGTTATTTTCGGTTGGTAACATCGGTTCTGCCGGCTTCAATCAAGTTGTTTTTAAGAACATAAGCAATAAATTGGTACTAATGGCGACATTGCCCCTAATCCTGATCGTAGTACGATTGCTTTCAACCAAGAGAGGTCTTGGTAACTCTCTATCATTTCACAAAGTCTCTCCGTTTCTTCAAATAAGTGCAGAACAAACACAAAGTTGGTAATGGGCGCCTCAATGGCTTTTGTTTTACAACACAAATCAGTTATTTGGTGGTATGCATATTGTACGACTTCGTGAAATCCCCTTGTAAAAGTAATAAACAGTGAAGAAACAAATGAATCATTGGCATAAATGATGTCCTTAGTCCTGATCTACCTGCTGCTCTTTATGTTGCACGCTTGAGAAAGAATTGCTTGAGTTAGATATTAGGGCCACTACTTGCTATTTTTTCGTAATTGTATGCCTATGTGTACGACATAAAGCGTGCCGCTAGGCGCATGTTACTTGATCGTGGCATAAACTCAGCCATGCAAATAGCAAGCTAACCTGACATAAAGCATTTACAGTTAAATTATTACAATAGCAGGGCCCACATCAGTAATGTGGAGATTAAGAATATCGGTTCAGCCGCCTAAGCCGGCTTCACTCAATGGATAGTTGTGAAAAGAATCATATAAAATTTATGTTTTTCCACGCAGAAAAATCTCTTTTCAAAACCAAACTATTGCTTTTTGAAACGCAATCGATAAAAAAACATTATGGGAGGAGGCTGCGCATAGCCACTGCATGTCTCCCAGTTTCTCAAGTCCCTAGTAACGTCCTATTTGCCCTGCTTTTGCCATAGGCGTCTCTTAAGTCAACACACTTTTATCCGTTAAATTTAGAAAGTGTTTGAAAACATGTGAAAGTTGTGGAAGGGCGCCAAAGTGATTGATGTGCATTTTCAGGAATAACCTTTCCAATATTAGGACCATTACTTACGACATTTTTGTAGCTGTATGCCCGTTTGTACGACCTAAAGTCTCTGGCTGCGCGCATGTAGCTTGACCCTGGCATATACGCAGTGAGGAAAAGAACAAACTAAAGCAAAGAGATGCAATTAAAGTTGCTGCGCTCCGGTCAGTAATGTCTACGTTAAGAATATGAGTAATTGTGAAAACAGTAATGAAAAGTTAATGTTTTTTGACACAGTTTATTCTCGTTCCAAAATGAAAAATACCGTTTTTTAAAAGAAATCGATTAAGTCTAAAAGAGCATTATAAGAGAGTGCGCATAGCCGTTACATTTGTTCCCGGCAGTTTCTGGAGTTCCTGGCTAAGTCTTGGTTGCCCTGTTTGGTACTTAGAGGTGGACTTGCTCACTTGATACACAGCCAGCGGTTTAAAAAAATTGTGTTGGTTCATTTTATGAAGTAAAATGAAGCATAATTGAAATGTTGTAGAGCAGAAGGCAATTTACATAAATATTTTTGAAAACTTAGACGGATAATGCCAACAAGCCATGCTACTGAGGAGGAATAGTTAAACTGTGCCAAAGGACTTAGTTTTTGTACAAATTACAATTTTGTAAAGCCAAACACCAAAAGTTTTTAGTGTTTTTGACCGGCAGCTACATTTTAAACTTTTTAGAGACTTCATTTTATAATGAATCTTTTTGAAAAGTTAGATAAATAATTGCGAAGAAGCATGCTTTCGATGGAAATAACAAAGAACTAACTTTTTATAAAAATTGCTGGTTACTTGGGTATAGCAAGAAAATATTTTAACTATAAATGAAAAATGATGTATGGCAGCCAATTTCTGATTAGCAATATAAACTAACCCTTAGCCCTAACTAATTAGAGTGGCATAGTGATTGAAAGGAAATTTCTTCAGCTTTCAAATGACATTAATTGTTAGTATCCTACCACAACCTTTACATATTAAGCTTATCTGTTTTTACTCAGGTTACTACCTTTTGTAAAGGGGTAAAAGGTTGCACTACAGGTGATAAAGTTCAGTTGTAATAAAAACTAATAGCAAATTTACAAATTTATATATTATCGGAATTGCCTTGAAGTAGTCTTTGATTTGTTAAGAAAAGTTTGAAAATCAATTGAGAAATGAGATTACAAATAAGATTTTAAATAAACTGACTTTGTAAAAATGTTGCAATTTTTGTATTGTGATCTGTGTTAGTGAAAGACTGTGCTGATCGTATCAGACGTATTATGAAATCGTATAGTAAGTTTGAAGCGAGCTGAAAAAAGCGAAAAAGCATGCTTAGGAGCTGAAATTGTTAAATAAAGAATCTACTGTATTGTTACACTGTCTATTGGGCTTAAATTGTTGTAAAGTGTTTCTTATCAAAAACACCTTGTTAATACAGTGATGGTCTTAACTATCGAGGGTGCCGGCAAAAAAGATTGGGGGCCCCCAATATCAAGCTATTCTCCAGCAAGCTTACTCGTAAAATGTAACCCATTTCATAATCACTGATATTTCTATCGTAAAAGTTTCAGACTGACTAAGAGTAGCCTACAAGATAAAAATTAATTTAAAAATAGAAAAGAGAAAGTTAAATACATAAAAATGAGGGGGATAAAAGGATCCAAATTTAGGCAAAACAAAAATCTTATACTGCTACAATTTATCCAGAAAGCCTACATGTTACCTATAACTGGATCAACATATCAAGCAGCAAAAGTATGCACAAACAATGTAAAACAAGGTCCAACATTACGCGTATGTTAACAAAAGGGGGGCCCACATAAACCGGGGGGGGGGCGGGTGATCGCCCGGTTTGCCCATGGCTAAGGCCGCCACTGTGTTAATATATTCCTAAAAACCGTTTAATCGCGTTTCTACGATGAGTACTTCACAATTAATTGTTAATTATGACGTCATGTGAGATGCTAAAGAAGTGCTAAGAAGACATATTTCACAATTAATTGTTAATTATGACGTCATGTGAGATGCTAAAGAAATGAAAATTGTTGCATTTGGCAAGTCGGGTACTGGCTTTCGTTTTAGCCGAACACCGCGTTTCTCGGTCAAAGAACGCAAAATAAAAAATCATCTTTGATTGTGACGTCATCGTGACGCCACGAACTCCCTTTTAACATTTACCCTAAGGAAGTGATCAATCATGCCAAGTTTGATGTTTGTAGGCCATGCAGTTTCGGAGGAATTAAGACAAACAGACAGACAGAATTGCTCTTTATGTACTAGATTCTCTATATACAGGTCAGTTATATGCGAGGTCTACTGCACAAATTAGGAGAAAGCAAATCCAGAGTTTATAAGGAAAATAAATCACTCGGTATGCAATCGCGTTGACAGCAAGAAAAATGCTTTGCTATTTAACTTGAAAATAGTTTTACTTTACGAGGGAGTCCGAAATATTTTATTGGAGAGCTTTTGCCCAATTTGCTCACCCCAATTCTGGCTACAACTTTTACTCACAACTTTGTAGTAGCTGTTTGACGTTTTGTCATGTCTAGCAACCTTGTGAAAGATTAAAAAGTTGTATAAGTACCGTTTATACTAATGGCACAGTCTAGGAGGCATTAAGGACAGTTACCACCGGAAAGATAATAAAACCCTAGTTTTCACAGAATTCTAAAGTGATCTCTAAAAATCGATCTGTAGCCCACGTAAGCTTAACCAAAAAAAATATTTCTAAAATGTGCTTGATACCATGGATTCTAACCAAAATTTTTTGAAATCTCGATCAAAAATTTAAAGGATCATCACCGAAATTGACGCAGAATAAAAGCTTCCTCTCACCGGAAACTTTTAGCATGCTACAGCTCTGGCTCACACATATCTCAGTGAAGTAGGATAAAAACCTTACCGGTTGTAGTCAAAGAATTTTTCAATGGTCGAACTATGATACGTGACGGCTGCTACACGTTTTCCAGTTACATCGCTTATCGCAGGTGGTAAGTCTATCACACTTTGAAACATCCTTTTCATGTTTTCCAACCCGGTGCGGCTTCTTATATTTGAAGTGTCCAGGACAAAAATCAGATCAAGCAACGGAAGTTCGCAGGTGAGTTGAAAATCGAATGACGCGAATGGACTGAGATAAAGAGTGACGTATTCGCCCTCATGGAAGTAGTATCCTGCAATGGCTCTGTGAAAAAAAGAAACTTGTTACGACAGGCTGCAAGTCGCATGCTGCACAGCAGTACGGTTTGTTTCACAATTGTTGAAACAAAACGATCGGGCTAAAATCAGGAATCTTAAATGAAGCATTAATGATGATTACACTCATTGAAAAATAAAATGATAACACTTTATAATTTGCAATTGTTTATCCTTAACACGTTGACTGCCACGCATTTTTTTCCCTATATGGAATTGCCTTATCTCAGGTGCCAACAATGTAATTCCCAGAAAACAATACCTAAAGTATAGTTTTACTTGTGTTTTGATATTTTTAACATAAATTTATGATTTTGTGATGATATTTCTGCGTGTTCACCGGTGATACACTGGCACATAAGTAATGCCTTATCAATGATGTGCCAATGTATCATCGGTGAACACGGAGAAATATGTCATAAGTTTTTTATATCGCGATTGTTTTACTTGTTTTTTTGGTTTCAGGTATATATAAAAATAATAATGGATGAATCCCAAATGTTGCAAATGCTAGATGATAGTGATTCTGTATCAGACTTTCCTTTGAGTGACAGTGATGAATATTTGCCATCAAGATCAGAAGACTCTGCATCATCTCATGATAGTAATCCTGGTGTGCCCCCTGATGAAACTGGCGATCCGCCTAGCACCTCAGTTCCGCAATGGAAACAACCAGCAGATGGTTCAACATTGAACAACTTCCCAACGCCACCAACTACAAATTGCATGGCTGTTCCCCAGAGTCGGACGCCGTACGGATATTTCTCTCTCTTTGTCACTGATGAAGTATTGTCCATCATTGTGGAGGAGACAAATCTCAATGCCCAACAATACATATCCTCTCATCGCATCAGAAGACACAGCAGACTGTCAAAATGGAAGAACACGGATATGGAAGAAACAAAGAAGTTTCTTGGCTTGGTGATGTATATGGGGCTGGTGAAATATCCAAGCATTAGTGATTACTGGAGTGGAGATTCCATATTTGCAAATGAATTTTGCCACAGCGTAATGCCAAGAAACAGGTTCCAACTGCTTCTGAGATTCCTTCATTTTGAAGACAATGAGAATCCTAATTGTGAAAGCGCAAAACTGTACAAAATTGAAAGGATCACACGCGAAATTATAAACAACTTCAAAGAAGCTCAAGATCCTGGAGAGGATATCGTCATTGACGAAACAATGATCCCTTTTCGTGGGCGATTAGGATTCCGGCAATATATTCCAGGAAAAACTCACAAATATGGAATAAAGCTTTTCAAGCTTACTGACCCATCTGGATACACCTACAATGTTCAAGTATATGAAGGTAAATCCCAGGAAATTGCAAGAGATAGTTTAGCGAAGTCGACTTCTGTCTGTCTGAAATTAGCTGAAGATTACTTCAATGAAGGGAGAACCCTGACTGTCGATAATTTGTACACATCTGTGGAATTGGCAAACAAGTGTCTTGAGAAGAGCACTCATCTGCAGGACACTTTACAGAAGGGAAGAAAAGGCACACCTCAAATTAAAACGCAAATCCAAAAAGGGCAGTGCATCACAAAAGAAAGAAGTGGCGTCGTTGTTGGAGTATGGAAGGATAAAAGGTCTGTTGCATTTTTGTCAACGAAAGATGATGGGAAAGTTGTTTCCACAAATAAGAAAAATCGAAAAAGGGAAGAGATAAAGAAACCTAACGTGATCCTGAAATACAACCACTGCAAACAGGGCATAGATCTCTCGGATCAGCTATGCAGCTACTTCAGTCCCCTAAGAAAAACCGTGAGGTAGTACCACAAAGTTGCATTTGAGCTGCTGCTAAATACGGCTGTGGTGAATGCATATTTGCTGCAAAATAAGACAGAGGACAAACTCCAAATTGCCTCTTTTCGAAAAGACATCATTATGGGTCTCACAAACTATCGAAAAGCGACACTGGAAGGGATGTCAATCCAAAAAGGCATTTGTTGGTGGAAACAGAGGAGCGAACAGCTGACAATAGAAAAAAAAGATCACGCTGCACTGGATGCTATGCCAGTTTGGCTGAAAAAGAGAAGGGCCAAGCATCGCTCGAAAAAGAACAAAACTTGTTTCCACAAAGTGTTTCCAATGCCCTACAAAGCCATATTATTGTTTGGAGCATTTTCAAACGCAACACAAAGAATGAAAAACTGTCGTCCTGAACAACGAATCAACTGATTGAGAAACTGCAAAGAACTTGATTGTGAATCTGCAGTCTTTTTCCATATATTTAGTCATGAAGCATTAATCAGGGAATCTTATTGTTTCAATAAAAGTGATAAGTTATTTATAGTTTTATTTATTTTCCATTCATACAAACATCAATTGTTATAAAAAATAATTCATTTTTGAGGTGCCACACAAAAACCTAATTCCATTCTCTGTGTGCTATTTTAATTTATAAGCCATTTCCAATGGAGGTGCCAGTGTATCACCGGTGATGCATTGGCACCACATACAAAAGTCAGCATGTATCACCGGTGATACACTGGGCAGCCAACGTGTTAAAAACTGTCATCTGAAGTAAACTGTCATGGGGGAAATCCTAGAGTACGCGCTTCAGATATCGAACGTTCAGTCGAAAACATTCTTGAACGCGGCGTGCGAAGTAATTGATAACGCGCTCACATTCCTCCAATGTAATGGCCTGAATTTTTGCATAGGGACTGCTTTCAAAGCAGTAATGGTGAGTGGGTTATCCTGGTAGCTGTTGCCTTGAGAAACCTCCACAAGAGAAATTTAGGTCAAGCGAGTGAGGAGCACATTTACTTCAGTTTTTTGACTAATGAGGCACTCTCAAAACTTTTCATTGAGCCAGGTCATGTTAACATGATCATTGTAAGGAAAAGCACCATCTCTATGGAACTACTGTTTCTTCTCAACAAAGTGCTTATACTTTCCGAGCTCTCCACAGAACTGCTTAAGCTCTGGAGCGTAGCGCTCTTTTGTCACAGTTACTAAATTAAAGTGATCATCTTCAAAGAATGGTCCGATGATATACAACGCTTGAAAATGGCAATTCATGCTGTGCACTTTTTTTGAAGCAGAAAACGTCCAACTATTCTCTGAGAGATCTCACTTCCCCAAAACACCCGGGTTTTGGAGTTAACTTGAATATGCAAGAGGAGATGAGCGTCATCTGATAAACAAACATTATTCAAAATTCTTCTTCATTGTCGATCTTTTCTGAAAACCACTGGCGCATAGCTACTTTCTCTGTCATATCAGACTCGGTCACTTGAAGCTTTATCTCAACGCGGTAGGGATAAAGTTTATGATCCTTAATCAGAATGCGTCATGCAGAAGACACAGAAATGCTACGTTCTTGACTCCTGCGTCGTAGAGATTTGCTTGGACTCTAATCGACAGACTGTTAAACATTAGTGGCATTTTGGGGGTTCGGATTGATATCGAAGGCCCACCGGGCAAAAAGCCCGTTACCTTGCAATCTTTACAAGTGCCGTAAGTTTCAAAGTTCTTGGGAATTTCGGCTCGTGTTTGGAAATGTGTTGAAGGTGAACTTCCTTCTGTAGCATGTTTGGACAATCTTGAAAGATTTGGTTTCGCAATATGTCTTTAAACAAAAATCTTCTGCTCCATCGACCAAGACAAGAGTGTACAACCTGCGGCCCACGACTTGAAATTTGGTGGCGCACAGCGTGAAATTTGGTGGTCTTGGATGGCAAACATATCACTTATATCTCTGAAAAACCGACCTCGAAAACAAAATTGGTCTACACTTGTGAAGTTAGAAAAATTTGTTATAAAGGTTGCTTTGAATGTTTTGATCTTCAAAAGAACAAAAGGTCTTCACTACCGCTTTGAATAAACACTGCCACTAGCTACTGCTTCGAAGCTATAAAGCTTCGCGTAAATTCAACATGGCTCACAAATTTTCACATGTCCGTTAAATATCCAAGAAGTTTGAAATTAGCTCGCCTGCAAAACAAGTTGGACCCCTCTGGATCAAAGCATTATTGCACTGTTTTTGTATCATATAAGAAAAATGTTTACTATTTCCCTGCGACAATCTGAAAACAGAAAAAAAACAAAGTCATCAGGAGAGGTTTTAGAAGCTGCTATTTGGTTTCAACAATTGTAAAACACCCTCTACTCAGAAGCATCATTATTTCGTTTAGCAAACACGTCTTCTGCACCTCGCACTGCTTAAAAAACACGTAAAGAGCTCCAGCGTATTGTTGTTCATTGTGCAGGTGGAAACTGGCCAATAGCTTGGGTCAAAGAGGACAAGATGTCTTGCCAGTTTTTGATAGATAAGTATGATTAAAACTGAATACGCCTAAAAAATAAAAATAGCCTAAAACATTTTTGAAGCAAATCTGTTTCCAGACATAAAGTCATCTTCAGGCAACTATAAGTGTTCCGTTGTTTAAACCTCAAGAATTCAGTTTTTAAAACTCATCTTTGCCTTTACCTGACTTCCATTCTGTATGAAGCCGTTGGATTCAAGTTTTTCAATATCGCAAAAGAGCCACGAATACGAGGTAGTTGCTTTATGAACCGTCCAGTTTTGGCTGACAGCAGTGTTACGTCATATGTAGAAGAATAACCGTTGCTATACCACGAGATGGCTGCCCTGCAAACAAATCAAAATTACTCTGCAGGCAGCGAAGTAGGGAGAGATTATACCTAATAGCAGAAGATGATGATTCTCATAGTTGGATTGGAAAAGGCAGAATCCTCTAAAATATCTAAAACTTGCGTTTTTTCTGTTGTGCTTTTATGTTGTAGAATAGCAGAACAGCGATAGCGAGAATAAACATAGAAAGCATATCCAGACTCACTTTGGAGTTTAAGTTTGAAAAATCTGAATGAGATGCTAGCTGTTATTTATATGTAGAATAAATTTACTGCACAACCCGCAATCATGGTGAGCCAAAAACACACCACTGATTATTGTCACCATAAAAACGTTGCCCTAAACCATTGGACCCAACTTCCTGTTGGTGAGGTATTTGTAACCGGGCTGTTACAGTTTTTTGACGAGGTCCCTGAAAGTGTATTTTTGTAGCATGTTTGGTCGATGTCTCTTTTTTGTTTCTTTCACATGTTGAAAGAAGGTCCACGATAACAATGCAAACACAAAGCTTGTCCAAATAAGTGCAAAAAAAGTTGTAAATCATGATTGCTTTCACTCAGTACTTGTCAACTTTTATTTCAATGGTACACCCTATTTCACTTTTTAAAAAATCTGCCTAACTCTAATGACGTTTACATTAAATAAACACCGAAAATGAATTTTGGACAGCATTTTATGCATTGGCTGGTGCCATAAATGAAAGAGATTGCAGGTTAATGGGTAGGGGAGATGGCAACATTTTGCCCTGAAACTCATAAACTTGCACTAGTTGCGCTATTTGGAAAGGCACTTTAGGACAATTTCCTATGATTGGTTGCAGGATTGTGGTTAAATTCTACTGCGCCACCACTCGAAACTCTGAAGCGAGTGTGAACAATAATTCTTCTACTCTAAACCGTAAAGGTTTTCCTGTTACCTGACGATAGAAGTATGATAATGAAAAAAGATACGCAGTCGATCATTGTTTATCAATCATGGAAATTTCTTTTACTCTTTTTTTAAATCAGCGGAGCTAGCAAATCTTGTTCAAGAATAAGCTAAGAAATCATAGGCCAAAAAAGAGCCAATGATTGCTGATGTAGTTAATCTTCAAAACATTATGCGGTAATTGTAGTTTATGTAAGTGTTAGAGGAAGTATTTATGCGTGAAGTTTCTTACTGATTCTTTGTTTTAGTCCCGAATCTGAAATTTCGAGCGTTGTCTACGCGCAGCGTAGTTACGTTCATATTGGTAACAGGTCCAGACCATCCTTGGTCGTTCACAGCAAATACTGGAAAATAAATAGAATGATCAGCGAAATGAAAGCAATTATCCTGTTTAATTTGGTAAGCGCTGAGTATAAGTGTGTGACCCTCAGGTATTTAAACTCTAAAGATAACCGCTTAAATTAGGCCACCACTTCAAAATCTAAAATTTTACAATCGGCAGTTTTGTGAAATTATGAAATGAAGAAAATAATTTAAAGTTTTCATCGCAATTTTACGAAGTCATGGAAATCAAGGAAAATAGAAAGTAGTCTGGATTCCAAACTTAAATTTATGTACATCTGTTTTAAAGTTAATAAATGGAAACAACTGAAGTTGAGACTCGATTTGGAATCACTAGTACTACAAGCGCTTTTTGTGTCTACACTACCACACACAGGGAATCTAAGTAGGAAAGATTGTTGTAAAAAGCTGTTACCAACAACGTACCTAGTGTGGGATTTGAACGCACGATCATAAGCAGCGCTCCCAGCCACTTGAAACACCAGCGAATACAATTAAACTCGATCTGTTTCAGCTACTCTACGAAACACCTACTTCCAAAAGTGTAGTTCTTTCCTAATGCGAAATGCTTCATCATATTGATACTTGAGCGTCCATTCACTGAAATTGTCTTTTCATCCTGCATTCCATCATTGACAACAAGAACGTATCCTTTAATTCCTGGAACACGATCCCACAAGAGCAGGATTGAAGATTTTTGAATACGTTCCACCCGAAAGTTTGATATTTCAAAATCAAGGAAGCCAACTGTTCAATTAAAAATCAGAAAAAAATTGTATCTCATGGTATTCTTTTGATTTCAGTAATTGCATATTTATGATGATATCACCATATTTTATGGCATAAATGCGCGATGCAAAACAAAACATTTAAGTATTAGATCATGCACTCAATCAAGCAAGTAGGAACACGTCGACGAGGTTTTCAGAATGGTTTAAAACCACCGCCGATCATCCATCATCCACTGCCATAACTAAAGAGCTCATTAAATTATGTGATTGCATTGCCAAAATTAACACGCTCTCACTTCGCACAACGTTTAATTTGTATTTTGCGTTCATTCCAAAGAAGAAGAGGGATGAACAGCAACCATTGTTTTTTAACCAACTCGTCACAAATCCCACTTTAACCCACTTGATCATAAAACCAAAAATTAAAAAATATGTCATAGTGTACAGTACTGTAACTTTAAAATTTACAACAAGATTGATATTTTCCATGTTGGTTATGTAAATGTTTTTTCAGTCTGATCTACACTGAGGTCGTTGGCTTGTGACTGAGCCAAAACATAACAAAAAGTTAAGCAGCGCTTGGCTTCAGCGTAGACCAGGCTTCAACTTTATCAAAAATCAGTCTGATGAAGTTCCCAAGAGTGGATACAGAGTTTTCGCGTTTTATCTTTGTATAGCTTCGTTTATTACGTTCAATAAACTAATTCTAATCATATTCGTTGGCAAACTCAAAGCTGAAAGAAGAAACGATCCATATTCAGATGTTGTCTCATTAAAGAAATTATATACAGTTAACGCACACCCAATGACTGCTGACAAACTTCTAGCATGTGGTTAAGAAAAACAATTTTGTTAACCTGCATGCAGCAAACCACTCGTTTTGTTCTATTTCATATTACCAGTCGGCTTTTTTGGCAGCAGTTAAATTGAATCTCTCGTGAAGCATTGGGGTTTAATATTGTATGTTGCAAGCTATCATTTAGAAAGGAATTTAATACTTAGTTTCAGGTAGCAAAATCCAAAAAATTGCCTAAACATTATAAATGAAAAAAAGGAGTTTGTTTGCCATCCCACTAAATACTTCACTACATAAACTGGATGGTTATATACTTACAATTGTCACAATCGAGCTCGAAGGCTGAGTTTCCACCACCAAATGTGCCGCCTCGAAGCGTTTTCCCGTTTTCTGGTTGAACGCATCTGCAAACACTTGTAGCGGAGTTGCACTGACGCTTGACGTACATGCCGTTGGCAGTGCACTCAGGATAAGATGGACCGCTTTTAGATTTAGGAGAAGATTCATAGAACTTTTCAACCTCCATGTACTGCCGCTGGCAACTACATAATATAAATCACTCAACCCCAATTTTAAGATTGTTCACCAAATAAAATCAACAATCGACCGTGACTGCAAGAACCTGAGAGATTTAACGAAAAACGCTTTCATATCTGTCATTGACGCAATAAAGTAATAAGTGATCAGTATGTAGATATGCTAGTTGAGCATCTAAACTGTGATCAGGAAGTTGTGGATAAAATCCAGGCGAAATTATTAGCTTACACTGTATTTAAATAATGGTGATGGTTGCAAAAGCGACCAGACAACAATTTAACAATTGTAAACTTACGATGTTGGTAACGGTATGGTGACAGTATTGGTCGAGTAAAACATATCAGTATCAACCGATTCGCCTTCAGTTTTCACTTCTTTAAGAGCCATAAAGTAACCTGGTTCTTTCTGAGTTCGTACCGAGGCGACTGTGTAATGATAAATAGTACCAGGAGCCAGTCCGTCGATATCAATAATGTTTCCAGTAATTTTATCGTTGGAATAAAGCAGAGCTGTTCCGTTTTCATCAAACAATTTAAAAGCGTATCGCTGAAATAGTAAAAAACGGCAATTTAACTATAGGCGGAACATTTTGTTATGTGCAAGGGGGACTGAAGATATTTTTGTCTTCAAACAAATGAAAAAGCTTGTTTTCTTCAAGAGTATAAGTTTATCAGAGTAACATTTTTTAGGACCAAAAAAAAGTGAAACCTTTTTTTTCGGGGATATCAAACTTAATGGAGCAACTTTTTTTCTATTTTCAGTTTCCAAACAAAGAGTAAACATTTTTTGGCGATCAAGTTTTTCAGTCTTTTTTGCCGCTTTCAGCTGCAAGATAAAGTCAAGATCCTGTTTGTGAGACCAAGGTTTTGCTGCTCTGCCACGTTTTAACGTATTTTTTGCTTATTTTCAAAATTTATGAGGACTTAAGCCCACTACTTTTACTTCTATGAGTTGAGCTATCCATAGCAATAGCAAAAATAAACAATAGACTTTGCTCAAGCCTTGGCGAAACAAATGAATCAGCATGTCACCGGTAAAAATACCAAGATGCCTAATTACCTGCATACCCAATTAGTCTAGAAATGAGCACACATTACCTATCAAGTATCACATATTAGTGCATAATACTGCCGTACATCTCAATCTTAAACCTTGCTCAATAGTTAAAAATCAACGATCATTGTTGGACTAGATGATAAGAGTATGGGTACCATCCCCTTTTTTGAACCTCACAGCAATGTAGAAAAATCAGATCAATAGCATTAAGATCAGTATTAGTTGGGTTGGTCAGAAAACCATAATATTGACAAAAATCCTGCTTTTAAAGAATTAGCTTACTTTGGTTTACTTCTCTGCTTGCTTGTTTTTAAATGCAAACTTGATTTTAAGTCATATATAAACCGTGATTTTATTCACAAACTGAATTAAACACTGATAGAAATTTGTATTCTTACCACAGCATCACTTCGAGTGCTCCATTCAACACGGAAACTGCTGTTTGTTATGCTGCTTGCTTCTACATTAGAAGGGGGAAGAATTAAGTTACTTTCATCGCTCTCATCGACCGTGTCAGAATTGATAACTTTATTCGAGATATAGTTGGCCATTGCAGAAAATACGTAAGCCGCACTTCGGGAAAGTCCTTTGACAATAACCTTTGGTCTATCCGTGGTAGTAGTCAATCTTTGAATCACTGCATTTGAATCGTTAGCAGCTCGAATCTGAAAGTAGTCATAATTTGCTTTATATCATGACCATTTGAGATCAAAATTTATGCCGGTATAATCTATGCAGAACACCTAGCATTCGGCCGGCCTCCCGCATGGCCAGCTGGCTCCAGTATCGGTACTTTGCATTTTTATTGCACTAACACAATAACATCACAACGAGAAGCAGACCAATCCCCGGGGACGCTCCAGCCAATTCGTTTTCCAAACAAGGCCTTCCTTTCACTTCATGGTGGCTGCAAACTGTTCATGAAACTGCGACCAATTAAAAGAAAAAACTGTTGATTATTTTGCATTATGAAATAACAGAACGAAAATCTATTGCTAGTTTATTTTTTTAAAGGGTAAAAGCGATTTCACAAAACTTTCACAATCAATGAACAGACAAACGGTCTTTATTTTGTATATTGCCTTATTCTAACGAAGATATTTGATTTTTAACGTGTGTGCGTGGTTTTACTCTTTCTCTTCCTTGAAATGGATCACGACATGAAATGACAACTTCAAATTCACACATAAACGTAGCTTGGGGGAGCCGTAGGTGCCATGCCCCACAAAATTTTGAATTTAATCAAGAAATGAAAGTATTTTCAGTTGCTTCGGCTACAAAATCATCAATTCCCAAAATAAAAGTCATTCAACAAATTTGAGGCAAAAATGGGGAAAATTGGGGATCAGAAAATATCAACCTCCAAAGTAAATACTATCCCAGAATTTAATATTTTTTTCCCTAACAAATTTCTTCCGGCTATGCAGTTGGATTCACACTGCAAGCCAGATGCTGTTGGACTCACACTGCAAACCAGATCAAGAGTAGGCTAAAAGAAAAGCTGCGAGCAATTTTGAACCAGTCGTGAATACAAAATGCAGACTGGTAACCTCCATTTCTCACAAAACAGACTGGCAATGGTGGTGCCGATAAATTACCGCTTACAGCTTCGCTATTCAAACCCGCCAAAGCACTGTTTCGTCATCGTTATCCTCTCTGAACCCTGGTTCGACTCTCAAATTTGCCACAATATGCATCTTTTCAGGGAGCAAAATTCTTATCTCTCATCTCTTAAAAAATGGTACTTATGATTGTTTGATGGTTTATGAAAGTAGTTGGGTGCCACGTTTCGTGTACGCCTCTGTTGGTCACGAGCTTTAACGACACCGCTGCAATAACGTTTAGTAATGCAACAACTTAAGCGCCATGCTGCCATAAATATAATAAAAAAATTTTGTAAAGAGTTGGGGCATTTCAGTAACCTTGTGTAAGATAAAACGATTTTCATGATAATTTAGGTGCATTTTTGAGATTCTTTAAAAATTACAAATGGAAACATCTTCCACCGACTCAGCAAGAGAGTTAAATTAGGTAAAATGGCTTGGAGGATGGCTTTAGCTATTCGAGACCTCCTGGTTGTGCCCTTACATGCAAGTATGGATTTTTTGAATAAAAATATTTAAAAATACTAAAAACAAACTTACTACAACAGTATATCCTGCTACGTCATCAATCGCATCCCAAACAACAACAACATCATCGGTTCCGTTATTTGAAAATACTTGAAGATTTGTAGGTTTCATGGGAGCGCCTAAAGCGAAAGCGACTAGATATAGTAATTAGCTAAGATCGAATCTCTATTAGCAAAAAAAAGCTTTTCTGCTTCAGCCTTCAAAACAACCCGTGTTGAAACTCGCTTTGAATTTTGTAGTTGCCAGCGCTTCTGTCATAATGCATTTCCATCACAAGCACTATAACCAACCAAACGGATATCAAAAAAGTGCTTTTACAAAATACTCAAAAATGCTGACTCGTCACCAAAGCTTCATGGCATTTGGGTTGACTTTGAAAAATGTCATTGCAAAATCGAAAACGTCACCGCAAAGCTAAAAGCTCCCAAATCTCAGAAGTGTTTTCTCTAAAATCTCTTTAATTTGTGCCATTTCGGAAATATTTATATTGAAAAACATCTGCATCATTAATTGAATGTGCTCTCAAATTAACATCTTTACGAAGTAGATTCCTTTCTTTCAATGATATCACTGATGTGGGTTATGAGCATTTTCAAACTCCGCTCCAAGTAATTACAATTTTGAGATCATGAAATCCACGTTTAAAGTTGTTGTGTAAATATATGTCAATGTGTAAATGGGCTTTAGTTTTTTTAAAACGAAAATTTTTACCATTTACCTTTAACAGCTGGACATGAAGATCGAGGGATACATGTTCTTTGATGCCAGATTGGAGTGTTGCTTGGGCATTTGCATCCGGGAAAACATACTTGAGGGCAAACAGGATCGGGCTCGTTGCAAGTTTTGGTGCAATGATTGTCGCATTCCTGATACTCCCGGCCCCTGGAACATGTTTCACCTAAATATATATGCATTTTGAAGTATTGTTTTTCAAAGGTTTTCACTCACAAAGATAAAAATTAGTTTACGCCTCATGTCAAACAGGAAGAAATGCGGTATCCAAATAAGTTTTCTATAACCACAACTAAAATGAAGCCATTGGCGTATTTAGAAGCAGTTTTTGGAGGAGGGGTGGAGTATTTTGTAAAAGTGAAGACTTTTTTCTTGAGATGAACTTTTTGAAACCAAGAATTTTGTCCAATTTGGTCTCCCAACTGACATGAAGATCTTTCCTTTTCACGTTTTTGGTACTGTCATACATTTGGGGGTGGGCCGTTACCCTTCATACCCCGTATATATGCCACTGGTGGAAAAATTCCATCAAAAATTTTAGAAAACCTGCGAACTGGGAGTGCAAGAGAAGTATCTATATTTGTTTCATTGCTTTAAAGATTAGACAGTTTAAAAACATGAAGGGTCTTTTTTTTGTAGAAACTTAACTGAAAGATGATTGAAGAACATTTTAGAGACCACTTGTTACATGTAGGTGAAGAATGATTCTTTGAAAATAAATTAAAAAACAGCTGACCTCCAGCCGGGAACAGTTGTCCCTGGCTAGACGTTCTTAAAACATAACAACGTAGCGATGATAGCAAGTGTTTGTGATCTTATAATCACGAAGAAGCGCCATACTGTTGTGAGTTGCGCTTTCAAACACGGTGGAGCTTGAGCGCCAAATTAGGTCAAATTGGGTCCAGTTACACCTTCAATAAAAAGCTTCATAATTTTTCTCAATTCATAAAGCATTTTTCATGAAAGCCTCCTTTTCTTTATCCAACACTTGACTAAATAGAACTTTTCTTCAGATTAGTTTGGAGGAAGCGTGCAATTAGGATTTTTATTCAAAGAAAGAAAGGAGGAAACAAAAACTATTGTTTGCAAGAAAATTACAAATCATGCAAAATTTTTCTTAATTTCAGGGATATTCTATAAAACAAAGTGATCAAGCGCTAAAATGTTGCCAGATTTTACTTGTTAACTTTCTGAAACTTTTAATTTAAAAATGCTGAAGCATAAAAATTTTGGGAAGAGAGACTTATGTTCCAAATTCTTTCTCTACGATCTTAGCTTTAGATTTGTCATTGTGCTATTGGCACAGTGCGTATGCAACACAAATATTGAAATTAAACCCATGACTACTTGCTCGTATTTCTCTAATTCATGTCAATCAGACCCACAATTGCTATAAATTACCTGTGGTAAATAAAGTTGGATGACTTTCAGGAGACGCCGAATAACCATTTTCGTAGTCAAAGAAGATAGATCTCACGGTAACAGCATAGTCCGTATTATTTTCCAATTTCGTAATGTTTGAAACCAGTCTATAATTGCCACCCCAAATTTCACGAGAATAGCTTTCGTTGCCTCTAAAAACAACAGAAAAAAAGTCGTACAGAGTTAATTATTTACTGCTTATGTGTTTCTACCAATGCAACAAACAAAATTGTGTCCACGTTGCTCTTTTTGTCTTCTTCTGTACTTTCAATGTTTCGACTACATATAAGAAACGATCGGTCAAAGTTAAGTTTGAGCAGGTGTTTTCTAGGCCACTTTTTTTATGCCCTTCCCCAACTTTGGTCGAACAGCGCATCCCTGAACAGAGCAGCTTTTTTTGCACAGAGCGCCAAATAGGAAAACTGTGATCATTATTTTGAGGAGTCTGTAATGTGACCAAACAACCGTTTGAACCAGCTGGCTAACCACACGGGAAGCGTACGCTTCTATTTAGCTTGCAGTTTGTTCCTCATCTTCCTTTATCGTTTACAGCATGAGTGTCGAAATAAACAGATTCGCAATAAGTTTTGTCGGCCCTCAATCTAAACTGATCAATTAATATAGGTTGGCATCATTATAAGTTCTATTTTCTTAGGTTCTATCTTTTCATCATTTTAATTATTCCGTGGCCCCCTTTCCGCTATATAATCTGTCAAGGTATGTTTTAAATTTGTCATGGTGGAGTAGTAAAGGGACTAATCTTGATGCCGATTCTATTATTAGAAGCTCTGGCGTTCGAGCACCTTAAAAGTCCTTTCTTAATCCAACATTGGAAACGTTGCCCTTATGCAAATTATTTTTTGACGCAGTTATAGGTTTTTGAAAAACAAAACATTAGTCCGCTTTTCAGCACAACGACCCAATGCAACCAAAATCATGCACTTGATTTCTCAGAATTTTACGATCATTTTGCTCCTATTTGTTGATTAAAAAGCTCGTGGTGTTTTAGCGGCTACACGTAGGAAGATCAGCAACACTTTGATTACTTAACATGGACTTTTGTATTGATAAGCAATAAATCGATGTACTTGAAGCACTGCAACTAGTTTAGTTTGAGATTGAGTTCGAGCACGACTTTGATTTCAGTTTTGAGTACAAATTTTTACTTGCTATGCGCTTTTAAATTAGACTAACCTACATTTAAATAAAGCTAAAAACAAACTGTAGTTTATAAGCAGCCACAAGATTTGGAAAAGAACTCATGGTGAGCTCAACCATAGGTATAACGCTTAGTTTCCAATGGCTTGGCTGAAAAGTGTTTTATTCCAAAACAAAAGTAAAGGTATTTTTTGATACCATCTTTCAGAAATTAAGTGTTTTGTTTGTTTCTAAAATTTTTGGGGGAATGGGAGGGCTGGACATTTTCTGAGGGAATAAAAGAGATGAAAAAGTCTGTGGGAGTTTCAG
This sequence comes from Trididemnum clinides, assembly GCA_963675345.1. Classification (NCBI taxonomy): domain Eukaryota; kingdom Metazoa; phylum Chordata; class Ascidiacea; order Aplousobranchia; family Didemnidae; genus Trididemnum; species Trididemnum clinides. The sequence goes on along the minus strand of OY776297.1, from coordinate 11,166,993 downwards.
CCTTCTCAACTTTTACTCCAGTGAACTTAACTCTTTCGCAAAAAGTGTGTAAGTTTTTACTTTTGCTGCATAATTCATTTTAATATAAGTTCCTATAGTTTGATCATGTTTCATAACACGAGATTGAGAGAGAGTTCAAGCTATGACTAAATTTCGTTGTGATTTTAGATCTCGAAAGGATCACGTTGCTCTGCTTTGAAAAAACGCTTTGCGATGGTTTCTTCTTTGTATTGGATTCTACAAAGCAGCATGTTTATAGGAAGTTGGTCTCATCTCTAGCAATTCAAGAAAAACGCTAAGAATTGGAAAACTTCGGAGCAAGTTCCTGACTTGCTTAGCGTCATTGACTTTGCTGGTAGAATTGTAGCACCGGTTAGAAAAATCCACAAAGCATGTGTTTGACCAATCGCCAAATTCAACAATATAAAAATGCAATGCCAAAATCACGTGGGCCAAAACAAGAAACTAAATTGCAAAAGCTTACCTGTAAAGTTCCAGCATGTATGAATGTGAACCTGGTACTTCTTGCCAACCAATAGTTACTATGTTGCTGACACTCGGAAAACCAAAGGAATAAACGTAAGAGGGAGGTTTAAGAGAAGGTTCTAAAAATCGCAATTGTTGGAATAAACCACGGACAAAGGTTTTGATGAACTTTGAGTGATTGATGATAGCCAAGGCTAAGGCATGGCAGGAAACATGCTCATCCCTCTTTCCTAAATCTGACCTTAAATCAGTCCATTTCATCCTTCGCTCTGTTTCTGGCTTTGTTTCTTCTGCCTCCTCTAATCCTAACTTTCCCAATTGCTTCTCTCCCAGGTAAACAGCATCGTTAGGGCAACTACTTCAGATCTCACTTTTCTGTACCTTTGCGTAGCAGAGCCAGAGGCTACCTATTTGAGCTCCTTGGGCCTCGTGTTTCGAAGAGTCTCATTTATCTTTCTGCTCTCCCCTCATTTCTACGGAATTTTTTGCGGCCGCTGCCAACTTCTCGTCCTCCACTGCTACCGGCCCAGATAAAGTTGCTAACCCCATGTTGAAGCACCTCCCTGGTTCTGGCGTAGATCTTGTCATTCACGTGTTTAAGGGCAAATTCTTCCGTCGTCTCAAGGCATTACGCTGTATTATTGCTTCTTCATGGGGCCCTTTAACCCTTTCCGGTCCTATTTTTGGGAGCCTTAGGTTTTAGCCAGGTCCAACTTTTTTTTTTAATAATTTAATTTTAAAAAGCGTTTTGGCATGCATAAAAAATCGATGCTTGAAAAAAAAAGGTTTTATTTACTTGATTTACATCTAGTAGTCCTTTATGGTGTCGAACACCTTCTTTTTGGCGGATTAGTAAAGCTCATAACGCTTGAAAAGCAAACAGATGTCAGGAGTGGCCAGGAAGTTCAGAGACTTTTAAAATAAACCTTGTCGCCTGAGAGGCGACGTAGGACCTATCGGGGAAAAAACCAATGTCGCCTCAGAGGCGACATAGGACCGGAAAGGGTTAAAGGAGTCCGCTGCTCTACTTCACAAAGCTTATCTTCGGTCTGTTTTCTTTCATGTTTCATCTAGATTGTTTTCATTTTTTGACGTTACCAACATTACTAAGTTGAAACGCCTTCACCGAGCCTCCAATCACGCTATCAGCGGTTGCCTGTCGTCCTCCCCTATTTCTTTTTTTTTTCTTAGAGATGTCCCTTCCTTCCCTACGAGTCACACCAACTCATTTCCCCTTGTAATCTTATGAGCGAGCCCGTTGTCTTCCAACATCATTTCCCATTTCAGGTTTTGCCAGACTTGTAGCAAAATCTAGACTTTCCAGGTTCTCTTTGAGAGTTTTTGCCTCCACTCACTCCCTTATGCTTTTTCCTAATTCTCTCAAGGCGACTCTCTACGCTTTCCCTCCCTCTCCTTTCTGGAAACCGCCTTCTTTCAGCCAGTGAATCACTTTTTCCACTCCATGCTCTTGACCATCGTCTTTTTGTCGGGGTGCGACTCTTTTTCACTTTGACTCTCTCCCTCCTCACAATTTTGTGATTTGGAGAAATAACTCTGTTCCTTTTCCTTTCGACAACGGTAGCTCCGGTGTCCTTGCCAACTGTTGACTTTGTGGTGCTAAGGCCACCTTTCTTTTGCGGCAGACACAGTTTGTTGAAGCTTTTCTGCTGAAGCCTGCTGGATTTTGCAAGCTCTTCGGTGGTCTCGTCAGCAGGAAACATTTTTTCTTTCTTTCCCTTCCACTACTATCAAGCTACAATGGATATCCGGTCATTTATTCTTTCCGGAGAATGACGCGGTAAATGAGTTGGTCAGGCAGGGCAAATAGCCCCAGCCATCCACTGTCCCATGCAGTCTATCTTTTCTTAACTCTCGTATCCACTCGTTGCTTTTCTCGGATTGGAGGCGTACTGTCTCATCGAAATTCTTTGACACAGAAGCACACCCACTATCTTCTGAGATGGTTGTGCTCTCTCGTCACGCTCGTTGTGTCCTCTGTGGTCTTTGCTGCAACGGACACAGCCTTCTGTTAAACTTTTATCTCTCTGAAATTGGAAGAATCAAGAATTCTTTATGCAGCGCCAGTGATTGTCGGACACAAAATACCTCTCATCTCATTCTGCACTGTTTTGAATCGGACTGTTTGCAGCGCCTTTTGTTTTGGCGACTCCTTTCCTCTCCACGACCTCAGGTCCAGACCTTGGGGAGTATCCCGTCTACTGGGGCTCTATTCTTTCATTGCACATCTGTTCTTATGCTGTTACTATCACAATTTCATGATTACCACCTCTTACTTTTCCGCTTGTCTGTTTTCTTACCTAGTGTTACCAGTGGCGTACGCAGGGGAGGCTCCTATGCGCCTATCCCCTTCAGAAACAAAAACAACGTCTATTTCAGCAATTATTTGCCAAAAATCATTCTTGCGCCCCCCCTTCCCCCCCGGGTAGCTGTGGAACCTGTTTGTCGGCTACCATGATTGCAACAAACGTGCAATGGGCGAAATTTTGCGCTCTGGAAGGCCGATCTCCTAAAAAAAGGAAAAAGGTCATACATTTACACTTCGGGAAATTTTTCACTATTGCCAGGATCAAAAATATCAGCTGTCAACACTTTCTCAACCCGCTCCATTTTGAGCAGTACGTTTATGGTTTGCCGTTTTCCCAAATTAAATATCTCGCGCCCACACTCAAGAAATTTCTGCGTACGCCCCTGACTGTTACCACCACTTTAGCAAAACGCGATAGGCTCACAGATGAGCACTTTGAAATGCAGTAAGAGTAAATTCCTGTTGCTTAGCGTTAACCTAATTGCATCATTTTTTTCTTGTTGAAAGCGTCTCTGTCTAGGGCGGTAGATTTTCAAGCCGTTTGCGCTAACGCTGTGTCGTTAATTTATTTTCTTAACTCGTAGAACACTGATTGCTGATAGTTTGGGAAGCTATATATTCCAGTATAAATTCTTTGAAATGACTCGACAAGGGAATTGAACAAAGATCTATTAACTGGGAAGCGGACGCTCTTACCAATACACAACAGGATTGCCAGTTAAAAAAAAGGACTTGAGGTACTGTTGACAGTTTGAAACACAAATTTGCTTTCGGGGTAAAGATAAATTGCCCCAAAGTAGCTACAAACCTATTGATATTGCTAAATACACAGATATACCTAAATACACAGTATATAGAGCATGTTATTTATTCACCTAAGAATATAAATGGCTCATGGTAATCAAGATCATCATGTGTGAGCGATGAGATCCAGAGTCCTAAAATTAAATTTTGGTTAAACTTATCAATACACAATACGTGTTTTTGTTTATTTTCTTATCTTAATTTTGCAGTTTTCTTCCAGACTCAAAGTGCAGCGAGAGGAACGCTTAGCGTAGGGCTAATGACCTACTACTGAATGATACGAAACTTGTAAACTTCGCTTCTATTGTAGATAAGCTGGTCGCTCTTCACTGTGGTCGTCAATTTTAGTAGTTTGCTTTGAGAGTCTCATACGGGACGTTTGTGGGTTTACCCGCCACACATCGAATTTTGCATGACCTGAAGCAATGGGCGTTGACTAATAATTAATGAGCCTCTGCGCAACGGGAACGAGGCAATGGATCTGCGTAATAAAAATGGGCGATAGAAATAGGGTTGTAGGAATGGGGCAATGGGAATTTAACAATAGAAGTGGGACAATAAAATGAGAGAATGGGTATTGGGATATTGAACATAAAGGGATAGTTATGAAGTAAATGAGCGACAATGTGCGTAACACGATTACTGTGGGACAACAATAGTCTAGGTGTGGAGGAAATAAAATAGGACAAAGCCAATGAAGCAACCGGAATAGAGAAATAGAGAGTGGCTTGCGTGGGGTGGCGGGCATAGGGTAATGGGAATAGAGTACTGTACATGATGCAACGGGCTTGAAGTGATATGGTCATGAGACAGATGGCATAGCTGATCAAGAAGCTGTATTTATGTGAAATGTACAGAACAACGAAATATTTTACTGGTGTAGGTTTAAACATCACTCTGCCAAATACATGAATAGTCCGGAGTAAGCAGTCTATTTGATACAACAACACTTGGATAATTCAAAGCGCCAACTAGTTAACAACACAACGCAAAAATTCTTCCTGTAAAGCAAAAAAGTCTTTACTTGAAAGAAATTCCTTCCCGGTTAAGAACCCCTGCTTTATTGCTATTTTCAACAATAGATCAATTTGCTTCAGTTTAGCAAAATAATTAGGATTGTGCTTAAAACACTTCAAAATGACATACTAGCACTTTGACTTCTATAGCATTAGTCCTATATCTGACTTACAGTTGTTTTTGCAACTGTATCGCGATTACCAGTTGCGCAATCAATGTATTTGTTGGATCTGTGCATGACGAGCGCAAATAAGCAAAAAGTTTTGTTATATAATTTTGTGTCATTGACAGGATAATAATTTTTCAAATCTCGTTCGCGCATTTATTGTTTTCAACATTTCATTTGATTGCTTTGTAGCATAGTACTCTGAAATTTGCTCTTTTGTTAGATTTTGCCTAACACAAAAAATCATTCTGAAGTGTTCTTTTTAACAACACAACAATTGAGGTAACTGTTGGAATTAATAAAGATAAGTGGCATCTTCAATTTATTAACGCATCATAGTGTAGAGCAACGTTGATATTTGTTAGCAATGACAGTAGGATATTATTTTGCGAGAAACTCCTACAAACGAACTTAGAAGCACCTTCTCTACGGTCTTTTCAAAAGTCAAGTTTTTCCGCATTCTACTTCAACAAAGTTAAGTTATAAAACACTAATTACATAAAAATTCCAGTACTGTTCTTAAATATGCTTATCTTTATTTTCTGTTTGTCCCTGGCTTACAACTACGTACCATTGATGAGTTATGTTCTTTTGTGCTACAAAAGCTCCTTGAACGACCATCGATAAAACAGTTTTTTCAATGGAGTTGTTAGGCTTATGTGGCACAATACGGTTTTGACTTTCATGGTATGTTGACCAAATAATATAGAATAACTTTATCAACTTGAACGCTGCTTATTGAGCTCAAAACAAAATGTAGCTCAAGCTATACTACTTAAGAATTTCAAAAACTTTTTTTGAAGTCCATTTTATTCGTTTGATTAGATATACTTTTTTGTTGGTTAAAAGTGATGAATGCATCAACCAAAATAGCTCAACGACTAAAATACCGTGCTATAAAGCTAATATATTTTTTAATTTTTCGTGATTTCGTAAATTGTTTTGACTTTTTTTTGATAAATGCATTGTGGCATTTTTGAAGTGCTGTTTCAAGATTTTTTTACCTGCAGGCTGTAGTCATGCAAACGCATTGTAAATGGCGGACAAAAGCCGCCAGCTATTTTAATGATCTAGGCTTTCTAAAACTGCAGGTCCGAATATTTACTTATTGCTCATTGTTTTGATCTATTAGGTCATATTGATAACCGACAATTGACCATAAGATTTAAAGGAAAGAAAATTCCGCAACTTTATCAAAAGTTTCTTGAATTAATTGTTATAACAGATATTATTATTTTAGTGGATTATGATATGGGGGATGAGTTTGTTGATTTTCGGCTTGAAGTGATAAACTTGAGTGTTTGATCCAATGATTAATTTTCCTGATGCTGCCAAGAGGAAAAGCTTTCGTATTGCCACTTGATCTTGCGTTATTGCATCAGTAGCAGTTATTAGTAGCAATTGCGTGGGTAGGCAAGATTGCACTTTGCTTAGAAAAAGATGTTGAAACAATGGATTAATTCTTTTTAGAATCAAACTTTAATAATTACTTGCTATAGCATAAATAATTTTTTAGATGTTAGCTTCCAGTTCTCAACACCCTTTCTTCGTTGCACTTGTGGAGAAAAAATCAATTCAGTTCACAACTTGATGACCTAATAAATGATCGATATATCAACTCACCCGAAAGAACCACGAGTCCTAGAAAATGCATTTCTTGTTTCTTTTATAAATTCTTTTCTAAGGAATTCTTTCTGTCGAAAGGTTTATAAGTAATAGCTTACTTGAAAACTTATTGCAACGAATAATGAGGTGCGAAACTGAAAAAAAGCAATAAACAAATATTCTGAAAACTGTTAATGAGCTTATTAATGAAACATCTGAATTGGTGCTCTAAAAATGGTAGAACCCTGGGTCATAGTAGCCGAGGGAGAGAAGAGAGAGAAGGGAATATTATCCTTTCGAAATTTTTATCAAAATTTATGTGATTAGCTAAACTCTCTAGTATCTAAGCAAATTTCTGAATAAAATTTTCAAAAGCCATCATTTCAAATTTATTTTTAAAACTTGATAAATACCTCTGATTACAAGCGTCTAACCCATAACTTTGAATAAGTCGTAAAAAAAGTTTTTTCACTGAAACATGCAACATTTTGCCACTTTATCTACGATTTTTTCCAGGATGCGCACATGATGAAACGAATCAATCATACTATCACAATCTAAGGTTAGTAATTTTTGAAAGAAGAAAACGAAGATGATTTTGAAAAATTGTTTTTCTTTTATTTTAACTGAATAGAAAGCGGATTTTGTTTTCAAACCTAAAGAAAGGGCTTATACTTTATTCAATCTTGAAGCTTTGAAGTGCAGCTTTTTGAAAGACACTTGCTACAGGACTTTTAAGCAAGCTCCAAAATCAACTTTTTATGTCTGTTTGGCTCTGGTTTTAAGAATTTCTGCTTAAGCCTGAAAGCAAGTTTGTTCAACCAATTTCTTTTAGTATCGTTACACTTTGCCGATGTAATGCTTCACGAGTGTCGTGGTTTGATTAGAAAAACAGTCGGAGATTTTAATGACAAAACCATATCAAATAACAACTTTATTTTTGCCCAAGTCAAGTCAAAAATTTCTTTCCAGAAATGGTCAGTAAAAGCTTTTATTGGGGAAGGATTGGTTATTATGGAAAAAGAAATTGTTGCAAAAAGCTATTAATTGTTATCAGGTTTAAATTTTCTGAGAATTTTTGATAGAAGTATGGAATATTAATTTTTTGCGCGTTAGTGGATTGACTGGCGTCTTTTTAACACTACCTTGCGGTTTCAGATTATTTTCCTTAATATATAGATGGATTTTCTTTCGTTTAAAAAGACATTTGACTTGTCAATTTTATTGATCAGAATTTTTGTGAGAAACAGTGACGTTCTTCTGTTATTGTGTGAAGCATTACGCAGATATTTTTCTCTACTTCGGTAAAAAATTTTTTGGCTTTGATTCCTAAATAAAAGTAATGAAAATTCTTGAAATAGATATTTTGTTGTTGATTTTAATTTTTCTGACTGAAAAGATTGCTAGGCACAGGATCATTATGAATACAATATTGATTCTACATCAAAATTAAAGAGAACAAACAAACAATTGTTTTCAGCTACTTCTAGAAGCAATTTTTGCAGTTTATTTTTGATAGAGATCAATTTTGAACAAAAGCTGAGCGATGGCCATTTTGGTCAAAAATACGCCATTTTGGTCAAAAATAGACGTGCTAAGAGAAGCTATAAAGGGATTTTGACAAAACCGATGTTGATCAATTGGTTTCCAAGATAGCAAAGCAATATGCTAAAAAACTTCAAGGTGCCTTGAAACTTTGATAACCAATGCAATTAAGATGGTGACTTTATGTCGAATTAACGCGCAGCATTTTACGACTCCCTAAAATAATTATGACTCTAAAAGTGCTGAATTCTGGTCCGTAGTTACTCTTTGTCGGCGCTATTGGCTGAGCACCGAACCAAAGTGACTTCTTTTCTTTCATTCTTCTCAATATTATCTTTGCAATCTTGATTATGTGAAGAACAGAAAAGCGTCTTGTTTATAAAGACCTGAAAAGCGATTAAAACTCATTTTTCAAATCTATTTTTAGAAACATAGTCCTTACTTATGCCAAGCACGTGTTAATTCCGGTTGCCTGGTGAGCATTACATATCTTAGTCGAAATTTTCGAAACAAAAATTCTGGTTATGTTCTTAAAAACACACGCCCCAAAACCAAATCGAGCTTTGGACTTTGTTAAATTTTGATTGATTTAGATGTATTTTCAAGTCCTGGTTTTTCAAGAAATTCTCACGAGTTTTTAGTGTTAACAACCCAAATGGAAATTTGGAAAGTTTTGTCAACGAAGCCGACTTGAATAAGAAATGGCTTTACAATAAATTTGTCAAGTAAACTGCAGCTGGTATTGACAAATTCGATTATATTTTTGAAGTTGGTGGAGAATAGCTCCTTGCTTAAACTTAGCAAATCAAGAGAATTCACAACCAGCAATAACTGCATCAACAACGAGCTTACCATGCTGCAATTCGTTTAAAGGGTGATTTCGGTAGATAATCGTCTTACGTGCTTTGTAATATGTTGTGTTTTAATTATTTTTCAAAAATTATAATTTAAAAAGATTGATGGCACTAGAAAAAGATGAGAAAAAGGTGTGCCGCGTGGTGTCAAGGTTCTGCTTCTATGGAATGGGAGCTAGATTTGCAAAAGAATGAAGATTGCACTCTTGACAGTGGATGGCTCTTGGTAAATTTCATTTCTTTTTGTGAAATGCACCATCTAAAACAGAATCAAAAACCTCGATACTGCGAAAGGCTATTTGATTTGTTGGGTGCCCAATTTAGCCTATCTCATCTAGGCGCCAGTTTGATCTCTTCGGTTCTTATTTCAACAATGAAACGACCATATCTCATTTACAGCGAAAATCGTGAAATAATAGACGCTAGCAATGATCAAAGCTTCTAAATAGATGAAAATGAAACAAAAATACATGCAGCATCCGTGGCATATTTTGGGTTAAAGTTTGGCTTATTGCTATTAATCGTTTGATCAGCTAAACTAATGCAATGAGCAATACTTTATTTATCATAACAAAGTTAACTTTACAAAGCTAACACAAAAAACACCAAAACTTTTCGTCCTCTCTCGGGGACTTCATGAAGGCAAAAAATAAATCTGAAATTTCAAAGATAAATTATTGTTTCAGTTTGAACACCAATGTCGAGAGTAGTATCGTTTTAACACTGCATCTCTGGTCATTGTCATAATCGAGATGGTTAAGGTGTACAGGGATCTAGTCAAAAGCTTTGACCAACCGAAAACTAAGCAATTATAGCTGGAGATCACCGGTGGCCGTATCTACATCTTTAAGATAATTCAACATAGGCAATCATCCAGCTTTATGTTTTATTCACGAAAAATATATTTCGACTATCAATAGTCATCATCAGTTCCTTATTCAAATCTATTCAAATCTATTTGAATAAGGAACTGATGATGACTATTCAATAGTCGAAATATATTTTCCGTGAATAAAACATAAAGCTGGATGATTGCCTATGTTGAATTATCTTAAAGAACACTGCATCTCTTAATAAAACACGTGCAGAAGCGACTTCGCTCCTTGTGAATGACCGAGTTTTACAAGACCCTCACCACTATTTGCTGATGTTGAAGAAACGATTTTCGACCGAGAGTTTGATATGTGCGTGGACCGCAAAGCAAGTTTTTCCGGTGTACTCTTATATTTCAACAGCATAGCGCCTTTGTTCTGGAAACGAGATCTTATCACTTGTTTATTGTATGGTGCTTATTCATATTCAACAAATAACTCATTGCTGAAACCCGAAATCAATTTCACTATCTCTTTGTTTAAACGGAACGGATACCCAACAACTTTTATTTTAAAAGGGATATAGGTTTACCAATAAATCTAACAACCATAATCAACAATCTCGCGCCGACTCCCCTAACTTAAATCCTTACGTCATCTTCCCGTACATTGGTATCCCATCTACTAAATGTGATAAACGCATTGCTGCATTGTTCCGCGACTGATTGGGCACTAATATAAAAACAACCTTTTCAATTTTTTAATAATTTCGTATTTCAATTTTAAATATCTTCTCTCTACTTTTTTCTGTTTTGATGTTGTCTATCAGTGTACATGCTCTTGAGACAAGAATACGTAATACATCGGTATGACGACTAGACCACTATTCCTGCTAATTGAAAACCATTTTTCAAAAATAACAAAAGTTCATCAAACTCCGCCATCAAATCCCATCGTGATCAATGCAACGCCTGCAGAGAAACAGTGCCAGCAAAGCAAAGCTTTACATTATTGATTTAGTTGTTTTTATTGTTCTTTTACAGCACTGATGATGCTTTATAGCAAAATGCATTTGTCTTAGTGTGTTAATGTATAAATAAAGTTTCGAGCTGATTTAGTTTTTCCATTCATATCATATAAATTTGTATCAGGTAGAAATCATTATCCATAATTCCAGCTTCAGTCTTTGATCTTGCTGCACCTGATATTTTTCAACAATAAATTTGTGGTTAGTTCTTTACTCTTTTTTCAAATTCACGGAGCGCGACTATCAACAGTATATTTCCACCACAAGCATTGCAACAAACAAGCAGAAAGTGCGGTAAACTTCAATTTCCGAAAAAACATCGTGCAAATCATATGGATGTTGCAATTGAAGTAAGGAAGTAGACAGCATGAAATTGAGGAGCCATATTATTTCAAGCATTTTTGATATTCTGAAATAAAGTTAAGCAAAATTATAAAATGCTTATAAACTTTTTTTTCACGTAAAACTTTCAACTTTTCTTGGTTGCATGTAAACAAATATTCATCATTGCTATTGGTTGAATACAAAAACATTTTGCCATCCCTAAAATTTGTTTGCAGTTTGCAGCCTTGGCTCATATATACTTCACTAAAATAGAACAAGAATCTTACCTGTTGTGGTGAAATAACTTTTCATTGGTCGAAGTATGATATGTGACAGCTGCTATACGTTTTCCAGTTACAACGTCCACAATTAGAGGCAAGCACATCAATATTTAAAGCATTGCTTCCGTATATTTTCAGCCGCACCCGCTTTTTACTTGTGAAGTTTGAAGTTTGAGACGAAGTTTCGCAACTTGATAGCGTTTGCACATTGCAAAATTTTGTTCTTATTGCGAAATCTGGTCTGTATCAACGCCCATTTCTATCGTGTTTGAACGCGACAAACATCGAGACGAGATTTCAGCCTTGACTCGAAACTTGTGCAATGGTTTCCGCAACATGATTTTTAAATAATAAAGCAAAAAATGCCGACATTCTTTCGTAACAGTAAGCACGACCAGAAATCAAATCGAAAATTGAAGTCCAAAAGCTATTAAATAATGTGGTGACACTACTCACGACTTTTCGTCATTGCATTTGTGACATCAAGTAACTGGCTTTGAAAGGCCGGCGAATAATTGTGGCATAGCTTTTTCGCTTTTCTCAAACTGAATCTGAATTACAAACGCTGGAACTCTTTTTTCCCCATGTAACGGAAGATCAATTTGATTTTCACTCTTGTCCTCAGAGCTCTAGTCATCTGTTCGGAATCGACTCTTCAAAATGAACTTTTCAACATTCGTACAATTCTGATCAACAACGGTTACCCTGAATCTGTAATCAACATTGTTATTACCAAAAAAAAATAAATTTGTTTCGCAGACTAACACAATTAGGTCCGAAGAAATGCCTAGTTTATCTTCACTCTCCATCGATGGGCAATGTTTCGATGAGATACGAAATGCAAATTGAAACAGCGGTCAAACGTAGTTACTTTGCAGTTGAACCACGCATTGTCTACACCAGGAATCGGCAACCCCTGGCACGCATGCCACTTGCGGCACGCGAGAGGAATTTTGATGGCATGCCAAGTTATTTCACGCGCACGCTAAATTTACACTATAAGAGTGCGGGGTGCACTTCCAAGCTCTCTAACTGTCTACACTGCACAAAATCAACAGTCTTGAAATTAGTCTAGCATGCAATTCACGAGGCAATTTTTATGTCGGTGATGTCTGTTCTGGCCCTACCGTTTGCATTCACAACTGGCTCGATGTGAGAGCGAAAAAAATTGGCTCAAGGCAAGCCAGTTAATGCGAGCTCCCATGATCACAAACAATTTAGAATAAATAAAGATGTGCGACGGCGCTAGAATGAATAAAATGAAAGTGTAGATACGCCTTAATTTTCTTGATATAGCGGTATTTGTAGCAATGCTCATTTTACCTGCTGTCATTGCGGAACAGTTGTTTTAGTTACGTGTATTTCTGAAGAGGGCTGAATGTTTCGCCGATAACGTTTGAATACTTTTTAATAAAATGTTTGCCTGCTTATTGCTGTTTGTTATTTGATTTTTAAAAACAACCTCTCAGCTTAAAAATTTACGTATTTAGGCCTATGAAATGAGGCTTGATGGCTTCTTCTAAAAAACTTAAATTACATGAAAAATCTTTTCAAGAATTCTGGACAACAGATTTCGGATTCGTTTCTCGAGACAACCAAGCTGTGTGTGCTCTTTGTTGTCGAAACGTCGTTTGCCCAACATTAAGCACAAAACGACATTTTGAAACGAAGCACGAGAAATCCAGCGAGGTACGACGCAAAAAAGATCGAATCCTCAAAAAAGACAGTATCCCGCTACGGTAAGCAAAGCAGGATTTTTTAAGAAAGTGATTTGTAGCACGAATCAAACAATCAAAGGTAGCTACAAAGTCGCAGAGGGCATTGCTAAACATGGAACACCATTTACTGATGAGTTGTTTGTAAAAGAGACCTTTCTCAGTTGAGCTGAAGTGTTGTTTGATGATTTGCCAAACAAATGCACAAATTTCGAGGATCAAGGGTGTGCTTGTTTCTCCTCGGACAGTAGAAAGAGACACATCACGAACATGTCTACCATTATAACTGAGCAGCAAACTGTTGCGTTAAAAGCTGCGAATGTTTTCGTGGTTGTTGATAAAAGCATAAATATAAACGGTAATCCACGTTTAGCAGTTGTAGCTAGATACTGCAGTAACGGTGAAATACATGAGGAACTTTGTTGCTTGAAACCAATGCATGGCACTACTAGAAGAATAGATATACTTGACACCTTCAACAAGAATTTTGAGTAAAGAGGAATTAATGTAAAGATATTCTCGGTTACAATAGACGGCCCACCTGCTATGATGAGACAACTGGGAAGACTTGAACTTACATGCATTTGAATGGATGGATATTGAAGACTTCCAGATGGAACTGATCAATTTCAAAGCATCTTCATTGTGGACATCGAAATTTGTTGATTTGCGGAAATCGCTGGAAACGATTGAAAACAAGCAATAAACATTTTAACATGTTGGGAATCTTTCCCGGAGAAATTCAGCTGTCTCAAGAAGATGGCAATAGCTTTGCTATCTGCATTTGGATCCGCTTATTTGTGTGAACAATAATTTTCACACACGGAAGAAAATTCGGAAGCATATGTTCAACTTAAAGTGTCCAAATTTACTCCCAATATTACAGAGCTGAGCAAGGACAAGGACATCATTAAAAAGCGACTCTTTAGACTGTATTCGACTTTACCCAATAAAATTAGTTAAACAAATTTGTCTCTTATCCGTTTACTATTCAAATCAGGTAGTTGACTGTGCAAACCAAACACATAGAAATGTTGGGCACGCGAAGTTGCTTTCATTCTGATATTATTTGTAAACTGGCACACTGCGTTCAAAAGCTTGCCGAATCCCTGCTCTACACCACCAGACAACTTCTGCCTGCAGCCCAAAAGATGTACTACCCGCTTCACCTCAAAGCAACATTGTTTATCAATTTCTGTGCCACTGTGATAGTCGGTACGTGGGTCGTACTTCTCAAAGTCTGCAACAGAAAATTAAGCAACACGTGCCTAAAACCAATCTTCAGTGACATAATTCTCAAAACCAAAGCACATTGGCCCGCTCTTGCAAGCCAATCAGAAGCCTTAAAACTGAAACTTCTTTCTCTGCTATAGGACATCTCTTACAAAACCCTACATGCACACATGAATACAATGGTAACAAATTTTTCATTTTTACCCATGGCCGTACTTCTTTTCATCTCTCCACCCTTGAAGTCACTTACATCAAAACATCCAAACCAAATTTATGTTAACAAAAGGAATTTGTGTATGGCCTAAAAATCACACATTAGTTTTTGCTCCTTCTATTGGTCGCTCCTTTACCAATCACGATGGAGCTTTTTTCCTTTTTTCTTTTTCGTCAACTGTGTCTTCATATAAGTGACTAACGTCATCTTTTTCACTCTGTTTCTAACGGATTCTCTTGAAAAGTGTCAGACATAAAGCTTCGAGAATGAATACCCCACTTTCTGAATTACAAACGCAAAAAATACAATATCTTGATAACGGTATCCCTGCACAAGACTTCTAGCGCACTTCGTCAGACACCGATAGATTTTTGGTGCGAGATTCTCGCGCAAAAGAACTTGCTGGTGTGATTTCTGCTTTATATCAAGAAAGCAATAAAAAGTTGGAAGCTCTCGTGTTGATGTCTGTCATGAAGCCCAACGCTACCAGCAAAGTTTCAGTCAAGTGCTTGTTTTGTGCATAATTCTATCTGGGACCACAAAGGGGGACATGGCACAGTGGCCTCTCCCTAGATGCGCCCCTGCCTGTATAGCTTACGGTACCTGCACCAAAGTGTACGCTGATGTGTAGACCTACAGAAGTGTGCGTGCCATATATTTTTATCCTGCAGTTAGAGAAAAATTGTTAGTTAAACCAGATTATCGTTGTGTAAAACCTGCTTCGGAGTTATCAAAACTGCTTGCAGGATGCATTTCTATGAAAAGCCGTACAATCAAGCAAAAGAAATTGCTAAAATGTGCTTTCTTCCGAAGCCACAATAAAGTAGCTATCGTGAAAATCTGATGAACGATCTTAGTTAACGTAAACGATGTTCCAGCTACTTCGACCTCATTGTCGACATAGTTGTTTCAACAAAATATAAAATGCCACTAATGGGCATTTTTGTTTATTGTTGCTAAAAAATTAGCTATAAGTAAGAGTGGGTGTGTGCAACCTACGGCCCACAAGGTGAAATTTTGTGGCCCGTGGAAAGGATCCCAAATGAGGCCCGCGAATTGAAATTTTGTGGCCTTAAGATGGCAAATGTATCAATTACATCGCGGAATAATCAATCTCCAAAGAAATAAGACTGTTGCCCAGGCTATGCACTACGCACTATCCTCTTAGGAATTAAAATAATCACTAGTCCAAAGACTATAGCGAAACATGGCAAAACTGTGGCAGGTTTCAAGTTCCAGAAGCAAACTTTATGAAACCTTGATTGACGTTTAAGTTATCAATCAAGCTTCAACACGTAGACTTTTGAAAATCAGACCAAGGGCTGACTTTTGCTGTCGACTTTGAATTATGGATGTATTTAGACACTGCTAATGTTTTCATGCTGTCTTCTAATCTGACATCCAAGTAAACTGAAAACTACAAGCATTAAACGACCCAAGAACATAGATGTACTCGTAGCTCTATAATGCAATCCAACGAAATTTCTTATACAAAACCAATGAAACGTGGAATAAACTGCTCTTGCGCGCCATTGCTCAAAAACTTTTTGTTATATTGCTCGACCTTAGCTTAATGAGGAAATGAGTTTCTTAAAGACGTGAAGAATCCATGTTTTGATTTCAAAATTAAACTTTCGCTGACTAGCATACTTCCGAAAAAGTTGAAAAGAGATGGAGCAACCTCCCATAGCTTATTTTCCACTGGCTAAATTTCTACCACTCAGCAAAAAAAGTTGTTACAACTTCATGGGATAAACAATAGTTTGAAGAAGGTTTCTAAATTTACTCGATAATAGAACAAGATAATTAATCAAACTGTTAATTATCTTCTAGTTAGCTTTGAACGATTCACAATATTAATATGCTTAGCCTACTGATAAACTCCACATCTAAAAATTAGTGGAATAATAAACAAGCGGATGCATGTTGATGAAGGTTCTGAGCAAGCTTCAGAGATCAATGCAAGAAAGAACGTCAAATTTGTGCCTACCTTCCGCCGCTTGGATTTTATCATTTCAAAAAAACATAATCTCAAAACCAGAAAAAAGAAAAAAACGGGCCTTCGCTACATGACTACCGCAAGATTTATATAAATCAGTATGGAAGCACCACGAAATCTAACGAAAGGCCAAGTTCATACCCTACAATACCTCTGCTATACTAGTTCAACTGCTGTCCTATGGCGCTGAATCCTGGCCACTCACAAAGATCCTGGTCAACAAAAAATTGGTAACTTTAATAACAGGGTTTTCAGGTTCCAGGAAAACATCATGTGGTACCAGCACATCCTCATAGTACAAACCTTAAGAAAAGAATTGAACAATTTCCCTCCTCCACTCTTGCAGTTTTTCACTGTGTTTGTTGACTTGGCCACAATCTCCGTCTCCTCAACCAATCTTTCCTTAAAATGTTCAAGTATATATACCAAAAAGTGCAGGCCAAAATTACCGGCGTGGCCAGGAGGAAAATTTTCTTTTGGTTGGGAGGCAATAAAAGTTGTATATTTGTTGGAAGACCTTATCTTTGGAGGTCGATATGTTATGACCACCAATTTTATCAATTCATACCTTAAATTTGTGAGATGACCTTTTTTTGGAGATCGACACTTTGAAGTCATAATTAGTGAAAACGCATTTATTCCTCGATCGAATTCAAAAAATTTGTGGGTGCCATTGGCCCTGCCTCCCATTATGACTGAAATCGCCTTTGTGTTACTCTCTCTCTAAACGCTGGCTTGACGTTGTCATGAAGGATTTGGAAGAACTCAATCTGATTCTCGACAGTGCTTTGAACATCGCCTATGACCGAACAATATGGAAGAAGACTGAACTTAATTGGCTCTACGCCCAACTCAATGAGCGCATAGTAGGGTACTGCGTGATAAAGTTGATGTTCTGTCCAGACCTACTTGCAGCTTTGAAATTTTTAAAGGTAGAATTGAAATAGCCTATTTTGCACAAATTATTTGGTATTACCGATAGCCTACTCTTAGAAATTTACTATTTATTGAAATCCCACTTGCACAAGACTTTATCTCAAATATGATAAGATATGTGATCGGCTACCGGTAGCTTCTCAGCTTCTTTCATGCTTGTGTACTAATTACAGTGAGAGCCCATCAATCCAATCTATTTTGTTTTATCAAATACTGTGCATGTCAGTTGAGCGAGGTTGTTAAACTATCAGAATTGATCTATCAGAATTGATAGCACAGTATGTAAACTCTGGCACGTGTGGACGGAGGTGCTGTTGATGACATGCTTGCGACTGATTTTTACTGCAGGTCTTAACACAGTGCAATACAGGCAACTATAAAAGCAGGGTTACAGTTACTTCATTATCTGTTTGAAAATAAGACTGTGATGTACTGTGGGGCAGAGCGTTTTGAACAGATAAGATGATTGTTGTAAGATTGAAGGTGGACATTTTGAGCACTTGAAAGATTAAATGTTTAATGCAAAACGTGTAAATGTCTGGAGGATCAAATCTGGCATTTAATGGGCGGAATAAGTAATGTGTATCTAATCCAATAAGCAAACCCACTGTTTTGTCCATTAGATCAGTAGAACTAATACTGTGCTAGTTTTTCTAATGGCAAATCTGATCGTTGATCGGAGCTGACGACGTCCGGAGTGAAATTTTCTCGATGGTCAGAATGTTGCAAAGCTTTACAAGGGGCTCAGACATCAAGTCTATTCCACATATTTCAAAGGTTGCCGATTCACTTGCAGTATCAACAAACTGCGAATTACATGTCAATGTACATATCGAGACCGATGTCTTCGTTCCTTTTACATTGAGGTCTCGCGCTAAGTTCTTTGCGCAAAATGTACGCTGAGAACCACTATCCAACAGGATGTACGTCCGTACCTCTTTGTTTCCATTGCGTGCTGTTATTGGAATCGTCATGAAGAAGGGTCTTTGTGGGGCCTTCGAATGATGTCGCTCCGCATACCACGCTATCCGTTTCTTTCTCTCTCAATTCATCCGACGTTGATTCATTTGACTTGTGCAAAAGGGTATGGTGCCACCAATCGGAACAGCCTTTTACCTTACACTTAAGAGCAGACGAACATTCCTGCAACAAATGCTTTTCTTCTGAACACTTGCAGCATCTTTGGGTATGCATCAAAAATGCTACTCGTTTGCAACGCCCCATTCCCTTGAATTTCATGCACTTTGACAAGTGGTGCAAACAACTGCACAAAGAACATTTGATGCCATTGTCGTCTCGAGACGATTCGGGATCCACTGCGGCGCTAAAAATTACATTCCTTTCGGAGACTGAAGAATGGTTTGAATAAGCCATGTTCACCTTTTGCACAGATCTTCCTAACAAAGAGCTAGCTTTTTCCGCTTCCTCGCGTACAAAGTTTACAAACTGCGAAAACTACTTTGCATGCCGACCAGTGCATTTCTGATAATGATAGGAATATTTTACAAATATATACTCACTTCTCTTGGAAATTTCTCAAATAATTTCTCAAGGGTTTCAGGGTCGCGAATTTCTGTGTTTCGTAAAGTAACATTAAACATAACGCCAAATCTCTTTAATTCGGACGGTTTTTTTACCTTTAGATGCAGCATATCTAAAAGTCTTTCTTCGCAACAATAAGCAATAATGTGAGGCTGGACAAATTTGTTGGGCGAACTTTCAGGAGCTAGTCTGTAACCACCGTTTAAGTTTCTTGAAATATGCTCCAATTTTTGTCTAATGTCGGGGCTGCATTGCTGCAAAAGATACACAAGCTTTGCTGATTCTGAAGGCATCTTGCGTGCTATGTGCTCATCAAAACTGCGAACAAAAGTCCAATACATTAATGGATGTCCATTGAAACATTGAATTTGAAGCTGCGGAGAGTGATAATCTTGAACTGGTGACACAACGGGAGCCTGAGCCGCTTGATTACCAAGGCCAACTCCAGGAATCTGACTTCCTTGAAACGGAGGGAGTTGCTCTCTTTCTTCTCTTTTCCAATCTAAAGCTGTGGGGTTCGACATCCACTTACTGACAGGCGGTTCTTGACCAGCCAAATTTTCAAAAATTGAAATACATTTTGTACTTGAGATGAACTAACATTACTTTCATAATCCACTTAAGTTACCACAATAACTTCTTTTCTAATTAAGATAGACTAAAATGTCCTCTTAAAAGGGATATAATCATTGACTTTTTGCGTCTTTTGATACCAGTTTGGACTTTCTAATTTAAATATTTCAAAAATTACGGCTGTTTTGAAAATCTTGGAGTGCGCGGCCACATTTTGGGGAGTGGCTCAGCCAATAATAAAAGTCACCACCCCAAATCACTTTTATTGTTGGTTAGACCATAAGGCAATGATTTAGACCCTTTACAATTTTGAATTTAAAAAAAGCTTTTTCACTCCTCTATACTGTGCGTGTCAATTCGTAGTCGCAAACATAAGCGTAATAAATAGAATGAGAAGGACCAACCACGGGCAACTAAACTAGCATTCAATGAAATTAGTGTATTTATGATTTTTAATTCAAAAAAAATTCTTTTCACTCCACTCCAAGCACAGTTAATCTCGCCAAACTGTCTACAAACGAACAAAAAATGAGAGTCAAATGTAGGCCTATAACCGATAGATTGTAACATGCCAATGTTTTTTTACGCTGATTAGTTAATTGGTACTTTTCGCAGACAATATAAGTGAAATTGGGTGTTTACTTTTCTATCGGTTTTGATGTTTCTGATGATATTAGACAAGGGTGCATACATAGTCCATATTTGCTTGCAGTATACGTATCTAGATGATCTATCAAAAACTCTCAATGATTCAAGTGTTGGTTGTTATGTTGGAAATATACTTATAAATCGTACCATGTGCGCCGACGATGTATGTCTGTTTTGTCCCAGTGGAAAAGGTTTACAAAATCTCATGGATTTATGTGCTGACTACACCAAGCAGCACTGCATTGTGGTTAATAGTGAAAAAACCGTATATTTGATGCTCAATTCAAAAAAATTACAATTGGCGTAATCCAAATTTTTTTTTTGTATTGCATTGTTCATATTTATCCTCCATTCACGAGAAAGCGAATTGTATTGCTATATTTTGGACGGGACGTCCGCACTCGCTTGGGAGTTGCCATTTCCAAGATATCTGGGCCACCTGTCTTCCACATAAAGGCGGGGACGTCCCGTTAAGTGCCTTGCCCAAGGACACAACAAGCGGACTTGCCGGCCTGTTCTCTACAACTTCCCGTAAATGCCGAGCGCCAAGCAGGGAAGCTGTCGATACCATTTTTTAAAGTCTTTTGGTATGACTCGACAAGGGGAATGAACCCTAGTCTACCGACTGCGAAGCGGACGCTCTAACCACTACACCATCACGCCGGTACACCATCGCGATTCTGTAACAACTCAGTATTAAAATCAAAAGATGAATTCAAATGCTTAGGTTTTTATATTTTCTCAAAAACAGATGATAACTGTAATAATATACGTCAAACAAGAGCTTTACGAGGGTAGGCTGAAAAGTTCATAGCCTGACTAACACAAAGTATTTAAATTTGACCAAAGTAGGCTTATTTTTCAACATAATCTCCTCTGCGGTCCATACATTTCTTCCATCTGTGCTGCAGTGCTCGGATCCCGGTGGCATAGAAGTTCTCCTCCTGACCCTCAAAAAAGTCCTCTGCAGCGGAAATGACGTCATCATCACTCTCGTACCGTTTTCCAGCAAGATGTTTTTTCAAGTTTGGGAACAGAAAATAATCCGATGGTGCCAAATCAGGGGAATATGGAAGGTGATCAATCAGTTCAAAGCCACAATCATGCACAGCGGACATTGCAACCAGAGACTTGTGAGCAGGAGCATTGTCCTGATGAAGCAGAACACCTTTTGTCAGCTTTCCAGGCCGCTTTGACTAGTCCTAGGTGTATGACTTAAAACTACAACCGGCGACAGGGTTTATGTGCCTTGAGACGTAAAGGAGCTGTCTCTTAGCTGTCGTTGCTCCCAGGTCACCCTTGGGCAAGGTGTAGCACCTGATAGCCTCCCCTGTTAGGATTACAACTTGACAGTTATTTATTTTTACTGTCTCTAGCGACACTTTGTACATACTGTATATGCTTTTCTTCGTGTGTGCTTTTTATTTTACCTAGTATCTTACAGGTGCGATGGCCATGCCATTATCTTTACAATTAATCTAAATTCTATTCATGTGCATGTATTAACGTATATCGTTTTGCCATCGTCTCCTTTTTTTGTCCACTGCTGTGTAATTTATTTCTATGTATGCTGATTTGGACAAAAATAAAATAAAATTGATTGATTGATTGATTGATTGTCGTAACTCCCTTAGCAATTTGACATAATATTCTTCATTGATAGTTTTACCTTTCTGAAGGTAGTCGATGAACACAATCCCTTTTGCATCCCAAAATACGGAGGCCATCACTTTTCCTGCGGATGACACCACCTTGGCCTTCTTTGGAGCAGGAGAAGTTGAGTGCTTCCACTGCATTGATTGCATTTTGGTCTCTGGTTCAAAATGATGGACCCAACATTCATCTTGGGTGAGAAAACGCTCAACAAAACGATCTGGCTCTGCCTCAAATCTTGCCAAGTTCGCTTCTGACATGACGAGTCTGGTGAGCTTTTGATCAGGTGTCAAAGCCGGGGCACCCATCGAGCCGAAACTTTTGACATGCCAAGTTCGTTGTGGAGAATGTTCTCCACTCGTTCGCGAGAGATGCTGATAACATTGGCCAAGTGACTAATGGTTAATTGTCTGTCATTCATTACCATTTGATGAATGCGGTCAATGCTTTTTTGGGTGGTAGCTGTGGAAGGACGTCCTGATCTCAGATCATCTTCAAGGTTCTCCATCCCTCTCTTGAATTCCGCTGCCCACTTCTTCACCGTTGATAAAGCCGGAGCATCATCCCCCAAAGTGGAAACCACATCAGCATGAATTTTCTTGGTCGTTAATCCTTTTTTCTGCAAATATCTGATCACACCACGGTGCCAAATCTTATCCATATTCACAAGATCATCAACAAACCAAAATGCAAAATTCTCTTTATATTACAAAATCTCTCTAGTACAACTTTTTAAAGTGCGAAATTACTTATCCAGCATAAGGTTACCTAAAAATAATATCGCAGTCAGTATCAAGAAAGCATGAATTTAACGCATGGCAAGTTTCACTGATCTGTCACAACTACTTCATAGTGAGGCTACGAACTTTTCAGCCTACCCTCCTATATTGTGTTGCAATCAAACTTAAACAAAAGTATTCTTTCTCTTCAAAACGTGTAAATAACGTGCTTTTTCTATTTTTATTGTAGACTATGTCTATGTATGGTTGTTACCAATGGTACAAACTTAACAATGCTTTTATTTATAAAATTTCTGTGACATATAACAATGCATATTGTATTCTACATCATATCCCAAAACATACCAGTGTTAGACCTATGCAGGTGAGAGATAATTTATTGACATTTGACTCTTAAATTAAAAACGTCAATACTCTTATCATTTTTCGATGTTAGGCTACACAGTAAATAATTTTTACAATAACAACTTAATGTGTTCAGATGCTTTTTATTTGTCGGTATTATCTGCTTTTTCACTAAAAACTACATGCTTCACTAGTGATGAGTTCACTTTCTTTTTTTGCTTGTATGTGTATGCTTGTTAATATAAGTATTTGCTTTGTTTTTTGTTGTTTTTTGCACTTGCTCGCTGCTTCTTCTGATATGGATCTATGTGTTTGCAATAAATGTAGTATCGGTGTACAGGGTGACCCAAAACATTGCGAATTTTTGAAGTGACATAAATATTTATATATAAAAAATTCTTTACTATTTTTTGCTTACTTTTAGACAGGGATATATAGAACTTCTATATATCTATATATCCCTGTCTAAAATTGCCCATTCATGAGCTAAACTTTAAATATATTTTGAATAAAAAGGATTTTAACTGATTAAAGTTACATTTGTCCAAAAATTCGCAATGTTTTAAGGTTTTAAGGTAACTCTGTATATAATTTGTCGCTTACTTGGACTATGTCGTGTAAACGTGTCTTAACAACAGCTTTCATCATTAATTCATCATTCGTTGTGAAATTATTTCACAATCCTACCGGTAATCGCACGTGAGAAAAAGTCATTGGCAACAAAAATTTTTGATGGTTGTTTGTGTGGTGTAGGGTCTATTTACCGATGTAAGGTGGCCAAATTGGGTTACTGTTTGAAAGTATTGCGCTGAAGTTTTGCGTTTGGCACAAAACTAAAAAAGCTCGCAATTTGGATGTTTTTTTATGTGCCTGGTGATTAACGAGCAGCATAAATCAGTTTTTTTGCTAAAAACTGGGTTTCCTTTGAAAGTTTAATAATATTGTTTGCTAGTTTTTTATTATTTATGCCTTAGTGGAATGGTTACAGCAATGTTTGTTCCAGGTACCATGGTCCATATGAAAATTATGTCGGAGAAAAACTGGTTGGCTGATGGCTTTTTTGTGCTAAAGTAAACTGATATGCATTTGTTACGTGAAGGCTGATTTTAACAGGCGGTTGTAAAAGACAAGTTTAAATAGCACAATTTTTTTTATACCAGTCTGCTTATACCCTGATGACATTTTATGAGGCTACATTAGATATGTCAAGTATCAGAGTACCAATTGCTAAGTACTTGTTAATGAGATGCATTATTTGAGATAAAAGTGGTCAGACAGTGAGAGAGAAATCTGTAATTTTGCAAGTCTTTTACCACAGCAGCACTTGTAAATACTGGTAACTTCACTACGTGCAAAAAAAATTAATTTTTGACCTAAGAGAAATCAAAAAAGCCTAGAAAAACCATGGAAAAAACCTGAGTTTGTCAAGTCAAGCTGCACCCTAACTGAGGTAGTTTGTGGAAAACATACCATATCAGCAAATTGTTTAGAGCCTGTCTATAGCTCCATACAATGTGCTTTATTCTGATATTTTGACCTGGTTTTTGAATGTGTGAACAAAGTAAAGAAAATCTCTTTGTAAAGTGTAAATGTCTTTTAAAACCTTAGAAGATGTTTGATAAAAAAAAAACTTAGTTGCAAGACCATAAGTTTTTGAAATTTATTATCTCCATCAATGGTGTTGCAAGGGAAATTCTTAAGAAGTGACTGTTTTGGGGCAGCACTAAAATACAGAAATTTACGAAACTGAAATCATTGACTTATGGAAATACAGAAAAACTACAAAAAGTATTGACATTAGAGAAATAAAAAAATTTATGAAAGTCAACGAAATGTATTACCACCTGATTGGGTAAAATTTAATTTGAGCTAAGGCAAGTAGGATAATATATTTTTGTAAATTTCTGTATTTCTGTGGTTTCCATAATTCTGTTCTTTTGTAAGAATTTCTCTAATTCTGTGAATTTTCATGTTTTAGTGTTGTCCTTCTCTTGCCATCATTGGCATTTTACCCTTGAAGGTTATTTTGTTATCACCATTTATGTGTCTTTAAATGTGTGTATTTGCTCTAATTCTGGTAGTAATGTGGTATAGTGCTGCTGCCATCAAATGTGATGGCCACAAGTTCAAATTTATGGTAGCAGGGTATGTAGACGAAGTAGTGTACCCTGGAAGGGGCCTGGTACGGTATGTGAATGTATGGAGGAGTGCATAGTGGTGACTTCAGGTACACTGGGATACAAGTTTTGTTTAATTTGTAACAAAAATAGACTAATCACAAACTACCACAAGTCAAAACCCTACAAATCATTAACATTGATCAGTCACAAATGCTGGAGTTTTTGCCATATTTCTGTAAGAAGTTTCTAATTTTGCATTTGGATCTTTCAGTGTTGCCCAGTGTTAACCCTTTAAGGATTACAAGAATTTAATTCATAAAATTTGAAACAATGCCACAATTGTTTGGTAACAACGGAAATATAATGGATTTCAGATAATTGGTTATTATGTCATAATGATATAACAATCAACAATCACGGCACATATGTGTGCCAAAGGTTCTCAAAGGGTTAAATAACAGCAACAGATTTAACTCTAACCATCATAAAATGAACAGATGTTGCATCATTAGCCCACGTGATGTGATATAGTCTAGTGACATATCAACAAGACAACCAACTGATCTGCACATGCATCAATTGATGGAATGGTCATACACTGTAATGACCATTTTGTACATTGCGCATTAGTTCATTTTACAAGTTGTTGCATGTTTAGCTTGCTGACATATCAGGCTAAAGGTTTTTCAGGAATCCTTCTGCCAGAGAATAAGTAATGAAACACTTGTAAATGTGGCTAAACCTGCCAGTCATTGTAGTCCAGTATTATATTTGGATGTGCAGGTTTGAGAAGTTTTGATTGATACTTTTCTTTTAGGTGCCAAATTCTGTTTATACTCTATAGTTATACCGTGCAGTGATTTATTTCATGTGCTTTACTATATCCTTTTATGTCCTTAAGTGCATAATATGGATGGTTCAATTTTGGGAAAGTTTTTTGGTGGAAAAGGAGCTGATATTCCAGACATAACGTTAGATCCTGGATCAATTCCACCACCTCCAACTCCTCCAGATGACAAAAAAACCTCTAAGAATCAGCCGGGAGATAAATGGTCCAATTTTGACCCTACTGGGTTAGAGAGAGCTGCCAGGGCAGCCAAAGAATTAGATCGTTCAGGTGTGACTATGTGTATTTTGCACTTTGTGATCTATTTGTGAGATCTTAGAAACTTTGTTTTGGAATTTTAGCAGTAGGTGTAATTTATTTACCTCATCTGACATAGAAAAATCATGGTGCCACCTAATGTCATTTGGGTGATGGAGTTTCTGTCACCTACCAGGTGTTTCACTTTTTTTTTGGCTAGTACAGTGGTAACATGTGCTAATCATAACCTACAGCAAATAATGCTATCGTTGTTACACTTTTATTCATAAATATCACTAAAACTTTGTTTTTAATGTGTTTTATTGATCATGGGAAGGTAACGTTAAACATGAAAGTTCAACAGTAGTTATGATGCATATGCGTCATCTGCCACGAAGGGTTGCCACCAATGATGGGCCAGTGATAGAGAGTGCATTGTCAAATGACGTTTGAGTGATGCAGTTTCTTTCACCTCTTGTCTTTGCTGTGGCAGGTGATATCATGCATCGCAACACCTCTGGAGTTACTGTAAACAATGCTTGCAATGAGGGTGAATACCGTGTCGGCAAGGGAACACTATTACAAAGCACAGATACTTTTTTTGTGAAAATTTCAATGTCATGCTGACCTGAACAAGTTATCGTAATGATTTGTTTATTCCCTGATACATAAATAAAGCTTCATTATATTAATTTTGTTTTGGTACCAATTAGTTGCCAGAGACACCTTTTATATATTCAGTGTATTCAACCAATTAGGCTTCTGTTTTACTCAAAAATGTGAAGTATAAATTGTAATGCGGTATTGTAGCTTAAATTGTAGCAATTATAACGATAGCCTTCTAGATTATTCAACTTGATTAAAATCATTTTTATTTATTTTGTTTTTGTAACACAGTTTTTATCTGTTTGATTATGTTGTTGCAGTAAATGCTAAAGAAGCATTAGAGCTTGCAAAAATGCAAGAGACCACCCGTCAGACTGAATTTCAATCCAAACTTAAAGTGAGAAACTTGATTTTGTTGCACTTTTTACGACTATGTTTTGAAGCTTAACAATCTTATGCACTGAAATGCAGATGTGTGGACCATTAAGTCATATAGGCAAACACTATATTTGACACTACGTAAACGACTTTTTTTGTTTGTTTGGTTTTGCTCTACAAAATATTATCTCTCCCCTCCTTATTGCTGTAGTTATTATTTTAAGGAATATGAAATTGGCTTGGAGCAAATGAAAGTGCAGCAAATTAAACAACAAGGGGAAGAACGACGTAAAAATATGGAGCAGGATGCACACATTAAAAAGCAAGTTAGTTGTAATAGCAACAGTTAATGGTTGAAGAGTGATGGTTAACTAATTGTAATAATATTTTTCTGAAAATGTTGCTTTATGTTGTTGATATTTGCTTTTTGGCGAGACTTCAGACATTGCCAAAGCGGTGTAAATTCTTCACTATGTGCCTACCTATTTTTGCTCATCCTTAAAACTAAAAATTTAATTGCTTTCGCGGCAAAATCGCTTGATGCATTTTTTTGTGATTTTTAAGCATAAATGCTTGATCGAAGATGCGTTAATTACTGCAGGTGCTTGATGTAAAACAGTGACGCCGCTTATTCAGCCCGCGGTTTATGAGCCCACTCGCATATTAAACTCAAATTCGGCCTTCCATTTGACTGTGTATTAACAAAACTCGCTTTGTACGCCCAAAAACCCGTTTAATAAGCCCAAATTTTCTACGCAATTCTTTTAAATTTGTTTAAAAAGCTTCACAACTAACAAATTTCATTGCGTAATTCTTGATTTTTTTCTCTGTATGGATAAACATCAAGCATTTTGGTTGCTGTTTATAATTCTTTTGTTTTGTTACAAACCCTTCATGTCTAAAAACTGATTATGTTTTACATGGAGCAGGCTGCACCTGCACGATAATGCGAGAAAAAGGGAACTCAATGAAATAATGAAACAACGTTACAATACACAAATTACGGTGAATCAGTAAAGCGGCAGTGATCAAAGGAAAGACCCACTGCCAAAAAGCTAGTTGATCTGGCGCTTTCAGCTCAAAATATTTAGAAAAAGTTCTCCTTCGGTTAACAAGCCCACCCGCTGAACAAACGCAAAATCGTCCGGTTCCAAGGCGGGCTTAGCAAGCGGCATCTACTGTATTTGCCAAGCTGAGCCAAGCTGGCTCTGCCAGCGTCACTCGCAAAGCCCCCATCAGCAATGTCAAAGTTAAGAAATCGTTTCTGCCAGTCGAGTTTGCTTCACCCACTAGACTGTGAAAGCTGTAATGAAAGGTTTATGTTTTCTAGACATGGTCTAATCTTGTTCCGAAACTAATCTAGCTTTTCTTAAAAGGATATTGATTAAAAAAAATATGGGGATTGCGCATAGCTGCTACATACCTTCTAAGTTTCTGCAGTCTCTTGCAGCTTGTTGTTTGCCCTGTTCTCACCATAAGCATTCTTAAAACTTAATAAATTTTTATTAAAATCAGCAAGTGCACAAAAGCATATCAAAGTTGTGGAAGGGCGTCAACGTGATTGAAATGTATTTTCATGATTGAGTCTACCTTTTCTTTTGGTGCACTATTATTTGGTGCACTACCATTAATATTTGGTGCACTACCATGCACTAATAAGTCTACCTTTTCTCCAGGAGGACCTGAAGAATCTTTGTTTCCCTCCAAGTCTGGCCAAACCTGAGCTTGAGACCTTGAGACTGGGTAAAAACTTGGCCTTCAGCAAAAATACATGCTTAGAAAAGAAGAGAGTGCGGTCAAATGTGACCCCAGGGAAAATCGGAGTGGAATTGAAGCGAGGAGCGAGTTAAATAAAAAGAGTTAGTTTGATGGTGGTCCACCAAGAAAAAGGAGGTTTCACATTTGCTTGGAATGAGAGAAAGGCAACAATACTCAGACCAGTGCTTCAGTTCAATCAGAGCTCCTTGTGTAGCCTCCAGCGCAGCAGGGACTGAGGGGAGGAGGACCAGATTGTCAGGTCGTCAGCATAAAGAAGCAGCTGACGAAAGAAAGTAGAGAAGCAGGAAGATCATTGGTAAAAAGAGAGAAAAGTACAAGACCAAGAACAGATCCTTGTGAAACACCTCAACAGATTTGAAAGGAGCGATTTCTGTGATTTTAAAAATCACTCAAGCGTGCCTGTCAGAAAAGAAAAATAGAGCTCAACGAGCAAAGCAAAGAGACGCCAGCCGAAAAAAGTTTATAAAAAAAGGACGTGATGCCAGAAGCAGTCAAAAGCCTTGGAGAAGTGGATAGTAGCAAGAATGATTTAAGAGCCAGACTTGAGTTTGTTAAACCGATCTAAAATCTGAAACCAACTGAGAAAGAAACAAAATTTGATCAAGAGTGCACCATCCGGAGTGGAGACCGGCCTAGCTTGGAGAGAAAATGAAGTTAGGTTTCAGAAACAAGAGTAGATGCGTAAAGAATGATGTGCTTAAAAAGCTTTGAGACGCAGGAGGTGAGAGAGATAGGTCGAAAGAAAGCAGGGAAGTCGAGAAGCCTCCCATCTTATTGATGGGAATGATAAAAGTGTTCCAGATGGAAGGAAGGGAACTCATAGACTGAGAAAGATTGAAACTGAGTTGGAGAAAATCCATGCCAGAGCAAGAAGAGGGGGAGCAAAATTGGAATGGGGGAGCAAGAAGAGGAATGAGACTCTTTTGGGCGCTCAGCTTGTTGAAGCTTGGACAAGTAGGCTCTTCTGCCCAAGGCTTTTGGCTGGGAGACAGAAAGTGAGATCGCAGGTAGTTGGTGAAGACAGTAGCCGACTCCCTGGGAGAAGGGCAGTAGGGGAAGTTAGGAGAGTAAGAAGAACCAGAGATAGATCGGATAAGATAATACACGGACTTAGGAGAGAGAGACGAGCATGTTGCCTCCCATGCCTCATCCTTGGCTTTGGGGATGTCAGATGAAGCATGTCGGGAAGCATAGATGTAAGCCTGACGACCTTCATCACTTCTGTGAGTAGCAGGAAAAGCCCTACTGCATTTTTGGCTCACTGCTTCTTCCAGTTCAGTAGACCACCAGGCTTGAGGTTGGCGTTTAACCAAGCCAAAAGGAATGGAAAATTTGCCGTATTCAGTGCCAGAGAAGTAAAGAGAGTAGCTGCAAAGGAAAGAGAAAGAGAACATTATGCCTGTGCAGAACGTCAATGGGAGTCAAAGTAAAAGGCAAAAACTTCTCACCAAGCTTTCTGAAAATTGAAGATATGGGATCAAACGTTGGGGCTGAAGACTAGAGAAAGAGGGGCAGCTAGTAGGATTGCTAGGTGATCAGAGCCCAGTCCTGAAGCACCTCCCATGAGCTAGAGAGGAGGGAGCAAAGAAGATGCTATTAGAGGAGTAGCTGCCAAAGGAGCGATGGAGAAGTTGGTATATCAGTGTTATTAAGAGAAAGGAGGTTAGAGGAGATGACCCAATCAAATAGTTTCCATGGGCGTCAAAAGTACCTTTTGAGTCCCACAGGGGTTGATGGCAATTGAAGTCCTTCAAAATGAAGAGATTTTTGGAGGACGGAAGAAGAAAAGAGGAAAAGGAGTTGGTTCTGCTATCCGTCAAAGTATAGCAAACAAAAAGAGCATAAACATTAAGAGAAGAGAGCGAGGAGGAGTTGTTTAGTGAGATGTTAACCCTTACATAATCAAAATTGGAATCAAGCAAAGGTAGTTAGTTTAGAGAAGGGTAACCTCTGCCTGATGAAAGTGATGACGCCACCGCTTCCGCTACCGCCAGGAATCATCGGGAGAAAGAATGCCAGACAGGGAGTGAGTGCGATCTGATTGCAGAGAAGAGTATTAAGGGACCCAGAAAGAGAAAGACTAGTTAAAATTGGAATCCTCGATATAGATACGATCCATCGGATGAAGCGACATAAGTAAGTTTGGTGCTTCCTGCTTGAAGATCTTTAGCATTCCGTTAAAGAAGGAAGAGGAAGCAGGAAGTATAGGAGAACAACCAAATCGACAAGGTTGAACAATGGAAACATACAAGCTGCATGAGCTTGAAGAGGAAGTAGCAAAGTTGGAAAGTGTGTGACCTCCAGAAGAAGCAACGGTGCAGTAAGGAGATAAGCTCCGGGAGTGAGAGATGCCTAGGCCATTGACCCTGGAGGAGAGTAGTGAGCAACTTAGATGGTCCCATTTAGAGCAGGTGCAGCAATGCACCGATCTGCTCCACCAGGTCACGTTTTAGCGCACAGTAAACAGGGAGAGGCAATACCAGGGTTAGGATGAACGTTGTCGCTCTTCAAAAGGAGGAGGAGAATGAGAATACGGGCAAGAGAGAGGCAGGACAAAAGGAGAAGAAACAGTCGACCAATTTTAGTAG
The DNA here is from genome assembly GCA_963675345.1 of Trididemnum clinides. Classification (NCBI taxonomy): domain Eukaryota; kingdom Metazoa; phylum Chordata; class Ascidiacea; order Aplousobranchia; family Didemnidae; genus Trididemnum; species Trididemnum clinides. The sequence goes on along the minus strand of OY776297.1, from coordinate 11,135,593 downwards.
GGCTGATTGCTGCCCTTCTGCAGTCGTTCAAAGGACAGCACGGTGAAAAAATGATTTGTGTGAGGGGAGTGCCCCGGGTAGCTGGTACGCTCAAGAGGACCAACAGCCATTTTGACTTTACCCAAACGTGATCTGGCTCCGCACCGTGACGTTGAGGCAGCTGTTGATTGGTGCAATTTTCTTAACGTTGACATTGCTGATGGGGGCACTGCGAACCACGCTGGCAGAGCCGGCTAGTCACGGTATAATAGAATGGTTTTCATATTTTATAAATACCTATCTTTTATACACGATCATAATCACAAGTGTGAAATTGAAAAGGAATGCTTTTTGGTCAGTTGTTTTTTCATACGAGTTTAACTCTTTGTTTTTAATTTTTAGCAAGCAGAGTATCAAGATGTTCTTGCCCGACGTCGCTATGATGATCAATTGAAGCAGCAGGCTGCTATGAACGAAGATAATCTTCGAAAGCAGGAGGAATCTGTTCAGAAACAAGAAGCTATGAGAAGAGGTATATATAGGTTTTTGCGATTTTGACCAGATGAAAGCAACAAGAGTACGCTGACTTAGGTTTTGATTGTGCAAGGAAAACTTATGTTCGGAAATATCGTCTTGTCTAGCTTGGCGTATTGCTGACAATCAAACAGTTGTGTTGATAATATCAAAATGCCAGCAGATTTGGGATCTACCAAAAATCAAAATCAGTTGTTCGTAAGTTGAGCTTCGTTATCACGACACTGATTTCGGTGTTAAGCTTATCACGATGACTTTTAGTTACTTTATTTGTGTGTGGCTATATTCGTAAAAATATTTGAAATGCAATGAATGAGCTACTGCTAGCATGTTTGTCAATGCAGTGGTAAAGGGTTCGATGACCTATTGTTGCATTTTGTGATGTGGAAAAAACAAAGGTGCCGAATCAACCTGCGTAACCATTATTTTCTAACGTAATTTCTCGAAAGATATCTGATTTGAAGGCGCTTTTAAAATAGTTGGTGTACGTTTGTCACCCTTTCTCCACCATTACAGAGAGTATTATGTCTGCTATCTTGCTTCTACTGCAATTACAGCTACACTTGAACATGAAATGAAGCTGCGACGAGAAAACGAAATAGCCAGGGCTGAAGCGGATGCTCTTGCGCGAGCGAAAGCTCAACGAGAAAATAAAGATTTAAGACGAGAAGAAATCAAATTAGAGGCTGCTGAAAAACGACAAACTGCTTTAGAGTCCATTAAGTAAGCGTAGTTTGGGTTTAGTGTTTTATATTTAAATGCTGACAAGTATTTTCTAAACACGCTTTAGCCTGCTCTGTTGCAGCAAACTACACAGTGCGACAGTCAAGGCCAGCTTCTTATACCAATCTGAAACAGCAAAAAAATTTACTCAGTAGGCCTACACTGCGTCTTTTATACACGCCTTTTTCTGTAAGGTTTACTGAGAATAGCATCTTAATAGAGATTTTTAGAAAACGACAAGTTTTTGATTAGTATTAGATGTAATTATGAGAATCTCAACTGTCGCGCTGTGTAGTATGCAAGGCCAAGAACGTTATTGCTTTTGATTTTAATCCAATTCTCAGCCTCGGTTTTCGAGACTGGGAGACAAACTACATCTAGAGATATTTACTAATAAATTGCTTATCAGTCGTATGTTTTCAGAGCGTGGGGCACAGTACTTGGAGATGGTGCCAAGGCTTTTTTAAGTGATCCGAATAAAATCACGTCAGCTGTAAGTATGGACTCATTTTACAGAAAATATATTCTGGTAAATTTTCATCATTACGCCTTTTTATGAGGTTACATAAAAGTTCTATCTTCTTTTCTTTCACCCAAAACTTAGTGGCAGCAACATTAGATTTTGAGATTTGTGACTTGGAAAGAACAGAAAACCACTTTTGTAGAATGGTTTAAACCCACAATTACACCCAAAATATGGTCTCGTTTTAACCTACAATGTCTGCAAGTACTATTATGTTGTAAAATTTGCTGCATTGTTATTGTATTTTATATAGGCGCTCGGCTTCACTCTTCTAGCAGCAGGTGTTTATACATCGAAAAACGCGATTGGTGTTACAGCGCGTTACATCGAGTCGCGTCTCGGTAAACCGTCGTTAGTGCGCGATACGAGTCGTTTTACAGTCGTTGATTCTGTGAAACATCCTATCAAGACGGCCAGAAGGTTCTTCAGCACAGCAGAGGACGCATTAAAGGGAGTGGTGTTAAAGGTACAAACTCGCGAATTTTGTATTGTAGCTATAATGGATCTACTAGGCTTCTGTACTTCCAAGATTAGTTAATAATATTTTGATGAAATACTCTTGTCATTTCATGAATATTAGGCAGTGATAAAGGCACTTTACGTCTATTTTGTTTGCTTGATTGCAGTGATTGTAGTGTTGACAGCTGACACCATGTTAACTCTAAAACAGTCCCTTGCCCTTCTATTTGTTGTATGTGTTACCGTGATGCTTTTTTATAATCTGAATATAAACAGAGGGAATTGCTCGATGCCACTAGTTTTGAAGATTACTAAAATGCGTAAAAAAGTCGCTATTTCCATATAGGTTGCCGATTTGTTTGAAAGCATGACTGCATGTAGTGCACAGTGTTTCGACATATCGGATCTCATCCGGACGGTTGTTGACCGACATTGACCAGGAGCTTTAAAGTAGAGTAGTGATAGTCAGTGTGATCATTCCGGACTTCGGAACAAAAGGACTGGAGCTTGAAACTCCGTAGCAGCACCATTAGCATTTGTTAAGAAGGGACAGGCATCCGAAAAATTCAGTGTTGCGTTGCTCCAGCAAAAAGTCTGTTTGAAAGCGACTGTGTGGTGGTGGGTGTGCACTGAACAGCCCATCTAAGCGGTAAGAAAATAGCGGTAAGAAAAACGTAAGATTGACTTTTTTATTGATAGTCAGTTTTGCTTCTCTGCATGTAACCTTTGTTTTGGCAGCCATCTCTCGAAGAACGCGTTCGTGACATTGCGATCGCTACCCGCAACACAAAACGCAACAAAGGTGTTTATCGAAATATCCTTCTTCACGGACCTCCGGGTACTGGAAAGACGTTGTTTTCAAAGGTAGATCTCGTTGCGTCTTTATTCTTTTTTGTGCCAAATAAAACAAGCTTTTTTCGGGATAAAGTTTGAGGTAGAGCCCTTACCTTACACTTCGTAAGTAAATTTTTTCTACCTTCAAGCACATGCGATTAATACTAAGATATTGCAGAAAAAACACTGAGTAAATTGTAACGCCGAAGGTCGCAAAGCATTGAAAATCAGACATACTGCGCCAATCAACAGCCGCCTCAATGTGGTGGTGTGGTCCCCGACCCCGTTTGAGTTGGGTTGAAATGGCTGTTGGCCTTCCCAAGGGTCCCAGTTACCCCGGGCACTTTTATTTTTTGCTATGCTGCCCCCTGAAAGACCGCAAAAGGGCAGCACACAGCTTCTTCAAAATCGGTCGCCTGTTTTCTCTTTTTCTTTTCTCCTGCCCTTCTTCGTCTCCTCATTCTTCTCCTTTCGATGAGCGGTAACGTTCATCCCAACCCTGGCCCCATCTTTCCCTGCTCTGTGTGTGCTGGAAATGTGACCTGGCGGGGCAAGTCAGTGAAATGCTGCACTTGCTCCAAATGGGTCCATCTAAGGTGCTCACAACTTTCCCTCTCCAAATTCAGAGCTCTTGGCAGCTCTCACTCTTGGAGCTGTCCCCTCTGCCATAACACTGTGACTCCCTCCTTGGACTCCTCCGACACGTATACCTCCACTGTACATTCTGACCCCCCCTGTATTGATGCTGCACTCTCGCCCCACCCTCGTCTCTAAACCTCTTATCCCCATCTGTCCATTTTATATCTTCTTCCTCTGCCCTCCCACCACCGTCCCTTGCTCCTGGCCGCCCTTCTACGCCTCCTTCCTCCTCTCCTCCCCCTGAATCTCTCAGGGTTCTTCAATGGAATGCTGGAGGTCTTCGAGCCAGGAGCACTGAACTACTTCACTTTCTTTTGTCCCACCCTGTCGATCTTATCTGTATCCAGGAAGCCAATCTTAACTCATCTTCCTCTTTCTGGATTCTCTGCTCTTTGATGGCACCCGCTCCCGGTCTGGCATTCTCTCTCCTGATGCCACCCACGCTAGCGGCGGCGTTGTCACGCGTTTTGATGGCACCCACTCCCGGTCTGGCATTCTCTCTCCTGATACCACCCACGCTAGCGGCGGCGTTGTCACTTTTGTCAGGCAGGGCCTATCTTTTTCTGAACTTTCCACCTCTTCTCTCTCTTTTCGCTCAATCCCTACTCTGATTATGTAGGGGTCAACATCTCTCTTAACAACTCCTCCTCGCTCTCTTCTTAATGTGTATGCCCCCCCCCCCCCCTATACACTCTTCCCCAACGGATGGCAGAACCGATTCCTTCTCTCTTTCCATTCTTCCCTCCTCCAGAAGTCTCTTCATTCTGGGGGACTTCAATTGCCATCACCCCCTCTGGGACTCAAGAGGTACTTCTGACCCCCGTGGGGAGAAAGTATTCGACTGGGTCATCTCTTCGACCTCCTCCCCCTTAATGATCCTGACACACTCATCCTTCTCCATCGCTCCTCTTCTGACATCTCCTTTGCTCCCTCTTCTCTTGTCCTTTCTTGCTCCTGGGAGGTGCTTCAGGACCTGGGTTCTGACCATCTACCAATTCTTCTGTCCGTCCCTCTCTCTCCAGTCTTTTGCCCCAATGAGCATCCCCCTTCAATTTTTAGAAAGCTCGCTGGGATGACTTTGCCTCCTACATTGACTCTCACTGTCCCTCTGCAGAGGAATACTTGTCTCTTTCCTCTGCTGCTGCTCTCTTCACCTCTCTGGCAATGAATGCGGCTAAATCTTCCATTCCTTTCAGCCGCATCAAACGCCCTCCTAAAGCCTGGTGGTCTGCTGAGGTGGAAGATGCAAGGCTTTTGCTGCTGCTCACAGAAGTGATGAAGATCGCCAAGCTTACATCGCCACTTCTCGACGCGCCTTGTCAGTCATTGCCAAGGCCAAGGCTGAGGCATGGCAGACGACTTGCTCTCCTCTTTCACCTAGGTCTAACCCTAAATCTGCACTCTCTTCTTCGCTCTATTGCTGGCTCTCCTTCCTCGTCTTCCTTCTCTCCTAACTTTCCTAACTGTTCTTCTCCCAGGGAATCGGCTTTGGTTTATGCCACTTACCTGCGATCTCACTTTTCCGTTTCTCAGCCAAAGGCCCTGCGTAGCAGAGCCAGAGGCTACCTCTCTGAGCTCCGCCGAGCCACGTGCTCGGAGGAGTCTCACTCGTTCTTTTGCTCTCCTTTCTCCCCTACTGAATTTCATGCGGCTGCCTCCAACCTTTCCTCATCCACTACCACTGACCCAGACAAAGTTGTCTATCCCATGCTAAAGCACCTTCCTCGCTCTGGCATGAATTTTTTTCTTCACAGTTTGAATCTTTCCTGGTTTTCGCATTCCTTTCCTTTCATCTGGAAGACATCTTCTATTATTCCCATACACAAAATGGGAAAGACACTCGACTCTTCTGCTTCCTTCCGACCTATCTCTCTCACCTCCTGCGTATCAAAGCTGTTTGAACACATCATTCTATCTCTACTCTTTTTTCTGGAATCTAATTCCATTCTTTCTTCCCGCCAGGCAAAGTTTCCGCCCTGGTCGGTCTACACTCGATCAATCCTTTCTCAGTCCGTTTCGGATGGGTTTAACAAACCCAGGCCGGGCTCTCGGACGATCCTGTCTACTATCGATTTCTCTAAAGCTTTTGACTCTATCTGGCATCCCGCCCTTTTCCACAAACTGATTTCGGCTGGCCTCCGTCCTTGCTTTGCTCGTTGGACTCAATCTTTTCTTTCTAATAGGCGTGCTTGTGTAATTTATCAAAATCACAAAAGCCGCTCCTTTCGAGTTCGTCGAGGTGTTCCGCAAGGATCCGTTCTTGGCCCTGTACTTTTCTCTCTTTAGTAATGATCTTCCTGCTTCTCTGCCTTCTTCCGTCAGCTGCTTTCTTTACGCTGAGGATCTGGCCATTTGTTCCTCCTCGCCCTCGGTCCCCACTGCAGTGGAGGCCACACAGAGAGCTCTGTTTCGATTGGAGCGCTGGTCTGAGTACTGGTGTCTTCCTCTCAATCCGAGCAAATGTGAGGCCTCCTTTTTTTCAGTGGATCCCCACCAAGCAACCTCCTCCTACTTGGCTCCCGCCTCCGTTTTAATTCCACTTAAACTTTTCTTGGGGTTACCTTTCGACTGCACTCTTTCTTTTTCTAAACATGTATTTTTGCTGAAGCCCAAGTTTTTCCCACGTCTCAAGGCCTCACGCTGTATCTCTGCTTTCTCATAGAGCCCCTCTAAGGAGTTCCTCTCTGTTCTGTACAAATCTTTTCTACGGGCCCTTTTCACTTACGCTTCACCCGGATGGTTTCCTTTCCTAAGCGCTACCAATATCACCAAATTGGAATGCCTTCACTGAGCGGCCAATCGCGCCATCACCAGCTGCCTCTCGTCCTCCCCTATCCCACCTCTCTTCTCCGAGGCCTCTTTACCTCCCCTTCGAGTCACCCTGACTCATTTCACTCTTTCGTCTTATGAGCGGGCCCTTCGTCTCCCAACCTGCTTTATTATTTCAGGTTTGGCCAGACTTGGAGTGAAACCAAGACTCTGCAGATCGCAGATCGTCCCGGAGAGCTTTTGCGTCCACTCACCCGCTCATGCTTCCTGCTACCTTTTCTAGGGAAGCTCTTGCTTGCCCTCCCTGTCCTCCTTGGAATCTGCCTTCGTTCACCGTGGTGTCTACCCTTTCCTCTCCATGCTCCCGCTCTGATCCCCCTTTCTCTCGCCCACCTTGGCTCTCTCCCCCCTCATGATCTGGTACTCTGGACTGACGGCTCTGTTCCTTTTCCTTTTGGCAAGGGCGGCTCCGGCGTCCTTGCCAACTGCTCTCTCTGTGGCACTGAAGTCACTCTTTCCTTTTCGGCAGGCCCAGTATGTTCAAGTTTCTCTGCTGAAGCCTGCGCCATTCTGCTCGCTCTTTGGTGATCTCGGCAGCACCAACAAGTCTGCCATTTCTCTTCTCCTACTATCTGACTCTTGTTCTGTACTCTCCTCCATTTTTCCTTTTACCTCAAACTCTGTGGCAGATCTGGCAGGAACTTTCTTCTCTCTTCTGTTCTATCAGGCTGCAATGGGTCCCCGGACACTCGTTTCTCCGGGGGAACGACGCGGCTGATGAGCTGGCCGGACGAGGTGCGCTACTTGCGCCATCCGCAATCCCTTGTAGTCTCACTCGTCATATCTCTCATATCCACTCTTGTCTTTTGTCGGACTGAAGGCGTACTGTCTCATCAAAGTATTTTGACACACATGTTCCCTCGCTTTCCACTGAGGAGCTTGTTCTCCCTCGTCATGCTCGCTATGTTCTCTCTCGTCTACGCTGCAACGGACACGGCCTTCTTTAGGTTCTTATCTCTCTAGGATTGGCAGAATCGAGAATCCTTCCTGCAGCGCCTGTGGACAATCGTCTCAGGACATCTCTCATCTCATTCTGCACTGTCCAGCTACGGACTCTTTGCGCCGCTCACTCTTTTGCGACTCTCTGTCTCTCTATGACCTCTGGTGCAGACCCTGGAGAGTTGCCCGGCTTCTGGACCTTTATGGTTTTCCGCCATGCCCCTATCCCTCGGAAGGTGTTGGGTAACCAACAACAACAACAACAAGGTCGCAAAGCATTGAAAATCCTTACAGTTTTCAGGTCGAGGTAGTTTCTGAAGTTGACACCTATAAATTAAAGAGTGAATGTATTGCGCACAGCGAAACAACAGCAGTGACGTTATTTCTCAATCTTTTACCACCTTAAAGTTTAGTTGTATCGCTGTGGAAGACTTGATATTAAAAAACTTTGTTCAAATGTGCCCTTCGCTACAAGTGTCACAAGCGTTTGTTGCAGTGGCGATTTACAAGTAATGTTGTTTCAATCATTAGCTGTTTAACTTAAGAGACTTATTATTTGCGTTAGTTTAACAAGACGCCGTAATTTATTTGCCACTAAATCAATGTTTTTCAACTTTTTTTTAGCTCTTGATCCACCCTTAGTAGTAGACAGCATGCATAGAACATGCGCCCTATCATGATGTGCTATAGTGGACTAACTGCACATCGGCTTTCGTTTTAAGACCTTTCAACTGCGATTTTTGTAGAAATTAGCCATGCACTCCGGAATGGACTTCGCTATCATGACCGGCGGTGATGTTGCTCCTATGGGACGTGAAGGCGTCACAGCTACTCATAAATTGTTTGATTGGGCCAACGGCAGCAGGCGTGGGTGAGTTATTAAAAAATAGCTGACAATTTGGCTTTGAGAGAAAGACACTGCGAGAAATTGTTTAATCCGGATTTGTCCTCGTTAACGGAAGTGGCTGGATTTACTTCATGTGACTCCGGCTCCCTCCATTAACTGGGATAAAATCAGATTTTTGAAAAAGGCGTATCATATGCTACTGCTACAAAATGATCTAGACTTGAGTAGTACGGCAAAATGTCGCATCTTCTGAGTTGGTTGTGTAACGAGCTACGTATGTTGGCTTCAGGCATAGTTATAGCTTTAAAAAAGTTGGGTTACGAAAGTGTGTTTGCCTGGCTAGAACGATAAAGCTGCCCGCCTCGCATGTCGGAAAAAGCAACTAGTGTTTATTTATCAACTGTAGCTTGTTTCATTGGTGGTGGAGCTAGCAGCCAATTTACTGGTTTGAAATGGCTGTGCATTTCCCCTACCTCGATCATAGTGCTTCCCTTTGTTTGGTTAGATTTGTGGTGTGAGGCCTGGATGTTCCAATCCACGCCATGCTTACATCTCAATTATATCGAAAGAAGTTAGTTGAACTACCGATACGTCGACAATTGTGGTTGAGTTTTTGTTTAGGCGGAAAAGTGTGCTTTTGTACATTTTACTTGTTATCCGATCACAATACAATATTACTGTTATCTGTTTTGATACATCAGTCGCTTATGATACAAGAAGTTTATATGCTTATTTTCATTACAACGTTTTGTTTTCGTAAAAATTAGGAATCAGCAAAACGGAGTTATTTTTTGTGCTTCGTGAAAATACATAAAAAAAATGCACACAATAGCATTTATCTATAAATCAACATGAAGAAACCAGGTTTAACCCAATGGTTGATAAAATCCAGGTGCTCCTTGACAGAAAATTTTGATCATATCGAAACGCTTGTTGACGCAAATGATAAAAGGGAAACGAATACCGTGAAGTCAAAACTAGGCGCAGGCGAATAGTATATTATTTGAGCTGACATCGGTAACCGAGTTGGCCGGATTTTCTTCTTGTTTATCAAAAATTCATAAACAGCTTTGCGCCACCGTTCAGTCGATGATATCTTCCTTTTGATCCATTCTGTTCTTCCTGCTACCTTTTCCGTCTTATCTTCGGTCGCTCACGCCCTCTAGTATGGTACGCAAATAAGTAATGCTGTGTTGTTGAACGTGGTCAAATTTAGTATCGGTTTAATTAAGAAAGTGAGATTTAATTTTATAAATCTGGCATGGTCTGCGTTAACAGTGGTGGGTGGAATTATCTCATGTTTCTTGAAATTTCATAAACAGCAGTGCGCTTTTTAATTTCTTTTTACACCTTTCTTATGATCTTAAAATCTGACGCTCTTCTCAACACATCATCACCAACCATTTTCAAAACTTGTCCATGTTATCACCCTTCATTTGCTTTGGCTAATCGGCCTGCAGTTTTTTCCTAACCTAGCCTATCTACAAATTCTTGACTATTCCTTTTCTCTATTTTAGTATCACACACGTTATTGTAATCATTACTTTTTCACACTTCATAATCGCTGTTTCATGTGAGAGGTGTTACGTATTTTTTTTTGAACCCGTTAGTGTCAAAAGATTTAGAAAAAGTAACGGTTTATGCAGGCGAGAATTTCAATAATTTCAGTATTTGTGTTTTTATGGCTTATTGCGTCGTTTTGAAAATCTTTATTTTTCGTCAGGTTATTATTGTTCGTTGATGAGGCGGACGCGTTTTTACGAAAAAGAGCAACAGTAGGTGCGTTGTTTTGTTATCGTTGAGCTTTTTCTACAAGGCTATTTTTTCAGGAAAAAATCAGTGAAGATTTACGTGCGACTTTAAACGCTTTTCTTTACCGTACTGGCGATCAGTCTAACAAGTAGGTTTGCTTTTTTGATTCTTATGGTTTTAGTGATAGTGATTGTAGGGTGCGAGCCATTGCTAAGAATGAGGTTATTTTAAAAATATTAAGGCGTCCTTTGAAGTGGGACTATTCAAGATATTAAAGAAATGGCAAAACAAATTTCGAAAGTGGTATTTGAAAAGGTCTCAGCAGGAACACCGCTCTTAGCAGTGGTATAGGCCTGCGATTGATTTGGCTAAGTTCAATTGCATTTTTGTTCTCCGGTCACAGGAAAACTGTCGGTTATACTGGAACAGCGTTGAGTTCAGACCTGATTGATGGTAACCAATATTACTGACATAATGCATTTCTATTTCAAACAGTGCATCCGAGCAGAAGAAATATCTCTACCTTGCCTTTGACTAAGGCAACAAACCAGCCATTCACAAACGACTAGACGACTTACAAAAATTTATTTAACGTTACTCTAAAATTCAGCTTAAACTTTTTTATTCAAGGTTTATCCTTACTACAAATATAGTAATATTAATGTAGATGCCCAGATAGGAGAACCATCACCTGCTGCCATAACTTCACTATTTGATTGGCTGGAATCCTTGCAGATGTAACTGCAGTAGTCAGGGCCGATCTGTAAACGATGATCTTAGGGGATGCCTTCATGTTACCCAAAACCAAAAAACAGCAAACTTCATTTCTTAGTAACATTTAGATAATTTCAATGAATTAAGTCTGGTCATTTGAAGTCGCTTGTCAAAAATTCAACATTTGGCCCAAGTCTTTTTGTGGATAGAGGTCTACAGCTCTGATAAAAACAATTATTTTTACAAATACACCTTAACCATTCATCAGTATTTAGAATTTGACCAGTTGCTAATGAAAGTAGACCACAGAATTAGAAAGTGTTTAGTATTCACAAGATACTCATTAAAGAAGATAACGGGCTTGAACCAAATATCTGTCAAATCCATAATAAAGTGGTTTTTCAGATAACACAGTTTTGGTAGCAAATATGACTTCAGTGTCTTCTGAATGGATGTAGATAATCGCATGTTTTGCATCGTTTGATATAATTATCATGTGTCTCTATCGTAAGCATTTTTTGAAAAATAAAAAAAAACGCCAAAACGCTCGCGGTTGAGCATGAAGATTACGACATAGAGAAACGATAGTGCCAAATTGGTAATCAAGTGTGGGGTGCCAACTGTAAAGTACTTTATAAAGTAAAATTTCGCTGTTTACGACAAATTATACAGCAACGAAAACGTTTTAAATTTCCAAAAACAAATCATACTGCCACGAAACAATTTAATATTTTTTCTTTTCCAAAAACAGATCATACAGCAACGAAACAATGTTACTTCACCAAGTACTTTGCAGTTGGCACCTCATAAATCAGCGCCTAGTACGGGTTTTTAAAATCAAGAGTGGCGAAATTATAAAACACCCCAACACGCCTGTTTTGTGCGTTTTTTATGTTGTAAATTGAGTCCCATTTCGTCTTATCACCGGAAAACTTAAATGTAGGTGATGCCCAAAAAAAAGTTGTGTTCAGATTCTTACCAAAGTTACCTGCGCTACCTTGCACAACGCAGCCAATCACAAGTAGCCTATTGCTACTAGCCAGAAGGAAACGCCGTCGAGTGACTTGTGCAAAGCACACCAAGTCGCCAACCATGCGTGCAACCTACTCGCGATCACTCGATTAGAAGCCAGCGTCTTCTCGCGCATAGCTTTTCAAATGGAGATTAAATATTTTGCTGATCTACAATTCATTTGTTTCTCTTTCAGATTTATGATGGTATTAGCCAGCAATCAGCCGGAACAGCTAGATTGGGCCATCAACGATCGCTTAGATGAAATTGTAGAATTCCAACTTCCCGGTCTCGACGAACGAGAGAGGCTGGTTCGTCTTTATTTCGATAAATACGTGCTGGAACCAGCGATGGATAAAAAGCAGTAAGTGGCTCGCGATGAGACGACTTCTTGGGTTTTGAAAATTCCCGTAAAAAGCAATTTGTTGAAGAGATTTTCTGCCGCTAACTAAAACCATGTTTGTCAAGTATTAGGTTGGAGCGAAAGTTCTATCCCTTTTGTTGTTTTTAAATGAAAATAAAGATTAAGCAAAATACAACTTAATTAAATCATCAGCATAATTACCATTCTTATCAATGATCTCTTCCCATTTCGCCACAAGCTATAATCGTTCATGGTATAATTTACCCACAAGGTATAATCGTTTATTAAAATATTAAATCTAAAATGGGACAGAACTTTCGTTCCAACCTGATATTTTAGGTTTACAGTATTTTCATTCCAAAAAACAAAGCTTATTGTCCGGTGAACTAACTTCTATGCGTGGTGTGTTCATTAGGTTCTCGTTTGCAATTGGTGTCCGACGAAACATCTGTTTTTGACTTAGGAAAAATAGAATTATTATTCGGCAGAAGACGAAGTTTTCATCTTCATAAACATTGGGCTTTTAAGTGTCTTTAGCTTTGTTTTTCAATCTGATCAAAGCATACTTCCACTATTGTCGGCGCTCAAAGACAGCCCTCCCATTTGTCATTTTTTCCACCTCGCTACTGGACCCAACGGTTTAAATACAAAAATTTGTTTCATGTTTTGCTTTTTGAGGTTCACCGTTGAGGTGAACTTAGTTTTCTACAAGCTCCCAATAGCAGTGCTGCGTTTTATACTTTAAAAGTTAAGTTATTAAAATCATTACACATGTTGACATCTTTAAAGCTGCAATTTATGTCGAAGTTAAAGAAAGACATGCAGCCGAAAGTTGCCAAACATGTTGCGTTCTAAAAATGGGCGCCGAAGTGTGGTTGGTCTTCATGCTATGTCACGTTGATGTCATTAAAAGTGACAAACAACCATTGAAACTACCTTTTTTTTTTATCAGGAAAATGTTATCCAAAAAAGCTTTCAAATACAGCTAAATGTGTTCCAGCGCTAGGTTTTTAAACCAAGATCTTGTTTTTTACCTGAGGCTCTCAAACCTAGATCTTGTTTTTTTACCTAAGGCCAGGTTTCGTGTTTTTTTTTTTACAAATTTAATGGAATCTTGATTTTTTTATAGTAATGGAGTAAAGACAGAAACAAATTCATAATTTCTGAAGAAGAAGGTAGTTTAGTGTCATCTGAATGTTACCCTTTGGGACGCAGAAGGCTTCTGGCTACAAAATCTTAGGACACACGCAGCACAATAATAGGCGATGACTTTTTTCTGGAGATCACCTTCATATAGTCAACAAAATCATGATGGTGGCAGCAAAAATATGCTGACACCTTATTAAAGTGCTGAACAACACAAAAATCTTGAGTTGTTAGACAGTCAAAAGTGAATAAATAATATAAGTGTAGCTTTTTGGAAATCTTGCTTTTTCTGTTTAAATTTTAGTTTGTTATAGGGTGTTATCTTGGTTTTTCTTATCATGGTCGCTGGCAGCACTTTAAAAGATGTCTGCGATCTGTGGACTAAAAGGCTGTAAGACTATGTCTCACCATCGTGGTTTCACTCTGTCTGTGTTTATGGAAACATGGTCGTTGCAGCATTTTACCCGGTTCCGTTTGTAAAGTATTAAAATTTGCACTGTTTCTACAGTGCTTCGTAGAGAATTTCCCTTTCAAACAGATGCGAGAAAAATTTTATCATCTTATTTTCCTGGTCCTTTCCGCCCTCTAAAAAAAATGTATTTCTACGTCCCAACGTACCCTTGGTATTGAAGCAATGAGGTTTAGGCTATTTATTGCTTTTAGTTCAAATCATTTTTCTGCATTATTTAATTTACTCTTTACTGCGTTAGGTTTTTGTTGTTAATTAATGATCGATTGATAATTTTGTAGACGGTTAAAATTAGGTGATTTCGACTTCGGAATAAAATGTACAGAAATAGCGGAAAAAACCGAAGGAATGTCCGGCCGAGAAATTTCAAAGCTCGCTGTTGCGTGGCAGGTGAGAAACTTATGCCATATTCAAAGCAGGATTTTGTTTGTAAAGTTGACGTTGAAAATTGCTACGAAGTTCAGATTTCAACATGCAAAAGAAACAAACAAACAAAGGTGAATCAAAAATAAATGGTTGCGTTTATGCAAAACTAAGAGCATGCAATGTCTTCAGCATAGCAAGCTTAAACCTTGCTGCTAATTTTTCCGTATACGTTTAAATCTAGAAGGCACTAGGGTGTTGTGTTGTTTATGGTTTATCTTCAATATTATCTTAATTGGTGTGGTGACATCTTTTTTGGTCTTTCCAACAAAAGGCACGAACTTCAAAACTACATTGACATTTTTTAATTGGTCCAGAAAACCCAAGTGTTGTGTTGCTCCAATGAAATTTCGGTTCCAGATTAAATAAACTGGGCGGACACACACTGCACCGGTACTGCTATTTTATGCCTGCCAAAGTGAAAGAAAAGGCGTAAAGTGTCACTTGTTTACTCAATTTCTGTTTTGAAGCCTTTTCTTTGACAAAAATGACTCTTTTTTACCAGGCGATGGGCTATGCATCAGCTGACGGTACTTTGACTGAAGAAATGATGGATGAAAGAGTCAATGATGCTGTCGCTCAACATCAACTTAAAATGGAATGGCTTAAAGCGCATACCCCTTCATCTGGTGAAGAAACTCCCCATCAAGAAATGACACAAAAAAGCGAAGATTTTAAGGCTGCAAGCTCGACAAAAAGACATTGGGAGTAAATTTGTGCTATAAACTCTACGCTTTTTGAAAACAACCACTTACTTAGTGGTGATATTCCTCAAGCAGGTGTTGCGTCTGCTATATAAAGCCGAGCAATAATTTGTTGCTTTAAATGTTTTTGCAAAATCGTGATTGTTCTAAATAAATTATTCTCAATACACTCAATGTATCTCTTGGCCGATGTAAATGGTTGCAGTCCGATAGGAGTTATTTTTCAGACATTGCTCTCGCTGTATGTAAATGCACAATTACACTAGTGCAACAAATCCACTCACGGCTTGTAGAAAATATGGTTTAATGTAAATTTTTCACTAAGGGACGGACCAGTGGTTCTTGACCTTTTTTTCCTTAACTGTTTACTTATCCAATTTTCTAGACATCCATATGCCCAACTCTCAAAACAGTTTTCGTTTAAGCACCACACATTCACCAAAAAAAGTTTTAAAAGTAAAAAAGTTATTATAAAAAGGTCTGCATAACCGCACGGTAGAAATAAACGACCACAAAAGAATGCTGGAACAGTTTTTCCATAAAAGCAAAGATATATTAAATTCTATTGTTGCCCAAAATGAAGCAATCACAACACTTAGAAAATAGTCCATTGAATTGATTCAGTACAATCCGAAATAAGACAGTCAAGTGATCAAAACTAAAGAAAAATGAAGTCTGTAGTCTGCAATAAAATAGGGTCAACCTAAATTTTGCTTGCAGAATGTAAGTTAGTAAGCAGTTTTGCTGTTTACGCGCTGTAATGACGTATGCTCAAGGATAACTCGACGGGGGATTGCCGACGCTCTTTCATCACGCTTGACTGATCGTAAAAACCGATAATTTTTGATACGTTTTTTCTCGGCGTTTTGGTAGCTTCGAGCAGCGATAAAGAATTAGCATGCCAAACTAAACTGGCTTGAGGAATACTAGCAGGGTCCCAATCTGAAACATCGGAGTTAAAAATACTTTTTCAGCCGGCTTCACCCATGATACACTTGTGTAAACAGAAACGATAAGATTGTGTTTTTATATGCACATTCATAATTCTCGTACACGTGATGGTGATCAACTTATTCTCGTAATCAAAGCTGGCATTGCTCACGAAGAAAGAATACCTTGGTAGACCTGGGGTTCATTCCCTAAGTCGAGTCATACCAAAAGACTTTAAAAAGTGGTATTCACAGCTTCCCTGCTTGGCGCTCAGCATATAAAAGGGATAGTGTGGAGAACAAGCCGGCAAGCTTGCTTGTTGTGTCCTTGGGCAAGGCACTTAACGGGACGCCCCCACCTTTATGTGGTAGACAGGTGGCCCTCCCGTACTTCACCGGGTTACAATTGTGAAGTTGCTAACCCAGCATGTCATACGACTCTTGGGTACCCACCAGTGGCAGTCCGCCTTGTTGGTGGTGGGGCTACCAGTCACTCAAGACTAGTTCGAAATGGGCTGCCATCTTTCCTCTAGCCTAATTTCAATTAGGTTGACGGCATGAATTCATGCCGTACCTCCATCCCGAGGAAGAGGAGGGGTAAACAAACAAACAAACAAACAAAGAATATTGCCCCACACCACCATAAGCCTAATTCTTTTGAGAAGCACAAGAAGAAAGGAGTTGAAAACCAGTCAAAAATGATGACGGCGGCTATATGGTAGTTGTTTTCACCACTACGGAAATAAACCATCTAATAGCCTATTTTGCGGTTGGTGCGGCCACCCGTAGTTCTTTGGCTGTGCTATTTGCCTTGTTTCCGTCATAGCGACAAAATTGGCTGTGTTTTCCCCAAAATCCTTCACTATATCCTAATAGTAGCCCATCAAGCCAGGTTAGTTTCAAAAAAATATAATCCCTCTAAATTTAGTTTTGCAAATTGTGTGGTTTATGGTTTTATTCTAGTTTTTTCCAAACTTTGGATTTTATTACATTGCTTTACAGTCTGGACCAGTGTTGTCCAAACTGTTTTGAGCTGCGCTACACTTGACTGAATTAAAAAATTTTACAGCACACCACTTTCATTATTTCCTGTTTCAATTGCCTTTATAAAGGAAAAGCTTTAATATGTTTAAAACAAACTACGAAAAATATAATAACAGTAATTGATCGATGTTAATCGTGCGCTACCGTTTTTTTAATTTGATTGTTGTCAGCGCAGAAAATCCTAGTTCACAATGATATGAAGAACCGATTGGTGGCAATGTCTCAATACCCTTTAAACTCCATTGTTGATATTCGTCACATATACTTATCCAAAACTCAGACAATTTTATGTTAGAAAATATGATTCTTAAAGCAATGTTACTTCTTAAATCGATGAAATTTTCCAGTTCAACACCTGACAAATTTGTCTCAGATACTTTGACAAATGGAAAAATTACCTAAAAAGTTTTGCTTGTATCGAGGTCTGGAAAATAATAATTGAAAGTTGTTGAAAAATTTTTTAATGTGTCAATAACATCTGACATAATTTTAGATTTGCATTCTAAGGGTCAAGGCCAAGGAAGCAATCAAGCTGTTTATTCACAACTTTCATTATCCAGAAATGAAGTTTTTCTTGAAATGCTCTCAATTTGCCAGAAATTGTTATTATTTTTCACCTGATCGTTGAATACCAGTATTAAGCTTATTCCCCTTTTCAAAAATATCATTCAAGAACGTTACTTCCAACCACGAAATGTCTTTCTCAAAAACTTTGAATTTCGTTTATTGTGTGCGGTATCAAAGAAAGTCTGAACTTCTTCTTTCAATACGATAAATCTTGAGCGAACTTTTTCTTTGGACAGCCAGCGTGCAGGGTGGCGTGAAAGTTACCCGTCAATCACGAAAAATTTACCTATCAGTCAGTCTGTTGTCCAAAGATTTCGGAAGTGCATTACATATAATGGCGGACAATTTGAATACTTACTGTGACAATGTTGCTAATTATCTATGCATCACCTGTAAATAAATTTTTTAATTTTTCTTGACTAACGGGGAACTTTTGCGCCACCCTGTACTTCTGTATGATAAAGAAGGCATTTAAATTTAGAGTCCGTTGATTCACACAATTGTTTGAAAATTCTCGATCGTAAAGCACTTGATTTAATGTAGTCAACAATTTTTACAACATCATTCATCGTATTTTGGAGATTTTCGGACAAATTTTTTGTCATTAATACTTCTCGGTGTATCATGCAATGATTCACTTTGATAGCCGGATTTTGCTCGAGAACACAACATGTAAATACCTTTTTTCCCTACTTGCATCGAGAGAGCACCATCCATGCAAATACTGACACAGAAATCCCATGTCATAGTAATTGCTAAATATGTTTTATTCACTAATTCGAAAATACAGTATCTTTTCCAGTACTTGTCTGCTTTAAATCGTCACAAAAAGTATCATTCGGTTATTTTTCCATCTTCCATCCATCCGTAAAAAAGTTAGCTGCTGTGCCTGGTTGCTAAGACCTGCGCTTTCGTTGATTTGAAGAACCCAGATTTTTTCAGATCTTTTTGAGTCACATGAAAAACGATTTTTGAGCTACTCTTGAATGTTTTCCGACAAGCCATTTTACAAAGCATAATTTGATAAGAGAGCAGAATTCTTTTAAATTTTTCAGCAGCTCTGCATTATATCAGCGGCTATTGTTAGCGCAGAAAAAATAATTGAATCAGTATCCAAGTGTGGTTTCTTCTTTTAGCAAGCATTTATGCGATTTTATAACTGACCATTTGAGCTTTATCAAGTATCGTTGTGAATGATTTCAATTTCTTGGCTTGGTTCAGCATATTATCTCTCGATCTTTCAAAGTAAATTTTTGGTTTGTCTTTTAATTTTGAATGCTTTTGTTTGAAATGTCGTTCAACTTTGCTTGGAACCAAGGATTTATTGGCAAGAGTGGCATTACAAATTAAGCAAACCGGAACTACATCATTTTTGTTGGATGTTATAAAACCATATTTGATGTAATCATCGTTATATTTACGTTTTTTTGCTTCTTTTGCAGTTCCTACTTCTTTACTTGTTTGTGTTAAGAATCTCTTGATCGTTAAACGGAAAAAATGGCAGAGCCGCTTCGTCCAAGTCCACAACTACTGAAAAAGACGGTAACAATAACAAACGTGCCTAATAGCGCGACGAGAGGAAAAGGCGATCTACGTCATAATTAGAAAGTACTGATACGGAGATTAAGAGTTAAGTCGAGCGGAATCCGTAACAACACATGCGTAAAAAATTACATCCATAAAAATTTAAATAATAAATGATCCAATCATAATTTCGAAATTAGTTTTAAAATTTACAATTTCGGATTAACTCAATAACTGAATTCTTACTGACTAAAATTTTTTTGTTGTATTTGACATATTCTAAACTTTTTGACGGCACACCAAAGTGTCGCGGCACACAGTTTGGACAACACTGGTCTAGACATAGAAAACTAAACAGGCACCATATTAGAAAATGAAAAAATCCTTGCTTTATAGTATATGTCGGCGTTGCCCGCAGGGCCCCTATCAGTAACGTCTGGATTAAGAATGTCGGTTTAGCCGGGCAAGCCTGCTTCACCCATTGAGCACTTGAGTGAACACTAACGAAAGTAAATGTTTTTCTGTACATAAGATTTTCAAGACTTGGCGCGTTCCTTCTGATATAATTTCCCTTTTTAAAGGTTCTGGCTATTATGCCTTAGGTCTATGTGCTCTTTTCATTGCTTACATGAACGCAAGGGGGGCCTGGCGTTTGCCTTAATTTGGAAGAAGGATACACATTTGTGATATTTAGCTATTTGTAAGAAAAGTAGCAAAACTGTCTGTCATATAATGCGATTTCACACAGTGATGTTATTTTCTTTGAATTTTTTATTAAACTTTGTCAAGCCTTTACAGGATACGCATTATGTTGCATGAGCTTTTCTCCCAGCTTGGCGTTCCCAGGGGAATTAAAAGAGTCCTTGCTTTTTTCAAAATTGTTAGGTTTGATCCCAGTAGCTCTATTTGTACTTTTGCATACGTTCTATTTTGTTCTGAATTATCAAGTTGCGTTTTAAAAAATGTATGTTTGATAATAATTCAAATACTTAACATCTCTACCCAACGAAGTGTAAAAAAATTTTCGTTTATTATTGCTGTACAAAATGCACCGCGCCAGTAGTTACGTTATGAATTGGCACGAGTAACTGCGGGTTAAATCAAAAGTGGTCTCACAAAAAGCGCACTTTTTCTTAATTTTTCACTTTTTTGTTCTCTAGATACGAGAGATCTCAGGCATTAAAAATGGGGCTTGGAGGTTGCAGCTTCCAGAATGTTTTCAACCCCCGTAAATTAAAAAATGGGCAAAATGGTTACTTAGATTTCCCCTTTTGCTTTGGGCCAAAACCATGTTGGCCTCCAAAAAATTGGTCTTCATCTTTGCCTTGAGCCGTTACTTGTCTCCCGTACATAACAAAGTGTCTCGCCTATGGGAAACACAAGTTTAAAGTTAATGTGAGTACCAATGTGATTGATATCATTAGCGTTGCCCATAGTACATTTTGAGGTGGGAAAAATGTATTTTTTGGTTTTTGTTTACCTCAATTTTGTTTAATGACTTTTTTGAAGATCTACACTTTGTAACATCTAACGTTACAAAGTTGTACTTCAAATTTTCGATGACCTTTTATTTTTATTTACGTGAATGTAGACTACTTTCATTCCTTTAACAAGTTTAAAAATTTGGGAAAATAATTTCTCCCTGTGGCCTTTTTGACTAGGCTGATGACTGTTACGCTCGTAGAAATAAATTATTAAGTGTGAGGCCTCCTCGAGGCTTTTTCAGAATTGTATTTTGATCGCAGATCCGTTTTAGGTAAGCTGATGACCCTGGTCTCTGAGTAGGCGCAATTTAGGGAAAGCAAATGAAAGCATTCCTCCACCCTATTAGTGACTTCGGGGAAAAGAATATTGGCAGTTATTTGGTAAAAATGATGAGTCTGAGTTTTTAGTGAAACGAAAATAAAAGCATAGATTTCAGAAAAGTGTTGGTACAAGTTGTTAGGAAAACTTTTTTTTTATTTTAGTCCACAGGTTTTCTTTATGCAGTAAGGAATTGAGCAAACGTTACTATCAAAATTTTATGCGAGCGTACATCTACAATATAATGCATGTAATAGTCCTATCAATAGGAATTAAAGTGACTCTGTGGCTTTTCCGGTTTTCTAGATCTTTTTTTCTTTTAAAATCAGTATCGTCGATTTTTGCATAAAGTCAATTTTTCAAACATTTTAGATCAATAAAAATTCCCTGTCATTTGACGATCTACGTTGCAAAGCACTCAGCTGAAATTGGAATAGCGTAGATGACCATGGTCGCTCGCACTCCAAACAAATTTCGACGCAATTTCCATATTATGGTAAGCTATTTATTAACAAAATAGGAAAATTCTTGCGCCGTGCAATAATGGCTCGCGGAGTATCGCTTTTTTCAATTTCTTCTCAATCTTGGTATTTCTCGATTTTCCATCACATTCAACCACCAGAATTACTTAATTTATGTAAATCCAGGCTACGTGAAATAAGAAGAATTTATAATCGTTAATGATAACTGAATCTAAATTGACGTCCTAGACGTTTAGTGATCTATCATCTATGTAAGTGCAATGGAATTACGCTGCTCTTGGTGTTAATAGTCTTCCGATCCACAAATAACACTTCTAGTATCGGAAACGCAGTTCTGGTACCGGTACCAGTAGCCTAATTTTACATTCCACATTTAGTTTTTTGACTCACAGGTGAAAATAAATTAAAATAATTAACACTGCTATTTTATGGCATCGTGCAATTAATCTAAAACAAGCTCACGGTAGCACTGTTAAGGCGAAATATGTTGAAAAATAAATAAACACGAGCTTGCGCTGTTAAAACCATTGCTTCGTCTTTTGATCTTACTCAAATCTATTTGACTGCATTTTGTGTTGATTAGTGTAGGTTATACCAGAGAAGAAAGTAGTCACTTTTTTTTTTGTTCGAATCCATTCCTACTTAATTAACTCAAACTCGAATTCCAGTCTGACCAATATATTCTTCAGTAAGTTTTAATCCGACTCCGACCTGACTCCAAATCAAAATATTGCAAATGACGCCAAAGACCGATAAAAACATGGTAAGGTAAATATTCAACAACTTTAGTTGCCTTGGGGTGAGTCAAAGTCAAGAATTACACTGAATCACAAAGCAGGGCAGGGAAAAGAAAATGCTAATTTTCTCTCTTTTCTATGACAGGAACATTACATTCTTGGCACCCACCCAATTACTGTAGCGATAAAGAGTTTTCCAGCTAACAATTCTAAATAACCTTAACAAATATAGCTCATTGATTTATTGAGTTATAAAGGCAATCTGCGCGCTTTATGTGTATGTTCACACGAAAGACGTGATTATTTCACAAAATAATAGCATTGCAAATAATAATAGCCCCTTCCCATAATTTGCAAGACCATCCCTGGACGCATTTCGTCCTTTTGAACTCATCAACAGGGCCTATCCCGTCATCACCAAAAACCAAAACCCCATATTTGTAATACATATGAAAAATGTATCTTCCTATTAAAAATTTCTTCGCACACATCACACGCGCGGCGCATGCTATCACTTTGGTACGGGGATCCCATCCGTATCGAAGATGCAGTGTACCACTCTAAGAGTCTATAGTAAGCGAGATCTATTTAAAACCTTTACCTCTATGAACATAGCACGTGATCGCCATAACCGCATCATACATCAATTTATTGAGTTATAAAGGCAATCTACGCGCTTTACATTTTTTGATAATGATGGGACAGGCGTTGCTGATGAGTTTAAAATAACGAAACGCGTCCAAGAATGGTTTCATCAAATTATGGGAGAAGGCTATTATTATTTGCAATACTATTACTTTGTGAAATAACCACGTCTTTCGTGTGAACATGCATAAAAAGCACCTAGATTGCCTTTATAACTCAATAAATTGATGTATGATGCGGTTATGGCGATCACGTGCTATGTTCATAGAGGTAAGGGTTTTAAATAGATCTCGCTTACTATAAACTCTTAGAGTGGTACACTGCATCTTCGATACGGATGGGATCCCCATAGTTTTGATTAGGCGTTGCGAGACACATTTAGCAGTCGTGGGTTGCGGTCTTTTGGGCTATTTTTTTGCCATCCCGCTCCGCTATTTTGGGCTAGTTTTTGGAGTAAAAACAAGTGTAAAAGTTGAAAACAACTGTGTGTGATATACTGTAGAGGCTGTTATCGTCGCCGACATATTTTCGTGAGAAAATTAGCTCAAAAATAGGCTCAACTGGTAGGTGATGACCTTTTTATTTTTTTGGAGATCACTGTCTCACCGAAGGAAAAATTACCAAAACAATCACGGCAGCAGCAGCGTCAGCCTGTTTTTTTGAAAATCATGCTGAAGCACAGCCTGACTTGTCTACGGCCATCAAAGGGAGGTTAAATACTGTGCTGATGCCGGGCCTGGACTGTTTTGGCAACGTCCCTGCATGGACTAACTTTGCAAATTTTTGGCTATTTTTCAACAGGCAAGCGTTGGGCTGGCTATTTTGGGCTAGTTTTTAGAGACGGGGTTAAAGCAAAAGTACTGCACCCCACCGGTGCAATTTGAAATCGCACCGGTGCAGTCGGTGTAATTTTTTTTCGCACCACACCGCATTAAAGTACATTTCTTACAGCACGGGTGCGATACAAATGTGTAAACATGATTCAAAGGCGCTAATTAATATTTGTAACTGAACAAAAATTATTTGTTTTACCATCATTTAAACATATCTTAAAGCTCACACGACAATTTTTTATTTTTTGTATAAAGTATTCACAAAATGATTAAACAGTTATAAAAACTTTCAGACGGATGAACACAGAATTTTCGTTTCCTTGGGCAACAGTTGCTTCATAACACAAACGCCGTAATCACGGTATCCTTGGAGATTGTATCAACCTAACGATTTTTCATATTTTTGAATTAACTACTATGCATTACATGCATGCAAAATTGGTGTTACTCTAGACCAGGGCTACTCAACTGGCGGACCGAGGTCCGAATCCGGACCTTTGAAGTGTTAAAGCCGGACCTTAAGCTTCAGGATGAGTAACAGTAAGAGCAGCAACAGATCGCGAAAAAGCCCTTGCCTTTTTGTACCAAACTTTGTGGACTTAATTCTCAATAAGTTATTTTCAAACTAAATATCAAAAATTTTTCAAGCGTTGACGCAACTGCACATTATTAGCTTCGGCTGCAATTGGGCGCTGTCCCGCCTAAGGTGGGGGTGATCTCCAAAAAAAAAAAGTCATCACCTGTTTGGCTGATAATTAGTGTAGACTATGAGAAAATTCAAGTATATTTCTGTTTGTACTGATAATCATAATTTCATTTTTATCATTGCAAATCAAAAATTCTACTGGACTTTAGGAAATACTAAACTTCTCCGACTGGACCTTCATCAAAATTACTGGTAGTTGAGTAGCCCTGCTCCAGACCATGTACTTTGTTTGTGTCTACTATCTCTGCACTATGCCTACTATGCTTACTATTATGTCTACTATCTCTGTACTATGTTTACTATGCCTTTACTATGTCTACTATCTCTGTACTTTGCCTACTATGCTTGTACTATGTCTACTATGCATGTACTATGCTTGTACAATGCCTGTACTATGTCTACTATGCCTGTATTATGCTTGTACAATGCCTTTCTTATGTCTACTATATTTATACTATGTCTACTATGTCTGTACTATGCCTACTATCCTTGTACTATGTCTACTGTAGGAAATAGGTTCCTTGAGTAAGAGCGTGCTGCTGAACCCCAATTGCTGGGAACTATGGCAGTCACAAGGAAGAAAGCACGACAGTAATATTTTATTCCATCAATTCATGCAGCTGTGGCAGATAATCAAAAATCAAGTCCTTCTGCCACGACAATCAACAACGAACGAGAAAATGACAGACAACCAGAACACGTCCGTCTGCCACGGCGATCGACGAAGAAAGAGAGCACAAAATGTCCAACCACATGGTCGGTGACAAAATACTGCACACGTCACCACGAATTAGGTCGCTGCACACGTCTAAGTAAATCAGAACACTGCACACGTCACGAGAACGAAAACAACGGACAAACAACCTAATGGCGGGAAAGGCAAGCCAATCAACGAGCTACCATGAGAGGACAAAAACATAAACATATCTAGCCCTAATAAAAAATATGTGTGTGTGATTTTAGACACATACAATAATAATAAACGAATACGCGTTGCAATATCACGGCTAGGTTGCCGGAAAGCCATGCAGGCTAGATCCCTGGCGTGAGGTTACATCGTTAGGCGTGCGAACTATAGGAGCACGATATAGTTTAAACGGATATAGCCGAGCGGCTACACCCCTGACGGTAGGTACTTCGTCAGTTAATATTACAGTAAAATTATAGGGTAAAACAGCAAAGATGCGCGAGCTGGGGGTCGAACTGGTGACGCACGAAGTTGCAAACTAGCAAACGCAGCTCTTACAGTAAACAACTAGAATCACGCACATCGACGGGAGCGAAGTGCTAAGCCGCCGAAAGCAAACTAACAAAAAAATATACAAAAAAAGACAAAAAGGTGTTTGGCATGGCAGCTCGATGAGGTGCGAGGCGCGACACGCTACACTACTATGCCTGTACTGGTGTACTATGCCTATTTGTAACCACCACACTCTTTTATTGGAACAATATGTTACTACAGTTAACGATGGGCTAAACATTTTTTCAGAACGTTTCTCAAAATTGTTTGTGGTCTTGTCAACCAAGTTACATCATATAGGTTTTCATTGGTAAATTTTGCTTTAGGATGCCATTACTTTTGACATAGGTTGTGGTACTATTAGATGATTAATTACTTTTACGTTAGCTGTAAGTAATATCTTTATCAATATGTAACATTTTTGAAAAATTGCACTCAGAGACCAAATTGAATCATCCCACATCATGCATATAAACAGTTTCTACAGTATTAAGCCAACTTCAACCAGTACAATGTACAAAAGTATTGAACTTCTGTTTATTTATGATAAATTATAATACAATAGGAAGGTTGCACGCACGTGATCAAACGTCATCAAAATGCGCTTTCGAAAAAAGTGGATGACCAAAGCCATTGTTTTTGCATTGAATTGAATAGGAGTGATATCGTTTTTTGCAAAGCAAATGAAGAAACGTGACAGTTGTTGAATGCACGTTAAATATGTTGTTTTATTGATGTTAAGTGTACACTGCCTTTCTTTTCAAGCCCTGGCCAGCTGAGATTCGAACCCGATACCTTGGTATCTCAAGACCAGCGCTCTATCCACTAGACCACAGAGTCACTGGTGCGATAATAGCAAATTTGGCTATATAAACACACGTGAATGATCACGGCAAAATAGATTCCAAGGGCAAATTGCCGTCGACGGCAAAATAGCCACTGCCTAATTGTAATGTGTAACTTATACAGTATATTTAATGGCATAAGCATTCTGAAAGTTGAAACCTTAAGTTATACTGTAGCCTAAATGACAGGGCAGACTTCTGTACCGTTTGACATATGCTGGATTAGTTATTGTTGGATAAAATCAGTAAGTTTTTGAAATTTGTTGTCAATAGTAATTACAGGCCAGTCATATTGATATGTCAGATGTAATTGTGTGACCTTAACCATTCTTTAAACAATTGTTTGGGCTATTACCTAGGCTGCTGGACCAAGGGTAATACAAAAATTTCGGTACCGATTTATTGATTCATGCGTAGCGCTCATGCTCTGTTTGCATGTCTTTTGTCACACTGGATCACCGCGACGGGTAGACTGCTTGGCCCCACCACCTGTTTGCCACATAAAGATGGAGGCATACCATTAAATGCCTTGCTCATGGAGACAGAAAGTAAGCTTACCGGCAAGCTTACCGTACCGGTAGTAATGATCAAATAATGGTTGTTTTTGCTAATGTACCGACTGGTATCTAATTGGTATTGTTTATTTTTAAGTGAGGAGCAAATGGTAGTTAGATGACACTTCTCTTAGGGGCATTTTTTAAAAATTAGCCTACTATGCTAGGCTTATACTAGCCAACTGAAAGACCAAATCTCAACCAAATTGCTTTTGGTCAAATTTATTTGTTTCCGAGAATCCAACTAGCAATAATTCATTCCAAATTTTAATTAATTTTTCATTAGTTTTCAAAATAACCCCAAAAGTTGGCGTTCGCCCTATACCTCCCCAGCATAAATTAAAGCTTTTGGTCATCCACTTTTTTTGGCGCGAAATCCGTGACGTCACATGCAACCTTCCTATTGTATATAATTATAATTATGAACCCATATACAGTAATTCTGCTACGGTGCGCCTTCCATCGCACCAATGCGCTTGCAGTTGCGCACATCGCACCGGTGTGGTTGGTGCGATTTTTTTTCTGCAATTTTTTTCGCACCACACCCCACTGGTTCGGTCGGTGCGATTTTTTGTCGCACCGGTCGGGTGCAAATTTTTATGCTAACCCTGTTGAGTTTTTGGTATCGTTTCCGCTGGAAACTTGAAGAAAGTTTGGCAACACTGAATTCAATCGATTAATCTATTTTTATCAAGGTGGTAAGCTAAACCTGACCAGAAGAATACCAGAATGTGAAATCATGAGTGCGGTAAAATTCTTAGGTAGGTTGTGGTAAATGTTAAAACGTACCGGTACCAAATAAATAAACTACCAAGAAACTTTTTTCGTTTATAAATAGCAATTGCTAAAAGTCGCATTTGTTCTTAGCTTCACAATGTAATGTGGTTTGGCCTTGGTTTTGATTGGGTCCTGCTAAAAATTACTTGTCTTCATTATGCGTGATATTCTGACGATGTCTTGCGATGTTAACTAACCCCAATTTTAACTTTAAATGAAGCAGACATTTGAGGACTTTGCCAACACAAATTGTTAGAACTACCACTTTCGGTTTATTTTTTGGTGTTGGCCGTTGGGTAGTAAATTTGTCAGAGTCAGCTAGTCAGTGTGATTTTGGGGTACTCTTAAACTAGGCCAAATTGAAAGAGCTTAATGGTGTCTGATTTATTAAGTACATTACGTCTTGTTGGTAAAGCGTGGTTACCTAGATCATTTGTTTTGGTAAATAAAGTTTTTGTTAATTTTTTTATATTGTTTGCCCTAACCCTTCAGATGTTGCCAGGTTGAAGAACATGAGTTGCATGTATCTGGTAGTCTTACTTAATGACAAAATATGAGTATAATGCAACACTTACTGGTATGAAAAGATGTATTGATGACTTCCTCTGATATAAAACTTGTCCTCTTTGCAGCCTGTGTAATAAAAAGGCAGTGGCTATTTCGCCGTTGACGGCAATTTGCCCTTGGAATCAATTTTGCCGTGATCATTCACGTGTGTTTATATAGCCAAATTTGCTATTGTCGCACCAGTGACTCTGTGGTGTAGTGGATAGAGCGGTGGACTTGAGATACCAAGGTATCGGGTTCGAATCTCAGCTGGCCAGGGCTTGAAAAGAAAGGCAGTGTACACTGAAGGGGTAGGCCCGATATGTAAATGTACGGGGCAGTGTACACTGTAAGGGAGTGTGCAGGGTGGGGGATAGAGACCTGGGGGTGCAAAATTTTTTTTTTGGTTTTTAAAATTGACCAATCAGAGACGACCAAAAGTCACATGTTTAGTACGTCATTAAGATTGACCAATCACAAACAACTCACGGCAAAATAGTCTCTGAGGGTAAATTGCCGTCGACGGCAATTTGCCCTTGGAATCTATTTTGCCGTAATCATTCACGTGTGTTTATACAGCCGTATTTGCTATAATTACGCCAGTGACACTGTGGTGTAGTGGATAGTGCGCTGGTCTTGAGATACCATGATTATGGGTTCAAATCTCAGCTGGCAGGGCATTAAAAGAAAGGCAGTGTACACCGAAGGGGCAGGCCAGGTATGTAAATGTACGGGGCAGTGTACACTGGAAGGGAGTGTACATGGTGGGGAATAGAGAACTGGGGGTGCAAAATTTTTTTAATTGGTTTTTAAAATTGACCAATCAGAAACGACCAAAAGTCACATGTTTAGTACGTCATTTAGATTGACCAATCACAAATAACTCACGGCAAAATAGTCTCTGAGGGTAAATTGCCGTCGACGGCAAAATAGCCACTGCCTAAAAATTACTACTAACCAAAAAGTATTAAATTTGTTTATTATTAAATTGTTATGTTCTCTTAGTTTATTAGGCTATTGATATGACACACGAATTAAGTGTAACCAAATAAATAGGCCTACTGTTAAAACGTGAGGGTGCTACAGACTCCCCCTAATTCTTGTTTTAACAGTAATTCTAATGCAGATACACAATTTTGTAGAATTATGTGTTTTAGCTTATTACTCAATAAATTTTATCTTAAATGCATTAAAGTCTTATCCAACAATTCTGTTCACTAACCAGCTAATCGTAATCCTTATTTCAACCATAACTAACCCCAACTCTTACCCTAGCTTATATCTAATCCAAATTGTAACTAAATAGCTCTGATCTTAACGTTAATCCCTACTGTAAATCTGAAATGCATTTTTGTAAAATTTTTGCATTTTAGTGTTATCCTATTCTGTGGAATGTTTTCTGCTGATTTCCACATTTTAGTATATTGCCTGTAGTTCCACTATGCATGTTATTTGGCAAATTAGAACAAAGTGGATTAGAAATTATGGAAATACTGGTTTGCAAAAAGGTTGCCAGTAATTTTATGACAGTCAATTTGTCAAAGCAATTGTAATTCTAACTCTAAAATTAACCCCCACTTTAACCCCAACCCTAAATCCTGATCCAGCTGAGAAGATCTGATGAATTTACTGTTACAAATTTACAGTGTGACAAGTTTATTGGTAGCCATGCAAAACCACCAACTAAATTGCAAAAATTGAAAAAAATACAGAAATTTATGATGATGCAATACATAATTTTCAGACCAACTCAGTTGTTAAAATTTTGACTGTTTGATACGCATAGTTGTTAAGGCAATGTCTATTTTGTTATCATTGGCATTTTACCCTTAGAAGTTATTTGTTTTGCTGTCAAAGATTTGTGATTGGTCATTTTCAATAATGCATTAAAAACATGACTTTTGATTGTTTCTGATTAGGCAATTTCTATAGTGATTGAAACCAGATATTGTGACCCAAGTGTACCTAGTCTTTGCCAGTGCACATTTTCCCTCAGTGTACACTCCATTGTACTTTCACATACCAAGCCTGCCCTCCCAGTGTACACTTCCAGCAAAGATTCAAACCAATTATCATTGCATTTAAAGGCAGCTGCACTATCCACTACACCACAGCATCACTACTAGAATTGTAGCAAATATGCCCATTTAAAGAGACATGAACAGTGATGGCAAAATAGCTTCCTTGGGTAAAATGCAGTCAACAGCAAAATGGCCACTTTCTCGATTTGATTAGATCTATCTAATTGTATCCAGTTGGGATGTAGTTTTTAATTGCCTTTCTTCAATTTTTCTATATCTGTGATTTCTGCACTGTTTTAGTAGGTATGGAATTTTTTTGTAATGCTACTTGATAGGATGAATTTCATATCTTAATAAAGCCATGTTTTGCAGTAAATTTGTGCAATGCAATTGGTATAAGTGTTCACAAATGTAAATTTTCATATTTTAGTGTTGCCCTTGTGCTTTGATGTAATTTGGAGTTTGTGCTGTTATACTTTTATAGGTTACCAGTACCCTAATTAAATTTTTAATCTTGAGTTTTGTGGCTTATCACAGCTGACTGACTGAGGGTAAAGCACTGATAATTTCTCATCATTTGATGACATAATCTGACTTCTAAGTCCCACAGATAGCAGTTAACAGGTAAAACTGTGGTATCAGACTGTTGTTGGTAAAGTGAAGAAGCTGAAAAAGCTGGTCATATGTATAGAATGAAGATTAGGCAGTACAATTTTATCACAGCACTTTTTTGTATAGATGCCGAATGTACTTTTAGAACTGTGAACAATACTTCAGTACATTTTCTGCAGCAGTACAACAATTTTTAAACATTTGTATTTTGAATATCACTAATGATTTCACAAAGTTATTTTTGCAACTGTAATTCAAATTTATAAAAAATGTAATAACTTTTTTCTGTGCAAAATGAATTTCATTAACTCTTTGTGGTCGTCAGGCGAGTATAGGTCGCCTCATCGTACGACGTCAGTGCGGTCGTAAGGCGAATATAGGTCGCCTTACTTTAAAATCGACTTTAGGGAGGTCGTAAGGCAATCGCTATTTGCCTGGCTTAAAATGGCAGCAAAGTCGTGTAGTTGTCATGGTAATAATGCGTCTCAGTTAAGTAAAGCACGTGTGATAAGGAAATTAGCTGGTCTCGAGAAGTAGGTAGAGGCAGGTGTTTGGTATGGTTTGTGTCACAGTCTAACGAACGGGTGGTAACAATGTTATCATCCGTATTCAATGCAGGGTGTGAAGGTGAAAAACCTATCTTGGGCAATGGCGATTCAACAACCATACCAAAACTTGTTGTAATATCACAATACACAAAGTACATGGGCGGAGTCGACAAGGCCGATCACTACTGTGAAAGCTATGCTTTTTTGAGAAAAAACTGCAAAATGGTGGAGAAAGATGTTCTTTTTGATATTTGAAGTAGCTATCGTCAACAGCTTTATTTTATACAACATTAGAAGGAGGTAACAAGGACTGAAAAATGTCACACACTAAGCCGTTTTGAAAAAATCTTGTCCGACAGTGGGTAGGAAGGATTCGGAAAAAAAACACCAGAAAGCGTGGGAGAAATTCCATTACAAAGGGAAGTGAGCGTCTGCATGGAAGGCAATTTACAAAAAAATCTCAAATGGTAAAGCAAAAAGTTGTGCAGTGTGCAGCAACAGGAAAGTAAAACGCATTTAAACTGTTTATCACTGCGAAACGTGTGCAAGGCAACCTGGAATGCATCCTGATAAATTGCTTCAAAAGTATCACAATTAACAACAGTACAGATAATTGTTGTTAGTTGGGGAATTTTCTGTGCCAATGACGTCATAATGACGTAACAAATTATTTCATCTATATTTTGTTTGATTGCCTACAGAAAAGAAGTAGTAAAACTAAAGAGAAAAACATAAAACAACCGAGAATAATTACGTAAACAAATTAAAACAATAAAATCAATAAATACGACCAGCGACGGCAACCAGGGAAAATTTATTCCGACCGCAAAGGGTTAAACTTGAGAAATTGAATTTTTGTGAATATTTACAAAATACAAAGACAAACTGCTGGACTTCATGCGTTATCAGATTAGCAGTCCGAGTCATTGTTGTTTCTTGGCAAAGATTCATGTATACATAGCAAAAATGCTTGCTTATTCAAAATATACCAAGGGTAGAATAATTATTTTGGGTTTACATTAAAGTATAACAAAAAGTAAAAAAGTCAGATTTTAAACAATTTTAAACAGAAAATAGCACATACCTAAACAATTGAAAATTTGTTGGATCTCTGCAGACCAACATTAAGCAAATTAAGGTTAGCCTCTGGAAAGAGTGGTGTTTTAAGTAAAATGTTTTTTTTGCAAATAAAGATTTACATACTGTATCTATTAACTGGTTTTACTATTGTTAAACCATCTCTTTGATTTTATTTTGGAGACTGAAAAATGACATTTGCAATATAAAATGTAAATATTATGAAAGTGACCTAGATAATTTGAATTATACTCATGTGACCTAACTGCCTTGGAAGGAGGAAATTCAAAAATCATCGTTTTGGTAAAATTTCCTAGTTGTACAGGTATAATTAGTACTTGTTTCTGCTCTATGCAAGGTTGGGTAAGGGTTTAAGTAAGGATGGGTTATTATTACAAGACATCATGATGGGTATGATGCACATTGGGAACATCGCTAGCATGAACTATTTTGAGAACTCTTACCATTTTTCTCATTCCAATCTGCCTTATTTTTGGGCCATCCTTGATGTTTGATGCCACATTGCTATCATTTGATATAAAAGGCATACAACCAAATAGTTGTAGTAATACAATATAATGAAGTTGATCTTGGGGAAGGCTCAATATATCTCAGCTTATTATGACGTTTTTTTAGTAAAATGTTGACCCTCTTTTATTGTCATGTATGGTACACTTCTAATAACGTTTTTTTATGCATTGCTTGCAAACCTTGTTGTCAAAGTGTAATGCCTTTTTGCTATCACAAACATATAACAAAGAAATAAGGGGTTACCTGAAATTGATTTATTTTCTTCTCTTTCTTATTTTATGAGGTGGGCTTTGTGAAATAATCTATAGGTTGAGATAGCCTCAAATTTAGGAAGCTAATTTTTAAGCCATAGTTGCAAGGAATCTACCTATTTGGTTTAAAAGATATCGTCTTCAACTATTTGAAAGTGATTGCAGTGGTCACTAATTTTTTCTTAATTTTTCTACTGCAATACCTTTTTATTGCATAGCAGCTATTCAAAAAAAGATGGTTTGTCTGTTTTGATGATGCACATTTTTTTTCCTAATTTTTTAAGTTAAAATACTTCTGGTTTATGATCAACTATTCCTAAGTGATTTTGTGTCTATTTGAGTGAAGGATCCAGTTAATACTTTGAAACTTTTCTATCTCGCATCTGCAAAACTTCTTTTAGAAAATTTTAAAAGATTTTGACAAGTCGCTTGCAAATAAACTAAATAGATTTCAAATTTTTTTGATTACAAAATTTAAAATGTAGAGGTGTCACCTCCTCTCCTAACTCCTCAATATTTTTTCCCATTTAACCTGGACAAGATATTAACCCTTTCCGGTCCTATTTTTGGGAGCCTTAGGTTTTAGCCAGGTCCAACTTTTTTTTTTAATAATTTAATTTTAAAAAGCGTTTTGGCATGCATAAAAAATCAATGCTTGAAAAAAAAAGGTTTTATTTACTTGATTTACATCTGGTAGTCCTTTTGGGTGTGGTACTTCTCCAAGCAATCCCCAACACAAGCAAACAGATGTCAGGAGTAGCTAAGAAGTTCAGAGACTTTTAAAATAAACCTTGTCGCCTGAGAGGCGACATAGGACCTATAGGGGAAAAAACCAATGTCGCCTCAGAGGCGACATAGGACCGGAAAGGGTTAACAATATTTGCTTAACTTGGGTTTATAAGTTGACCTTTGAAAATACTTCTTACTCCAAAAAGTTAATTTTGGCAAAATTGCAGTGATTTAAAAAACTGTCTACTGAGTTAACAGATAGTGAGTGCATGTACCCCACCCTTTGCATGTTTTTGAATACACTGTGTCTCATTTTAGGTTATGCCTAAGTTGCCCACAGACTGCCATCCAGTGCTTGGGAATAATCTCTCAATGTGTTCTATAATATTAGTGTTCCCTTAATTTAAATATGAAAAATATTTTTCTTAAAAGTGCGGTGGTACTTATAGCAAAGAAAGAAAGTAGGTTTTACGTCATTTTTCTCACGTTTTGCAGGCTCAGACGTGCTGATTCAATGTATGTCTATACTACACACTCGCTTTCGAACCAGACTTTTTACTGGAGCAACATAGCACTTTAAATTCTGAATGCCCTTTGTGACAAATATCAGTGGTGTTTCTATTCAGGTTTGAACTCCAGACCTTTTGCTTTGAAGCCTGCAACAATACCACTATACCATGGCAGCTACCAAAAGCAATACCTTTATTTTGGTTGCACAGGTATTTTTTTAGCCAATTATCAAGTACTGGTCATGCAGTACTTCTAAACTATTCACTGCTCAGCTATGACTTAGGCTATTGCAGCATAGTTTTTCTGTAGATGTGTACATACTAAAGACTAATGATTTTACAGTTTAATAGATTCATCATTTTGTTAAAATTTTTAAATATCCTGTAGTAACTAGTTGCTTTATTATCTTTAACAATGTCTTCAAAGCCCACTAAAGAGGAAGGCCGAATTGAAAGATATATGAGGAGTGCTAGAACACAATGGGACAGTTTCTTAATTTTTCTTTACAACCGTGAAGAGAAAACTGTAATGGGAAGAGGAGGAAAAAGTTGGTGTAAGTTGCCTTTGATTGTTGCATTGCATGCTATGTAAACTATGTCAAACTGCGTTTTTTGAATGTGCTTTCAGTTTAGTATTCTAATTATTTAAACATACATAGAAGGTGACAAGTGAAGGCATAGTGGTGTCAGGGCCATGTAGTTACACTACATACACTTTGGCTTGTAGTCCCCTTTTTGTCAGTTTTTCTGCAAATTTGAGAGTTTAGGTACCACTATAACTTTATGGGTATTGACATGTCTTCAAGTAAAATAATCATTTTTTTATGATTTCTAGGGAACTATCATTCAAAAGGCTGTATCATTTGCACTTATGGCGAATTGATCATTTTTATAAAAAAAATAAGCAAATTTTTAATCTTGCGCAGATCCATCGGAAATTTGCAATCACTATAGTACAAGTCAGCTGCAAAAGTTGAGAACAGTAGACAAAACACCATTTTGCCACAATATTTTTTACACTTTCTTGTGTGAGACAAGAAAGTTATGATTACCAAATCTGGTCTGACCCAACTGCAGAATACTTTTTAGAACGTCAATGTATTGGCCTTTCACATAGCTTTCAAAGCATTTGAAGGCTTTAGCTGAGGTTTGAGATTTGGCTAGGTGACAAAAGTAAGTTTTAGCAAATATACATTTAAACCTGTCTTTTGACTTCAGTTTTCGAGAACACTAGATTTTGAAAATTAAGTTTGCTGCTGATCAATTGTAAACCTTTTTTGTTTTGATATTATTCTAAATAGGAAATTCTCCAGGTTGCAACTGACCTAAATTATTGTTGCATTATAATAATTATCCTTTAGCCTCTTCTCTCAGACGCAAGTGAGTGGATGTCTGTAGGATTACCTCTTTTCAGCTACTAAATTAGGCTTACATGCAGTATAGTTTGTTCTTACATTCACTATGCTTGCGCGACAATGAACTGATTGCACTTCTGTCATGCAGCTGTTTTGTGCTTTATGGTACCAATTTCAGCCAGGGTGAATCCCTGCATCACGCAATAATGAGCCCATTGCTGATTTCAATTTCTTGTTATAAACAAAAAATGGTGTAGAATTAAAAAAAAGCCTTTTATAGTTAGTGATGCTGCTGAGTGGAGTGATACATTTTTTTTCCGTTAATCAAAGGACAACCTGTTTTTAGTTAGAAGAGGTTTTGGTTAGATTCGTTTTGGTGTTGCTAGTACATCTGGCACAGCATATTATAAACTATGCAAAAAGGTTGAAAAAATAGTAAAAGTGTTTTTGATTTGCAGCAAAGTATTTTTAGTTTGAATACAACGAATCAGCAACCGTGAAGTTTGAATACATAGTCACGGCTAAGCGACTCTGCCTCCAATTCACTAAACTGCCGTTATTACAGTAGCATTAAAAAAACCACTGATTTTGTTTTATTTTGTTATATCCCAGCTATTTTTTCCAATGCTCTGGTTGAGAAAAAACCAATTTTTGATTTTAATGTCAGAATTCTCAATTGTCACATCTTATGCAGCTCTTAATATTAGTGGTTTTATTTGTTGGAAAAAACTAATGCAAGTGAAAAAAGTTCTGAGAAAAGTTTTTCAAAAAAGCTTTTGATGCCTTTAAAAAAAAGTTTTTAGGCAATATTTCAACTACTCTGTTGTTTAACGTTTGAAAGATACATTCGTGAAGTAAAAACCTGGATTTTCACAACACAGCTTTCATTACCTGAATATCTAAATGTCGCTGCACACTGTTTTCTTTGCTCGCTGCATTAGTTAAAATCTCGTCATCAGCTCATATCGCTTTCTTGCGAAACTGATATGAAGTATTAAACCAGCGATTAAAATGGATTTTTTTATTTAAAATTCATTTTTAATGCCTAGTACCATTCACACAAATCGCTTAATTTGCAAAAAAGCGAGATTAGCTTGTAAGCGTCTTTACAATCTTCTATATACAGTAGATTGCGAACATCTATAGAGCAATTCATTTGAAAAGAAAACAGACTGCGAGCAGCTAGTTGGTTTTTATAGCTTTTAGGTTGACCTTTTACTGGGAATTGACTTGACTTAATGCTATGATGGCTTACGAAACCCAAATTCGAAGACATGTGTTTTTAGGCTTTATTTTGAATTTTTCACCTTATTAGTGCTTAATGGAAAATCTGTTTTACCAACCAATTGGGTTTTAATTTGAAATTGCATATTTTCTCGTATTGTTGTTATTCTATTGTTTTGACAACTACACTTAAATAAACTTTTCAGTTTTTTGTTTTACCAAAGTCTTTTTAAAGTGCTAATTTTACTTTGGCTGTTTAACATTTAGCTGAATATTAGGGTCGATTCTCACGGATGTAGTGAATTGCAAAAGTTGGGCATTTTAAAGAAGTGTAAAGCTAGATTTCAGCAAGTTGTAAGACTAACTTTAAGGAAACAATTTTTCTGTTTTTGAGCATCGAGGTCTAGTTGCTCATGATGCTTGGCACTTCACCTCGCTAAAAGATTTTTGCACGATCTGATTAAGTCAGACAGCCCTCAGTTTGTTTTTATAATTATTGTTTAGAAAAAGGAGCAAAAACAATTGTAAGACAACTTGGTGTTTGTAGATTAGGTTGTCTGGAACAACTACCTTGGAGAGTGAATATCCCCTCAATTTCAGTTTGTGTTTGAACACCAACCATTCAACAGTTAACGATAAATAACATCCTTATCTGCAATTTTAAAGTAAACTTCATATGTGTAAACCAGCTATCAATCGGATGATATATTGCCTATTTGGTGGTCACTTAAAGATTACTAATTATATTCAGTTGGGTTAAAATTTTTACAACTTGAAGCAAATATTCGTTAGCAGCAAAATTTTTTCTGACGTTAGAAAATTTTTTATTAAACAAAATGTTTTCTGGAACTGGCTTTCTCCTTCAGAGCATTGTATTAGTAGATTATGTACTGAGTTAAGAAATATTAACGTAGCATCTATTACTGGCGATCGTTTGCGTCTTTAATTTATGTAAAAAGTAATTCAATTCTTCCCTAATTATTATTTTCAGCTATTACACTAAACTTATGCTTAATATGCCTCAACTGTCTATGCTCGATTCCCAGTAACTTAGCAAAATAGAGGGCGACTAAAATCTCCTTCAGTATTACATTGACTTAAAAAAGCACTGCTTTATTCTTGCTTAATTTTATCTGCAAATACAATGTCCAAAAAGAAAGAAAAAGAAAGCGTATGTGTACAAGCTTCAAGAGCCGTGAGAGCATTCCTGATTTTTATTTTCGACCGACGCAATAAGACTGTTCTTGGAAGGAATAAGGACGGCTGGGGTAAATTTGTAGTCCTTTATTGTCTTATATTTAATACAAGAAGCAGGTGCGTTTGAAAGATGAAACAGCTTTGAAGCGTTCTTTCACAATTTTAGTTAAGTAAAATCCAAGATGAACTGGCGCTTTTACCAGGAGTGTGTAAAGTTCTCCAGTTTTAACCTCTTGTAATCTAGCACTGTAAAATTGATTTAACTCTATCCTCACAGCACTTTTGTAGCTTACTGTTACAACTTTCATTATAACAAGAACTTTTTAATTTTTTTACATTCTGATTAGTCGCCGTTGAAGGAGGTGGCCGGATTTGCCTCATGCTTGTTGCAATTTTATTAACAGCGTTGGGCCACTAGTTCATTTGACGGCAACTTCCTCCTTTAGCCAGTCTTTTTAATGCCTTTTGCCTGCATTTTCGTCATCTTTGATCGCCCTCTTCTTCCAATCGTTACAGAATCCTAAAGCTCTTTTCGACCCATTATCACCATCTCTTCAGAACATGTCCGTAACGTTACACTCCCTTTGCCTTTACCATTCCAACCACAGCTTTTTCTATTCTCAAATTCTTGGATTCTTCTTTCATCAAATAATTTAACACCACTTGTTCTTATTGTTTCTCTTATTCCTTATCGAAAATCGCCATCATAAATTTCTTCAGACATCATATCTCACTTCCGCACAGCATCGTCAAAATTACACGACTCCAATGTATTCTTGTCTTCTTCAATGAAAGTCTTCGTCCATGGAACAACTTCCAGCATTCTTTGAATTGTATCTTTTCTAAGCAGCTCTTATTCTTCCCGTCACTGCAGCTTCTTTTTAACCACTGGTATTCAACCTGATGTTCAGAAAACAGAAACTCTTCACCAACTTCACCGGGTCAAAAAAATGGTAATTGCTCATCTGTAAGTCCCTTATTTCTTTTGTTTTCTCAACACACCTTTCAACAAACAAAACCTTGTGCCAGACTTTAAGACGCTGCATTTATTTTCGCGCTCTCTGGATTCATTTATCACAAAAACGTGCATGTAATGAACATTTCTCCTTCATAGCATTTAGTGTGTTGGTGAAGATAAGTGGTTAGAGCGTCCGCAGTCGACAGACCTGGGGTTCATTCCCCTTGTCAAGTCATGCCAAAAGACTTTAAAAAATGGTATTCACAGCTTCCCTGCTTGGCGCTCGGCATTTAGAGGAGGATTTGGAGAAAAAGCCGGTAAGTTCGCTTGTTGTGTTCTTGGGCAAGGCACTTAACGGCACGCCCCCACCTTTATGTGGAAGACAGGTGGCCCAGTTTTCCCTCCGAAGAAAGAGTTGGTGGCAGGAAAGGCATCCGACCGTAAAACAAATGCCATGTTATAAAAATGTAAATTATCTGCTGTGGCGACCCCTAATCGGGAAAAGACAAAAGACGAAGAAGATGAAGGTAGCAATGTAACAGTTCCAATTTTTCATTAAAAATAAATTTCAAAATTACCTTCACTTTAAAGGAGGTAGCAAACTTCAACAGTTAATCAACAAGAGAGGATAATGCATAGAGTTCCACTGAAAATTTTACAGATTTAGTCCGGATGTCAAGCGTCTTTAGCTTGGCGGGGATTTTTAAACTGGAGTCCACGTATACAAGATTTAAGGGTTCCATTAAGGTTCGATGGAAATGTTAGTATAGTAATTTTGTGCATTTTTTCTGGGTAAAACTTTCTTAGACTGGGCCGCAAAGGGGTCCGAACAAACCAGAAAGTTGTTTTAATGATTCGTGTTAGAAAAAAGTTTAAGAAACCCTGACCTGGGATTGGTTTTAGAAGCGAAGGTTAAAACTAGCAATCCAAATCTAATCATGCTTTTGTTGAGTACGGCCGAATGCTAATTTTCTTGGATTAGGTACTGGTAGTTAGGGATGGGCAATTCAGAATATCGAATCCGAAGGATTCGAATCCCAAACTATTCGAATCCAAAATGCCAATTGAAACCGGATAATAGAATTCGGTTTATATCCTGCATACAAGCCTTATCACGTTGCTTGGTCACAGATTTTCTTTTTGTAAACGCATCAGTTGCAAGCAATGATTCAAAAACTAACTCGCACATACAGGCAAAGATGTGGAACGCTTAAATGTATTGCACTGCTCTAAACTCGTTTTCTGATTGTTCCTTTGTTGTTGTAAACTTGTAATAAATGCGTTCGTGTTGATTGTGCTAATTGCAAAAAAAGGATTCGGATTCTAGATTCGGTTTAACTATTCAAGAATAGTATATTATTCTGAATTGCCCATCCTTACTGGTAGTCTACTAATCTCTTTAATTCGACCACACTTTTTACGCTTTGATATTATTCCTAGTTCACTGCGATAAAGTGCCGACAGAAGTTTTGCTTGACGCGTACATTGTTTATCAATTGTGGTATTTTGTTGCGTGTCAACTCTGTGATGCTTCATGGCTTTTGCAACTGAAGCAGATCTATACTGCGGCTATGTCAGGTCAAGAGCGGCTTTATTCTTTGTTTCATTTTGGTTGAGTTGCAAGCTGCGCATTGCTTGCAGCCGAGTCAATTAAAACAAACAAAAAAGTTGAGCTGTGCATGGCTTCGTGTGGACCATGCTTTAGTTGGTACGATGCGATCTTGCTGCAGCTGTCTATTACAAAAATGGTTTTGAGAAAGTAGCATTTGAAGCAATTTTTTATGTGCGCATTTCATCAAGCATTTCAATATTGATTTTTATTTGGACTCCAATTAGCTGCTTCCAGTGTGCCTAAAAGGTTGCTACGCAAATTAGGTTATCGAGCGTAATGCCATTATATTAGTGACATTAAATAAAATAATTTTGCATGCAATCTCTTGGATAGAACGACCGTGAAAGGATACGTCGCTCTCGGAGCTATAGCTTTAATGTATTAGTTTTTTTTCAGTTCACATTATGATCTTCTACACGATCTACTACTCCTTTCTCGCTGGTCTGTTTGCCATCGCGATTAGCATTGTACTAGGCACGCTGGATCCCAATCTACCGAGGTTTCAGACACGAGTTCAAGGCCCAGGTGAGTAGAAAGAGATCTCATTGTTTGTTCCGCTTGAGACCCAGTTTTACTCAATTGAATTGTAGTCAAGAAGCATTCATGTTCTAAGGGTTCTGAATAATAACTGTAGCTGTTGTTGGAAATCTATAGCAATCCAAACGCTGTAAACCCAGCATTGTTCCCTTTAAACGCGAAAGAAGTGCGAATTTGCGAAATTATGTCCGGCGGATTCGCAACTAAAATTCAACAGTACGTAAAAAAGTCCGGCAGCTTTTGGTAACTTTTTCCGCTTGTTAAAATTTTTGCAATATTTAAATGCGTGAGAGACAGTGAATGGGAATGAAAGGTTGGACGGCTATGACGCAACAGCGAGTGACGGCGACTTAAAATATCGCGCATGGCGTTACCACAGTTCTTTTGTATCACAAATCAACCCCAAAGTAAGTAACATGTAGTAAACCGGCCAATTTCAATTGTAGCTAAGAGCAGAAATTGCAAGTAGCTCTCAAACTTCACTTTAACTCAAGACATTAGTTTTCGAGGGAAGTTTGAAACTGGAATTGCTTAACTCTTTTGCTCCCGCGAAAATAGTGAAAAAAAATGTCCGTAAGGTGGCAGTGCGAGAAACTGTCATAATCAATCATAATTAATCATAATTATGTACCTCAAGTTTGTTTGTAAATCATTACTCAGCTGTCTACTTCTACATTAAGTGTGATATATCGTTGAAATCTACATTTCTTGAGGATTTCAAATAGAAAAAAAAATTTTTTTTGAATATTCAAATTTTATGCAAATGAACCCCCCCCCCCAACTGGGGGTAGTTGTCTTCAAAAATAAAGAGGTACCCTCACCTCAAAGATCACTACAGATTTTATTTTCAACCAATTTTTTTAGAAATGGTCGCAAAATGATGCTAAGGAAATAAGCTTTCAAGGTACATCAGTCAAAACTTACCTAAAAGCCTAGGTTTTCTACAATTTGCAATTTTCTGAGACAAATGACCTTTTTTTTGACCGGTACCGACCGGTACCAAATTTTAGTAGTTAAATTCAGTACCTAAAATATGATCAGTTATTATCTGCTAGAGGTTGGCCTAAACCATGTAACATTATGTATTTTTGAACAGGGAATTTCTTCAAGATTTAGAAAATATTAAGTTTAAATAGAATATGCTGTCACTGACAATGAAACAGCCGCTTGTTTACACCCTTCCCATTTCTTGAGAAACAAGGGGGATACAGCAAACTTTGATTTAGAGAAGCAAAACTTCTGCCAGCTTTTAAACTTGTATTTCAGTCTTTGTCTCTTTGGAAATTTGACACAAAATGACCACTTTATTGGTGAAACATTTGCAATTTATTTTATCTTCTTATAGGGTGTAGTTTTTGTAAAAAGTATAATTTAGTGAAGATAAATCGAAAAATTTTGGGGGTTTTGAACTGACATGATGTACAGTACTCCTTTTGATCAGTAAATATCATATACCACTTAGTCTAAACTATTTAAAGTTATATATTGCCGGAAAGCAAATTTCCTAAGTTTTCAAATGTAACCGATATTTAGCAACATATCATATTTTTTCGCACTAAATTTACTTTTATCTACTTATCACTCAAATTTGTTTGGGGGGGTTTTGAGACCCCTAAAAAATTTGGAAATTTATAAAAGTAAAATTTATTATTATTGCTTGAAATTTTGTCAAATGATGCCCAAAAGAGTAGTTTTCAGACTGTGTCAATGATAAAGAGTTTGGTTTTGTGGTAAAGATGTAATCTCAATTTGATTTTAGTGTAGTTGACACGTGCTGAGAATTTGGCCGGTTTTGTCGTCTGCAACTGGGTTCTTGGTCATTTTAACCGTTTTTGGGTATAAAAATCCAAGAATTAGGGCACAAATTATAAATCTTCCGATGCGTGAGTAAATAAGCGTGATCTTTTGAAAATTTTATGAAAATCGGATGAAAAATAAAGTCACAAATGGATTTTTTATTAAACTAACTTTGTAACTTAATTTAAACAAATTTGAGGGAAACACTGAAAACACGAGATCATCAATCGATGATCGCGGGAGCGAAAGAGTTAACTTATGTTTTTACGTTTCAAGGCAAATT
This sequence comes from Trididemnum clinides, assembly GCA_963675345.1. Classification (NCBI taxonomy): domain Eukaryota; kingdom Metazoa; phylum Chordata; class Ascidiacea; order Aplousobranchia; family Didemnidae; genus Trididemnum; species Trididemnum clinides. Next base: position 11,092,231 of record OY776297.1, on the reverse strand, counting down.
TCAATCGTGCTTGTTGAGATAATAAAGCGCATAGCTCCCGGTTTCACTTTAGCGTACAAAACGCCATTTTGTAAATCAGAAATAAACCTCTCACTTGTTAATTATAAAAACTAAAAGTAAAAAAAGGAGTACGATTTCTAACCAATTTTAGTTTTAATTCTCCTCCAAATTTTTTTTTTAAATAAAATGCAGCTGACAGCCATGCGCTGTGATAGTTTACCAGCCATGATTGAAATAAGCCTTGAAACGAGAAGAAAAAATATAAAGTGCAGTTTCAATTTCTTTAAACACGTTTTTTGTTGAAGTCTAGCCTTTTTTCAATTGCTGGAAAGGAAAACTTTTTCTTGACTTGTTTATTTTATTTTAATTGGTCAACACTTCTGAAATTTACTTTGATAACTTTTTTGAGGTTGCGCATGAAAACGAGAAAAAATATGACCGGACCACATGCCTTTGTGCGTTTCGAAAATGGGCAAAATGCCAAAAACGCTCATGAAAACGAGAAAAATGTATAACCTGATCGCATGCTTTTGTGCATTTCGAAAATGGGCAAAATGCCAAATACGATTTGACACCAACAAATGCAAAAACACACTCATGAAAACGAGAAAAAATATAACCGGGCAACATGCCTCTGTATATTTTGAAAATGGGCAAAATACCAAAAACGCTCATGAAAACGAGAAAAATGTATAACCGGGCCACATGCCTCTGTGCATTTCGAAAATGGGCCGAACGCCAAAAACGGTTAGTAAGCACCGAACTGAATAAAAAGTTTCATAATCGAAGTACGTGTGAGGAAAAAATGAAGGATGTTGATGTACGCCAACCAACATTGACGGCAAACTATAAGCTATGCAAAGTTAGCTTAGCGTATACACTGACTAAACAGCGGTAGGCTACTGCAAGCATCTGTTTTTACTCCTTCAAAATATGTTACTAAGACTGGTGTAACCGTTTGTTTAGCAATGTCCGCCAAAACTTGTCCGGCGGTTTTCATACATTTGCTAGCGATTTCGCACTCGCGCCGGCGGTTACGCACTTACTAAGATCTTATAGGGAACAGTGAAACCCAAGGCTTCCATACCCATCCTTACTTTAAAGGATTATGTTTTAGAAATTGATGTTTTTATTTTAGTTTCAGCGGTATTATTCATATCTCTTCAATGTAAAATTTATCATCTCATTTTAAATTGAGATTCAAAATTTGAAGCTTCCTTGTGAATTTTGGCAAACTCTTGTGACGCCTTCAAAAAGGGTCAATAACTTGTTTACTATATTTTGATTGTATGATTGTGACGTAATATTGATCAGTCACGAGATCCGTAAATTTCTGTTTATGGCATCATCGTGCTCCCATTATGTTTGGTTTAAGTATATAGAATACTGGTGGGCCAAATACGACCCAATTTACGGTTTGATCCGGCATGCCAAACGATTCTTCGAAACTTGATTCTGTCCTTTCAGTGACATATTTTTTTGCTAACCGTTTCAAAGCGTTCGGTTTGTGCTCGAAATATAGGCAAGTGTGAAAGCTTTCAAAACACAGTTAACTTTATTTTTAAGACAAACGCCCCACAACTCCTTTCCTCATTTTCCCTCACAGACTTCAATGAAAAAGTTCCCTCAGCATGTAATAAAATATAGCAAATAATTAGACGAATTGCGCATAACATTCTGTCATCGACCCTCAGGTTTTGGAAAAACTCGGTGCGTGTGTTCACTAGTGATTGTCTTATGCCCACTGACACTGGACTTAGAAATGGCTGCGGAAGAGTTCTAATTGGAGCTGATGGATTTCAATGCGACTTCGAATAAAGAAAAAATTTTAGTCTCTTAAACTAGATGAATTTTATGTTACTCAATCTCCGAACGGCTGCTGTTTCTGCCTTTGTGGCGTCATCAGCGGAGCACAGAGCGTTCTGGCATGCACGACAAACCGAGAGGTTAATATGTGCCAGAAAAATCGTTTCGTTTGTGGTACGTAACGATTTCTCCACACCGCATCGCAAAGAGCTCAAACTGCGCAAGCAGTGAGCAACGCATAGTTGCAGCGCGATACGATGCTGTCAGATAAAGAGCTCAATCTGCACTGCACCGAGGCCCAATACAGAGAGCATAATACTCAATCTCCGAACGGCTGCCGTTTCTGCCTTTGTGGCGTCATCAATTTTATGTTATGTTAAGTCAGGAGTTTGAAATGGAAGGGGATTTCTCTCTAGTGAGTAATAATAGGGGTTGCAAGTGAGAGATTAGGAATCATCTCAAGGCAGAGGTTCCCTAATGCGGCCCTGCAGGCTTACATCCTTTGTGCCTTATTTTTGGAAGCCAATCTATGTTAATTTGATCAGTGGTTTTAACCTTTTATTAATTGTACATCCTAGTCCCATCAGTTTTCAAAACCCTTGTTCATCCTGGAAACATTTTAACCTGAAATTCTGAGAAATTTTGCCCGACTTTGGTACTGCTTGCTCATGAATTAAAGGGCAAGATCTTTTTTGGGTGCTGCTCTTCTACAGCACTTATTTTTCCTCATTGACTTCCCATTTTGGAGTGGCTACTTTTGTTTTTTTAGGGTGGATCACTACTATGCAACGCTCAAGTTAAGACTCCGTTCTTTTAAAATTGATCTTTAGAAAAAGGTCTGGTAAAAACTTGCATCCCGTCACGTTTGTACACCCTTAAAAAATTGTGGTACACCTTGGGGTGTAATATACACTTTGTTCAACACACCGAATTTGATGATCTTATTGTGGGAGATCGGTAGATGAAGTGCATGGTTTGTTTTTTATAAATGGGTTGGATACACAGCTGAAGTGGTAAAAATGGTTCGTATCAATTGGGGATGTGTAATGCGAAGACTTAGTCAAAGCTGGATGTGTTTTGGCCCAACGACGAAAAAAACTTAGTAAAACAGTAGAGCCATTGTACTTAGTAAAACCAAATTAAAAAAATTGAAGTAGTTGGCACAAAGAATGTATTTGTTGTTTGGTTTCACGTATGCTGGATGAGCCAAAAGTAGGCTTACAGTTAGCACTTAGGATTTTACGTTTATTAGACATTTATTTATATATTAGATGTTTTATTTTGAACATTTAATCTTTCAAGTGCTCAAAATGTTCACCTTAAACCTTGCAACAATCATCATATCTATCCAAAACACTCTTCTTTAAAACAGATAACGAACTAACTGTATCCCCGCTTTTGGCCCACCCTGTATATGTGAGCAAACCAAAAACGTGCAAAAACCTTCTCAAATTCCCGTTTACTAATAAACGTCTTCGATCTGTTTTAACATTTGCACAGCCACACTAAAACCCATGTTAGATAATTTGGCAAAGGAAGTTCCCAATTGCATTGATCGCATTGAAATAAGAATAAACTTGGCAAGTGTGGTTTTGTTTGTCTTATTTTTGCATCACGTGCTCGATAGATGCAATAACATCAGTGTAAGGAATCGGATTTTTGCGCTCATCCGGTCCGTCTGTCAATTAAAAATTTTTTTTGACGCGCACCTTGAAAAGTTTGCCCACTCCTGCCGTAGAAACTAGGTGGAATTACTTATAGCAGTTTGTAGTGCCGTTGAGGTTTGAGTTTGTTTGTGTAAATGTATTTCTTAAGAGGTGCTGTTAATCTACAATTGGTAGATCAGCAGCTACTTGCTTCTGAAATTGCGCGGTCTCAGTATAGTTAGCGGTCAGACAGATTGTTCAGGCGATACACTACGTCGCCTCAATTTTATTATATAATTATTAAGTGTAGAACCAAACCTCCATTACGCTACGCGAAGCTTGTTTGGGAAGTAGAGAAATTAGGTGCTAGAGATCACCTATTTTAGTAGACAAAATACTTTTCCTTCACACGAATTAGAATTTCTAACTGCAGTTTTGCTTGTGTGTACATTTGATCAAAATATGCGATTGCTTCGGTTGTGTTTTTGTTCAAATCATCTTTTAGCTCTCGTAGCAGTTCAGCTTGAGGCATGCGTTTGATCATAGTTCGCATTTGGCAGTCACTGAACAAAAGCTATAATGGTCAAGTCATGGCTCGTTGGTCATGAGTTTCCCACAAGATAAAGCAACGTTTTTCAAAAAACTGCTGACGTACATACAGCCATTTTACCGGGTATTTCTACTACGCCATGACCGGATATTAAAAATTTCATCGCTTACTGAAATGGTAGCCCTGCAGAACACACAGGCGATGCAGTTCTGCCATAATTACGGTCTAAATAATGTCGCGCGTGTACTCCGAATTTGAGATATATTGTATTGTCGATAGAACAGCTTCAGCAGTCTATCTGTTTCACTTTATTAGACTTTCTTTTTGCAAATATAGTTTTAAGGCTTGACACGGCAATGTGACCTTGCATTGATCAACTTGTTTATTATTCCGTAGTTGTTTTTGCACTTGAAAACTATAAATATTTAATGTTGTAAATTATTTAGGCTTGTCGATACAGCCACGGGAGCCTTCCAACATAGCCCTGACTTCAGACATCGTGTTTACTGTTGGCGATAAAGCTTCGTATGAACCTTACGTTAATATCTTGAACGATTTTTTGAAACGTAAGTCATTGGCTTATTGATTTTTAGATTGTTATAAAAAAAATGGTATTAATCAAGCTGGATCGAGCTCTTTAGTCGTGGGCCATTTTGCCAGACAGTAACTCTTGCTGGTGTACAGCTAAACGCGGTATGACCCATTATAAAATGTGCTCACAGTGGTGTGATTTGAAAGCAGTTTTGTTTTTATGTAACATTGCGGAAATTAGTCAGGAAGAGCGTTGTTGCGCTTTGTGTCGTCACCACAAGCTATCAAAGACTTCGAATGTGCTCATGTGTTGATGAAAAAGGAGTGTTATGCGTAGGAATGTGTTTTTAAAGTTAAATGATGGTACACAACTTTGCAAAAGTTTCAAAACAAGGTTTTTTGTGAAGTACTAGATGTACCAGTACTGACGCGTGCGGCGCGAAAAGCTTATTAACAAAAGAATTTTGGAATAAGCATGGTTTTAGATCGGTTTTGCTGTGCCAATTGTCATGAAAAGTGGCCGTCGTCAAAGCTCGGATCCGGCACGGCGCTGCTGGAGAAAAAGAGACATGGCATTAAAATCCGCCGCCTCTCGGCATCACGATAGCACTATTAAGTCTTAAACTACTAGATCAAAGCATGAATGTTGTGAACTATCGCCGCAAATAGAGAGGTTGCCATTTTCAACAATGGCCATCATGTTTGATTAAAAATTGCAATTTTATATGAAATAAAAAGAAAAACTACTACGTTTATTGAAACCGTAGCGGTGTTTAATCATTTATGGTTCATAAAATAAGTTAACTAACTGCTTGTCATTTTGTCAGCATGCTTAGTCTAAGTTGTCGTTGAAGGGTTCAATTGAGGACAATTGATTGGAGTAGACTCGTCCTTTACTAAAGCTATCTGTTGTTGTTGATCGTGCATATTCCAATGTGATTTTAAATCTACAAATCAATGTACATGGCATACGCTTTTTGTACGAGTTTTTACTTTTTTTTATACATTTTTGTAGGGATAGTTTTGTGGTACTTGAAGGTGGATGCACATTTTGTTCGTTTTGTACTATTTTGCTTTCTAGCATCTTTATGCTGAAATTTTCATCGGCTGGGATATTTATATGACGTGATATAAAATATTTTGTTTCAGCAATTGGTTTTGTTTGCAAAAATCTTGTACGCTTTTGTTGGCCAAACACGTTCGCTTTTAGTACGTACTTAGCGGACAAAATCGGACATTCGAACAAAACATGTTCTACGCAACATCATGTAAACATCCAAGAGGATAAAAGATTTTCGTACGAAAATGATTGAAAGCAAAAAACGTCCCAAACCTTTCAAAAACATATACTGTGTGCAGTGACCTTTTCAGTATATCTTGTCGAAACAAGTGATTTTGTACTCAAAATACGTTTAAAACACTTCTGGTACGTACTTTGCGAACAAGTTCAGATGTTTAGACAATAGCAAATAGTGGGCAACTTTGCATAAATATTCCAGCGGATGAAATGGCCATAAAAATATGCGTAAGAGAAAAAAATCTTACAAAAACATGGATTGCGCACATCCATCTTACGCCAACAAAAAAACCTTCTCTTTTCAATAAAATGTAAAAGCATGAGAGAAAAGAGGTAGCATCTTGCCGTACTCCTCTTTGATACGGAGAGGTGGATTGCCTGAAATCAACATTAGCGAGTTCTTAGTTTTTTTCGAGTTCTTAGTTCTTAGGCACGCTCAATCTCGTTCTGTTGAATTAATTTTGCACGGTGGTACTTTCTTACAAGGTCAAAATAGTAAAGCTACATTCAACTGATATTGTGTAAGAAACGACTCTTACCGGCTTGAACCAGTTTGATACATTTCTCTAACTTGGAATTACTGGGCGTTAGTTCTTAGGGTCGTGTCAATACATCTGAATGATTTTTCTGTTTCAAATAAAAGAAGTCAACTAATTTGATCGCATCTTCTTCAGCATACAAGAATCAGACAAATGACTCCCGTTTTCGCGACTGTGATCTAAATGGTGGTGTCGACAGGGATGTAATTGGCAAAACAGATACCGTTAAGTCGTGCCGTTTCAATCTTTCCTCGCTTGGGGAATGCAGTAATCTTGTCGAGGGAACGAACTACGGATATGCAGATGGGAAGCCGTGTATATTGGTCAAAGTGAATAGAGTAAGTTATATAAGCGTACTATGTGATTATCGGGCTGAAGATGAACGGAGGGTTTTGCAGTTTACTACGTGGCCTTCGATGCTGTATGAAGTGAGCAGCCACTTGGGCTAGACGTTTCAAGCCATGGTTTGAACTCGAAGCGTGAGCTTGAAAGTGAAGGCGGATTACGCTCGGCCACTCCGCCTGCAGCGTAAAGCTCGGTTTACGCTGAGGCCAAGTGCTGCTTGTTTTTTCTTGTTTCATTTGAAATAGAAAAAAGAGTTAAGCCGCGCCTGGCCTCAGTCTAGACTACGCTTAAGATTTTAAGCGCTGAACTCTCCGACTCTGGACTGCAAGTTAATGCTTAGTCCAATCCGCTGCACCTTTCGACATGCCATCAGGTAAAATTCTCTAGCCACAATAAATGGTTGTTTTTAATGAACGAACAAAACTTGACATTTTACCAGCTTGGCTCGCCCCGCCACGTGTTCTTACACGGATTGAAATATTACGTCAGTCATCTCACATTGACCGTGGTTTATGAACCCTCCCTCCAAGTCGGAAATGCTGAACAGCTCGTTCATCAAAAACGGAAGTGCAAATAAGATAACTCTTTAAACTGTTTGACGTTGAACACTGAGCTGCTTTTTTTACCAATGACAAACCAAAGCCATATTACAACCAGATTTTGTTTTAGATTATAAACTGGTTCCCCGTAGCTTTCCTCAAGGCTAGTGAAGAAGTCACAATTGACGAAGTATCCAGAGCCCCTCCTCTCGTTGATGTAATAAAAAATTCTGGCGAGCAGTATCGACCCAATAGCATGTACGTCACCTGCTTTGGGGCGGTGAGTTGTAATCTGTTTTACTTTAGATTCTAATTTCAGCAAGTTGCTCTCTTTGTTAGCTGTAATCGAATGCTTTATTTCAATTCAATGCTCACGCTGTGAGAGTGAAAGCTGGCGTTTTCTGTGATGTTGGCGATTTGCCGATCAAAATAGCTGTGGCAGTATTTATGACTTACGTGTTAGAGCGTTCTCAGAGCCTTGGCGATTGCTTTCCGGTGACCGGAGGATGAAATGACATAAACCTAGTTTAAAGCTTAGTTTTGCGTTTGTTGCAGAATCAAAAGCTGCAATTTTAACTCTGCGTTAGAGCCTAGCTAAGCTTAGATCAGCTACTTTTCAATCACGATAATAATAATTGTCTCTCTTTGGGCTGGAGACACGCTTTGAACTTACACGTAAACTTTAAAGCTTGCATTTTTTTGCTGTTAAGAGATCAACTTTTTTTTATCCAGTTTAGTACTATAGTGCTTCAGAAGAACAAAAATGTGTCCCAACAATCAATAGAAAAGTAATTAAATAACAGCTGAAACAATGGACTTCGCTTGCCATACGATACACTCCTCATTATGTTTTGACTTTCAATTGCTCTGACAAAGATGCTGTTATGGTGAATTGATTGCTCGTTACTACGAGATTAGTCTGCTAAAAATACCAGTGTCCTTCGGAAGTTGACCCGCTGCCTTAGCTACGAAACTTTGACGTTAAGAAGGTTTAACCTAGGTTGAACCTTATTGACGTCAAAGCTTGCAGCTAGCTTACAGGTCAAGTAAGCGGTCAAGGTCAAGTATGCGGTAAAGGCCATGTGAGCCAGGCATTTAGTTGTTTAATTGCTTTTTTTTATGGTGATCGATTGTTTGCTGTCAAAGATATGCACGAATTTTATTGCATTGGGCTCCTGGTTGTACACTAAGTTTGTTCAAATTTTGAAAAAAGTTTCAAATCTTCGAGGTCGCAGTTTTTCTCATCACTTGGACTAAACAAGCGGTACCTTTAAAAAGAAAATTTTTAAATTCACTCTTTTTCAGGTAGCACAACTCGCTTAAAGTTTTTCGTTGAAATTTCAGAAAGCGGCGATTTCCTTTCTGCTGAGACGCTATTTTCGTTAATTGTTCTCATTTTTGCGTTATTTTAACAGCAAATTAAATCGAATATTTCCTCTAACAAGCTGGATTATAACATAAGCACTAGTGTTGCGTCAATACAAGTGTAAGTATTGATGCTAACGTCAGCATTCTTGTGTTCGTACATCATTTTCGATGCTTGCATTGATACCCTTTAAATAATAGTAGATCCTGTTAAGTTAGAGAATCGACATACATTTTTGCAAGCAGTAAGCACATTTCAGTATAGTTTAAAAAGCAAAAAATGTCAAGGTATCTGCATTCATCAGGTACACCACTTATTATGCTTCAAGTCTTGAGCAATTTTATATCATGACGTGACAAATATATCTATGAAATTGAATGTTGTTAATTATTAAGCAGTAGCTTATCATGCTGCATACAGTTTTAATTTACATATTATTTTTGTAAAATATCAATTGTGTAGCGAACATGAAATTCTTTACACAATCAGTCACAAGTTAGATAACAGGCTGAAACCAACAGAGAAAGAGGGAGAGAGATCCAATTTTTAAATCCGGTTTTGTCTGCGTAAACGCAGGTGGTCGGATTGACCTCATGTTTCTTGAAAGTTTGCAGTCATCATCACGCCATTTTGTTCTGTCAGTGGCATTTTCCTTTTTCAGTCCAATCGGATCGGCATATTCTTCCACTTGTCTTTTTACGTCGTATTTGGTCGCCCACGCCCTCTTCTTCCCGCCACTTCAAAGTCAAACGCTCTTTTCAAAATATCACCATTTTCCTTCTCAAAACTTACCCATACCATCGTAGTACTTACCTCATGAAAAAGTTTGTCAAAAAATTGGTCCCCAGTCCTCTGCAGCTCTTAAATGGGCAGCGGGTGCGAAGAATCTCTGGGTTACAGAAATTTAAGGTAAGATTTTGAAGTTGGAATGTTGGAAGTTTTTGTGAGAGCGGTACGGAAGTGTGTGAACACTTAAGAAAGAGGAAAGTGAAAGCAATAATGCTGATTAATTTATTCACACATTAAGCCTTTAATTGCTAGCTCCAAGTGGTTACGATCGATAGAGAGCGTCTTGTAAGCGAGAAACGAAACAACAAAGCGAGTACTGAAGGCGTGGGGCTTCCGAAGGGAGCAATGCTGTTGAGAGATATTTACAAAGCCATTCCTGGACGCGTTTCGTCCTTTTGGACTCATCAGCAAGGCTTGTTAAGGGCCAAGAGATCTTAAGCCTATAGATCAGGGGTTATAATAAAACAATGTTATCAGATCACGTGACTACCCTGCTGGATTATTCTACAAGCAGCCGCGTGATAATATAATTAATTAATGAACAAAGCAATTGTTTCTAACAACATTTTTACTTAAGCAACTGCAAAAACACAATTAATCAGCTTTTTCTGGCTTACCCCTAGATTTTACGTTACAGTGCTCAATCTGTCCTTTTCAAAATGTACAAAACGATATGAAACTGCATCAGTTTAGTAGCAAATAATGTCTTCTTCATCTCCAAAGCGAACTCAATGTATATGTAATAACTTGATCACTGAACATCGAAAACACAGAGAAGTGAGGGAATAGGAGTTAAGCAGATGAAAGAGTGGAGAATGGAAGACAACAAACAATATCTCTTGTCATCGGCGGTCGCAGAACAAACAAACCTAGCTATATACACGTGCACATGTGCGCGCAGATTACTGCATAGGTGGCACTGGCTACGTCAGTTCTCGCCTACTGCGAGCTGTAGTGCTTGCAGCGCTATTGGAACATATTTTGCACAATTGATATTTGTCAACTAATTTTTGTTGAAATTTGTAGCCTTGTTTGTGACAGTTTATCGCCCCCCTCAGCTGAACATTCGCCCACTAGGGGGCGATATCGCCCCCGGTTGAGAACCACTGATATACATGATAAAATAGCTTTTTACCAATTTTTCCTTCCAATAGCTTGGCTGCTTCTCCTTTCAGCCGCTGACGCTTGCAGTGGTATCAAAAACCAACGCGGTTACCACATCTTTTGTATTCCACATTTCAAGTCAATGGTTTCTTCTGCTTGGGCTTTACCAGCTGCATACTGTAATTTGCTCGCAGCCAGTAGCTTACCATCCGCCAAATAGTAGAACTAGATATCACTATGTAAAAAGCTTCATAGCTTTTTCTTAATCTTTCAACGGTTAGCTTACCATATCAGTAAAGAGCCATGTACATGGTGGATTTTCCATAAGATCATTTGTTACAGTTTCGGATACTTTCAAACGAGTAGTGATTCGATGTCTTGCGTTTCACTCCAACAGACAGCCTCTTTGCTCTAGCTGGAATCCAACCAACTAAGCGTCGCTGCTAAAAAGCCATACTCCCTCTTTAGCCCACCAAGCCTAGGAGCTAGAACACCTGCTCGACAAAAGGCTCGTGTCCCCATCTCATGGGCATCTGCGGCAACTTAAATCGAGACACCCATTTGAGCCAGCAGCGCTGAAACTGCTCAGTCAGCGCTGAAACTGAACGGTCTTGCTCAGTCAGGTACCTGTGTAGCACAATGGATGGATTGCAAATGGAACAATTCGTCGCGGGAAAACACGTTGCAGTTTACTACGATTAAGAATGGCCTTTTCTGGACCTGCATGAATCAAGCTTTATCACCTTTAAACTGACGTTCAGTTATTCCATTCAACAATGGCCAACTGGGGTACGGCTCCTACTGCGGCTTGTGAGTGTGGCGCAAAGGAGCAAACAGCTGAGCACATGATTGCATCCTGCCCCTTTTATCAGCATTCAAATGGAGTTCGTTTACGCTCAGCTTTTGACAAGAGCGTGGTATCCTGGCTGACAGACACATTTCCGACCATCTAATGGAACTGCTTTCTGAAATTGTACCTACATCTTCTTCACACGATGAAGAAAAAGCCAATTCGATTCTGTATGTTGTAGATCGTGATAACAAAATTATGAGGTCTTTTATGCAGGCTTAAGTAAATGATAACATAATCATGGTAGCAACATTATCAGTGATTTTAAGTCTATTGCAGATGCTTGTAATTTGTAGATCACTAAATTTCGTGATGCATTTGATACAACGTAATCACTAATTAAATATACTGGCACCAGAAGTTTACTAATTCTAATAAGAAACTAATTCACTGCAAGATCCCTCAGAAATGTGAAGGTTTTGTTAAGCGCTTGAATTTTCAGCATGGGAGACAAAAACAAAAGACGATGTCTTGATTTCAGCTTCTATGGTGTGTATTTTCAAGACTCATCTGCTTGTTCCTGGTTGCTTGTCCGAATACTTTGTCTTTGCCAGTCGTTGTGGCATTACTTTCTTTTGATCGAAATAAAATTGTATGTCTTCATGTTTTGCTTCTGGCGTAAGTGATTGCTTTGTATCGTTTCAATTGCACCAGTTGCTCACTTAGAGTTTGTCTAAACAACTTTGAAATAGTCTCCAATTATTTTCTGAGCAATCAGTATTACGGCTTATAAGTTTACGAATTGTTATCCAACTGGGCCACACTTTTTTCTACTGGTACTGCGCATTCCTTGTGTAATTGTTTTAATATCTGTTTCGCCCAAATTAGCAACACTTTTCTCACTGTAGCACTCATGTAACTAATAAAGGCAGGGGTTACCAACCATTTGAAACAGCGAACTACTTTTCGCGAACTGATTAAGGCAAAGGGCTGCCTGTTTGATGCACAATTTTAAAGACCGCTAATTTGCTCAATTTGCTTTTAACTGTAGGTTATTATTGATAATCTTTATCCAAGTCGTAACTAAAGACCTTTTTTAGAGATCCACTAGCGACTCATCGTTTTGAAGAATTATTGCACCTTAACTGAGATCTTTTTTCTTCCAGATCGGCTTTTTCAAAGTTTGAATTTTTCCTACTTCCAATCCAAATCGATAGTGGTGATCTTTTTTTGGTGATGTATTTTTAGAACAGGTCGGCGGGTAACTCCTATGGTCGTCACGGGCGACCTGGCGCGCGCCGGCACCGGTCTGGTGACCTCTGATTTAAGGTGATATTTTTTGGCTTGCCTCTCACGTACAGCAGAAACCTAAAAACGTTACCGAGCGGTGGAAGTTTCCTGTGAGGTATACATTCCGCTTATTTTTCCACCAAAAAGTGGTTGCTGATCCTTGTTGATCTGGTTTCAATTCTTCTTCTTTTTACCATACGGGTACTCTGAATTCACAATATTGCACACAGGCTAACCTTAATTGATTGTTACCAATACCAATAAAATTGCCACTACTTCTAAAAGCACAGAAACATCATTATCTCCAGGTTATATGTTATGTATGTCTTAGGAAATTTTATAGACACAAAGAGTAACTGTTTCTTCCTGCCAATGACTGTAGACTCTAACGCTTAACAAAACACGATAAACTTTGATCATAACATTTGGTCAATTGAATATTAGGGTACCCAAAACAATTTTTTTGAAATTTGGGATTGTACACCCTTTTAGTTGAGGGGATTTGGTGAAAACATGATACAACGAAAATGATATATGGATGCAGCATAAATAAGTGATCTTCCACAGCCTCACAAGTTATTGAAAGTTACTGAACTTCTCTATATTTCCATTGGTTGAAACTATTTTAGGAGACTTAATTCTTTTCACATGTACGCCTATTTTGGTCTTGATCATGAATATTTTGGAGTGATTCCATAAGCATTTGAAATATTCAAAAACTAATAATCCTCATGCGATGACTAGTTTAAGTATTATATCCAAGATGAAATTAAAAACCTGCAAGAATGCTAAATGCACCATAAAGTGCATTGTTAACTAACAAATGCTTAAAATATCAAAAATCAATTGCAATAGGAAAAAAAAACAACTAGACTGCTGTGCTGCTGCATACTTTTCATTGGTTGATCTTTTAGTGGCACTGGTTGGCAGAAGCTTGCAGTGGCGCTCAATAACTTGGATTGTATATACATCTTCCTGCATAATGCTCATAACAAATAGCTCAAACAACGAAGAAAAACACTTTGATAAGGAGCTGGCGTTGGTGGTCATTAGGGTGGAGTGAAAAATATAAAATTTTTAAAATCAATTTACTGCTTTCATTTTCTGCAGCATAATCACGCACAATGGCAGTTTAGCAAAGATTAGATGCATGTGCCTTCATAGTAGGGGATGCACGATCCCCTAACAATTTTCGGGGAGTTAAAATAAGCAAAAATGCCGTATCTCGTGATCCAAAGCTCATAGAAAGTCAGTTAATGGCTCAGATGATTCACAATGACCAAGTTCATGTAGGCTCTGATAGAAAGTTTGTGCTAATGTTAACAATAAACTAAAAAAGACAACAAAATGTAAATTTAGGTTTATTTACAAGGCCGATGATAAATATGCCAAAACCATGAGCGATAAATCAAATTTTTGTTATAGTAATGCAAGAGGCTAGCGATGCACTTAGAAAACTGCAGACAGTGACACTGTTTCGACTTATCAGGTCTCTTTAGTGCAATTTGTGACTGACAAGAAGCTAGGGGCTTATAAAGCATAGCCTAAACCAAAGTTTTCCAAGGTGCTCCGTACGGAGCCCCAGGACTCCGCAAGAGAAGCTTAGGGGTTCTGCAAACCAAGAGTACAAAGAAGAGGCTTGAGAGATTTATTGTTGCTTTGACTTGGACAAAAAAGAAGTTTGCTCAATCAAAACCCGCAGAACCCTTTCCACAATTGCGAAACAATTTTACAGCGCACTGTTTTCTTGAAAGAGCCACTTCGATCCAAGCAATTTGATGAAAAAGAGCATTACTTGTGACACGGGAGAGTTAATGACTTTTTTCTTTTTTTGGAGATTATCCAATGTTCGGGCAACATAACGCGTTCTCACATCCTAGTCATTAAATAACAATTGATAAGTGTTAGTGTAATCTTTTAAAGCTCTATACAATTTTTTGTGGCCACCGCAATCAAGGTTTCCTCTCTTCAAGGGCTCCAAAGCATCAAAAGTTTGGGATACCCTGCCTTAGACGGTCACACTTATGGGACCTATACTAGGCCCACCGTGTTGGATGATCTGTCAGTACTCTGCGAAGCCGTATCACTCGCGAATAAGTGGCGGTTGTCGCAGGTGCATTAAGTCTAAGAACTACTAGAACAATAGTGCTGTCACAGCCTAGTGGTCGCAAACTCTTATACAATGCAAGAGGCCAGCGATGCACTTAGCAAACTGCAGACAGTGACACTGTCTGCAGTTGGCTAAATTTCTTTTAGCTTATATACTTTTATTGCAGGCATTGTTGTAGTGACAAAGCTTGGTAAAAAAAAGCTGGGAAATGTTGACAAGCAAAAATTCAATAAAAAGAAATTTGAGCAAAAAGAAGCAAAAAGAGCAAAAAGAAGTGGCAAGAGTAGCACCTGCACGATCAGACACAATCTACCTATCTTTAACCATTGCTATTTCATGCAAATCAACTCGTTTTTAAGTTTTTATTTTCCTTAGTGGTGGATGTTTTAGTTCATAATCTGAAGAAGCAGATGCCAACGTTGTCACTGATTCAGTGTCTGATAAGATGCAATTAAGAGAAATTACAGTATAGTAATATCAATGGAACATGATGGCTCATTGCTAATTTTTTTTTTATATGAAACTTTGTTCAAAAATTTAATGGCAGATTGTTTAAACTTTCCAAACATTTTCCAAGTCTGGGTCCTTTTTCGATTTTCATAAAATTTGTGATCTCATTGCTGGATTCTTGTACGTGTTCTTCTTTTAGCATTTTCTTCACAAAAAATGATTCAAACAGCTGATCCATGTCTGATGTTTAACTTTCCACCATGTTTTTAAGTGCAACAGCGGGTCATCTCTTTCTTGGATATTCATTTTCTTAAAATCTTTAATCAGTTTCTTAAATTTATTAAAACCCGATCAAGCTCAATGGAGTACATATTGCAAAGTCCGTCGGTCTGCCACTGCCTTTCTAACAACGTTTTCAGCTTGCCATGCTCTCCAATTGCTTTCACGAATCAGTCGCTACAAGACGTGTCTTTTTGTCAGAAGTAAACCTTTAGGCAGACCGCTCTTACTTGCGAAAGAACACACTTCTTTTTGTACAAATTTTCTTTTTATTGAATTTTTACGTGTCAACATTTCTCAACTTTTTTTTATCAAGCTTTGTCACTACAACAATACGTACAATAAAAGCATAGTCATATTTATTATGAATCTAGCATGTAATATAATTATGATTATTACTTAATTGAATTGCATCAAGCTGAGTGAATACAGGCTACATCACATGAAAAAGTTTGATAGAAATTTGTTTTATTTCTCATGTTTTTGGCATATTTATCATCAGCCTTCTAAATAAACCTAAATTTACATTTTGTTGTCTTTTTTAGTTTATTGTTAACATTAGCACAAACTTCCTATCAGAGCCGACATGAACTTGGTCATTGTGAATCATTTGAGCCATTAACTGACTTTCTATGAGCTTTGGATCACGAGATACGGCATTTTTGCTTATTTTAACTCCCCGAAAATTGTCAGGAGAGCATGCATCCCCTACTATGAAGGCACATGCATCTAATCTTTGCTAAACTGCCATTGTGCGTGATTATGCTGCAGAAAATGAAAGCAGTAAATTGATTTTAAAAAATTTATATTTTTCACTCCAACATAGTGGTCATGTTTGTGCAGGATTTCATTGAACTCTGTAGCCAGGTTGACTGCACGCTCTGCACAGTCGTTACTAACTTCAGTGCAAGAACGATCTTTCATGCTGAAATATCGTAGCGCCTGGCCCATGTTTCTTGCAGATTTATAAGGAAGTCGTGTGTTAAATGAAGAGCTTTCAATTGGTTGAGTGATTGCTGCGTTGCAAAGTTTGCTACATCAAGATTTCAAAACTTCGGTATCTTACAAGAAGGAACGCGACTACCATCTCTGGAAGTGGATCTTTCTGCACTGATGATGGCGTGGTTTTCTTCATCAGCGCGGTCATCGCTGAACACTTGCAATGCTGCAAATCTTTGCTGAAGTACCACAAGTGCAACCGCATTATACGTTTTACAGCTCCGAGAATTTCGCGGTTGACTTGTTTGCAACACGCTATCAGCTGTAACATAAGTTAGTCGCAGGAGCAACTGCTACCGAAGGGGCTGCAAACCCGAAACTTGCATAGATGGTACACAAATACAAAACAAAGCTGTCATTGTGAGTTCATCTCGTGTTCGCTTGTGTGGAACTGAAGAAGAAATTCCAAGATTTTAAGGCATGAAATTCCTTTCGTCATTCATCTTGCATGATGATAAGCAGCGGAAGCACAAAGTGCAGTAGCATTGCCCACATCTACCACTGGAGCTGAGAAGTGATTATTGCAAGTGCTTTTTAGTCCTCACGAAATCGGACATTTTCGAGGTTTTGTTGAAGATTGAAAATTACAACGTTGCGGCGAAATACAAGTCACGCTTTTCCTGCTACAGTTCAACAACCTGCTCCAGGTTCATCACTCTCAAGAACAACAAACTCAGACTTGTTGATGGAAGCTTACCGCGACTTGAAGCTGCGAAACGCATCGATTTCTGGTCTCTTCGATTTAAAGAGGGCGTTAAACACTGCAGCTGCACATATTTCCAACGTGTGGTGGTGGCATGCACGAAAGAGCAGTCGTCGATGGAATGAGCGTTGTGCAACAGTGGTATCTCTTGCATTTATTCCAGTGTTACTAGCTGTTGTATCAAAACGAAGTGAGGCCAAATGCTCTTGGATACCTATCTACTTACTCACGAACTTCACCACTTTTTGACCCATCTTGCAGCCATGGAGAAAGCTCCACTCCACTCCCGACTTGTAACATGGAGATGCCCAGTCATTTTTCGTCATTTGAAACAGATTCAACAATTGCCAAAGAATCATGATTGGATCCATTCAAATGTGCCAACATTTTGCCTTCAAAGTGTGCAACAAGTGGAACTGTTAATTGAAAGTTTTGTCGTACTTCAGCTGCTAGTACTATGCGTGAATTATATTGTGCTTGCACGAGGTACTTGTAGTGATAACTCGTCGACAATAAATCTTGCTGAAGTGAGTGAAGGGATGACAATCATCATGGCCTGACGAGTTGATGTCTGGGTCCTACACAGTTTTGCATTTGCACACGGAGTAATTGATTGACTCCACAACGTTTTGATGTTGGGATGTCATGTTGTAGTCAGTGTTTATTGCAAGCGCAAAAAAAGTGCGAATTTGCGAAAACATGTCCAGCGGATTCGTTATTAAAATTCAGCCATGCGTAAAAAATTCCAGCTGTATTTGGTAATTTTTTTCCGTTAAAATTTTTGCGATCTTGCTAGCAGAATTTTCAAGTAACTCTTTAATGCGTGGGGGACAGTGAATAGGAGTCCACGGTTGGACTGATGTTTTTTAGGCATACCTTTGGTTTGGCAAATTGTTTCTCGAGCAATTAACCTAAAGGAAAAATTATAATGTATATATTTTCCTTACGCTTCAACGCCAATTTCAATCGTACTTGATAAGATTAATAAAAAGCACATTGCTCTCAACTTCAGGTTAGCACAAAAAACACCATTTTTGGAGGGAGCAGTTCAGTTTTTGTAATTACTTATAAATAATCCTCTCGTACTTGCCAGTTAAAAAACTAAAAGTAGAAAAGAATACGACTTCTAACCAATTTTAGTTTTAACTACCCATTAAAGTGTTGTTTTGTAAATAAAATGTAGCTGACAGCTATGTGCCGTAATAGATACCAGTCGTGATTGAAATAATCCTCGAAACAAAGAGAAAAGAATAAATTCTGGTTTCGATTTCTTTGAAAATATGTTACTTTAAAATGTAGCTGTTTTATATTAATTGCTTGAAAAGTAATTTTTAATACAATAAAATTTGCCTTTAACTTTAGGGGATTGTGAAAAATTATCATTCACGATTGGCCATACCAAAGCTGTCTTTTGATTCAACATTAAGGTGTATCATCACGTTTACTAGTGAAAAGAAAAATCACGAAATAGTGAAAAACTCAGAAAGTTGTGCACTGCGCAAAGAAACCTTCCTTTGTTGCATAATTGTGCGCGTGCAGATAGATATTGCAGTCTTTTACCATCCGCCTGTAGTCAGTGACGCCGGATAAAGTAGGCAGGGTCCTCCAAAAATTTTTCCAGAAAGATCAGCCCCTCGCAAATCCAATATGAGTTTCAAATAAAGAATAAACTTTTTTTGCGGTAACTGTCTCTAAGTGAAACCGTATATTTTATGCGCAGCTACGAATATCAGCTTCTCAATTTTTTGCTCGATTTACCAAACTCGCGCATATCCGCGTCGGTGAATTTCTCTGTTTCCTTTACTTCGGTCAAGTTTCGAATGCGTTTCACAAAGATAGAATTCTTTTCACGCATTTGGTCAACGGTTAAGTAAAACTTATTAAGAGTGAAAACAATATTTAGCCAGCTATGTTACCGCAATTATCATCGAGGGTCATGTAAAAAAGCTTCAGCAATATCTCAAAACTTCCGTTACTTTCGTCATAATACTTAGTCAGATAACAACGTTTTGCTATTTTTTTGAATTTGGGACAGAACTTTCATAAAATTAACTTGTTTGTTTTCATTCATAGTTTCTGAATTTAGTTTACAAGACTCTGGTGAATTTTGTTATTGCTTATCAATAATGTTGCTTCCTAAAACAGGTAGGTTTAAGGAAGAAGGCGAGACACACATAGTACGACTACTACATTGTTCAAAAATCTTAATTTTCTCTTTTTTAACTTGCGCGGCTTTGGTCATCAAATATTTCTAATTTTATATGAAAAGTTTACTTTCAATTGCAAAACCCTGCTGATTAATTAATTACGATTGAGAAATGTTACTAGTTTAATTATTTTACCAAAATCAAAACAACAATTGAAGTTCGCCAGTAATTTTTGTTCTGGTGTCATAGTCGTGGTAATCTACTTAACATCCCATAAGTTCGAAAAAGTCATATTTTTCATTTTCATGTTTGGGGTCGGCATAGGATTAGGCAATTTTTTTTCACATGCGTTGTTAACCTGACATTCTGAAACGTTTGCGAATTTCTGCTGCACAGGTCACGGAGTTTCATGGACCACATTTCGCTTATTAAACTAAAATGACCAGGTATTTCACCGCGGCCAATTAGTAACCGATAGGCTACTTGTTTGTGAACCTTTTTAGGGCTGACACAATCAAGCAAATTATTACATCACCGAAGCGCAACATTACAGTTTTGCCCCTTCTCTCCCACCCGTCGGAAACTTTGAAAAACTGCGCTTACGCTTATACTGCTGTTGTCCGGACTTGCTTTAAGGCCATTTTTGAAGATCTTTGACACGCAGCTTACTCCAGTTAGTAAACAAGCTACAACTCGCAAGCTGGCATCTAGATCAAATTAAAAAATCATTCGTGACAGATGATGATGACCTAGATCAGATATTTTCAATCGGCCAACAAAGGTCTTCACTGGCCCAGTACTTTATTTACCCTTTACATCGAGTGAAATTGGTAAACTTTTTTGACAACTTGTCTTTTATTTCAATTGGACATCCCAGAAATTTATTTTAATAACTTTTTTGAAATCGCCTATAAAATTGAAAGAAATATATAATCGGGCCACGTGCCTCTGTGCGTTTTGAAAATGCCACGTTTGAACTAGGTTTAAAATGCCACAATTGAAAAAATACGCCTGAGGGAAAAACAAAGGGTGCGGTAATACGCAAAACAATGTTATAGGCAAACTTTAAAGTATCCAAAATATTGGAATCCTCCAGGGACTGAGGGAAGCGACATGTTATTATAGGCGAGTTGACGTCACCTATGAAACCGTTTGACTAATTGTACTGTACAATGAAAGCGCGCGTATCTTGCAAATCGCTTTTGCCTCACTGTCACATGATGTTTACCTCAGACGCTTAACTGCCTTCGAAAACTTATGGACGAAGGATTCAAGATCTGAATCGGGGTAAACGACATCTTATCTTGCTTAGCGTATATACTGAACAGCAGTAAGCTACCAAACCACCTTTTTTACTTACTGTAAAGTACGTTACTTAGGCTGGTGTAGCGGTTTGTTCAGCAATGTCTACCAAAATTTCTCAGGTGGTTTTCGTATATTTGCTAGCAAGTTCGCACTTGCGTCGGCGGTTACGCACTTACTAAAATCTTAAGAGGGAACACTGGCTCTGGTTACTCAT
This sequence comes from Trididemnum clinides, assembly GCA_963675345.1. Classification (NCBI taxonomy): domain Eukaryota; kingdom Metazoa; phylum Chordata; class Ascidiacea; order Aplousobranchia; family Didemnidae; genus Trididemnum; species Trididemnum clinides. The sequence continues at coordinate 11,071,432 of OY776297.1, read as the reverse complement.
TGGTGGAATAGTTCTTCCTCTGATGATGAGCACTCTGATGAAAGTATTCCTGCGGTAGCATAAGCCAAAGCTGTTTCATATTTCCGTTGTCAGAAATCTTTACAAATCAACTAATCACGATATTGGTTTGAAAGGGGGATATAACAATTTTTACATGTCATGTGTACTTTGAACACATATGTTTGCCACGTCACAAAAATCTCTGCATATGTAGCTAGGTCTGTTACGAAAACTTACCTCGCATCCAGGAGTCAATACTGCACTAAATATATAAAAAAAATTGAAATCTTCCAAAATAATAAACAGTAAGCAGATTGATTTTTTAAAACTTAAAGAAGTTCAAGTGTTGTAAACTAGTTCAATATTTTTGTTGTTATTTTAAACTCTTGTTCCCCGAAAGTATGCTAGTTCATGCATCACGAGAAGCTTGAAATCTGGATTTAAAACTTCTTTTTCTGTTTATATCATATGGGCTCCTAAAATAAAACAAAATAGTTCAAAACGTAATGTTTTGCTGTAACGACATTATTCTTATCCTTGGACATAAATATTTACAATATTTAAATTATTTTGCGAATTGATCGAAAATTTCACAGCGGAAATTTTAATTTACTGTTTCAAGTTTTTTTGATGTTTTTAATTTGTTCTCTTTATTTTTTATGATTTTATTTTTAACAGTTTTTTTAAAAAGTCTACGTTTGACCAATCTAAAATCACAGTAAAATAGGAAGTAAGTGATTAAACACAAAACAGTGAATTTTCATAAGATAACAGGATAGCTCTGAACAAAACTATAGGAACTACATATGAACCCAGACTTGCACGGCACCCTATATTGTTGGGTTGTGCGAGACCACTTCCTTGATTGACTTAAAATCTTTTTAGTATCGTTTTTTACAAACCTCATATGGGAGGGTGTACAATATAGAATTACAAAAAATTGTGTGTATAACAATTGGCCACCCGGTTGAATACGTTATAAAAAAAAAGGTAATGTGGCATGACACTTCTTTTCGAAGCCAAGATAATATGAAATGGCTTATATTGCAAAATTAGCACAACGAGCAGATGCGAATTGTTAGCGCAAGGAATCTTTGTCAATGCCTAGCGTTACGTTGCCTCAATGCAATATCGTGTATGTTCAAGGTTACCTTTCGTCCAGAACAAAAAATAAGCACGCAGTGGCAAAGTAATGTTTTTGCCGAAAACTTGCGATTTATACTATCGATTTAGATTGACTTTTTCTCGGAGGTCATATTTTAACCGATAAGTTTCCAAACAAAAACGATCTTTAAGGCAAATGAGCTCACACCTCAAAAATAACTACATTTCTATTTTCTCGGACAGTGTTGGTTAGGGTTACCATACGTCCCGATTTAGGCGGGACAGTCCCGCTTTTTCAGGCCTTGTCCCGCTGTCCCGCTTTAACCATGGAAAGTCCCGCTTTTTCCTTTTGTCAACCAGAATTGAACTAGGGTATGCAGCCGTCAGCCCCGATAAGCTGAGGAATTAGGACATGGGGGTTGATCTCCAAAAAAAAAGGTCTACATCTGCTTGGTGGCACCTGTTATGTCATTTTCGGCCCAAAAATGACTGCAATGGTGCAGGTAAACAGGTGGTGACCTTTTTTTTTTTTTCTTTTTGTTTAATTTCGAAGCTGGTCCCCTCCCTCAAAGATCAGGTCTAGAGCTGAATTTGAACGTCCCGATTTTGTTAAAAAAATTGATGAAAAGGCCATATATTTGGTCTCGTGCAAAGTGGCCATCCATTGTCCCGATTTTTGCTTTTCCAGATATGGTAACCCCAGTGTTGGTTGTTTTGTTCTTGGGCAAGGCACTTAACGAGATGCCTCCGTCTTGATGTAGTTGACCGGTGGCGAGGCTAAGTAGTCTACCCCTTGTGGTTGCCCCGTCTAAGTGAAGACTAGCAAAAAGGGCCCCGAGAAGCATCTTCAAAATGAAAGATCTTGTCCACACGAAGAAGAAAAAGACAGTGACCTTAAAAATAAGTACAGGTCTTAGAAATAAGCACGAAATGGAAATCCTGCATATACTTCCATTTCCATACGCCCTAAAACCGAACTTGACCACGGACCGGTGCAATGGGCTAAGTTGGAAGACAATGCTAACGTTAGCAAAAGTACTTACTCTTGTATTTGGGTAATACAAGTTATAATTCAGTTGATTTTTGCAAATATTCGATCTAGCTTGCTGTTAAAATGACGCTAAATTGCGAAATATCAACAAAAGTAGCTTATTAACATAAGAGTCCTGCTTTTTTGAAATTTCAACGAAAAACTTAATGCGTGTTGTGCCACTTAAAATAAGCCAATTTTGTAATTTTCTTTTTACAGGTATCGCTTGTTTGGTCCTGGTAATTGGAAAAGTTGCGACTTAAAATCTCTTACGTCTTTACCAATTCAATTTGAGTAAACCAACACAAATTCTATATGATGTAACTAATAATTTATTTTTGCGAATCATCGATGGGAGTAGATCAGAAACGTCCTCAAATATTATAAAATGCTGACCTAATTCAGTGTTATAGACTATTTGGAGCTAGGTCACGCACGTTACTGACATATCTAGGACGAGAAACAACGATCTCTGATGGTATTTCAACCCACGATTTGTACCCACTAGTACAAGGTGTTCTTTGCACGATGGTAAGGTCTCCATATGCCACAATCAAAAAGACGTCTGCACAGATATAAAAAAACTGGTATACACTATAACTTAGGTCTTAGTTTCAAGGGATGGTATAGTCCATGATCATTATTTAACTACTTGTTATGAACGAGGGTTCGAGTCCCACCCACAACTCGCTTTTTTCAGGCTGTACATTGTGACGTTTTGTTAGTTCTTTTGCTTTTCATGCAGACTGACGAAGATGAAATAAATTTGAATGGTGAGGCTGGTGTGAGCAAAAACACGAGAATATTTCCAGCGACTGGCATTCCCTTCGCGTTTTACCCATACGTAGGAAAGAACAGATCTCCAGGTTACATGAATCCAGTAGTGGCAGTCAAATTCAATAATATATCGGTGAGTGTTGATTATCTAATCAGGTTTTCGCATTTTACTGCATATGCGAGAGATTTTCGTCTACAATGCATCAGGTAAATTATCTATTGTCGGCATCATGGTCGAATGGTTAGAGCGCTACTGAAGCAGCTGCCATGAGCGCTTGGTCGTGCGCTCAAATCTTTCCGTGACTGCGATATTTTTATCGTGGAAAGTCACTTTGCCTAGGTTATCTTGTTTGGTTACAGCCAGCAGCGCAACTGCAAATAATCAAAGGGAGTTAACGACGAACTGAGGCTATGCTTTTAATCCCAATTGAAGGCGAAGAGTTTTTTTGGAGGGGGGAGGAGATTAACATTTTCTAAGTCCATTTTTCAAAACAAAGGGGGCTCGAGAACTGTCTTAATTATTTTCCATAGTTGCCCTCCTGGTTGAAGTGCTTGTGGCAGAAATATAGCGTGTCAGAAATACTATTAACTCCTAAACCGATCGGAAAACAATGTAGTCCTACGTACAACTGTCCAGTAGTTTCCTTGCAACAGTAGCAGTTTTTTATTGTTTTCTTTCTGGCAGTTTTTCGTGAGAACGTTGGGCGAAAAGCCAGAGAACAAAGCATTTTTTGCTTTATACGCATTAGCTCATGCTGTTTGCTTGTCTTTATCAGAGCGTGACATTTCGACATACTGCTCAGCCTCACCATCGATTTTGCTTGAACTTGCCGACATTTCTCCTTACTTTAGAAAGCCGAGCAGGACAGTTCTTAATACCATTTAAAAATCTTTGGCATTTTTTAGGAATAGAATCCTTGTTTTTTAAATACATATTGAGCACTTTAACCACTACACCATCACGAGGAATAACGTGCTATTGTATGTAGTTTCTGGAGTAAACCTGGTTATTCGTTTCACCCAGTGCCTCCGACGCCTGAAGATGTTTATTAAAAGACCACAAATATCTTTAGTTCAACCATTAAATCCGACTTTATTTATTTTGTAGCGGTAGTAGTAGTAGTTGTTTGTAATTGCAGTGACGCTTGAGTCTTTTGAAAAGCTTTGGGATTCAAGCCCATGTAGATGTGGCTCAGATGTAGCAGTAGAAAGAGCTGTTGTCTTAACTCCTCCTCTTTGGGACAGATGAGAGCATAAAGGAGTAATCCAGGTTCGCACCGCCACCCAATCAAAATCTGGCTTAGGTCCCGGTTCTCAGCCGGTGTGTCACAACACCATAAGTCGGGTGGGATTGAAGCAACAAAAATGTTCACTGATCTTTAAGAAGTAGGCGACGACTATGAAAGGGTTGAGAACCTATGGGCTAGAAAAAAGCTGCCGTGGATTTTCATCTACTCCTTAATTCAAAATGCAGATAAGGCAGTTGCTTTTGGTTGGGGTCTAAAAAATTGTTTTTAACGATGTGCCAGTTAAGTGGCTTCACTATTTTAACCCAGTGGAAACACTGACAATCAAAAGATATTGTGTTCTATTACCGTACGAGTACCTCCTGATTGAGATTTGGGAGATACACTGCGGCAATTTCTACTGAGTTATGGAAATATTTTGTTTTTGAAATACGCTAAGTCTAAGGTAGTAGTTGCTCTGTGAGGTCGAGCTTTAACTGTAAGGATTTTCCTGGTAGAAAAATGTACAACCACCTTGCCTGCTTGATACGACTACTACTCAAATGCAAATAATGTTTTTTCAGTCTACCGAATCGATAAAAGTGCGGTGCAAGGCTTACTCGCGGAACATTCAGGATGACCTTCGCATGCAGATTGGTTTTTATGAGTTTAACCTTCAGGTTAAGCGTAAGTGAAGTCGATAAGATTTAGATACAAGCTGTCTGTTCGTGGTAGTAAAAAACAAAGTTCAATTTGCCACACCTAATAGCGCGCGATACAAAGCACCAAAACTTAGATCCGTAGTGGGGCTCAAAATGAGTTTTTTAATAAATGAAAAAATTACCGAGAATGAGGTGTGGCAAAAAAGCAGTGCGTGAAGTTGTGTTGTTTTGACATGTGTGATGTGCAGACAGCTTATGGCACTGAAACGGAACAGTTAGTTTTTCCTGTTTTGATGCTCTTAAAAATGACTCGAACCTCATGTAACATGTATACAAAATTCATTAACCGTATAAATTCATCAAGTACGAAACGAATGCCCTTGCTATTGCTTTTAGTAAAGCATGCTTGGCAACCGAAATGACTTTGCCTGGACTTTGAAATTGACCTTGATCAAAAGCAAAGAGCGCAGTTTTTAAAGACAGCTGTTACCGCTTTACGGTGTCAATTGCTTATGTGGAAAATGTTGTTAGCATAACTCAAAGTGGTTCTCTTGATTAAAATTTTACCGATGGAAATGATTGAATAACAGCATGCTGACGTCAGAGGTAGTAATGACTATTGAGTTTTAGGTTTATTTTTGGCCCATTTCGTGCGAAATTAATCTTTACTGTGTTAGTGTAAATCTATTTTATAGCTATGCTTAATGTATAAAGTTTATATGCTAAAATTTGTTATATTGCATTTAAATTACAATTTTTCATTGTTACACATTGTTTATTGCTGATTACACTGAAATTGTTACTTCTATTAATGAAGGTTTGTTAATTTTGACTTTTACCAATATTGCAATATTTTTTGTTTTTGTCACATTTTGGGATATTGTCAACTTTTTCGCTACCAAGAGATGATTAATTTCTCACGCATCGGAAGATGTAAAATTTGTGCCGTAGTTCTTGGATTTCTTACCCAAAAAGGGTTAAAAAGACCAAGAACTCAGTTGCAGACGACAAAAATTGCCAAATTTTCAACAAGAGCCAAATAGTAGTAGTAGCAGTAGTATTAGTAGTAGTAGTAGTTCGATTTTTATTCAACTACCTTGAAATCAAATGGAGATTACATGTTTTCCAGGAAAGCCAACCCAACAAACCCTTAGAATATTGTTCAGATAGATTTTCTTAAAATTAAACTCGCTGCATGTGCAGCACTACGTTAAATGTCTGTTATTTTAAATTTGAAAATTCGTCGTGCGATTTACTCTAGCGTTCTCGCTACAGTTATGCTATAGTTGGGTCATCATTTGAAAGTGGTATTTTTCACAAATTGCTTGTCGATGGTACCCCTGAAGCTGGGTAATTCCTGTAGTTGAATTCAAACGCTCAATTTTGCCGGAGCGGTACAAAAGAATAGAGCGATTCCTGTGGCATTCGGAGCAATTTCTTAGGTTTCCGTATTGTTACGAGGCAAGTGACTTGTCTTTTGGAATGAGTTGCCAACAGTTTTTAATTTTGAGCGCTATTAAGTTCAAAAATATTTCGAATCCTATTTTGCTTCATTTACACAAAATATCTTTGATTGAGGTTTGTTTTGATGTGCTTGCGTGTTGTTTGGTGTTGAAGTTAATGATTTTAAATAAAATTGCTATACTGAATCAGATTGCTTTTAGTGTTACTGCAGTTATATCCGTTGGCTGTAGCACTTAAACGGTCATAGAACTGGCGCTGCGAATTCAACCAATTTTTTTAAAGTGATTTTAAAAGTCCATTCTAAGTTTTTGCAGATCAAGTTCGCAAAAAGTAACCTACATATAATGACAAATTTTTAGGAATTCAAACAGGCTACGATAACGGAGTTAGATGTTCAAAAACGTTTGCCTTTCTCAAGAAACAAGGCCGCTGTCTTTCATGTTTGTTTTATTTTTGAAGGAAATTTCTATGCAGAAGGCAATATTCGGACACTTATACCAGCTCAACAAGAGCAAAACGAAGAACTTGCGTGTTTAACAGAGACATAGCACCAGCCAACACAACTTTTTTGCATCCAAGTAGACAGCTCACATGAGCAAAACGAAGAACTTGCGTGCTTAAAAGAGACATAGCACCAGCCAACACAACTTTTTTGCATCCAAGTAGATAGCTCACATGAGCAAAACGAAGAACTTGCGTGTTTAAAAGAGACATCGCACCAGCCAACACAACTTTTTTGCATCCACGTAGATAGCTAACTTAAAATAATTGCAAACTCCGATCTTTTGTTTTTTGATTGCATCAAGACTTAAGTCATTTGCAGTTTTAAGCTAAGGTTCCAGAGGTAATTTTAAATATTGACAATAATAATTTCCTTGGTAACAATTTATTTTTGTCAATATTGCCACTGGTGAAGCAGGCTTTTTAACACAAGGAGAAAATCGATAATTTTGATGTAGGGTATCTTCCATTGGCAATACCTTTGGTTTGGAAAGTTCGTATCGTTCAAGACATGTTTTGCTTTTAAAACTGTGTGAATTTACACCAGACTCACTGGTTATCCTTTAATTCATCCTTTTTCTGCTGTTTCTGTTCAAAAATACTTTTCGATCATGAATGGATTACTCAATCACTCCCTATTTTTCATTCCAAAGCTTCATCTATTAACGCTTCTTTTGCTGGGGACGATTAGGAACGCTAACAGAACTAAATGATAGATTTCTCTGTTTTTCGTAAATAGTTTCCAACGTGGATTTTAGTTAATTATATTTTGTAATTAAAAATTTCAGGCCAATTGAATTATCCGGTTTCTACAAAAAATAAAACACTGAATTACCACACTATAGGGGGGCGGGGGCCAATTACACACAAAAAATAACGCACATACCAGAACTATTTTCCCAGCGAGTTCTTGCACTATTCCAAATGATAGGTAAACAAACATGCGATTTATTGTATACACTAACTACAATCAACACTTAGTTGTAGAAAGCAACTTATTACCTTAATCAAATAGAAAAAACATTAACTTGCAAGTAAATTTACAGCAAAATGCTTCTAGAGATTTTAAAAATAGATTTGTTTAAATCACCAAACTAAATCAAAACTGCACGTACAAGCTCGTTAAATTAAATGGTCACAGCTAAAAGGATTGCCGCAAGTCAACACCTCTACAAGAATAAACGCAGCGCTGATCAGTTGGTTCGCGGTCAGTGCAATTTAGATCCAACGTTTGAAGAAAATATTTAACATCTATTTTTTCCAAAACATTATTCTTGCGTACGTTGTCTTAATAAGCTGCGTGGCTCTCTTAATGCAAGCAGGGGTATTTCTTGACTTCCTTCTCTTACCATTAATCTCGCTCTAAAACCCACCAATATGTTTTGCCATGATTAAGTTTTTTGAAAACAACAGTTTACTGACATTTTTTGCCAACGTAAACCAGCACATTAAAATTGCTGGAAATGTGTGCTGGAGCGCTTCATTATTTCTGTCTTCATCACGACATAAACATAATTTAGCATTTTTTGCGATTGCTCTCAAATGATAATTTCAGAAGTAATTTGTCAAAGTTTTTTGATAATTAGTTGTTGAAATTCAGTGGTCTATAAAAGACTTTAGGAGCGAGAGTCATGAATTCATGAAGGACCCCCTAACTGCCAAAGTCCTCGATGAAGATATTTTTTTTGGAGATTACCACTATTTAAAAGGGCTGAAATAGCATATCGGACATGTGTGGAGGGCAGGTCACAGCAAATTCACTTGAATGAAGTTAAGTATGCCGCTAAATTATTGTTAGTGGATGAAGTCTGGTGTGTCACGTCCAACGGCTCTTGTAGAACTTCTTCGTCGACTACTTGAGATTCCATCAGACTATAACTACCTTTGTTAAAAAGAAATGCAAATACGCAGCTGTTCTCTAGTCCATTCAACAAACGTTATTTTACCTGTTGTTATTCTATCTCCTGTCAATTTTAACAATGTGGGCTAGTGTTGCCACTTGTTATTGTCATGTACATTATGAATAACAATTTTAATTTATTACCGAAAGTGCTAAAATTGTTACTGAATAAAAATTATCACATACTGATTGTTTTCAAAATGTCAGTCGTGAAGCAGTCGGCGATACTTCACACTCGATCGCTACACTTATTGATCAAAGTCTAACTCCTGTCAATTGGTCAACATTGATCTAATTTATGGAAACTAATTTCCGGCGGTGGTTCGCGATGAATTGCGCAGACTTATAATCGAGTATGGCGCGATGGACTGAGCAGACTCGTAATCGAAAGTGACGTGATGAACAAAGCTGAGTTGTTATCGAATGTGGTGCGATGGACTGAACCGACTTGTAATCGAAAACGATTACAACTCTGCTCTGATCATTACGACATTCGTTTGTTACAAATTATGAGCAAAACAAGCGTCAATGGAATCCGTTGATATAATGGAGCTAAGCAAATACCAGGTAAAGGTGCCATCAGTTTTGCCGACATGACAATCTGGGTGGACTGAGCAGACTTGTATTCCTAAATCTGTGAGTTAAGCGCGCGAAGTGTTACCTTGAATGCTGCATGGTCAAGCGGAATCGGCGTTGCTTTCAAATTCGCGTCCCAAAATCCAACTTTGCTTGAGCCGACCCCAAAGAGATCACAGGGCGACTGCTGATTTGACGACTGTAAAGCCACTGCGCAATCTTCCATACTGTTCATGTGTCCTGTGTTTTATGAGTTGAGTAAGTTCGCATCATTGTCGCTGAGCTGCTTCGATAACCTAATCTAACTATGAAAAGTAAAAAAATTTTAGTAGCTCCAGTCTGACAAATAATGATAGTAGGCCTACAGTAAAAACTGTAGCACTGTTTGAATGGGATTAGTGATGTCATTTCCGTGCTGTTGGTGTGATTCCAAGAAGTAACAATGGACTGCAGAGAAGCAACCACGGAAAAGGGGCTTAGCAAGCCCCCTCCCTTCGCCACGTAACTCTGTCTTATATTAATTCATTAAAAAATGGATAAAGAACTTTGTAGACAACAAACAACCACGCCATAAAAATGGTCATCACAGCATTGGATTGCTCTCTTTTTAGTTGTACAGATTTCTTCGTTTGATTGGGATAAAAACGAAAAGAAAAAGAAAAGTTTTATTTTCGGTCGCGTAAGCGCTGATCATAAAATAAAATAAAAAAACAAATAGAATAAAAAAACAACTCCTCAAAGCAAAATTAAATCACCATAGAAATACGCAAACACCACGGAGAATTGAAAAATTGTAAAGTTGTTAAGTCAAAATGCCCCTCAACATCGGGGGCTATTCACTAATCATATGACGCTTTTTTATTCGATTTTTAACTTCTCCTAATAAGGTTTTTTGAAACACCTTCCTCTTCATTGGACGCGTTATTTGATAATAACACAGTCCAACTTCCCTTTTTTCGTAAAGATATAGTAATAATTATCATTGTTAGCTGAAAAGGCTTGCTGACAAGCAATTCAACTTATATGACACATGGAAACGAACTCTAAAGAAAGCAAACAAAACCTTATTTCATAACAAGTTTAATCACTATTTCTCTACAAACCGCTGAGCAGTTTCGCAATTTCAAAGCACTTTGAATAAGATTGTTTTAATTTTAACAAACTGTCGTAAAAAAAAGTGCTCAAGCAAGCTTTGATTATTTAGCTTAGCCACAAAAACCTGTTTATCAAACGATCAAAAACTTTGAAATTTCTTTTCAAAAATTCTTTTTAGTGTGATTACAAACACAGTACTGGAAAAATTATTATGAATTTTTTATTTTTTTGATAGTTTTACAAAAAATTTTGGAGTTTTTAATTTTTCCTGTAACCGATCGAACTAATGGCGGTTCAAAGCAAAGCTATTGCAATTTCACACAAACGAGACCCAGTGTCGCGCGATCCTGCGCATTATGACGTCATAGTTACGCAAGAGAATACGAGAACAAAACTAGTTTAGTTGAACATGGGTACAGTTAGAACTGTCTACTGCTCTACTGGACCCGTTTAGCCTTCAACATTTTGCAAATCTTATCTTTTAACAAGAAGCTTAAGGTCATTTGAAAGTTTTCCTGACAATTTACAAGGATAAGACCAGTCGAAGACAAAAATTAGCAGGTTTTTAATTAAGTTAGAGAAATGGGAAAGAGGAAGGATTTGAGTCCTAGAAAGAAAGGGCAAATTAGTGTTTTATTCAAGCATAGTGACCTCAAGCAGAAAGAGATAGCCAAGAAATTAAACATATCAACTCGAATTGTTAGTGCCATAAGAAAGAAACTGAAACGGAAAGAAATATTCACAGCTCAAGAACAGGAAAACTGATATTGCTCCCCAAACCATAATCTTGGCAGGAAATTTAACTGTTTTCTTCAGACATTGCGGCAGAAACATCTTGCCAGACCTTCGGCGAACAGTCTGTACTCTGCCATCAAGCAATGCAATGGTGGATTCATCCAAAAAAAAAACCTGAAACATTAATGAACACACGCTTACACAATTAGGTTTGAAGCCAAATAGTTTGATAAAGTGGTAGCAAAAAAATAATAGTTGTTGTTGGTCAATTTTTGGCTAATA